>CM036618.1:56200013-57449513 GCA_020746105.1 Trogon surrucura
CTTGTGACATTAAATTAGTAAATGTAGTTATTATTAGGTACGATTTATATTCCTCACCAGAAATACTGTGTAAAAAAGGGGTTGAAATTAAAAGCAGGTATCACTGATAAAAGGGTAAACACATGAATAATTCAATTATCTCAAAACTACACATGTAGGGCCCCTAGAAAAATTCTGATCAATTTCAGTTACCCTTGAAATACTTGCCAATAGCCCCCGGAGAACTATACCTCTGTTCTGTAACCAAGCTGTGCAGTAATTATAGAACTGAACCTAAGAAATGTTACTAGTTTTCGCCTTCAATTAGACTAAATCGATTTAAAGTCAACTGTAATATACTGTGATAAGATTAACCAAATAATTGAAGAACGTTTAAAAAACAGCAGTAGTTTGAGTCAACTGGTCTAGCAGTAAGATTCCTTTCTACAAAGAAAAGACATTTTGAACAATCAAATAGTTGGAGCACGTTATACATCAAGAATTAGAATTTGCTGAATGCTTTTAATGTGAAAAGGACTTCACTGAAAGTTTATACATTTGACCTTATCTATGATGTGATGGAGGTGGTGAAGCTAATCAGCTTATTTCTTCACATATAATTTATGCACATAATTTCAGTCATTTTAGACAAAGTATAGGGAATGTGAGGTGTCTGTTGCAGTTATTAAGTACATCTGAGTACAAACAGTACTTCATAAATTTAAACCCACATACTTCAACTGATTACTGGAGTACCTGATAAATTATCTGAAATCTTAATTTGTGCTTAAAGAGTAAATGACCTTAAGCATGAGGAGGACACATTTTCATACAAAACAAAGCAAAGTAATACCAAAATCAAAAGTTAAAAATACTCTAATCGACACCTTCACTGCTGGTGGCATCCAGTGTTCATGCCAAGACTAGGAAAGTGCTGTTTGACGTGTTCTACAAAGAGCTAGCCTCTGCACAAAGAATTTACGATATAAACGTGTGTTTGCACACCAGGGTCAGTTCACCTGGAAACCTCTGTAATTGCAGCTGCCCAGCTGTGTGTGCCAGGCTGCAGCGTGTGCCCGTGTCAAGGCCGTCTGCTGTGTGGTGGGCGCTGGAGCAGCTGGAGTGGTTTGATTGCGTGGGTGGTTGTACAGTCACAAGCAGGGGCACCAAAGGGGAAGTGGAGGGAAAACAAATAATATCTTGCAGTATCAAAAGCATGGGAGAAAATTGAGGACCCTCATGGCTCTAAAAAAGGAGTCAAACTAGATGATTAGAAAGTGCCTTTCTGAAGCACAGTAGAGAGGAGGAAGTCATCCACCCGCACTGATACTTAAAGGGACTTAGTTTTTCAATCGTTACCAAAAAAAAAATCTGTTAACAAAATCCAGACTTTTTAGTTTTTTATGTTTTAGGTGATTCCTGCCTTGCAGACATAGGGAGTTCACAGCTGGCTGCATTTTACAGTCCATGCATTGAGTCAATGGTTGCAACAATCCACTTACTACTGTTTTCAGGGAACATTCACTCCTTTTTAAGACAATTTCCACAAGTCACTTCTTCAGAGCACCTTTTTTTTTTTTTACAGTGCTTATTGTGGTCTTATTCCCATGCTTATTTCTATGTATCCACTTACGCTTAACTCTTTTAATTCTGATTTTTTGTTTTATTTTCTAAAATGAAAAAACACAGGCCAAAAATGGTCAGCTTTGATAGCGTGGAAGGATGAAACCCACTTTTTGTGCACACAGTGGGTATAATTTAGAAAAGTGGTGTTTCAGAGTCCTGATCTTGTTAGAACAGTGCCTCAATGTTTGAACAGAAGACAATTTTTACAGTTTAAGCTCTATTCCGGTTCTGTTGGATGTGCAGTCACTTGCAAGCAGGTCTTAAAGGATAAAGACAATCACAAGAAATGGAGGAGCCCGAACAAACTGGCTCCATACAGGGTTGAAAAGTCCTCACAGGTCACAGTTGTTAACTGCTGACCTGAAGCACTTTTGTGTGCTCAAAACACTAGAAAGAGTTGTCATGGTTCCAGAATTGACTGGATAATCCATCCTTGACAATTTACTTTTAGGTAGTCCTGCATGAGGCATGCTCTCATGTAGGTTTATTACAGATCTTACGTAAATGTTCATGTACAAAAGACTTGTGTGTTTAAATTCTAGGTTGAGAATGGGTTTGGCCATCCTATCTGCCATCTCTGTTTCCCCCTCTTCATTCCTTTTGGGACTAACCTGGAGAATCATTACTAGGAAACTGTCATTACACCATACCACAACCTGTGGTTTCATGGGCAGTGCCAGCTGTGGCTCAGTGTTTAATGAACAGTTCTCCATCAAGTGGATGCCATTAGCTTGAAGGCCAATTACAGCAGCATTAGTGGCATACATGTAAGACATTCTTTAAACTGACCTCCTCCAAGTGAGTGCTGCCTATTCATTGTTTGTGAGGTGCCTGCCCAGATGCATCTGGTCTTGGCTAGCATCCCTCAGCACTGTCGTAAAACTGGCAATGACTAAAACTCCTTGATATTTGAATTTTTGTTTAAGAACGTTTCATCCTTTATTCCTCTGGAATGCAAACATGCCACAGACAGGTGAAATGTAAGAAATTCCTACGGAGTTACCATTTTCATCTCCTCTATGTAGCCAGCATGGGGGAAGAAAAGGCAACCTATCTTATTGTGTGGAGGAAAAAACTTCTTTAAGTCATCCAGCAGCTGCTTCCAGTGTACGAAGCTGACGTTGTCTGGAGTTAGAAAGCACATTCTTCATATGCTCTGAAAGCAGACAAAAAAATACTTCCACAGAACTCTTGACTTATGAAGAAGATTGAGACATCATTTTCAGACAGGCCTCTGATTGTTTTCATGAAACTCTACATGCAGTTTTAATTTCTAGGAATAAACCACAAAATTTATAATCTTTATATTAATTAGGTATTAGCTTACCTGGAATGCATCTAGGCTGACATTCTTAATTCAGTGTAGCTCTAAGAGGCTCTTTGTTTACGAAACATTTCTGTAAAGCAGTTCAGATTATTTCAACAGATGATTAAGGGAAACATAATGTTTTTAAAAACGTTGTGATTGTTTCCCTTAGCAGCCCAATCCAGTCTGGAGAGAAGCACTTGATTGGAGGTAACCTTTGCAGCAGATAAATGCTATTTGTTGTCCCTATGAAAAACTGGTCCAAATCCAAGTTAAAAACCTCCAGCAAAAAATAATGATAAATTCACACGTATGCAGTGGCAGGCCCTTGATAGCATATGGCAGCTAAATATGCCAAGGATTCTTCAGAGCATACGCCATCGCTTAGCAGCTCCTAGTTGCCAAACTGCCTGTGCTTGTCACATCCAGTACGTTTGCAGATGACACCAAGCTGGGTGGAAGCGTCGATCTGCTTGAGGGCAGAGAGGCTCTCCAGAGGGATCTGGACAGGCTGAATCACTGGGCCAAGGCCAACTGCATGAGCTTCAATAGGGCCAGATGCTGGGTCCTGCACTTCGGCCACAACAACCCCCAGCAGCGCTACAGGCTTGGGGAGGAGTGGCTGGAGACCTGCCAGGCAGAGAGGGATTTGGGAGTGTTAATAGACAGCGGCTGAACAGGAGCCAGTAGCGTGCCCAGGTGGCCAAGAAGGCCAACGGCATCCTGGCCTGGATCAGAAATGATGTCAGCAGGAGCAAGGAGGTGATCATGCCTGTGTACTTGGCTTTGGTGAGGCCCCACCTTGAGTACTGTGTCCAGTTTTGGGCCCCTCACTGCAAGAGGGACATCGAGGTGCTGGAGAGGGTACAGAGCTGGGCTGCCAAGCTGGTAAAGGGCTTAGAACATAAGTCTTGTGAGGAAAGGCTGAAGGATCTGGGGCTGTTTAGCCTGGAGGAGATTGAGGGGAGACCTCATCACCCTCTACAGCTACCTGAAGGGAGGTTGTAAAGAGACGGGGGTTGGTCTGTTCTTCCTAGTGGAGAGCGATAGGATGAGGTGAAATGGATTTAAATTGCACCAGGGGACGTTCAGGTAGGACATTAGGAAGAATTTCTTTACTGAAGGGGTTGTCAGCCATTGGAACAGGCTGCCCAGGGAGGTGGTTGAGTCACCATCCCTGGAAGTGTTTAAGAGACAACTAGATGTTGCACTGGGGGACATAGTTTAGTAGGTTGATAGGGCTGGGACAAAGGCTGGACTCGACAATCTTCAAGGTCTCTTCCAGCTGATATGATTCTATGATTCTATCCCTCAGGGACCAAACTCCTACCCTTACCCTCTGCAGGCTCTAAGCTGGTCTTTTCCTGCAATTTCTCCTTTCCATAGACAAGGGCTGCCCCGACTACAAAAGCTCAGGTTCTCCGTGTCTTTTGTGATAAGACTGCAGTCCTTTGTGCGGTCTGTGCCATCGTGTACATTACAAGGGATCCACCTTCAGGTTTTATGGGCATTCTTAACTCAGACGTTTCTAAAAGCTATGTACCTAGTGTTTTGCAGGTTCATTCTTCTAATTTTAATGTCATCGTACTTTTATGTGATTTTATAAATGTAATCTTAGATTAAAAAATTATGCCTTGACATACATATGTGTGCTTTTGTCAGACCTCTAACTTTGGTGAAGAAAGAAAAGGCCCAAACACCAGTACTGTAGATGCTGAAATCTTGTGTGAGGCAGAGCTTGTACAAAATATAATACTAGACTAACATATATCTGGAAAAAAAATCCCAAACTTTAGAATTCTTTGTGAGCTCTTCTTCAGATCTGAAATGTAAGCATCAATCCTGAAAGACTTAACTTCCATCAACTCCAACTCATGTTTTATGCAAATTTGTCCAATACATTTTACTATTCCCGTAATACTCAAAAACCAATGTCCATATCAAATACGAATGATACAAAAGAGTCTGACATGGATTTGGGGTTTAGCAGGTTTTGATCTGAAGTGTTTACTTCTGTTTAAAGCACACACCATGTAGAATGTCCCTGGGATTTCTCGCATGCGCAGGTTACACGTGCTATTGTTCATTCTTTCTGACAGAAATGATGGAGGGGAACATCATGCCATTAATCCCGCACAGGAATCCCCACCGGGCATGGAAAATTTGCATAAAAACTGCTGGCAGGAAACAGCCACCAGTGTTTGACTTTCCTAACATCCCCCTGCAAAGCTGTGTAACTCACGGGGCCAGCAGCACTGCTTCCACAATGGAGATCCTGGAATGTTTATTCACTTTTTTTTTTTTTTTTTTTTTAGATTAGGCTTACATTCATGCAGTTCTGTGGCTTTATGTCCTTTCTGGTGCCATCAGGTCTCCTAGAATCAATAAAAGCCCCAAAGGTCATAGTTTTGTGCAAAAGCAAAGGGGCATCAGCTCTGGTGGATGCATGTCAGAATTTGTACAGAACAGATTTAGTAGGATCATCTTTCATAGCTGTCACTTTAAAATACCTAGCTACTGAAAGCAAACATATATCAGAAATAAATGAATAAACAGTATCATTCTCAAATTACTGTTTTTAACATAAGATACATGAACTATTAAACCAATAAACTTCACTTTCATTAGTTTGAAAAGACCAAGGATATAGATATTACTCAAAAATGCAAAGAGCCGAGAATATTGCACCTTACTACGACGCTGCCTTTTGAACTAGAGCTGTGAATTCTAACATCAGCTGAGTGACTTGTAATTTACAAAACAGGGAAGGATGCAATATATGGTTCTTACCTGAACTAACTCAGACTGACTCTGCAGTACTCTAGAGCTCTAAACTGCAGACTATAGGGTTTGATCTGCATTTCTTGTTGACCTTCCTTGAGCAAAAAAGAAGTTGCTTTTTGATGACGTATTTGAGGAACAGAAATCTCTACATAAAATCCAGAGCTCTATTGTCACTATTGTCCTAGTGACCTCAGCATTTAAACTCAAGTCAGTGGAAAGATGGGATCAAAGACTGTTCCGGGAGTGCTGAAATGTACCTCAAGTAGCTGTCAGTATGCAGAAAGATTTTACACTTTTGTCTGGGTACTTTGACTCTTTTAGAAAGCACAAAAGCACAAACCAGGTACCAAACCCTAGATGAAGTTACGCAAAAATATTTGTTTTAAAGCACTATTGCTAATCCTGCTCATCCACTCATTTTTGCTCAAGTGATCCATATGGCATAAGTCAGGCATGGTTTTTTCTGCACAGCCTGTTAAACGTGCCAGTAGGGCAGGCTGCATTAGGAAGAGGTTTCTGCTCTTGCTGTGTGTTTTAGCAAATGCTGGGTTGCAGTTCTGCACTAGCAGTGCCAGGGATTAAGGAGACAGAAGGATCTCCAGGAGGGAATGTGTCAATTCTCCAGTCTAAACCCAGCTGAATCCAACAGGCATTCCCATCAAGGACTGTCCCCAGTTCAGTTATCCATTTGTCATATCAACTTGACATCACCTTCTGCTTGTGAAAATAACTGGCCTAGTTCTGCATTCAAGGAATAGGATTAGTTACTAGTAAGTAGTATGATGTAGCAGTAAGATACGATGGAGACGATGGAAGGAAGCAGGTAACAGCACAAAGCAGATCAGTATGGTAAGATACAAAGGTTTCTGAAGTACACTGCTTTGTACATCGTAAAGTGCTGAGTACAAAGGAAAAAACAATACATAGAAATTTTCTAAAATAATCACAAGCCTTTTAAAACTTTACATCTCTAGCTGGCACAGCTAGTAGATATGTGAGAGAAGCACTATTAAGTAGAGGGAAAACTGTGAGGGGAACCGTAGTGTTCTCCACCTGTCGTGGGGTAAATAGGTCCTATCAAGCGTCTAACCCTTGATTTATACTAAATGCTTTCAAGTATTTCACACTTGTCATTTTCAAATATGAGAATAATTAAACTTTGATTTATGAGAATTAGACAAACACAGCTAAGCCGGATTTTTGTCCAGTCTAAAAAATAAGTACTAACCAGCACCACTCAGCTGTACCACAGATACTCAGAAAGTGAATGGAATGTTTTAGCTTTAAAATATCTGACTGAGTTTGGAGGTTTTTTGGGGGGTCTGGATAGTGCAAGAGGAAGAGTGAAAAAGCTTTGGTGTTGGCTGTAGTTGTGTTTTTACTGTTTCTAATACTGGGTCACAGAAGACACAAAAGTTTTACAGCCCCACTATAAAACAGCTCTTTATCTTTTCTCCACTAATTCTGTGGTGTCACATTTAACAAAACTAGGAAACTGGAGATAATATAGATGTTTGCAGATTAGATGTCAGGTAATAAATAACACTAATTTCGCATACCTACAAATGTAAGGGCACCTTATCACTGTTTAAGTTTCTCACTCTTTGTAATGCCTGCCAACATTTTAACCCAGGCAAATTAGGGTATTGTTTTTGCTGTTTTTTCACTGGGATAAAACACACAGTCATAATATCCTTTTATCAGATTTCATGGTATAAAAGGACTTTGGTGCTTAATTCAAGCTGTATGTTGCTGAGACAATTTCAGAGCTCTTGTTTTAGAAAATGTATTTATCTGACCTTTTAGTCATCTTCTTCTCTTTTCACAGTGGTCTAAGTACCACTTGCCCAAGAAGATGCAGCTGTGACCCTGCCCAATCAGTGCAATGCTACAGAGCTACGGAGATCCCCAGGGAGATTCCTTTCACCACCAGGAGACTCTACATCAGTCACAGCAAAATTAAACAACTCCAGGTAGGAAAAAAATCCAGTAAAAATACCTTCTGTAGTGCACTGTAGCCAAAAGCTGGGCTTCCCAGATGGTGGTGGCTTTTAAGTGGGAGAATCTTATTACACATTCTAAGTACTGACAAAATGCTGCAGATATGGTTTTATTTTTACTTTTCAAGGATGTGTAAATATATTCCCTTAGCATTTTCATTATCCTGCAGTCTCCAAGCACCAGTTCACCTTGATACAATTTTGTATGCAACTCAGAACATCATAGTTTACAACTAGGAGCCAAATGTTGACTTGTTTATTATATGGTCAAATAACTATTGATTTCCAGTCATTTTTTAACTTGTTAAAAGCTTTTGCTGCTTTTTCACAGTAAATGTAAAGGTTTTATGTAGGTAGAATTGTTTCCCTCATGAACAAAATTGAAGTTCCTTTTCCCCTTTGTAGTTACAAGTGTCAGCTACAACTACTATTAGAAAAGGCAGAGGGAGTAAGTAGCACGAACTGTTCCTAAAAGCAATGCTAGGCCTATCTAATAACCAATATAAACAGTAGTAGCATCTAACTGAAGCTGCCAGATATCTGAGTTATTAAAAAGTTTATTCTGTGTTTCTTGAGGCATCACTGAATCACACTGTTAAAGATGTGAACAGATGTTAATTCTGTATTGCACTCTGGAACAGTACTTCTCTGTTTCCTATCCTGAAAATTTATTTAATAAATTCAAGTTCTACAGATAGCCACAAGGGAAACACAACCCCCTGTATTATATATGCTTGCTGTGTCTCAATTTGCTACAAACAATAAGAAGTGTTTGATTCAAATGAGATAAATTTCTCTTAAATATGCTTGTCCTCTTACAAAGAAGCCTTAACTGCTCTGAAATGCATCTTTGATTTTGTTCCCAGGGTTGAACGAAATAGTCTCTGAGGCAGCTTAGAGCATCTGGGATACCTCTTGCCCAGTGAGAAATAGTTGGTAATTTTACAATTTAACTCTGAGACTTTAGTTCTCTTTTGGTCGCTACTAATATCTCTGGGTTTCTTGTTTCAGCTTCCATACCTAAAAAGTTCATTGGTGTGATTTAGTTATATTGATGTGCTCTAGTTAAACAAAAGATCTGTCAAATGAATTCTTTATTAGGATATACATTTTCTGTGCAGAAGCCCTCCAATTATTTTCCTTCCCAGATATGGAAGGTGAGCCATTTTTCTTTTCTTAAGCTAGTTGCCCAGACCTGTCAGTTACTCCTCAGTTACAAGTAAAGTGGGCTTAGGTTCCGACCAGAGCAAAAGACAGGTGTTACAAAGCATTAAAATGTTGGATATAAGTGAGTAGAGTAGTGGAATAAATGTTTTATGACTGCCCAGAACAACTGGTGCATGAAACCATCTACGGAGAGAGTTTTTCACTTTATACATTAACTCACCTGAGCAATCAATCTGCCTTACTTCTACTACTGAATTTGCTTGCACTGAAAGGAAATAAGTCCTTTCATCCTATCTGCCTGTAGTTATGTGGATTCTTTCATTAAGATTAGACTTGGTCTGTGAATATATTTTTCACTTTTCTTTCCGTGCAAAAAATTATGCTTCTGAGGTCTTGACATCATAAATACATATGCTTAATTTTACACAGCTGAGCAATTCCACTGGCACTTATTATAGTGCTTGTAGAAACCGGTTTCAATTTCTGCTTGTAAAGTACATGTCTGGAAGTACTAAAAGAATTATAGAGGCTTTGATTTGTTTTTAAATTCCTTCATTTACCTAATCTTAGAGAAAACAATGTGTTTTCAAAAAATTGAATAGAAGCCTAAACTTCCCACAGCTGACCTCCAAGAGACTTTTATATGTAAGCACTCATGTATACTGTGGTTTGGCACTTAGCTGCCTCGGAAGAATAAGCAAATATTGTTTCAAGCTGACCAGCAATTACTTTTGGACTTTACTATTAAGTAAACATAAATATATTAAGGAAATATAAAGTCCAAAAATTACTTTTGGACTTTACTATTATTAAAATTGTAAAGAAATTACAAAGAAAAGAAGATATATTTGTATGCTAAATATAGCATGTTTTGAAGGAAAAGAAGAAGAGTAGATCTTTTCTTACCCAGATCAATGATCAGCTTTGTATTTGTTCTGACAGAGTTGATCATCATTTAAAACCCTGCTTGGGAGTTTTGCTTTCGGTATTTTTACAATCTGGGGTTTGTTATACGCAGACTTCATAATAACAAATCTAGAAGAATTTTAGCATCTTTTCCAATAATTTCTGACTCTTCCTTGATTTGAAAACCAACTACACCCTGTTTTCTCTCATTTTAAAATTTACCTTATTTCTAACTGTACTAATATGTGGCATTTTATCTGCTAAAGGAAAATTGTTTACCTGGCCCCTGCAACAGGGGACTGGTTTAAGAAACTGCTTATAACAAATCCCAGTTCACAAAAATTGTAAAAGAAAAAAGTCATTAAAACCTGACAAAATGATTAAAATGTTCAGGAGTTCTACTTCTTAAAAAAGTAAAACTATGTTAGTATCATTTACACACAGTCCAGATACGGAATAAAATAGCACTTAATAGCACAAAGAGATATGACAGGCTTTCAAATATGTCTTGATTCATATTACAAAGCTTGGGGAGCTTGCAATAGCATGGATAAATGTTTAAGTCTCAAAAAAGCACAGTCACAAAACCTAGCAAAGCATGTCAAATAGGTGTAAAATAGAAATTATAATAATCCACATTAAGAAGCCTAGCATCATTACAGAATGCATGTCAGTACATTGACCTTCATGTAGCTGTGTGTCACTTAATAAGATGAAAATTAAGCCTCTTAGACACATATAGCAATCAACTGAGGGAAAGCATAAAATAAATAAGCGTTTGACTGTCTAGGAGAAAACATGTTGAATTTATGGAGGTTCCCATTTGTTTCAATTTCCCTAAGACCATTTCATCACTTACGTTTGACTATGTTTTTCTGCTCCTGAGCAATGCAGTTCATTCCTGTAGGACTTCTCATGACAAAGCTTTGCAAGATCAGCTTCATAATCATGACCAAAATGGGACATGCAATTCTGTAATTGCTATATAGTAATATATATTACAAAACTGGATTTAGAGGAAAAAAAAAACCCAAAACAGAAAATGTACAACTTTGTTCTATTTACTGTTGAGAATATAAGGGTTGGGTTTTTTTTTATGGAGGCACATTCCCTTGCTGAATTTAAATGTAATTGATGGAAAAAACAGCATCAACAGCAGTTCCGTATCTATAGTTTCTTACTAACTGCATCAAGTCTTGCAATATTTGGAAATGACTTTACAATGCAAAATAAATGCAATCAGGAGGTAGTGACAATACCAAAGCAAAATGAAATCTGACTCCTCACAGTTGCCTGGGCTCTAATTGTAATAGAAGTTAAAATGCAGAGGTTGTAGCTAAAGATTTGTAAAGAGATACAACCCAAAAACATGCAAGAGTTGGATAAGCATAGCTGGAAGGAATCTTTTAACAGTCAACTTTATAAACCAGTTTCACATATGCAAGTATGATAGCCATATGTATTTAATCAGGAGCACAGAACAAACTTACGACCCACTACTTGTGCTGCAAAAGGACTCGTACTGCCTTCCTTGTGGATTCCTAACTGGGATGAGGGGTTATGCTGTAGAAAATGCTTTATAGCTTCTCTCAATGAGAGCAAAATGTGCTGGTAAGGCCTCGGGGACTATAGTGTTTGTTTAACATCTCTTACCAGTGTGGTACTCCTGAGGCCTGTAGTAAGATGTTTATTGAACGTGGGAAAGGAAAATGTGTGAGGATCCTCCTGCCCACCTCTCCTATGCAGAACACCTGCTCATCTTGCTCTGAGCTTTATGTGATTCCCATATAAATGAATTTTTAAAAATCAAGCACCTAGGTCAATGCATCTCTGGTAATTTCAGAAAACTATTGTTTAAGCAACTGGTGTGCTCAGAGAGCTCCCAGGTTCACCCTCACTGCATGTTTCCTCACATCTCGGCTTGGAGGAAACTGCCACATTCACCCAAGTTTGCTTCTTAACTTGAGACACAAGGTGGCAAGCCTTGTAAACAAATAGGTTCCAACAGAGCAGAAAAATAATGAAACAGTTAGCATGGTTCTGTATATTATAGTCACAATCAACATCTAAGTTCCATTTACCACTGCGAAGTATCAGTTTATTTACTAACTAACAAAAACCAAGTTCTTGTAAAATGAGTCTGTTCTGTGGAGGTGATCTCAGACCAACCTGACCTGACACTTTGGTTTAGTCTTCTTAATATGTGGGGTGTTTACAGAAAAGAAGAGAGATAGTGGGAGGAGAGAAGAAATACAGGCATTGGATTTTAGCTAACTGCCAAAACTTTATTGTAGGGAAAGGTAAGAATATCCATGTGTACTTACTCTGGAGAAAACACACTGCAGTGACAATACTGCTGATAAATGGAAATGGCTGTATGACGATCTCAGAACTGCTCAGCAAGCTCTGCTGAACATGGTTGAACATTAACAACCACCTACTGCCTGCAGAGACTTCTGCCACTGGTGATACTAGCTCTTCGTTTGATATAGGCTATCCACCAGGCAGAAATAAAAGGAATATTCCTTCTTCAAATGTGTGTTAGCTCAAAACCAAACACAATATGGAAATAAACAATAAAATTCTAGAAATGTAAGTAAATATTGGCAAACCAATATAGAGGTGTTAACCTCTATCGTTACCATTTCTTTTAGCTTATAATTCCAAATATAGTTTCTCTATATATACCAGCAATTGTCAGATCATCCAGAAGAAGTAACCAGTTAGGAGATCCGCATGGTGTACTATCACATTAACTATATTTTTCTCTTTAAGATAAATGACTTCAGGAGAATGTTAGCCCTTGAAGAGCTGGTGCTGTCATGCAGTGGCACAGAATCAATAGAAAACAACACTTTCAAAGCTCTGAGCACCTTGAAGTCCCTGGAACTCTACAAAAATCAGCTAAAGCAAATACCCACCTTCCTCCCATCCAGCCTGGAAATTTTAAAACTCACTGATAACTCCATCAACACTCTGCATGCATCTGATTTTGAAGGTTTGATGAAACTAAGAGTGCTCGATATTCGGAACAACTTTATTGCGACTCTGCCTCCAAATGCATTTTCTTCCCTCTGCAATTTACAGAGTCTGATTCTGGATGGCAACAACATGGAATCTGTGTCTACACCACTTAAGCTTCCTAGGCTGAAGCATCTGAGCATGACTGATAATAAACTGAACTCGTTCCCAACCAACTTCTTTGCCTCTTTCCAACATCTACGGTTTCTCAGTTTAAGTGGCAACTTTCTGACAAAAGTGCCTCTTGACCTACCCAGATCACTGCTGTCACTAAAATTAGAGAAAAACCAACTTAACACTGTAAGACTTCGAGACGTGAAACACCTAGAAAACCTGTCTGAATTCTTCCTGTCAGAAAATCAGCTAACATCAATAGACGGTGTCCAGCTCCTTCCTAACTTAACAACACTGGAGCTCTCTAAGAACCAGCTCCATTCTCTGCCGCTCAGGTTGCCCAGCAGACTGCAGAAACTCGACTGCAGCAATAACCTGATTCGAAGGGTGACAGCGCAGGATTTCCAAGGACTACAAGACCTCAAGCACTTGTTTCTTGACAACAACGCTGTTAGCACGTTTGAGGCAGGAGCCCTTCAGCAGTGCGCACAACTTTCCAACCTGGCGCTGGAACAGAATCTCCTCATTTCTATTCCGCTGAGGCAAGTGAATCTGAGGACAGCTGGTTCCCAGGTGTCACCTCTCCTTCCTCACGTTATAAGAATGAGGGCCAAACGGGAAAAAAAAATAATTGTATTCAGACTCGGTCATGGTAGAAGTCTATCCATACCATAAAGCCATTGCCATAACTGGCACTAATTAGCACTCTCGTTAGCAGTCTTAGCATAGAAGTAGAGCTATTTTCATTACATCTGTGGCCCCCAGAGAGTCTGCTCATCTCACATTTCTGCCTGCCAGTGAGATTACTTTGTTTAATTAGTACACGAATAAGAGTAACCTGCTAGGAGAATATAACGCAATTATAAGTTATACTGCTACTTGGATTTATCTTCCCCCATAACGCAAAATTAATAGAGCATTCAATATAAAGGAAAGACAGCAATTTTCAAGATGATATTTCTACCAACCCACACTTAGTTTATTACTGTTAAAATAGGAAGATTTTGGAAGCTGAGTCTGGTCAGAAAGAATGTGCGTTTCCAGTGGATATAAGCATTCCCAACTTCATTAAATTCACACATTACAAATTATGTGGAATGCATATAAAGCTCTTTGGCTTTAGGCTAGAAGCAAAATTCCAGTCAAAGGAGCACAGAAGAAACATCCCTTGGGCACACTGTGTTCATTAATGCCCTGCTTACAAGTTATGTTGCATTCATCTGAGTCTTGGTCCTGGCCATTATCAGAGATGGCATATTAAGCCAAATGGAGGCTGGTCTGATCTAAAGAGGCAATTTTATTATCTCAAGAAGCTGTGGAATAAAATGACATAAAAAATAGTGAAGTAATTCCATTAACATCAACATCTTTAACAAAACTACACTATTAAATTTTATTTTTATGGCTTGTGGACAGGTTTAACTAGCCCAAATAAATGATGCAGTAAAATTTCAATTCATTTAGCATCAGGTCCTTTAACATTTGAATCTATTTGGCAGCAGCTTTATAATCAGAAAGTGATTTAGTGGTGTATAAATATTTGATTTCAGCCTAGCTTGACAGGAATGTTTAACGCTTTCTAGTTACTTTAGTATTGTCTAATCCATCTTATTTTACAACCTTCGTAGTCAAGAGAATTAACAGGAAGGAGTTCTCTATTAGCCTTGAAACAGTACTGCTTTAAAAGAGGTACTGGGAACTTTTACTTTCAACTCAACAATGAATACAGATTTCAAGGGGAGGTTGTGAACTTAAAAGAAGGAAAAAAACCCAACGATTTAAAATTTACATACTTAATTGATGATCACTAGCTAAGCACAAATGATCTGAAATAAAAGTACTACTTCTGACAGTTATCTGAGAACTCAGTAACCAATGTCAAAGGTTAAAAAATGTAGGTAATGTGCTACAGTTAATAGGTCTTAGCAGTTATTTGGCAGGAATGAAGAGAAAGCAAGCTTCTTTTGTTTTTTTCTGAGAAAAAAAAAATCTGTAAGTCCAAGTATTTTTAGGACTTGTGGAAAAGAGCCTATACTCCATAAAACCTTGTGGGGGTTGTGAGAATGGGAAGGCAGGGATGAGGCTGATGATACTCCCGGGAGCGGCAGCAGCACAGGTTTCATCATGGATTTATTGCAGTCAAAAGCATTTTGTAGTAGCAAATTTTGTGCAGCATCTCATCATATCAACACATGAAATTCTCGTCTCGTTCCGGAAAATACAGCACAATGCAGAACTGCCCTACTCTCGAAAAAGTCCTGCTGAAGTTGTGAGATTTACACAAATATGGCAACCACCTTTCAGCCTGAAAGGTCAAAATCAGCCTCACAAAAAACAATTTTCTACACTATCTCATCATTATATTGAGATAAACTATCACATCAACCTTTACTGGTTGTGGTATACTGCTGTTCTACTCTAAATAGCTCTTGGCAGTATTATTTATTATTTCCCTGATAGTCTCAGGGAGTAAATTTCCTTAAACTCTCTAACCATGACTCTTAATTTCATCACCCTGCGTGCTACCATAGTAAAATGATTTTTAAGGTACTTTCAAATTAATATTAAAAATATTCCATCCAACTAACTGGCTTTTCTGTGAAGCACTTGTCACTAACTACCGCAGGAGGAAATGAGTAAGACTTTTGAAATAAAAGTTTTACCATACAACTTTGTAAGATGTATGAAAATAAGAATGATACTGACCAGTCTAGTATCATACTCAGAGATGAGCAGCCTTTTTTTTTACTTTTTGTTGTAACCAGTTCTAATTCTCTAAAGTACTGTTTTAAAAGACCATCAAAAATCGTTTCTGTTTTCCCTGTTGCTGTTTCCTTAAACAGGATATCATCAGGTGGACTACTTCTGTGATGATTAATGTTTGAATCTGATGTGAGCAGGAGAACAAAATAAAAATTCTAGTTCTTCATGAATTAAAAAACATTTTTAGACAAATCATATATAGAAGTACTTGAAGGAGCAGTGTTGCCACGCTCCTCCAAACTTTTGATCTTTCATGCTGCTATAATCTGATTATTGGGATACTTACGGCATTGAAGAGTATAAAATGCATTTTTAAGCTTGAGACTGAATTGAACATATCACTTTTTTCCCATACTACAGTACAGTAGGACTGCTCTTTAGTTCAGCTGCACAAAGTCAGTCAGTACGGGTCAGAACTGCAATAATTTGAGAAAACAAGTGTACATAACCAGAATTCCTATAACTTAAAAAAAAAAGGGGGAAAAAAAAGACATGAATAGTTCAGGACCACATTTTTTTTTTGCAGAAGACTGCATTTTTTTGTTAGTGATACTTTTATTTTAACACATCAGATGTGCCTGGGCAAATACCCATCACCAACTATCACACAAACAGAATCAATATGATGAACATAACACCTTTGTCTTAATCTATTTTTATACAGACTTCCAGACACCCTCGCTAGATTGGATCTAAAGGGAAATGACATCAAGGATGTTGGAGAACAAGAGCTGAAGGACTTAAAACAGCTTCAGGTTTTAAATTTACGGAATAACAAGATATCTGCCTTGGATCGCAAAGTCCTAGAGTACTTACCTCGTCTTCGTCATCTGTATTTAGATGGAAACCCTTGGAACTGCACCTGTGACCTTCTGAGAACCAGAAGAGCGCTGGTGGCCAAAGGAACGGATGTCAGGGGAGGGCAGTGCGTGGCACCAGCAGAAAGCCGAGGGGAAAGCTGGATGTCTTCCAAAAAGATTCTGCAGCAGTGTGAAGATAATGTATCTTCCACAGAAAGAGGCAAAGAGGACAGAAAGAAAACGAAACCCCATGAGGCCTCCAGCACTGGAATAAACACAGATGATGATTACTATGATTATGAATTAGATTAACCCCATAGATAGTCTACAGTCAGCCTTAGAAGTTGTTTAGAGCTGCCCGCTACACCAGCGTCTTTACTGACAAAGACCCTGCTGGTCTGCCATTAACTTTTCCTCTTTAATTTGTGCTGCAAGAGGTAATAGCTGGTGACAGAAGGGCTGTATTAAGGATGCCACTGTAAACTGAAAATTGTACAAAAAAAATATTGTTTTTCTATGCCATTAGTACTATGT
Organism: Trogon surrucura; assembly: GCA_020746105.1. Taxonomy (NCBI): domain Eukaryota; kingdom Metazoa; phylum Chordata; class Aves; order Trogoniformes; family Trogonidae; genus Trogon; species Trogon surrucura. Next base: position 56,217,014 of record CM036618.1, read on the forward strand.
AGTTTGAGGGAAGTAAGAATACAATTACTATCTTTTAGAAAAGCAGTCTGTAACTCTGTATGGCCTTTTTTATAGTAGAACATTCTTAATAGTTTCATAAAATCCCATAAATAAAATCCTGCAATACCACAAGATACGTTCAACACATTTAAATTCACAGGTCTGCAGTTCGAGATGGAAAGTTACACTGATATGGGCAATTTCTCAACATTGTTCAGGGACTCTTGCTTTTGAGAAATGAATTTCAGTTTTTCCAAAATAATTGCGTCTTTTATTCATTTTAGATTACTTTAAATTACATTAGACTAAATTAGCAAAGCTCCATGCAAAATACAGAAGGCTTATCTTCACAGCAAATGCAACAAACAGAAGAATCAGTACCCTAGTTAATGAGATTTAATACTAGTTCCAAAGTTAATTAATAATGAGGGATGAAAACACTGGGATCAATTTGATGCAATTCCATTGTTGTAAACAGAAGAAGGGAGATTCTCAGGAAATAGATCTCTACCTCTGGCAAATATTAGGACAAAATAAAGTGAGATGGAAGTTTTTCGAAGAGTTTCTTTTGGTAGCTGAATAACTAAGTGACTACACTATAGCTCAAGATGCTGTATGTATACTTTTGGGTTGAGTGTACTTCACATGGGAGTGCACACTGCAAGTGCCCCCCTTTACTGGCAAGAACCTTCCAGACCTCTGCACACACAAAATAGCATTTAATGGTATATGCATCAAGTCTGATGTATGTACAAATTTTATCAAGCAGTTCCCAAAGTACTTGAAAACTCAACAAAGTTGTATTACTGAGACCACTAAAACCAGTGACTTAACAAACAGTCATCTAAGGGGTTTCCTGGCAGTTCATAAATCTCAGCTGATAACTCAGGAGTTACAACACCAGCAAATTACTTTTCAAGCCAACAGGTTCCATTATTCTTTATCTTCTGTTGGCATTCAGCAACTGAGCAATCACTCACATTCACAGAGGCTGTTTTGTCAGATGTCAAGAGTGCAGCTATTTGGTTATGTCGCCTATGCAAATGCAATTGACACTTGGGTTTCTTAATACATTAAATTATACAAGTGGAACAAAAATACCTAAGTTCATTTCTCTTTCCATTTTAACATATTGCCAGCCACCCAGATTTTAGTAGCTAAAGATTTCGATGTTTCTGGAACAGCACAAACCTTCTTTGCAGTTTAACTGTTACTTTTGCTGGCCAATGCTGGTCTATTTTAGAAGCTGGGAATTAGTTATTTGCTCAGCAAGAAAAAATACTTTGATGATACATTTTTCATTCTATATTTGCAGATTCTTTCAACAGAGCACTTTAAACACCTCCCCGTGTTATTTCAGCCCACCCATCTGTCTCACGGCACAGGGCCACCTCGTTAGCTCCTGCCCTGATCTCTGGCCTGCAGCAGGACTTGTCTCAGAGGATCCGTGGGCCATCACAAGCCAAAGCGGCAAATCCCCGGGAACCGCAGGGTTTGTGGGAGGCTGCAAACCGCGGTGCGCGCTCCCGAGGCCTCACTGCCTCGGCCACCGCGGGGGCGCGCTCGGCAGGTCTCTGGGGGCCGCACTACCCCCATCCCCCACGCCCGGGCTGCAGAACCGCCGAGCGAGTATTTGCAGCACGCTTTGAGGGTGAAACACGCTGCTTTTATTAATAAAACCACCCGCGAGGCCCGCCTGCCTCCGTGTCGCTCGGATGTCCCCCGCTCCGAACGAACGAGGCGATACAGGGGCCAAGACGACCAAGGTAAGACACGGCGATGGTGCTAACGTGAGCCCGGAACTGCCCCACGCCACGCCCGGGCCACAGCTACAGCCACCCTCTCCGGCTCCCACTGCCGCCCCCCTTCCCGCCCGCCGCCATGGGGCACCGCCCCGCCCCCTCGGACCCGCCCACCGCGGAGCCCCGCCCCGCTCCGTCCCTTCCCCTCCGGGCCACGTCATTCGCGCTTCGCCGACGGAAGTGACGGCAAGTTGCCTGCCGGCCAACCGGCGCCTTGCGTGTGGCGGGGTAAAGGGTGAAAGAGCAGGCGGGGCGGCGGCAAGATGTCTGCGCTGGCGGCGGTTGCCGGGCGGCGGACGCGGGCTCAGTGAGGGGATGGCGGCGCGGCGGGAGGCGCGCTGCGGTTGAGCCCGACCTCTCCCTCCGTCCCGCCCTTCCTCACGCGGGTCTCGTACCGCTGTCCCGCGCGCTCCTGTCGGTTGGCGGCGACGGCGCCGCCGCCCCGCGCCGCGCGCCCTCCATGAGCGGGGCGGGCGGGCTGGCGTGGCGCGCGCTGCACGCCCTGCTGCGCGCCCTGCTCTGCCTGCAGCGCGCGCTGCTCGCCTGCCTCCGCGGCCGCGGCGGTGCCGCCGGTCCCCGCGCGTGGCTCTGGCGCCGCGCCGCCTCCGCCGCCGCCTCCTGCGCCCTCCTGGCCCCCGCCGCCGGGGCTTTCGCCTTCCGCAAGGCGGGAGCGGCTCGGCGGCGGCCGGGGGGAGCGGCGCAGGGCCGGCAGCGGTGGCACTTGGACGGGCGGGCCCTGCAGAAGCTGCCGGTGCACATGGGGCTGGTGGTGACCGAGGAGGAGCCGAGCTACGCGGACATGGCCAGCCTGGTGGTGTGGTGCATGGCCGTGGGCATCTCCTATGTCAGCGTCTACGACCACAACGGTGAGCGGCGGGGGGACGGCGAGGGGGAGGTGACACTGGGGAGGGGCTCCGGCCCGGCCAGTGGCCACCCTGGGCAGCGCTGCCTCTGTCGGGATCGTGCCCTGCCGGCTCCCGGCCTGGCTGTGTGTGCAGCTCCTGGAGTAGAATCCTGTAATGGTTTGGGTGGAAAGGGACCATCAAGATCATCTTAGTTCAACCCCCCTCCCGCGGGCCAGAACGCCTCCCGCTAGGCCAGGTTGCTCAAAGCCTTGTCCAGCCTGGCCTGGAACTATTCGAGGGAGGGGGCAGCCACAGCTTTCCTTTGCCCGGGAGCTGCTTGGCCTCCCGGACCTGGGCAGTGCCCGGGGTGCCCTCCTGCCTTAGCTCCGGGGTCACGGTGACCTGTTCCTGCCCGTTTGCTGGAGGCAGTTGATTGTGGGACCTTTTTAGAACCTTGTCCTCAGTCCTGGGCTGACAGGAACTGCGGCCATCGGAGAGGTGTGACTGTGTAGGGTATGGGCTGTTCTTAGAGAAGAGTTTTAGAGTCCTTGCTCTTTGAGCTCTTTTTATGAGCTGTCTGAACCTCCAGAAATGGATGAATGAGAGTAGCCATCTATTTTCATGTACTTTTTTTCTCACGTGAAAAGACAGGATGGAAAGGTAGTTAAACATGTATGTCGTGTGTGCTGCCTGTATTGTAAAATTAAATTACGTGGTCTGTATTTGGCATAAGGACTGGTGTTACTTGACATTTGAGTTACTCTGAGCTTGTGAAAACCTGTATACGCTATGTGATTTTATTCATTATTCTCAGCTGTAAGACTGAACTCTTGCTCTTGCAGATATATTGATTCCATGTCACTGACTATCTTAAAGATAAGCTTGGAGTTTGAATGTAATATTCTGTGGGATAATCATGGAGCAAATCTGTCTTCTGCATACTTGTCCTTTCCTCCTGAGGAGATGAAACCAGATATATTCATATATACATATATATACAGATATATACATTTAAGTGAAGCTTTCTGCCCAGCTTTTTACAGATGATCTCTGACACTAGCAAACTGTCAAGTTAAAAGGGCTAATAATGCATAAGATAAGGAAGAGAAAGCTTTGTGCTGAGATCCCTGCCCTCTTGCTGTCAGTGGTGAGACTGTAGGAGACCGGTGTTTAACTGTTGTTTTGAGTCAACTTCTGATGTCTGTCTGGAGATGTCATGCAAGTTAGATTAACTCTGTAGATTTATGCCAGCTTAGAGGTGCAGTCTGTAATAATTGTCTTCTGGTGCTCTTTCATGAAAAAACTCAACAGTGCATCCCACCTAAATAGGTGGAATTGATTGTTTTCAAGTATGCAAAAGCATCTGAAGTATGCAGGCCTTTCCCTAAGCATAGGCATTTCTGTGGTGGTTTTTTTTTTTTTTTGTCTGTTTAAAATAAACCACTGCCATTAATAGGTCTCTTTCATGTCTGGACCTTTTTATGTGATGCAAGACTCAAATGGCTTGACTTTCACTAAATTCTCAAAGACCTTTTAAAGAAACTAGGCTTAAGACTACTCGCTTAGCAGTTTAAACTGGCCATCTGTGCAGGGCTGTCGTGCAACTTACTTTTGTTGTGCTTTAATGGGACAATACTTCCTCATTGGGAAGTCAAGGAGTGGTACAAAATATTTGCATAACATCTCAAGGACACAGAAAACGGACAGCACCTTCTGAAAAGCCATTTATGTGTTGATATTTTTTCCTTTCAACTTAGAAAGCATTCAGTCAGGTTAAAGGCTGCAGAGCAAGTATTGGTGCCAAACAGTAGTGAGAGTTTCCCTTGTAGCCTGAAGAGAGACATTTTATTGTACGGAATCTCTAGTTTATGTCAAACCTCAAATGAAGTATCTACAGTATTGCCTGATATGTGTGTATTCTTGATTTCGTTTTAGATTCCTGCATTGTGCTGCGTGAATTATATATATAGGAGCAAATCTACCTTAGACTCGTAGTTTTTGGGGGTTTTGGCTTTCAGCTTGCTCACTGCAGCCTTTTACCACTGAGGGAGAAAGCACCAGCCCATGCTTAAGTAGCCACTCTTCTGGAGAGCCTGTCTGACAGGGAGGAGCCAGCACTGTACATCAGCACTACATGCCTGATGCCTTCATTGTGGAGAAGCTACTTCTGCTTCTCCAGCACACGTGTTGAGATCCAGTCAGATCTAAATCTGAGTATTACAAGACTGTGAATATGATGACCAGAAGTGACAAGGTTATGTCCTGTGAGGAACAGCGTAGCTGAAATAACCTTGCAGAACAAGTGTCTTTGTTAGAAATTCATAAGAAAAGAATCTCAGAGATTATTTGCTGCTGTTTCCATGTACTGTTACATTCATGCTGAAGTTGCACATTAAGGGGTTTTGTTAAGTCCTTTTCATAAAATTATAGAATGGCCTAAGTTCAAAGAGACCTTAGAGATTATCTAATCCAACATCCCTGTCATGGGCAGGGACGCCTCTCAACTAGATCAGGCTACTCAAGGCTCTGTCCAACCTGGCTTTGAACACCTCCAGGGAGGGGGCATCTGCAACTTCTCTGAACAGTTTATTGCAAAGTCTTGCCACCCTAGTACTGAAGAATGAGTTTTTAAGATCTAATCTAAATCTGTTCTCCTTCAGTTTAAACCCATTTCCTCTTTGTCCTATCAGTGGACACTCTTGTAAAATGTCCCTCCCCAGCCTTCCTGTAGGTTCCCTTCAAGTATTGGAAGGCAGCTATTAGGTCCCCCCAGAGTCTTCTTTTTTCAAGACTGAACAATCCCAGTTCCCTTAGCCTATCCTTATAGCAGAGGTGCTCCAGCCCCTGGATCGTCTTTGTGGCCCTCCTCTGAACATGCTCCAACAGATCTGTGTCTCTCTTATGGTGGGGACAGCAGAACTGGATGCAGAGCAAAGGGAGAGAATCACCTCTCGATCTGCTGGCCACACTCCTCTTGATGCATCCCAGGATGCGGTTGGTCTTCTGAGCTGCATGAGCGCACTGTCGGCTCATGTCAAGCTTCTCATCTGTCAACACCCCCAAATCCTTCTCTTCAGGGCTACTCTCAACCCACTGTGTACCCAGTTTGTATCTGTGCCTAGGATTGGCCTGACCCAGGTGAAGGACCTTGCATTTTGACTTGTTGAAGCTCGTGCAGTTTGCGCTGGCCCATTTCTCAAGCCTATCAAGGTCCCTCTGGATGGCATCCCTTCCCTCAAGTGAGTCCGTGGCACCACACATCTTGGTGTCATCAGCAAACTTACTGAGGGTGCACTCAGTGCCATTGTCCGTGTCACTGACAAAGATGTTGAAGAGCACTGGACCCAGAACAGACCCCTGAGGAACACTGCTTGTCACTGGTCTCCACGTGGACATTGAGCTGTTGACCACAATTCTTCTGAGTATGACCTTCCAGCCAGGTCCTCATCCACCGAGTGGTCCATCTGTCAAATCTGTGTCTCTCCATTTTACAGACAAGGATGTCATGTGGGACAGTGCCAAACATCTTACACAAGTCCAGGTAAATGACGTCTGTCGCTTTTCTCATGTCAGTCAATGCTGTAGCTGTGTCATAGAAGGCTATGATCATGACTGCAGTATCAAGACATGATACTTTTCAGTAGTTCATTCTTCTGGTAGTCCTTTGATACTACAGTATGCTGATTTAATTGCCTGTTTGAATTCCAGTCTATTGGAACATAATTGAGGAAGGCAAGACAATGCGGAACAACTAGAACGTTTTAAACTGGTGGCTTTTTGCCAAACTTTCAGAGTTGGTGAGAATAGCCTGCCACTTCATCTGCATGTTCTTCACGCGTGTTGAATGCATTTTCTGGGGTAGCAGCCACAACTGCTTTTTGCACAGCATCTTGTTAGCGGAGCCTTTCAGACTGTTTTCAGAGAGTGAGCAGGTAGCTATTCATGTGGCTGAAGTATATGCTTACTTCTGGCAATGCCAGATACGTTGCCTTTCTTTTGGTGGTAAGCTTACCATGTCTGAATTGAGCATACAGCATTTTCACATAGAATTGGTAACAAGTAAGACATTGCAGCAGTTGCTAAATCTGGTTCTGAATAACGGTGATGTCTGGAACCCTCCGCAGCAATATAGGAGTATAGGAAAGGTGAATAAAGTCAGGTACAGCTTGTTCTTACTAGTAGCAGAGGGTGAATGCTAGTTATGCTTGTGCACTTGTTTTCATCTTCTCAGGTGGTGAGACTTTTGGCCTGCTGAGCTACTTCAGTTAAATTCTGTTTTCATACTGTTGTACTGATTGTTGACTTATCAAAGTCTTTGCCCACACTGACCTGGCTGTGGTGAAGAAGGAAACACAATTGACAAGTGCTCTGAATCTGTGTTAGATGTAGTGAGGTATACTTTAGTTTTTCCTTTCCCTTCATTGTATATTTGTAGTACTGAGATTCTTCTTGTTGCAACAGGAATCTTTGATTACCAGAGTGGTCTTCTCTGATTTTGTTTTGTGAAATACTGTTTCAGTTTCCTGTAAAAGGCTTAAATTAAAAATGTGTCCTTAATTTCCCCTTCTACAGGAAGAGAAGGAAGCATGAAGTTCTTTAAAGTGCAAGATAAGCTGTTTAATTGTTTATAATAATGAATATCTGTATTTTTAACAAAATTGTTCTATATTCTTTGGTGTCAAAATAAGTAGCTGTGTCCCAGCTGACAGCAGGGTGTTACAGCAGCTGCACCAGTAACTATAAAGGCAACTTGGCTGAGTTGTGCTGATTCTCATGAGCAGTTACAGAACCCAGTATGTCACATATATTGGCTAATATGTGACCAGGTGCTTGACTGTCCTCTCTGAATCCATGGAGATCAGTATACCAGAAGCCTGGGGTAAAAAGGTTTTTGCAGAAGGCACAGGACTATAATCATAGAAACTTAAAATAGTTCCAACCCCCCTGCCATGGGCAGGGACACCTCCCACTAGACCAGGTTACTCAAAGCCCTGTCCGACCTGGCCTTGAGCACTTCCAGGGAGGGGGCTTTCACAAGTTCTCTGGGCAGCCTGTCCACTTGCCTCAGCACCCACACAGAAAAGGACTTTTTCCTTATGTCCAATCTAAATCTACCCTTTTCAGCTTGAAATTGTTACCCCATATGGCGCTTTGAGTTGCGGTGCTCAGAACTGAGATTTGCTCTGCCCCAGCTGGCTTGGAGGCAGGAGGTGGCATGCTTTTACTGCCTCTGGTGTTTGGGGGCCCTCTTCATTCTTCCAGTTGTCATTGTTATGCAGCAGAACAAAGCCATCATAAACTTAATGCTGCTGTGTGCACCTTGGTTATAGAATGCAAACTGACTAAAATTTTAGGGTTTTGATCAAGGATTTATTTCTGTGGATTTCTTTATTGCCAATCACGTTACTTGGTAGAGATCCAGCCGTGTTGGTCAAGACCTTATCTCTGAGGAAATAATGCAGCCTTCTCACAACTGGAGAGCAGTGATTACACAATTATATAGCAGCAGTTGAAATATCTTCTGGGGAGCAGAAGCCTTTGACCGGTGTTACATACTTTAACTTTCTCCTGCTAAAGTTACTTTGCCACTCAATAGAGCTTGCTTGAATGTTACTTCTATCTGGCAATGAAGCTTTCCTGAAATAGTTTGGGACAAGTCTGGAGCACTTTGTGGGAGCTTGTTGAATCCTGGCATTTGAGTACTTCAGGCTTCTGACTAGATGAGGTTTCTTAAAGCACATAGTACAACTGTATTGAGAACATAGGTTTCTTCATCCAGAGTTTAGCTTTCCAGTGAACTGCTTTACTTCTAACCAATATTCTTTTAGAAATTCTTTGGAAGGATAGAGTACTGCAGTAAGCAAACAAAATTATTTCCTTAGCCCCAAATGTAGGCTTTTTGTGTCTTCCGAATTACTTGGTACTTTAGCCAATGTGATCAATCCATAAAATTTTTCAGAGCTTCAGTGTGTTCACTTAATTGGGAGAGATAAATGTTGTAATTTTGTGTCACTGAAATGTTTTTGTGAGATACCAATATCACATGGCATTTGCCACAGGTCTTCACCTGTGTGGAACTTCAGGTTGAACAGTTGCATTTTGGTGTTTAGTTGGGAGGATTTAGAAGACTGAATTTATTAAAAGGACTAATGCAGTTCTTTAGAAGATAATCTCCTTATAGGTTTGGGCAATATTCTCTTGATCTCTGATGAGCATTTGTTCTGTGGATGAATGTATGTCCAAGAAGAAATGTAGGAGGAACCACCTACGAGGTTTAAGTTCTAACTTGAGCTGTTCTTATTTGGATAACGCTAGCTTAAGTGGCCTTAATGTGGGTGAAACTTAAATTACTTCAGCCACTTCCAAATTTTTAGGTTCCTGGAATAGACAACCCCAATACTTTTTTTTTTTAAAAAAAATGAATATTTTTTCCAAGTTCTCCTTATCCTGTGAAGTCCAGTGTTATGACTCAAACCTTGCTTTCCTCCATTATCAACTAGCATGATCCAGCACAAAGATGTAGGCAAAAGTTGTTCATGTGTTAAAAGTTTCTTGCATGTACCCTATCTGAATTTGGTATGATTTGACAATTATCAAACTGGTAATACTTAATGCTTTAAACAAACTTACTACCTCATGACTCTTTCCTTGTTGGCACTGGAAGGGAGTTGAGAAAAGGCAAATAACTGACATGCTGTGGAAATATATTATTTCTTAGGCTTAACTTTGGCTAAGATGTTCCTTATAAGGAAGAGCTGACTCTTAATCTGTGTTTTCCCGGATTCTGCTGCTTTAAAAAGCAGGGCAAGTGAGAATGTCCAGCTGTGAGATGCTACTGAGGCATTAACAGCTGGGGGCTAGCCAGACAAACAAGTGGTTGACACCACCTGGGGTTTCTCTGTGGCTTTTTTTTCTCCTCCAGTTCACAGTTCTTGTCACTTTTGAGCCTTGCTCCTCCTGATCTTGTAGCCTCTTAATCGCAGACTGCATTTGTTAAAGTCTAACCCTAAAACACTGCAGCACCACGGTTGACTGTGAAGGGGCATGACTTCTAGCTATTGTAAAACTGAGCAAAATACGTGTGCCTGGGAGAAGACCTGTGTGGTGGAGGGCTACTGCAGAAACCTAACATACTTCTGTTTTGTCTCAGCTCTAGCGGGCACTAAGGATCAATGGCAGGTTTTATACTCTCTTGCTTTGGGAGTTATAGTGCTTAAATACGAGCAATTTTTTTAAAAAAACTTTGTTTCCTGGAATATACACATTTGTACCAGCTTGCAAAGACTCCAGAGTTCTGACTGAACAGAACTGATTTTGGTTTTCAGGAGCTGACTTGGATGTATTTTCAAAGCCTTGAAAAAATGAACCCTGTAGGCAAATAGGGTTTTCAGATGCTGTAAGGGAAGGAAGTGTATGTCTCAGCCACAACCACATAAAATAATTTTTAAAGGCAAGTGTGAGTTTGGCCCATGCACATTGCCTCTGGCAGGACTGTATTTGCCATCATGTGTATTCTTAAGTATAAGACTCTTGTGTGCTGAGCGAGAGGTGGAACACTGAAGGAGTAAGGTTCTCAAATACTATTGGTTTTGAATGAAAATTTGATTTTGGATGTTTACTGCCTTCTGATGTGCCTCAGGATCTTCTCCGCAGGAAAACTGCGGGTGTGCCAAGGTTGTGGATCAGTTTGAGTTGAGGTGTAGTATGTCTGTCTCAGAAAACACCTCCACAACCGTAGTACTGTACGGTACAACTGCACAGTAGTTTTCAGTTTACATTAAACTCCTACTCCAAGAGCAACACAGGATCCAGGTTTGAAGAACTAAGGAGGTGGGTAAGGTAAATGGGGAGAGCAGAAGAGAAATGCTAACCATGTTCAGATAAATCTCAAGAACGTATCTAACATGCCTTCAGTATCCACTGTGTGTTAAGGATCTTCACTTCAGAGCTGGACCAAATCTTTTGTCTGAAGCTCTTTTTTTTTTACTGAGCAGTAAGCACCTTTGTCTATTCTCCTACCTGTTACCCTCAGTGTCTTCCTTTACTTTAGAACTGGAGTGAGGAGTCTTGAATATGTTCTTCCAATATTTAACAGGAATAGTCGTCAACTCTTCATGAGAAAAGAATTTGTCTCAGTAGTTTTGGGTGGGGAAAGGGAAAAAGAGAACAGCTGTCTGTTTCCTGAGTTGTGCCAGTTATGCCAACTCTTCTTCTGAATATTGAATGTAGTGGCTTTTTTCTCATTTTGAAAAGTGGATGGAAGTCAGCTGACTCGTAGAGGTGAGCCACATGCAACCCTGTACAGATCTTACTTGAAGATAGTGTGGGATTAGCAATTGCAGTAACTGCACTGCTGCTGACCTTAAGCGTAAGGAAGACAGTCAATGCTAACTCTAGCACAAGACAGACTTGTCCAACCAGAATTATATTAAACAGTATTATTCAAAACAACATTCTCAATTTCTAATATATATGAATATATGTTAGAAAGCAGGAGCACAAAGTATAACAACATAGCTTTAGTTCCAACTTAGTGAAAGAATTATTCCTTTTTTTCTGTCAGGACCTTACTGAGATTTACTTGTCTGTCAACATGTGAAATTAGTTATAAGCATTACTAACACTTGTGTAATGAAGTAAATTAATTTTTGTGGGAAGTATGTGGGATGAGATGAAAAACAGGTGCTTCACCACCTATTAAAACCTCTAATGAAGGTGTATAAAAATACTAACTCACTAGGTCTAAAGGCTGGCATATTAAATAATTGTGTTGTATCACTTCATATTGCAAACTAACTCCTAATGTATTATGGTCTTTACCTGATGCTTGTATACTGACCACAGCTGATGTGGAAACTGCTGTTTGTAGCAGTTTCTAATCTCAGAATCGGGTTGAGGTGATGAATCGTAAGCCTGATCATAAAATTGTATACAAGTTCAGTGTCGTTGTGTGGACATTTTTAGACTGATCAACAGAAGTGCTTGATGTAGAACTCCTGAATGAAGCTTAGCCTTTTCTTACAACCCCTGAATATGTGATAAGAGTTATCAGTTCCGAAGTAAATATGTCTAGCCACGCTTTTGCATTGTAAATATTTAAGCTGTAACACTTTTTTTTTTTTACTGTGGCCTTTAATTAAAACAGTTGTGTTGTGTCTCTCGAGCTAGAACTTATTTTAGATCAGGAACCCGTGTATGTTTGATTAAGCAAGTTTCTGTAATTTCCTCTATTCAAAAAGTCTACCATTAACATATAAGTATAAAAAGGCATCGGGGACTGTATTAACTCCTTGGAATATACAGCTTGTGAAATCCTCTTATTAGGAAACGCACGACATAAGAGCAGATGGTTACTGCGGCCTGATACACTGATTTAGTCTTCTGACTTTTGCTCTGTGGTGACTTGGGCTGTTAGTCTGCAGCCTACATGGCATGGCAGCAAGTGGTAGCAGGTTTAAGCTGCAAACCTACAGCAGCATGAGCATTAAAGAAACCTGATGGTCTTATGCTGGTAGGGTATTGCTATCTCAAACTGCTGCTTGCATACTAAGGACAATCAAGTAAGCCTTAAACACTATCCCTTATGCAACTGCCACTTGCTACTTAAATCAGACTAAGTGAAAGAGGAACAAAAGCACATGACTTGTCTTTCCAAGGTCACTGAAATTAGTAATGCACAGTAACATTCTCTTAGGATTCTTACTGTACTTGCAAACTCCAGTTTGAAACTAGTACTGACTACTTCTTTTTGCTTCCTGCTTAGTGTCAGGTTTATTTTTGTAGCACTCTTTATGAGAGTTGGCTGACATGTAACTTTTTTTAAAGGTATTTTCAAGAGGAATAATGCAAGATTGATGGATGAAATTTTAAAACAGCAGCAAGAACTCTTAGGACTAGATTGCTCCAAGTACAGCGTGGAATTTGCAAATCAAGACAAAGCTGATCAAGGTAAGATGAATTGTGAGGGGGGATTGGTATGACTCTAAAGTGTATATAAATCATAACTCTGCTCTTACTTAAATGCATTCAGGTGGACAGTGACCTTTTCCTTCATTGACCACTGATGATCAGAACACATGCAACCTTCCTGAGCTAGTACTAAGCTTTTGTTGTGTTTATTTGTTCTTAGCCAATAGGGAAGTGTTGCTCCCTCCTCCCCATAGTAATCATTACTGGGTAGTCTGTTCTTCCCTGTAGTCCTACTCCATTTTTCCAAACTTATACCTCAAAGCAGGAAGAAGGGGAAAGACCAAAACTGGTGGTTGTCATGGCAATGTATGACACCAAGAAAGTAAAAGGTGTAAGTGAGGGGGGGGGGGAAAACAAACATAAATTGTGATAGTAGCTTTTGCAGGTGGTAGAAGTGGAGAACAGGAATATGTTTCAAGGTTAATGTTCCTTATTCAGTACTACCTACTGTAAGTATTTATTTACGTGTGCTAACACAAATGCAAGAAGTCTGTTGAAAATGTAGTAAATCACAAGCATGTACTTACTAAAACAGACCTTTCCCTTAAAGTGCTAGGCTGATACAGCTCTCCTAACCACAACTCATATTTAAATAGGTCTTATAAAACCCCACAACTCTTAATGTAAAGACAATCATATTACAGTGTTCAAAGACTTAAGAAAAGACTGTGCTTCACGCAAGCTGTAGTACATTTAGCTGCACTTAAGGTGCTGCAGGCTGAGTTTTACTTCCCCTACAAGAGGTGATAGAATGATAAGATCTTTTGTTTGAGTATTCCAGTATGAAGTCCAATGTTGTAGTATAAAATTGCCTTATAAGCAACTTAGACTAAGGTGCTAGCATTTACATGGATACACCCAAGTTTCATGTTATTTCTTGTTATTCCTGTGAAGGTTAAAATAACCAGCAGAAAACAAAGTAGGTGGGCAGTTAAACGTCTTAAACTCTAGCATGCTTAGGCTGCACTTAGTTAAATCTGGATATTAAGATCCAGACTGAACGAACTACTGAAAGGCTGGTCAGACTTGCTGGCTGAAAGGGTACATTTAAGTCTTGGGAATCTTTTGTGCTGGAAACTGTGGACAGCTGAGATGTTTTCAGTTCTCTTTAGAATTTTTTGTTCTTACTCGAAAAGCTCCGCAGTCAGATCAGACACTTCCTACTTTGAACTGAACAAGCTGACATCCGTCCAGTTTATAACATTAAACTGCAATTTTTCACTTGTGAGAAGCAAAATGGCAAAGCTTACACTTGCAAATGCTGTTAGAGAAAGTCTTTTAACGTGGGATATATGACAAATCAAAAAATACCAGGGAACAACTAGCCTTTGGATAGACTGCAAGTCATGTAGCGTGAGAAGGTTTTTACCTCATGATAGTGTAGGCAATAACATTGCTGTGAGAAGTCCTTTTAAGTCACAAATTCACAGGTGTAATTACGGATTAATATGAATCTTTGAAATACTGTATGGTTCCTGGCTTATCTGTAGCAATCTTAGATCAGTAGCCTAATTGTTGCATCAGTTTTGAAGTGCTGCTGAAAGTTCCTGGGATTGTATTCAGGGAGGGCCCCATCTTAACCATTGAGTCGCATAAATGTCTCCAGTAGCTGTTAGAACACCTTCCTCTCTTAAAGTAGGAATTAGATCTTTTCTTTCCTTTGCATGAAGTGCAGGTATTTCTGCATTGCTTACCACTCCTCAAGTTACTATCTAGACACCTTGCTCTTACTGCTTTGCCTGACAGCATAAAAAACAATGCAAATTCCCTGGAAGACTTTACATTTCAAGACTGACGTTAATTATCATAGAATTTAACCACTTTTCACAAGACTCTTCAAAATAGCTGACTTGAACTTTTGTCTTAGTAATACAGCAAATTCAGAAGACTCTTACCCGCTTCTGTTAGAGATGGATGAGGTATTGTTATGACTGCAGTTATGACTGTTTAATATAAGAAGTGAACTAAAAGCTACTTTCAATCATATCCTGTCAATATCTAAAGCATGTTCAAAACAGCTGTATTTCTGTTGCTTTTAAACTGTGTTTTGTACTTTCAGTTTTAAATTGCCAATCTACATTGAAGGTGCTGTCTCCAGAAGATGGAAAAGCAGACATAGTAAAAGCTGCTCAGAACTTTTGTCAGTTGGTAGCACAGCAGCAAAGAACATACACAGAGCTGGATGTGAATGTGTTAGACAGCTTATTAAGTAGTAAGTATGGCATGGTCAGCAGGGAGGTGGGGGGAAAAGTACTTGATTCATAATGGATTTATTGCTTGGAATATATGCATCTTCATGCTTAGTCTATCAGGGTAAGTTATGATTATTGCTGTCAGGCTTTCCCTGAAAATTTCTTGTTGGTAGGAAAGCTTAAGTTAAATTGGAGAGTCTTGGGTCTTCAGAACTGGTAACACAGAGTCACAGAGTGTTAGAGGTTGGAAGGGACCTCAAAGATCATCTAGTCCAGCCCCCTGCCAGAGCAGGGTCACCTACAGCAGAGCGCACAGGAACGCATCCAGGCGGGTTTTGAATGTCTCCAGAGAAGGAGACTCCACAACCTCCCTGGGCAGCCTGTGCCAGTGCTCTGTCACCCTCACAGGGAAAAAGGTTTTTTTTCTAATGTTTTTGCAGAACCTCCTATGTTCCAGCTTATATCCATTGCCCCTTGTCCTGTCATTGGACATCACTGAAAAGAGCCTGGCTCCGTCCTCCTGACACTCACCCTTGACATATTTGTAAACATTAATGAGGTCACTCCTCAGCCTCCTCTTCTCCAAGCTAAAGAGACCCAGCTCCTTCAGCCTTTCCTCATAAGGGAGATGCTCCACTCCCTTCACCATCTTTGTGGCTCTACGCTGGACTCTCTCCAGCAGTTCCCTGTCTTTCCTGAGCTGAGGGGCCCAGAACTGGACACAATATTCCAGATGTGGCCTCACCAGGGCAGAGTAGGAGGGGCAGGAGGACCTCTCTTGACCTACTTGCTACTCCCCTTCTGATACACCCCAGGATGCCATTGGCCTTCTTGGCCACGAGGGCACATTGCTGGCTCATGGTCATCCTGCTGTCCACTAGAACCCCCAGGTCCCTTTCCCCTGTGCTGCTCTCCAGCAGGGCAGTCCCGAACCTATAATGGCACATGGTAGCCTGTGGGATGTTCTGTGATGAGCTTTCTGAAAACGAAGTACTGCTAAGATCACCTGAAATTAGAGTAACGTAATTTAGGTTAATATCTTGAAAGTGTTCATGCTGCAAACTTGGGTGTGGGCTGAGAATCTTTTCCAGATTCAGCTATAGCAATTGAAGCTGTTACTGCTGCCTAATTACCCCCCTGAGTGTAAATGATACAGCAGCAGCAGATGAACTAGTGCTCTATAACCCACACTACCTTACTTATCTTCCTTACTGATTCATGAAGATTGCTGACTCTGCACTGAGGCTACATGCAATAGCCATAAAAAAGGGCAGGGCTGTCCTGATCTCCCATTTGGGAGAAGTAGTTTAGAACAATCCTCCAATTCCTAAGTGGAGCTGGAGTAGTTGCTCAACTTTCCAAGATAATCCATGCATGTTGATTGTGGCTGTAATTAGCGTGGCAAAGTTCAGGTTTCAGGTTGCACGCTTCAACTTGGATATCTGCAGACACATTATTTATAACTCCCATTAATTAGACTTTAGAAACTGTGTGCTTTGGGTTCGGTGGTGTTAGTTGGTGGGTTTTTGTTTGTTTGTTTTCTTCAAAAGGATGAATTGCTCAGCAAACTGACTACTCTGGCAATTTGGACACTTGAATCTTCATTTCAAACTGAATTCTCTCCATGTTGTCAGCATTCTGCATGATAGCTTCTGACTGTAATGGAATTATTAAATGTATTTAATAAGGCACCTGAGAAAGTGTAGAACTGGAGCAGCAGCTTATGAAACTACTCACTTTAGTTGTAGGCAAATTTAGTTTCTGTGCATCGTTAATGGAAGGGTATTCAGTATAAGCATTTGTGAGTTACTCAACTAGGTTGAGAGAGTTCTGAAAAGCAGTACTTAAATAGGTATATTCTTCAGGTTTGTTCATGGCAACTTCTGTAAGTTTCTGGGATTTCATATTTTTATTTGAATACCTGATAATGTAGTGTTTAACTTTCTGTTCATATTTAGGGTGCAGTTATTGAAGTCTAATCCTAAAATGTTGTGATTCTAGCTTGTCATGTGGCTTTTCTTGTCATACTCAAATTGCCAGTCATACTTTGATTTTTACAGCCTGAGTTTTCTTCAGTGTAAGCATGCTTTCTTCTGATCAATACCTCGGCTACCTAGCTTGTTTTCAGAAAAGTAGGTGGCAGCTGCAATGTAATATTGTTTCTACTTGACACAGAATCATAGATTGGTTTGAGTTGGAAGGGACCTTAAAGACCATCTAGTTCCAACCTCCCTGCCATGGTCAAAAACACCTCACACTAGACCGGGTTGCTCAAAGCCCCATCCAGCCTGAACACTTCCAGGGAGGGAGCTTCCACAAATTCTCTGGGCAACCTGTTCCAGTGTCTCAGCACCCTCCCAGAAACAAGTTTCATTCTAATATCTAATTCGAATTTACTTTCTTTTGGTTTGAAACCATTACACCTTGTCCAGTCACTACACTCGCTGACAGAGTTCCTTTCCAGCTTTACTGTAGGGCCCCTTTAAGTACTGGAAGGCCACTATAAAGTCTCCCCAGAGCCTTCTCTTGTCCAGGCTGAACAACCCCAACTCTCAGCCTGTCCTCATAGGCCAGGTGCTCCAACCCCCTGATCATGTTTGTGGCCCTCCTTGTTTTGCTCCAACAGGTCAATGTATGTCTTATGTTGGGACCTCCAGAGCTGAACACAGTATCCAGGTGGGGTCTCACAAGAGCAGAGGAGAGGGGCAGAATCACCTCCCTTGACCTGCTGGCCATGTTTCTCTTTGTGCAGCCGAGGATGTGATTGGCTTTCTGGGCTGCTAGCACACATTGCTGGCTCATATTCAGTTTTTCATCTGTCAGCACCTCCATCTAGAAGGGTCCCTTCGGAGAGCCAGCCAAGTAACGACCATCACACCAATATGGCTACAAGTCGTCCTCCCTTTATTGCTCCGGACAGCTCAATCTATACAGTTAAGCAGCGTCCACACGCCTGCCCCTTCCCAAAGTTGGTCAGTTACAGGTTTACACACGCCAGCGTTTTATTGGGTAGTGCCATTCCACTATGCAAGCGGCTCTCGCCCCCCCTTCTCCCCCCAGGGCCAGCACCTCCAGCCAAGCATCTCGCAAAGCTCTCACAAAACAGATAAAACCTCCTCCTTCCCGTGTTCCAAGGCAGCTTCAAGGACAGAGCCTTTGTTTAGGCCTAAGCTGGGTTGTCCACACTTTTGAAGTGATACCGCGCCTCTGCTCCACAAGAAATTCCTCTACACCTACAGATCCTTCTCCTTGGGGCTTCTCTCAATCCACTCATTGCCCATTGTGTCAACCACACCACACAGCTTGGTGTTGTCAGCAAACTCACTGAGGGTGCATCAATCCTACTGTCCATGTTGCTGGCAAAGATATTAAACAGCACTGGTCCCAGTACTGACCCCTGAGGAACACCACTCGTCACTGGTGTCCAATCAGACATTGACCCATTGGCTGCAACTCTTTGAGTGTGACCATCCAGCTAATTCCTTATCCACTGAGTGGTCCATCCATCAAATCCATGTCTCTCCAATTTAGAGATAAGGATTTTGTGTAGGACAGTGTCAAATGCTTTGCACAAGTCCAGGTAGGTGACATCAGTTGATCTTCCTTTATTCACCAAATCTGTAGCCTTGTCATAGAAGATCACGAAATTAGTCAAGCACAATTTTCCCTTAATGAAGCCATGTCGGCTGTCACTGATCACCTCATTTTCCATAGCGTAGTTTCTCTGTGCCTTCCCAGTAAAGAACAGGACAATGAATTAAGGCTGTTCAAGTTGCCCTCTAAAATTTATGGGAAGAAGGGTAGTGCTCTCAGTTCTAGGAATTCTTTCATGTTCCCCTTGCAGAAGTCCTGTCCTAGAAGGGATGTTGCCAGATTTGTCCCTTAATGTCCAAGCCTTTTGGTGTGGGTGTGGTTTTTTTTTTTTTCCTTCTTTTGTGGTCTGTTCCCAAGTCCTTCTATCTTGCGTGTGCTAAACCTGAAGAGTGCTGTAACTCTAGCAGCTCTGGGGGAGCTTCCACATGTAAAGTGTCTTAGTGTTGATATATTTAGCTAGTGAAATGGATGTAGAGTGGGCAGCAGTGCGTTTTGAATAGGCTGTTTTGACAGTAATATTACAGTGTACCTTTTCATTTTCCTTCAGCTAAGAACCGAAAGGAAATATTAGCATTAACTGGGCTCTCTGAAGGTCTTTTCCTGTTTGAAAAGCCATTGCAATGTTGAAGATCCTGTTGCTGAACTGGTCAGCTGAGGGATACTCAGCCACTGAATCAGCTGATGAGTAAAGCTGTCCAATTCCTCCAGAGTCCCCACTTCTAAGTATTCACTGCTTCCCTGCAAAGCTCTTTCATCCTAACAAACTGGCTTCTGAACACATAAGTGGCTTTTGCCTTAACTTTTTTATTAATTTTGAGAAATTTGGATAGTGGCACAAGTCACATCTCTATACTTCTTCCTTCTTTAGAAATGTGCATGCTTGGGAAGATAGCTTCTTTACCTCTGGTAAAAAGATTATATTGATTCAGTGGGGAGGGAGGATGTGAACTTTAAATCTCCAGCTTCAGTTTCAAAATGTGGACAAAGCAAATTCTGATAGGACCTTAGTTTCCTGTCCTGTTCCTGTAAAGTGCCTTTACAACTAAACTTAAACTTGTAAAAGGCTTTTGACTTTTAAAATTTATTTTATTTTTTTAAACAAGTGAGAATTGAGAAATAACATTGGAAGTTCAGACCAAGTAGGCAATATTAAACTTTATCTGCTGAAGGAAGGCATTGTGCAGTTGTCACTTTGAGTCCACCCAGCTGCCAACCAAGAACTACGCAGTCGCTTGCTCTTTCTTGCTTCTTCCTTGTTTTGGGATGGGGAGGAGAAAATTCAATGAAGGGGCTGGAGGGTTGAAATTAAGGACAGAGGGAGGGTTCACTCATCACTTATGGTCATGGGCAAAGAACAGAGTAGACTTGGGGAGGAAAACATTAAACTTAATACCACCACCAGTTCAACTAAATCAGATAGATCAGAGTAGGATATTGAGAGAAATAAATATGAGCAGGTCTTAAATGCATCTTTCCCCCACCCCTCCCTTCTTCCTGGCTGCCTCCTCCCCACTCCAGCAGCACAGGGGGGCAGGGGATGGGGGTTGTGATCTTCTCATTATTCAAAGTCCATGCTTCTCCTTCCTCCTCAGGGAGAGAACTTCTTGCAGTCTTTCCCTGCTGCCATGGGCTGTCCCTCTCATGGGGAGACAGTCCTCCTCAGACTTCTCCAACATGAGTCCTTTCCACACGTGTGGGTCCCTCTCGTGGGCTTCAGCTGACTGGGCGTTCCTTGGAGTCATGGCACACTTTGGGCATGTCCTCTGCTTCAGCAAGGGCTCCTCCACAGGCTGCAGACTGCATCCTACAGTGTTGATCTCCTTGGTCTGCCATCTCACCACAGGTCTTGGGGAAAGCTCTGCTCTGGTGCCCTTCTCCCTTTCTTTCCTCAAAGACATGGGAGACCACGTGGTTGCTCTGCTCACCTCCCCCACCTGTCCAAAACAACAAAAAAATGGCCTCAACATGAAAGACAGGGAAAAGAGGCTCAACACAAAAGGCAGGAGAAAAAAAGAAGTCTGGCCCAACCAGGTTTCATCCCTTAATATATTTGATTTGTGGAGGTGATGATTGGCCTGGCCTTGGCCAAAGGCAGATTTGACTTTTGCCTGGGCTGGGGAAGGCCCTGGAAGTTTGGCACCCTCACAGCAACCCCCCACCCCCCCCCCCAACAAAAAACCCCACCCAAACGTAAAGCCCTCACAGCAGTATGTGCGCTGTTGCAGTTAACTTGTAGAATTGGTGGATAATGGAAGGGGTAAAAAGAAATAGCATGCACTAATCCTGACTAACTGCAACATTGTAGGAAAGTAGGCTTGTGACTGCCAGAATGTTTTCTGTAGGTGCATGAAGAACAGCTGCTTGGGTCTGCTTTGGGTACTGTGCTCATTTTCACACATTGCTCTGAATCAACTTGCTAGAATTAGCAGGGAAGGCTGGATTAAGACTGTTTATTCTAAATTTATTGCTTTTCCATCAGTTTTAGCCTGGAGTAATTCAGGCATGGCAGCAGTGTATTGAGTGGAGACAGTGTTGTTTAGCCCCTTGGTTGTCTTCAGCCTTGGAAGATCATTAGGATGTTCTCGCTGGTGAAATGGCAGTGACTGATTTGAAGCTCTGGGTAGTACGAGTGTGGGCAACTAGTGAAGTCCCTCGGAGTTACCCAGCCCTGCCCTGGGATGGGTTATGCTGTACACTTAGTAACAGAAATAGAAGTAAAAAATAGAAGTAAAACAGGAATAGAAGTGAAAAAAAAGAAGACAAAATAGGAGTAAAAAAGTTTTTCCTCACTCATCTAACCAGGAAGATGTCACCTGCAACAGTTTCAGGCAGTAAAAGTTGGTTTTAAAATTGTCTGTCTAGCTCCATACTGCGAAAGAGGCAATTCATCTGACAAGAATTGGTTTGGGATTTGTTATTGTTCTTTGGTTTGCAACTTCTTTTATTGGTGATCTGTCATATCAAGTTGTTCATCAGTGGAACCTCCTTAAGATTTTTTTTGTGTTAATAGTCCTTTTACGCAACTACAACTCCACCTAGTTGAGTCAGGACTTCAGTAAGTGTGGGTCAGGGTACAGCGTGTTCTATGCTACTAGAATCAAGTTTGCCAAGAGAAAACTAGAACAAGTCAGTTTCAACAGCAGTGTGTTATTCATAACAATGTAACTGTTCCTATCACTTCCTTGCCAAGTGTTTGAAAATTACCTAATGTAAAAACAGCAGTCCCCAACTGCACCTGCAGTGGCTGCTTAAGCTTTTGCTTGGTTGGTCCTGTTCAGGTCATGCAAGACCACTCTGTCCTCTTGGGCTTTTAATTGTTAACTTGTCCTCAGGAGCTTCACGTCATTTAAAAAGGCATTTAATGAAAAAGCAGATGCCTTAGGGTTTAGAATTTATTAAAACCTAATTTAACTCACTCTTACAGGTACAAATGGATTTCCTGATCCTGATTTAGTCTTGAAGTTTGGTCCTGTGGACAGCACGTTAGGATTCCTTCCGTGGCACATCAGACTGACAGAGATCATGTGAGTTGCCTAGAAATACTGTGAAACAGATTGGAATAATATCAATCAAGTCTTTGACTTACCCGATGGAAATAGCCATAAGATATCTGTCTGAACAAAGGCATCTAGAGATTGATTTGAGGGTATTTAAAGGTGCTACAAGAAATGTGTTAAGCACTCACTGTTGCTCCTTCAGCTGAATTAGGCAACAGCAGGCTTTACTCTTCAGGTTTAAGGAGCAACTTCTGCCACCATCTAGCCTCAGTGTCCAGTCCCAGTTCTGTCAGTTTTCCTTATGTGAATTTTCAGTGGCTTGCAAGTTTTTAACAGGGAAACTAAGGATATAAGGAAAACAGGATAATGTAAGACGATCACGCCTCTAGGTTAATTTCCAATTTTGGCAATGACCAAATGGTCTAGAGTAGCTGGATGTATTACATCTGAGAGCATTTACAGGGCACTTTGATGTCTGGGCAGACCTGTGCTGCTCCAGCTTTCTTACTAATTTGAAGTGCTCTAATGGATGGGCTTGGATTTAGAAGGTGACAAGATACTAACAGCTAGTTCAGTTAGTAGAGTTGAGTGACAATAACCTTGTTGAGAATGATGTCACAGGATTACTCAGACACTACCTTGACTGGCCATATGAATCGTGTGGTGTTTTATAAAAGCTTATTTTAACCTTTCTGTCTTGTTTTCTCAGTTCTTTGCCTTCCCACCTGAACATCAGCTACGAAGAGTTTTTCTCTGCCCTCCATCGCTATGCAGGCTGTGAGCAGCGCTGGGGAAAGTGACTTCTGGCTGAGCACTTGGTGTCAGGCTTTCCATGGGAAGGAGTTGATGTCTGTTTACAAGCACCTGTGACCCATAAGTCTGGTTCATAGTCCTTTCTTAATTTATCAACAAATTCAATAAAGTGTCTTACCTTTCTAGAGAGTCTGTGTGAATGCGTGAGAATCTGTGGGGAGGGAGAAATTCACAGGTTTCTTTTATGAGAAAGACAGGTATTGCAGGCAGAGCTGTTCAAAGCTGAATTACCCTCACTTGTGTCCAAGAGACCAAAAGAACATGTAAGAATTAAGTGTTGTGAAATCTACAGGACAACATAAATAGGAGTTCCATGCCCTGAAGGTACTTAAATCCAAGAAAGAACTCTCATCTCAGGTTGTTTCTTTTTAATTCTTCATGTTCAGAAGTTTATGGTTTATCTTCAGTTGTATTTACTGTATAATATGTGAATTCCAGAGCGGTCAGGTCTGTTAACTGAGGCTGCTACTTGGCTGTGATGACTAAGCTTAGCAGTAGGTATCAAATTCTCTACAAATACTGAAAAGATTCAATAAAAAGGAATGGAAGCTTCTATGGTAAGTGGATTGGGCTGTACGTGTAGCACTATCCATCTTCTCTTTTTTTTTTTTTTTTTAAAGAGGTAAAATCAAAGTATTCCTACAGACCTGAATGAAACTGCTCTTAGCATCAGGTCAGCTTTCTATAGGGAATAAGCACAAACAGTACTATGTATTGTTTGCATACCTATTCCCTGTGAAATTCTCCCTTAAGGTAATGAGGTGGCTAAGGCTTTGGCATCATTTGCTGAAAAATCTGAAAAGGGACTGCTTCAGTGGCAAATGTGACTTGCTTGTCCTTGTGTACTCAGCAGGGGAGTCTTCTTAAGCCTTTTATGGGGTTTGTTCTGAACTGCACATTAGAAATTTGGATGCGAGTCTGCAGCAGACAAGAAAGATAAGTGAAGCTGTACTACAGCGTCTCAAAGCTGAGATAAATGAATAGATACATTAGCCCTATTTGAGTTACATTCCTATTGTTGGAAGTAATTTGAAATTGAAAGTCTTTATAGCAGCACTTGGACAAAGCAATATCTTTAGAGCTGCATTACTGGAGACAAACGTTAATATTGCAGCCTTCTGCCTTGCAGGCTGTAGAGCTATTGGACACTTCCTTCTGGAAGTGTTTGGGTTTTTTCCTCCCTTCAAAATGAGTCTGGCTTTATCTTCAGGATAGGCATCCAACTGAAAACAACTGCTTTTAAAAGGGAATTGCCAGGTTTTAAATTAATGTCTTCTTTATGATACAGTGTATTTTAACTGTTGCGGTATTATAAAGCAGGTTGCATAAACTCTTAGCTGCAGTTTTTCATCATACAAAGATTGGACTGCAGTTACAGGATAGAGCTGTAGTCTCCTTTGTCTCATCGAAGAAAAAGGGATGTTTAATCAATTAACAATTGGTTTTGACATCAAATAATATTTTGCATGAGCTGGCATGCTCAGAGTACAGTTGGCTGCTTTTTGCAGGCTGGCATCTGGTGATTGCCAGTTACTGTATTCTAGAGAAGATAAACACTTATGCAACGTTTCCTGGATTCTGTCATTGCCAGAGGAAAGTTTTCTCACTAATGTTAAGTTGAACATTTTTGTGGGGAGCAGATCACCTGCTGAAGGGTATCCTGAGTATTGAAGTTTATCTGTAATATGAATTTTGTTTCATTAGAATGTAAGGTTGTGTTTAAGTTAGTACATTTAAGTGTTACTGTGTCACTGAAACAGTTCTGGTGCTGGCAGTAAGGATATAAAATGGGAAAAGCTTAGTTTAGTCCTCAAAAGTAATCTATTTTTTTATATTTGTCTCAAACTGCCAAAGATTACTTACAGTACCTGAGCTCCCCTCAGCCCTCAAACTTCGGCAGATCTCAGCTAAAAAGAATTGTTTTATTTTGGAGACAGATCTCGAGGTCTAGGTCTTGTCTGTGGGGGGATGCTTAATGAAACTGAAATTATTAGTTCAGCTGCATTTGATTCAACTTAGTAAAATCTCTTCCGCTGGCTAGTTTAATTGTGAATTAAATGTTCCTCCTGGAATTAATGAAGTTGAACTAATCCACGTTATCACTTAGTTGAGATTATTTTACTGTCCCTGTGTGGGCAGTCTTCAGCGAGCTGTGCCAAACGCACTGTGCATATCCACAACTTGATCTCTGAATGTATGTGGCTGCAGGTAGCGCCTCTTCCCACCTTGTTCTGTGTGAAGGTCTGTGGTAGAGCTGTGACATGCTGTGTGGCTGTAGTCTCTGGGTACCTGTACATAATGTGTAAAACAAGTTTTTATGATTAGGGAATCAATTTATTGAACTTTATTATTGAAAATTAAATCTGAATCTGTAAACCAAATCAATAAAAGACTATAATCTTTCTATGGGCTATGGTGATACATGAATACTTTCACAGGTTTGACTGGGGAGATGGAGCGTTGCTCATATTGCTGCATCACTCTGAAGAAGTAGAGAATGTTTGTGCTCTTCTGAAATAGCTTTCTGTTTTGTAAGAACTGGGCAATTTTATTTATTTATTTATTTATTTTATTTACTACTTCCCACATCTTAGAAGCCCTTATGAGAGCTTTTGTAGTAAAGCATTTACCATAAAAATACCTCTTTGATAGTCCTGGGAAATTGCTTAACTTGTTCCAGGCTGCCAGAAAGCTTTCTTCCTCTCCCTGCTGCTGAGTCAATCCTGAACCATGGGCTGGACTGGGCCTCCTGCCAATCTGAGTGATGCCCAGGTGCTGAGCATGATGTCTTCTGAAAGGGGAAGCTGGTGGCCAGGCAATGTTTAGACAAGCTCTGTGGATTATGGTGGCTAACAAGCTGACTGTGACCAAGTACAAGGAGTGGCTGAGAGCTGGGACTGCTCAACCTGGAGAAGGCTCAGGAGGGATCTTATCAATAAATACATGATGGAAGGGAAGTAAAAGCAGCCAGACACTTCTCAGTGGTGCTTAGTGGCAGGCTGAGGCAATGAGCAGAATTCGAAATACAGGAGGATCAATTTAAACATCAGAAAACCTTTTCCTCTGAGGATGGTCAGACAGCAGAGCAGGTTG
Organism: Trogon surrucura; assembly: GCA_020746105.1. Taxonomy (NCBI): domain Eukaryota; kingdom Metazoa; phylum Chordata; class Aves; order Trogoniformes; family Trogonidae; genus Trogon; species Trogon surrucura. Next base: position 56,242,819 of record CM036618.1, read on the forward strand.
GCCAGAGAGGTTGTGGAGTCTCCTTCAAAACCTGACTGGGTGCATGAGGGTGGGTAGGATGGGTATTGGATTAGATCATCTTGAGGTGCCTTCCAACCTCAGCTGCACTCTGAAATGGAAAACTCAAGAGGCAGACAACTTACTTTTATAGAAAAGGGGGTTTATGGCAAATTTCCGTGGCCAGAGTCCACCCTATGGCACTTCCATGCTCGCTTTAGCTATATACACTTGAACTTAGAGGAAGGCAAGAGGTGATGGAGTACTGATGGGACTGGTCGGCACACTCCACCCACAGCGGTCCAAGAGCGTGCTGGGCACAGTCTGGTGAGTTTTCAGGAAGCTTGCAAATTGATGCTTGGCTATCAAAATCCCAGCTGCTGGCAGAAAAACTATTTTTTGCTCAGTTATTCTGTGATAGAGGTTCTGTGTTGTCCATTACCATGTCCTTCCCTTCCCATTGGACTTCATGATCTTAGAGGTCATTTACAACCTTAATGATTCTATGTTTTCAAAGGTAACTCTCTGGTACCCCCTAAATAATACCAAAAAATTTGTTACTGTGCAACTCAGTGGACAGTCAATGCAGAGGAACTTGTATGGCTTTTCACTGAATTGGCTTATGCCTTGCTTCAAGCTTGCTAACATTAAGTTGGCTCTTGAAAAGCTGTTTGGATGCCTCAGGTGCATTTTGAGTTATTACTTGCACAGAGACAACCTGCCTGTAAAGATTAGTAGTAGTTTCCAAACTGGTGCTGGCTCTAGAGCAGCATTAGGTATGGTGCTGCTGAGGTCTCCTGCCTCAGCCTTTTTTTTAATAGAGCTAGCAATTAATTTGTAATTTCAATAATAAAGAATATTAGAACTGTCTGTACAGTAGAAAATTCATCTTCACTTGCCCCAGCGTGAGAGCCCGCATTCACAGTAGCTACTACTCTCTTCACAATTGATTCAAGTTTTTATATCTTTCCTCTTCCAGTGGTGAACAGTGGTTGATGTCTAGTAAAGGAGCTAGATAAATTCTGCAATAGTTGTGTGTTGCAGCACAGAATTTAGGGACTTGGTCAATAATGCAACTGTTACAGGAAATAGACCTACAAAGCAGTTATTGAAATTACAGTGATTTTTAGGAATTGTTATGAATATGCACAGAGCAACTGTAGGATAGCATGATGCATGGAGTGAAAACTGGCAAGTAAGTAGAATATAAAGGCCATTCTTATTAGAAGAAAGTATATTCTTATACACCTATATCTGTAAGTGCTTTCTAAAGTTCTTCAGAAAAATGACAAGGAAAAATAACCTACTCTTTGGATTTCCTGTATATTTTGTGAATTCAACTTTTGTGGGAAGTCACAACTGCCCTGAATACTCCCAAATGTTTTGTTTGTTGTTTTTTTTTTTAAAAAAAGTGGTTTTAAGCATTCTGTGCTACCCAGCCATTGCCTTTGGCAGGAGGAACACCAGGGACATGGGGTCAGGAGCTCAATTTTGGCATGCTGGCTTCTGCACTGCCCTCCTCTGCAGGGTCATGGCCCTCAGGTGCTCTGCTTGCTGGGCATTTCCTTGGAAAGAGGTTCTGGTTGTTGCTCGCCAGCACTTAATGCAATGGCAGCAGCTTTGGCTCAGGAGGGACAAGGAACTGGGGAATAAGCCTGATTCGTAGCCTGTCCATGCAGAGCCTTCCGACTAGTCTTGCTGTGAAGGTTGCCCTATGTCCAACTTTCACCACACCGTGAATAACTGTAAACAGCTTCTAGCAGTCTTCTAGAAGCTAAGGTACTTTGATAAACTTGAAACGCTGAAGCAAAGGAATCAAAGGCCATGCTTTAAACCTACACATTTTTTTTTTCGTCAGATCTGCCAAATTAAGAGGGAGAGAGACTTGCAAGCCCCTCCTCTGCTGTATGTTTGTCTATGTTAAACGATGCAAGACCTCCTTGAATGCCGTTGAATCACTGCTGAGAGCTGTAGGATTATGCCTTAATTGCATCCAAAACAACTCTTTCAGATGACGAATAAAATTATGTATTATACAGAAGCATGCCTCAACCTTAACTTTGAAGTGCTTTGCAAATTAATGTTTAATGAAACCGTTCGCCTTGAGGTTTTTGCTGTACTATCTAACTGGCTGAATACGAAAGGAAGCCAGGGCTCTTTCATCTCCCCGACAAGCCTTGCTGCTTTAATACAGCATCTTCTCTCTGACTGTGTGCAGGCAGGCAATTTTCAGTGCTGTTGTTTTCTGCACACATCTCCCTGGCCTGCAGAGGTGCTGCCTTACCTCTCAACCCCACAGCAGACAATCCTAATGGACTCATCATATAGAAAACGTATTTTTAGGGGAATGCTTAACAGAACTAACCACAACTAGTACAACAGTTTTGAAATATAGTTCACATTGTAAACATTAGAAGCCCAGTAGCTCCTAAACTGAAACAAAACACCTGTCTTACTCCTTGGCTGCAGGTTTTTGTTGTAATTTTAATGGAAAATTTCTCTCTGAGTCTGCTATCAAATTTAAAAGCTTCCTATCAGACTTTGTATTCTATAATTCAGAAAAGGTTGCCACCTTGATAGCAGGGTGCCTAATATTTGAAAAAAACGTTTCAAAGGGGCAGTCTCTCTATACCTGGCAGTGCAAGGATGTTTGTATTAAACTGATCTCATGAGTTGTTCTGCAATTTGCAATATTTGAAATCCAAATAAAATCTCTCTCTACAACGATGGAGAATCGTGTTGGAATCGGGATGCCAGGAGGTTATATTGGCGTTATGGAAATAACAATATCTTAAACAGAATCAGGTACTGTGCTGGCTGCAGTTGTGGTTAGTGTGGTGGCATTGAAAGAAAGCAGAGTGAGATGGTGATGAGAATTACCGAACTGCAGGAAAACGTTTCTCAGGAGAATGAGGATGGCTGGAGATCACGTAGCTCAGCCTGGGGTTCAAGTTTTCTTGGTCCTTTTTCAGCACTCCGTCCCTGCAAAGTTTCACTTGCAGAGCTGGGCTGCTGTAATTCAGTACCCTGAACCAGCAGCTCTTGGGTGTGAAAGAAAACTCAGGAAAGTTCCAGACATGAGGCCAAGTATTTTGCTGTGGACACTGTCAGATCAACACTGTCACACACATCGGCATTGGAGAGGAAGCACCGAGGTCTGGGGACCTGCCCTGGAGAAGGCCCTGGCAGAAACCCCTCTCTTTTTGGCAGAAGTGGTTGTTGGTCCCCTCTGGAGTAGAATTTTGGATTTTCACAGACTCAACTTGCGAAATTTATTAATAGTTTACATATTTTAAAGTATTTTTAACTGTTCGAAACACCTGTAATTCCCCTCACGCATCACTCGACAACCCACGCAGCTTGTCTTGGGAGCTTGCTAGCGAATGCCGGGTGTGCTGCACGTCAGCTGCGGGGTGGGCTCAGCTCGTTGCCCCACACGTGGCATCGGCACCAGGGATGGGGGCGCAGGACTGGCAGGAATTTTCCCTCACCCTGTCTAGCAATGCCAAAACCATGTCCTACCCCTTGACTTCATTACTGAAGCCCTGTTCAGCCTGCATGAGCTTCTCTGTGGAAATAGATTCTGGAGGCATAAACCAGTATGTCTGATGATGATCCCTGCCTTGCAGTTCTTTCCGTGTATCTGCTTCTTGACCATGTTTTATTTAGCTGGCTGGCTATGGCAATTTCTGCCCTGAAAATCCTCCAGCTCAAAGCAATTACAGACATTCCTCTGAAGTTTGTGTCGACTTAGTTCTCCGACTGCTTGTGCCTGGGCAAAAGCGGGACATAACCTGGCTGGTCCATCTCAGGAGGAAGGCTGAGGTGAGGATGGGATCTGCCAGTGCAGCAGCGAGGAGCCCTTCGTGGCAGTGTCCATGTGTCCCAGCCGCAGCTCCCCTCCCCAGCACCACGCACGGGCTTGTCCTCACCTCTGCAAAACCCCACTTCTCCTTGTATGGGCAGGAAGCCTCCACCTGGCCCTGCATGTCCCTTCTACTTGTGTGGGACTCAAACCCACCTGCCCCAAGCACATGCTGAGGACCAGCTTGTTTCGGGGGCCCCCTCATCCTGCAGGCACAAGCATGGGGCAGTGCTCACCTTCACCCAGCACGCTCCAGTGACAGTCTGTCCGCAGTATTCTTGCAAGCAAGGCTTTCAAGTTCTGGATCTCCAAATTAAGAAGTCTATCCTCATAAAGTATTTTTTTCTCCCCCTCCCAGAAATAAATTAAGGAGTTGGCTTATTCTGAAAGCGAGAATATACATTTATTCATAGTGAGTCTTTAAAATGTGGAATACGTGGGAGGTGACAGCAATGCTAGAAGATGACTTTTTGGGGAGGGGGCTTGCTTTTGAATGGAAAGAGGGAAGAAACATTGAACTTCTGTTTATCCATCATCTCTGGTATGAATTTAAAAGTGCATAGGAATGGGAGTAAAAAGATAAAACTTCTTATACTGACACCAGCTCAGCTGCACTGCACACATTGTATATATGCAAAATGATCTGATTAATACCACGATGGCTGTGCAATATAATCAGTTTAGTACTGCTGAAATTTATTCCTTTCTGCTCTCCCTCGTTTTACTGGTGGTAGCATTTAAATCCCAGTACACTGAGATTGTCTTTACCTGCTTTATCCCACATTTTTATTGTGGTCAGGTCAAATTAATTCATCTTTCCTATAGCAGAAACAAGACCTGTGCTTGTTATTGCAGGTGGGGCAATTTACAGTCTTTTGCCTTCACAAGGCAGGTACGGATATGAGAACAAATGTTTCAACTGCTGCTTGCATTCCATACAGGCTAGTGCAGCTTGTTGGAAATGTTATCAAGACCTGCAGATAAAAAGATAGCATCTTTCTGCATGAAAGTTTGACATGAACTCATAGAATCGTAGAATCAGACCCAGCACTTGGCCTTGTTGAACCTCATACAGTTGGCCTCAATCCACCAATCCAGCCTGTCCAGGTTCCTCTTCAGAGCCTCCCTGCCCTCAAGCAGATCAACACTCCCAACTAACTTGGCATTGTCTGCAAACTTACTGAGGGTGCTCTCCATCTCCTCATCAGGGTTAATGATGAAGATATTAAATAGAAGTGTTCCCAACAGTGAGCTCTTGAGAACACCACTTGTGACTGGAGGGACACAACTTGTGAGGATGTGTCATGCTTCAAAATGTGCAGAGCTCCCAAAAACTACGTAGGCTGTTTTTCTGTATTGTTTTACCAGAGAATCTTTCTTTACATGACATCAAGGGTTGATTTTATTACAGCATCTTAAAAAGCCCTGGAAATGTAGTACAACTCCATGTTTTGACTATGCCAGGAGATCTGTTTTTTCCCCCCTACAGTATGAAGTTAAAACAGCTCTTAAGAAGGCGTAAATGCTATTTAGGCAAAGCTCACCCACTTGAAACACCTGCCAAAATCTGTGTGAGCCATCACAATCCCTAATGCACAGTGTGATGTTTCACGTGTGAGGGCCAGGTTTATCCATATTTTCCAATTTTTAGGAGCTTGCCAATGTAGTTGTACCTATTCTAATCACAGTTTCAGATTACCTCGATGTTGGATCCTACTGGTTCAGCAACAAAACCTAGAGCTATAGGGAGAAGGTCACTGGTCTAATAAAAACAGGCAAATGGTGGAGGTGCCCAAATTCTGCTTGGACAAAATATCCAGAAATAAAAAGAAGGCATATTTGGGAAACCTACATGGGTAGCCCCACGATTACCATATCCTGAAAGATGAGCTCTTGTTTTGACCCAGGAAGAACACCTCGACTCTTCAAGTTCTTAACATTTTGCTGACAAATGTGGAAGAATCAATTCTGCTTTCAATTACTGTTTTGCAAAAAAATAACAGCTAGGAAATATAGGTCACCAGATCTTTTACAGTAAGACATCCACCACCAGATAGCATCAGCTTTGACATTGAGTCGACAAGTGGGAGACGTAACCTACTCTTACTCATTTTTATTATGGTAGTAATAAAGATGTCTTGGATAACTCACATCTCCATGGCCAGAACAAACCATCTGACAAGAGGCCCACAAGCCACGTGTTGTAACATTATTCTGACCTTAAATCATTCACAATCTTGCTCTTCAGGGCATCATGTGGGCTTATCTTGATCATTGCACCTCTTGAATTGCGAATCTAATAGATGTCATCTGATCTCTCTAATCTCTAGTACACAGTTTATTTTTATGCAGGAAATTAAACTTGCAGCACGAACACATCATCCTGCACCTTCGATTTCCGCTCTATACAAATGCCAAATAAATACTGCTGCTTTGATGTGTTTAGAATGATGCTTTCCAAAAATATATGTTTATTTTCTGTTTATTTTCACTAATTCTCCAGATGAAGAAAAGGCTGCAGGTTTTTTTTTTTTTGTTGCAGAATTGCAATATTCTTAAACAGGGTAATAACATTTTCTTCTTTAATAAGTTAGATTATCAGTCTAAGAAGATTATGTCTGAAGAGTAAATCATTGTGTAAGGGGTTTTGGATTCTGGTGAGGTTTTTTTTGAAAATTGCTTTGAATATCTGCTTTAATATGTTAGAGTATGTCATGTGCTAAGCAAAACCCCAGCTTTCTAAGAAAGCACATTTGTGAAGAAAGAAGTACTAATGTTCAAGGAGTTAATGTAAACATAGGGGGCACCAGCTCCCCTCTAAAAAGATGAGATTCTAGGAAGGCTGTTTCAAATAAATTGTGCCACAGTATGCTGAGAAAGAAGAAGCATTAAAAATTAAAATCTCTGGTATAAATCTGTACCATTTTTTAATACACAAGATTCTGCAGATTCCATATTCAGCCAGAAAAAAATAAAAGCATAAATCGGGAGATACAAATGTTTAGATGTGAGACTTTTCTTATCTAACCTTAGGGAAGACATAAATGGTTGCAGAGCATCCACTGCTGCTCCAGAGGGAGCAGAATCTCTGCAGAGGTGACTCCAAAGGTTACAGTATTGTCACACTGAAAGCAGCAAAGTGGAAAGCTAGAGAAGGAAAGAATAATATCACATTGATTCCAGATCGTGTTTGGGGTTTTTTATGTATATACCTTTCCAGCAGCAGACCAGTGCTGAAAGTCCAACTGGGGATGTCCTGTGGGAACAAGACATTACATGTGTGAGCTTAATTCAATCATCTCTAGGTTTTTGCAGTCAAACTCCACTGTTCTAGGGGATAGTGTCCATTCCCTAGGCTATTAAAAAGTGAACCTGGCGTCCTCTTCCTTTTATCTTTAAAGCCTCTTTTGTTGTTTGCAGGCTGATAGAAGAAAGTCACTTGCAAAGGGATGGAACAGTTTTTCTAACATCAGAAACAAGGACAACAGGAGGACATCCTATGCTGCAAAATCTGCATGCCTGCGAAAAATGAAAGTTAGTGATATTAAAAAAGAAAAAAGGAAGTGGGTTCAAAGCAAATTGCTCAGTAACATTTTTTTATCCACAAGCAATTGTGAGTGGAAATGTGAATAGCAAGGTGTTAAGTTTGGAGAGAAGTCAGAAATTTAAATAATAAAAGAATTAAAATTTTCTGGCCACACAGAAGTTGCAGCTCTAGTATAACCCCCCACCCCCGCCCCTGCCCAATAAATAAATAAAGAGAGAAGAAAACACCTAGAAGGTCATTTTTTTCCATGACTACTGCATAAAACTGTTTTTTACATTCAGCACAATGCTGAGCTAGCATCCAAAAAACTCTCCCTTGTAAAAATGAACTGCCAAGACCTACTAATGCTCTCAGGGACCTAGCCTGAAATAAATATGATTTTTTAAAAAAACACTGAGAATTTTATTTCAGACACTCATGAAGTGTGACACTTTTGGGAAGACGGATGTTACTGATAACTTCAAAATTTTGTGTAGAACCTTGGCTGTCCTTTATATGCCCAAGATCATGAGCAAACATTAAACCACAAACATCTTCAGCTTTGGCTACTGCTACTACAGCTCTGACAGTTTAATACTCAGCCAAGCGCACCTGAGCAGGGAATCTGTGGATTCTCTGGTTTGCTCAATGAAGGATCACAGTACTAGAATACAGGAAAAAAATAAAGGCTTCCACAAGTGTAGCAGATTTTGAAGCTATGGAGAATATAAGGGGTCTATAAGGAAGGTTAGGAAATATATATATAGATGGAAATCTGATATTCCAGTTTTTAATGGTAGAATTTCTAACATTATGAATCAACCTTATGATGAAATCAAAGGCTGATGTGGGTATAAAGGAGGATGAAGACTGTTGTTTTAGTGTATTCCTATTGCAAATGCAGAGTCAGAAATTCTGGACTCCTCTTTCTACAGAAAAAGGAAGCTGTGGAAACTGGCCATGTGCTCTCGCACCACGATGGAAAAACTCCTCCTAGCCCAAAATGGCTTTCAGCTTTCAAAAGCATACTTTCAGAAAATAAACACTGTTGGCACTCAAGTCACCCTTTGCTTTTACATCCGTGCCTTGTTCCGTGTGTTGTGCCATTCACGGACTTGGTCTCCCTTACCTGTCCTAAGGTCATTGTGAAATTTAAAACATGATTTTCAGCTTCGGGACAAACAAAAAGTTATGCCTAGGATGTCTTTTCTAGTGCATTTGCACCTTGTTGGAGGTGATTTTACTACACTCATCTGCCTTTCCGATGATCAGAAATGTCTATAACTGTTGGGAAGCTGTTCCCAGAGGAACAGGCTGTTTTGTCTCCATACCCTCCCAAAAAACCCTGTACTGGCCCCGGCAGCACAGACTCTGCATTGCAAACCTGTCACTGAGCAGATATGTCAGGGAGAGAATCCACAATAGCAAATGTCTAGGGGGGTTTGAAGAAGGAAAGACACTGCAGAAGAATCCATTGAGATCTGCTAAAACACCTATAACCCAGGGGCTGAATACACGCGGAGGCCGGATGAGTACCATGTACTGTCACCCAGGTCTTAGGCTCTTCCCTGCTCACCTGCCAGAGGCAACATGCTGGACCACCTTGGGTCTGAGCCAGTAGGGCCATTCTCAGGTTCTTATCATAGCAAAGCTAGAAATCTCCTTAAACCTGTTAAACTTGCCTTGAAAGATCTGGCATAGGGTGCTAACATACTCTGCCCCTCAAGAGCCAAAAGAACCTCTCCAACTGTAGCCTGAGGAGTCAATAACATCCTGAAGGATTTCTGAGTATTTTATTCAATTAGGACAATCCTGTCCTCAGTGCCCAAATATTTGGTTAATGTTGTCTTTTCAAAGATGTTTGTTGAGGGAACATTGCATTTCCAACACGTGAGGAAAGCTCATTAGCCGTTTGTTGTTTTGGCCATAGGGACTGAAGCTATAGTTTGCACAAGAGAGTAGTGTCAGCTGGGTAACAGATGGATTGTTTGGGATGTAGTGGATACAGACTGGCTCCTTCAACAGCTACTTCCCAGGTGCAAATAGAGCTTCTCAAATTTTGATAAAATGTGGAATTTTTTATATATCATGTGATAATTTGGCTGTTATCTGGGCTCCACTGAAAAAGAATAAGTATCAATTTTATCTCTCTCTGAAATTATGTTCAGAAATTTAACAGCGTGTCTTTCCACGTGAACCTCTTGAATTGAGGCAACACAGGAAGGAAACTTAAAAAAAACCACAGGAAGCTTTGACCATTATTTAGGAAGGAGAAGCAAACAAAATTATAATCCATGTACATTAGACACTGGATTAAATCGTATTTCTTATGCTATACAATTTTGCTTCTAAGCTCCCTTCCTCACCTTTCCTTCCACCTGCATTAAGCAAAATCTTAGTATAAATGTTTCTAAGCTCTGACAGATGTTCAAGTGATAAACATTTGCAGTCAGGTTAATTTGCAAAAGCAGTGTAATTTTTTTGATATAGGATCTTTCTGTATTTTCTGCTTTTGTGCAAACACATAACTTTGGGAAAAAAAATCGTCTTAATCAATGCGAAAAGTAATTAAAAGGATTGTAGCCAAAATTACTGGTGTTGCTTCTGAAGGTCACACAAATGGGATTTCAAGTGAGGCGTGCTACTTTTCAAATACACTTATGATATCCAAAATTGGTTGGAAATTTCTATGTTTGAAATGATATATGTAACAACAAGCATGCACTCTGCTACAAAAACAAGCAAAGCGGAAACAAGGGGAATTAAATACCTAAAGCAGACAAAGATTGACATTAAAAGAGATAAGAAGGCAAAAGTCTGCCCTGCAGTGCTGTAAAACCAAGAAGATTCAATAACAACTTGTACATAGAGGAACTGCTGAAGGAATCACACAAGTGTCTTAGGGGATGGGATCACCACTGAGGTGAACTTCCCAGGCCACTGCCAGGCTGGTCGAACTGTAAATGATGCAAAAAGGACGTTGCTTTTACATTGCATTTCTTTTGCTTTTTATTTGTTCTTGGAATTAAAAATGGGATGAGGTGGATGCAGAGAGAGAGCAATATGTTTGTGGTCTTTCTTATAGGAAATAATTCATCCCTGCCTAGATAGGTTTTTTCCGTTGTTCCTAACACTTCAGCCTTCTGCTTCTAGGTTAAGCAGGAGTGATTTAAGCCAGGTGAGATTTGAGTGGAGTCTTACCAAAGACACTGTGGACTTTATTCATCACCGCTGAGTAATATGTGTGTGTACTGGAACTGAAATGGCAAGAAGCCTTCCTTTCCAACTTCTCAGGTTTCAAAATTCTCTTTTCCTTTGGGTCAATTTGCTTCTGAAAAAGAAATCACTGTGGATTCAGGCTGTAGGGGAAAGAAATTGTTTTTTTCACTTTTTCCTTGCCAAAGTGTTCATGTTTAAAAGTTTGAGAGGTCACAGAGGCAGAAAACCTCCATGTCTTCAAAGTGAAGTGATCCTGTCTCTGCTGTGGGAAGGCTTCCCAGGTAATGGAAATTAATTAAAACCACCTCAAAGAACTACAGAAATTGGTATTCCTGGCTGCTTTACCACAGCAAACAGCACATTGCCTGCCTGACACCTCTGAAACGCTATGTGGAGTGCAGTGAGGAGTGAAGCATTGGGTGATGACACCTGAGCCCTCAGCAGGCACCACGTTTTTCTCAGGAGGAGGAAATTGTTGTGGGAAGGATGACGAGAGCTGGCAGTGCTCTCACTGATGGCTTCCATCCTGGCTTCTGCACAGGAAGAGCAGGCAGGGCCGAATTACCTTGCCAAATTACTTAGCAGGGGAAAAACAAGGAGCAGCGAGAGCTCCTTTGGTTTTCATCTCAGAGATATTGTAGAAGAAAGGTGATCCCTCAGGGGAGCTGTGAGCAGGCCCTCCCCAGCCCTCCCCCTGCTTGAGGCCATCCTGCTGAGGGAAGGGCATTTGAGGTGCCATGGTTCCCTCAGGGCAGGTCACAAAAGCCAATCTCCCTCTTCCCAGGTTTGCCAGCCCCTGGCCCCATTGCTCCCACCAGGGTCCAGCTGTTTCTGGAGCTGTCCCACCTTACCCCAGGGCCACAGAGCATTTCTTCCTCTCCCTGTCACCCACCACAGGCTGCCATCCTCAGTGCTACTCTCAGACACATGTAACTTCCCAAGATCACACAGAATCACAGAATTACTGATGCTGGAAAAGATCTCTGATATCACCAAGTCCAGCCTATGACTCAACACCACCACATCGGCCAGACCACGGCACTAAGTGCCACATCCAGCCTCTCCTTAAACACCTCCAGGGACGGTGACTCCACCCCTTCCCTGGGCAGTGCATCCCAGTGCCTGAGCACCCTCTCTGTGAGGAAGTGCTTCCTGAGATCCAACCTAAACCTCCTCTGATGCAGTCTCAGGCAGATGTTCAGCAACAGTCTGCCTCTGAGAAAAAAAAATATTTTATTTGGGAGCCTACTGTTATTTTAATACAGGAGTCTAATCTTTCTGTGCAGCCACATGCAGGACTGAGGACTCAGGTGTGTATCTTACAGAAAGAGTACTCACATCCCTTCCTTTAAGCAATGTTTTGTCCAGACTTTCTCTTATCTCGTAGACCTGAGGGTGCTGGGAAAATAAAAATGTTTTATTTATAACACCTATGACATGGCTGTGCTTACCCTATGTTGAAGCCACACATTTTGGAGCTTTTGAAGCTCCAAAAGACAAAACAGAACAAAATAGGACATGTGTCTCATCGTTTAGCAGGTGTAGAAAGGATATACTGCTGCTTCTCCGGGACCCAGCTGTGCTCCCCTGCCCCAGCATGTCCTGTGGGAAGGGGAGTGTTAGATGAATGCCTTGGGACACCAAGACACATTTGTGTGGATCTCAATCAGCTTAACCACTCCTAATTTGGGGGGAAGTTGCCAAAAATTGGGAGGAAGGAAAATCTGTTCCTCGCATTTTATTTATTGAAAAGAGAAAATGTGTTTTTTGTCTCAATTCTTGGATTAACATGATTTTTTACTATCTTGTTAGGGCCTAGAGCTTTCAGTAGCTTCCTGGCAATAACCTCAAAGTATGACAGCATTTGTAAAAACCCATTTCCCTTTTTTCTTTTCCTTCTCATTTTTGAGAGGAAAATCTTGTGGTGTTTGCAATGCAGAGATTATATGTCCAAATGGGTTAAATCTTTTGCAGGCATCTGGCACTTGCTCAGTACAGGATTTTTACATGCAGAACTCTTCAAAATAGGGTCCCTTCATTTTAGCCTTCAGACATTACTCTGGATATTTAACTTCTATTTTTTGTGAATACTTGCCATAAGACAACTTGATCACATTAAATCAGGATAACAGCTCCAATCTAAATACAGTGGGCACCTATTCTAAATTAAATGCATTCTAACCAAAGGGTCCTGTTGGCATCCTGATTCTTCCTGCAAGTCATGTGTGTTCATGAAGGGTTCAAGCCAGGGCGATGAATGAGTATTTTTCCAGTCCCAGATCAAGTGTCAGTACTCTGTATTGGAAGATCTTTAGTTCTCCCAGGTTCGTGAGTGGAAATGGAGTTATTTTCAAAATAATATTGTAATGGTGTTGTTGAGAGTGAAAGCACTGGTTGATTGTAAGCTTAAATTTTATTGCTGTTGACATTCAGGCAGTGAAAGCACTGCTTTGTTTTTCCTTTTTTTTTCAGAATTCAACAAAGAAAATGGAATATTTCAAGTTGATGGTGCAGTTGTTATCCTAGCTACTATGACTTTACCTCTTTCCTCTGAATGAAGAGTGCTTTCTAAAATTAGGTAACAAATTAATAGTAGATCATAGAGTAGACAGAGACAGACTTCTCAGAGATGTACAGTGACTGGAACAGGGAAAACAGTCACAAGCTACACAAAGGGACTTTCCATCCACCCATGGGACAAATGGGGAAATAGATGTCTCAGTGAGAAAGTCGCATTCTGGGGCTGGGGCCCGGGAAAGATGTGGCCTTCCCAACTCTGGAGGTTTGCAACACTTCACTGGACAAGGTCCCAGGCAACCTTGGGACCCCTGTGTAGCTGTGAGGTTGGCTCTGGTTTCAACAAGAGATTGGATTACACGACCTACAGAGTAACCTAAATTTTTCATTGTTTTGATGGAATTTTGGATTCATATTTCTTTTAATGGCCTTGAATTCATTAAACACATTTCTCCAAGCACGTCCCAAAGGGAGGACTGAGTGTATTGCTGTCTCCATCACAAGAAGATTTCTGCAAATCCTTTTTTTCTCACTCCCCATCAGGCCCAGTGCTCCAGCACTGCTGCTACTGTGCTCCCATGTGGGACTTCAACTGTGGCCCCATGGAGGGCACATGAGGCAAGAGACCACTAAATACACAGTGCCATGGAGGCTCCCCAGGGGGTGACTCTGTACCTACCTCAGTGTGTGCTGGCCTTTGCATACGTGAGGAGGACAGTCCTGCTTCAGTGTGCCTTTCTGGGATACCATCAGCAAAACCATTTTTAGCAACCAACTGGCACCAAAGAACCTTCAGGATTTCCTGGAGACCGTCTTTCCCCTCCTTGTCTCTGACTTAGGATTCTTGGTGCTGTGGTCCCTGAGGGAGAAGACTGTGGCAACCAGGACTTCTTGTGGTGAAGCCTGGCCAAGCCGGTGCCAGCACTTCAGCCTGCATTGCTCGGCTGCACAGTTTTTCAGGACAGAGGTGGAGGGAGACTGTCTTTGCTCCGCCCTGGAACAAGTGGTCCAGAAGAAACAAAGGGAAGCTCTTATAGTTGATGGTGCAGTTTCAAAATCAGCACAAAAAGTCAAGTTGCTGTGTAAGGGAGATCAAGGCAAGAGTATTATCTGAATTGTTGTTTCAGCCTCTCCTGTAACAACGAGAAACAACCTGTCAACGCTGGCCAGGCATCCTTAAATCACCTACACCTCAATGACGCCAAAGGACAGAAAACATCCAACAGGTTGAAAATTGCTGTTAAAGATATTTATGTGTGCTCACATTTGGCTTGGGGAAACATGCTTGTGCTGATGTTCAAACTCAGAGACAAGGGTCTGCAGAGCAATTTCCACCTCGGACAACAGTCTTATATTCTTCCCAAGTGGCCAGCCCCACCTTCCAACATCTGTAAATTCTCCTCTTGCACTGGAGCTTACCCAGCAGATCCCTGTTTAGCCACTCAGGTCTCCTGGCTCCCTGGCAAATGTCACTCCAGTCTTCAACGGCTGTTGGTATCAAATCAATCACTAGGGATTTTTCCCCAAGTGATCTATTGGGCGATACCTGCCTTGGAGTTGTACCTGTATTTTCCAAATGCCTTGCAGAAGCTTTGGTTTCTCCTTCCAGAACGTAGGAAACGGGAGTGCAAGGGGTGGTGTTTCCCTTGGGTGGCAACCAGGGCACATCTGCCCTGTGGTGCTCTGCCCGTTTATGCTGGCTGCTGTCTCAAAGGCAGAACCAGCTGGGAAAAGCAAGTTTGTCCCAGATTTTCCAGAAGATGGTGCTCAAGAGTTTTCCATGTGAATTAGAAGGATTGTCTGTGCCTAGGGAAATACAGGAATATAGACATTGCTCATGAGGAGCTAGCTGAATAATAGTTTTTTAGCAAAAAGCTTAAAATATCTTGTAGGGAGAAAAGGAAGCACTGCCCTCCCAAAACGTGTCTGGAAATGATGCAGAAACAGAGAACTTTATTCTTAAGTAATATGGAGTGATAACTCAAATATAAATGCAAAAGAGTAGAGTTTGATAGAGAAGTAGAATGAGGTGCAAAACAAGAAGATATCAATTGCTGAAGTAGGAGCTAGAACACTAAATGACATTTCCTGAAGTGCTTTTCTGCCCTACACCTCCTTGCCCCTTAATTTTCTTACTGGCCAAAAAACTGCCTTCCCTGGGAAAAACACAGAGACACAAGGAGAAGATTCTTATTTTCTTTGGACTTAGCCTACCACCAAAAGTCTATTTCCAGAATGGCTTAAAACATCTTCCAATTGCTGCAAGAGGAATGACAGAGGAGGCAGACTGAACCAACTCTTCAGAGAATGTACGAGAGGTCAGTGGGAATTTGGAGATTAACAACTGAAACCATCTGCACTCTGAAAAAAATCAAACCCATACCATATATTGTGTGGGAAATCCATGCAGTAACACCAAAATCCCTGATATTCCTGTTAGTCAGATAACAAGATAGCCGTGAAATAACAGTTTAAATGAAAATTATTATCAGCTTGCTCTCTTTAGCAGTCATGTTCAGGTCCACCATAGTCTTTTAGGATGGATTTAAAAGAAAAATACGAGGTAATTCTCTGTAAAGATCTTATGGCACCGATAACATTTTCCTTTGAAACCAGCTCCGTACTTAAACATGCACATCCCAACCTAACTGAAACAATATTGATGCAAAGCAGTAAATATTTCTTTTTAAGGTACTGTTGTGGCATCCCTATATTATGTATATTGTTAAAGAGGAATTTATTTAACATAACTTTTAAATAGATTAGAGTTAAGCTGAGCTTATAGAATGAGTTCTGCTGCTAGTGAATATCTGAAGGCCAGATACTAAGAAATTTGAAATCTCACAACATTCATTTTGCAACTGAGAAAAATAATATATATATATATAAATATAATGCTGAATTGGCTGCTGTTACTGCCTGGGGTTAGGCAGTTCCCAGACTCGCTTCAGTCCTGCTTCCTTCCCGTTGCTGGACTGGGAGAACACAGAAGGCTCTGACAAGACTGCCTTCAAGGAACGTTTTTTCTCCAACTGCTTCCTCCTTTGGGTTTTCTCATTGTAAAAAATCAGTGCACTGGTCTGGTTTCTTCCATAGACCCTTTTCAGACATCACTTTAAGCTACATAAGGAGTCAGACTGATGGCAAGGACATCTGAAGGGTCTGCCACTGTGAACTGTCATGCTGGGGAGGGTCTGCTTACCAGCTCTTGCTCGAAAACCTTCATCTGGTGATCTGGGTTCTTGAGAGTTGAGGACTTCTTTCTCACTTTTTCTAGGACACTTCAAAGGTAGATGCCTACAATTAAAGTCCAAAGTGAGCCAAGCCAACCTGTGTTTTAAGGAAAGAGATGAAAAAGAGGTCACTTTAATGAATGGAGCAAAAGAGATGATTCTAATCATGTGGTGTCATTTGCGTGGAAAACACTCAAAATTGCACTTTGTGGAGGAGAATTTCCTCCCCCTTCCTCCCTCTCTCACTTCAGGCATGTGAACAATTCTTTGTTATATGCTTTTGAATCTATACAAAATCTAAACACGTATGTACGTGTACCTG
The DNA here is from genome assembly GCA_020746105.1 of Trogon surrucura. Classification (NCBI taxonomy): domain Eukaryota; kingdom Metazoa; phylum Chordata; class Aves; order Trogoniformes; family Trogonidae; genus Trogon; species Trogon surrucura. Next base: position 56,259,498 of record CM036618.1, read on the forward strand.
TACTTTGAGGAATCACCAGCCCCTCCATTCGGAAGCTGAATTAAGTGAAAACAGGCCTCATAATAATTCTGGCAATTGAAACCTTAAGCCCCTCTCTCTGAAGATCCTTCTATGCAAAGAAGGACTGCATGCATTAGACTAAGTCAAGTTCAGAGCTTGCTGAGAGGGAAAAACCTCAACATGCACAAAAAAATGACCATGTTTTTTTTGTTTGGAACCTGCCACCTCAAGACACTGTAGACAGATTGAATCTAGCTTTTCATTCCAACCACTGTAAAGAAAAAAATTTAAACAAAAAACCCAGGAATTATTTTTTCTGTATCAAATCAAGTAGCTGTGTACAAGTATGAAAGGATAATCAAGACTGCGACTCAGGTATGCCACAATCCTATTGTGTGGCGGACCTCTCTTTTCAGTGATATTACCTCTATAATTTATTTTTTTTTACTGGAAATTTCTGCCAGGTCAGCTTTACAAGAATACATTCTGGCTCTTAATACATATCTTTATACAGAAGTAGCTAATGGGGTGAATGCAGCATGAGGATTAAGCAGGAGGAGCTAGAAACCTGGGTTCAGGCAGGAGATTATGATCTGGTGGCAATTACAGAGACATGGTGGGACAGCTCACATGACTGGAATGTGGTCATGGGTGGCTATGTCCTTTTCAGGAAAGACAGGCCAGCCAGGCGAGGTGGTGGAGTCGCTCTTTACGTGAAAGAGCAACTACAATATCTTGAATACCATCCAGGCATGGATGAGGAGCAAGTTGAGAGTGTATGGGTTAGAATTAAGGGGCAGGCTGGCAGGAGATATACTGTTCTGGGTGTCTATTACAGGCCACCAGATCAGGGTGAGGAAGTTGCTGAGGCCTTCTACAGGCAGCTGAGAGCGGTCTCACAATCACAGGCCCTGGTTGTCGTGGGGGATTTTAACTTCCCTGATATTTGCTGGAAGGACAACTCAGCCAGCCAGCCACAGTCCAGGAGGTTCCTCCAGTGCATCGACGATAATTTTCTGATGCAAATGGTGGAGGAGCCGACTAGGAGAGGAGCACTACTGGACCTCATCCTCACTAACAAGGAGGATCTGGTTGAAGCAGTAAAGGTTGAGGGCTGCCTTGGCTGCAGTGATCATGAAATGGTGGAGTTCAGGATCTCATGTAGCAGAAACAAAATAGCAAGCAGAATTGCAACCCTGGACTTTGCCAAGGCAAACTTTGGATTTTTCAAGCAATTACTCGAGAAAATCCCATGGGCAAGGCTGTTTGAAGGTAAAGGGGCCCAAGATAGTTGGTTAGCGTTCAGGGACTGCTTCTACCGTGCTCAAGATCAGAGCATCCCGACACGTAGGAAGTCAAGGAAGGGAGCCAGGAGACCTGCGTGGCTAAACAGGGATCTGGTGGGTAAGCTCAAGTGCAAGAGGAGAATTTACAGAGCTTGGAAGGCGGGGCTGGCCACTTGGGAAGAATATAAGGCTGTTGTCCGAGGATGTAAGGAGGCAACTAGGAAAGCAAAGGCCTCCCTAGAATTGAACCTGGCGAGAGGGGTCAAGGACAACAGGAAGAGCTTTTTCAAATACGTGCCAGATAAAACTAACACCAGAGGCAATGTAGACCCACTGATGAATGAGGTGGGTGCCTTGGTGACAGAAGATACAGAGAAGGCAGAGTTACTGAATGCCTTCTTTGTCTCTGTCTACTCTGCCAGAGGCTGTCCTGAGGAGCCCCGTTCCCCTGAGGCCCCACAGGAAGTCAGGGCAGTGGAGGAGTTTGCTTTAGTCGATGAGGACTGGGTTAGGGACCAATTAAGCAATCTGGACATCCATAAATCCATGGGTCCAGATGGGATGCATCCACGGGTGCTGAGGGAGCTGGCTGATGTCATTGCTAGACCACTCTCCATCATCTTTGCCAAGTCTTGGGAGATGGGAGAGGTGCCTGAGGACTGGAGGGAAGCAAATGTCACTCCAGTCTTCAAAAAGGGCAAGAAGGAGGACCCGGGTAACTATAGACAGGTCAGCCTCACCTCCATCCCTGGGAAAGTGATGGAACGACTTATCCTTGGTGCCATCTCAAGGCATATCAGGGATAAGAGGGTCATTAGAGACAGTCAACATGGCTTCACCAAAGAGAAGTCGTGCTTGACTAACCTCATAGCCTTTTATGAGGATATAACAAGGTGGATAGATGATGGCCGAGCGGTGGATGTGGTCTACCTTGACTTCAGTAAAGCATTTGACACAGTCTCCCACAGCATCCTTGCTGCTAAACTGCAGAAGTGTGGTCTAGACTCTCGGGTAGTGAGGTGGACTGTGAACTGGCTAAGGGGAAGAAGCCAAAGAGTTGTGGTCAATGGGGCGGAGTCTGGTTGGAGGCCTGTATCCAGTGCAGTCCCTCAAGGGTCGGTACTGGGACCAGTATTATTCAATATATTCATCAATGATTTGGATGAGGGACTAGAGAGTACTATCAGCAAGTTTGCTGATGACACCAAGCTGGGAGGAGTGGCTGACACACCAGAAGGCTGTGCTGCCATCCAGCGAGACCTGGACAGGCTGGAGCGTTGGGCGGGGAAAAATTTAATGAAATATAACAAGAGTAAATGTAGAGTCTTGCATCTGGGTAGGAAAAACCCCAGGTTCCAGTATAAGTTGGGGAATGACTTATTAGAGAGCAGTGTAGGGGAAAGGGACCTGGGAGTCTTGGTGGACATCAGGATGACCATGAGCCAGCAGTGTGCCCTTGTGGCCAGGAAGGCCAATGGCATCCTGGGGTGTATTAGAAGGGGAGTAGCAAGTAGGTCGAGAGAGGTTCTCCTTCCCCTCTACTCTGCCCTGGTGAGACCCTATCTGGAATACTGTGTCCAGTTCTGGGCCCCTCAGTTCAAGAAAGACAGGGAAGTGCTGGAGAGAGTCCAGCACAGGGCAACTAGGATGATTAAGGGAGTGGAGCATCTCCCTTATGAGAAAAGACTGAGGGAGCTGGGGCTCTTTAGTTTGGAGAAGAGGAGGCTGAGGGGTGACCTCATTCATGTTTACAAATATATCAAGGGTGAGTGTCACGAGGATGGAGCCAGGCTCTTCTCGATGACAACCAATGACAGGACAAGGGGTAATGGGCTGAAACTGGAACATAAGAGGTTCCGCTTAAACTCGAGAAGAAACTTCTCAGTGAGGGTGACGGAACACTGGAACAGGCTGCCCAGAGAGGTTGTGGAGTCTCCTTCTCTGGAGACATTCAAGACCTGCCTGGACACGTTCCTGTGTGGCATAGTCTAGGCATTCCTGCTCTGGCAGGGGGATTGGACTTGATGATCTTTCGAGGTCCCTTCCAATCCCTAACATTCTGTGATTCTGTGAATTAAAGAGATGTAAGTTATTTCATTGCAAAGAAGAGAGCAGGCACTGCTGTTACAGAACAAAAAAAATATCTGCCACTAAGACAGCCAACAGCCCTCTGGAAGCGCTCTTCACCCAAGGCTGCATGCAAGGAAAGACCAAAGTATTGACTGGGGGAATCAACCTTCTGATATACACTACCCATGAGCAAAGGCCCTTCTTTCCTCATCAGAAATATAATTTTCAATGTTTCTAGAACTGTTTTTATGATACACATCTATTATTGGACCTTTCACACGTATCTGCTTGATGTAAAGCCAACTAAAGACAAAATAGTTTACTTTTGTAACAAATGGCTCTTAATTGACTTAGTTGTTAACCTTTTTATTCCAAACTGAATGTTCAGATGCAAGGCTTGTTAAATTGGCTGTTGGAGGCCAATTACTCTGAGTTTATGCAGAGATCAGTTTGCAGAAGCCTACTATTCCTGAAACACTGAATAAGCAGTGCACTTTCAGGAACACTGGGTAAAGATAAGCAAGGCTGAGAGCAAGGAAAGGTCTGAGCAGGTTTTTCCCTGCTGAAAAGCAGCTGCTTTAGAAAGCATGGAAGGGAAAAAATGTATAACAAAAGCATAATAAAATGGGATTTGGTGAATTCCTCTTTTGTAACTTAACGATAAAGTGGATAAGACCTGTAAATCAATTATCACAGAAAAATTAAAGCATCAGACTGAAGTGAATCAGACACTGACAATTTGGAAAACCAATTATATGGGGGAACCTTTGCCTTTGTCTGGCTGGAAAAGGATTTGTGTCAAATATTGATTAAAGCAGAGGTTCAGTACCCTGCCCTAATTTTGTGGAATGGAGACTCCCCCCATACCCTGCACATGCAGAGATAAACTTATCACTAAGGAGACTTGTAGGCAAAGGCAAAACCAAATTCTGCCAGAGAGGTGACCATCCTCACCTACTGCTAATGGAAAGGTACAGCTAATGGAAAGATACTTATCTCTGTAATCCATAGGTTTTGGTTGTAGTCTAGCCACCAAAGTGTTACTTATCTGCCTGAAAAACAGGCTAATTAGACCTACTGGTGCAATTTTGCTTAACTGGGTAAAGATAAAACATGATTCATTGCTCTGTGGTAGTTTGTGCCTGCAGGAGCTTGCAGTTAACCATATCTTTCACACAGCTAACAATAGTAACTTCCGTTGTTTAAACATCTTTCTTTAATTTATTTTTTTTTCTTCTTCTTCTTTCTTTTTTTTTTTCAGTAAAACTCATGTGGCTGGGTTAATGGCATCCGGATCAGTATTCTGCAACACAGACAGATAGATTCTGAACACCGACTATGACAAACCTTGAGAAGGACACGTGTGGTAACCTGCCCTGCACAGTGGACATGACAAGCTGTTCATTCATGTGTTGTGCTCGGGGATTAGAGGACCAATATCTCGGCCTAACTGCTTCTGAAACTATTTCAAATTTCCTGTTAGTGTGTTCAACATGATAGATAGCTTCTCTCCTTTTCAAAATGATGACCTATTTTTCTACTGTCACTGCAGAACACATTATCATAAACCGTAGTTTTCACTCTGGCCTGTAGAATCATTATTTATAAGAATTGTAAGGTTGCCTACATGTTTTATTTTCAGCATTAAACATGACTGAGGTTTAGAACGAGCTATTTTCCACTCCCACGTTATTTTGTAGGCCAGAGGAGCTGTGTGTGGGTGTCAAAATAAAAGAGGTTTCATAATGCTCCGAATTATAGCATTTTCCAAACTATTTCCAACATTAGGCTTTGAAATAAGGGGAAACACTACTTCACATGTATTTACTTTTTTCCTCAAAGAATATAAAATTAAAATAATATCTGCTTGCAGAATGAAATAACCTCAGGCTAGGTCTTTATGTTGGAAAAGACCTGAATACTACAGCAAAGCAGTAATTCTGTCCTTTACAAAAAGTGTTTTGAAAACACTCTTTGAAAAAAGTGTGACATTTAAACTATGCATCCTCATATTCCTCAAGTATCCAGACAACCTTACCTCTGTCTCTTCCGCAAGGCCAAGCTCTTTTTCTCTCCTTCAGATATGTTTGCCTGTCATTTGAATTCATGTTCTTCCCTTGCAGGGAAAAGAGCTCTCCCACCGAATGGCCTCTAGACTACAGAAAACTTGGCTTGGAATTTGTCTTTATTTGCTGACAACTAATACTAAAACAAAGCCTGAAGGATAAGTGTTGTTCTTTTCCTTGGAAGGAAGTTGAGACAGAGATGTCTAACTTGTCCTGAGTAGAACTGTAAAAATACAGGCTGTACAAGTACAGACCTTAGCACTGCTAAAGGAATAAGATCTCTCCATCAGGGGTGCAAAAGGCCACTTGTGGTCTAGGTGGGGTCAGTAGCCTTGTCTTTCGCTACACTTACCTGACACGTCCAATTAAGTAAAGGTAAGACTCTGAAGACAAACTTCTCACAGATAATCCCTAACTGTTAAGCCTGAGACCCTCACACTTGACTGGAGAAGTGCTGAGAACTCTTGGCTGCCAACATAATGGAGATGAGCCATGCTCTGGACACGGGAGAGTGGCACATACTGCCAAGAGCTCTTAGCAGTCACCTTTCAGACCAAGAACCCTAACTAATGTCTCTGTGCATCAGTCTCCCAACAGTAAAACCTGACTGTCCAGCTCTTTTTCCTTTCACCTCAAAAGTGCTCTGGAAAGATAACTTGCAAAATCATGGAGATTAACCACAGTGAACAAACTAGTAATTCAATACTAATGTGGATACAAATTAGTGTTTACTAAGTAAACATGAGAGTTTCACAGTGAACAAATCAGTAATTCAGTCCTAATATGATTAAAAATTAATGTTTACCTAATAAAAATGAGAGTTTCAGCTGTTGTTCATGTAAATACTGCCATACTGTGTCCTGAGTTCTATGGGAAAGAAGGTGCCGAAAAAGGTCCCACTGTGATCGGCTGGGTGAGGTTCATGAGTAACCGTCACTCCAGTCACTCTTCCTGTGTGCTTCGTCTTGTGCCCTTATTGCTCTTCTAATGTCATTTCTGTGCATCCCACTGCCAGAGCCATCACTCTTGTGCTTGGTTTCTCTCACCCCCAGTGGTGCTCTTAAAAAAAAAATATCACGTTCTCTAGTTCAAAGAGTGCATTTTGAAGCAATGACTCAAAGCTGGCCAGGAAGCTCCCTCTGCAGCCAAAGATGAGATTTTGCACAGATGGGGTGTGGCGTCTTCTGGAAATGCCTGAATATCCGCACACATGCTGGCTAGAGAAGGTGCCTTCTAGCTTCAAATAGGTAGGTAAGATGTCGGTAGGGGCGTGAGGCTTGCCTGCAGAGGGAGCAGGAATAAGTGGGGTTTTTTTCCACCTAAGTGCTGTGCCTGTGAGTGGATGAGTGACAGAAAGGTTTCAAGCGAATTCCATGGAGACAAAATGGGGACAAGTTCAAATCAGCGGTTTTGTGGTTGCTGACATGTACTTTTGTACTTGGTAGCTGATCAGCTTGATATTTTGACCGGGTGAGAAAGGCAATGTGCCACCAATAGGCTTGGGTTATCTTTGACCTTGCTTTCACTGAGTATTCCCATGGCTTTGTTTTCTGCATGTTTCATTGGAAATCCAGGGCTACAGAAAAGTCCAAGTCTCACTCTCATTTTGTGAACCACACTGCTCTTATCTGTCTACATTTTTATGCAGAGGCCACAAAGATTTTTCATATGACGTTTAGTAAATTTCTTCTCTGAGTATTTGTGATGTTTTAAAATATGTTCCCAGGAATGGTTGAATAACCAAACAGTCCTTCAAATGAATCCTGTGCATTGCAGCGTGATAATTGTATCTTCTTTGTTCAGAAACTGCTGTTCATAGTCCTGTCCTGCTGTGGAAAATACAGCTTCTAATTGTTCTCGTGTGTGCCATACTTTAACAATGTGTTTTTCTGACAGCAGACTTCTTTGGCTAAAGTTAACAGTCAAAGAGTAGCAAAATATCTGCAGCTCACAGATATGCTGTATTTGTAAAATTTTAGAACCATTTCAGATTTGTCTCCATCGTACAAATGCTTGAGTATATGCACTGTATCTATGCTAAGAAGAGTTCATATACTCCAAAACACTATCTGACATTTACTCTCATTTATTTTGAAATGCAAATGCTTCTAGTTTATTCAGGATTCTTTTGCAGCTTACTGTCTTATTAACGATCATGCTGATAACTTGAATTTCTGAAATGTTGTTGCTAAGCAATGCAACTTCAGGCATGTAATGAGGCTTTCCAGTGGCTACTTGAAGATGAAGAAAATTATCTCAGCTTCACAGGTTGTTTGATCATCAACCACATTATAATGGTTGGGTGATAAATAAGTTTTCAGCTTGCTCTCATTCTCCTGCAGATAATTTATTTTTGTACGGTAACTGAAGATCATACAGTATCAGGAAGAAAGTTGTGTATTTCAGGATGCAAAGGCAGAACCAAAGAACTTGTGTAGCTCCTTTGTGTAACTTCCTATAAAAAGAAGATTCCTTCTTACAGCTCATTACTTCAGGAAAGAGTACAGAAGAACTGGCATTCAGTGGAAACTCTGCTCACACAAGGCAATGCTGCCCCTTCACCCCTTAGAGTGCAGGTTTTTGGGTGGTGAGACCTGACCGAAGACACCCTCCAGCTGTGACAGGAACAGACAGCTGTGCTGGGCTGCCTCTTGGGGCAAGTCTTCTCTCACAGCCTTTGTTCTTGGGAAGCAAAAAACACGCATCACATTAGGATGGTTTAGTTTCTCCTGACATGCCCCAGCCTGGCGCTCCTCAGTGCAGAACGTCAGCTGACACCTGGCAGAGCTTTTGTTCCAGGTTCTCCACAGTGCGGCACTACCAGCTGGAGTCTGGCTACTCTTAAACTGCCTTTCAATTATTTTTCTTCATCAATGCAAACTCCAGTCACTTAGGTGTACTGTCATGAATTTGATATTCCTTTTTTTTCTATGAGAGCATCTTGGTTTTGCCCCCTCTTCATTGTAGATCTGATAATACTTGCAGCTGAACTAGATGGGAGCAAAGTCCTAAACAGCCAACCTACTCTCATGAGTGCTGCTCAAGGGAAATTAGTTCCAGTCACCTCAGCCACTCACCATTCTGACCTTGATGTCTCTCAACGCCTCAGTCCTCCATCCACCAGAGGAGGCGATATCTACAAGGCGGTGAAAATGAACCAGTGTTTGAAGAAGTTAGAAGTAATAATGAAAGTTAAAGAAAGGTCAGGGGAAAATAGATACACCTTTAATCAGAGCTGCTTTGAAAATCTGCAGTAGATGAGGCCTGGGGCTACAAACTGGAGAAAAGAAGAAATAAAATAAAATATTGACCATCTGCTCAACAAGCGCCTTATCTTATCCCATACACTTCATGGTGTAGGGCACCAAGGCAGAAAGGTTGTGTAAGACCATCATAACATGGTCATGCAAGCGCACTGAATTAAATTTTTTCAAACAACTGCCATGTTGTCTCTTCTTTTTGGAGCCTGATTTTTGCAGTCTAATATTTTTGAAGTAGGGGGTTTGTGTATGTCCATGGACTGTTACTAGACAGACTAGAGGGCTGGGCGGGGAGAAATCTTATGCGGTTCAACAAGGGCAAGTGTAGAGTTTTGCACTTGGGAAAGAATAACCCCACGTGCCAGTATAGGTTGGGGACAGACCTGCTGGAGAGCAGCACAGGGGAAAGGGACCTGGGGGTTCTAGTGGACAGCAGGATGACCATGAGCCAGCAATGTGCCCTCGTGGCCAGGAAGGCCAATGGCATCCTGGGGTGTATTAGAAGGGGAGTAGCAAGGAGGTCTAGAGAAGTTCTCCTACCCCTCTACTCTGCCCTGGTGAGGCCACATCTGGAATATTGTGTCCAGTTCTGGGCCCCTCAGCTCTAGAGGGACAGGGAACTGCTGGAGAGAGTCCAGCACAGAGCCACAAAGATGATGAAGGGAGTGGAACATCTCCCTTATAAGGAAAGGCTGAAAGAGCTGGGTCTCTTTAGCTTGGAGAAGAGGAGGCTGAGGGGTGACCTCATTCATGTTTATAAATATGTCAAGGGGGAGTGTCAGGAGGACGGAGCCAGGCTCTTATCAGTGATGTCCAATGACAGGAAAAGGGGCAAAGGATACAAGCTGGAGCACAGGAGATTCAACAAAAACATGAGAAAAACCTTTTTCCCTGTGAGGGTGACAGAGCACTGGCACAGGCTGCCCAGGGAGGTTGTGGAGTCTCCTTCTCTGGAGTCATTCAAAACCCGCCTGGACGTGTTCCTGTGTGACCTACTGTAGGTGGCCCTGCTCTGGCAGGGGGGCTGGACTAGATGGTCTTCTGAGGTCCCTTCCAACCTCTAACATTCTGTGATTCTGTAATTCTGTGACTTGATGTACAGTGTCTTCCTTGAGGGTCAGGACTTTTGTAGAACTCTCAGCCTGCTAGAATAAAGACAGCTCCTACTGCTGAGAGCTGCATTTGCAAAACTACAGAGCAGTCTTGCACTGAAAAATGAAAGTGTAATGTAACATGATGCAGTTCTTGCCTCAAAGGACTTATTTTTGTACACTTTTTTTTTTTTCCTGAGCAGGTCGATGTTCACAGTGAGGCAGCAGTTTCAGAGAAGTCATCCAGATACATTTTCCTGTGGGTGAAGAAGTGATATTTTTCTGTCCTCAGCGAGACAAAGTTATGTCTGTTTAACAATTAACAACTTAAAGATTTAGTCTTGGAAAAGAGACAACATTTTAAAGGTTGTGGTTTTGAGCATCTTAGATTTCATTTCTGACCAAAAAAGCCACTAAATCCATACTTGCAGCGTGTAGACACGAAACTAATCTAAACATCAGATTAATTTCCTTATCCGTGGGCAAGCAAGCCTTAAAACACATGCAGCCAAATGTTTATGTAATATTTAGTTCACTGTTCTCCTAACTGCTAAATGTTTGTACTCCATGAGAGATTTCTCTCCATTTTACTCCTGCGTGTTCTCTGAATGCCACTGTCAGTCAGTAGGTGCACCGTTTGCGGCGTCTTGTGATACTTGTAGCCAGCTGTGTGTTGAATGATACAAGGAAGGGGGAAGGGGTGATGGGGTTTCCTTTTAAGGAAGGAGGAGAAATGAAAAAAAAAAAAAATTAAAGAAAAAAGCTTAATTTAGAAATGTTGTAATTTTGTTGTATTTGGTCCCTCAGTATACGTCTGGCTGGGGCTCTGAATCTCAAGGTCCATATTGTGTCCACCCCGGCAGCGAGATCCAAACCAGGGCTTTAAACTGGTTTCCTGATGAAGCAGGACAGGATATTCTCACTCACACAAACACAGCATGAAAGCACATATCCCTGCTTTGCTGTGCTGAGAAAATCAGCTGAAGGCACAGGCTCTGAGTGCCTCTGGAGAAAGTCACCCCCGGGTAGGTAGCACACCTCATATTTCAGCTCCACAGTATCCGCGCTGGCCAAGGAGATCAGCGACTTTGATCCTTGTAATGATTTTTGTCTTATCGCAGCCGTTTGCCAGTGCAGGAGCAATCAGTTGTTATTGGTTTGTGCAGCCCTCTTCCTCAACGGCACATGCTTGTGGCTTTCTGAGAATGGGATTTTTTTTTTTGTATCTGTGATAAAATGTTTGCAGTTAAATCATTAATCTTTTAGACTGACACTTAACCCTATACTGGCCCAGGATTTCAGCAGCTGAAATCCCCTGCATGAAAAAAATGGCTAATTAAAATCCTACATTTCCAGGCAATTAGGAAAAATATCTTTTATACCACAGAAATAGCACTGTAAAGAAAATAAATACAACAACTAACATTCAGTGAGAACAAACTGATAATGTAATCAAAGATTGTCTCTAGAGTGGCAGTTAAAATTAAGCACTGTGAACAGTGCATAATGTTTCCATCTCTTAACAAGTTCATAAATACCTTAACCCTTAGCAGCCAGTCAAATTCCAGGACATTAAGCTTCTTTGACATGGTTTAGTCACATACACACACAAGCAGGAAAAAACAATGCATTTTTTTAAACAACAAAAAAAAATCTTCTTTCTATCCAGTTTTACACTTTCTGTTGGTGGTTTTTTTTTTTTTTTTTTTTTTTTACTCCCACTACCAGCACCTCTGAGAGCTGCGGTGCTCAGGCAGCCTGGGTGTAGGGATAACCGAAAAGTGGCAGTAAAGGAGATGGTGAAGGGAAGGCAATGAGTGGGAGGATGCTGTTGGTCCCTGGGCCAGAGGCTACCCCAGGGACAACTACAGGGTTAATAAGGAGTGGAATATGTGAAGAAATGTAGGAGAGAGCCCTGGGGGAAGAAAGGGAGCCATAGCAGCCTGAACACTGAGCTTAGCAATCTGTGTCCTCATGCTCCTGGGCCACACAAATGCTTCCCCTGCACCATATGGGAGGGAGAGACTTAAGTGGTTCAGGCAGGTCTTGCTGAGGGCTCCTCATTCATGAGGAAGCTGATCAAAGGAGTCAGGCAAACGGCTTCTAAACTTGGGGTGAACAAGAGGATTTGTATTGCCTGTGCCACCTTCGAGGTCACTGATTTCATTATGAGGTCAAGCTCATGACAATGATCAGTCCTCACTGTGTGGATGACAAAGGCTGGCTGGAAAAAAGTTCAGCTTCTGGTCCCCTTGTGAATGGACTGAAATGCTTTTTAGCCATTGTAATTCAAGAATCCACAGTCAAGATGGAGACGGTGCCTCTAGAAATAAGATTAACAGCTAGTGTGCTTCACAAGAGGGCTTGAGGATTGATTAATACACTGCGGCTGCTCGATAGCAGAGAAGTGCTACATATCAACTTACCCAGGGAATTGCCAATGTTGAGATAGAGCACAAGTCCGTGAACCTCAGATATACAACCTTGCTTGAAGTGTTACATGCTAGACCTTGTAACAGAGTGAATGCAGACAAAGATTTACGCAAGGCCGGTGACCTGGCTGAGGAGGATATAGCCCCCAACATTTAAACACAGCAAACCTCAAGCGGAGGAATAGTAATGTGTGCATATGTGTGTATTTCCTTTTGCATAAGTAATTGATAGCTCATTAAGAGCCTATTAGAGTGAAAGCTCCTGGGATAAAGATCATGCTCTCTGTTTTTGTTTGAAAACCTAAAACAAACAGAAGAAAAATAGCTAACTGCTCTGTAGTAAGATCTTCTTCCAGCTTCCAACTGCTATGATCATCTGGCCTCAGAGGGGCAGAGGAGTTTCCATCCTGACCATATGAGCTCCAGGTCTACTAAGCCCATAGTTGCCTTTTTTGTTTTGCAGTAGACTTTTTATATGCTTTTGCAGTATCTCATCCTTGTACGGCCCAAGGATCTTCTCTTCACAATGGCATAAAATGGCCAAATTATTTTCTTTGGCTGAAAATCTAAGAGCCGGTAGAAGGCAATTCTTTTGTTCTTGGCCAGTGAAATCTAATATTTTCAAGTACAGACATGAAGGGGAACCACCAGCCCTGTGTTTCCTGTTGTGCAGGGCTGGGAGAGGGTTAGGGACTAAGGGAACAGCAGCCTAAACAGGGAGCACCTAGTGATAATACTGTCAGCAGGAGGATGCTCAAGGCTCTCAGACAGAAAATGATGACCACAAGGTTATATTCAAAATCCTGCTTCTTTCTAGCAGGTACCTCTTTTCCACAGGTCAGCACTATGTGATTTTACTGACACTTACCAAAGGGCTGAGCAAGTTCCCTGTCTTTCAACAGCATGGCTACTCCCCTCTTGCCAAAGGTTTGTCATAGCCACCAAAGAAAAGGGAGATTGAGGTCCAAGTTACACCATGCCTTTCCATGCACTAACCGTTTTGTCCACTAACTAGAGCATAAGCTCTGAAACAACACAGGGTGAAGAAATCAAACTCAGCCTCCCTCTCTCCACCCTTCCAGTGTCCAAGTGATAGACTGTCACTATTCCTGCTCTTCTCCTCTCACCTCAGCTCCAGACATCTTCTCTATGGGTCCAGAAAATGTGGGTGCCTTTGCAAACACAGCTCTCAAAAGATACTGGGTTAAACAGGATACATTTTCCAAAAAAAAGATTAAGTCTATGCAGTTATACATCTCACTAGCTGAGGTATCTAGTTTGAGAAACGTTTGATAAATAAACTAGAAAATAATGTTAATTTAAGGTCAAAAGCACTTGCTTTGCTTCTATGTTTTTTTCGCAGCAGGTCAGAGGGTTAGACAGAACAAAAATATGTGTCTCAAAATATGTCAGACAGAAGCTTTGTGTTTAACATGTCTTGCAATAAGAAAGATCACCGTCTTCCACTTTTCTAACATGTAAATCTTTTTCAAGACTTAGCATAAATAAATTCTGCATAAACAAATTTTTTTACTTGGCACTGAATATGCAAGACAAGGCATTTAACAATTGTAGTAAAAGTATTCATTTCCGCTGACAATTTCTACAATCAAAGGTATGTATTTTGGAATAATACATACTAACTAGGAAAGTAATTTAAAAAATGTCTTTCACAAATGTTACCGAATTAACTATAACCTTCAATGCTGTTTATGAAATGTATATTTTCTTATCAGAGGCTCCCTGTGTTCAGTTTATTCTGTTGTGTTCCTTGTACACCATAGCGATAACAAAGAAATAGTCAATGACTGGAAAATACATATTTATGCAGGAGAGGCAGGTGCATCAACACTTTCTTCTGGATGTTTAAATGCTCTTTATCATCGCATTTAGCAGACAAAAGCAACTTCTCATTCATAACTCAGGAAACTTAACAAAAGGCAAGCAGATATCATTGCTACTTGATCCCGTAAAATATTCAAATAGAAGCAGTGAGTTGCAAGCAAAGTCAGGAAAACAATTTTCACTGTACAGAGAAAGAGATTGTTGGTTTTGACAACCGGAGCAAAACCAGTAAAACATACATTTTGTGAGGAAGTGAGATAGGACAGAATGGAAAATGTCATTGTGGACCACAGATTGCCCGGGATCATCAGATCAGTCTCCGAGAGACACGCGACACAGATTTTGCATCTCACCCCCTTCTAGCCCACGAGCTTTTCTGACACTCTCCTTCTGTTATACTGAGCACTCTTCCCAGTTATAAGTTTCAGTACAGATTTCATATTAAGACTCATCTAAGATCACCACCAGTAAAAGCATCAGCTGAGGGCCTGGAATTAGGAAGAAATTTCCTTTTCATTATAAATGATTCCACATCCATCCATTATTCAACTATCTTCTCAGGTCAGTTTTGACCCCAGAGAGAAACCAAATGAGACGAATCACCACTCTGACAAAGCATGGCAATTTTGAAGGTCTCACTAGTGATGTTAATACTCTACAAATCACAGAGCCTTGTTTTTTAAAGGTATTTAGGCACCTAACTTGCACTGAAATAACTTTAAAGGTCTCTGAATAAATTCTTATGCAAGGAACTCATATTAGGGAAAGAATGCTTGTCTTTCTCACTTAAGATGAAATAAAAGAGCTAAAGTCTGCTAATGAGCAGTGATATTCTTGAGTGCCAATTTAAATGGAAAAAAATTGCTTTCATTATGCAGATTTTGATGCTGGCCATGTCATGACACTGCTTCCTCCGGAGGATTAATTTAAGTCCAGTAAAGCAGAAAAGAATCCCCTTGAAAGTGATGAGGCGAACAAGAAGAGAAATTGATTTATGCAAAGCAAGAAAGTCCTGAAAGTGTTGTAGATTATGCAAATGATTACAAAAAAAAAAAAAAAAGAAAGAAAAAGAAAAAACAGGGCCAAAGTAATTTGAAATTTTGAGGGGAAAATATCAAATTACATTACATGAGAAACACTTAGTCTTCAATTAAGATGCTATTTGATTTTGTAAATGGAATAAGTTAATAATAACTTTAAAAGAAATTAAGAATGCAATGCATATTAAAACGAACCCCAGTCTTGCCTGGGACAAGACCTTTACCAACTCCTGTGACAGAAATATTGAATGAGAAGACCCATGTGCGGTTATTTTTAAATGGCATCACTGCCAGCTGACAGACCGACTTGCACTGCTTTAGAGAGTACAGAAAGAGGAATCTGATTAGTATCTAGTACAAGGTGCAAGTTCAGGCTCATTAGCCAGTGGTGCTGAAAACATTAACGCCCTTCAAGGGGTGCGTTTACTCTGCACACATTTGCTCATTAGGAGGATGAAGGTCTCTTTGCTCACAGTGCATCTGAGCTGTGAAAGAGTCTGAGGAAACTCTTTGCTTTATTAGGAGCTTTGTCTCCTCATGCTGAAAACTGAAGGGAGGTCCCAGGGCACTGTCACCAGGGGTGGGACTGACTTCTCCTGGGAGTATTTCCCACAGGGCGGCTGCCCCCACCCTGGGTGCCAGCTCTGTTTCCACTGTGGTGCACGGAAAGAAACTGGCACTTCCAAGGTGGGAGCTTTTAGAGGTGAACTCTGTAGAAACGCCCGCTTTAGGAAGAGAAGACTTGCTGCCATGGGCCAAAAAAGGATTTAGATGACCAGTTTGCTGAGAACAGTCCACTTCACTTTCAGGCAAATGAGGTGCAACCCTTTGTCTGGCACAGAGTCATTGCCGCTTTGGTGCACCAGGAATTATTTTCCTGTGGATTGTGCTGACACTTAAAGCAAATATGAAAGGCTTAATGGCAGCCTCCTATTCCATCCAGTAGAAGGAGTGATAGAAGTAATCTGAAAGCAGAGTCACCAAACGTCGTTAGAGGGAATCATGAGTTTCTTTCAAATGGCCTGACTGTTGCACACATTTGAAAGAAACTTTTGCCCAGAGATGCTTGCCACCTTTGAAGCAGCAGAGTAGCAAAACTCGCAATAGATTGCCTATGTCCTTGTCCTTGCCATCTCCCTCCTACCAGCATCAGGATCTACTTCCAGACCCAGTTTTGACTAACTACTCTTTTCCTCCTAATCTTCCAGAAAAGAATTAAAAAAACATCAGTAGAAGTGTGGCTATAGAAAAGACTCTCTTAAAAATCTCAGTCTCACCAAATTTAGCCAAAACTGATGTGGTTTTTTTTTCTATCATCACATGGAAGAGATACAAAACTAGGAATTGTTCCACATATTTTCAAAGCTGCCTAAAATCTCTTCCCCCTCTACAGTCCATCATTGTTCAGGGAAATGTGACATACTGACACCATTTAAGAGCAGCATGAATACTTGTGCTCCGCTTTGTTAGCCTGCCTACAAGTATTTCTACAAAAACTGTGACTTGTGAAGAGGATAAAGGTATAGATATGTTTGCTCAGTGAAAGTTTAGAGAAAAAGAGAAGATTGTCCATGCTCCAAGAATAATTTTTTTTCCCCTTAACCCTCTCTTTCACAAGTTTTCAAGTGTCTTTGATTTCTTAAATCTTCCCTTCAGACATGACGAACTGCCTGCCAATGTGTTAATGTTGGAAAGGACTCTGTCTTTATCTGTTTTGTCAATATTTCTCATTGCAAGTTCCGTTATACATGACCGAAAAATACACTGTGCAGAGAAAGATGCGTATATATGCAACAGAAAATCCCTCTCGTGTACTTCACCAAAAAAGGGAAATTCTGACGAGCAAGAAAATGATCCTATTTCCACTTGTACCCTCCATCCTTCTGATCGTCTATTAACTATGCATGGAATATATTAAGGCATTTTATTATTTTGGGTAATACTAGTTTAATATAAAAATTTACGTATTCATCATCAATGATTGTATATCTACAAAGATGGTTACTTCATGAGAATTCTATTTTACATCACAAGTGATTGCTCCAATAAGGAATTTCTAATGGAAAGGAATTAGGCTGATTATTAATGAGTTTCCAAATGAATTCAAGTCTCATGGTAATGATAAGCTTAAAATAACACACAGGGCAAAAATTTTAGCTATGGAAAATGGCTGATCTGATCAGAGTTGTATTGAAATGTAGCTTCAGAAAAGTAATCAGCAAGAATTGAGACAATTTGACTTGATAAAGTAATTATTTTGTTTATGTCATATTCACTTCTCAAAACTGTTCAGAAAAAGATCTCAGGCTTCACAAATCCGTTGATTTTTTTTTTCTATTTTCTCAAGAGACAAGTGTAAAAAAAAAAAGAAAAGAAAGAAGAAAAGAATAAAAAAGGGGGTTGCACATTCTAAAGTGAAAGAAAAAGTGAAGAAAGGAGTAAAAGACACCCCAGGGACACTGATCATTCCTAAACCATGTTAAAAGAAAAGAAAGAAAGCACAGTACGGAGGAGGCTGGACATCCCCTGAAGCACCCCAGTGAAGCCTGAAGATAAATGCAATGTCTTGTCAGCACAATGCCTTGTTATGAGGAGACTGGTGCCTTTGTTTACTACCATCCTGTGTTGTAGGCACTCGGAGAAGGCAAGGGCAATAGAAACAAACGATTAAAAGAGGTCACACAGTGTTTTGAACACAACAAATCCTAGTTTTCTATCCTGAGAGGCAACTTCTGGCATTGGAAGATTTGCATCACTGGCAGCCGCAGGCACTGCTATTACTGTGAAACCTAGGGGATGGAAGTGAGTCGACAGATCTACAGAAACAGCTTTAGCCAAAGCAAAACTGAAGTTGCTGGTACCCAGAATTTCTTTTTCAGTGTAAAATGAACTTCTGCTGCCTCTGTTCCTGTTCTGTGATGTGAAAGGCGTGCTGCCTTCACTGACGAGCCCTCCCCTTCGCAGGGTGCACCATCACACTTCAAGTGCCAAATAGCTGCCAAGTTAGCCCTAATGACTTGCAAGCAAAGTTAGATAGAAGGAAGGAAAAGAAAGTTTGCTGGAGTGCAAGCAAGGGAAAAGCAATCTCTGTAACACCTTTTCACCTGTGGCCATGCTCCATTAGGGCTCGCTGAGGTGGATGAGGAAAGAGAAATGTCCCTGACCAAGGGTCTCATCCCTTGCAGATGTTTTCTTCTATGCATGCACCTCTTCTGGTGTCAGTGCCCATTAAAGCAGTTTGTGCCCCTGTCCAAGACTCCCTCCATGTTCCTTACCCTGCCCCAGCTTGGTGCTTGCAGGTGGACCAGCAGCAGGATGGGGGATGGAGCTGCTTCCTGGCTGAGATTTATTTCTTTTAAAGAGGATTAAAGAATGGATCCTGGTATAGGGACAATTGAAGCCTCTGGATTTTCTTTGTTGTTCTCTGTGTGGTACCTGCAGGGACAGTGAGTCGTGGGGTTTTTTTCTGATAGGGGATAGTCTAGTCCCCTCTACAGAAGAAGGTGGCTTGAGGAAAACAGCCTAAATCAAGTGTGGTGAACTTGGTTGGGGAAGAGGCATTCACCGGCTTAATTAGGCTCCATGTACCACCTAGAGTTCAATCGCGTAAAGGCACACTGGGGACGGGACAGGATACTGTGGTGTTAAGCGTCATGAAAAAATTCATTTTTGAGCAGATCCCTTGAAAATTCACTTTCTCTTCTACTTTCTATCAGCTCCCGAGTTACTCATCTAGCAAGCAGCCACATGAGGCAGGTACACCTCTGGTCACACAGCCGGTGGGCAGATTATAGCAAAAACTGGCATCCAGTGAGTTAGGTTGTTAAAGACAGCATTAATCTCTGTCGGTGAGATAAGCACTCCCAGTTAGAGTGTTGTGTCAGTAAACTTAATCTGTAATTAGCAGACTACACATCCTTTGCTTCTGATGGCATTCACCATTTGGAATCTAACGGCTTATGAAATATAGGTATGTCCCTTCCTTTTGTATGAAAGCATATTTGCAGTTTGTCATTCCTACTGAGTCTCTTTGAAGTTGTGGGATTTCAAAATCAAGCAGATGAGAGTCCGGCAAGAAAGCCCCATCTTCCCTTGGTTTCTTAATATGTACTAACATTTTCTCTCATTTAATTGTGGTAGCTCATCCCCTTAGTATTACATGAAATGCTGAGGAGGAATACTTGTGACTGATGAATTGCACTGCAAATCCAGCTGTCCCATGGGGGATCAAATAGTTTTAACTGTTAGGAATGTGGGAAATGTCGAGTATCTGAGCTTTTTGAAGCATATACGGTGTATGCCAGGACACATAGCTAGCCAATAATGATGGGTGAATACAATAAATCCTCCAGAGAGTACCATTGTACTAAAACCCATTTTCATTTGCAACCAGCAAAAGCATCTTTTCTCACCCCTGGACAGATAAACAAGATATCAGGTTTGCATTTCCTTGTCATTTTGACCTGCTTCTCTGGGATTTTGTGTAGGGCTTAGCAGGCTGGCACAGCTCATGTTACTGCAGGAACAGTGCGACCTTCCTCTTCCTCAAAGGGACAGTAGGCTGAGGCTGGGATCTGTTCGTGGCTGTGTGAATCTGTGGGACTGCTTTTCACTACTACTCTTACCTACTCTGTAATGCATCCATCTCCTTTTGCACTTTATGGCACTATTGAAATAATTTGCTGATGTGGAAGGCAAGGTGAGAGACACAAGCCTGAAAACTTCTTGGTCTTTACCAGTCCCTTGATATGGGAAGTTTTCTGTGGCTGTCACTGATTGGTTTTTTTTTTAATATCCAGACTAAGGGAGCAATTCCAGTGCCTCAACAGAGGGAACTCATGGCATTTCGAATACACAAAACATCTGTGCAAGGATGAAAGTCGTGGCACAAAACTTCCCACACAGCCTGGACCAGCAGATGGAGACTGGTATGAAACTCCACAGGATCTCAGAGAGCCCTCCACAGCTGTGGTGAAGTCACAGGAATCGCCCCTTCAGAGTAGAGCTCAGAAAAGACAAGATTTTGCAGACATAGAACTGAAGTTCTAATATTTCACTCATAAATGCTCTCTCTCTGTTTTCCCATATTTCACCTCACAATTTGAATTTTTCCTCTGGGTATTCCCTGACTCAGTATCAGTGGGGAAATCTGTAGGAAATCAGAGACAAATTGAATATCTGCTTTGTACTTAAATTCTTTTTGAAGAAAAAAAAAAACAAAAACTGATGTAAAGAGAAAGAAGAACTAGACTTAGAATTTAATACTCCAGGTATCTGTTTCCCAGTTAGAGTTAGTGGATATTTTGCAGATAGCTGTTCTTAAATCTATATGTTTATATACAGATTTTATTTTTTCTCAATAAGATTCATTTTAAATGACACTTCTATTAGTAGCTTTTTAAAAGTTAACTTCTTTTTGCTCTTTTTAAGTCTTTTATTGCTGAATATGAAATATTAGTAGGGTTATTCTTAGAAGTGATTTATTTTCTGATGTCAGCATTTTGTTTTTTCTTTGGGGAAAAAAAGCTTTCTCATAGCTATTTCAGAAGCTTAAATTAACCAGGAGAAAGACCAGTGATAGTGAGAAATAAAAGATAGAGTCAGAATGAAATGAAAATGAAGAAAAGAAGTGGGTAAGAAATAGGGGGAAGATGAAGGAAAAGGATGTAAGGGGTGCAGTTTAGGCAACATTTATAAAGAAAAAATGTGTTCTGTTACAGTCTTGCTTCTATCAAAGGCTATTTTGAGAAATAAGAAAATATAAGAAGGATATGGAGGTCTGGCTTCAGCTCTCTTGTTCATAAGGTGTGCAACAATTTTTTAAAGAAAATATAGAAATATAACCATTTCTACAAAAAAGAGAATTAACAAGGTGATTTGTCACAAGATCAGTCATCATTGTGACATCTCATTAATATTCTGCAAGCTGTTTCTGAGCTTTGTGTCTGTATTGTCATCAGTTCACACAGAGATACAAGCAATTTACTCCTTGTGCAGGTAACTCAGACTGTCACAGGCTTGTTACTGTCCCCCAGCATCCACCAAGCAATGCTTTGTGCAGGACCTACAGCACGTCTCATGACACACCAGAGGTGGGCATCGTTGTTGTTTTTGAGCACCCTCAGGGAGGATGAGATCAACTGGAGAGAGTTCAGAGGAGAGAAGGGAACCGGCAGAGAAAACATTAACATAGTGAGCCTGGTTGACCTAGGCTCATTTGGCAACTGGGCTGCACTAACCAAAGGGCAACCAGAGGCCAAAAGGATGATGCAGTTTCTCCCCACGGCTGGGCACTTGCAAGCCTACAGCTGGAGCACCAGCCTTGTCCCCCAGTAAGAGAGAGAGACTGACAAACTGGAGAGGATTTTCTGGGATAGTCAGGAGGACAGAGCATGTGCCAAATGAGGAAAGCCTTGAGAGGACTCCATTTACTAGCCTTTTATTTGCTCTAAGAACCAGGCTTTATCACAAGACAGATAATTAGTAAGCTATATAAATACAATTACAGATAGATACATGGATGTTTTAAAGACATTTAGATGACTCTAGAACAGGAATACCTTAGAATTTAAGCTCCATTCCTTTCTTCTTGCTCTTGCACAAAGCCACCAAAATGCACATGACCCAGGCTGTAGGAGGTGTTTTCTCCTCACTTAGCACAGAGCCACTAATGGTACTTACTCCTTGCACACAGAAATACTGCAAGGTGAAGGTTGTTTGTTACCATCATTTTTTCACAGTTGTATTGTCAGAACTGATTTCCATTGCTTCTCAGTGAGAGACTGCTGTTCCCAAAGGGGGATGAGCTGGGACCTGAGGGTGACTCCAACGCAGCCCATGCGCTCATCAGTGGGTGCTGTACCACAGGGTCTGACCACAGTGAGCAGAGGTGATGGCTATAGCAAGGTCCATCAACAGCCCCTGAGATGGAAAGCAATGAACCAGGGCCAGGGGCCATCCAGGAGCTCCTGTCAGGAGCTAAAGCAGAGAGAGATGGAGATAGGACCAGAGACAAAGCTGCGACTTAAGATCAAGAGGTCCCAACATACAACCAGCATGGCTGTGACATCACTGAAACAGAGGCTGATGGCCCCAGGCTGGGCTGAAGTGGAGCTCCTGGCCTCAAGTGGCCCCAGCAGAGGCTGGTCAGGAACAGTCAGGTCCATGGATGCCCTCAGGGCCCTGATGTCTATCTAGTTGACTCATTGCAAAGTAGGAGAAAGTATGAAAGCTGCTCAGTAGTTGCTCAGATGCTGCATGGCTTCAGGCACAAGTGGCAGAATAAAAGAGAAAAGTAGGTCTTTTCTCTCTCTCAAAGTTTCCTGATGAATGAAATATGCAGGAACCTATTTTTGGAGGAGATCAGATGAGAGAGGGGGAACTCACATACTTGGTTGTGCTCACTGCATGGGAAACAAGAAAGGTAAAAAACAGCCTTAGCTCACCAGATAGCTAACCATAAATATAGACCATTTTGCTCATATTTCACCTCAAAAATTTGAAATATCAAATGCTTTTCTACACACATTCTTAATGGTTGGGATTTTTTTTTTAGAAATAAAACTTTTATGTTTTTTTTCTGAAAGTATTACAACCTTATATGGTTCACTACGTGTGACTGAGGTGCTGGGTAGGTTTGGAGACATCTGCCATGGACCTGAGCAAAGGAAAACACATGTCTAATTGCACCCTACTACGAAAGCCCCCTGTGGCTGTATAGCAGTCAGGAAGCCACATCACAGCCCGTGCACTGTCATGGCTACCAGCTCAGGTGGCATCGACTGCTGTGGGTCAGGCCTGGCCTCGGACACGAAAGGTGTCTCCCATGGCGAGAATCTGTGAAGCTTTTTGCAGGGCAAGGCACAATTCCTCCTCATGATGTAGTCCTTGCCCCCACCACCCTTGGGTCACAGCTCACAACTCTGAGGTGAAAAGGCAGCAGTCCTACATGAGCTGGACTCTACAAGACAGTCTTCCCCTGGCATTCTACCTGTTTCCAATGGTTATTCCAAATCGTGATTGCTTTTAACCTGAAACACAATTGCACCCGGAAAAGGATGCGGAGAAGGCATTGAAAATGACTAGCTGGGTCTCCCTGAACTTCGTCCTTCCCCTTCAGATTTTAGCTAGGTTGCACTCAACTCCACCTTTGTGCTTGTGGATGTGCAAAAGCAGTGGATGCTCCTGGTGGCTGCCAAAACTACCAGCAGCTGTTGCACTCTCTTCTATCTCTCCCTCCCTCTCTTCCTCCCTTGGTCCCCTCCAGCAGCCCAATGTGTGCCTGGATCTGAGATCTGCCTCTTTAAAAAATAAACCTGCTGGCTTGGCCACTAGGTAGATACTTCCCAATGAATTATGAATCCACTGCCCTTTCCCAGGACAGGGATCATGTCCCAGCTGTGTCCACAGCCCTCAGCACATTTTGGGGGCCAGTGAGGGTCGCCTGGCACAGTGGCTCAGTCCAGCCTCACTGAAACAGCAGGAAGGGGTTGGCATGGCCAAGCCTGGTTTCCTCCCACCTTTACGCTCCACTGGGTGCCAGACAGAAATTAGCCCTTTGTTAATTAAAATAAACAGCGACCCAGCAGTGGCAGGTTGTTTGTTCTAGGCTCTAGGCAAGAATCTCTGTTTTCAGGATCACGTGGAAGCCTGTGGTAACAAAGAGGGGCAAACTGGGAAAATGACTGCACAACCCTTTGATTAATGCCACATAGCCCCCCCTGCCCCCTCTCCACATTTCCTATTGCTGCTTGCCTGAATTTGTAGAGTTAATTGAAAGCAGCCAATAAAGGGCTTATTACAGATCTGAGCAAGAAAAAGTAAAATAATGACCCGGTTAAGCCAGGCTCAGGTACGCAGCTTCAAAGGAGCGAGGATAACAATGTCTGGATCTGCCTAGCCAGGTTGGGAGACTCCTTCAGTAGCTGAGCCTTCTTTCAAAGAAGCCCCTAAGACCTTCGAGATTCCAGGAAAGGGCAGGGGATTATGCGAGCTGAGAAAAGCTGACAGGCTAAAGATATGGTAAAAAAAAGTACAAATTAACCAGGGGACCCAGGCTCCGTGCATGACAGACAGCTTCCAGTTCTTCATGTTGGAGAAAAATACCAGATCTGCCTAAGCTCCAGCAAGGAAAGTTGAGTACAAAATTATGTGTAAGGTACCTCTCAAATCCATTCTGCTGAGAGCTGTGCAGCTTTTTGGCAAAATAAATCATATTTTTATTTCAGTTAAGCTGCTGTTGCAGGCTGCCAGAAGGAGATCTTTACGTGTTCCAGTGCTGGCAGCCCCACATTCCAACTTCCGGGGTGAGAATTGCAGAATTTCATCCAGGTGGCACCTCCTGGCATCCTGGGGACAGAGAGAGGAAGAGGGGCTGCTTGCAGCAGCCCAGAGTAGGGACAGTAGCAAAGCTAAACCAAAAACACTGTTGCAAAGGATTTAAGACATCCTGGAGTGACACTGTAAATGTTCTGTCTAGGTCGTTCCTGGATGGTGTGCGAACCGTCCTTATAATCCTACACTGTTGGTAAAGTGATCATTTTTTTCCTTATAAACCAGCCTGTAATTCCTCATAAATCCATCTTGCTGTCTCGCAGAGATTGCATTGACTTTTCATTCTTCACTCCCTGTGGCAGCCCATGGTTAGAGAAAACACTGGTGAGCTGGTCATGCTTCAATAGCTCTCTCACAAATGGGCTCGTCAATAATTAAATTAATATCTTTTCAGACAATGAAGAAAATATTTTCAGCAGAGCTCTTCAGACAATGAAGAAAATATTTTCAGCAGTGTGCTCTGCTTTCAGCGTATTTTGAGACCACAAAGGCCACTGCAGGATCTGAACCTAGTGAAGAAAAAAAGAAATAAAAGCAACTGAATTTCCAGTCTTCATTAGTTTAATTTAGCCTGAATAATTCATGTAGTACCTCTGTGTAGTGTATTTTATCTCGAGACACGAAGGCTCTTTAGAAAGTTGGGTAGTGTAATTATCTTTTTCCAGGTGAGGAAGCAGGGATTATCTCTGTATTTGAACACGAGGCAGCAGGTAGGGTTTTCCTGAAGCGGGCACAAAACCCCTCTCTGCCGGGTGTCATTCTGCAAGAAGACAAATCTGGGCCCATGTACTAGGAAAGTAACTCCAGAAATTTTACGTTTAACCCTGAGTGTGATGCTACCAGTCACTCATCATCTTGAACTTAAAAGTCACCAGCCATCCCTTTTTTATTATGTTAATACAGGCAATGGACTAAATTTGGCACACTCTAAAGCTTTGTCTCTACCAGAAAAGTGAATCAGTTTAATTAAATTGATTTAAACATATGTAAATTACCTTGATAGATGCACTGAAGCTGGTGTAACCCATGTTCTTATTGATCTATCTTACATTGGTTCTACTCCTGCCATGAGTGCCAATCATGATTATATTTTAACCAGTGCACTCATCTAGTACCGGCAAAGTCACAAGGCAAGGGAAGAAAGTTCGAGCTTAGTTTTTCTTCCTTTTCTGGAGCAAAATTGAGTTTGTTGATACCTTGTTGTGTGCTGCAAAGAGCACAAGAAATGGTGAAACAAGGGAAAGGAGGAGGCATAAAGGTAATAGAAACAGGCAAAACATGCACAGTCAGGCAGGGTTTGGGGAGCAGGAAAATTTTAAAGCAGTGATGATAGTTGTAATCCTGTACTTTCCATTTCATAAGCACTGTGCATTTAGCTGTCATTTCTCATAATTAATTTTTACTGTACACAGACTATTCCCTGTGTTGGAGAAACCTTTTCATCTACTGTGGAAGCATCCCAAAACACCATGAGAGGCTCCTGAAGAGCTCCCTATGTTAGAAACATCAGTGATGATGACCTTCAGGCTCATGGTAGAGATTGCAAAAAAAAATATGGTTGGGCTTCCGGAGTATGCTCAGAGGGTCTCCAGGTTTCATGCTGAAAGCCTATGAAATTGTCACACTGACATTTTCTGGGTATATTTTGTTGCTGTAATGTAGCTCTTAAACCCTGCAGACCTTTCAGAAAGCTGTTGCAGCTGCTTACACTGAAGTGTGATATAGCCTTACAGCTGCTGATAAGGGGCCTCCCAAGATTTCTATCTTGTTCTGTGCAGAGATTACTGCTCCACTACCACTGAACACAGCTCCAGAGCTTATGTCCAGCTACTCAGTGTAAACACTTCCTCTGAGTACTGCAACCCCGAAGTAGTCTACAAAAAAGAGACAGTGTCTCGCTCTGTCTGAAATTCAGGCCCTTGGGAAGAAGTGACACATAGTTTTTATTTCACTTGCATGGTATTTTTAGTTTAAGTAAAATGACTGGAGTATATAACCTCTTCTGCTCATCCCCTCATACACAGATGAATGTCACCCACAGGGACTCCTAGCCCAGTAGTTGATCCAGTAAGTGGAAATACCAAAATCAATTATGATAGTATTCCTTGAATTACTTTCAGTACAGCTTTTATATGCTGTTTGCCATGAACTCAGCGTGAATGCACAGGTTGCTGTCTTCTCATGAGGCATGGCTTGGACATTCAGCTTTTTGAGATCCAGAAGATACTCGCCTGGAGTAAATAAGTATCCCAAGTGCATCTATTGCATTGACCATTTACAGGATTTTGGGGAAGAATCAGCTCCCTTTTTACCTGCAAAGCACTAAACACCTGACACTGAATGACAGATGCCCAGTTGCAGGGCACTCCAAGTTTGTTTGCTCCTAGAGCACAACACTGGGGCTACTGCTTGCATAAACCCCTCTTATCTTCCTTGTAATGTCAAAAACTCCAGAACAATTTCAGAGGGTTTCAAAGAATAAGGCAGGCCTGGTTTTTGTATCACACATCTCCCCTCTTCACTGAAAGTCTTTGATTTAAAATTTGAAATCTCTCTGTGCATTCTATAGACTTTAAAAGGACACTTGCCCTGCAGCGACATTAGTTTTGCAGGCCTTTTTTCTTTCTGATAAATTATTTGGATAGGTTGAGGTGGAGAGAGCTGCATCCGAATCTGCAAATGTAGTCTGTGCTTGTCCAAGGAGAGGGAGGATGCAGCAAGCAGAAGGACCAGCAGTATCTAGCAGGCTTTTCATACAGTGGTTTTCAGGGTTAGCTCTCAGGCAATACATCTCAACAGGTGCAAGTCAGCCTTCAAGTCCAACTGTGAAGTGTTCTGCATGTCTAGCACCTTTCTGGTACTTTGTCTCCAGTCCTACAGCAACCTGGGCTAGTGGGAGAGAGGTGTCCCTGCCCACAGCACAGGGGCTGGAACTATATTATCTTCAAGCTCCCTTCCAACCTTAACCATTCTATAATTCTATGTTTCTGTGCTGGGTTAGTGAGTCAGAGAAAGCTGAAAAGCAGTCCCAGTGATCTCAACTGGATTTAAACTTTGTTACCCAGGCCCCGCTTCCTTGAGAAGTATTTCACAGTATGTACAGGAGCACGTTGTGGTGGGATTTACTTGCTTTTATTCAACACAGGCATTATATGTCTGCTAAGTAGTTCTTATCACTGAGGATAGCTCTTGCTTCAGTTGGCATGGCAGTTAAATACTCTCCAGAATATGATGGGCATGTTCATTAATGTCAGTGTAGTAAGGAGTAGATCCTGGTTGCTTGTACACCAGGACAAGCACATTCTTCATCTTATTCCTTCGCTCTTCATCCTAAGTGCACAGCAGGGCAGGGCTCCATCTCTGCAGTGAGGAACAAACGTGCACAGAAATAAGAAGAAAATGTCTGTTTGTCAGAGAACTTTATCCACCTGCAGCACAAGTCTGGAACTAGGTAAAATTTCCATCTATGTCCTTCATCTGTGATTTAGCCTGGGACATACTTAATCATGTTCTGTGAACAAGTTAAAAGGAACAATTGAAAGGAGCTAGCATCCCAGTCAGCATAAAGAGCTGAATTCAGTCCAATGTTTTTGCCCACAAGCTCTGTTTTTCACATCTCTTTCCAAAATTTAATGTTCATTCAGAGAATTCTTTACTAACCATTAGCATAACCCTGGTCTGTAAAAATTACTGTAGAAGGTACTGTGGGACATGACTTCTCTGATCAACAAATCTAATCTCTGGAATAAATCAGGATTAATCACTGATATAATTCCAATTCCCATATATCCCTCTTTATCTTGAACACCGCTAATGATGCTGACATAATGACCTCATTAGGTGATGCCTCCTAAGCATGAGACAACATGTTAATCATGCCTGCTGCTGCTATTTCAGTAATTCAGAATTAAAATAATAAATAACAATTGGATAAAGCCTTGAACCTGATGATAGTTTCCATTAATCACTTAAAAAACTGACCTATCTGCAAAGTGACACTATCAGGTGTGATTTTCTTGCCCCAAAAGACTATGAATTTTGGTTTTATTTTTAATTCCTTCAGAACACTAGCCTCTGGATGTGGCTCAACAACAATCACATCTCTCACTCGCAGAATTACAGTTGTCTTGCCAATGATGCCTGCAAAACAGGGTGATACATGAGAAAAGATAACATGGAAAGGCACTTTACACTTTGACAAGGAAAACTTGTTAGCATCTGGAGATCAGTCTCTATTTTTTAAAGATTAGGACATTTTGCAGACATGTATCAGACATAAAGAACTATCAGGAAAAAAAAAAAAAAGTCCAAACATTGTGACTCCTGCAGGAAGTACCCTGATTTTTCTGTTTTCTTAGCTGTTACCTCTGTTGATGCCTACCATAAATTAGCAGCTGGTAATACGCATTTTGAATCCTGACTGAGGTAATAAACCCAAGAGGTTCTGTCCATCAAGGAATATGGCAAGAGAGCTGAATCTCTATTATTTTTATCAATAAATTTGTGTAATTAAGAATTTGTATTCGTCGAGTAATTTGTTGTTGCTTTATCTACACTTATTTACATTAATTTTATTTTCATACTTGTATAGTGCCATATGGGAATAAGTCACTTTATAGATCCTCATCTTTTTGTGTTTTTCTGTAACTTTGTCGTAACGAAGCAAAAACCAATGAAAAGGTGACTCTTCCCAGCTATTTCCTCTTCTGGAGTTTTCCGACTTCACAGTTACACATGCACATACTGTTAAAACATAATTCAACACAAGTAAAATCATAGTTCATAGGACTGTAGGATAACTCACCTTGGAAGGGAGCTCTCTGGTCCAGCCTCCTACTTGTGGCAGGGTGAGCCATGAGGTGACATGGAGTCCCTCAGGGCTTTTTACAGCTGGGTCCTGAAAACCTCCAAGGACAGAGATTTTCAACCCTGGGCAGTCTGTGCCTCTGCTTGACAGAACTGATAAAGCACCTGGCAGTTCTCGTTGTAGCCTGTATCCTAAAGATATTGTGATTTGATGTCTTTAGAGCATCATCATACTGGAAAAAGAGCATGTTTATTCCTGTGTATCTCAGACTCTAGGGTAGCCTCAAAGTGCAATCAAGATCCTGACAGTCCCAGGTGGCCTCAGAAAGTTAGAAATTATAGCATTTTTCGCTTCCAGCAGCCTACTCTGCCTTCAACATAGCTTATCCAAATACTGTATAAACAAAAAGGCAGAAGGAAGAGTGGTGCAAAGGTCAGTCATCTTTCTCCCCCTACAGAATTAGTTAAAACATTACTGTGTTGTCACAGATGCATGGATTAGCTCTGAGGAGGCTGTGTGTTCTGTGCAGTAGGAGCCAAGGCAGGCGGGACTAGCTGTACACAAGGACAGAAGGCAAAAACATGAGAAGTTTGAATTGAGCCTGAACGGTAGGCGGCTCCAGCAAAGATTCAGATGTGGTCACGGCAGCGACATTTCACATGGCTGGACCACGCGAATGGAATGAAGAGGGAAAAGCCAAACCTGCCAGCACCATCATGAATACTGCTTAAAAGGACAACCCTTCAGCTCCTGCCTCCTGCAGCCTGCCCACAGCCAGAAACCTCTCCTCCCATCTTGGTGGAAGGAGGAAGGGCCACTCTCACCCTCAGTTGGGGCTGGGATTTCAATCCCTGGGGTCTCTTTCACATCTCAGGCAAGTTTGATTTAGGTTTCAGTCCTGCCATTTTGTTTCCTCTGGGAGCTATGACAGCAGTAATTAGAAACCTAGAGGCCTCTGAAAGCAAAGTGTTGTTAACTAGGACAAAAGTCTGTCCATGAAATGTGGCATAATAACACCAAGGCATACAATATGTATGTTTTTCTCTAGAGGTTATCACATTCGCTGTTTGTGAAGCCCCTTGAATTCCTCCACGGTCCACCTAATGGTTTTCCTCCCTGACAAAGTGCACTCTTGCTCTTCTCCCGAGCTCAATTTCTTCAGATGTTGAAATCCTTTTTCCAAATGTAATTTTTATCCAGCAAAACTGCTGTGTCACTTTGCCCTGGAGTCTAGCGGTATGTCTCTGTCCTCTCACCTCGAATGTTTGCTTGGATGCCACTTACTTAGAAAGTACATGGCGAGAAGGACCTCAAGATCACCTTATATGACCTCTTACACATCACAGGCCTCTACATTTCACTGAATTATCTCTGTATTGAAATTGTGTGATGAAGCTGGAGCAGTGAAATGGCTCTTAGCCCAAGGGCAACTTCACTCTTGTAAACCCAGTCCTCTCCTTGTCAGATTGTTGATTATCTGTCTTGCGATGGATTGATAAACCACCTCGGCTGTGAAGCATGTGTCCCCTCCCATTTTAGAGAGTCAGTTTCTAGTTATCTTTGGGTTAGCTCTCCTAATTCACAATAAAGTGTCTAGACATGTGGATAGCTCTGCATGCAGGAGGGATATGTGTAAGGTTCATTCCTAAGACAAGCAAACAGATGCTCCTAGGCAAATACAATGGCTATGTTTACTTTTTTAGTCCCAAAAATGTTTCCCAAGTTGTGGGTCAAATCGTGCCTCTGACCTGCTCCCTGACTCCCTTACCTGGTTTCAGCTAACACAGAGTTAATTTTCTTTCTAGTAGCTGGTACAGCGCTGTGATTTGTATTTAGGATGAGGATAATGTTGATAACAAACTGATGCTTTAGTTGATGCTGAGCCATGCTTACATCAGGTCAAAAACTTTTCAGCTTCTTGTACTCCCCTGCCATAAAGAAACGGAAGAGGCTGGGAGGAGACACAGCTGGGATAGCTATTTTACTTCTCTTTCTTTTGTTACTGTCCTTTTCATAGAATCATAGAATCACAGAGTCACAGAATCACAGAATCATGGAATCATGGCATCATAGAATCATAGAATAATTTGAGTTAGAAGGGACCTTAAAGATTATCTAGTTCCATCCCCCCTGCCTTGGGCAGGGACACCTGGCAGTAGACCAGGTTGCTCAAAGCCCCATCCAACCTGGCCTTGAACACTGCCAGGGATGGGGTATCCACACCTTCTCTGGGCAACCTGTTCCAGCGTCTCACCACCCTCAGAGTAAAGAGCTTCTTCCTAATGCCTGATCTAAACCTTCCCTGTTCCAGTTTAAAATCATTGTCCCTCATCCTATCTCTACACGCCCTTGCAAACAGTCCTTCCCCAGCTTTCCTGTAAGCCTTCTTCAGGTTCTGGAAGGCTGCTCTAAGTTCTCTCCGGAGCCTTTTCTTCTTCAGGTTGAACAACCTCAACTCTCTCAGTCTGTTCTTGTAGGAGAGGTGCTCCAACCCTCTGGTCATCTTTGTGACCCTCCTCTGGACTTGTTCCAGCAGATCCACATCCTTCTTATGTTAGGGGCTCCAGAACTGAACACATACTCCAGGAGAGATCTCAAAAGAGCAGAGCAGAGGGGTAAAATCACCTTCCTTGACCTTCTGGTCACTCTTCTTTTGATGCAGCTCAGGACACGATTGGCTTTTCGGGTTGCTAGTGCACATTGCTTGGTCTTGTCCAGTTATTCATCTACCAACACTCCCAGCTCCTTCTCCGTAGGGCTGCTCTCAATCCACTCATCTCACAGCCTGTATTTGTGGTTGAAGTTGCCCTGACTCAGGTGCAGGACCTTGTACTTGGCCTTGTTGAACTTCATAGTGTTGGCATGGTCCCACCAGGCCTCTGAAGCCTGTTCAGGTCTCTCTGGATGATTTCCCTTCCCTCCAGCATGTCAACCACACCACACAGCTCAGTGTTGTCAGCAAACTTGCTGAGGGTGCAATTGATCCCATAGGCCATGTCACTGACAAAGATATTGAACTGCACCAGTCTCAGTACCAACCCCTGAGGAACACCACTCACCACTGGTCTCCATTTGGACATTGAGCTGCTGATTGCAACTATTTGCGAGTGGCCATCCATCCAATTCCTTATCCACCAAGTGGTCCATCTATTGAATCCACGTCTTTCCAATTTTAGAGACGAGGATGTTGTGTGGGACAGTGCTGAATGCTTTGCACAAGTCCAGATAGATACTGTCAGTTGCTCTTCCCTTATCCAGACACTGCAACCTCATCAGCAAATTTGTCAGGCAGGATTTACCTTTAATAAAGCCATGTTGGTTGCCACCAATCACCTCCTCATTTCCCATGTACCTTAGAAGAGCCTTCAGGAGGCTACTCTTCATGATTATTTCATTACTATTACTATAATTTATTGTTATTATTATTCAATTATTAAGCTGTTTATATCTCAATCCATTTGTTCTCTTATTTCTACCCTTCCAGTTTTCTCCCTCATACCACTGGGAGGGGAGAGTGAGTGAAGAGCTGTGCCATGCTTACTTGGTGGCTGGAGTTAAACCACAAAAGAAGAGCCTCTTTTGCAGCCTGCCCCTTCCAAGGCATCAACCAGAGGAGGAGTGCCCCTTTCACCAGGCAAGCAAAGGGTTTTAAAATGCAGGTATGAGAGCTGGGGATGATGAACAAGTGCACAAAGTCTGCAAGAATGAGGGTTTTTTTTGTAAGAAGTACAGATAAGTAAAGAAATAAAGCTATATTATATTGTCATATTCCTCCTGAAAAGGACATCTCAAGACTTGTTTCTTCAATCTCAAAAGGAATTGGTTCAATTTTTCACATCTGTATATCACATTTTCTTATTGCTGAACAGTAACAGGTTGAAAAGTGTTATTGCTTTGTCATAGAAAAACAGGATTATTTAAAAAAACTTGTTATTTCTGGACAAGTAGAGACACTTAAATCAGGGTGTACTGTAGGCTGACATTCAATTATGTAATGAGGAAGGAGAGGAAGAATGCAGGAAAACAAATAAAAGTAATTGTTATATGGTTTATTGAAAGGAACAAGTAGATTGAAAATGCTATTAGGCTGTGCAAAAAATAGAATCACACAACTATTATAAGTTCATTTCTTTTTTGTTAGTAGATTAGGGACTTCTTCATGCTTGCATTTTCAGTACTGAGTATCAACAAGGGAAATAACAGTCAGCCTCCCTGCAGCTTTCTGAGCTGATGAGCTGTTGTTGCTTTCTTTTGAGATTTGTCTTTCTTTCCAGTCTGAGCTATGGAGTTTGTGAATGACCTGTGCTACAAGGAAAGCGAGAAAACGAATACACTTCTTAATTAACCTCTGCAGGATTCATTTTTTTTTACATAAATTAGGGAAAGGAAGACTAGATAAATGCCTGCAGCTGTCTAAAAGCTACCATTGACTGCATGGCCACTACAAATTCTGCTGAAATTATAGCTGCAGCAGTAGAGCAAGTCAAACCTTGAAGAAGAGGCAATCATATCTGAGATAGCAGCTTTCCCTATCCTCCTCCAGAGAAACTGAGCTGTCCCAGTTGTTCTGTTTCTGAACTGCTTGTGAACCTTGTACTATTCTAAGCTAAGGCATTCACAGATTATTTATCGTGCTTTTTACTGTACCTTTGTTGCTCACCCAAGGTGATGGAAATGAATGCATTCTATTTAATTTTACCTTTTCTGTATTGTATAATCTGTCTTTTTTATATGGACTCAGCTGCTTGGTGTCAGGCTCCAATGGTATTGCAATGTAATTCTCCTTGTCTCTGCCTGTCTGTGTGTAAATATTCCCGCACAAGAGCGAAGACAATTGCAGTCAGTTGGCATATTCTCTCCTGCAACTAACAAGAAACGTAAAATATTGTTATGTTGGTTGTGAAAAATACGCAGTGTTACCCACAACCTTTCCCCACCCCCTGTTTGATGCAGGTCGGGTGCCTCACCTTGCTTGTGCTGCAAGGGAATGCGGAGCCAGTGGGAGAAGCAGCTCTGTCTGAGTACCTCCATGCTCTCCTCCTCTTGTTTTGTTAGATGCAGAGTTGCTGTCTAGCAACTGTAAGTGGGCTGTGTGCTGAGATTTCCCACAGCTATGTTGCCTCTCCACAGATGTTCATCCGCTAGCATGTATGAATAAACATGCTATGCTCAGCCTCAGAACTGCTGACTTCTCATCTCGCAAGAAGGTTACTTGTGAGGTCCTGATTATCTGTAACAACCTGGTGGATGGCAACAATGGTGCCAAAATGGTGCATGGAGGCAGAGAGTTAACATGAAGATCGTGCTGCTGTGCTCTACTTTTGCTTCTTTTCTTCATAGTTAGCCTCACACTTTTGAAACCTGTCACTTCTCTGAGTCTTTCTCAGGTCTTGGGAAATGGCTGAAGTAGTTTGTTTCTCGTAATAAAAACTTATCTGAGAAGAGGCTTGGAAGGATTTTGGGTAAAGGTTTTTTGTTTTTTGGTTTTTTTTTTGCAAAAAACCACCTTGTCTCTGTGGTTGTTGCTTGCTCCTCAAAAGCACCACAACAAACATCTGTCACCACTGCCCTATGCAGCACTGCATGTAGAGATATCTGGGCTGCTTTTAAATAAACTAGGCAGAAGCTCTACAGCTTCAGGACAGCACTCAACTCAAACTCACCAGACGTACGAATATCTCCTTTGTGGAATGCTGTACAGGAATAAGTGGAATGAGCTAATGTGGACCCATGTGGTGTTGCAGTAGTGTGCTAATAAAAGTTCTTCTTATTCCCTCCAGCTGTAACTATTTCATTACAGGTATATAATCAAATACAAATATTTATATCAAATAAAAGGTTTAATCTAAATAAAATTATATATCCATAGAACCACAGAACAGTTTCAGCTGGAAGAGACCTTCAAGATCATCGAGTCCAACCTTGTTCTAGCCCTGTCAACACCACTAAACCACGTCCTTCAAGGTAACATCCACCCTTCTCTTAAACACTTCCAGGGATGGTGACTCCTCACAGCGGTTGTCTCAGGGAAGGGCTGCTGTCAGTGAGGTAAGGACCCAATAAACTAATGCTAGAACTGCTTGGAAAGGTAAAAACTCTTCAAAATATGGGCACAGGAACAGAAATGTGTTGCTTATAGGAATGTCTTGAAAACTTGCTTTGACAGTACACTAATGAAAAGATTCATGGAATCATAGAATTGTCAGGGTTGGAAGGGACCTTAAAGATCATCCAGTTCCAACCCCGCTGCCATGGGCAGGGACATCCCCCACTAGATCAGGCTGCTCAGAGCCCCATCCAGCCTGGCCTTAAAAACTCCCAGGGATGGGGCTTCCACTACCTTTCTGGGCAACCCATTCCAGTGTCTCATCACCCTCACGGTGAAGAACTTCTTCCTAACGTCTGATCTGGACTGATCCATCTCTAGCTTTAATCCATTCCCTCTAGTCCTATCACTACCCGACATCCTAAAAAGCCCCTCACCAACTTTCTTTAGGCCCCCTTAAGATACTGGAAGGCCACAATAAGGTCTCCTCAGAGCCTTCTTTTCTGCAGACTGAACAGGCCCAAGTCTCTCAGTCTGTCTTCACAGGGAAGGTGCTCCAGCCCTCTAATTATCGTTGTGGCCCTATATCAAACATTAACACTTTAGTATTAATAAATCAAAGTGTAATTTTTATATAAATCAAACAGCAAATATAGTCATTCCGACAGATGAAAAAGAGATGACGATTCATCCTCTCAGCAGCCCTGGTGCTTGCTTGAGAAGTAACAGACCATGCCCAGCCTTGGCCAAAGCTGCTTCAGTACCTCTGTTTTCCCACCCCTGAAGAAATGTGGCGGAGCAGGTTGATTGCTTGACTGAATCCCCACAACAAGACAAAACAGCTGACACTCACAGCTGTTCCACATCTTAGGCAAGAGCAAATACTGGAGTTTGGAGTTCTTTTTGTGAAGCTGTTCATCAGCTGGGGGCCAACAGTACTACAGAAGAGCAATCTCAGGAATTCTAGGAGATTCAGATTTCCTGGAACAGGAAAGACTTGAGTTTTAACTCTATGCCATGTGGCTAAGTTGAGGTGAGAGCCCAAATCCTCACATCCAGCACTCAACCTACTTGGAGATGAATGTGCAAGCCTTTATAAAAATTTCTCATTCATTGATGGCTTGTCAGTTTTACCGGTGCTGTGTTGTTCCTTTAGTTAGTGGTTAGCCTCAGGTCCTGCTGCAAGTCCTACCAGGTCTTGAGTGGGGTCAAAGCCCAGCTACAGGGTCAGATGTCCCAAGGGAGGACTTTCACACTTAGCTTAAGGATTGGTCTTCAGGCATTAGGATTTAGGCTTGAGCCAGGTCTCCAGGCAGCATGTTAGCTGTTAGCTAGGTGGTGCGGCTGCTGTTGTAACAGTTTTGTGCATGTTTATCAACAGAAACTCGAAAGTAAAAAGGACTTGGTCCCCTGAGAACCCAGGTGATCATGGAGAGAAGGGTTTTTTTTATTTATGGAGCATGTTGGTGACCATAAAGGCTGAGTCAGTTTAACAACTTTGAGAACCTGGCTTTAAACTCACATGACAATTTTGGAAAACTTAGTCTTAAAACAAGACTTAATGCTAGAAGGCAAAACAATTCTTCAGTGTAAACCATGAAAAGAAGTCATCGGACTAACCTCTAGCATGTTCACCTGTCAGGTGATTAAATACTTGAGAAAACCCCCACATTTTCACAATTATACAAATTCTATTTTATGTTTTGGTAAAACTAATTCAGTTGAGTGTTACATAAATGAAGATGCCAGGTGTGCCATAGCTGAATGTAAACACACTGAGAAACAGCTACAACAGGAGCTGAACCTGCTCAGAGCTGCGTCTGAAATAAGGCTAAGAGTGCTCAGCCTGCAAGGGATACTGAGCCACATGAATCTTGAGTGATTATTAAAAAGTTAAAATATGCTGTTCTCAGTTACTACCAATTCTATGATGCAGTCAGCTGCTGATATAACTAAAGAGAATACATCCAGCGTAGCTGTTTCTCCCAGTAATTTTGTCTAATCATGGAAAAAAAACCCACCATGGCTAAGCTGCAACATTAAATGCAATAAGCCATGCGATGACATAATGCTACATGTGTGATACAACAGTGAGACAAAGTGAAAAGTAATTGGAAACAATATTATTGGGCCCAGCAAAATTTTGGCATTATATTTATCATAGACCTGCATATGGAAGAAATCACTTCATGGGCTGCCTGTGTGGACCTACAGTTTCCCCCTGCATCGGTAAAAAGGGGGCTGCCAAATAAGGGGCTATCCCAAGGACAGGAGCTTCCCACAGCCTCCCTGTTTATGGACAGATCCCAAATTGGACTTCAGGTATGCATTCATTTGGTTTAATCAGCAGGAATAAAGTTACACAAACACTGTTGTTCTGATCCGCTCAGCTGTCGGATTAGTCTGAAATGGCCACTGAGCCCCCAGAAGCAAATACATCCCTTATCTAAACCCTCTCATACTGGCACAGAGAGTATTTCCAGAATATTTGCAGTTGTCATCCAGCTGCAGTTCGGAGAAGCAGCATGTTTAATGTTAACAGAATGGAAATGTTACCAGGTAAGTGCTAGAGGTACATGGGACAGAGATGAGCATGTGAGTTGGGGCTGCTATGGCTGGACCCACATTGTGACAGCTTCAGCAGGTGACCAGCCCCGAAGGTAACCTCGTAGTGCCCTGGCTGCAGGCACTGAGGTTTTGGAGGCCCCGTCCCTTCCACTTCCAAGAGCTGCCAGGGAGAATGAACCTCGTCTTCCCTCCACTTATGGAAACATGTGGTTGCCGTGGGGGGAATAGGAGGGAGGAGAATCTCTTAGTAGCATAATCTGATTCAAGTGAGGTTCAGCTCGCGCTGGAAACAGCTGGCTTTCTGCCCAGAATGGAGATGTCTGAACTTTAGAGGATTTTGAGTGAGTGAGCCCCATCTTCAAAAGCATTCCTCTGGTAGAGCAACATGCTCCACCGGATCTTGTCTGAAGATCTGTTAGACTGAGGCTGCTGAGGTACTCGGAGTAAACTGACACGTTAAAAATTGATTTTGGCAAAAGGGATAGTTCTTATAAACAGACATGATGAACCTGAAATCCAGTCATTTTAGAAAAAAAAAGTAAAAAAGAAGCAAAAATTATTTCAAATGTTACACCTATCTGATTTCCCTGGAGGACACATTGCAGCTTTATAACCACATTTCCCTGCTTTTTACAAATGTTTCTCTCACCTTCACAGCTTTGTGTAAGGTTCACACAAAGAATAACCCAGGGAAAGAGTCTTTGACAAAAATAAGTGTGTGTGTGTGTGTGTGTGTGAACAATAGAATAGAAAAGCTAAAATTTCAAATTTATTTCCCTTACAGGACTTTGCAAAATTATCAGGTAATACATTCCAGAGACACGTGATCGATTTAAAAGGTGCGAATATGTTTTACGTCCTCTGAGACTAATTCAATTTTTAAAATGAAATTCCTTAATCTTTAGAATAAGAAATATTAAATCCGTGTTCATTCCATTTGTTTTCAGAGAATTTGAAGGAGACTAACAAACACAAAAGTCTGTAACAAGCCTCGCTCAGTCATGAACTTGAAGTGCACAGTCCCTGTGAAAGATGTGTAGAGGCCTGAACTTTACAGCGATGGCCACCCCTCCTGTGGTCCCTTACACGGCTCTCTGGGGGCATAAGAGCAAGGGTGTTGTTCAGAGGCATTTTTTTTGTTTACAATTTTCTCCAATTCACTGAAGACGTGCCAGGCCACGCCACGATTCAAAGGACAAATGGGTGGTGGTTCCGGGATGTCAGCGCTGATGGAGAGGATGCCGTGTTGCCTCGCTGTAGGCAAGAGTCAACTGAGTAGAAAAAATACCTCAACAAACCATCCCCAAACCCGCAACCCCAAAAGAAAAACTATGAGTATTTGATGAAGTCTCGGGGGTAAGCAAGCGCTCAGCCTGCGGGTCCGGCTCCCACCGACCGCGGAGCTCGGAGGGCGGGGGCGGGATGGCGTCACCAGCCCCGTGGAGTGACCCCCCCACACCAAGGGGGTAGGTCCCCCCTACCCCGCCCCGAGCAGCGACACCCCCTCCGATCCGGGGGGCACCCCCAGTCCCACCCGGCTCCGGGAGCCCCGCGGTGGCCGTTGTGGGGGTAAGCGGGGGCGCTGCTGCCTCTGCTGGCGCCCCCTGGTGGCCCCCGGCGGCACCACGGCGCGCAGGGGCGGTCGCCACCGCACGGCTCCGAGGGGTCTCTGCCGCCGCCGAGCCGTGACGGGCCGGGCCGAGCTGCGGCGGCAGCCGTGAGCTGGGGGTGGGCGCGGGCGGCGGCGAGCGGGGAACAAAAGGGGGATCGAGGCGGCGCAGCGGCGGCTCCGCTGGGGGGAGGCACCGGCTGGGCGCGGGGGGTGTGGGGAGGAGGAGGAGAAGGAGGAGGAGGGTCGCCCAACTGCTGCCACTTCGTCGACCGTGAGCGGCACTCGCTGGCGGCGGCGGCAGCCCGCCCCTCGCTGCATGGCAGCCCAGTGAGGGAGGAGCGGGCGAGGGTCTGGCGCTGCCCGGAAGCCGAGGCAGCCAGCGCCGGCGGCAGCAGCAGCAGCGCCCGCCGCCCTCCCGCCGGGATGCGCCCCGCTCTTCGCTGAGGCGCAGCCCCGCCGCGATGCTCTCCCCCGAGCGCCACCGCCACCACCGCCACCCCCCGCCGCCGCAGCCGCCGCCGCCGCCGCACCACCCGCCGCAGCCCAGCCATGTCGTGGCCACCATCGAGAACCTGCCGGCGGAGGGCGGCAGCGGCGGCGGCAGGAGCGGCATCTCCGCGCCCTCCTCCAGCGTGCGCCAGAGGATCAGGAAAGTGTTGAACAGGTGAGGCCGGGGGCTGCACCGCGGCTCCGGCGGCACCGCACGGCACGGCGGCGCTCGGCGCGGTTCCCCGCCCCGCCGCTCGCTCGCCCTGGGGCGCGCAGGTCCCGGGGGCGGCCGTCGGGAGAGTCCCGGCCCGGCCCCCTCGGCG
This sequence comes from Trogon surrucura, assembly GCA_020746105.1. Lineage (NCBI taxonomy): Eukaryota > Metazoa > Chordata > Aves > Trogoniformes > Trogonidae > Trogon > Trogon surrucura. The sequence continues at coordinate 56,299,766 of CM036618.1, forward strand.
GGATGGAGCGGGGCTGCTCTCCCGGCTCGGTTCGGCCGGGCTTGGCAGCGCCTTTCTCCGAGGCCGCCGCGGGCAGGGGGCGGCGGCACGGAGCCTGCCCCGGTCCCATTGTTGCCTCCGAGGCGGCGGCGTGAGGCGCGCTCCCGGCCCGCTCCCTCCCCGCCGGGGCCGGTCGCACCTGCGCTGCCCGCCGGCACACCCCCACAGCAGTGCCCTCGCCCCTCCCGCCAGCTCCGGCTTTTTCGGACCGTCGCGGACACTCGGGGGGGGCGGCGGGAGCTGACGATCCCTTCCCGCCGCTGCCGCAGCCCGGCCGGTGGCGGAGGCGCCGCCGGGGAAGTTGGAGCGCGGGCGGCCGGTGAGAGGGGCGGTGGGAAGGGAGCGGCCTCCCCCTCCCCGTCCTGGCGGGGATCCGCAGCGGCGGCCGGGCGGGGCCTGATGCTCCGGGGTGCCGGGAGGCCCCAGGTGGGATTTTTTTTTGCCCCGTTTCCAACGCGCTGGCGTGGTCAGGGAGAGGCGTGCCCCGGCTTCAGGAGCGGGATGCTGCCCCAGGCGCCGGCGGCTTCGCCTGTGTGTGCGGCTCCGAATTGTCAGCGCAACGATAGGAAAACTGCAGGGTGCTGGCGGTAAATTATTTCGCCGAACGCACAAGAAAACACTGGAACCATCTTAATTCCTTTGCGCTGCCCTCTTTGCGACTTGTTTCTTGCGCGCTGCATTTGCTTAGGGCCGAGGTTGTTACTACGAAACAGCCTCTCCAGGTCTGCCTCACGGCTTGCACTGCTCCAGACGGAGCCTCTGAGCTCCCGTCTGAAAAGGCAGCTGAAGCCATCGGCTCTGCCTAATGACTTTTACGTGCTAAGCGGAGCAGTTGCGGTGTTAGGAGCAGCCGTGGGATGGTGCGTACCAGTCTCAGCCTCATTGTCCCCGCTTTACTTCCGTGCAATACGGACGAGCTACTAAGAAAACCAGCTTTTCTATCTGGAGATACTAGTTTTGAAGATGAAGCCCGTTGACTCTTTCAAGCTTTTAAACATTAGGAAATTATCATTGTTACTATCTTTGTTATGAATACCTGAAGGTATTTGATTGCTCACAGATCATCGCTATTATATGTGGTTAATTAACCGTCACTGTTCTAGGAGGATCCTCAAAAGCAGCAGTAAGGGAGGAAATACTTATCCTTTGTTATTCGAGCATGAGAAGGATTGAAAATAAGTTGAAACACATAAGAGCTGCTTCAGCTCAAACTTAACTGCATATTTGCTGATACATGCACACCGGCAACTCTCAGTATAGTAAATTTCACTCAGTTCCTCAACCCAACAGTCTGTGTCATCTTAGGTGTCCTGTGCTTGCAAAATCCTTCTTTTCTTCTGCCTGGCCATCCTGTGGTATGTGCCAGTCCTGAAATAAGCCACTAAAGAAAAGAAGTTTTCTCAGGGACAGCAAGAGATGTATGAAGATGTGGTGAGAGGATCAGATGCAGAAGCAATAGGCACTCCTGTTCAAGGGTGGCAAGAGTAACGTCTGGGGAGCCGTCAAATTGACCGCAGTCTTCATGGCTAAGAGATGCTGGATTAATTCATGTAGTTCAAGCAGTTACCATACTTATGTGTATATATAACTCAGCCATAGATAAAGAGTTAAATCAATATTTATTGTTATATTTATATGAGTGAAATGGGAATGGAATTTTTCTGAAGGGAGTGAAATGGGCTCTGGTAAGAAAAGTTCAGATCTCTGTTCCAATTCACAAACTTGAATCTAGAAATGAGATCTCCCGTTAGCCAGAGGAGAATCCAGGTGATCAGGAGCCCAAGCACTTTTTCATGAACATATTCTTTTCTCCTGAAATTTTTCAAAATTTATGTGATTTATGGAGAGGGAGAAGACTTGTTACTATGGTATTTTAAGGCGCCCTTTTTTTGTGTAAACAAATCCTTAGTTCATCCCAAAGTCTGTGTCAAGCCAATTTTGTCTGTGTTAAGTTTCCTTCAACTTTACGTGGGAACTGATGACTCAGCCCATGTAATGTCATGGCTTTCATGCAATATTTCTGTTGATAGGGTGAAATGAATCCTGACACAGTGAAATGAATCCTGACACAATGTTTATGTTTTCATCTTCTATGGAAACAATAGCATGCAAACTGTAAGGGGAAGGAGGCAATATGTGTGCCATATCCTTAAAGAAATAGGAGCCCAGAACAAACTGAGCATTGGCTTCTCCAATTAATGTTTTCTACTGGAAGAGGGTAGCACTTTCTCCATACTCTCTGTGCTTTATGTGCACCATTTGCTTGAGACCCAAGGTTCCTGATTGACTCGTGGAGCTGAGCTTATGTACTTCTGTTTTCTGCTAGACAAAGTGGGACTTCCCAGTCAGACAAACAAAATAAAGAGGTTGACAACAGCTGGGATTGTCAGAAACCTTCTTGTAGCTGGTAGAATCATAGAATCATACCAACCCCCCTGCAGTGGGCAGGGACATCTTTCATTAGATCAGGTTGCTCAGAGCCCCATCAAGCCTGACCTTGAATGTTTCCAGGGATGAAGCTTCTACCACCTCTCTGGGCAACCTGTTCCAGTGTTTCACCAACTTAAATGTAAAAAATTTCTTCCCTATATCTAGTCTGAATGTACTCACTTTTAGTTTAAAACCATTTCCCCTTGTCCTATTGCAATAGATCCTACTAAAAAGTCTGTGCCCAGGGACAGGACAGATTGGTATGGTCATGGAGGAAACAAGACAGCAGGAGAATGGGGTTAGACACTGCAGTAACTGAGCATCATTTCTCTCTTACTTTATGTGTAGTAGTTTGGTCACCTCGACATGTGGTGACTTCTGGATTGCCATCACAGCCTCCTCTTAAAATTGCTTTACAAGCTATGGAAACTTACTTTAACTTCACATTCCAGCCTCATTCACATTCCCTGTTCACTCAGTAGATCCCCAGATAATAGAGAACACCCTCCCCCAAGTATATTTGAGAGAGAACATACTGAAAGCAGAGCTGGTTGTCTGTAAAAAACTGTTTCAGTAGTCACAGCAGACTGCGCACTCTATGAAAGAGTTGTCCATACCAGAAAACACAAAACTGAAGGGATGGAAACATGGAGGACTGGAGGTGCTCAATGAAATTGTGAAATTTACTGGCATAGTTTGAATAAAAATTCCAAGCTGCCAGTGATGGTGAACAGGACCTGTTGCATCAGGAAGAAGCTTCCTATTGTCTTTGAAGTCTGGAGAGGATGACTTCGAGTTGCTGTTGCATTAAGGGGAAATGTGGTGGTGATTACATACTGCAAATACATTCCTGGACCTGTGACGCACACCCGTTGCCCATGGATCCCAGCTGCAGGGCCCTGCCTGGTACCTTCCTTGCGACATTTGCTGAGCAGGTGTCCCTGGCTGACCCTGCCCTCCTGCTATCTTGCAGGGAGAGAAAGAGTAATGTTGGCTGCTTGATTCCTTGCTTGCTTCCCCACAGCCTCTGCAAAGCCAAAATTGGACTCCACCAACTCTGTCTGCTTGTAGAGGACCACTTAATAAGCAGTGACTCACCTGCTCCGCATTGCCTCCCACCTATAGCGGGAAGCAAGAAAAAAAGGAGAAAATCATGCAGTTTGGAGTTCTGCAGTTCTCCATGCCTCCACCCAGCACCTGCGTACTTCAGAGATACCTGTTGGTGGGTCTGATCTCACTCTGTCTGGTTGTATCCCTGCACAGAAGGGTGTCTTGCCTCCCTTCCTTGCACTGCCTGGGTGACCTGAAGGGTCAAGAGCAGAGAATCGCCTTCCAAATGTTGCTTGTGGGCCCTGAAGACTTTTGAACTAATTTACTGGTCAATCTTATTGACCAGTTGGGAAGGCTGGTGATCACCTCTTTAGAGGAACTAGGCAGAGAATAAACATTGCTGAAACACAGGGGGAGCAGGCTGCCAAATGATCTCCTTGGGGGATTCTTGTGAATTATTTATCTAAATGAGAGGCAACAAATGAGGTACCTGCTTATACATGCACCTTATCTCTAGTCCTAGGCAGCTGGATAAGGAGGGAAGATGAAGTTTCTGCAAGGAAAACAAGTTAGTATATCTAAATACTGTAAATTATTTTACTTAACATAACTTAATTTACTTAGTAAATAAGATTATTCCTGGAAACAAAAAATACCATGTCTGTGTCAATGAATTTGCATCTCCAAAGTAACATATAAGGTCCTGCTATTGTATTGCTTTCTTTGACTTTTCAAGAAATCTTGATGTTGCATACGTTTTTCTGGGTTTATCCACTTCTGTCTTTTGGTACTTTCTTAAGAAATGCTTGCTATAAAATCTAGCTCTGCCTTATCTTGTTGTTTCAAGGATGTCTTTATGTGCTTTTTCTTGCTCTCTGTTGCTACATGGCACTTTGTATTTTTCAGAAGTTTCCTAAAAATCATATCAGAATATTAGGAACATACTCAATTTGATATCAGAAAATGGAGTAGGGGTAATTTCAGGCACTCAGTCCCATGTCATCTTTTAAATAGCTTTTTGGTTATGTTCTCCGTATCAGTGAATTGCAAAAGGTTGCTCTGGAGCAGTGTGAGTCTCTTTCTCGACTTCTTTGCTCACTTGCTCACATTATCAGGTAAATTTTATCCTTGTCCATAAAGCCAGTGTATTGTTTATGTCTTTCTTCGGAAAAAGAAGAAAAAAGAATATTGCTAATAAGTATAATTTTTTAAGCTAGGCAGTGATTTATTGAACAAAATTTTGTGGGGAAAAGCAATCTGGAATCTTCTTGTCAGAAAGCCTGACTATTTGAGTAGAGTCTGAGTAAAACTTTTCCTTTTTAAGTATGTTACTGGCCCAGTTCATCCCTGCTAGTGGAGTTGAGGATGAGTTTGGCCCACTAGCTGACTAACTTTGAACTTGAAGCATGTGTTAAGGCTACTAACTCTTCAGAAATGAGAGCTGTTTAAATGACATGGCAAGTATAAAAAGCTATAGCCCAATGATTTTTTTTTTCTTTTCAAGTAATGCATATCCACATAGTAAATCAGACAGAGGGAGTTTATGTACTAAAAAGAACCTAAAATGGAGTAATAATGAAATTGAGGCAATGTATTTCATTGCCCCAAAGCTATAACGTCTTTCAGTTGACTGATTAGAGGCACACAAACCAAATAACTTACGGCATTTTTCCTTAATCAAAAGCAATTCAAGGATCAAACATATCATTTTTGGAATCCAATAAAAGAGTGAGTATTCGTAACCTTCAGTTGCTTCGCTTTCTTCTTGAAAACAAAAGGATTGTTTTCCTTGGGGATTTTTATTCTTGAAAAGTACAAATAGCTTCTCAGAGTCCACCCAGAATAACAGTGACTGTAGAAGAATGAGTCTGAGCCCAATTTCAGGCAGCTGTAGCTCTCCTTTTAGGTAAAAACATTTATACCATTCCGAAGGAAGTCAAAGACAGTGAGTTCAGAGCGTAGATAAAGCAACTAGATTTTCTTTCTTGTACCTGTTAGTGTTACTCTTTTTGGTCAGGGAAATGAGAAGGTCATATCTGCCTGTAGGGAGGCATCCTAGCAGAGGATATAGAAAACAACTGATGAAAAATCGTCCTCTGTTCCTTTTCTCATTAGTTTACTTGTAGTCACCATTTTGAAAGCAAGCAACCTCTACAAACTACCTAGGTTCCCAGTAATTGGGGTGCATAAGGGAAAAAGTGGGAGAAAAAGATGCTCTTTCCCTTACCCTCCAAACAACTTATTTCAGTGAATGCACACTTACTGGCATGCCACGGTACACTTAAAAGGCTTTGATTTAGGAGTGAAGAAGAGCAAAAGTGCATAAATTTTCTATGTTGCTGCTGTAGCAGGTACTGGAAGTCTGTCCAAGTACAGTTTCAGAGGGTCTGAGTGTGGTTTCCTACCAGGTTTCGGAGTCAGTGTCAGAAAGCTCTGTCCCCCTTGCTTTGCTTTTGCTCCTGAGAACTTGCAGCTTACAAGCCTTGCTAGTCCTGTTGTGAAAGAGGAATTGTGTGGAGTGATGCGATACGGTGAGTGCGCTGTAATCTAAACCCGACAGCCTACATACTGACTGGGAAAAGATTTTCCCTAGAAGGGGTGATTTGGCAAGGCAAAATATATGGGTGTCTTCTGACTACCTGTGGCATTCAGAAGGCCAGTACTTACTGGGTGTCTGCCTGTAAGTGGGAATTTTTGACACTGTCTGTGCCGTGGGGAAGGGGTGATTGCCTCTTGAACTAGGGGGCTTTCAAAGGAGCAGCACTATAAATGGCTCCATAGAGAAAGCTGGAGGAATGGACAGAGTGGCTCTCATGGGATGGACAGAGCAGCTTTAATGTGCTAATGAGGAGAAGGCCAGATGCCAGCAGCAATCAGAAGGGCTCTTTGTGGCTCTGTCTTTTTGGAGATGGCTGGAGTCTCTGTCCTTATCGAGGTTGTTTCTGCAGGCAGGGAGAAACACTGGGGCTATTAGTGAGGTGTTCCCTTCCTTTAAGTCAGCAGATAGCCTTACAGATCAGCACCTGAATACTGATTAGGCCTAATTACCAGGAAAGATTAGGAAAAAGAAGTTGCCGAAGAAGCTTGACTTAAAAAAAAACCCACAAAAAATCACCCCCCCAAACCATCAACAACAGAGAACTCGTGCTCAAGGCTTGTGAGCTAAGCCCAAACTCATCTGAAATCACCTGTTGCCCTTGGGTCATAAACTGCTATGACTGTAAAGTGTGTAAGCATTGGTGATTGTGAAATTTGTGTTGTGAGCCACCTAACCTACCTGTCACTGCTTATTTATGTCTGTTATCTGAGATTTTTACTGAAAAAAATTCCAGTTTTGAAGCTTGTCTTTCAGCTTTCTCTGACTTTGTTTCTCTTGTGATTTGAGAATGAATGTTGTCAACACATATTCACCCTCCATTGTTTTTCTCAGAGACACAAAAGGATTGTGGTAGTGGGTTGGACTCCCATGCATCGCATTTGCCTCAGTACGGCTGCAACTAAAGAGCAAAAGGTGGAGGAGGGAGTGTCCCCACAGTCTGGCTGTGCTCAGATGAGAGCTCCTGTGCAGCAATGTTGTGTTGTACTTCTGCAGGGAGCACGCCTGCTTTTTGGGATGTGCCACGGTACATGGTGGCAGACAGTTTCTTAGATGGGATGGATCACTCTTGATCTCACCGGAAAGGTTTGTCCACAAGTGACACCATGTAGCTGCCATTGTAAAAAATAGTGACATTGATTAAGCCAGCTTTCTGTTTGTAGCTGCTACACTCATTTTGGGTCTTAATTTCAGTTTCCCTTTGCTGTAGTGGTCAGTTGCTTCCTTACACTACCGTTTCCTGTAGTGATGCAGGAGGCCACACTCCACCTTCAGATAGGTCTGGCCTGTGGCTGACAGTGAATCTTCTGTTTTGCTCTAACTTTTTTTTTTCTGCCAGAAGACGTGAAAGAATCAAAACCTTGTAAAAAAGGTTGGATTTTCTCAAGACTGCATATTCAGCAAGTTTTTCTTATGTCCAGACTAGATTTCTTTGGATGGAGTGCAAGTAAGACTTCATGGTAATCTGGTGATGAGAGTACTTATGCAGAAGACCAGGTTTAACTCTGCTTTGCTGCATCCATGGGGGCTTCTGTAAACACAAGGACTGCGAGTTCCTCTCACTCAGTTCCATTTGTCAAAGAAACTGTCGTATGTGTGTCCAGAGAATGCTTCACTGTCTTTGTATTGATTTTAAAATGGTGCTGCCTTCTGTGCCACATTCATTCTCATTACTTTTCTCACCTGGCAAGTGTTTTGATGCGACATGACTTTTTCTGGTTTCCATTTGGTAGAAATGGAAAATGTGTCAAGAGGGGACTAAATGATTCCCCCCATTTGGTGAAAGGGGGCAGCGTGGGAGGGAGATACCAGAGCCTGTTCCTGCTTTGATACCTCGTCATCAACCTCGGTGAAGAGGAAGAGAACTCTGCAGCTCCACTGCGGGATCACACCAGCCTAATAATGAAAATCCCGATCCTTCGTACATAGCTTTTCAGCAGAAGGAGAGAGTTTCAGCAAAAGGGAGAGTTTGAGGGAGATGGGCTGCATGAGAGTGGTGGCTACAAGGTAGAAGCAGAGGGGCTTCTCTCTGCCTTTTTTTGAAGAGAGGAGGTGGACATCTAACTCTTCAAGAGGAGGCCTCAAATGAGTCACTGACAGGTAGGGGCCTAATGGACAAGCTGTATCCTATCCTATGCTTTCTGGTTTTTTGCCACCCTAGGTGCCTCTGCGGCTATCTGAGTGTGCAGTATTCTTCTGTGTGGATCTTTGCTTTTTTTTTTCCCCCTACCATGATGAAACAAATGCTGGAAAATACTTAGTAAAATTAAATTAATTACCTTGTGACTGTTTTAAACTCAGCTATTTTATGGAGTTTAGATAGCTTTGTGTTTTCAGTGCCTTCTGCAGCCTGATTTGGGCCATTTACCTTCTCAAATCTCTCCTTACTAGAAGCTGAGTGCCATAATGAAACTGAGCAAGTGTTTCTTTCCTGTTGCTCCTTTTCTTTCTCTACTGCTGCTACAGACATGAAATGCTTTTGATTATGATTTTTTAACTCCCTGCTGCCAATATATTGAGGTCTGTAGGGACTGTCCTGCGTAGATTGAAAGTGAGGAAGGACAGCAAATAGCAAGTAGTTTGGAAAGAGTTGAGCAGTGAGCTGGAAAATATTTTAATGGGTATGGGATTTGATACCTGAAGCAAATAAAACTTTAATTTTGTAGATATAATTTTCATCAGGCTAGATATGAGGATTAAGTACCGTCAGGCAGAAAAAGTTTCCAAGTTTCATCTAAAGAAACTGGTTTTTTGACAGAACACTTCATGTCTTTTCATGCCCAGCTTGTGGCAAGAGTGAGGGAATGACAATTTCCCTGGCATTGAAAAGGCAAATTCCAGTTTTTTTTCTCTAATTTAAACAAAAAGGTGATGTTCTATCAGAACAACTGTTCACTAGCAGAAATGCACTCAAGAAATGAGGCAGAGTGAAGTGAAGTGCCATGCGGTGATTAGAGAGTTGCCAGAAGTGAGTTACGCTGCATCTGTATTAACCAAGCAAAATCTCTGGGATTCAGAGTTAGTCCTGCTCTAAAAAGGTTACTTGAGTTTAAGACACCAAATAATTCCTTGATAATTCACTTGAAAAAAGGACTCCATGTCTGTGTGTGTGTGTAAGCATCCGAGATGTTTTAGGGTGATCTACAAGTTACCCGAATTTAGTGTCCCATTATAAATAAATAAATTCTGACACGTTCTAACTTGTAGAAGAATTTCTGCTAAATTTGATGTTTGAAATTGTTCATATATATCAGTTTGGTAGGTATTACTGCGTTAATGGAACTTATTATTACTCAGCTAGATTAATTTATTAGATTTATTCCTACACTTTTACAACCTATAGATGTATTGAGACATGAGCCTGCAGAATCAATACCAATTTGTTTTCTCATTTATGAATGGTCTTACTAACCTCCAAAATGCTTTTACACTTGAGAATATTTATCTGCAATTTATTTTGAAGCATACACTCTGGCAATTTTAAATTTGTCTGTCTTCTTTGTCCTTTAATGATTTATTTCTTCCACGCATGTGGGCTCTGTTTGAGCAAAATGCCATGCATCAAGCATCAAACGAGTCATGACCGTACTCCAGGCATTGGGACTAGTCGACTACTAATGTCTTTGCAAGATTAGAGCTCTGAGACCAGGCCTGATCTTTGAGTTGCCTTTTGGCTGCCATCCTGCGTGGCGGGCCCAAAGCGGGAAAGGGAACAATGGTACAAACGTAACTTACAACTAAGTTGCCTGCCAAATGTAGTGTATTTGCATGTTTTTCTTTGAGCAGCGGCCATACATGTGTTTATCTTTCAAAAGCAGCCACGTTTGACTGAGGAGCAGTAGCAAAGACCAGCTGAAATGGGTAACTGCTCGTTCGCTTGCTTCCAGAGCATGAGCGTCACATGGGACCTGCTGAAGGCTCACGGTGGGGCCAGAGCAAGTACAGGGGAAGAAAGCTATTTGGTCACCTCTGCCCACGCTACCAGTTCAAGACTGATAGACAGCACTGATGGTAGAGAGTGATGAGTCTTCAGGCAGTCATAACAGTGGCATTTCTGTTCCCATCGCAGCACCAGTGGTGCTTGGAAATACCATTTTTCCTTCCTTTGGGTGGACCAGAAATGTCCTGTAACTCTTGGGAAAAGAATTGCAGAGACTTATTGACTTCAGTCCAGCCTTTAAATCCAATACAAAGCAGCTCACAAAACCTTTCTGTGGAGAAATCTGCAGCAGCCGCAAGTGCACAGAGAGAATGTTTCATCAGTAGTCTGTAACATGAAGCTCCTTAAAACTAACTTCTCCAGTTAGCTTTTCTTTGTTGTTTTCCCATAAAAGTTGCTGTATCTGCTCAGTACCTGCTCATCTCACCATTTTGTGGTCTGTACTGAACTGTTACTACTATAGCTGTAGTTTGTGCATCGCTGCAGTTGCTCAGTATTAGAATCTCAAGCCTGATAAACAAAATACAGTGTGTCAGGTGATACAGGGAAACTGAGGAGAAAAAACTACCCCCATCATGTACGAATATGATGCAGAAGTAGGCATCAGAGTTAGAAAGATGCTCTGTGAGTACTGCCTGCCTGATGCCGTCATGGGGTTTGGCACCAAAGCCAGAGTGTGATGATTTGTGTCACGTTGACTGTGTCTGACTAAAAGTTACAAGAGAGCTGGTGGATAAAAAGCAGCTCCACCAGCCCATTGCAATGAAGTACAGGGAGGGGTGGGATTTTGCTGGTTTTGTTTTCAGGAGAAGCTTGTATTGCAGCAGCAGATGAAGGGAAATATTGTCCTTTGAACGACTTGGGAAGAAGTTATCTACAGTAGCTCCTGATTTACTGTCCAGAATCTGAAAACAATTGTTTTTTTCAGCCTTGGGCAAAGCTCTCAACCTCCCAGAGTCTGGTTCAGCACCTGTAAAATGGGGCTAATTAAACTTAACTACCTGGAATGGTTATTGATTAGTTAATGCTTGTAAAATGCTATACAGTACTATAAAATACAGCAGAGTATTCAGAAGCATCTGGTCTGCAGTTACTGTAGCGCTTTTCTGAAACTCTGTGGGCAAACATTTGCCAAGAAACAATGTATGCAGTACATGTAGGCTTTGGGAGATGAGGGGGTGGCATCTTTTCAAAGGCATCTAACTTTCCTGAGGTACCTACTGTCACAATGCAAAGGGAGGTTTCCTGAGAGCACCTGTGGTGGTCTGGCACTGAAACCAATGTTGAGTGAGGTTGGTACTGCAGATTGGGGGCTCTGGCAGGTGGCAGAAGAGCCCCTTGCTACATTTCCAGTTACTCATTCTTAGTCTTGTCCTGTCCACCGCTGCTTCCCCCTTTGTTGTGCTGGTGGAGCTGTTTGCATGGTAGCATGGAGAACCAGCTTAGTGGCTTGACTCGGATGAGGAAAAGAAATGTTGGTTTGTATTTCTGGATGGATTTTCTCTCCAGTGTAGTTTATCATGTGGCCACAAACACGTGGACGAGCACAGTGAAGAGGCTGGCACAGGGGTGAGAACAAGTGTCTGGAGAGAAAGTGGGGTTGGGGCTGGTGAAGCTTTCCTGACACTGGAGGTGATGCCCCAAACCATGTCACCCAAACACAGAAGATGTTGCCATCACAGGGGTTTGAAGGTGTGTTAGTGACCTAACCTTCTTCCTACCTCCTGAGACATGTTATGGTAATTTCATTGGAGATGTGTGTATGGCAGCATAAGAGAGATTATTTGGTGAGGAGTTGATCCTGGCTGAAGCTCATCACGCTGTGTGTTAAACTCTGTTCCCAAGGGGGAAGGAGCTAAAAATGTGCTAGAGATGAACCTGTAATAATCTTTGAGATTTGCATCTTTACACTACTATTTGGGCTATATGGATATATGGCACTGTGTGAAAAATGCACATGCACATACTCGTATTGGTTTGGTTTACTAGGAGACTGTAAAAAAAAAAAAAGGATGTTGGGAAACCATTTCCTAATCAGCCACTCCTGAGTTAATACCTAGAAGTTCTTGGGAGAAGGCAGTAACTTATCAGATGCAAAGATTCACTCTCTCAGCCATTTCACAGAACTGGGTAAAATAAACATGACCTAAGGCTGGGGAATGAATTTGGTCTTAAGTCACAGTTTCACGAACTGCCAAAAGGAGGTCTCGCTTCTGTCTCTTCTCTGCTTCTGGCCAAATGGCTCCTTCTGCTTCTGCTAAGCTGGATCTGGTTCCTGTCACATCTCACAGTCAGTACACTAAAACAGCAGAGAATTAACCTGGCTGAAAAAGGTTGTTGTTGCTGGGTTGTTAGCTAACTTTTTATTAGAGTAGTGCCTGGACTGACAAAAGGAAGGAGCAGGGGCACAGGAGGTGGAGAAAATAGGGACTGGAGGTAAAAGAAACTGGAAAGAAGGAAGGTGAAGTATCTCTTTCTATGGTCACAAACATTTTGGCTCATGTGTATTGTAATACCATGCCTGAGTTAACTGCTTGTTGCCAGGGTCTTTAGCTTCCTGCTGCCCATTCTGTCCGGCTTTTTCCCTTGTTACAAACCCAACTACCCATGTTCCTGAGAAGAGTAGTGATGACCCCAGGTGTGAGACCTGGTGGGTATTGACAGTTGATAAACACTCCGCTCTAGTCAATTCCTCACACAAACAGGGGATGAAGTGATGTGATTTTATCCAGAGAGCAAAAAGAAGGTGGTCTGACCTCTGGTAGTATGAGCCTGGATGGAGCTGTTGGAAAAATGTGTTCTGTTAGAGCTGCAAGTGCTTCTGTGCTGTGGTGCTTGGAGGTAAAGATAGGGATGTGATGCAGCCTTAAATGGACAACATTCCTCCTTATTATGCTTTCTATGGTTTTAGGCTGGGCTGAGTTCACTGAGAATGGGCATTTCTACAAAACCTTAGTATAAGCATGTCATGTTTCCCTGTTACTAGAAGATGAATTGGAAGCCTTATCCCCGATACTGTTTTTTTTTCACTGTACCTAAAAGAGAGGTGCATCTTCAGCAGGACAAAAATCATTGTATCTAGTGTGTGACAGCGCCTCTGGGGGCTTTATGACTCACTTCTGCCTCTCTGGCAAGGTGTGTGCAGTAAATTCTCTGCTGCTGCTGCTGCAGATTAGAAATTTAGCAATTGATCAGTGGCCACTGAATTGGTTTGTGGTTCTCTTCTGTTCCCTGGATTACTGTCCCACACTAATTCGGATTGTTTGCTGGGGCTGCTCTTGTTTTGGGGAAGGTTAAGCCATTAGTATTGCCACATTCCTGCTCCCAGCTACAGTTTTAACAGTTTGTAACTAAATTCACTCCAGGTTGTCTTCTAATCGGTGTGGGGGAAAATACCCTGCCAGTAATCCCACATGTCCCATGGGCTAATCAAGTGATCATATTCAGACTGGGAAGGTCTCTGTTAGTAGAAAGACAGGCTCTGTTGATTTTTAAAGAAAAAAAAACAAACAAAAAGAGCCAACAAAACCCCTAATAGTGCTACAGTGCAATGTACAGCAGTTCATGATTTGATACCAAAATGAGTGGTCAGGAATCCAGGGAAGAAGTTTCCAGGTGAATTCTGCCAGTGTTTGAATCCCAGTTGTTGGGAGTGGAGAGATGCACCACGGCAAAAATCTCCTTTTCGTTTTGTCTGTTTGTGTCCAAGTATGTTTCTGTGGCATAGATATAAATTGTCATGGAGAGAGGAAGGAAGAACCTGTTTCCTTGTCTTTTGGGTGTTCCTAATGATTGTAGCTCTGCTCTGATTTCAGGTAGGCAGAGATTGCCATGTGGCTTGCAAGGAGCTAACTTATACGTGTGGGTATAGTATAAACACATTGGCTGTTTTTACAAATGCAGTGATGGTGACATACTGAAAGCAGCAAGACATCTCTTTTGTGTCAAAAACCTATGGTATGAGCGAGGAAAATATGACAGCAGTGCAGGAAAAAGTCGTATATCAGTTCTTAAGATGAGTTTGTACCTGTATCCCAAAATATATGGTACTCCCAGCTTTGTCGTCTTTGCGTGTTGCCCGTCTCCCCCCTGTACGCAGCTCCCTCCAAAGCCACAGCAGCACCACAGTTGCAAGATTTCCTGTGAAGGAAGAGGGAGTATGGGTAGAGTCCCCCGCATCCCCAGTGAAGAGGGTCTATTATAAAGGATTAATTGCGCCCAAACAATGCAGCCCCTCGAGGAGCCCGTCACCCTTTTGAGATGCGTGTGTGGGTAAGAGGGCACACTGCCGTCCCTGTATCCCAGCCCGAGTGCGTGTGGTGTGATGCCCTGGTTGCCATAGCAATTAATCGCCTCTTTTAAGGGCTGGTGTCGACTACAAATCCCTGTAAATTGCCTAGGACACTAGTTAAAACTGCTCCTTAGGCATCTTTTATTTGATTTTACCCCAAATGATGGGATGGAGAGGTGGGGTTTTTTTTCTTTTTTTTTTTTTTTTCTTGTGAGAAAAGCCAGAGTAACTTGGTATATGCTGTTGGACTAGCTTTCATCTTCGTGGGCTTGCTGAGACCCAGGGAACTTTTGTGAAGAACAACTGCAAAATAGGCAGGGATGTGGTGGGTTCCAGCTCTGTGCATGTAGCCTTCATGTGACCAGCAGAGCGTGCATGTCTGGGAAATGTAACAAGCACAGTCTTTGAGAGGCGTACCTGGACTTTTTTTTCTTACCAGAAGGTTTGTAGCAGTCAATTAATGTGTGTGTCTTTGTCTTTTATTTGTGCCTTAAAAAGAACTGGGAGTTGCTGTGCTGTTTGTATCGATTTATGTAACCGTGATGGAAATGAAAACCAGCTACAGCAAGACTGTACTCTGTATTCATGTGTTTGCATAGGTAATGGGAGAGAAATAGATGTTTACTATGTTGTTATTTCAGAAACCAGAACAGTGGTGAGCACAGTCTTCCTGTACGTTAAAGCTCTGTTCATTTGAAAGGCAGTATTAATTTCCTCAGTACATTATTAGAATGGTCAGAAAATCTGTCCAGAAGTTTAAGGTTTTTTTTTCTTCCTTTGAGGCATTGAAGCCTGTTCTCTTTAATATTGCTTCTCAGAGAAAAAAAAAACCAAAACCAACAACAAACCCCAAACAAAAAATCTCTACCAAACAACCAAAAACCCCCACCACCAAACATGAAGGGGAAACAAGTTTAAAAGGATATGTTATCAAATGCATTATATTTTCTGTGATTTTTCTATGATCCTCTTAGCCTTGAACAAAGGAATAGGTTCAATACAGCACAGTCTCTTTAAATGAATGTCACCTTGATACCTACACATTTGTATACACAACATACATGTGGGGAAACTTGCAGTTACTTTTACTGGAGACAGTGGGTAAGATGTTGGCTTTCTTTGGTATGTCAAATCAGAGTCAAAAGTTCTGATAAAATAGATCAGGTAACTTTGATTATCAGTAATATTGTTAGCTGTGCACACTCAGTGCATCCTCTCTGTCCTTGTTTTGGGTAATTTGTTTGGTCCCACTAGTCACAGACACAGGAATATACAATTTACAGGACTATAGGAGCACAATATTGGTTTGCCCTATTTTTGGTATTTCAGTACTTGAGGAGCATCAGGTACTACTGTTGATAATTAAACTGTGGGCGAAGAAATAGTCCTGTTTCATCTTGTGTATAGCAAATCACTATGGTCTTTTGGGATTGGTCAGGCTGGAGCAGCTAGAGGAGTAGTAATCAAAATGGACCCAGCCCACAGTGCTTGGCTTTGCAGCCATTACCTCTCCCCCCTAACAAAGAGTGTTAAACTGAAACTGTACAAGAAGGTCTTGTTTATTCAGTTTGTATCTCCACAGCTTTCCTGTGTGGAAGAGTAAGAACCAGTTAAATAAAGAACAATTTCCTCTCTTCCTTCCCTTTCATGGAGCTGGTAGAAATCACTTTCCCAGGTCTGTGCTGCTGCTGTTCAGCAGAGGCTTGTTGATGGCCCTGAGGCAGGTGATGTTTCTCCTTGCTAATAGTCCTGGATGCAGTAGTCAGAGAAGGCAACATACCTGTGGCCTTGTGTTGCCTTTGACAATCAGAGGCCCCTTTTGGCATCTGGATCAAGAGGGCTTGTCAGGGATGAGATGGAGTGGGTTTTGATTCCTGCCATGCTTGTAGCAGCTCTTAATCCAGGATGATTCCCAGCAGAACAAGGGTTTGAACTTGGGTATGTCCACATCTGTGCTGCTGCCAGAACTACCAGACTGTAGCCTTTTGCTCTGTTCTTCCCAAGAAACTTTCTTGAAGACAGTATTTATTTTTTTTTCTAATACAAGGCGGTGCTTTTTTTTATTCTTTAATACAATACTGTGATGGTATTTTTGCTTCACTGAAAATATTCTGAGCAGCTCTGTGTATATGAGCAGTGCTTGTCTTGAAGAGTCAGTGTGATTATGCAGGTTCTGGTGTTGTACAGTGCATCATATTCAGCAGTTGTCCTGTATTCTTGCAGAAGTCAGGGAAACTTCCTTTCATCCTTCTCCATCTATTGCAGCTCTGGGACTCCCCAGTGGGAGTGAAAATGGTGGACTGAGTTCTCAGGGGTTTTCTTAGGTGAAACTCCCACAGGTCCCAGTGGGACCGTACAGAGAGGCTGGTGGAGGCCAGGAGAAGGTATCCTAATGCGATGGCAGACAGATGAGACTGCGCACTTCAGTTGCAGCATCTTGAAGCTCAGCAAAATCATGTATACTAGCTGCTTGTGTTACCAGCAGAGACAAAGAAGAAACTTGCTCTTATTTGAGAGCAGCAGATACTGCCCTGTCCTCTCCAGCCTGGTAACTCAGTGGCATTTACAGCTAGCAGAGCCTGGTGTTGGTGCACGGGCTCCTCCAGACTGATGTATCTGGGGAGCGAGACCCCACTCGCATGGCTTATACAAACAAGGTAGTTGTGAGGGGCTTGCTTGTTGAATGTGGTGAAGCTGTGACGGCTCTCTGTCCTATTTTTAGAAAGATGAGGGAGAGAGAGGGGAAAATCAACCGGTATTGTAAGATAAAGCAGTGTCAGTGTCAGTGAACTGGCAGCTACTTGCTCCCAGTTGCCTAAGCTGAGCTGCGCCAGGTGTGGTGGAGAGCGGTGCTGCTGGAGGGGTGGGAGGAGAGACCTTTGCCTCACCTGTCAGGTGGTGCATACCTGAGTTTTTCCTGCTTTAAGCCCTGGGTCGTCACCACCTCTGGGTCACCAGACGTCTGGCAGGAGCCACCGTGGTGCATGGCGGGAGCTGCTGCTGCCTGTGTCGCTGCTGCTGGCCACAGCCCTGCGCTGCTCACGTGGGTCGGCTTTCGCACAGATCTCTGCAGTGTTGTGCCTGCTCTGTCTGCCCCAGGGCCAGTGCTGAGAAACAATTTTATTTTTGTCCTTCTAGTGCTTTGTTTTTGTGAAGGTCCAGTCGGCTGTCCCTCTGTTCCTTGTGTGGCTGCTGTTCCCTTCTCCCCCTCACCTGCAGCTTCCCTTTCTTCCTTCTCCCCGGTTTGGCTGCCTCTTCTTGCCCTTCCCACGGAAGAATATATTCTTAGGCAAGGGTCAAATGCTCAGGTCTCTTGGGGTAAGTAGTTCAGGGTTTTTAGACTGAAATAGCACAGCTGCTTTTTGGTGCCTGCTGGGAGGAGTCATAAATTTGTATCATCTCCCTTGACTTTTCCAGGCTCTTGGGGAGATATTTGACTCTACTTAAAGCACCCTCAAGTTTAAGGAACAGGAGTGAGCTGGGTCTGTTTTCCCATAGCTTTAATCTGTTTAGCATGTCTCACAAAAGCAACGTGTCTCATCAAAAATAAATACAAACTTACATTAAGATTTGATTGCTGTGGTTGAAACAGTGTGACAATAACCGTCGGATTGGAAATTATGTATTTGTGGCAGCAACTTCACCATCACTACATATAGGGCTTTGAGTTCTGTGTATCATGCTCTTGGAGCTATGCATCTTTGAGCTGCAGGGAAAAATCACATGAAGCACAGCATCCCCTCTAGTGGAAGAGCAGTTTTAACTGATTTGATCTATATCCTCGTTATGTTATTTTTAGCTGCCAAGATTAATGCTATAGTGGGATAATTACAACGTACTGCTATGAACATAGAACAAAGCCTCTTTAATTTTAACCCACATTCTGACATGCAGTCCCTGCCTCTCGAGCAAGGCATTGCCCTGCTTTGCTTCTGTTTTTCCTCCCTCGGATGCAAACACTAGCCTTGCATCAGGAGACTTGGACTGTTTAACGATAGAACAGGAAAGATATTTATAAATGCTTCTAATTGGTATTGTAAATATAGGCTAGCAAGGGAGAGGAGCAGCCATGGTGAAGGAAAGTAAGAGGCTATAAAGGCTGTGGCACAGATATGGAAGAGTCTCTTCCATTTCTCGCTGCAGCTCAAGAAAACATAAAAGGGCAATGTAATTGGGGTGCTGTTGAATTATGTATAATATTGCCACTGAGTTCTCTATTAGTTTCATTTTGGTAATGCTTTCTTTCTTGCCAACAAAACAGTCTGTAAATAAGCTACCTCCTCATTTACTTGCGTGGCCTGATTATATACCATTATCCTTTGACTGTTATGAGTTTTTAAATTAACATTGAGCTCAGCCAGGTAGGCATTCTAGGACTGCACCTGAAATACTCCACTGCTTTAACTGACCACATAAATGCACGTGCTTCAACCCTCAAAATGGGAAAAGCCATTTGGATGACAGCTTCATTGCCCTTCTTCAGTTTTCTTACCATTGGAATTGCTTGTTACAATAAGGATGGCCTCTGACATAGTTTTAAATAGTCTGTACCCTCTTAACAGAGGTAAAATTGATAGTTAGTAAGGTATATTATGAACATAGTACTTCCAGAGCTTTTACTTCTTAAAGCTGACCTAGATCAGTAATAACAAACCTGGCCAGAAGGTTTTTGTCCAGCGTCACATCCAGACATGTCTCCAAGTAGATTTATTTGCCCATGTTGCAGCTTTCATTGTTTGCAGCACATCTACTTCCTCCTTAACTTGCAGAAGCTTTTGCTCCATATCTCAGTTCTGTGTCTCTGAGGCACCGGATTCTTTATTGCTTAAGCGACAGAACACAAATTTCCCCCCTGTCAGAGGCAGAATAGCGATCGACAAATGCAGTCATCTGGCCATGATATGGTAGGTTAATACATGAATTCATAAACCTGGACAAGCAAAAAAGATTGAGATTCAGATTTTGGTGTACAGAAATCTGCAGCAAACAGTGTTACTTGGACAGAGACAACTGTTGACAAGCTGGTGTTAACTGCAGTTAATGGACCTGAAATTTCAATCTTAAATACTTGAAAAAGATTGTCTTCAACACATAAACAGTGGTGTGCAGTGTGTGTTGGAAAAATGGGGGTTTTCTTGTAAAGCTTGTAGAGTTAAGCCCTACAGAAGTAGGAAACTGACAACTGTATGGTGTCTGAAGAAGGCAGAAATCAGAATACAATTCTCAAGTGTTTTGATGTCTGTGTAGGGCAATGTGGCATCCTCATGAAAGCCAGCTTCAACACGAAACTTACCATTCATCCTGGGCTATAGTGATAAGCTTAACTCAAGATTTATTAACTTTCTAAATAAGATACTAGTTCTCCATGTGTTTAGTTCAATTTTGCTGACTGATTTGGGATAAAAGTTAGCTGCAAAATGCATTGTAGGAGATCTGTACCCTCCAGTATGTAAAAAATTGTTCTAGCACCAAAATGTTCTCAAGTTTTTAATCAAATATTCTCCTTGCTGTCTTTGCTAGAAGTTCTTATGATATCGTCTTTTTCTACCAGGCCCTATCTCTGTGCTGTCTTACAACGTGCTCTTAGAAAAGAAGTTACAGTTTAGCTCAGTGGGTTGAGCGTGGTGCTTGAAACACCAAAGGTCGCGGGTTCGATTCCCGTTCGGTTCTGACGTGTTGCCTGACCTAGTCGAGAGGTGGCGTCCCTGCCTACGACAGGGAGGTTGGATTAAAATGATCTCTAAGGTCCCTTCCAGCCCAGGAAAATTTTTTTAATTTTATATTCATTTTGGGTAAGAAGGCTGAAGGATGTAAAAGAACATGTGTTAGCTAACCTTTATGTGCAACTCACTTTTGGTTTTAAGGGACAAAATCTGAAAGTCTTACTTCTGTGCTGTAGCAGAAGACATTTGGGACATCTCAAAGAGAGACAATCGGGAATAATGAGATAGATACAGAAGCTGGGTAGTGGAAAACGGGACTCGATGGATGTGTCTATTTGAATGTGAACTGATCTTTGTGGAAAAAGAGATATCATCCAAACTACATCACGGAAAATCTTGAAACCCACATGGAGGAAATTCTTCTCTGTTCATGGGTGGAAGAAGGAAGCATAGATGATCTAAAATAGCCTGTGATTTTCTTGAGCTCTTTGTCAAAGCTGTGATTTCAGAGTTATCAAAGAAAGGAATAAAGGATTTACATAGAGACCTGAAGCTTGTTATATCACCATGGCATGCCATTTTCTAATTCTTTCCCTTGGTGCAGGTGAATAATTTGATGTGGACATCCTCCCTGTGCACGGGCAGGTACGAGACTGAGCAGTGGGCTCTGATTTTTTTCCCCCCTCCCCCGCAGAGGCCCCCCCCATGTCCTTGCGCTCTGAGCAGCGATGGGGATCCAAGCGACATCCCAAACTGCAGCTGATCTCCCTGTACGGGGGTTTCCCGTGATGGGAAGGAGAGCAGCGTCGTCCCACTTGGCGGCTGCTGCCGGGTGGGAGAGCGTACATGAGGCCAGGCGCAGCTATCGCTCCCACTTTGATGTGCTACTGGGCCGCTTTGTGCGGTGCAGTCTTCTGGTCCTCTCTTTTGTGGCACCTAAACTGTGATTAAAGCCTCAATGAGTCTCCCTCCGCTAGGCAACAGGGGGAACAGCGACTGGAATCCGCTCAGTTCATTGATAAAACGCAAGCCTGAAAGAATGATGATGCCTTTGTGCGAGTGCATCCAGCCTCTCTGCAACAGGCTCACCGCCGGCAAATTCTGCCGCCTGAGCCCTCTGTCCCTTAATCTGAGCTACTGGGAAGCTGCCTCTTGGGACCCGCTCAGAGGTTTTAAATCTCTTGTGTTAAAATAATTGTAGAAACATAGTACATTTTTGGCTGGAAGAGACCTTCAAGATCATCGAGTCCAAGCTTTTCCTAGCCCTGTCAGTGCCACTAAACCATGTCCCTCAGCACAACATCTGCCCGTCTCTTAAACACCTCCGGGGATGGCAACTCAACCACCTCCCTGGCCAGGCTGTTTCTCAGTAAAGAAATTCTTCCTAATATCCAATGTATGGGCTAAGAACGTTGCATGAGCTCAGAGGTGCTGACGACTTTTACATAGAACTGTGAGCATTTGGAAGCAGAAATGTAGCAGAGAACTGCTGCACGAGGAGGTGAAACAGCATTTTGCAGGCTGCTTTGAAAGGATTAAAAAGCAAACAAAGAAGTGGTCTGGTTTTCCGCCCCTTCCCCAGCCCCAGACACAAACGTGCAACAGTGGCTATGTCCTGGCAGCCAAAAATGTGTGTGAGTGTGAGGCAGGTATTTCTCTGCCTACCAGCCTGAGAGCAAATATTGCATCTAGAATAAATGGATGAAATTCCATTACGTTAACTGAGTAGCACCAGCTTGAGGTAGTGCTCTTACCACTCAATTTCCTATGGAAGCCCCAGTCATGCTCTGAGGCTGTGAATGAGTGAATTTTTTTTTTTTTAAAGCAGATAATCCAACTGCTTGGCCATGAATAGGGAACGGCATGTCTTTCAAATAAGCACAGAAACTCTGAGCGCATAATGATTTTCTGAGAGTTACAAGTGGAACTGTTAAATTTGTGATTTAAAATGAATTTTAAATTTTGCTCCTTTGAGAATTCTCTGGCTGCTTCTTTTTCATGGACTAAGCAGAAAAATAATGCAGAATTTGCACCTTCTCTTTTTCTTCCCTTTTTATTTCTTTCTCTGCTGTAGTTCCTGAATGCATGATGCTTTTTTTGACCTTCAGCCTCCTGATGCAGATGGATAGAGGCTTAAGAAGTGTTCCTTGTAGCCTTGTGTGTGGTTTTTTTTTTAATTTCTTGTTTTTTTCTGTATAGAGCTGCTGTTTAGAGTAGTCATCTTCATGCTGGAAAAGAGGAAGAAAACTTTGGTTCCCCAAAGGTTAGCCAAACTAAAGAATAAGGTGGAGAAGGAAGAAGAAAGGAAACTTGTGTTCACTTCTTGGCTATCTCAAGAGGCCAACCGTGATGCAGCCATCAGTTGTCTGCCCTTTTTTTTTTCTTTCTTTCTTTTTTTTTTTTTAATTGATGCAAACATTTTATTTTTCATCTAAGCAGGTTCTGCTACCTGAAGCAGGCTTGTCACAATCGGGAGCCTGAGTTTTTCTGCAGGCTGAAAAGTGCTAAAAAATGAATCATTTTAACTAAGTAGCAAGTGTGATTTCTGTTTTATTTATTTTATCATTCTTTTGTGTATTATTCTTGTTTGGGTGCATGTTTAATAAATATTTGTGTGCTTCTAAAATTGAAGAAACTAAATCTGGCTGGTGGGAAAATCATAGAGCCCATTTTTGTACCTTTCTCTTTTTGTGATAGAGCTTAAGTGACACTGTGCCTTTTGCAAAATGGGGTTCAGACTCCGAAATGATTTGTGCTACTTCCACCATTTTTGTTCCTAGACTTCAGTGATCATCAAATGTTGCCAGGTTTCATGGACAAGGGGTTAAATTTCATAGTGAACCCGTGTATAAAGAATAATTTATGAATCATAATGTAGATGAGAGCTTGTTTTGCCTGATGTTGGCCATCTCTAGACTGGGCCTTTGGTAATGCCCATTCTGTCTGTGTTCTGTGGAGATGGGCATTCCCAGAGTCTGCCTTGTACTGTCTTAAAATGGGTCCTTGTCCTCTGAATGTGTCTTTCACTTTCCTTCATGGAAGGGTAAGAAGAAGTGACCTGACAGGTAGTTTCTGATGGCTTAAATGGGATGGATTCCACTCCTAAATTAATATTCTAGATTGCTGTCTTGGTATTTTTGAGGGAATCAGAAACCCTTGATAAATGCTACCTGATCGAGACTCGGTCTACCTCCTCCCCAGTACATACGCAAGGTAAACCTGTGCTGTGCAAGGGAGCACTGAAGATAAATGAAAACACATACGCCAATTTGGGAGCATTTGAGCAGTGCTTAGAACAGGATTTCCCATCTTGTGTTGTAATGTCTAGAACATCATCTCTTCTGTGCTATTTAAATTGGGGAAAAGCACCTTGTTTGCTTTAGTAGGAGTATGAAAGGGTGGAATGATGCTGGCAAGAGCATAGGAAATGAGAGACGAGTGGTTTTAGAAAACCTTTTAATTGATTTTAATGTGTTGCTTTTAATGGCTACATTTAAAAGCCTTTTAGTAAATAATCTCCTCAGTACAGACATTTATTTGATGAAGAGACATCTCCACTAGACATTTTTAAATGACAGTGCTTCATGCTATAGGTAAATCAACTAAATGGTGTTTTAAATACCCATCGATTTCCTTCTCCCAGCCTTGTGCTTCTGCTATATTTCATGCTGTCGTGCTATGTGATACTGGGCTCTTGTACAGCTAATAAAAGCTTACCACTCCAAACAGTTGCAAAAATAATCCCATGTTCTGCCTCGTACTTGGGGACAGCGTCGGAAAGATCCTCATCTGGATAACACCAGGGCAAGTTCTGCAGTGTTCACACTGAGTGAATAGTTGTGGAAAGCTGTCACACCTAATCCTTGTTGTTAATTCACAATGTGTTTCCTCAGCTTTAATTTCTAACAATTTTGGGGTAATGTTAGGTGTGTTATGGAAAAGCAGCAGTGAGTACTAGACTTATGTAATTTAATAATTGTTATAACATTAATGAAAACTTCATGCCAGCAGAGTCGTTTGGAGTTTTCAGTGAGATCTTAACACTGAGTAGGTGTGGAGGCTGAGGGACACCATCTACGTGCTTTGTGAAAACTTGCTCTAATTTGGCAACGTGTTATGCTTTTAAAAAAACCCATCAAAGTCATGTACAGATGCCCTATAATACAGCAGGTGTTTGGCAACATGCCAGGCTTCAAGCGTTCTTCTAATGAAACAGAGATATATCTCCTATTCAATAATGTAACTCTGCCATGGGGTCACCCAACAGAGCATAAGGTAAGTGTCATCTTCCTCCTGCTTTTGATTTCCACTGTTAAAGTAATAGTTGACATTGGGAAGAGATAGTGCTGAGTATGGATAGCCAATATCTCGAATTGTTTTCATAGTCAATATGATATTAATGTGTCATCACCATTTGCTACCATCACATTGCTACTGGTATGCTGTTTGACAGATGCCTGGCATATAAACGTTGAGATGCAGCCTTCTTCCTAGGAAATTCTCAAACCTCGTTTAGTTCAGGCAGAGCACGAGTCACGTGTAAGGATCAAGCCTTTAAAATGTGTTTTGTGAGTGTCACTTAGAACCCCTAGAAATGTGTCTCCTACCAAGAGTATTCAGAGCTCAGGAACAAGACCCGAGTTTGGGAAATTTTTGAACTGTGGTACCATAAATGTAAGCATCAGAGCTGGAAAGGGAAAACACCTTCAGCTTTCCCATAGACAAATAAAAGGTGCACTTTCTTAACAATGAAGATAAAGTTTTCCATAGTGTGACAGTACTGTCCTCTGGCCTGCTAATGTAATGTCTAATATCTTGCAAATAAGCAGCGAAGTTGCACAAAGAAGATGGTTGCTGTACAAAGTGTCTAGATAAAATTAATTCAGCTTCTAGAAGAATAAAGGCACATATCTTTACCTCAGCAGCTTTGCAGTAATTACCCTCAGCTACTGCCTGCTAAATCTTGGTTAAATCGTAATTGACATACTCCATTATAAAACTATAAATTTAGGAAAGGAACGACTTCCCTTGTCTTTAGCTACAAAAACACAGCTAATTCTAATGAGGGCTTGTTATCTCACCAAATGTATTTAGCAAAAGATTTTTCTAATAGTTTTATGTCCCTACAAGGAAAAAGAATATGCACAATCTCTGAAGAATATAAAACATGCAATCGATAAGTTGATCAAATTAATTCTGCCAGTTAGTAGAGGGGAGGTGAAGTCTCCTGCCCTTTGATGCTGTAGTGGCTGCAAATGTTAGCAGCTAAAGAAAAAACGTTGAGACTGGCTGTCTGCAACCTGAGCATAGGAGATTCTATGTAAACATAAGGAAAAACTTTTCCACTGTGAGAGTGACAGAGCACTGGCACAGGCTGCCCGGAGAGGTTGTGGAGTCTCCTCTGGAGAAATTCAAAACCTGCCTGGACGTGTTCCTATGTGACTTACTGTAGGTGATCCTGCTTTGGCAGGGGGCTGGGAGTAGGTGATTTTTTGAGGTTCCTTCCAACTTCTAATGTTCTGTGATTCTGTAATTCTCTGTCTTCTCTCTATCCTCTGCCACCAGGGCACCCACCTCGTTCAGCAGTGGGCCTACATTGCCTCTAGCATTAGTTTTTTCTGCAGTGTACTTAAGCCCTATCTGTTGTCCTTGACCCCCATGCAAGGTTTAATTCCAAGGAGACCTTAGCCTCACTCTTGAGTCTGTCCTTAATTTTCTGCCGGTTCCTGAGGCCCATGCTAATAAGAGATGAGTTTTACCAGCACAACCAGCACCTTCATGCCAGCAGACTGAGAGCCGAAGAGTTGTCCCGTGATGGACTGAACACTGAAGCTGCACTTATTACTTCTTGACCAGACTCGTGCTGCAGCAGATGGATAGGAGCACGTCCGAGGAAAGCTCTGCAAAGGCAGCAGCTGAGCAGACATGCTGCCTCACCGTGGCACGGGAGTGGGCACCTTCAGGGGGAAACTCTCCTGGGACCGTGTGAAGCTGGTTTTGTCACATGAAGGGATCCATGCTACAAAAGGCGGAGCTTCTTTCAGGGCTGGGCCTAGGGGAGGGAAGATATTTTGGCTGCTGGTAGCTTTGGGTGCTGCCACGCCTGAGCAGAGAGTGTGAGGGGCTGGCTGCTCACTGTGGCAGCCAAGCTGCTGAGCAGCATCTCGAGCTGCTTGCCGCGAGCATTTCCCCCTCTGCCTGCTGCCCGCCTTGCCAGGGCACTTGCCAGGAGGGAACTCTGCTTTGGCCAGCCAGGGGAGAAGGACTCTTTTTTGTGGCCCTCCTCTGGACCTGTTCCAGCAAGTCCATGTCTTTCTTGTGTTGAGGGCTTCAATGTCGGACGTGGTACGCTTGAACCTGAGAAGCCTTACCACATACTGCAACATGAGAGAGTGCACTGACATGACAGCTGCTTCTCTCGGCGTCTGGGTTACAGTCATTGTGGATCTGGGACAGGCATTCCCGTCGTAACTGACAGGCTCAGCCTTGGCCAGCGGTGGGTCCATCTTTGGAGTCGACTGGCATTGGCTCTATCAGACCCAGGGGAAGCTTCTAGCAGCTTCTTACAGAAGCTGCCCCTAGAGCCTCCTGCTACCAAAATCTTCCCAGCGAAACCCAGTACAGCCAGCAAGGAGAGAAGGACTCCTTTGGCCCGGGAAAGAGGGTCCGGCTGTGGAGGGGTGGGAGTGAGGGCGTGCTGGGGATCTGCAAGGGCCGGAGAGGTCCTGGGAAACAGGCTGGGATGGAGAGAGAGCCTGAGGGAGTTGAGGCCTGGGCTGGATGCACTGCCCACAGCCTCCGGTACAGAGCAGCTCTTCACGGGGGGAGGGCCTCCCAGAAGTCAAAGATTTTCTGCACAACACGTCCCCTGCACCCTTCTGTGTCCCCCAGAGGGGCTCGCACTGCCCCTCTGGGTACCTGCCCCAGGCCACCTGCAGCGGCAACTCACTGCCTTGTCCCTGCAGATGGGCAGAGGGGTTCAACAAAAGCTTCCAGGAGAGGATCTGTGGCCAGGCCAGCCTCTGGGTCCTGCTGCAGGCAAATGCAGGGAAGCTCCCCTCCATTGCAGGGAGCCCTTCTGCCTCTGGCATCCCTGCTTCCAGCCAGAGCAGTTGAGCTGGAAAGGGGCCTGTGGGGACGAGCTCTTAAAGCTGGCTCTGCAAGAGCGGGCGGCCCACAGGCCTGTCCAAAGGGGCCTCCAGGCGGGCCCTCGCCGCAGGCAGGTGGGCAGCAGCAGGGCGGTGGCACGGCAACTCCCTGATGTCACAATGCGGCAACGCCGTGACATCACAGTGCTGCAACGCGATGATGCACCGAGGCACTTGCTGTATATAGAGGCTCGGGCCAGCAGAGCAGCGGGACCTGGCCGTAGCTGGGTGCCTCTGGTCGGAGAGCAGTTGGCGCGGAGTCGCAGCTCCAGGAGAGCTCTGCAAGGAGCCGTGGAGCACCGTCTCACCGCCGGCATCCGAGAAGCAGACGCACTGCTGAGTGCGCTGGGCGAGGGCAGAGAGGTGAGCAGCGAGGTGATGGGGAGGGCTTGGCCAGGGAGCCTGGGGCCTGGCGGGGCTGCTCTGGGGCAACTATCTGAGGAGTGGGTATCAAGAAGAAGAGGCCAATCTCTTTTCAGTGGTACCAGTAATAGGACAAGGAATAATGGGTACAAACTAGGATATAAGAAGTTCCACCTCAAGATGAAGAGAACCTTCTTTACTGTGGGAGTGATGGAGCACTGGCACAAGCTGCCCAGAGAGATTGTGGAGTCTCTGTTTCTGGAGACTTTTGACACATGGAAACTGACTACAACTCAGAGGGAGTTATAAAGCAGGTGTGTTTATTCGGCACCAGGTGCAAGGGGGTCTCTCTTCTCAAAGCCTGCACACTGGTCAAACAGACATGTATTTATTACACAAAAGTATACATATTCTTGAGTGTAGGCTGGGTTAGTTCTAAGATAAGTGTGCTGGACTTCCTCCTCTTGCCGCCTGTGCAGTGCTGTCTGGTGGTTGTGGGCTGGGGTTTTCTGGAGGAAGGCTCATAATCCTCATCGCCACATTCTTTTGATGAACCATAGCCTGTATTCCCTCGTTGTTGCTGACAAGCAAGGTCTGCAGTCTTGAGGCACCCTGTGCCTGTTTATCTCACAGTAGCCTGGCATTCCGTTCTCGGAGGTAAGTCTTGCTCAAAGCATCACAATGTGCTTATGGACCCATCTCACCATGCAACTATTACGTAGTTCATTGCTGCTGCTTGTTAGAAGGCTTTTAGCTAGGAAATTTCCATCAGGCCCTTACAGACAATACATTTCCCATTATCATGTCTATATGTCCGGTAGCGGCTCCTGTTATCTGAGTTCTCTTGCAACAAAAGGTTCTAAACTACTTGCAGTGTTAATGGACTTGACTATAGGTTTACATTTTGCTAAACTATTCACTGCATTGGCGATGTCTGACTGAACATTTTTACTTCTCTGTATCGCTTTCAAAACCCGCCTGGATGCGTTCCGCTGTGGCCTGCCCTAGGTGATCCTGCTTTGGCAGGGGGGTTGGACTAGATGATCTCTAGAGGTCCCTTTTAACCCCTACCAGTTTATGATTCTATGATTTTCTTTATTTTTTTGACTTACAGGCAAAAAACCCCAAATGCAAACTAGCAACTGCTAAAACCCCTGAACATTAGATTTAGTGAACAATTTTAATGCTTAATTTAAAATTTTGTACAGTGGTCCTGTAAAATACAGTTGTTATCATACCCATCATAATATTTAAAGCAGCAGCTTCTATTTTTATCAATATTGAATATTATTTAGCCTCCAAAGGGGCTTGCTGATACAAACAGCTTTGGAACATTCCCTTGCTTTGGCTGCCCCTCTAATGTGGGATCCTTGTTGTGTGTTTTGAGGAAAAAGACATAACGGATCAGACTATGTATCTAAGTATAGATATCCTAATATAGGTAACCTAATTAGAAAGCTGTGATTTTCAAGGAGGACTATAACTTGGCCCACTTGTTGGGCCTTGTCTGCTGAATGCAGAGTACATAATGTAAAATTTACTGAATTGAAAGCTATTGTGTGTTAGAAAGACTTTTCTCTGAAGAGAATAACTAGTCAACTACTGACACCTGGATATACTCAGTAAATGATAAAACATATCTCTGTGTTTCTGCATACAAGTTCTGGGTACTGTAAAGATCCCAAAGTGAGCCTAAATAATACATTTTGCCGTTTTGGGGATCAGCATTCCCCTGAGGAGGTTTTACAAGATGAAACTGGCTGCTGCTTCCATCTGTGCTCCACGTGTACATGTTCTGAGGTGCCTTCTCCAGGCTTGTCTGTCCAAATGGCAGCCAGGTGTGGCTTTGAACTTCCCCCACCTCCACCGCCTCCTGCTCTTCATGTCTTTTATTTTTGACACTTCTGAATCAACCACTGGGTCAAAGTCAGGGAGTCACTTGTTGTCAGTCTTCAGTGCTGGTTTTATGAAGTCCAATTCCTGCAAACAAAATGTCATCTCCAGTGCCTTTCTGGAGAGCTGTTGGTGCCTGGTGGGAGCTGGAGTTTGACGCTGTGATGTGAGGAGGTGTGTGCTGGTACAGGAGAGCAAACCAGTGGGTGGGCGAAACTGTTGCGGGCGGCATTCCTAGTGAAAAGGAGTAGAATAACTGAGGGGCCAGAGCCTCTGATGTTAGATGCAGGTAGGCTATGGGTTTTAGTGGAATTTGAATCTGATTTATACTTGCAATTTAAAATAACTTGGCTGCAGCTGATTTTTTTTTTCTTTTTTTTTTTTTTTTAGTCTTGAAAGGCTACACAGGAGAACAGAGATTCTTTTTATTGAAGCTGGCATCACTCTTTTTTTTTTCTGCTTCTACGTGATTTTTCACAACAACCATAGTGGTAGTTTCCAGCTGACTTTCACGTGAACTGGACAGAAGCAGGAAGAAATTCTGTCCCTGGCATTTGTAGCTGGTTTCTTGGCATGGGAAAATGAGAGAGTGTGCAGACCACGAACACAGGCAGTATTTCTTGAGATGAGTTTGAATAGCAGCAGCATCTGATGAAGTGGAAAAATGAGCTTTTCTGTTCCAGAGGTTTCATATTTTCTAGGGCAAGGCAGGAAGTTTTCCCTTCCAGAGGGAAAGGAAATCAGAGGGAGGTTGATGAGGTGATACGCATGCTGATGGAGGAATAAAAGACAATACATCTTAAGAAATATTATACACCCAAAAGTATATACCTTTTCAGTGGAATTTTCAGTGGTAGAAGTTATTTCCTGCATTTTTGATATTATTAAATTGCAATAGATGACCACGTCAAAAGCAGTTGTAATCTGAAAGGACAATTGTGTCTTCTCTTCATTGTTTCTTCCAGTGTTTAATTTTGTGTTTTGTACCAGAGAAAATAGATTGACCTTTTTAATGAAGGACGATGTGTGCAGAAAACACTTGCCATATTGCAGTAGCTATCAGTAATAAATATAGTACTGCTAGAGACCTTTATGAACAGGATGTTTCTTTGCCTGTCTGGTATCCTTCCGTTACTCCTTTGTCCTGTGAATTCTCCAAAGCTCCACTTTGCTATGGCTGAAATAATGCTGAATGCTGTTACTCAGCATTAAAGTTACCGGGTGCTGAGATTGCTTGGTCTGTAGCTGATGCAGGTCTTCAGGCTGCTACAAATCCTGAGGCAACAGGATAATCAGACTGTAGCAATGGGGAATGGTGATTTGTTCTAGCTGATACCTTTTCCAAGTAGTTGGCCTTCTCATAAAAAAAATCTGTTTGCCTGGATACACAGCAGTGTTGGCTCCCTGGGTTTGTAGCTAATTACAAAATGCCCTGCGGTTCTCTTTCAAAGCAAGATGAATTTAAAAAGGCTTTTTTTATGTCTTATTTTTCATGCAAGGTAAGAGTTTAAAGCTCTCTCAGCTTCAGGAGTGAAGCCTGAAGAGACTTGCAGAGGTGGCGTAGCCAGTGCTGTGAGGCAGGTGGCTGGGAAGGGGCGCAGATCCCATCACCTGGATAAGAGCCCTGGGCAGGGTTTGAGTTGTTATCTTGTTTTTCTTGTGCTTTTCGGATTTTGTTTGTTGTGAACATAATGATACAGAAATAAGCACAAGTCCTTTCCTTGGCTTCAGTGGGGTTTGGATTAGGGGCAGTGTGACTTGCTCTTCCAGAGATGACTGCAGCATAGGAAGAAGGGATCCTGTACCCAGGGTCCAACCGGGACAAGTTGCAAGTGGTGGATGTTCCTTTGACAGGCTGCTAATAAATAAGACTGCATCGGTCATCTAGGTTCTTAACTTATCAGAGAGAAACTGCTGAGAGAGAAGCTTGTCCAGCGGTTGGTGACAGCCTGCTCTGGGGGTCCTTTCTGCTCAGCAGCAGAGTGGAGGCAATGTGGGACATCATGTTCAGACTCTGATTTTCTTTAAAATGTTGTACCTTTTGGCTGTCTTGTGAACTCCTGATCTTGATCTACTTTCCCTGTGCTCTTTTCCTACCTTCGTGCCTGGATTTCTACTGCTCCCTAGGTTCTCCGGTGCTTTCTAGCATGCTTCTTAACTACCTCACATCTTCATGCTTTCTTTCACGTTTCTCTCCTTCAATTAATGAATTTCTTATAATCTTGTTACTCTCATACTCCTACATGTGTCTCAAGTCTCTCTACAAGACCAAGCTGTTTTAAGGAGAATAATAATTTCTAAACAAAAACCAATGAACATTCAGTCTTCCTTTTGCATTTTTAATGATACAGATTTCCCATAGCTGTAGTGCATTTAAAATGCTTGCAGAGGTGTTCTAAGCCACACATTCTACCTTGGAAGTATGTAGCTCATATCATCACAAGTGAGAGTTTATTTATTTTTTAATTTATCTGGGTGATAAATATAAACCCTGTCTATCTGGGAGCATTCAGAGGTCACCAGCAGCAGCTAGAGCTGTCTCCCAGCCTGTGCTCCTCTGGTGTGTGAAGGAAGACTAATTATACTTTTAATCTTTGATACAGAGTGCGGTTACTCAAGATTTTATTGTTTATAATTTGTAAATTTGATGGAAAGGTTTCTGGAGAAGTGTTTCTCCATATACATGCAGAACTTCACTGAAGCTCTTTTGAGAACTACACAAAGAGGGAAAATTTACACCATTTTCTCTGTAACCATAGGGGGGGAAATGAGAACAAGTTCATTTTGCTGAATGCAGCTTAAGGGCAACAGGATGTGTCTCAGAGTAATTACTGAAGCTGGATTTTGGCCAGGACTCCAAGCCAATAGATGACTGAAGGCCAAAATTGTATGGCTTGTCTGACTGTTGGGGGATTTTGTATTTGCATTTTATCTTGGAGGTAAGTGTTAGAAATAGGTGTAGCCAGCTGTTGTACAATCCAACTTAGACGAATGCTTGCATTTCCAGCCAGTAAGGCATCTATGCAGCTGGAGGTTTTTCCTATACAGTTCTAAAAAAAGCCCACATACCTGTCACTAGTGTATAAAAAGACTTCGGTTTCTTTAATATCAGAACTGTCTTAAACTGTGCTTTAGGGAATATCTGGTAAATATAATTGTGTTACACAAGCCACAATGCAAAGGTGATTTATATTGATACAAGTTGCTTGTGAACCCCTCGCATGATTTTAACCCAGATGTGAAAATGGTATATTAAAGTATGTGTTTCTATAACGTTTCCTTTGGTGTGACCTTTTCTTCTCCTACCAAAATGTTTCATTGATGCATATTTCAAGTGCATGTCACCTTTCTGTCAAAAGCTATGGTGAGGAGGAGAAATAGATTTTGCAGGAGTATATATTTATACCTCTTTCATCTTGCTGTTATGGGAATTTATTGTATGTTCTATATTTTACTTTTTCTTCTTGTATTTTGTAGTCTTATTTGAATGAAAAAAATGGAGAAATGCAGTGTGTATGTGTATTTATATATATGGAGAGACATGAAATTCAATATTCACTGTAAATCTGATTTTTAGCTCCTTTTTCTCTGCAGTGGAGTCATCTTTCTAGATTGACCTTTGCATTGCCTTGGCTTTTAAAACAGTAAGAGTAGTCCTACATTAGATCCAACCTCAACTTTTAAAAAAAACTTTTTCAGGTCATCAATGTCTTTGTCTGGGATTGGGTGCTTCTGTGTGTAGTAAAGGTATAGTTTATTCTTCAGAAAGCAGCTAGTTCTCAAGCAGGCTGAAGATTTTGATTTTCCTTCGTGAGGTCTTGCTGACTTGCAGTCTCATAGTGCTGATGTATTTGTTGTTTTATTTTCATCTGCAAGGTAAAATTCTTCCATAACATAACTTTTAACTTCAAATTAACTTCTCCAAGACATGAATTTGTGATGTTTCTCTCTTTGCATTTTTTAGGCCTAGCTAGGATTAAACTAAATTGATACAGTAAAAAGCCTCAATATGATGGGGAATTATATAATCTGAGAAATGCCATTATTAACTACTTGAAGAATAAAAACTACAGTAGCATAGGTGTATTTTTGTTTTGTCTATATTTAATTTTATTGAATGTTTTGAGTAAGATGTAGCACCACTGGCTAATTCTATAGCTACTGAAAAGAAAAATAACGAAGGGATGAATTTGCTATTCTATAGCAAAGTAAAATCCCACCTGTCTGGGTTTGGGGAGTCAACTCTGCCACAATAAGGCACTATACATTTACTTCTACAAGTGCAGAAAATTCTTCATGTTGCCACCACATTTGCATAAGAATCCCTTACCTTGAGGCTGTCCTTCAGCTCCCCAATGTGCTCTTCCAGTGAACTTCCGTGCTGGTTGAACTCCACTCCATCTTCCTAAGCCGAGTTTGCCATAACTAGTGCAGAGTACGAAGGAGGCGCAGGGGTAATGAGAAGATAAACGTTATTTTTAGCAGGCAGAATTTCCACCAAGCTGAGGCTGCGTGATGGGGAGAGGTGATGGGTACGTTGGTGTGACTCTGGAGGTGTGGTGTTGGTGGGGGCTGACACCTGCCTGTGACGGGGTCCCAGCACTGTTCCCCTTTGAGGTGGCATCTTCTCATGCTACTTGCTGCCCTTGGGTGAGCCTGTCCTCCCCCACCAGCCTTTTCTGGTTTTGTTTAAAAACCAGTTATACCTCCAGAGTTTGAATATAAAACACGAGCCACAAGGGAAGAGGTGCAGTGTGAGTTCTGTCAATCTCTCACAGTTAGGAATTTGGTGTAATTATGTGGCGTTGAGAAATTGCAGTTAACATATTCTTGGCAGAGTCTTTCTGGGTTGTGTTTATGCTGGATGTGCTCCAGTCATGGGCTGATCAGGAGTTACCTAAGAGTTACTGCCCTGGCTTATGTGGGCAGTTCTGGGGCTAGATTTATGCATCTGAATGGAGGACAAAGGACTTGCCTTCCTTTTGCAACCTCCAGTAGGACTTAGGCTGTGTAGAGGGAGAGGTTTCCCTCTTGAAATGTAGTGAGGACATGATCTAGAAAACCAGAAGAAACTTCTTTTTGGAGGGGATGAGGGCAAAACCAAAACAGGCTATGCTACTCAAGGTTGATAATTAGTTGGGAAGATTGTATAAAAATGAAAAATCAGAGACATGAGGGGAAGTGGGAAAGGACAGAGAGATCCAACAGCAGGAAGGAGGAGATGGGAACTGGGTGTAGGGCAAGGGTAAGAGTATAGAAGGAGTTAAACTTGCCGGGGTTGAACAGAAGGATACATTGACACAGCAGTACCATTGTGCAGATCTGGAAGAGAATGTGCTTTTCCTGGGTATCACCAATGCTGAGCTTCCAAGTAACTTAAAATGTCATGGCAGACAGGTATTTTTTTTTCCTCGTGCTGGTCCACCACGAGGGTGACAACCTGACTAATTTCGGTTACTGCATTAGCCCAAATGACAGATTAGGAAATTCCCCTTGCCAGTGAATCTTACCAGCATAGCAGATGCTTAATGAGGACATTTCTGTGTTTCCAATT
The DNA here is from genome assembly GCA_020746105.1 of Trogon surrucura. Classification (NCBI taxonomy): domain Eukaryota; kingdom Metazoa; phylum Chordata; class Aves; order Trogoniformes; family Trogonidae; genus Trogon; species Trogon surrucura. Next base: position 56,334,733 of record CM036618.1, read on the forward strand.
TATTTTTGGAAATCTAAATGATTAAATGCAGGTGCTCACATGGGGAGGGCACTGTTAGGGTTGCATGTGAAGCACATCTCAGTTGTCAGAATGAGTGACCTGTAAACACTGAGTTGGCTTCACCTTTCTGCTACAGTAGAGCTTCCACTCATACAACCATGTGCTATAAATTCCTTGCCCTGCCAGTAAGCAGAAAGACTTGCTCAGGACTGTGTTAGGGTACTGTACAACAGCTTTGCTGCTGCCTCTCTGACCTGGTCCCAGTATCAAAAGCTGGGAAACATGCAGTAAACAAGGGAACTGGAAGATGGCAGAGGAGTGTTTTGGCAGTTTGGGATGTCAGAGGCTGCTTTGAAGAATGAATTGTCAAAGTGACAAACATTCAAGTGCTTATGGGTTTAACGTTTTAGCTAGTAATGCTAAATACAGAGTTGGGGTGGACATCTGTTAGGCTATTAAAACTTGCTGCTTACAGGCTAAGCTGCTTCTTAAGAATCTGCCCAGAGTGAAAATAAAAATAAAAAAAATAAAAAAAAAAATGCCTTAAAGCCATGGAAAGTTAGCTTAGGCAATCGATAATGAAACATCTTTGAAGTTTCTAAAATCACGGAGATTAGTTTCCTAATGGAAGGGAATTTCTGTGCCATTTGTGACATTATCCAGTATTGAAAGATAACAAGAAAACTTTTTATCCTTTGATCAAATTTTAATAATACTGTCAAGTCTCCAGAACCTCTCTGGGCAGCCTATTCCAGTGTTTGGCCACTCTTGCAATAAAAAAGTTGTCTTATCTTCAGATGTTTCATGTTTTTTGGTAGGTGCCTGCAGCCTCTTGTCCTGCCAGTGAGCACCAGTGAGAGGAGCTGGTACCAGCAGCTGGGCTGCAGCTGCTTGCTGGTGGGCTGTGCTGCGCACACTGCAGGTTCCAGCACACTGAATTAAATAGGTGTTGTTGTTTTTTCTTTTAGTAGTGGTTAAAATTCAATGTTGTCACTTTTAACCCCCCTCCATCTCATGCGTTGCCAGGGTGTGCTTACACCATTTTGGAAGATTTCCACATCATCAAACAGGTTGCAAGATTTTAAGGGCGGGTACAGGATTTTGAGAGTTTTACGAAGAAGCACCTGTCTGATATGAATTTAATCTTTTTTACTTAAAAGTTCATTTGGAAAAAAAAGTATAGTAATGTTAACTTTGAGAATGGTCATTTGAGATGAGTCTCACCCCTCACAGTGGGGTGGTTTTTTTTTTCTATTGAAATGGTCGCTTTTTGAGTTGCTTTTTAACTTGAAAACTGACTGTAGATGAAGGTAGAACACTGTACTCACGTGGAGTAACACACACTTTGTAGGCAGTCTGTTATTCTTTGGGGGGGTTATCACAAATTTTAGGCTGACTCACTACCCCATTTATTTAAAAAAAATAAATAAGTGAAATTATGTGTTGTGCAGCATATCAGGATCATGACATGGGAGTTGGTGTCACTTTGGTGTCCCCTCAGCACAGCAGTTTAGTTAGTGCCAGGCTGGCTGTGCTTGATAAGTTGTACACACTGTCAGGCTTTGCTAGAGAGGGGCCATGCTTAGCACCCTGGTGGATCAAGCCCCAAGAAAATGTCGTGTATTGTGGTGTGGGGAGAAACTACATTGTACTCTTAAAATACGAGGTTTTTGCAGGTCACACTTTCTTCCCTATCAGGTCTCTCTAGTTATCTGATATCATCCAGCAGTGGTAGATAGAGAGGTTTACTGGAGTAGTGCAATGCTTTTATAGAAAGAGGCATTCTGCAATTTCAGATTGCTCAGAGCTTTTTCCCTTCACTGCACTTATTTGAGGGGGGGAGGGGATCTAAATGTACGAGGGCAGAAATAATTTCCCTTTTCTTTAACAATTGCACCCATGATGTCAGCTGCCGCCAGTAATGTAGAGTGATAAATTGACATTGAACTTGAACAGAATTCATGGCGTGCTGGAGACAATAAGAACCTCTGAGGAAATAATTATTTTGCTGCCAGGAGCTCATGCATCTCAAATTGGTTGGTGTGGGGACTTTACAGTATCCTGCCTGCCTATTGACTGGAGTTGAGAGCTGGCACTGCCAGTTCTGTGTTAGTGCAAGAATTTAGGCATTGTGGTTTGCTCATAGCATGTCAGAAAAAAAGAAAAGAGAGTGACAAAGGTCTGATGTTGACCACTTTTGCTTGCTTGCTTACACGGAGAGACAGTGAGTATGGAAAACCAAGTTCAGTAATATGATTTTTGCTATGAATATGGGGTTTTGGTACTCTCGCAGTGGTACTTACTGCAGACAGTCGGGTGCAGTCTGGTTTCTAGTGAGTGGGAGATCACTTGTACATTCCAGAAGCTTGAATTTAATTTAGTGTTCATGTGCTTGATTTGTTTGGGAGGGGAGAGGGGCAGAGTTCCTCTGATCAGGTGGTTGTTGTTACTGCTTGGAGTCACAATAATTAGTTTTCACATGAAAGCAATTAGTTTGCATTATACACAACACCCTTCTTTGGCTAGTGTTGGTGGTTGTTTTGTTTTGGGTATGGCAGTTATAACTTAAAGAGCCTGATCAAGCTGTTTTCCTGCTCCTGTTGAAGTCCATTTGAAGGTTGAGGGTGTCCAATGATGACCTATAATTAAGGCTTGTGTTACAATAAAACATAAATGACAATCTGGCACTCGGTTCCTGTTGACTTTCAGTGGAAGTCAGGCACCTTGATGCCTTTTCTGCCTTTGGAAATTTCACTCTGTATTCAAAGGTTATGTTCTTGCAGAGAAACAATCTTTTACCATGTATTTATCTCTTCCTAAAAATATTGGTACCTGCAAGGGAACAGAACAAAAGATAACCTCTCAAAGTTTGCAGCTTTCTTATGCTTCAAAGACATATCTCTGCTGAGTTTTTGACATGGTAAGTGAGGTCAAAGTTGGTCAAAGTTTTGGAAAGTTGCACATTAGTGTGTTTAATCTATATCTGCATAATAAAATGGACTGTATATGAGCTTGTGTTTTATTCTGAGCTGCTCTTGTACTTTGTCTCACAAAGCATGGATCATTTGATTCATCTTTCTTTCTCTCTAGCCCTGCCTCTCAGCTCTTAGCCCCTGATTTGGGCTTGGCTATGTCTAATAAACATCCAAAGTGTAGGACATGCAAAGTAACATTTTCATACATGAAAAAGAACCTATTGTGTCATCATGCCTTCAGCAGTTATAACTTTTAATAACAGTAGTTTTACAGTTCTGTGTCTTTCTTGTGTGTAATTTTCAACAAGGAAGTTGTCAAATGTCAAGTGTAGTGTGAAACAGTAGCTTGGGCAATAAAGTTGATGTCATTTACTGAAATGAGGTTGAAAACTATGTCTGAATCACAAGGTCATCTCCTGTGATAGTATCTGTTACTTGGATGTTCATAGTTTTTTCAGTGATGCATCTCTGGCTGGTTTATTTGGCTTCATCAGTTATGCTGTTACACTGTATAGGGCCAATTTTGTTTGGGTCTTCTTTAAGTAACCATGTAACAATGTAAAATGAAATATAGTCAGTATGCTCTTGTCTTGACTTGCCAGGGGAGAATGCTACATATTTCATCTCTGACCTCTCCGAGGAGTTCGTTTCTGCTTTGGGTGCCTTCAGAGAGGAGTCCTGTATTCAGAATCCTTCTTGCCTTCCCACTTGGCACTGAGGTCTTATGATATGGAGGAGATGTTTCAGAGTTCTTTACCTTATACCATAGTAAAAGGTATAGGTAAATGAAATAATAAAGTTTAAGAGTACCTCATGTGCAGTGAATTGGTTTGGGTGGCTGCCAGTGAGCAGTGCAGGCTGGCTTGTGTTAACATAGAATCTGATGCTGAGACTTTGAGACATGAATTAAAAGGTTATAAAGTCTGAGACACCTTATAGAATCAGAGAATGTGTTGAGTCTAGTCCAGCCCCCCTGCAGTGAGTGGAGACGTGTTTTGCTAGATCAGGATACTTGGAGCTCCGTCAAGCCTGACCTTGAATGTCTCCTGGGATGGGACTTGTACCACCTCTCTGGGCAACCTGTTCTGGTGTTTCATCACCCTCATAGTAAAGAACTTGCTCCTGATATCTAATCTAAATCTGCCTTGCTGTAGTTTAAAACCATTGCCTCTTGTCACTATACGCTCTTGTAAACAGTCCCTCCCCAACTTCACCCAACAAAAGTGGTCCATTTTGCTCTTTTTAGGAGAGTTTTGGCCAGACAGTTTTGGGGAAGAAGGTTTTAATGTCACTCGTGCTGCAGGACAGCACTTCTTCTGTGGCTAGAAAGTTTCAGTACCCTGTTTGTCCTATCCTATTAGTTGAAGCTATAGTTCAACAATTAAGATTTTTAAGTGAAAAACTAAACGTTAAATGCAAAAAAAAAATCTTTCCTGGCGAACTCCAGTCACTGTTCTAGCAAAGACGTTTGTCTTCAACCAGAAAATTACTGAAATAGTTATTCAGAACAAATACTGTAATAATTCCAGAAAAAGGATCCTTTGTGGAGTCTTTCACTACTCCGTAAGGAAAGCACAGTTAGAATTTTGAATGTTAATTAATAACAGGGGGATTGATTTCAGAAAAATGACAATATTCCAAAATAATTATTGCAGATGAGATATTCCACTAAATTGCCAAACAAATTGCAGGGTATTAAAGCTTTCTACTGCTGTTACAAATAAAGCCATCTCTTAGTGTTGTTTGAAAGTCTGTGCAATATGTAGTGGCTTGATTTTTCTATATAAAGCTCCAGGCAAACACCATGGTGTGAATTCAGAATAGGAGAGTTTTATTCACAACAGGCTAATAAGCAGAGAGAAAATAAGGGCTTGAGTATGATGTAGGTAGCTTGGGTTGTTTAAGTAAGCAGTAGTTATAACCACTTCTCTTTTCCTTTTAGCAGTATCCCATGTAATGCCAAAGCCATGAAACGCACCATAAAATGGAAAGGTGAAAGGGCTCCTTGTCTTGTATTAATTACTAGACCTTAGCTCCTGTTCACGCACTCCTGCTGTAGGAATGCTTCGTCTCTGGTTCCCTGCACATGTTCTTTAATGAATTGCTGGCATTCGTGCTGAAAACAAAAAAAGGAGAACTCTACCCTTTAAGTCTTTTCTTCTATTTTTATTTAACTAGTGCTATTTACCGAAGTAAAAAAAAAAAAATCCAAATACTTTAGTTTGTCCTTTTCTGCCCTGTAATAAATACCTGGGACGCAAGGCACTAACTGCACTGATGCTGATAGGAAAATCTTTTCTAGTTGGCTGTCTTTGGTTCTCTGTTCTTTAGACTGCTTGAGATTAAATTTCTCTGGAGCCTCACCGGTGACAATATATGGAGGTTTTTGTATGTTCCTTTGTACTGAGCCATAACTATGCGCTGTGGCTGCTGGATGTCTGAGGGAGCGGGCTGGCAGCGCCCAGTGCGGGATTCTTTTCACTGCTGTGGGAGAGCGCGAACATGTGCTAATATTCAATTCCTTTCTCTGTACCATTAAACAGCTATCAGTGATACAGATGATCAAATAAAAAATAAAAATGTGTCCGTAACTAGTTTGTGAGATATAGATAGCAAATGGAAACCCAGAGTGGGTTTGTGTTGTGATTGAATTCCAATTGGTCAGAAGTAGTTTTTTGCAACAAGAATCAAAGTGCTGTGATCGTTATGCAGGTCACCCGGTTATCTGAGAGATGTCTCTTTTTGGCTTCTCTAAATCTTAAGCAGTTTCTCCTTGCCCTTATCAACCTGGCCTTGCCCCTTTCCTGCCTGATTTTCTTACTAACCATCTGGGAAAGAGAAATGTGGCTGGAGACAAACCAAGTGTTATGGAGCTGAAGGTTTGATGTCAACCCGTAATGTCACAGCATTCGGTGTCAAGACGTTCAAAAAATCCAGGAAAAATAGCAACAGAAGGCAAAAGTAAGAAAAAGGAAGGTAGCTGTTAAAGTAATGTGCGTGGGAAAGGACAAGACTAGTGCTAGGCTGGAACTAGTTCAAGATGATCCGTGATGAGGACTTAATCATGATAGCAAACCTAATAATCAGTTTTGATCTTAGAAGATAAATTAATTGGCCAGCTCTGCATCACAAATGGGGAACATGGGTCTTTTTAACTCCTGGAGCTGTGGGCCTCCGATTTATGATTGACAAGCAATAATCATTATACTCTTTCATGCAGGCTTTGTTAAGCCTGAATTGATTCCTGCCAATAAAGTTTTGCCCCAATTACCCCTTTAAAGAATGAGAGTGCTACATTTAATTTTCTTTAGGGGAAGAATGTTCGAATAGCTGAAGTTTTCTGTGGTTTTGGGCAAGATGGAGTGACCTGAAGGCTTCTTGGGTAGTTGATGTGATTTACAACACAGAAAAAGCAGGTGGCTTGTGCTGCCATTTTGGAAGGTGTGCTACAAGTGTGTTTTGGTAGCAGGAGCCTGATACTGTGTTTTGGTGTAACTTATGTGAGTGACAACAATATAAACTCCTGATTAGGTAATATGTATATTGGCATAGGGAGTTTTTATTTTTATCTTCCCTTAAGTATAATACAACTCAAATCCAAAGCACTGTGAAGCTATCAGACAGCAGAGATGTATATTATCTCTGGATCACGGTTCAGGAGATAATGACAGTTTTACCTATATTTAAGATGGAGCAGACCAGCAGGTGGTATATCCGTATCCTCTGCTTCATCACCGTGTCAGCGATTAACAGCTGCGCTTGGTGGCTCAGACAACGTGTCATCTGTAGAATATTAAGTATTGTAGTTAATGCTGACAATCAGGGCTACAGTAGACAGATGGCTGGGCTATTAAGTTGTCCACTGATTAAAACCACTTATAGCAATATACATTAATGTAAGGGAGTAGGGTACCTAATTCCTACTGAGATGTATGTAAATGATCATCTGAATCCCTTCTGCTGTTTTGAATGTCCTGTGATGGGCGTTTTGGCTGACATGCAAGGAATGCTTTTTTGGATTTTGTACAGGGGAGTGATCAATGTGCATGTAGGCTGTGTGCCACATGCAGGGAATTCATGTCTCCAAATTCCCTACAACTAGTATTTCTCCTCAGGCCATTATGTATCATGAGGACAGCATAGTTTTTACCTTTATGTCATTGTTTTTTAAGCAAAGTTTGTCTCTAGTGATATCAGTATTTATTAGTGAGTTTTTCATGATCTGAGGATTTACTTACTTGAGGTTAAAATAATTTTCTGAGGTTTTCTGTTTCATTTCCACAGCTTTGGCCTCCTCACTGCCTCCTCAGTTCAAGTCTGAGATCATATCTTGTATAGACATATTTTTAGTAGAGACCTGTTAATTGAGTTTGGGTATCGCACTAGCACATGCACACGTATGTGTTCATGCACAGAGTTTCTGTTAACATATGTTCCTGTAGAAAGTGATATCTATTTAATTAGTCATCACACCCTGCAAAAATCTGGTTAGATTATGTTATGGTTATTAGCTATTTTTAAATGAGTGTGTTTTCACAATTTTGGCTTTTGGGTCATTGTGGTTTAGCTAAAAATTCATCTGAGAATACACACCTAAGTAAAACACCAATTTTAAAAAAACAGGATGATTGCTCGTGTTGTGGTTCATCTCTATTGGGATATTCAAAGGCTTTAAAATTTTAATGATATTTCAGAACAGATTATCTGCATTCCCTGATTAATGTAGAGCATTAGTAGGCCTTAAATATTTCAAGTATATACTCAGGTTTCAAGTTGGTGAGAGGAGCCGTTTAGCTGCTTGCTAACTCAGAGCTGGAGTCACCTGGCAAAGTCATGCTGATAACTGGCATCACAACTTCAAGTAAAGATGTGCTCCTCTGCTGTGCAGCATCCTCATGTTTTTCCCCAACTTTTTCCTTGTGGTCTTTCTCCTCCACCCCTTCTATTTCCTGCACAGTCTGTTTGATCGTGGAACTGTAGTGTCACAGTAGTAGTGTTGTGGTACAAATGCAGTATAATATGGAGCATCTGTCTTTTCCTTTCAGTGGAATTTGTCATAGTGAAGACAAAAGCTTCATCCTACTGATTATTCTTCACTTTTTTTTTTTTTTTTTATCCTTTGGAGGGGGGAGTGTCTCTTTTGCAGGTCTTTAAATACCTCCATACTGTTAAAATTAGAGTGCAAGATGGCAAGAACATCAGCTGAGGTACGAGTGCACTGGCACATAAAAACCTTGAAAAGGCACTGACCACACACAAAAAGTTAAGTCTTGAGGTCTGGGTCCTGCTCACTTTTCCTTTACCCCATCCTTGTATAGGAAGTGTCTCCATTGTTGCATTGTTGTGGGTGGTTGCTTTATTTGTTTGTTTGGTTGGTTTTGTTTCTTTTTTCTTTGTAAGAGCATGAGCTGATTAAAAACAATCTTGACTCAGAAGTTTTCTTTTTCTTCTACCCTGTTTCACATAGCTTGCAAAGGCAAAACCATGGTTTTGTTTGTTTGTTTTGGTTGTTGTTGAAATTACCACTTTGAATTTAAAAGTGGGGTTTTTAGGTTTGTTTTTTTTAGGAATGCAGGATATCATAGACTGACATGTCAGAGAGACAAAAATCCTAGGATCTGAGGGCTGTAGCAGGCAATAGCTGGAAGAGCTCTGCCTGCTAGCCACTTGGATTTGCTCTCCTTAGCACAAGGGCAGCTGAAGTCCCAACACTTATGAAACGTCCCCTCCTTTGATTAGATACCTGTGTAACCCCCACAACAGTAACTTGAAAGTTTACCAACTTGTTGAGGAAAGCTGGACAAAGGTCTGAAATGTGTCATAATGGAACAAGTGCTTTTAAGTGCCAACCTAGATAAATTACAGAAATTTGCTCTAATTAATGCAGCTGTAATTAATACAGCTGCACCAGTGCTGTAATTAGTATCTTTTTCAGCTATGACTTGTGCTATGGAAACAAAATGCTGTGTAGTAGAATTTTGTTTACATTAGATGCCTTGATTTAGCATTTGTTTGGGGTTTTTTTGATTATGATAGGAAGCTCTAACAGAAAGGAATCCAAAAGGCCTTTAAGCATCTTCTTCATTTTAAACAATATGACTGGATCCTATTGTGTTCAGCAGAACCACAATTTTGGTGCTTTTCTAGGTTGAGCATGGTATATAACATGGCAAACATATAACTCCTAAATTAGCTGGAGTATTTGGGTGGGCAGACAGTGTACCTGTTGCATGCAATTGAGAGTTAATCACTAGAGTGAACATCTGCTGCACATCCTTTACAATACCAGGGTGCCCAGAAGGTAGGTAGGACTAACTCGCCAGGTACAATGTATGTAGATTTGGGGATAAATTTGCTGGTCCTTTGCCCTGTGCTATAGTTGAAGGATGCCCACTTAACACCTGTCCTTATCCTGTTCTGCAGTATCACCACACCTGTTTTGTGTTACTCTGTGGGAGTATGAAATGTGAATCACGTGCCAAAATAAGCAAATAAATAGAAGAATTGCAAACCAGAATGCCCTACTACAAGCCCTGAGAGTTTTGGGTTTGAACATCTGTAATGGAGTATTTTTTTATTTATGTTCAGAGGAGGGACACAAAGATGATCCAGAGGCTGGAGCACCTCTGCTATGAGGACAGGCTGCGGGAGCTGGGATTGTTCAGCCTGGAGAAGGCAAGACTCTGGGGGGCCCTAATAGCTGCCTTCCAATACATGAAGGGATCCTGCAGGGAGGCTGGGGAGGGACTTTTTATAAGAGCATCCACTGATAGGATGAGGGGAAATGGATTTAAATTGAAGGAGAATAGATTTAGATTAGATTTTAGGAAGAAATTCTTCAGTATGAGGGTGTCAGAACTCTGGAATAAATTGCCCAGAGATGTTGTGGCTGCCCCCTCCCTGGAGGTGTTGAAGGCCAGGTTGGACAGAGCCTTGAGTAGCCTGATCTAGTTGAGAGGCGTCCCTGCCCATGACAGGGAGGTTGGATTAGATGATCTCTAAGGTCCCTTCCAACCTAGGCCATTCTATAATGATTCTCTGTCTTTAGCTAAGGCACCTAAGCATCACATATAGGATGCATGTAACATGTGAAGTCTATACTGGTTGTGATAACAGCATTACAGTCTTACTAATATTAAATTTATTTATTTATTTTTTACTTTATGTGCGCTCTTTACTGGAGTTTGTAGTTTTGCCAGGTTCAGTCTGATTTTTACCAGAAAAAGCATTTCGCACTTGCACTTACTTAAAAACAGTGTATTTCAGCAGGATTGATGTCACAGACTAATCAAGGAAAGTTTTAGAGTAGTAGCCCCGCACTGGGGCTGGAGGAGGATTCTCACTCTTCCTGGCCCCAGGGGAGACCCTGGCCCCTGCTGTGCAATGACAGTAGGGAGAAAACTCTGCTGCTTTCCCTGATTAACCACCTTTTTAACTGTAAAGCATTTTCTTCATTTTCATTTTTGGCCCCAGATAGTGTGTTTTTTTTATTTAGACTATGTCTGTTGACAGACATGTTGAAGACAACAGACATAGTCTTAAAATTGCAGTAGTGGTTGGATTCCTTACTAGTACATGGGGGATATTTCTGAGTTATTTTGTCTATACTATTTGGATATCAGTAGTATCTGAAAGACAATTTTTGTACTCTGCTGCCCTAAGATTTGAAAATAAGGAACTCTTTGTCATTTAACTCAGCAAAAGTATTGAGACACAATTTATAATTAGCGCCTTTTTTTTTCCCTGCAGTTTCTAGTGTAAGTACTCATGAGTCACTTTTTTTATTTTAATCCAAGGCATAAAATGAAATCAGAAGTTTGCTGCAGATGCTTAGCTTCCTTGCTTGCTATAATGAAATAGTTTGTACTCACTTTTTTTCTTCATCTTGAAGAGGATTTATCAGAGTATAGTTTAAAGTGATTTTCTGGGTGTTATAGTAAAATTACTGAAGCAGATTAAAGGATATTATAGAGACAGCAGTGTAGTGAAAAATTCAGTTTCTTATTTTCTGATGAATTATTATTTATCACAGGAGTCATGTAGCATCTCCAGGTATATTCTTGCTCATTTTGCATTTATCTTTTAGATATGCCTAAGGTTTTAACTCAAAACTGGGATTTTCTTAAAAATGTTTTCCCCCCAGATGGCATTAGTCCATACTTAATTTCTGGTCAAATAACACAATAATGATGTGACTTGTTCTTCCATAAGAACTTGTAGAACTGCACTGAACATCTGCACATAATGAATCCATTCATGCAAAGAAAGATAAGTGACTTATTTATCACACTGGATTTGCAAGAATTTCTCGTTTTGTACAGGCAGCTTCAGAAGTTTGCTGCCACTGAGGGCAAAACCACATGTCCTGTTCATCTAAGGAGCAAAGTACAAAATAGATACACAGAAAGTATCCATCTTGATTTTTAGATTAACAAGTAAATTTTTGCATAGTGAGATGAAAGAAGGGCAGATGTCCTCTGCTACTATTATTTGCTGAATTCCTGTGATGGCCACAAAGCCCTAAGCACTGCCAGTGCATTCTGGAGGACACAGCAGGCATGACTTGGGTTGAGGTGAAGACACCTATACTGAGTGTCCCAGTGTGTACTGGCTGCCTAAGCTTCCAGTCAGTATGTTCAGTAAACCCTAAGAGCAGTAGTTCAGCTATTTACTGGTATGGGCTCAGTTCTGTTCTCTAAACATAGATGTATAGTGGTATTTGGGACATTCTAGAGAATCTGAGCATCTTCATGGGTGGTGCCATACAGGCCTGCAGGAGACGTGTTCCATGCCGTTTTGGATAGGCCGCCAGGAGCTAGGATGGGTATTCTAGTGAATATGACACTAGACAGCTGTATCTAGTGACTTGTCTATGTCTTGTGCTTATGACAGATGGATTGTACCCTAGATGTTGACTTAAACATGAGTTGAATCACTCTTTAGGCTTCGTTGACTATGTCTTCATTGATTATCATGGTAGTGTAGATAACTGGTACCTCTGTGGACCTCTGAGAAGACACCTAAATGGAAATGTCTTACTCTCTGTCCAACTTCTGTTCTACAGAGCAACACAGAGAGAAGGAAGGGTTGAGATGGATGCATTTACATTGTCATGTGTGTAATAGTTTAATTTATACATGGTAGAAGAGGATCTTAATAGTGGACTTGAAGTTGAGAAGAGAGAGTAGTGGTCACTGAAATTAATGGAAGACAGACTTGGTGGATAGAAGTAAATCTTCAAGAGAAAAATAGGGCAGTGTTTGGATACATCAATCTAGTGGACCCCAGAGAGTGAGAACATGGAGAAGGTTTCCTGCATGCTGACTGAAGGGTGATAAAAGTGATGAGGGCGCAGTTAACTTTGTTAACACAGTGACTGCTGAGTAGAAACAGATTGAAATGAAGGACAAGAAATGAAATCCTACTCACTCTGTCCTTGTAGGGACAATCCTTTTCATTTTGGTAACTTCCTGGTTTGAATAGCTTCCACAGAGTTCTGTACTGCTCCAAGGAAAATGTCTGCTGTGATACAATCTCTCATGCTCACCCAGCTTCCTCCTCCCTTCCTGTGTGTCTCTTTATTTTTACCTTTCCTATAGTCTGGAAGGTTTCTTCCAGGTTAGCACGGCCTATTGCTTTCGGGGAAGGAACAGCTTCCCTTTCCCACCAATGTCTGCAGCTGGAAGTCGGCAGGCAGGGACCCTCCTGTTTTGCAACCCATTTGCACAGAATAGCTTTATAACATATTACCACAGGAAACCAAATAAATAAACCAGATACCCTTCATCCCAGACTTAATGAGGGTAAAGAAGGAAACAGAGGGAGCAATGAAGAAGTCATGGTGCTTTATAGAAAAGCATAACAAGAATCATCAGACAAGGCCCTGGCCCTGAAGGAGCAGGAGCGGAGCAGACGGCGTGAATCAGGATGTTGTGTTGTGTGTGAGCTGCTGAAAGTCATAAACGGGCCAAGGAGGATGGAAACTAAGTCAAAGCCTCAAATTTACAGGAATTTCTAGAGGCTTCAGGGAGAGCAAAACCAGTAAAAGGGATAGCTGTGAAATTGCTAGGAACAGCAGATAATGGGAGGAGTGAAACAGCTTTTCACTGTTGAATTTACCTTACAAATGATGGGACGAAGGAATAGGAGAAGCAGCTGAGAAGACAAATGAGGATCAAAGGTGGGGTTTTGGAGAAGGTAGGAGGTCCCAGCACACTGTCACTTTAAATGCAGCACCTCTGAATATATTGAATCAGTGTGCTAATTCCTTCACTTAGTTGGCACCAAAGTTACTAGATTTAGGATTGTATTTCTCCACCGTTTATTAGCAAAGGCCCATTTCTATGGAGTACCTGTAGCTCTTATTGAAGTCAACGTCTCAGGGTACTAGGACCAGAAAGGAGGAGGGAAAGGCATCTTTCTGCTCTGACAGAGCTGCCTTCAAGGCAGGAATAAATAATATAACCCTCAATGCTGTAATAAGAGCTAAAGAAAGGTGGAAATTATTTTATTCTTGCTACAATATTTTGGTTTATCCTTAGTTGCACTAGGCTGTTATATCTGATATGGAAGGGGAGAATTTCTCTCTCCTAAAGAGTTTTGCAATTCTAGTTTTTTGAATGCATAAGTAATTTGTTTAACTTGTGTTTCTGTGCTGCGCTGAAAGTGGTTGTAACCTTTTTCAAACTGCGTGGATAGATTTTGAGCAAATTGGTGATGACTGTTGCTATTATGAGAGCGAGATTCTGGTCAAAGGAAGCAATGAGTCACTTTTTGGCTGTCATGGACCCATTAGCTGCACTGTTGTTGTAGAGCACACAATTGTAAAATGAAGCGCAATGAGACATGGGTCAAATCAAGATAACTTTCAGTTTGGTACACTGAGGAACATTTGGTGTGCAAATGTGGGAAGAAGCTAAGCTGGCTATGGCCTCGGATTTCAGAAAAAAAAGCAGTGATTCAGATGCATCAGCTTTTACAATTCATTAAAGTCTATCCCTGTTCTGCTCTCCCAAGACGGATACCCAGAGCCACCAGTCATTTGAGAACATTTAGACATTATCCCTTGATTCTGAGTCAGGGGTCACCAAGGTTGCCTCTAGCCTGGTAATTCACGACAGAAATCAGAAAACTGGGTCAGAAAAATGCTTAAGGGATTACCATTTCATGGGATTGAGGCACTAGTATTGTCAAGTGATTTATGATTTGAAGTTCTTTGTTTTCCTTGTCTGTCGCAGATGATCTCTAGAAAGAACAGTCAGTTGCAAGTTTGGGCAGTGTGGGAATCAGTAACTCTTAGGTGAGGGTAATGTGAAATCAGCCAAGACTTCTCTGTGTTTCAACTACCCTTGGAAGGTTTTATTTCACCACCTTTGTGAGCTGAGAAACATTTGTTATGTTAGAAACATCTGAGGGGAGATGTAACACACAGTTTAAGACTAGCAGAAGCATTGGGGAGTTGTCAGCGTAGATGCCTACATCTGAGCTCCTGTCTGGGCTCTTGCCTATAGTCAGTGAAGAGAAGACATCTGTGAGATTGATGCATTTCATGCAAAATGAGAAAGAAAAGGGAAAAAAGAGAAAGATTTAATGAATTGGTCCTTAAAGCACTTCTTTATTGCTTCTGAATTTAAAAGGTGTCCTAAAATAGCTCATATGTAGTTATCTCTCCTTTGTCTGACATTTAGCAAGAAAACATTCCTAAATCTAGGAGTCAAAAAGAGCAGTTAAGAACAATGTCTGCTGCTGATTTTTTGCTATGCGAAAAAATGAAGGGGAAGTTTGAACTGCTCAGCTCCTTTGACTTAGTCTCTGTTAGAAGGCATATGCAGATGTCTATACCTTGCTTGCAGGAAAAGAACCTAAAAATGTGGGATGATATACAAATCTTAAGAGATTTATTACAAATCAGAAATCTTGAAAATTTCCGGAGGTGCTGAAAACTGTCAGTTTCAGTGTGAATTAGGTGGAATATGTGGAACGGTATTTAACTTTTCTTACAATAGCAGCTAGAGGATCTGGAAAAGTAAGAGCTTCATAGCATAGGCAAAACAGACCTGTCTCAAAAAATTTAGTGTATGTACATTTCTCAGAAGGAGTAAGAGAAACTTCAGATAATAGTTTGCCACTGAAAACTGCAGGAGAGATTAGGGATATTACTAGATAATGAGAGCACTGCAATAAAAAGTAATATGATGAAAAAGTCAGGGTTTTATTTATTTAAAGAATGTATCAGTCCTTTTACTGTAAAGAGAGACAAAAGGAAAACGAAATAAAGGGTTCTGCTCAGCCTAGCCTGGAGGGTGATTTGTGGCACCAAGTTTGAGTGGGCATAGATGGCATGTAACACTAACAATTGGGAGATTTCTCAGTATCTTTAAAAGTACTAGTATAATTTATCTAACATAGTGCTGATGAGCCATGGCTTATATTTATAAGCCCTGGTTTTAGCTCTAGCTTAACATCCACATTTAGTGGCCGGCCCAGCCCTAACCCGTGACTTTTTTTACTTGTTCTAAGTATTTAATAAAATATGGTTTGGGAATAACACAAGAGTAATCATCCTCAGTTGAAGTCTTGAAATAACTCGTGTATAAGGGATTTAAGGCCACTTAGAATCTTTGTGCAATTTCTGTGTTAGTTAGGGGTCAAAGATAGGGAAAAGTAGGTCAGAAGTCACATGTAACTTGGGAATTATTTTCAGGAGACTAGACAGTATATAATGATGGCAGTGTTCAATGTCCCTATACTTGGTATAGTCGCTCAAGGCAGTTATCAATAAATCCACACATACAAAGTATCTTTTGTGACATATGCAATTCAATATTGATGCAGATGAATATTTACTTATGTTAGCTTGCTCTCCTGGAGAAAAAGATGCTATTCAGAAAAATAGAGCTCAAAGAAGAAAATTGTGTTGCATATTTATGAAGTTCTGTGGATTAAAACCAAAATTTACTACTCTCGATTCTTATATATTACAAGACCATTTTTTATGCCCACCTGACCCGGCAGCAATGGAAGAACGTCTTAAATGTAAACAGAGGTGAAGACCAATAGATAAGTCCTTGGTTAACTGTTTTAACATGCTACCTTCACCAATGACCGACTTAATTGGAGAATGTGTATCAAATGATAGAATTTGGTTTTGGAAGACCTTACAGGATCATGGAAGTCATATACTGAAAGGAACATCTGGCAGCCTCTAGTCCAATCTCCTGCTCAAAGTCAGACTAACTTCCAAGCTGTAGCAGGTTGCTCGTGGTCTTGCACAGTTTGGATCAAAAAAATCTGCGAGAGTGGACAACTTGTTCCAGGGCTTATCACTTACAGATCTCTCCTGATTAACACAGAAGTTGTATATTCTTCACTTTTCTTTGAAACTAATCCATTGCCATCAAGAGAGAAAGTTGCAAAGGGCTTCCTTCTAAACCTTCTTCCTTCTTAGCCGGTAAATGATTGAAAGTGCGTTTAGGTCAGCAGTGCAGAGTAACCTGTGATACGTGTATTAATCCACAGGTCACTTTTCAAAGAGGTTGTGGCTGTTTCTGAGCAAGACTTCTTTGTTTGGGATGCAGAAAATATCTGCAATTGATGCAGGCTGGTGGTTGGAATACATGCCTGAAGGGAACAGTCACCAACTGTTAATAAGCTTTTGTAATTATTTTACTTGAAAAGGTTCTTGGTAGAGGTTTGTTGATTTATTTTCTTGTTGAGACAAGCCTAAGTAAGGAGAGCCCATTTATGTTTCCACAAACTGCTTTTTCTTGGGACACTACTGATTTAACAGAATCAGCATCTTGGGCAGTGCACAAGTCTTAGCACCGCATTCCCCAGGGAAGACTTTCAAAGTGCCTGATAAGATTAGCTGGTCAAATAGAGATCAGTGAGGAACGAGGATGTTCCTCAGCAGTGGTGGATACGGCTGTGCAAGACAAATAGGATGAGCAGCCCTCTGGAGGTGTCTGTCTTATCTGAGAACTAGAGAGCAAGTCCAGGTGCAGATCTTGGATGAGATATTTAACTTCTGCAGGGCTGAAGTCAGAGGTCATACTTTAAACCAGTTAATTTATATTGCTTTAATCTTTTGTGGATATAAACTGCTTTGGAATTCTATTTACCAGTTATAGGGGAAAGGAAAGAGATTGTGATGTAGTGAGTGCGTTAAAAATCATGTGTTGCATAGAGTTACCGTCCCTAGAAAGGGCACGGTTGGACTTGGTTGAGTTTCTGTGCTGTTCATCTGGCAAAGGGTCATTAAGGAGCTTTATAAGTAGTTCTGGTCTATGTTATGTACTGAGGTAGAACCACTTTGTTTTTTTCTGAGCAAATCTTTTGTGCAGCAGAGAGTTTTGCCTGTTGTTATGCTTCTGTGTTGTTTAGCCTGGTCAATCAGTGCTTAGAAGCACAGAGGCCTCTCTTCTGTCAAGTTAAACTTGCAACCTTTCTAGAAAACTGAGAGTGTTTACATATCATTGTATGTTCCCAAAAGAGAAAGTGGCTTTTCAGATAGATAACTGAGCTGGATTCCACCTAGTACTGCTTACATGCAAGCCACAGTAATGAGAGATTGAATGTGATTTCTTAGGGATGAAGAATTGCATCACACAACTGTGCTCTCACAAATCAAGCACCTTGGATGGTTGTTTCATTTAAAACAAAGATCTTGGAGCCTGAACAAGCTCAAGTGCTATTTTAAATTCATTCACAGGCTTCCATGATCTTGATGACCTTTTAGTCTTTCCACCCATTATGCCCAATAGGGTAAAAGGACAGATTCTCAATGAGATTTTTGTCTATGATTTAAGCTTTCCTTAGTGAAACCAACACATCACTGAAGACACTATCTCATGGAAAGGAAATGTTTTACGTTAGTACAGACTTCTTTTATCACTCTTTACAGCTTTAGTAGGGCTGGGCACGTGGACAACGTATGTGTTTTCAGATCTTTACCCTTCCATCTCCTCCAAACCTAAGACGCTGTGACGATAGCTTCAAAGTCAAGAGGATCCAGAGCTAAACCACAGAATCAATACGAAAGTGTTTGCTTGTGGATGTGTACACAAACATCAATTTTGTTGTTCAGTACAGAATTGGAGCAGCTAATGACTGGTGTTACATATCTAGCCCAGCCTGTTCTCTTTTGAGTGTCCATCTTTCTCCAAACTTTTACGGTGCAGTTACGTCCTTTTAGAAACCATTTGTTCATTAGTGCAGCAGTAATCATAGAAATAGGTCACAGCCTTTTTGGAGTTAAGCTGTTACGTCCCCACCCACCCACGAAGAACGGCACTTAAATATCAATAGCGTAACCAGGAAAACTCGGCAGTTATTTCCCTGTTTTCTGCAATTCAATGAGGAGTTGTTGGATGCAGACCCGGTTGCACTCCAGATGAATGGCGGTGATTGTGAGAAAATGATCTCCTATTAATGCAAGATGTCATACTGAGAACAAAGACTGTATCTTACCACGATGGGACAAGCTCACTCTAATCCCCAATTTGGGAGACTTTGATGCTTATCCAGGTGCCAAATTTTCCGTATCTGCCATACCAGCAAAAAACTTTCAAAAAATGTTGAACAGGGCAGCGTTACACTGATTCATGGCTTCTGAATCTCAAGGTCATATTGGGTGAGATGTCATATAATTACCCTTTTGCATGCTATTTCCCAGGAAACCACTTCCCCTCTCAACAGTTTAAGCTTTCAGGGTGCTAAGAAAATAGTTCATATTAAATTTACCATCACAAGAAAAGAAGTGCAGACCTATTTTTGAAACCACCCAACTGTTTCATTTTATTCTTGCATATATTTCTAAAATGCATCAGTTTAATTCAAACTTTAGGGTGCCTCCAAATTTTCTGCACTACAGAACTTCACATCCTCATCCTGGGATTTTGGTGTGTGGTCAGTGAAAACCTGGGAGGACTTGTGTCTTCGTGTTACGTCATTCCTCTGTTTGCAGTTCCTGCTCATCTTGTCAGGATGGCAAGGACTGGAACGTGACTGTTCCGTCTGAGCTATTATGAATGTTTGTGATAACTGGAGATTTTTATACTGGTTCTTTGGTTAATTAACAGTTTAATTTATTTTTAAAAAAAAAAAGAAAATCCAAACAAAACCCAAACCACTGTTCCTGTTGCTTTGAAGTTCAGAAGCAGTGAGATATTGAGTAGGATTTCAATACTCTGGTAAGCATACTCTTTTTTTCTCTCTCTGGTTCAGTAGTATTGCATGTTGCCTTCCCTATTCTGTTACAATGCCTTAAGACAACACTTGGAAAGTCAAGCAGGAGGGTTTAATTTTTTTTTAAAAAAGAAGAAAGAAAAAAGATGTGTATTGCTCATTACGCTGCCAGCCCGTTGCCCCAAACCTTTTCCCTCATGATCTGATAAGGATAGAAAACAGAGGAAGGTCTTGGAGGTGCTACCCTTGGTGTCTTGCACAGGATTGTCCTCCCTTTTCACCGTACAGAATCCTTTCTTTGTGGAAAGCAGGGGGAGTGCAGAAACATTTCTTATGGCTTATATCCCACTGGAATAAAATATGAACATTGCATGAATAATAGGATCAAAGGTTGTTAAAAAGCTAAAAGAAATAGCATAAAATTAGAAGGGTCTTGGGAAGACTTTTTTGGGGGTGTGTGTACAGGGTCTTAAGAGAATAGAAAATTAATTCCCTGAAGAAAAAAAGAAATAAAATATTCAAAATAATGCTGGAATTGCCAGACTCATTCTTCAGGGAACAGAAGTTTTTATTCTGTACGCTGCTCTGTAAGGACTAAAACCTCGAAGATTTTCTAATTTCCGTCATGAGTTCATTTTAGTGTAGGTATGCTATGATGTAAATTATGAGCAGATTGATTAAGGAAATAAGAGAACTAGATTGATGTGCCAGGAAGATGTAACCATTAGGAAAAAAACAAAGTAACATTCCTCATAGCAGGCCTGTAATATTCCAGTCTAGATTTGAAAAAAAAAATAAAAATCAAAGGTAGAGTCATTGGAGGCTCAGAAGCACAGTATTGGAAACATGGGGCGTATTTTGTATATGACAGCATAGTTTCAGAAGCAGAGAAATCACAGCAAAGACGTAAAAGAAATCTAATATTTTCTTCAATTTTAATGGCAACTTTGATTTATACTTTGTGTTTGTGTTAATAAAGGTGTAGCTAACGAAATTCTGTCATGAGTCTGGCTACATCACTGATTTGTGGAATATGCGTTGGCTTACCCTAGAGACTATTCTTTATTTTTCCTATTTTTGTTAACTCTGAATGTAGAGAATCTTTGTGGGTTAACATGAGGCTTTATCTCAGCATCTTTTCTGAAAATTCTATAGTTACCACCTTTAATTATTACTGTTGGAAAGACGGCTATCACTGCAGTAACTAGGAAACCATGAAATTGCGTGGTATTGCTGGTCTTCATATCTCTTCCAGGATGCACTCCTGTTCTTCTTAGGTGACACAGAAGGAATTTGACACCTGCCGTGGTATCTACCCATACCTTCCTATGAGGCCTGGCAATGTAGCAATACCTCTTGAACAGCCTTGTAAAATAGGAGCAAAAATTGCTGCACTCTATTTAGAGCACTCCCCCCCCCACCTCCTTCCTATTTCCCAGGGTGCTACAGAGCTTCAGGTCATAAACGTAGCTTGCTGCCTGCCAGAGCTCTTAGCAGCAGCAGGGCCTGGTGTGTTCCTGGCTAATGAAATCCCCCGATCTCATGTGATGCCTGTGGGCTCTCCTGGGGCCCTCTTCTTTCGGTGATTCTCAAGTTCAGAGCACGTCAAAAGCTTAACTTCAAGTATAGATGGGCTCTTCTAAGCGAGAGCAACTTAAGGAACTCTGTGAACTTGTACTAATTACGTTTCTGTCGTTCATCAACAGTAGGTTTGTGCGTTGGGCCTAATGTGAAAGTGGTGTGTTTTAGCCCAGTGGTGCTCACTGCACTTCTGTAGAAGGCACTCATTCACTCAAGTGCTCAAAATCAAGCCTTTTTATGTTGCTTTGCTGAAGCTGTTGTAGTTTAAGAAGAATTGAGAGACATGTGAGCCACAGCAAGGAATAAGTGGCTACTTGCACTTTGAAATTGAAGGCCAAGTACAATTTGAATGCATAAATAGGTAAGTTACTGTGCTGGACTCAGAGCTGATGGATGAAATGACGTAAGTTACATGCAGCTACGTGGGTGTAAGTGAAACTGACTGAGTCTGAAGGAGCAGAAAAGTTATTCTGAAAAATAGGTCCTAATTACAGTAGTGTAAATGATGCTAGGACAGTTTTAAGCACCCATCATGGAGAAGATTATCTTGGACAACAGCATGGGGAAGTTATCTAGAGTTGCTGGGAGACACCTACGATGATGGACACATTTATGCTTGTTGCTTTTATCGCTGAAAACCTCCTTCCCTTTTTCCCTTGGAGTGCTGCATCCTTGATCTGACACTGCATATGTGTTGTATAGAAGATGTCAAGTTCTGTGCATTCTCTGTTCCTCATCAACCTTGTCTGGTGACTGACCTTCCACAGCTGCAGGACACATGCTAAATGAACAGGGAGAGTGGCTTCTCTACTTTCAGGTATTCCCTGGGCAGCAGCTGAATGCAACGGTGCAGCTTTTCTCATGTGTTTTCCTTGGTGAAAGCAACAGTTAGCCATGGTAGAGCAGAGCAGCAAAACTTCTGCATTAGATATGAAAAGGGAGATTATACATACCATGTATTTTATGGTTAGAGATTATTCCAACAGTAGAGCTTCTAAGCACTTTCACAAAATGCTAAATTCCAGGAAGTTCTTCCCATGTGAAATGGGAGATATGCAAGATATCTCAGTAGCTAACATCTGGTCAGCTCTCAATTTGACCTGCTGAGCCTTGCCATTTCTGTGCTTTGTGCTAATGTTGTAGAATATCTCATCATGCTTTGTAATTCATGATTAAAAAAACAAGGCAATGTGTAAGACAGTAGATAGTATCTGGGATTTTTTTAAATATGGTACTTTTGCACACACAATCTTAAGTACAAATGAGCCAGTGATGGAAAAGTTAACTGCGGTATTGCTCAAAGAGAGTCCACAGGGCATAAAACTGCCAAGACCATGTTGTCAATACTTTTATATTGATTGCATGACCTTAATAGAAGTTTTCAAGGCTTTGTACACACAAAGACCCTCTGAGGCACTGGTTTTCTACCTTACTCAGGGTTTTTTCTTGCTTTTCTCTACTTTTGTAATGCAATAATAATAGCACATGAGGATCAGTAAAGTAGTTCTCTTCTTTGTTTAAATATGCCAGGTCAGACATCAACATTGTTGTTTCTGCCCCAGTGCCCTTTCAGTTCTAGTTTGTGCAGGACTACTTGAAACTCTTGTGTACATTAGTTGTTAATACAACTAATTTTCTCCACTTCATTGCTTGACTAAGTTCTGTTGCCTCATGACACCAGAACTTGATTAAAATTAGATTTGTTCATACTGGGGCAAGGAGCACTGAAGAGGTGTTTCTGTCCCAGAGAAACTCGTGCTTATCCCTGGGTCACTGATGCGTTTTATTTATTTGGCAAGTTTTGTTCTGGGTGGGGTTGGGGGATGGAGAGAGTGCCTCAGCTGCTCTTCGGTTCTGACACCAAAGGCAACAATAACCTTGGCAACTAAGGATGCTGAAATACCGCTTAATCTGTACTCATATGTCAATAAGGGTTTGCCTAAGTAATAAATTATCAAACCTCTCAAGATGCGAGTGAGGAAACTTGAAACAAATAGGGTGCCGCAGTTCAGATAAAGTATGCATGCAGCAGTTAATTGTGTGGCTGCACAATTGAAATAAATTTGTTCAGGAGTTTTCCAGCAAGAGTTTCTTCTATGAGAAAGTGCTCATTCACAGAAACCAAAACTGGTAGAAGATTCATTTTGAAGTGTCCCATTTCAAACCAAAACAAGTTAATTGTCATTCTTTGACATTTTTCTTTAAAAAAAAAAAAGTAGTTAAATACCTAATGGAAAAATCTTTTATTAGGTAAAAGACTGTAAATGTAGCAACTGTGTATTACAGAGTGTTTTGGAGCAAGCAACTGCTTGTTGCATAGTGTTGAGCTGGATGAGCCAGTGGGTCTGAATTGTTTCACAGCTGTGTGAGTGGCAGGTCCAGGGTGAGGGAGGGGGACAGAAGGAAGGAGCAGAGTTCACCCCTCGCAGCTGCAGCATTTGCATGGGCTGGATGGAGTAGGAGGTGGAATCACGCCTTGGGTTAAGGTTTTCCTCTGAATTGCCTCTGGAAACTTTGGAAAATCATGTTTAGGAGGCTTAAGTCAGTATTTCTGAATATCCTTCTGTGTTTGTTACAAAGACCGTAGTCACTCTGAATCAATTATTGTGAATGATCAGTCTGTAGGTTTTCAGCCAGTTGTAGTGAACAAGCCCTGTTTGTTGACTTGAAACATATGTATGGGGGGCTCATGCAGACAGCTAGTTTTTAATACAAAATATGTAATTTTGAAGTAAATACAAATATGTTAAAAGCCTTGAGAAAAGGGATTTTTTTTTTTTTAAAGGCTGAGAGAGTGAAGGACTTTTTCTTATACTTTGTTTTCTCTTTCTTCTTTTCCCATGTTGCTTCCTCATGCAGTCATTCCTTCATTCACCATTTTTTGTTTTGTTTTTAGGCTTCTTGCCTGCACAGCTTTGGAAATGTTTTCAAGCCATCCACAGAGCCCTGCTCCTTTGGCATTTCCTCCTTGTGTGTCTGTATGTATATGTGTGTATATATACACACACATATATATACATATATATGTGTATATAAATATACACACATATATATTAAAGAAGGTTACCAATACAGTTCCTGTCATGTCATCTTGAAAGGTATTTTCAGGTCTGGACAATAAGACATTTCATCTTTGTCACTGTTGTACATCAGTCCTTCCTTGTGAAGCTAATCCATTTGCTGACTACCGTTAGCGTGTTCGTATACGTTCTCATTTTATTCCACTTAGCTATTCTCTTTTTAATATCTAATAGAAATGCAGCTCGGCCAAGCAGAGCACATTTAACCTTGCAGTGCTTTGCTGTATTAGTTTGGCAAGCTCAGTGGGGACATAAACAGTCCAATATTCATATGAAAGATTTGCCTCCTGCAGGAAAATCCCTACAAACTTAGCCAAATGTTCTCAGAAGCCAAAGAAATAAAGCTGGGATCTTAGAGCAGCTAATTGGATCTTGTGCTCTCCCTGTGGTTTTCCAAAAACTGAAAGAAGCATGAGAAGCATTTCTGTGTGTTCAGGGTTTCCCTGTTGTGACACACCCCCTACCCACCCCAGCTTCCTCTCTTGGCATGTATTTTTCTTAAGAAAAAGATACAGATGCTTTAGGAAAGAGTAATAGCTACTTCCTAAGTCTGACTCTGACTTTTCCATTTATGGTGTGTTGAAGGCCTGTCAGGAAAGGGATTTATCACTTTAAAAGACTATGCAAATAGAGATGAAGGAATCTTTTTTACTTTTGTAGATAATAAGTGTTAAAAATAATTTGTGGAGATCATAAGGGAAAAGCTTCTCAGGGATGATTTAGTGTTGTGACAGATTTTTATTAAAAAAAAAAAAAAAGGCTGAAGATGTTGACTGAAATGGAAATCTTCAAAACCTGTTAGGTGAACCTTTTCTGGCTGTGTTACCCATATTCTGCATGCCCTTCACTCTCACTTCCAGTACAAGTTAGTGGTGAAGGAGGGGACTGGAAGTGGTCCCTTGCCCTCTGTCCAGGCAGGGGCTTCTCACTCTCTGGTTGGTTTGCCTGGTGCCCACGCTGCTGCCCACACGTTGCTGAATGCCCGGAGGCTGCTGCTTATCTTTTTTTTAGGAGAGACAACCAAGGTTGCAGTAGGGCTCCCCTCCCCCGTTTGTTTCTGAGGGTGGGAAGTTTTAGCTTCCTCTGCTGGCCTGCCTCAGATAACGTGATTGCTCCATGTGCAGTTACTTTGGCTTCACACCAGGGCAACTGTTGGGTTTGGAGCTGTGTGAGTCCTGCCTTCGCTACCCAAGGGGGCCCTCTCCTCCTTTCCAGTGTGTGTTCAATACCTGTGTTACACTCATGTTTGGAAAGCTCCAAAACTGTGAGTATTTTAGATCTCTGAATTCTGTTCCCTTTAATCTTTACATGAGCTGTAACACTAGTTTTTGCAATTGGGATTTAGTTTAAATGAGCCTATGAATCTTTAGAGTTGTCTACAGCAGTACCTTAGGCAGGATGCTGTAGCAAAGGGCATCTAGGACTCTGTAGAATCCCTCGTCCAGATGTACTGTTACACTGGAAGTATTTGCATTTGTAGCAGGAATCGCAGCTTGAAAAGGAGACGTTTAGGGAAAGGCAACTAATAAGCAGGCAGAGGTGGGCAGGGCACTATTCTGAGGATGTCTTGTTTGATGAAGGCAGTTCTGTACTTACCATCTAAGGCTGCCCATAAGGCTGAGTCAGGTTTGGTAGGCTTTTGTGTAAGAAACAGCGCTGATCCTGAGCGTAGTGGTTTGTGGTTGCACTCCTTTGAATGGGCAAACAGCACTGGTTGTCATTTCCCCTTTTTTTATCAGGGCTGGGTAGTGGAAAGGGATGCTGCATAATTTGTGGAAGCATCCCAGATAAATACCTCAGGGGAAGAAAGACGCCCACAAGGTGCTGTTTAAGTCTGGGCCTTTGGCGTTCAGCTGTGCGTGCTTAAATAGCAGTACTTGTCCTCCTTTGCCTGGAGTGATACATCAGTTTGGTGCGTATATGATTGCTGTGGCGGTTTAGTTCATTGTGGATTTTTAATCTTACGGTGTAGATCTAAAATATTTTCTTCAAATGTTCCTTCTTCTATAGAGAGTTTGCTTCTTTTTTTTTTCTTTTGTTTTTTTTTTTGTAATTTTCCTGCCATTAAAGTCACGTCACTGTAGTATGCTAAGCTACAGGATTTGGACTTTTTTTTCATTTTTAACAAGGATTAATTCTGGTTTGTTCCAGTTCTTGCAGAAAGATGCCTGTTTAGTCACTAAATCAAGTTTCACTGAAGTGAAAATGAAAACTGGTGACTCCCACAGCACATAAATCAAAATTACAGTTTCCTTGATGATTGCTTGGACTTCCAATTAATAGAACATTTAAAATTAACAGTGATGCCCATGAATAATAGAGTAAAACATCCTAGAATTTAGGCAAAAGGAGCACTTGTAGAATTTTAATGAGTTTTGAAGCAGATTGTGGGTGTATGAAGTTTCTATCTAATCGCTCTCTTTAAATGAAAAGCGACGGGTAGGTATTGTGTCACGTGGCAATGTCACTCTGCTCCTAAGAGCCCTTCAGTAGGCAGCAATCCTACATGAGGCAAAACCAAACATCCAGGATACAGCAACTCAGGGCGGCTTCACTGTGATGGTGGGGGGAGAAGGAATTTCTGGGGAGGAAGGAGGGGTGGGGTGGAAACAGGGTTGTGTTTTTCTCCAGACCTCGTAGGGTAGGTGGGACGTGAGTGCAGGAGGTCTTGGGGAGGTCAGCCAGGAAGCTGGGTGGAAAGGTCTCCAAACCAAAATGGGTGCCTGATGAGGTGTGTGTTGGGTGGCTCATAGGTGTCGTGGCCCAGCCTCACCTGCAAAAAAGCCCACTTCTTCCCTGTTTTGGGAATGTGTCTTAAGAAGTTTCCTCCAGCCAATGAGGCTCCTTCACAACCACCCAAGAGCAATGTGAAGGTGCTCAAGATTTTTAGGACCTCCAAAAAAGCTCATTTTCCCCAATTATTGTGCCCTGGAGATGGGCTTCTGAGAACACCCATTTCTCCCCCAATTTTGGTGTTCCAACATGCCATCAAAAGGTTCCACTGGCTAACGAGGTGAGCCATGTGAAGTTCCCTGAGTTCTACAGAACCTGGATGGAACACTGAGCAGCCTGATCTAGTGGGAGATGTCCCTGCCATGGTGGGGAGGTTGGAACTAGGTGACCTTCTGCCCCTGACAACTGTATGGTTCTGTGAACTCAGACTCAACTGCTATGGATTCAGGTGTTAGGGTAGTAAGATGATGTTCCAGAAAGCTCAGAGGGAGAAGCTTCTGGGTGGTTTTCAGCCTGAGGGAACCCAGATGTATTTTACTGGAATGGAGCTTTACCACTAACAGTCTCTTACTAGAGCAGGGTCACCCAGGAGCCCACAGGAGGAGATGCTTCTATAGTGGTTAGGGATGTTTGGGGATGGAGGAGACAAGATCCAGCTTCTGTTGTTGGTTTAGCAAATGTCTCCCACTTTAGCTTACACCTATTGCATGATCATGCTATGCATGCGGATTGTAAAATACATAAAAACACTTCATAACCTACAAGTTAAACTTGACTTTCTAACTAGCTGGGTTTACTGGGATGCAATGAAAATAAAGTACTTGTATTAGGATCTTACCGTTCCACAATAAAGGCTGAAGTGTCCTGTTTGATTATGATGGAACTGAAGAAAAGAGGAGTTATTGAAACTACTACTTTCTTTTCTGCCTTTTGAGTATAACTTTAAAATTTTTGGGTGTAGTTCAGGAACCTGAATAAAACCAAGCATCAGTGAAATTCAGAAGGTCATTTCATAGCTGAACTCAAAAACTTTGTGGAGACCCTGGTGTCTTTTTGCTTCCACAACAAAATAAAGACATGAGCGGCAAATCGATTTTAAGATATCCTCTTTCTGTTTTGCTTTCATTGTTTATTTCTGGCAATCACTGAAACTGAGATAAGAAAAATATGAAATCTTTTTTCTCCTTTCTCTCAGTTTTGGAAGGTGGAGGGGTTTTTGGTTCTTTTGACAAGTGTCAGCTCTGCAGTTCACACAGCCAGGTTTCTCCTGCACACCATGTAGTGTGCAAGGGTGGGAAGACGACCCTGTGCTGTCGAAGTCGATGTGTTGTGGCTGGGTGGGCTCACCTGTGCCCCCTAAATGCAGTGCCACCTGGCTCAGCCCTCCTTCTTCTCCCATGGCATCCCTGAGTTTCAAAGCCATCCCTTGGTTTCTTACTTGATCTGAATGAGCTTGGTAAAACACAGCTACTCAAGGTTTTTCTTTAGATGGATTTTGATATGCATTTATAGACGTTGCTGGTGAAATGGTGAAAATGAGAAATCTGGGAAGTGAGAGCCAGCATATGGAGTTAGCAAGTGAAGATGGGAACGATGAACTAAACGTTGCTTTGGGAAGGCATGATGTTAAGGATTTGGCTTTTCAGTTTTACAACCTAGACTGTTGAAAACTTATTTATACTCCTTGACCCAGTGATGTCTGTCTTCTATCCATTTATTTGAAACATAATCACAGTTTATGTAGATGTTTTGATTTGGTTACTGTGTTGGCAAGAAGGGGATAGCATATCTCTTCCCAAAAAGTTCCTTGGCTCACAGTCATTTTCCACATTTTCCTAAGGAGACATCAAATGATTTATCTGTTTTCTGTGTATTGGAGTATCTAACATGCACAATTGCTGTAATCTATCATAAAGCCCTTAATACTCTTAATGATACAGTAACTGTAAACTAGTGGGCAAATAAAGAAGAAAAAAACTTTTGTTCTAATGTTCATGCTGTCTTTATACATTTTTCTCCAAGTTTTCTCAGAGTATCAGTATCACTAATGCTATTATCTTAGTTTTTATGGAAGCTTGTTTTATTTCTCCTACTTTCACTGAAGGAAAAAAATAGTGCTCTTTGTTAAAAAAGATATTCTTCCTCCAACTACTCTCAGTACAGAAAGCTAACATCCTTGCATAAGCAAAATCAGAGAGTATCAGCAGTTATGTGGGGAGAGGGGTGTGGAACCAAAGTGAAAGAATTAAAGTAACAATTTATCAGACCAGCTTAGTCAGAAACAGAAAAGAGCATATGTAAAAAAAAATTACTTCAATTTGAAGCATTTTACTGTGCTGCTGGTAAAATTGTTCAAATTGATGCCACTGATGTGGATGACACAATATCATTTCTGGTATTCGAAATTACTAAGAGCTTATAGTGTCAAGTACTTTTCAAATACTGTAAAGAATGAAAAGAGAACACAAGATTATGCAGATTTTGAAAATAAAAGAAATTTGTTTCCAGTAATGGGACTTAAAGGAACATGCAGATTTCCAGAAGCTTTATTACCAAGTACTTTTATTGGCATAGTGAAGAAAAATGCATAGGGGAAGAGTCTGCTTACAAGTAGTTACCTGCCCTTATGTGTAGAGGATAATAAGGTCCCACACAATGCTTAATCTGTTGCTGTGTGGCTCTTCAGGTTTTATTAACATTGATAATATCTTAGCAAGCTTTCCTTGAGTCACTGCATATGGATTTGGAAATTGTAATTTAGAAGCAGATAATTTAAATCACAGGAGTTTGATTGCAGCCACCACCCCTGCTGATAGCGCTGACACCCGTGGGAGCGGTGCTGCACGGGGCTGGCGGCTCGTTCAGAAGTGCTGTGGTGTGGCTGCCTGCAAGCCTGTCGGTCTCAAACACTTCATGTGAAATGATACAATCATAGAACGGTTCAGGTTGGAAAAGACCCTTGGGATCATCTAGTCCAACCATTAACCCTACACTACAAGTTCGCCCCTAAGCCATATCACCCAACACCACATGTAAGCGACACTTAAACACATCCAGGGATGGCGACTCAACCACCTCCCTAGGCAGTCTGTTCCAGTGTCTGACCACCCTTTCCATGAAGAATTTCTTCCTAATGTCCAGCCTAAACCTACCCTCTTGCAACTTGAACCCATTCCCCCTGGTTCTGTCCCTAATTACCTGTGAGAAAAGACCAGCACCAACCTCTCTACAATGTCCTTTCAAGTAACTGTAGGGCATGATGAGGTCCCCCCTCAGCCTCCTCTTCCTCAAACTGAACAGTCCCAGCTCCCTCAATCGCTCCTCATAAGGTCTATTCTCCAGGCCCTTCACCAGCTTTGTTGGCCTTTTCTGCACTCGCTCCAACACCTCAATATCTCTCCTATACCGAGGTGCCCAAAACTGGACACGATACTCAAGGTGTGGCCTCACCAGTGCTGAGTACAGGGGGACAATCACCTCCCTGCTTCTGCTGGTCACAAAATTTCTAACACCAGCCAGGATGCCGTTGGCCTTCTTGGCCACCTGGGCACACTGCTGGCTCATGTTCAGCCGGCTGTCGAGTAGACCGCCCAGGTCCTTTTCCACCAGACAGCCTTCCAG
The DNA here is from genome assembly GCA_020746105.1 of Trogon surrucura. Classification (NCBI taxonomy): domain Eukaryota; kingdom Metazoa; phylum Chordata; class Aves; order Trogoniformes; family Trogonidae; genus Trogon; species Trogon surrucura. The sequence continues at coordinate 56,364,908 of CM036618.1, forward strand.
CCACCCTTCCCCAAGCCTGTGGCATTGCATGGGGTTGCCGTGACCAAAATGCATAACCTTACCCTTGGCTCTATTGAAATGCCTGCAAAGTCCTGTTTTAAACACGATGACCTGAGTGTGTCCTCTGTTTGTGGGGATGGGTGATCTCCTCGAGGCCATAGGAAACTCTCTGTGTTAAAAGCAATTCGGTCACAGGTGCGAGTAGTTGCTCTTTTTATAGTTACCTGCAAGTTGTACTGAAGTTTAAAGCTTGTTTTCATTAGCCTTTGCTCAATGCTGGATGGCTTCTAGCCAGTGAAAATATTTAATGTAGTTCCAGAAAGATCTAATTTTCTCTAGTAAATTACCTGGAGCTGCTGCAGGTAAAGTTGTTTGGCTTGGCACAAACTCCTCTAAGAAGGTTTGCCCGTGGGTATTGTGGCTAAGACTGATTTCCCCTGAAGGAGACTCTCCTTACAAAAAATAAACAATTCAAATATACTGGAAAAGAGCCCAGATTGTTTATTCTTAGGCTGGAAATGATGGCTTTTCATAAAAATCTGTAGACACTCAATTTGCATATTCAACTGACATTCACGATGCAAGTGAGCAAATGTGAGTCCATATGTTTGCTGCAAACCCTCAAGGAATGACAAGAGGGCTCTTGGTTTTGTTGTTCTGCTTGCAGCAATGGCTTTCCCAGGAGCCTGACTCCTTTATATGGGGCTTTTTTCCACAAAGGGTGTGCTGCCCTTGTGACAGTGGTGAGACTTCTTCCAGCCGGACAGCCTGTGTCAAATACTGAGCACTTCTCATGAGCTTTCGTGCTTCTTTTGGTCTTGCTGACACTCTCCTCCCTTCATTCTCAGGATGCAGACTGCTTTTCTAGGATCCAATTGTTGGACAAGATCTCTGTAGACAGGATCTAATAGATACTGAGGAGGACTTGCTCTTTCTGTATTTCTAATGGGGAGCATTGAGTTTTAAGGGTTTTTTTGCAGACTCTTCAATTGCTATGTTTCTCCTGTTCTTTGCATTTTAGTGGCTATTCCTTCTTCTGCCCCTCCAAAACAGGAGCTGTGTTGCTTCCAAAATTGCTTCCAGGTATCGGGAAATCAAACATACCATTAAAATCTTATAACTATGTTCCTAGGCGTATGCTGAGCCATGCTGTGTAACAAACCTTTCCTACTTTTTCATTTAGTATCTGGTGTTTCCGGGATCTTGAATCAAAAGCTGAAAAGACAGACGTTGTCTGCAGTCAGCTTTGGACCAAGCCCAGAAGGGCACAGTTGCTGCTGTTGGCAGATCGGTATTTTGCAAAAAGTAGTAACAGTAGCATCTGTAGAAGTTGTGAAACCGAGCCCAGCTGTCCATAAACCGGTGCTGCTCACCTGCCATAGACGTGATAGGCTGGGAATGGTTTGTGCGTGTTCCATCTGCTTCTTAATACCTCAGACTTTGAAATAAAATGGCACATCTTTAGCAGTCTGGGGACCAGATGATAGTAAAAATTGAATCCACTATCTGCATTAAGCTTGACTTTGTTTATTCATTAGCCACTTAACATGCAGTAAATAGATTTTATTTCTTTTTTTTCTTGTGCAATCTCAGAAAAAGTTTGTATACTATATTTTAAGTATAAATTATTTGCATTTCATACTGTCCTAACACAACTGTATTCTTTACTGTATCCATATTCTTTTAAAATTAATGAATCTGCTTCATATAGCCCTCATTTAGTGTCTGACATACTCTCATTGCCAACTATTGGTGTGGCGTGTTTGCAAGGCATTAGTTTTTAAACTGGTTTCTTAAATCAGTTTCATAAGTGTATTGGAAATAAAAAGCAAATCATAGATCATAGGTAAATTGCTCCCCACGTGACTCTGTTAATTATTTTTATTAAGATTTTTTTTCTGATGAATGACAAAGTAAGCAACATTTTCATCAAAATCCTTAACACTGGTGTCAGCTCTTTATTTTCCTCAAAACTAAGGTTACCTTCCTTTCGTCTTGATCTCCTATATGCTTACCTATATGAGAACAGTGCCAGTGCAAGAAGACATGCAGTTAAATTTAGATGCATAAATCTTGACGTGGTGTAGGCTGAAGCCCTATTCTGCTGGTGGCTCAGCAATTCACTCTAAGGGCTTAGGAATGCCCAGTGCTGATCAAGGGTCAGAAATCGGGCTGCTTCTACAAGAAACAACTGCTGGAGCTGGACCTGCTCAGCTTTAAAGCAGTAGTGATATTAAATAGTTACTGTAACACTGAGGCGAAAAGGCAGATCACCAAACATCAGAAAATGAAAGTTCCAGCAAGAGTATTAACAGTCTCCCTGTACATACTGCATGTTTTACAGTGTTTGTTAAATGATGTAAAACGTAGTACAATATTATGCTGTATAATTAATTAGAAAAGCAAGACAAAAAATATTAAATATACATAATAAGGCTGAATTAATAGGGCTGGTAGAACAGTTATTTAAAAGTTTACTGACATTTCTGACTTTTAATGAGATTATATTAATGCTTCCCATTCTAAATAACTCCCAATCAGTAAAAAAATCCCAAAGTGTCTACAGTACTGTATTTGATGAGTAAAGTATTGGAAAGAGAAACAACATAGAACCTCATTCCTTTTTAATTAGCTTACACGTTTGTCCTCGATACAAGCTTAAACTACCATATAATGATCCAAACATTTGAAGGATGTGAAATGCGTCCTGTGACTTAGTTCTTCACATCATCCTGAATACTTGGGGCGGTGATCAGATCATTTCAGCTGGTTTGGCTGTCTGAGCTACCCTGTGGAGTTGCTGGTCTTTGATGCAGTCATTTCTGGGTTTTGCACGGTGGGTTGGGGAGGTGGAATCATGACCCTGTGTCGTGCAGTAGCGCTGGCAACGGTGTGTAGAGGTCACCAAAATTCAGGGTGCGGTGACCGGGCAGTATGTCTGGACCTTTCCTATTTCTCATTCAGTCGCACAAGGCTGAAGCAAGATTAACGAGTTTGGCTTTGAGGAGAAAGCCTCAGCATGCCACGCTTCAGAAGTCACAAGATTTATAAGTTGAAAATATGGTTGTAGTTTGCTTAGCAAGTATTAAAGGCTTTAAAAAAAAACAAACAAACCCTACCTCTTAACCATACAGTTTCTCCAAATTTTCAGACAAAGAGTACAATTCTGAGCAGAAACCAGCCATGGAAATTTCATATCTAAAACCGATTTCTTTTTTGCAATTACCAGTATGTGGGTAGGAGCACCTGATGGAAATAGCTTTGTAAATGTCATGCCTACTGAAAGTAATAGCGAAAGACCAACTTGCGTATTACTCGAATCGTTCTGATAAAATTGAAAGGGACAAAGATTAGCGATAAACCTGCTGGAATGGAAAACTTTCTTTCTCAGGGTACATCAGAAGTAGTAATTTTGCATTCATACTTTTGTCTGGGTGGACAGAGATGGTGGGACTATTATAAGACATTTGCATTCCTTGAACTTTAAACTGGTAAATTGCTTTATGTAAGAATATGTATAAGTGCGGTTCCTGTGAGATGCCCAACAAAATCATCCAAGCTGCTGGAATGTGCAGGAAAGCCATGATGGAAATAGAGATTATCTGCTAAAATGAATGGATCATGATAGAGGAACTTTAATGACAGCTTAGAAGTCTGCTCTTGACTATTTGCATATAAATTATTGGTTTTGTCTATGAAGTAGGGAAAGTGGTGTAGTGATTCAAAAAAAAAAAAAGATAATAGAAATCAAGGTTCTGATCTTGCTAAGACTTTTTCAAACATTTTTATATAGTGTGTATATTACTGTTAGTATCTTAAAGGAATGAAAAAAAATCCAATGAAAATTTTTCCTATATCAAAAAATGTCAAGTTTCTGTGGTGAAGCACTCAGAATCCGTGAGCATCCACCCTTAAGGCTGTGTAGGGCTGGTGTCCAACTCATAACATTTCTCCTGAAGTTTTGATTGTGTGGGGGGGACAATATGTAATCTTCATAACGGTGTTTCCTGTAGACTGAGCTAGAAATAGATAAACATATAAAAGACTTGAATAATGTATTTGCAATGCATTCTTTCTATTGCTGAACCTGATGCAGAATTATTTTTCAGGTTAAGAACAGTACAGTCCTAAAGCAAATGATGCTGCTTGTCCTTGTCATGAGATTTGTCATCCTTACTCTAGGCAGCAGAGTAGTTCCAGTTTTGATCTCCTCCGGGCAGCAAATTTCTCACTCTGCCTTCTCATTCTCAGGGCCCATACATTATCAAGTAATTTTTTCATATATTGCATTCTAAGGCAATACCAATTTTTCTTGGTGTAAAAGTGTATACTCTGCTGGTGGCATGTACCACATGGCCTTATTAACTCCTGACTCCCACTGTCCAGGCATTTAAAATAACTTTTTTTTTTTTTTAGAAGATACATCTTCTTGAAGGCCACGAGTACAAGTTTTTTTTTTGTCCTGACTACTGTATTGTGACTCCCTACCTATTTATCAAATTATTTTGACTGATTGCTTTCAGAGAAGCATCCATGAAATGCCAAGTGTGAGGGAAGTTGGCAAAGACAACTGGTGCTGTGTTGGAGCCAGTGCTGAGCTGTTCAGCATGAGGTGTCACAGAAATGGATTAATGCAGCTCGTTGTTGGGAGGGTTCAGCGAAACACATGTGTGATGGATGGATGGCTCCTCAGGAATCAAGTTACTGATACATGCAGAGCCTTGCTACTGTTCTCACCACCCATATTGTCAGCTGGAGGAAAAAATATTTCAGTGTAGGGCTTTGATAGAAAACCTACACAAGGTTTGCTATTCAGATTGCTGCCAAGGAAGGTAGCAAAAAGTCAGTACAAATCTTCATGAAAATAATACATGAGAATTGAAGCAAGAATTTTCATGTGATTTGAGGATAGTTGAAGACATGTTCTCTATAAGGTTTAAAGTATTTGTTGTTTCTTTGCCTAATGTGCTTCTCGGGTCACCTTCTTCCCTCTTCCACTTTCCAGTCTTCCTTGAAGTTAAAATTTATGAAGTTATAATTTATGTTTCCATGAAAATTGTGGGTGATACATTCATGCTTCCACTGGAGTCTGCCAGAAGACTCTTGAGGTGACTGCAGAATGGCATGAGGTTCCAGTATCTCAGTACATCTGGCTCCTTTGGCTTAAGTATGAATTCAGGTGCTTTTAAAATGAAATTTTATAGACCATAAGCAAAGCTTATTAGTAAACTAATTTTCTCAAGACTGGGAGAAATACTGACTGCACAGCTCTTCTGCCACAGCTGCTTGTCCACATCTTGCAAGACTCAAGCCAATAACACACTACTGGCCCAAGCTTCAAATTTCCTTGTGGGTGACAGGAAAGGAAGATGGCAGTAGTGAGCCTCATGGGTGAAGGTACCTGCCCTGGGCATTGGCTGCTGGTGTTTCATTATATGCTGTTAAAAGGATGGACAAGAGGGCCAACAGACATTCGTTAGTTTGCTGATAAGCTAGATCTTTTCACTTACCATATTTTCACTACTGGCATATATTTCCCAATCTTTTGTGCTATAACTTTCTGTCTGCTATCCAAGACAATGCCTTCTCATGCTTTACGGTGCTTTAGACTATTTTTTTCCTGAGTTCTCATGTTAAAATCTCAAGGTGACCCGTTGGCAAGTGACCAGGTAGTCCAACTGAAGACCTGACAATTGATTCTGGTATTCTTGAAGGTATGAATAAAAAGCTTTCAAATGCTTCTAAAATTTCTAAGTGTTTTAAACCTTTTTGAGAGTGTTGTTTTGTATCTTAGTGACCTGTCTGACATGAACAAATTCACTATCCCATCACCCTGTTGACCCAGACTTTGCATGTCTTTATTGAGCTACAGAAGTGGCTCATGCTCCTGCATAGGTTGAAAGGAGATTTCTGGGTCACTCTTGCAAAGAGCAATGATGCTGGATAAGTTGAGTGCTTTCACTTCATTATGTCCTTGAAAGCTCCTGTATTCAGTGGTGCAAAAATACCAAAATTGCAGTTTCACAGCGATGTTTATTCTACATTTGGTTTCTCTAGGCTGCAGTAGACTAATTCTGTCTATCTTGGGTTTAGAGGCTGGGGAAGTAAAAGATTGACCAAAATTCTTGAATTACGTGTTTTTCTTTTTTTTTTTCATTTTTATTTTCTATATTCAATGCTTTCATTTTAGAGTCTCTGGAGGCTGTTGCTTTGTGTCTTAGCTATATGAAGCTAAGCTCTGCAGCCAGCCTTTTATGCTGCAGAAATGTGGGAGAAGCTGTATGATGGAGGTCTCTTGAAGCAGGTCCTCAAGCACTATGTCTGCAGAAGAACCACTCAGCATTTGTGTGTTGTTTTCAGCCTTCTTGTTCCCTTTTCTATTCTGCTAGAATATGCTATTAAGCAACTGTTTTGCTCTAAAGATTTGAATTACTGGCAATGAAGAGTTGTGCTTCAGTAGGTGTGGTAAAGTTTGTTGATCTGTAGCAATAAACTGTTTTCCTTTATAGCTTCTCTAATGTAAGTGTTTGCTTTTAAACTGGATATTCTTTACTAAAATTACCCTTTATTATTTGCACTGCCACATGCTGCAAGACAGGGTCTCTGCTGCTTGTTCCTGATGGACATGCAGTAATTATAGACAGCAGAGGATGAAAAGGGCTCTTTATCGGCTAACCTGACTGCCCCAACAACTGTGCACCAGCAGCATTTTATTGGCAGGATTAAATGTAAGGTGCCCGGCTTTAGAACTGGCTCCTGCTGAGTTTTGATGAATACTTGTACTTTCCCAGCACATGATCAAAGTGTGTCTGGAGTAGACCGGTGCTTTAAAAACTAATACTTGAAACAGTCTGCAGTATCATGAGACTTTTGTCATCTTCCCCATATAGCCCACCTTAGCTGAAAGCTCGAGGTCTAGAAAAATGAGCCGTGCATTCTCTGCATAGAACACGAACATTTGCAGTAAAAACAAGTTGTGAGAATAAAAACCTCCGTTTGTCTCTTGAACACAGCGACTGGTAGTGTTTTCATATAAGCAGTGGCAAAGAAAGTTTTCAAAACGCAGTCATCTGAAACGGCGTAAGCCATAGAGAAAGGTGTAGGACTTGAGATTTTGACTCCTCTCTCTCTCTCTCTCTCTCTGAAAAAAAAATAGTGAAAATAAAAAAAATGTCCCAGATACCACTATGGATCCATCAGGAAATTTTTTTCTCCCCTTCCAGTAGTAGATTTCTTCCCTCTTGCCCTGACATGTGTTTCTCCAACATAGAAAAATAATGATGTACTTGCATAATTTCTGGTACTCAGATGAGAAGGTAAACCACAAGGTTCACTTTAATTCCATGCTTGATGTTGTAAGCTTTTATCAGTCTGCAGTCCAGATACTGTAATTGCAAAGACATACATTTACAAGACTTTACAAGTGCCTCCTTGGAAAAAAAATGTGCATCCTGAAGCTTTTAGTACTGTATTTCTATTAGATTGATTAGGGAGAGGGTATAGTGCCCCAGTGACCTCACTAGTGCCTCTTTTAGAGAGTTAGTGACTGATCTTGCTCTGCTGTGTGCTTTGCCTTGTTGTGGGCGTGTGGTGAGGTTTTAGGTCTCTTACAGCTGAACTCTATGGGAAGGAGGGTTTTCCAAGGTAGGGAGACACCTAAAGAGGCTTATAGGCGTCCCTGTAACGCTGTTATTGCTACAGATATTTTAAACTTGATGTGTAAATTGTAGGCTCAGATCAGCGCTGCTGAACGTGTTGTCACCAGGTTCTTCTCAGGTATGTAAAGCTGCTGTTGCACCAGTTTATGCTTGCAGCTTATTAATGGTCCAGAGTGGTGGGTGAAAAATTTGTCTATGGGAGAGACCATGCTTTTCAAAATGAGACTTCTCAGTTGTCTTGAGTTTGGTGAGGAAGGTATTTTGTACATTTTTCTAATGTTATAAATGTATGTCACTTCATTGCTTGAACTAAAGCAAGCTGTGACCAAATACATACTCTTAGGTGAACAAAGATTCAGGTTTGGGTTTTTTTGTTTAGCAGGTTTTAAAACAGTTTGAATGCATTCATTTAAAATGCTGTGAAGCAGATAATTATCTTGCAGGCTATTACCTAATGAATCAGTATGCCTATTTTTTCCTGTGATTGTGTCACTAATGATTGCATACTATTAGCAAATTATGGAGTCCAGTTAACAAATGCATTTGCGTCTTAGACACCTGACCGTGTAAATTTGCATTTGTTCATCATTTGATTTTACCGAGCTGTTGTGTATCTAGATATACACATCACATTGCTAAAATCAGTCAGGCATCACACGCCTTTAATGAGGAAGAGTGTTAACAACCTTGCTATGACATATCTCTCAGAAGGTCAGCATTGTCCGCTGGAGGCGTATAAAAGAGCAAGTGAATGAAAAACACATTTGACCATCTTTAAAAAGCTATGAATGTAAAACAAATGAGAAATTAGCCATATTAATTCATTCATTCTTCTCTGCATAGCCTGTATAGCTTCCATCTATGAATGTGCCCTGCAAGAGTAATGTTTGTCTGTTGGTTTAGATTCTTTGGGAATTTGGAATAAAAGGAGGATTAACTGTTACCGCTTTCAGAAATATTTTTACCGTGCCCTTCTAATAGTCATTGGGTGATGGCCTGGTGTGCCAGTCTCCAACAGCTGTAGAAATACTGTGTGACAGGTTTGTCAGGTAGAGATACCTTACAGTGCTCTATGCATTGGGGCAGATTGTGGGTGCATGTAGTTTACTACCACTCCACTGAAACCACTGCTAGCATGTGAGCTTTTGGTTTGCTTGGCTTTTTTTCCTCCCCCTCACATATCATGGTCCATGAAAATTCTAACTGATATTACCTAATGGTTTCAATTTTAACATCTTTTTTTAAGTTGATTTTAACTTCTAGGCTGTAGTTTTTGACCAGGTGGGCTCAAGTGTTCCCACCTACTGCCTCTATCTGCAGGAGCTAAATCTGAGGGTAAGAAGAAGTTCTCGGGAGAGGAATGCCTCCTTGCTTTACTTCTACCAAAACCATTTAGTGATATGTTAGAACAGATTTAGAAAAAAAATACTACTTTACAGTTATTAGACATTCTTGTAATTCTAGGGTCTGGACTAAAGACTTGAAACTTGTAAAGATTTCACACACACAAAATGCTTTAAAGTGTCTGTAAGTATTTTCTTTTTTTGTGAGTTAGCTTACCCAACCGGGGGGAAAAAAATCAGGTCAGCTCCAGAATAAGATTTTATTTCCTCACCAAACTGGAAAGGAAAATATCTTTGGATAAATGTTTAGTTTAACCTGCAGTGCTTTACCTGTCATTTTCTTAATGTTGAAAATAATAGTAAAATTACTTGTTTTTACAAGATGCCTTAAACTTTCGTGACGAGCCATTACAAACCTAGCAAGTATTTGTTGCTCAGACATGTTCACGTGTTGCTTTTTTCAGATAGTGCTGAGCTGACGCTTGCTTTTCTCAGGTAGTGCTGAGCTGATGCCGTGGCATGGGTCTGGGGGGCTCACCTGTGGGTAACAGACTCTTCTTTCTGCCGATCTCGAACACAGCAATACACACAGCCTATTTTTAAAAGCTTTTAAAAATGACAAGCAGTATAGGACTTTTCCTTCTATGGTTCCATAAGATGCTGATGTTTCTGTGGTCCAGGTGGCAGCACCACTGCCCAAAGACCCCACATAACGATGCGCGGCTCGATTTGAGAGGAAGGGATGCTGTGAAACACGATGGCAACAACTTCTTTAACTCTCTGGACCGTGCAGAGCAGCATCAGGAAGCGGTAGCCCAGCTTACGTCCACATCAGCAGCGCTGCCTGCCCAGAGCAGAGTTGTACTCTTCTGCCAAGGCTCCAGCCTCTGGTTTGGGTTCTCTGTTGGGTCCAGCCTTGGCTTCTCTGTACTATCTGTCTGCGCCATAGTGATAGCTGTTGATGCACGGTTTGGTACGGGCACGGGGAGCAGCAGCAGCTTCACATCTGCACTGGATTTGGCAAAATATACCTTGGGGAATATTCCTGCTGAGTAGTAAAATTGTGTCATTTCTGATTAAAACAACAGTGTATTGGAGCGCTGGCAAAGGACACCGTGGTGTTTGTATTCTTTATAGGCACTGAAGGTGATTCAGGGTATTACAGAACAGTACACCCTATCTCAGTACCCAGCAAAATGATTAAACTGAAAAAGAAAAAAAAAGAAATACTGCTATCAAGCAGCTGGAAAATCACGATAAGATGAGGTCAAAATAGCATGACTTCTGCAAAGGCAGCCAGCGCTTCACTAGCTAATCGTCTTGATTTGTTTTAATGTAGCAATAGGGGAGCAAATAAAGGGAAATGGTTGGTACAATTTGTGAAAATAAGGAAAGGTCAATGAAGCATAGAGCTATTATGGTAAGGAGCAGAGCAAAAAGAAGGGAAGGCAATTATACAAGCAGTGATAAGAATGTAATGTCTTTGATGAAGAACAGCAACTACCTTGGCTGAAATATGGTTAAGATGTTCAGGCTCCTCCTTACCCACAGAAATTATTACAACTATTAATATTGGTCATAGTATTTAAAAAACCCTCTGAGAACCATAAGAGGAAGACTATTTAAAGAAAAATTTTGGATATAAGTATGCAAATGTTCAGAGCAAAATTTGGTTTAGTATTTTTAAAAAGTTACATGGAAATGTTTTCCCTAATATGACTAGCTTTAATATATGCCCACGAAAGAATAAAAAGATACAGAATATGTGAGGAATGCTTGTATTTGAGATAAATTTTGAATCTGTGAATTTGTCCAAGAGTGGATTTTAGATGCTCTTGGTCTGGTTGTTAGAAGGAATTTGTGTCATTAACTGTGGTCATTTCTATTTTGACCCTAAAAGAAGATGTCACAAAGGCTTACCATAGCCACTGAAAAGTGATGGCTTTGCTTGGAAAGGCTTTGAAAAGTTACAGAGCTGCTGTTGGGTGTCTCTTCACCTGCTTAATTTATTTAATTGGATCTTGGGTCCTCTAGGCTTTTGCTGATGGGAAATGTGAGGCCAAAAGATGCCACTCTTCTGCCAGTGTCAGCGCTGGTCTGGGAAACACTCCCGTGGTCACTGCTTCTCAGCCGAAGAGGTGCTCAGCCCAGAAGGGCTAGAAGATGTAAATTCCTGCAATGACAAAATATTATATTTTGCCAAGATTTCTCTTGATAGCCCAAATGTGATTTGGGGGTCAGGTGTACCTTCTGAAAAGATACACAGTTTCAACTTGAAGACAGCATGGATAGAAAATGTGCTTTTCTCTCCTGTCTGCCCCAGCAGCTAGGGTTTACACCTTTTTTACAGAATCAGTTTATCTAGCTTTTATCTGCACTTTCTTAACTTAATTAAATAATGTGGGGTTTTTTTTGCTAGGCAATAGTCTCTCTTTATAAAGGTGTTTATAGATTGTAATTGTGTTTTTTAAGCTAAATCAATTACACTTCCACAATGAGATATTTTCCGAGATCTGTAGCCTGCTGCTGACTACAGCCTTGTCCGTGTTTTCTGTGTCTTTGGGGAAGATACGTAGCAGCAGGAAGCACAACATTCCAGCACTGGTCACGGTAGTGCCTCTCAAAGAATCAAAATCACCTTTTCCTTCCCATGCTTAGCCCTGGTTTCTCTGTTCATATGTCCTTCAGCACTTGAGTAACTTGGATACCTACTATCTCTACATTTATACCTGCCATGCAATTTTTATTTGGTTTCAAATCCGTTTATTAAAAGATTATGATTACATGGTTGTAATTATGGATTGGATTTGGAAAGGGAAGGATTATTACTCTATGTAAGTATGTATGTGCGAGAGCACTGGCTTACAAAATATCTTATTAAATAGAACATGCCTTTAGAAAGGTTATTTATTTAGCTTTTTACATGCTGAATGTTATTTTAACACAGCAGAAATACTTAGGCTGAAAGGGCTTTGCCACAGCTCTAAAGCTGGCCTTTAAACACTCTGAGATTTATATATGCCATGAGGTCTTGTGCAGGTCCTCTGCATGAAGGAAGTTAAGGTTTGATGTTTGATGGAGATATCGTATCCTTTCTACAGCTCAGCTCCATTATGTATTACAAAGCTAAACTGAAATCCAAAGTCATATTTTGGTTTGCAAAATGGGAAGAAAGACTGTCCAGGGCAACTTTGCCTCTGTGCGGTATGTACTAAATGGCCTATTATCCATCTAGTGGAAGATAATGCTTATCACACTGTTATCATTGGAAATCTAGAGGCTTTGTACACCCACAGAGAAAGGTCTCTAAGTATTCCGGGGTTCCCTTTCCCCTGATCCTTGCTGCTAACTTGAGTTATAGTCAAATGTTTTGCAATTGTTAAATCTCCTTACAACTTACTTACAACAACTTCCCCCATTAACTTCAGCTGCAGCACCAGGATGCAAATAATGTCATAGGGTGGCTGCTGTGCAAAGGCATCCGAGTCTCCTGTTGGGGTCCCTTCAGGAGGAGCAGATACCCCCCAGCTCCCTGGGACTGATGGGTGGAGTTCGTTCACTTTCATCTGCAGCCAAGGCTCTTTCCAACCCCTTTCTCACTTGCTCAAACTGGCAGCTCTTGAAATGAAGTTTTGGCTTCATGATGTGGTACAATGGTGAGATACGGGTGTGTTACATTCCGTTTTCCCTTTTGGATGGCCTGGCTGCCACCACTTCAGAATTTTTGTGCGCTCATTAGAAGCGTAATGTGATGATGGAGGAGTACTCCCTGCTGAACAAAGCTCTAAAGGAGATTTTAAAATGTGACAAATACACTTTGACATTTCGTTGTCCAGAATTGTTATTCCTTCAGAAGCACAGTCTTGCTGCACAAGCATAGACATCTTTCTACTGCTGCTACAGTCAAGCACTGTAATTTTAATTTTACGAATTTGGAAATTAATTTATTTAAATGTTCCCAGTTAAAACTCCATTTCTGACATAAAACCACTGTGTTCTGACTGAGGGCTGTATCTGATCACAATAATATTTGGTTTGTTATTCTCTGATGTGCGGCTTCTAAACTGGTTATCTTCCTGTGGCAGTGGTGTACGGTCCATGGTGTGTAACTGGAGTTAACATTTATATTAAGCTTAGTACATTTAGTTAACATTTATATTAAGCTTAGCACATTTAGTTAACATTTATATTAGGCTTAGTACATTTAAGTACAGTTAATCTCTTTATTAACGCTTATTAGGTGTCTGCGTGATCATGTTTTCATTTCAATTTGACAGAGAAAGACCATTTGGTTAATGACATGGTGAAAGCAAGAATGCATCTTTTACCCTGATTACAACGATTTGCAACAATGACTTGTTTTTATAATGCATAACAACAAGAAATGATGGAGAAAAAAGCTATATACACTGCATTTTAATGAATTAGCATATATCTCAATATTACTTAAATGCATGGAAATCTCTTCTGCAACTTCATGGGGTAATATTACGGAAAAACAAGCCAAATTGCCTTATGCTGCCCTGGACAGTATCTCTTCATGCAAACAAAATAGCAGCAGAACTTCAAATCTTTACTCAGTCCCCAACCAATCATGAGGGCCTTGGGATTTCTTCTTGTCCTTTTCAGTGCAGACTGTACATTCAAAGTCTGCCTGGCACAACTGTTTCTGTTACAAGCAGGTGGGTGTGGTTTTTTTTTTTCCCCTCCCTTCTGCATTAAGGAGCAATGTGGAGCGTTTTGGCAAAGCTGCTGACTCAATTAAGAAGTGCTGTCAGTCTTTGCCTTTCTTTTTGAAGAGACAAATTGGTACTTATAAAACTGGGAGCAAAACCAATATAACATGTTAGTGAATGTTAAATTTTCTGTCTGAAGATTTATTAAGGGTTCAGAAGCGTTTTGCTTTGGTTCTGAATATTAAAGGAATAATTGTATTTCTGGAGTTGTCTGTGTTTGAGCTGAGTGTTTTAATTCAGACCAGGTAATTTTGTTGCTTTGATTGATTACATATTTAAGGCAAAAGAGCAGTTTTTAATCCAGGCTGAATGTTTTAGTCAGTTTGCTCTCCATTAGAAGTGCATCGTGGTGACATATTGTCAGAAAGAGTTTTTTCCACCATCTTCTGGGCTAGTAAGATACCACAAAGTAATAACACTCCAATGTTTTGCCTGCTTGTCTTCACAGGAAGTGTGTAGTGAAAATTGCATGCCTTCCTAAAATGGCCCAAAGGGAAAGCTAGAGATGTGTATATATCTGTTCCCTCTAGGAGGAGTATGTTTGCATATTCTTGGAACAGAAATGTCCCTGCCAGCCCATCACTTGCAGGCAGTGGCACAGCCCCACAGCGACTGGGGAGAGTCCCTGGCTGTGTGAGCGGTGAGTGTTGCTACTGCCGAATTCACTGAGTCTTGCTTTGGGCACAAGTTTTCTCCTTCTTGAAGCAGTTAATTCTCCTTTTGTCTCCTGCATTAATCTGGATGCATGCCCTCTCTTTGCTGGCTGCCATGTAATGTACGATTGTAATTAGCTGCTGGCTTCGGCTGGAGAAGTTGCATCATCGGGAGAAAAGCGCGGGAGGTTTATGAGTTCCTTTCTTAGGCTGGTGGAGTCAGAGCATCACAAATCCTGCTCGTAGCACGGGAAGGCCTGAGTGCTAATTTTGTCATTTGCAGAGCTTGAGGCCTTGGTGTTTCACATCACAGGCAACTGTTTAACAAACGTGCAGCTATTGTGGGTATATGAGATTGTAGTGCAGGTGAGAGTTATTGCAGCGGATCTGGGACAGACTGAATGAAAAAGGAACTGCAAGACCAGCTGAAGCCAGGCTTAGCAGTGGGTAGGAGAAGCTGAGAGGAGAACTGCATAAACAACTACTACCTGAAGCATTTGGGAAAAGGGAGGGGTGTTAAAAGTAAATGATTAGAGCAGGCAGTCTTAGGGGGGATGCTGATAACCACAACAAAGACAGAGAAACTGAACCAGCCCTGTGTGAATAATGTGTTGTGCCATTGTAACTGATGTAGCCAATGTGCAAAACTACAATGGGGAAGGAGTTTTCTTTAGCAGGCTCTTGCCAGGGATGGAAATTGAGTGATAAATTTCAGTGGCCAGCCACTTACTGTTTTCAAGATTGCACTCTTTTGACCAGTGATCTGTGCAGGACTCCTATTCCTGACTTCTTCAGCAGAGTCATCATTTAGAAGTGTTTTCATACTAATTTAAATACAGAGTGGTGGTGATGCTTTAACTGCACTGATGTAGTTCAAATGACAGGCCCGCTAGCATAGAAGAGGTGAAAACAACCAATGGGTGCAGGTGACCAGTGGTAGGGAGGCTAGTCTTCAGGTTTTGAACATGGGGTTTATCAGTAAAAAGACAGCAGTGTTATGTGGGAGAGAGGTGCAAGAATAGAGCCCGGAATCTTGTGAGTTACAGTCTAGAATCTGATAGCCTTTCTATCAATAGCTAGGGAGAAATGATTTCACATCTCTGCATCAGCTTCTCCAGCCATCGATTGGAGGTGTGAAAAATACTTTGTGTGATGAGGTGAGGTGTGAGAAGTCTTCCTGCCCAGAGGAGTTTCCATGCCAGTGTTTCTTCTCGACATGGACCTTTTGATATCTGAGACAGCAACAGCAAATGGATGCTTCTCTGGGATGTGGAGATAAGTGGTAGACTTTAAATAGATATATTAAATATTGGTTTCGCCATAAACATGCTTCTCTTCAGCTATGAGCCTTACCTACTAACCAAGAGTTGAGTGTTCAGAGGAGATTAAATAGCAGGTCTTATCATTCATAGAAGTTGGATATTTCGTGTCTTCCCATTGCTGCAGTTCATTTTATTTCATACATATGGATTTAGCAATAATGTGGTAATTGCATTTTCTGGTGATTAACATTGCCCCAGTGTAAAATATAAAAGCCACAGCCTCCAAGAACACTGTCTTCCAAAGTCGTCTTATCACATGGCCCATTGGCAGAGGCAAATGAAGTTAAGTAATTTAATTAGCTGCGATTAGCATTTAAAGCTGTCTTCCCAGAAACCAATAAAGAGGTTCACAATTCATCCTGTATTATTTCACATAGGGCTTTAACAATATTAGGTGAAGACAGTCTAGTTCAGGGAGGTAGTAATTCAATCTGTCCTTCTCTGAATTCCTGGTTTAAATGAGTAACAAGCAAAGATGGTTGTTACTGGGCAGCTGCTAAACATCTGGTAGTGACCGAGTAGGTGACAGCAGCCCAGTTAATCCAGGACAGCTATGTAAATGATGAAAAGCATCATCAGGGCTGGTGCTGAGCTGCCACCTGGGTTGGTAGGAGCAGTGTTTGTCCTGGCAGACATGGCTGGTGTAGAACAGAGCTAGGAGAAGGTGTGGGAAAGGCTGCTTTCCTCCTGCTCCCCTTGGCCAGGCTGCAGTTAAACACTGGCCTGGTTCTCAGAACTGCAAATTTGGCTTCCTCAGAATTGCTTAATTCACTTAGGACAGGAAACACCCCCCCATTGCAACTTTAAAGGACGTGCCAGTCGGGCACACAGCAAAAGCCACTTACAGTTGGAGTAAAGCTGGACCTGGGGTAGCAGTGCCAGGCCCAGCTCCGTTGGAAACCCCGGGAAAGGCTGCCGCAGCACGAGGGCCTGTCTGTACCCTTTTGTGCATTAACATACGTGCCAACTGGGTGAGTGCAGGCAAAAGCAGGGTCTGGCTTAATGGCACACAAAGCAAATGTCAGCTAAATAGGTTTTCTTTCTCTTAATAAGTGATGTGGTGTTGGCTACGGTACAGCCGTGCTGGACGGTGGGGCAGCAGATTCCAGCTCTTGCTTTCTGCCATCCTTTCTTGCTGGGTGCTGGGACATCCCTGCCTGCCTGCCTGGGTGTCCCCTCTCTCCAGGGGCAGATACACCTGCTCACCCTGTCAGAAACACTCCAGGCGAACTCAGTGAAATTGCCTCTTGAAAGTCCGTTTTCATAATTTTCTAGCAGGACTATTACCTGACCTAGACGGCACCTCAATTTATTTCCAGTTTAAACGCACCAACAACCAGAAGAAAAGGTCAAACCACCCTTTAGTGCTGTTGGGTTTTGCCACCCAAAGAAAATTAAGCACAGTTGCCATTCAAGGTGCTAAAAGTGTTAGTGAAAAATCCTGTATTTAACACAGTTTTTAATTCTTGCAACCCTTCAAAAAGAAGGGAAATTAAGCAATCTGTTTCTGATCCTTTTTGCCCAAAGAGAGGTTTCCAGCCCTCTGGACCAGCTCTGAATTTTTTTTTTACCTCCCACCCAGACAGAGACTTAGCATATGGGTCATGCCAGCAACAATGAATCACAGAATCACAGAATGTTAGAGGCTGGAAGGGACCTCAAAGATCATCTAGTCCAACCCCCCTGCCAGAGCAGGACCACCTACAGTAGAGTGCCCAGGAACGTGTCCAGGCGGGTTTTGAATGTCTCCAAAGAAGGAGATTCCACAACCTCCCTGGGCAGCCTGTGCCAGTGCTCTGTCACCCTCACAGTAAAAAAATTAAGAGGGGGGAGTGAAGCATGAAGACGTGTTACCCCTGACACCTCAATGAGAGCTGCTGTTTGAGGTTGTTTCTCTGCCCTGATGGATGGGCAGCAGCGCATGGCCCAAAGCCTTGTCCTAGAGGAGAAGGGTTTCCTCCCTTTAACAGCCTCAGTGCCTTTTTGTACTCCAAACACCTGCCCAAAACCACCTTTTCAGTAACTTGTTGCATTATTTTTAAAAGGCATGTAAGTATCGTTAATAGTCGACTTGCAAAATGTGCCATTTGTCTTTGTAATAATGCTTTCCTTTTTAATCGTGTTCCTTCTTTGCTATTTTTCTGCCAGCCCTTGGCAATGTTTCATTTTAGCTTGAAGTGGAAGAACAGCCTCTTAAAATAGACTGTAATCCTCAGCTATCGTTTGATCAGTTTTAATTTAATTTCACTGCAATGAAAATATAATGGGAGGCTGAACTCCAGAATGTGCAATTCAGGGAAAGTCACTGTCAACATGACTGAATCTGTGACCAACCTTTTGAAACAGCAATGGGGGTCTAAGCCCAGAAGCTCTTTACAATGTGGTCTGCAGCCATCACCTGCTTACAAGGCATATTTTTCAAAAGTAATCTCTGAATTTTGAGTAGGTGCCTTTTGGGATGCTTATATAAAATACCTTTGGTCTGCCTCTCTGATGAGCTGATTGCCTTTCATTGTCGTTTAAAAGTAATGCTCTTCATCCTCAAGCTGTCAGCAGGCTTGGAGGACTTCATCAAAAAGTTAGCACTTGTCTGCTGTGCTTTGGGTACAGGTATAACTCAACTGATTATCAAGACTCCTTTGGTTTTCTTCTCTTTTTTAGCTCTGTGTAGGAGAGAACAAAATGCCTCATTCTCCCCCAGACTGAAGATATTCTACATTGTCTAGGTTCTCTGATTTTCAATACCATAGTATTGTCGTGACTGCTCTGTCTCTGATCTACTTGTCCTCCATCCAGCTTCAGCCTGTCTGTTACTCTGTTGGGATTCAAACATTCTCACTCCTCACAGGAATTATTTTTGGAACTTTTAAAATACTCCGTCTGTAACGTGGTGTTCCTGTGCAGCTGCAACGAGCTGCCTGTGTCGGGAGGATGACTTGGAGGAGGGAACAGAGGCTACAACTCCCCAACAAAGCTGATACAATGCTGCCTTTGTATCTGACCCTTATTCATGCATGAATGCGGCATAAGAAAAAGGCAGCCCCAGCCTAGTCCTGCTCTTGGGACTGGTCCAAGACCTGCCTGGAGGTGAGCAGGGAGTGCTAAGGGGAAGGATTCTTCACCAGTAACTTGTACTCTGCCCCCGTTTTACAAGCAGTTGAAAGCTTTTGCCAAAAGATGCAGAAGCTAAAAAAGTTTAGAGCTGATGATGCTTATTAGTTAAGCTTGACAGTAGCCCCTGAGTAAGAAAGATGAATGGTGGCAGGGCACATGCTATGTCCATCTTTCTTTGTTTTCTTTCTTTGCTTCGGCCAGAGAAGCAGATCTTCAAGAAAACGCTTTTTTCTTGTGAACCTACCAATGGTCAGTATGTCAGCCTGCGAAAATACCCTTTCTTGCACTTGCCAGAAAGCCCTGCAGTGCTTGGATATTCTGGAGTCCTTTCTGCTGCCTCTAGTGTGTTTCACAGTGGGATGTATCTTGATGGGGTCACTAGGTGGACCTAGAAACACCCCTCCATCTTTTTCAGCAGGCCACATTCAAGGACTGCTTGTGCTGTTTCCTCACTGTTTAATATACTGAATTTCTTTGTTAAGCAGCTAGTTGCCTTGATTCCACAAACATAAATTAACCAGCTCTCTATGCAAAAGGCATATAAAAGAATAGTGTTGATCTATTTGAGTGGTATCTTTGGTTCTCATATGATTTTTTTTTTTGGCATATATATGTGTTAACACACGTGTATGCAATTCTTCCAGGATACTGTGCTTCTGAGCAAGATCATTGTTTCTGAGATGTGATGAGGTTGGTGTGAAAGAATGGAATTCTGCTTTCTAAAACAGGGGCCAGAAGTGATGCATGCTGTTGGTGAATGAGCAGTGATCCAAAGTAGTGTGAAAAAAGGTAGAGTGCTGAAAAATTCTAGGAGTTCATGATCCACTGGAAGGAGGGCTGGTACCACACAAGCTGTTGCAGCAGGTGGATCCAGTAGACATTTTTCTTGGAAGTGGGGCACCCACGGGTCCTTTGACAGCAGAAGTTGCCAGTTTAGAGGGGCTGATAGATTGATCTTAGAGCTCATCTGTAAAACTGTGGTAATCTGGGGGGGTGCAAGCCAAAGTGGGTTACATGTGCAACCAACCTGCAGCAATACTTTACTATTCATTAATTTATAGAAGGACCTGGAAGTAAAATTTGCTATGGGATGAGATTACTTTCATGAATTATTCTTGACTTCCAGCCAAAGAGTATATGTGACAAAAAGTTGCTTATCAGCCTGTAAGAAACATTGTAACACTGGAGGAATATAGGATCATACAGTTAAAGATTATGGCCCCAGTTGCACTGCGTTGTTTGAGAAGGCTGCCTACATATTCACTTAAAGTTAAGTTTACACTGATATTCTTTTCACTTCACAGGGACTTGATTTCCTGAACTAATACTCTCCAGATGCACAAAGGTGCAGAATCAAAAGTTTAAGATGAGCAGATCTTTACTATATATTCACTAGTGCTGATCAATTCTTGATAAATATTTTTAGCACAAGAGCGTTAATACTATTCAAAGGTAAATTCATTGTCTGCACATGCAGGGTGCAGAGTCTACAAACCCCACCTCACAGTTGCAAAATCAGAAAGAAGTGCTCTCACATCTGCTTGCCTGATCAATTTGTGAACTGTCAACCAGCAACTATTAAAGCATCTCTGGTGAAGTATGTTTGCCTCTTAAAATTCAAGGAACACATACAATTTATATTTATTTGCCACCAGTATGGATTTGGCCCAGATTGTGCTGGGAAAGGCTGATGTTATCAGTGACCAGATTTTCCATTTCAAAGCGGAGTCTAAGTATGTGCCTGGAATCTGCCTCTGCTCCAGACTGGCTGGAGGCTCCATCATCTTTGTGTCAGTTGGCATCGCTAATGCGTAGCAATTAGATGTAATGAAGGGAAGCTGCTGATAGCTTAGACATGCTGACAGCCTGTTCTGTTTATTTCTTTTAGGGGAATGGATTGTCCAGCCTGTTGGTATGTTTTGGTTGGGAGGTGTGTTTTTATTTTCACGTACTGCGTTTCTTTTAATGAGTTTAGTTCTTTTGAACCAAGAGCTTGCATGCAGTCAAAATGTGTTACAGGTTTGCTCAAGTTATTTTGTGTTGTTTTTTCCTCTTTCTGTGCCCACAAACATGGATTTGTTAGGCCTGTTTTGGGAAACAGGAGTTGCTCATCCACACCACAGCTGTCACACATCCCATTCCTGACAAAGCTGCTGTGCATCTGCTGGCTCCTCCACACCTTCCCAGCAGCATGGCTCATCTATCCCTCCTGCTTGCTGCTTGTCCTCTGCTTTGGTGATTTATTCTGGGTGGATGCCACTTCCTTGCTTATGTGCTGGCTGCTGGGGTGACCACCACCACTGAGTGTCATCGGGAGACTCTGTCCAGAGGTCACCTATGGGCCGGGGGTCACTGTTGGGGGTATGAGCTCCTTTGGGAGGAGGAGCTCTTGGGGATTGCACAAATCTTCCTGTGGGATGTTTGGGGAGGATACCAAAGGTGGGGAAAGGGAGGGGCTGGGTGAGGAACCAGCATGGGAATACTAGAAGAAGAGAATGTAAAAGGCATTGGTCACATGTAAACAAGTGGCTGGTTAATGCTCATGTCTGGCCAGGCTGTAAATGCTGTTTGTCTTTATGTCAGTACTGTATTCACAACCTGAGTTTGATGTGCTTGACTGCACTCACATGTGCCTGTATGATGTGTGAATATGTGCACCTGTGCCCTACTGGGAGTACTTCTGCCTGGGCGTGGGGACGTGGATATTCAGCAGCCTCCCCTCTATTGGGTGCCAGATTTATTGAGCCATAACACTACTGGGACCCTCCCTGCTGCCCTTGGAGAGGCCAGGCGTTGTAGCTGGGTTATGAGAATGGTGTTTATGGCTGTCCAGTGACACCAAGATTAAATGGGACCTACCTGAGGTTTGTGAATTTCTGCCTCGCAGAGGCTCCTTCTGCTTCAGGGAAAACATAGGTTTTACTTGTACAGAAATTAGAGGCAATTATTTTTTTCAATTATCAGAACAAATTACTACTTCTGTATTTTTTTTCTGGTTATAAAGAGTCACTTCTTAAATGTGCCTTTTATATCTTACTTGTTTCATGGAGGCATTTAAGAAACCCTTCCCCATCCTATTATTTATTGCATCGGGATGCTCAGATCTTACAGGCTGCACAAATTGCTCACATCAGCTGTTAAGCTGTGCTGCTTAACCTTGTACTTCATCACCAGGAGAAAGATAATTATATTGGACATCTCCAGATGTTCTCACTTAGGAAAAATAAAACAAAGAAAAAGATAGGACCATATTTCATGTACACCTCGTGACTGAGACTGCTGTGGTCTTTCCAGATAGGGGAGCAAGCTTCTCTGACAAACATCCTACCAACCTTCCTTTCTGCAGAGCCAAAAAGTTTTGTTAGCGTTAAGGGTGTAAGAAGTAGTCACAGGGCCCCCCTGTGTGCTTTCAGGCTTCACAGCTCCTATGTTAGGTGTGACTGCATTTGGTATAAGGTCCTGCCCCTACTGTCGTAATCCTCTATGATGCCACAGGGAATGAATTCTTGGTTATGAATTCTCGGATCTTGTCAACCTGTCAAAGTGCATGTGGGTGTTACCTTGAAAACACCAAAGACTCTCACATCAAAGTCTTCATCAAAGCCACGGCCCCAAACTGCATAGCCTAAACCTTCCGGTATGTATTCTAGGATTAAAACCAACTGTGCAGCAAGTGTGAAACACCTTATTCTGCCTGTTTCTTCCTGCCATCCATCTCTGAGGTTCTCTCCATGGGTCTCATAAAGGTCATACGCAAGAAAGGGAGCAGTTGTTTTGTCGTAAAAGGTGGATATTTATCATCAGCCTTGGCATCCCATTTCTCCATGTATTTTTCAGTGTGTTAAAAGCACTTTGCACCAGTGGTCTTCAGCTGCTGGGGCTATAACTCACCATCTTCTTGTCTAAGAAATAAAAAGAACACAGAGGCAAGAAAACACAAATGTCAATACCACTATGGAAGTTCTTCATGGAAGCGAACAGTCCAGACATGGTAAAAAGCTTGACTTCATGACTGTTTTCAGATTATCCCATGCTAATATTAGTGAACCTTCCACATTGATGACCGGAGCCTTGCAGTTTGTCCAAATAACCCTTTCTGTGCTGAACTCTAGGGTATGTGTGTGTGTGTGTAGATGAGGCGTGAAGAGTAGGTATGTGGGTCTACTTGTGCAACCCCATTAACAACCCTCTTTATGTCCCTTGCTTTCTGATCCACAAGGACAGGTGCTGTGGGATAGTGATTCCCATGTCTGTGCACCAAAAACTCTACAGTGTGGCAGTTGAATGCTGCACCAGAGGATGTCTGACCAGATGCTTAGTGCTTCTTTCCAAAGGTTGCAATGTTGATGGGTTGGGTGGGTGGAAGGCAAGAGCAGTACCACAGAACTGATGATGGGTTGGTGCATTGGTCACAAAGGTTGCACAGATTTTGCTGTGAATCACTTACTGTGGAGCAGATCTGCAAAAGTGCAGCTGTAGATGTTTCCCTGCGTTATTTGTTTAGTGGTTCAATAAATAAAGTCAAGAATTAATGTTTAACTACTGACATACTTTATTCCTGATTGTAACAAAAGTTACTGATAGTCTTAAAAATCTGCAAACAGATGTGTTTTACAAGAGCAAATAGATCATAGGATTTGCTTTTTTGAATTCCTATATTATCTTTTAAAAAAATTATTTAGGAAATTTAAAACACTCACATGGGAGTTGCCTGCAATTACTAGAAGCAACACTAACCATTACAAATGGAAGCTTGGCTTTGTTGTTTATTGTTTTAATGGACAATTTTTATCTCAGTTCCTGAAATTAACAGAATAATATCATGTTACAGGCATGCCTTTTTTTACCTATCCATCAGTTTTATTCAGAGATTCTGTTAAATTGAATGTAATATTGTGTATTTATCAATACAGGTATGCTTGTCAAAGAGACATACTCACTAAGTTTTTCTGGTCATGATGAAAACCTGTGTATTCCAGATATTCCACCAAAAGTTATTATAATGTATCTCAATGTGAAAGATTTGCAAATACTGAGAAAATCTTTATGATAAATTATGGCAGGCAAATTCTTTGTAGCTGTGTTAAATGTGAACAGTGGTAAAACTCTAGGACCAGAAAAATTTGCATCTGAATTTTAACCCTTGTTTAAAGAGGTATTAGTAGGTTCCTTGGAAGGGATATTAGTATTACTTAGTTACAGCAGAAGCTTCAGTGGGCTGTAGCAGAAGCTACGGGCAATGTTTTCCCTGCAACTGGAAACAGCTTTACATTTGCACTTCTTGTGGATCCATATTACGGCAGAATTGTTATATCAAGTTTTTCATAAGCATTTAGTGAGGAGATTGCAGACTCTGCTCTCGCTTTATAAACTGAGATACACCTAGTTCACTTACAGGGCTTTGCTATTATTTGGAGTAAATGAAGTTTTAAATAGAACAGATTTGCAGGAACACACGAGAAAACAATTTCCCATCTACTCTTTTTTTTTATAGAACCCCAAAGCTTTGCTAATAATTATATGTAAAGAAAACCTAGATTGTGAGAAAGTGAGAAATTCAGGTATGAGTTATGTCAATTGGATGGGCTAGCAAGAAAATATTACGGATTCTGAAAAGTCATTTCTCTAAGTGTTGGCTAAAATAGGTAACACATAAGTTACACGTGAATGTAAATCTTAAACAACCCTGAAATGCTTTATGATTTAATTGTCAGGTGACTACAGTAAATGAAATGCAGGAGAAAATGTGCAATTTCTTGTTGGGAAGACTAACTGGGCTTGAAAACTGAGGTTTTACAAATACTTTGTATGTTTCAAGCATATCCTCTGATCATTCCAAATAAAAGCGTATCAGTAATAGCGTAAGGTTAAAATTGATAGGAAATTGAAAAAAAAACCCTCAAAACATTTGCGAGTGTAGGTGCTTAGATTATACCCGTTAGGCAAGTTCATCTAATCATTCCATGTATTATGTGTCTCTATCACTCAACCAGCTCAAAGCAACAGTAGGTCAACCTAAACAATAAATGTAATAGAGTTGCAGTTTGGTGAGTTTTAGTGTAAAGCTAGAGATTTGTTTATTTCTGCTTTGCCATTCACTGCAACTAAACCTTATTTGATCAAATTATACATCAGAGTCTTGAGATCAGGGAAACCATTATATGCAAAGCTGAGTAAATACCTGCTCTCTAAAAATCTTTTTCTATTTGTTTTTGATACAACTTAACAACTATTTTCGATGGATAGGCATATACATGTGCCTACAGAGAGAGAAAGCACTTAAACAGCAGTCTTAAACTAGCTACTGAAGTTTTAAATTGCTACACTTAAATGTTATAAGATGGATCTCACCCACTGAAAGAAATCAGTTAACTTTAACTGGCTATTCTTCTGTCTAGTTACTGCATTGGAGAAGGTGGTTATGCTTCTCAACTTGAAAAAGTTACTTTTTACATTAGCTGTAGTTGAAGAAGTAGACTACTGATTACTTAGAAAACAAAAAAATTGGTGTGAACCTCTTCAGATTACTTGACAAAAGAATCTGCTCACTTCTGAATAAAGGATTTCTTGCAATTCTAGTCTTTAACATAATAAACGTTAATTGCTGCAACATATATGACGCTGTTCTCCAGTCAAGTAAATACATGTAGATGGAATGAATATAAATGCTAATGAAATTCTAGTGAAAGAGGAGATTGTGTATGTTCCTATTTTGATGTTAAATTGTAGAGAATATTAGGATGGAGATTCAAAATTAGTTACTACAAGTTATAATCAAATAACACAAATTACAAAATATTTCTGTGGTTGGTTGTATACATGATGTATTCTGGTTTATGCATACTCCTAAAAATACTCTTTGTATCTTGCACTACTCAGTTGCACAATATTATTTTTTTATTTTACTATTTCAGATCCTCAAAATTACCTTTGGGTTGGTATGGGATTTATTATAGTTAAATTCCAGCACTTTTTAAATGAAAAAGCTTTTAGAGGAAGCTATGCCGAGGTAGTCTCAAGGGCTGGAACTTTGGAAGTTGTTGCTGGTGTTTTTACAAAAAAACACAGTAAAAAAAAGCCAAAGTGTAACCCGGCTTGATGCTGAGCTTCTCCAGAAAGTGAAAACCCCCCTGTCAACCATGAATTAATGCAGTCTTAAAATGTATTCTACAAACATTTTTATTTTACCTTAGGGATCAGATTAAGACAGACTACAAATATTTGTAGCCCATTACAAGTGTATGGGGAGAGTTCTGACTTGCTTTTTCAAAGACACTAAGTAGTTTCACTTAATTGGCAGTCAATTATCTTGAGATTTTTAAAAAATTCCCCAAAGAGTGAACAGGAATATCTCTGCAGTAACAAGACTTCAGTATGAGGACATGTACAAATAAAATCCCCCCCAAGACATTATGTTCAAAAAAAGGAAAACTTTGGAGAAACTTCTTCAGGATTGTAACTTGTGTTTGGTACCCAGTACATACTCTAGCATTGCATTAAGATTTGCTTTGTTTTTATGAAAAGATCTAAGAAAAGAACCTTTAGAGAGAAAGAAGAATAAAACTGGAATATTTCTCTTTTTAGTTTTTTTGGGAAAAGCATTCGAAGTAGCATTGACTCCCCTAACCCTTTGTGTGTGTGGAAGAAGGGAGGGATTTACTCAGTCTCAGATCCATGTTTGTGTCACATTTTGAATTTCTGCAATGCTAGGGACAAACTGAAAACAGGTACAGTCTGTAAGAAGTGTGTACATCTATGACATATGTGTCAGTGGTTACTAAGACGTATGTTTTATACAGTGATGGTCTTAGCTATGACACATTTGTGCCAGAATGGCTTTAGAGTGGACCTGGTTGCAGCTTCCAGACAGGCCTGAAATGATGTATTTATATTGCACAGGAAAGATGAATGTTGGATGAAACCACACTTCATAAGCAGGAAAATAAGTTGAGAAGGAGCCATTTGCATCCAAAAGATTTTCCAAGTGTGGGTTTTTTTTGGTCGCGTCAAACAATGTTTCCCTGGCATTTTGTCTGGCAGAGGCTGACAATATACACTTACAGTGATGAGTTGAACAGGAGCAACAGAAAAGTCTAAGACTCAGATATGCTTGGAAGGTTCCTCAGACTGAGCATTTACTCCAAAAAGTAGCATGTAACTGATAAATGGAGGCCACAGGAGGGGAGTGGCTCCAACAGGTTTACTTCTGGAAGGATAGAGTATGTGCTGAGATTAGTTCCCTAGAGAGACAAGCCCTGAGAAAGAAATCTGCACAGCCACCACATGTCATCTGAATTCCAGGTTGATCTCCATTATGACTTTTGCTGGTTTTCCTTTTTTGTAATTGTTTCCCATTTTGTAGTCAAATACCTCTGCTGTTACTTGGCTGCATTTGAGCTGCTCTGTCTTAAATGTCATCGCATGGTAACTCCTCTCTAGGCAGGAGTCACCCAGGTAGTGGTGACTGCTTAGAGTGGTACATCAGACACTCCTAAAGGACCTCATCTAGAGTGTGATAGATCATAGAATCATAGAAGGGCCTAGGCTGGAAGGGACCTTAGAGATCATTTAATCCAACCTCCCTGTCATGGGCAGGGACGCCTCTCAACTAGATCAGGCACACATGGGGACCGAACGGGAAATGTTGTCCTCTTGTTTTGAATGCACTGGGTTTTTTATGCTTTTTTATGCTTTACAAACATAAAGTCAAAGCCTGCATTCCCCTACAAAGCTGTAACTGTGCAGCCAGTGCAGAGGAGAGATCTTTGTAATCATTGTCATTGTAGACAATAATTTCGTTTGGAAGTATTTTGTTTTCAAGCTAATAATCCAGGTCTTTCCCATATAGTTAATTGCTTTGAGGCATTTTATCTAACCACATAAGTGGTTCTGTTTTTTAAAAAAAGGTCGCAATTTATTCCCTTGCATTGTGATTACAAAATTAAGTTCATGACAGTAATATATAGTATGGATATAATTAAATTTTTTTCATTGTCTTGTAAGAGTTCAGCTACATTAATGTAAAAGGGTTTAATATACTTCAGCATATAAAGAAGGAGATAATGTGTTTTGATGTAATTGTTTCTATAGTAGAGAAATTTTAAAAGTTTAACCCAGCACAAAGGCTGTATATAGACCGCATTCTGCTTGACCTTGAAATCTGAAGACATACTCTTATGAGAAATTAAGTTAAAGGATCTTAATGTCAGAAGGCAAAAGGACTTTAACAAATGAACTCATACAGAAGATTTGTTGCTGTGTTATTTCATGTTTAGGACATTGCTCTTTCTTCCTTCCTCGCTGTCATCTGGCCTGATATGCTTTGGTTCTGATTAATGGTGGTACCCTTTCTGATCAGACAGTCGTCATTGATAGAGCCTTGCTAGGTTGTGTGGCAAAGAAAATTTGCAGTTACTGTCTGAACTTTTAGGAGCAGAGATTGTATGGTATAAGATGGAGAAAAAGTTATCTCACTAGGGTTGCTGTTGGCTGATTTGGCAGAAAGTACTTTTCAGTCTGTCAGGTGATATGGTTGTACTGGCTTCCTATTGGAGTGCTCTGAAGACTGGATAGGAAATATCTACAAGGAGTGATGGGAAATCATACCATCGTAGAATGGTTTGGATTGGAAGGGACTTTAAAGATCTTCTAGTTCCATCCGCCCTGCCATGGGGAGGGACACCTCCCACTAGATCAGGTTGCCCAAAGCCCCATCCAGCCTGGCCTTCAACACCTCCAGGGAGGGGGCAGCCAGAGTTTCTCTGAGCATGCTGTTGCAGTTTCTCACCACTCTTGCAGTAAAGAATTTCTTCCTTATATCTAATCTAATCTACTCACTTGCAGTTTGAAACCATTACCTCTCCTCCTATCACTTTGCTTCCTGATAAAGAGTCTCTCCCCTTCTTTCCTGTAGGTCCTCTTTAAGTACTGAGAGGCCACTATAAGGTCTCCCCAGAGCCTTCTCTTCTCCGGGCTGAACCACCCCAACTCTCAGCCTGTCCTCATAGGGCACGTGCTCCAGCCACCTGATCATCTTCATCGCCCTCCTCTGGACCCTATCCAACAGGTCCATGTCTTTTTTAGGCTGGAGGTTCCAGGGCTGAACATAGTACTCCAGGTAGGGTCTCACCAGAGCAGCATAGAGATGGAGAATCACCTCCCTTGACCTGCTAACCATGCTTCTCTCGATGCAGTCCAGGATGCGATTGGCTTTCTGGGCTGCGAGTACACATTGCTGGCTCATATTCAGTTTTATATTGAAGTCCTTCTCCCCGGGGCTACTCTAAATCCGTTCATCACCCAGCCTGTATTTGTGCTTGGGATTGCCCTGACCCAGGTGCAGGACCTGGCATTTAGCCTTGCTGAACTTCATAAGGTTTGTACAGGCCTGCCTCTCAAGCCTGTCAAGGTCCTGCTGGATGACATCCCTTCTGTCTAGCATGTTGACTGCCCTACACAGCTTGGTATCATCTCAGACTTGCTGAGGGTACATCAGTCACAGAATCACAGAATGTTAGGGATTGGAAGGGACCTTGAAAGATCATCAAGTCCAATCCCTCTGCCAGAGCAGGAACACCTAGATAATGCTACACAGGAACGTGTCCAGGAGGGTCTTGAATGTCTCCAGAGAAGGAGACTCCACAACCTCCCTGGGCAGCCTGTTCCAGTGCTCTGTCACCCTCACTGAAAAGAAGTTTCTTCTCGAGTTTAAGCGGAACCTCTTATGTTCCAGTTTCAGCCCATTACCCCTTGTCCTATCATTGGTTGTCACCGAGAAGAACCTGGCTCCATCCTTGTGACACTCACCCTGTATATATTTGTAAACGTTAATAAGTCCACTGTCCATGTCACTGGAAGAGGCATTAAACAGCATCGGTCCCAGTACTGAGGAACACCACGCTGAGGAACACTGCTCATCACTGGTCTCCACTCTGACATTGAGCTGTACACCACAAGTGTTTGAGTGCAACCATTCAGCCAATTCTTTATCCACCAGGTGTTGAATCCATCAGATCCATGTCTCTCCAATTTAGAGATAAGGATGTTGTGTGGGACAGTGTCAAATGCTTTGCGTAAGTCCAAGTAGATGATGTCAACTGCATGTGGAAATGTTTTGAATTGCCTCCGGTATCATCATCATCATCATAGAATGGCCTAGGCTGGAAGGGACCTTAGAGATCATTTAATCCAAGCTCCCTGTCATGGGCGGGGACGCCTCTCAACTACATCAGGCAACACATGGGGACTGAACGGGGATCGAACCGGCGACCTTCGTGTTATCAGCACCACGCTCTAATTGAGTGAGCTAACCCGCCTCCCTGCAGACATGTGGAGCTATTGACTAAAAGTTGGGGTTTGTGAAGCTTTTATTTATTTATTTTTAATTCAGAGCTGCTCTGATTTTTGGTTCATACTGTCAGTAGATCCTCTTGAAGATCTTCTGGTTACTTCCCACTGAAGAGAGTCTTGCTGTGGATAGAGTAACATGACTGGGGACCAGCTCTACCTTAAGAGGAAAAAAGAGGTGTTGTCTCTGTTTTCCATTCATTTTTTGGCTTTCTCCTTTTTCCTGATTTAAAGTCCATAGCTAAGCTGTCTCCATGGGCACAGATCTGTCAGAAGTCCAGAGACCTTTTTATTCTGCTTTACCTAAGTCCTTACACCCTCAGCCCCTAAGCAGTGTTATGATAGGTAGTGTAGGAGCATCAGTCACTGTAGAGTTTGTTCTTTCTCTCATCTTGCTCAGTGAGAGAACTGTGTTGTGGTCCTAAACAATCATTGAAAGCCAGACCTTTAGGTCAGAGCTCAGACCAGGCTGCTGCTGTGTACATCTGGTTTACAGAAGAAATTCTCATCCTTATTACTTATAGATACTGTAACTATCATCCTACAGTAGTTCTTTGTGGCATGGACCCTGTAATGTTTGGAGGCAGTCTTGCATGGCTTGCCAAATCTCTAAGTGGTCTGATGGGACTCAAGTCTTTGATTTTATTGTAGAAATGTATGCTTATAGTGAGTGGCAGTGGGGCGTTTAGGGAGCGTGTTGCAACTTAACATCTACAGCAGTAACTAAGCTGCCAGATAATTATCACTTGTTTTCTGCAATGATTTGTACTTCCTATGGCTCTGTCACATTAGCAAGGGCTCACTTAGGACTCAGTCAAGAAGAATTAAAGGGGATCTGGGCTCCATGCTCCATGCTGTGCAAAAGAATCATACACAAAGCAAATGATCTGTTAGACAAAGGAATAGCTCAGGGGACTCTTTGCTTTAAAGCCTGGCTGGAGGATCCTGAATTGGCCACAATGATCTTTTTATAACTTAATAAAAAAATGAACAATGGCTAATTGCTCCATTGTCTTGGGGGTTCTCTTAAATTCTGATATAAAAATGGTAATTTTTAAAAGCAGAAAATATAAAGCAAGACTACAAGCCATCTGTTGAATGGAGCTGTGCACTCAGCTTGTTTTCCTCTTGGGTTTCTGTACAGTCCAGTCTAGGACAGTTAAGTCAGTGGAAAGAGTCCAATTATAAATTGGGGGGAAATATTTTTTTTGCTTCTTAAGCTCACTTTCCCAGAACAGGGTGATAGTGTGTGTCTCTTGGGCCAATTTAAGGACATCGGTATTAACTCCAGCACTTTGATAAAAAATCAGCATGTTTTATTCAATAGAAACCTTCTATTTTATTAGTGGCACAAGCATATAAACCATTGGTAACTATTAATTGGTACAGCTCCTCCCATTTGAAAAAGAATGAGCAATGTGGGTAAAGGCTTTCTGTGTTCTTGCAAGACTGGATCCGAGTCAATGTTAGATTTGGCCAAACCATTGAAATAAACTATTGTGATTAAGTCAGTGATGGGGAAATTGTAAATATCAGTGTGGGGAAATGTGATACATTAAAACGAGTCATATAAAAGCAAATATTTAACAAAAAGAGGAGGAAGTTGTCGCTCTGTTCACAAGCATCTTTAAGTCATCATACACAGAATGCAGATTTGGAGAAAATGTTTGTCATGTTGCTGTGAAAAACATTTGGGCTGTTTGCCCATGTAAGTGGGAATCACAAGCTCCTCTATGACACTGGCAGGAGTCTGCTCCTTACCTATGCTGGTTGCATAATTTCTTACTCGTGTCCTCAACTAGAACACTAAAACAAATCCAAACACTGTTTAATGTGCACCATGGCTGAATCGGGGCAGGTACCATGAAGGCAAGGTGGTGGAGCAGGAGATACAGATAGTGAAGTGTTTGTGGCAGGAACGATTATCCCAGTTAATGAAAGGAAGCTTTCTCTTTCTGAAGGCCATGTGTGCAGGCAAGAAGTTGGAACAGGATGATTGATCTGCTGGTTGTCTAGGCTTTGTGGTCATTAGAGGAGGTGAAGGTTCAGCAATTCTGGGAGAAAACAGTGGCTTAAAACAACTTGTGCTGCACCAGAGATGCTGACTGCAGAGGGGTGGGTGTGCAGAACAAAGGCTTAAGACAGCATCTCTCTCCAGCTGGCAGAGAGCAAAAAAAACCTTGGTGGAAAAAGGAGTGTTCAGAAAATACATTTAATATTTTAGGGAGAGTATTTTAAGATAAGGACTGTGAGTAGTGAAGAAAGAGGAGGTAATGTGAACAAAGCAAAAGGCAAGTAAAATGTCTATGGAGAAAATCTATTTTTATGAATAACATAAGCAAGATGTGGGATTAGAAAGGCCATAAGGTCACAGAAATCGTGTTTGGAGAGAAAAAAGGCTAAACGGGAGTAGATCGTATGTGAGCAGTGAAGGAGAAAAGGGTAGATTTTAGACATACAGGACTGAACAACCAATGATAGGACAAGGGGTAATGGGCTGAAACTGGAACATAAGAGGTTCCGCTTAAACTCGAGAAGAAACTTCTTCTCAGTGAGGGTGACGGAGCCCTGGAACAGGCTGCCCAGAGAGGTTGTGGAGTCTCCTTCTCTGGAGACATTCAAGACCTGCCTGGACACGTTCCTATGTAGCATTACCTAGGTGTTCCTGCTCTGGCAGGGGGGATTTGACTTGATGATCTTTCGAGGTCCCTTCCAATCTCTGACATTCTGTGATTCTGTGATTCTGTGTGAAATAAGACATAGGTAGGTATTTGTGGAGTAACTGGAACTGAAGTGGCTAAGGAGGTTGGAAATTGGTTTCATGGTAAAGGATGTGGAGGTAGAAAGGGCGTATCTACATCCCTCCAGAGCAGAAGCACGCTGGTGTGACTGTGTGGGGAAGCTTGTGCATGTGCTTTCCAAGCTGTGCCTCCTCTTCGGAGATGCAAGACTTGTTTCCTCAGTCTGGTGGGCCAACTCTTCTTGCACTACATGGGAGGGAGAAGAAAGGTGTCCTCCCTTTATATAATACTCACTGTTGGTTTATGCATGACAGAATATAGACAATGTGGGTTTCTAAAATACTTTCAAATTCATTAGATGTAACACAGAAGAAATGTAAAACATTTGCCATGTGTATTCCAGAAGAATCATAGAATCAGAATGTGTTGGGCTGGAAGTGACCTTTAAAGGTCATCTAGGCCAACCCTGTTGGGGCTGGACACTGTTTCCTTGCTTGGATCCTTCTGGCTTTTCTGTGCTGTGCTGAGAAAAGATTGCTCTGCCCGTCAGTAGGAAGGAGGACGGCAGCAACGCTGGCCATGCTCCACCACAGGACACTGCTCTCGACTGCTTGTGCAGGGGCACCAGGGTAAATGTGCTGGATTTTTAAGACCACGTTTGTTGATGTTGAAGCCCAGTGCCAGTTAGAAAGCTTCCACGTTGTAATAACTTGAAATTACAGAGCCTGAAAATATTCCCTTTGACACAGAAAAGTATCCCAGGTCTTTTTAAAATTCTTTTTATTTCAAGCACCACCAGAAGAGATTCCAGTACACTGGCTGAAATATAATCAGTCAGATTAGAACTGGCACAGCATTAGGAAGATATTTGCTCTCTAAGGATATTTATCATTAGTGCCAATAGTAATTTGGATTCTCTGTCGGATCATACAACAGGCTACTGAACATTACTTTCAGCAATATAGTAATAATAGAGAACTAACTGCTTAAACCCGCATTAAGTGGAAATGTAATGCTTCTTTCATGAAAAATTTAATCATTAATTTTATGTTGGTATCTCTTTAACATTATTAAACTGTATGCTGGAGACAGTGGTCCCATAAACCACATTTTTCCTATAGGAGCTGTATCACTTAGATGACTGTAACCCAGTACGTGTTACAAAGATTAATGAAAGTGTTAAAATGACTAATGCCATAATTAAGCATTCAAATGGCAGCAACAGGAAAACACCAACTAATACAGTATGTGTATTTGTGTGTGTGTATGTATGTACATTCATAATACATATTATTTTATATATATAGTTGATTGCATGAAGCCTCTAAAGTCTAATTAGGAGATTTTCTAATGTAGTATTATAGTCCAGGTACATATGTGAGTATTGTGGTAAACCGAGACCTACATACAGACATGCATTTCTTCGTTACACAACAGCATACTTAGCCACAAGTACTGAAAATATTCCTATATGAGTCTTGGTAGATCATTTTTAAAAGTGGCTTCTAGTTCACATGCATATGAAAGAGGCAGAGATACACATCTGTGTTGACCTGAGTTCAGAAGAGCACTGTCAGATGGCATCCGAGAATTTTAGGGCACTCAGTGGATTTCACCGATGTCAACAGGTGTCAGGTTTTGAATTTGGTAGGATTGGGGTTTTTTAGGTTGTCAGTCTTTCTCTCTCTTTTAAGTGAGATGGTTGTGCAAAAACCCTCTTCAAGGTCAGCAGCCTAGAAGGCTTGTTCTTCAGGTATGTTCACTTAAATAGAAAAAAAAAGGCAAGAAACATCTATAACCTGGTAACCTGGTTACTATAGATGTCTTACCTGAGAGGACTATGCTTCTCTTCAGAATTTTGGTTACACTGGAGCTGGTATTTATGTTGCAGAATCTAAAAGCAAATGCATACCCCCATGCATGGTGACCTCCATGCCCTTTCCTGACTACAAAATGTGAGGAAGCCAAAGTACAATAAACCAGATACCCACTGGAGGGAGCTATCAAAGTCCATGCTGGTATTTCTTCTGATTGATTGATAATTTTTTTTTTCTGGTCCTATTTGAGCTGTTAGAAACTGAGCCAGGTCTGAAATACCACAGAAATGCTTGCTGCATGTGCTGGGGTTGGCTCTGTGGTTGAAATGGTGATTGAGAAGAAGGTGGGAGACTATTCAGTTTTGCCTGAGCTCCTAATCATTTTCATGCTTAACTGCTTTAACAGGCTGTAACTGAAGGTTTATATAAAGTTTACCAGTCAGTCTTTGCAGTGTGCTCTTGCCAGCACTTGTTGGATAACGTCCATTGCCTAAAAGCATTGCCATGCAGTAAAACACAGAGGGAAACTTCTGTTACATTACAAAAGACACTCTGAATCATGTCTGGGATATTCAGAGCAGCAGTGATATACTGCCACTGGAAATTTTGTATTAAATCAATTTTGAGCTCTGGGAATATAAAATGAGAATTTTTTTTTTTTTTTTGGTAGTGCTTGTTTTCAAGCAGGCTGTTAGAGAATTTCTTAAAACCCTGGCTTGTGTGCATTTGTCAGGGGACACTCTATTATGGTGAGGAAACTTCAGATTTGCCTGTGCTGACATTGTGCTGCTCCTGGGCCATGTGAGCCAACCTGGTGCAATCTGCAGCTGCCTGCAAAGCAACCTGAGAAGAGCTTTACCAACAGAAAGTCATTATTAAAGCTCACTAAAATGTTTTGTAGAAATATGTAAATGGTATTTAGATCTGTAGAAATAAATTACTCAAATCATTCCTTGAGATTCAGTCAGTGCATATAAGCTGTAATGTTATAATAAACTATATTACAGTATTTTTAATGAAATACACATAAAGCACTTCTGTAGGTTCAGAACTGAATATTTTGCAATTATTTGCTGTATAAAATTATGAGATTTCAACATTTCTTCCAAAATTTCTAAATCTTACCTTTTTTTCTGGGAAATAAATATGATTCCTGTTGACCAACCGCAGTTTCTGACTGCTTTGGTCAAAGGAGAGGCAGTAGAGAGGCAGGACTGCATGATCATAAAGACTGTTTCATCTCCATCATCAGTACTTTTTTCTATATTATGTATACATACTTTATGATTTAGCAGCTATATTGGGTATGCATGGACTACTCATTTTAATCACAGAATGTTAGGGATTGGAAGGGACCTCGAAAGATCATCAAGTCCAATCCCCCTGCCAGAGCAGGAATGCCTAGACTATGCCACACAGGAACGTGTCCAGGCAGGTCTTGAATGTCTCCAGAGAAGGAGACTCCACAGCCTCTCTGGGCAGCCTGTTCCAGGGCTCCGTCACCCTCACTGAGAAGAAGTTTCTTCTCGAGTTTAAGCAGAACCTCTTATGTTCCAGTTTCAGCCCATTACCCCTTGTCCTATCATTGGTTGTCACCGAGAAGAGCCTGGCTCCATCCTCGTGACACTCCCCCTTGATATATTTGTAAACATTAATGAGGTCACCCCTCAGTCTCCTCTTCTCCAAACTAAAGAGCCCCAGCTCCCTCAGCCTTTTCTCATAAGGGAGATGCTCCACTCCCTTAATCATCCTAGTTACCCTGTGCTGGACTCTCTCCAGCAGTTCCCTGTCTTTCTTGAACTGAGGGGCCCAGAACTGGACACAGTATTCCAGATGGGGTCTCACCAGGGCAGAGTAGAGGGGAAGGAGAACCTCTCTCGACCTACTAACCACCCCCCTTCTAATACAGCCCAGGATGCCATTGGCCTTCCTGGCCACAAGGGCACAGTGCTGGCTCATGGTCATCCTGCTGTCCACCAAGACTCCCAGGTCCCTTTCCCCTACACTGCTCTCTAATAAGTCATTCCCCAACTCCTTAAAAGTGTGCTAAGCATTAGCCCACTCATTTTATGGAAACATAAAGTATGACCTTAATTTCTGCTACATCTATAAGCTGTTTATTTTTTTTATAATGTGTAACATTTTTAATATATTTTTTATAACTTAGCAGCAACTTTTGTGTTATTTGATTATTCTGAAGGATACTCATTTGGTAGCTCTTTCCTGCTCAACAGAACACATGGATTTAACCTTAATCATTCATATGAGTTTAATAACAATAAATAAGGCTGATATTGAAGGTACCTTCCTGACGGTTTATGATTATACCATAGATCCAACGTATCCTGGTGCCTTGATATGCAACAGTTCTTGTTTTGTACTTAACCAAAGATTTTTTTCTTATTCTTGGTAATTTGTAATAGTACTCTTTCATTTTTAAAAAGAAATAGTAATTGTGCCCTGACAACATGGATACCTGAACATTTGGAGTAGAATTAAGAGTAAATTTTGGTTTAGTCCAGATTTTGTAAAGAAAACCTATTTTCTTTAAAAAAAAAAAAAAGATGTTGGAGACAGAGAAAAATGAACAGCATGTGTAAGTGGGACATCTGCCATGACAGGCAGCACCAAGTCTCTTACATCTCTCTCCAACCTCCACCAGGATTTGTCTGAATTATCAGCAGATGTTTGTTGCGTATTTTTGGAGTATCCTAAATCAGATGAGTTACCATGCTACTGCTTGCCTCATCTTTTGAGTCAATATAATAAATTTCCTAATTTTAGAGACTTGCTGTAACAGATAGCTTTTCAATTTGTCCAATGGCATGAAAATAAAGAGTTTAATACCAGATGGGAAAGTGATGGCTCCATACCCATACATATAAGTAGAACATGTTCTGCAGTTTATAACTTGCCATATTTTGAGAGGGATATTTATGGTAATCTTTTTTTGTAGGAAGGTAAGTTACTCTGACTAGGTATTATTACATTAATTTTTTCCTCGGTATAGTCGGCCATTTCTTCCTTTAATTTATGTAGCATTTTTTTAC
Source organism: Trogon surrucura (assembly GCA_020746105.1). Classification (NCBI taxonomy): domain Eukaryota; kingdom Metazoa; phylum Chordata; class Aves; order Trogoniformes; family Trogonidae; genus Trogon; species Trogon surrucura. The sequence continues at coordinate 56,402,688 of CM036618.1, forward strand.
AAAGTTGAAGAAATTGTAAACCCCCCCAAATTATCAGAGGGCAAAAGAAGGACCAACGTAGTACCTGGAATCACATTTCACTCATTCTTTGTTATTGAGTCAGTCTCTAATTGATCATGGCCTTTATTTGGTGTGTCAAGGAAGCAAAGGTAATTGCTCAGCTCTCGCAGCAAAGTAAGAGAGAAAATACCACTATATTGTCAAACTGATGCCTTTTTCAAACTACTGGTGGAATATGTACATTCTTCTCTTTTTTAAATAAAAACCCTAAGACTGTTTTATGAAGGAAAATCCTCCTAGCTGTGAATCCTTAAGATTTTAGTGCCTCTTTTTTTGGGTTAGTTTAGACACTTACAGACTCGGATGGACTCATTTGATGTACTGTTGAGACCCTGCAGCTTTGCGTAGTGTGCTCCAGAGCTGGCAGGTAAATTCACTCACTGTCTACAGCACCCAGAAGTTCATCTGGATGATCGTAATTACATTTCTGTTTGGCCTCCACCTTCATTTCTTCTTTTCAAGTGACTGCCTCGTAAATGGTGATGAAGGTCACTTAAGCTTTGTATGGTGTAACTGAGGCCTGCTGCTGCTGAACAGTCAGCTCTGCTACAAAAAAAAGAGAAAGGAAAAAAAGCCCTCATGATTCATAGTCTGCTAGTGCTTGATATTTTATTTATCAGTTTGTTAATGTTTATTGGGTGGTTTGTTCATGGGTTTGGGGTTTTTTTTGTTTTTTTTTTTAAGCCTTACCGTCTGGAATCCTAGGATTCAAAGGAGATCTTAGCTTTTGTTTTACAAAATGAAAATGTCTACATCTCTATTTTCAAGAAAATTTTGAAAACCTACTGTGAACCTGACATGTATATTTTAAAATAGCAAATATATTATTCTAAGGTCTGGGCTTGTTCTTTTTTGTATGGTTTGAATTTACAAGAGGGCTCAAAGCAATGACTGACTAAACTCATCACTCTAGTTTTTGGGTGGTTTAACTCATGATTTAGATGCTCAGTGTTAGAAATACAGTAGAATAAGAAATGCCATATTGTTCTAGTACCTACTCTGCCTCTCTCACTCTGCTTTATTTAAGAATATTTGCCTACAGGCATTCCCAGTTTCCTTTGCCTTCTTTCTTCTATAGATTTAAAGAATACTACATGCATTCCAGCAGGCTGCTTTGCATTTTTCCACAATCCCCAGTTCAGCGACAAGGGCTGTTTTATGGCCTGAATGTCAGTCAGGTGGGTGTGCACACACAGTTTTACCTACTGAGCAAGAGACAGCTTTCATGGAGTGACACTTTTGTGTGTAGATTTACTTACATGGGAGAGTTTATACAAATCTCATTTATAGAATTATTCAGCTGGCAGCAAGCGATTGCTGATAAACCTGCAACAGAAGTATTTGACACCAGCTATGCAAAATATGCTAATCTATAAAAGAAACAAATAACACTCAAGTTAGAGCTTTAATAGTCATCAGGAAAAAAAATACCCGTTACATGGTAGTTATTCCAGAGTGGAAATGTAAACCCTGTGTGACGATGTGTGGAGGCTTTGGGCTGTATCTCACTAAGGGAGGGTGTTGCACAGCTCCAAGGTGCTGTGGGCTGGAAGGCTGGTGACTGCCCCAGGTTTCCTTGCTGCTGGACTGGCTGAGATTGTGCACCTACACGGCCAGTTTCTTGGCTTTGGCACACGATGGCTGGTTCGTGTGGGCTTTGGAGGGAAGAGGGAAACTCAGGGCTCCCCACAGGTGGAAGGTACGGGCAGAGGCTGGACGGAAATGCAGCAGCGAGGGCAGTGCAGCCGAGGAGGGAGTGACCGATTATGCTGGATTGAAGAAGCAAAGTGTGATGGGCAGTGTGAGGAGGGGCCGCCGTAGGGGTGCGGTTAGCAGTGAGGCTGGTTCGCCTGCCTGCAGCACAGCTCGGGGTCGTGCAGTGGCCCAGGTCGGGGTGCATGAGGCTGTGCCCTCAGCATCCTCTGGTACTGGCCTTCTTTCCACTATGGACACCTACTCTGTGGCTGCCTGAGCGAGGGAGCATTTCAAAATTCACACAACAGCAACAATGAAAGCTAGAACTGAGAATTGCCCAGGCCAGAAAAGTAACTTTTTAAAACTTGGTGTTTGGGAAAGGAGGGGCTGACACAGGTATTTATTGTAGCTGAATCTTCTGTAACATGGCTTTAACTGTGACAGACCCTGTGGTTAATTGATTTAGACCTCAAGTTTAGACTCTGTGATTGCTTCCTATTTCATACAGTTTACCCTAGGCATGAAACCTGCTTCTGTCAGACAGTCCTTAATTTTATTTGCTCAGCTCCTGAAAGCCAGTGAAATCTGCTGTAGAAACAGAATTTGCGAATGAGCTCACTTGGCAGAGCAAACATAAAACACCGGCACAGGTGTGCAAACGCTCGCGGCTGATGCTGGGATGCTGCTGTATTTCTTGGCAGTGGGTTAATGCACAGACGTGTTTTCTGGCCTGTCCCCAAACCAAGAGCTTAGGTTGTGCTGGGACATGGAAAGCAGAAGGCAGGGCTTAGTGTTTTTAAAGCTTCCCCTTTCAATCAGGGCTCACGTACTCTTGCTGCAGCAGATGGAGGGAATGGTACCAGCCTCGAACTACTGGTGGCACCCTGTCACTCAACAGCTGTAAACAGCTTTTTACAGTGAGCTCTGTTATAGACTATAAATAAGATGCCACACATCCTTTAAGCTAGTGGTGAGCATGCTCCACCACTGACTGTGTCAAGCCTAGGACAAGGAGGTGCACAAGGCTTAGCAAGTCTTTCTGGAGTGGGTTCATGCAGAAGAGTCCAATGGGGCAGATCTGAGGGGAGGATGTGCTGGAAGGTGTCTGGCATTGCTCTGTGGCATCTGTGAGAAGCTGCGTGTCTGAGTCTTGCAGAGTGTCCCATCAGGAAATCTGCAATGAGGAGGAGAAGCTAATCTTCCTCCACAGTCTGTATATCCATTCCCAGAATCAAAGGAAAGTAAGACTGGGAGAAATCACGTACTGCAGGCGTTCCTAACATCTAATCTGCCTTGTGGAGCTGCTAGGAGCAGTACTAGCTTCTCCTTATCCCCAACCATACAGCTGCTTTGAAATGGGGCAGTGTTACAATCTGTGACCACCTTTGCTGCCTTTAACCCATTCTTGAAAATCTTCAGTGATGAAGATTCTTCAACCTTCCTAGGAAATCTCTCCTGCTGCCTCTACTTCCTCATCATTGAAAAGTTTTGCTGTTGAAGCAACTTGGAGATGTGCCCAGAGGGAATAGGATGCCTTGCTGTGAGACTTGTGGAGGTGGTTCTCGAGGAGACGCCTAGGAGCTTGAGCAGGCAATAGGAGGTTGAGAAACTGAGGTTGGCCATAGAAACCTCTATGCAGTGTTGAATTTATTTGTGTTTAGCTGGTCCCATTGCTGTTGTTGCCAGTGCTGTGACTATTATTCCCCATCCTCTCTACTCTGCTTCCAGGTTGATCTTATGTCTATATCTGGCTTGAACAGTAGCAGTAAGAGCGAGCCAGGAGCTCTGCTTCATGGGGCTTACGTCTGGTGATGAGTGCAGGTGACTGCTGTTGAAGTCTATGCTCTGTCACCCTTGTCATACCTAACCCATGGCAAAATCTGTGCTGTAGGTTCTCTACCCTTGTTTCCCATCTGTAAAACAATGATAGTCCTGTCCTAAGTGATGGGAGCTTAGCTAGGCTCAGTGTGTTGAACGTCCAGGCCAGCTCTAATGAGGGACCCCTAACAGATAAGAGTGTTGCTGCCTGAGAAATGGCAATGGCTGCTTGGCTGTTAAAAACAGTCTGTGCAGTGGCATCTAGTGCATGGTGGGAAGAATTACAGATGACCAGCGACCTTCCAGCTGAGTAGTGTCACTGAGGAAGGACCTCCAGGTGCTTTTCAGGAAAGCTCTGGGGCTTCAAGCCCCTTTCTTCTTCTCTGCTCTCCAGCGTGGAGCAGGGGAACACAAGTTTTAGGGCAGCTCAGAGCACCGCAATCTTGTTCAGGCATTTATAGAGGAGCAGGGGTATTGTCACCATTCTTGGTTAAGAGAGCTGCTGACAGGCCAGAGGACCTGTAGGTGTTTTGCCTGACAGGGGGTAAGTGTCTGGACACCCAGAATCTCAGTCATAGCATCAGCACATGCTTATCTCTGTGCCTCCTTAAACTGAAATGCATTGGGTGCCAAACAGGCACATCATAACATCTCACCTGAGTCTGGACTTAAAATCCTGTGCAGTGCCACATTCTACGCTTTTTTCTTACATAGAAGGAAAAGATCGTTATGTAAAATGGCAAAGAAGAGGAACTGAGCAACCTTGGGTCAGCGTTCTTGACCTAGGGAAGGTGAAAAAGGATGGTGATGCAAATAAAAAATTTGAGGAATCACTGTTAGGTACAAATGAAAGTCTGTTTCCATTTGATATTTTGGTTCTTGCATGATGCAGTAATTCTGATGGGTATCATAGTGTGTTTGTTTGCTTTTAGGGACTTTGTATGCTCATTTTCAGCAGAAAAATGCGTGAAATGTGTGTACATGCACACGCATATGTATGCATGCGTGTGTGCTAGATTGCAGTATTTTCATAGCAAACCAAGTAAGGGTCATATCTTATTAAGAACTTCTGTTGTGGGTTGAGTTTTTTCGGAAAGTTTTTCATAAATAAAAATATCTATCTGTATGTTCTAGGAAAACACAGGAATTTGAAAGAAAAAAAGTTTACCATAGAATAGATATATTTATATCAATAGAAGACTTAATTGTACTCTTACTGAAGTTGATAATAATCCTTCCATTGTAGTGGTCTGAGCAGGATTGACCCTAGAAAGCTTCAGTTTCCAAATGATTTCTCATTAATGACAATGGGTCAAGCAAATCCTCTTATGGAAATACTAGAAACTCTTGGATTTTGCCCTGAAGAGGTGGGGATCAAAGTTCCCTCCTAGCAGCACAGATAATCAACCACATCTTTATTGCTTTCCTTTCCTGTATATTAGCACAAATGCACAGCTTGTAGGTATTGGATGAAGCCTTCAAATCTTATTGATTCTGGTTCTGGAGACCTGAGATCCTTCAGCAGGCAAATCAGAGCTGCCTAACACTGAAGAGGAAGGGAATAATAAGTTTATCAACAATTCAGTGTCAGTTGTCACAGAAGGGTTTATTAATTCTGTTGGAATAATCCACTAGGTAGTTTTATTATAGAAATTAAATGCACTGAAGTTTATGTTCAATAAGCTGCCAGAGATGATATCTCACTTCTGTCCTTTTTTGGTGGATGGGAAATAGCTGGTGAAGTATTCAGACTTCATTCTTACCCTCCGTGATAAGACTTGACTAAGTGTCTCTTAGCTTTCAAAATACTGCTTTATCTACCAAGTTAATAAACACCTCTGGCCCTTTCGCACTATTCCTACAAACCCATTTTTTGGCCGTCCTGATGTATGTGGCCTGCCTTCCTTTCTGACAGGAGTAAAAGGATGAAGCCCAAACTGAATATTGCTTTATAACAGTTATTTCCTTGGGCTGCAGTATCTAGTTAAGAATCTATTTTCTCAAGACAGAGAATGCTCTAAAGAAGATTAGCCACATCCGTTTTTCCTGTCTGTACATATCTCATTCATCCGATTTGGATGATCCATGGGAGAGTTTCTTCCAGATGTGAGAGGGACACAGTGTTTTTGGGAACTGTCTTTTCATACAAACTGGATAAGGCATGCTTTGCTTCTGGAAGCAGAGGAGATCAGACCCAGTTTATTCTGTTTCTTTGCCTTTTTATTAAATGGTTATTAAAAAAAAAGGGATTTTATGGTAAATGATGGATTTCTTTTGAGGTCCTTATCATCCCTTTGGTTATCATTGGTTGAGTTTTGCAATAGCAACACTGTGAGTATTTGTTTATGAAGTGGAAAGTTATTTGATGATACTCACTGCACAGTTGAAATTAATATCTGGTAGAAACAAATTTGAAAAGATACTATATTTGTGAATTAAAGCTTGGGGTTTTTTTAAAGCTTTGTTTGTGATCACAAGTAAAATCCTTTAAATCCTTAGGCAGAAAAATAGCAAGAACTCACAGTTATCAGCTCTTGGACACGTTGTTTTCAGAGCTTGCACAACTCCACTTCATAGTTACAGCTATCGTTTGGAGCCTGCACTTGGAGCATCTGCAGCTCCCTGTGCATTGCTTTTGATTGCAGTTAGCTAGGATGAGAAAATTAAGTGGTGCTGAATGCTAAATTCATTACGTGCAGTGCGTTTCCTTCTGCCTCTGGGTGTAAGCACCGATTACTTCACACATTCAGCACCTCCATTTCAGCTCTTGTGACTAACACAGACATGTTCGCTATTACGGAGTAGGTTTAAGTAAGTTTTCATCATTAAAAATAATGCATCATTCTTAATTAAAGATCACCTTATTCATAATTCCAAAAAAAATGGAAAGTGATTCAACTGTGGTCATTTTTTATTCCATCCATTAGCAACTCTGGGAATGGCAGATGTAAGACATGGCTACAGTGTGCACTATGCCAGCAGGGTAAAGCCCCGACGGAGCAGAAGTAGAGGATGCCTGCTGAGCTGTGGAAATGGTCCCTAAGGGGAGAGGCTGTGTGGCAGGGCAGGCTGAGAGGGGTGGGAAAAGACTCCCTACTTGGGTAGTGAAAATGCAGATATCTTACATTGTCTTCCCAAATACACATTGCCTAATGACTTCCAGGTTTGCTTTGTAATTCCTTCCTGCTTGGCTATTTTAATCTCTCTTCCTAGTCCTCTTCTTCCTATCGTAACGGCATTGTAGATATTACGGTAGATGAAATGGTTGTTTGAATAGTCCTTAAAAAAAGAGAAAGTATGAGTCAGAGTGCTCAGAAAGAAAATTTCTCTGACTCCTGAGAAAATAAATCTTCTGTCTGGAAAATGAGGATCTTAACTGTAAGGAGACTGCAGATTTTGGACACTGCTGTCCATTTATACAATGCAATGAAATCCAAATCAAAGCCTACTAAAATCTGGACAGATGCTAGATTACAATTATGAGCTAACTTCATATGGAGAACCAAATTCTCTGTTAGCATAATCTGATGCTTCTCCACTTTGTCAGATAAGTAATACCATTTAGGCTCTGTGTAATTTGGTCCATAACTGATCTGATTGTTCCCTACCTTTTGTTTATGAAAAGTTGGAGGAAGGCTTTCAGCATCAGGGAAGTTACAGCCAAGTGAAAACAACATAAAGGGTGGAGAGCCAGTGGTTTTAAACAGTGTGTGTTGACCCTGATGGGGGAAGAGGCAGAGGTCAGAGTAGGTAGAACAGCACTGGGCAGAGAGCTTGTCTCCAGCTGAGATGTGCAACCAAGGTGGTTCCTGATTGCAATAGGAGAAACATAAAGGCACCAGAAACGAATTAAAGAGTCTAGTCACAGGTTTGCTGTAGCTGCTATGTGGATCAGATTGATTTACAAACAGAAGGTGTCACCAGTATGAACTCAACTGACCCTTAGGACCTACCATGAAGTGTTGCAGTGAGAGAAAACACCACAGCAGCTTGACTTGTTATTTGGGCAGGACAGTAAGGCAGCACAGAGGCACCATTCATGCAGTTTTGCTCCTATTCGTTATGCCATCAATGAGTACCGTTTGCTGTATGCTCTCGAGAGCAAGGTTCAGCCGGTGGATCACAGTAAGGAAACCACAGAGTCCTAACATGTGGTAGCGCAAGAGGAGTTCTACTAGTGCTGTGGCAGTGCCCGTTGTAACCACCTGATAGCTGGCTTGTGGCCTATGTTTTCTTTGTCTCCATTGATGTTTACCTGACAGATGACACTTGCCAAGTGTCATGTCTTTTAGTGTGTCCATTGACAGCCTGCACCAATACGTCCAGTCAGTTAGGACTCATGTTCTTTAACAAGCCCATGGTGTTACCTTCCCAGCTAATATTTTCTTTCTGTTCCCTTACTAGCTCTTCTTTATGTTGTGAGAGAAGCACAAATTAGCAAATAAATATCACGCGTTGCATGCATTTTTGGCATGTATGTACTGTCAACTCATATGTAATATGAAAGGGTGGGAAGTGGTTTTTCAGGGTTCACCTGAAACAACCCTTAGTTTGTCTGCAGCTGCTCAGAGTTTCATTCAGTTTGTAGCTATTTGATTTAGTCCACGTGCTGCAAATGACCAGTTTGTTGGTATATTTAACCAACTCCTTACTGTATTTGAAAAAAAAAAAGAGTTTTGCTTTCTAAATTCTAACAAACATATAATGTTTTTTCCATACTATGAAAATTATGCTTCTCATAATATTAAGTGGTATTTGTTATTCACTTCATTAGAAGTCAAGGCCTTCCCCTATGCTTGCCTACATACCAGCTCAATAAAGCCAGCATTTCTGCAATGTTGACTGCTGTAGCTTGCTTTGGCTGTGAGATCCTGAAAAGGAATGTGTCTTGGGTGGGTTTTCTTTTTCTTTTCTTCTGGCTAGTCTGAATGCCTGAGTACAATCTGGCTCATCATCAGGTTATTTTATGTTGGTGTTGACAAGTGCCATCTTCTGTGCTATTGCAAGATTTTTCTTTGAGGGATGCAGTGAGGAAATCCAACTGTCTTGCTGAGTAGATAAGGCTGTCAAGTTGCAAGCGCTGCTATAGATGCAGTAGGAGACCACCAGGTGGAGGAAGAAAGTGGGTCCCTTTTCATTGCACACCTGTATAACACAACCATGGAAATAAATACAAGTCTATTTTTAAAGCTCTTTCTGAATAGCGGTAATGTGTGTTGGCCATGAATCTCAGGATGTCAGAGAGTTTGGGCTTTAGAAATTTAACAATAAGTGTGTTTAAAAGGCAATAAAACCCAATGTAATGTGAAACTGGAAGAAGGGAGGAATTTCTGAAAAATAGCTGCTTTCAGGAGAAACTGAAGTAGTGGAGAGGAGCCAAGTTTTTGTATGAGAGCACACGTGATAAAATTTTGGTCTGAGAAGACTTGGTAACTGTGCTTTCCTGTGGTTGCTGTTTTTTCAGTTACTCAGAAAATAAATGGCCAGTGAGAAGTGCCTGCTTCCCGTGGTTACTTGTGCAGTGGCGTTTTTTAGGGTTGCCCAACGATTGTGCTCTGAAAATGAGAACAGCTTATGGACTGAGACCGATATCTGCTCTCCTAGAAATAACAGAGGTCAGGGTGTGTACCCCAGGCCTCTCCTGCCCATCCACCCTCTTCCCTTTCTTAAGTAAAACCACTCTGGGCTCATCACTGTGAGTTGGCTGGAACAAAGTTTTCTCACCTGATTTCCTTTTCCTAGAGTTGTGCTATTGCTGGGAGACCCACCACAGGCAGGAATGCTTCTCTTCCTCCACACATAGAATCATAGAATTGTCAGGGTTGGAAAGGACCTTAAAGATCATCTAGTTCCAATCCCCCCGCCATGGGCAGGGGCATCCCCCACTAGATCAGGCTGCTCAGAGCCCCATCCAGCCTGGCGTTAAAAACTTCCAGGGATGGGGCTTCCACCACCTCTCTGGGCAACCCATTCCAGTGTCTCACCACCCTCATGGTGAAGAACTTCTTCCTAACGTCCAATCTAAAGTGATCCATCTCCAGCTTCAATCCATTCCCCCTAGTTCTGTCACTACACGACATCCTAAAAAGCCCCTCACCAGCTTTCTTGTAGGCCCCCTTGAGATACTGGAAGGCCACAATAAGGTCTCCTCGGAGTCTTCTTTTCTCCAAACTGAACAGCCCCAACTCTCTCAGTCGGTCTTCACAGGAGAGGTGCTCCAGCCCTCTGAGCATCCTCGTGGCCCTTCTCTGGACACGCTCCAGCACGTTCATATCTCTCCTGTACTGTGGGCTCCAGAACTGGACGCAGTACTCCAGCCGGGGTCTCACGAGAGTGGAGTAGAGGGGGAGAATCACCTCCCTTGACCTGCTGGCCACGAACCTCTTTATGCAGCCCGGGACACAATTGGCTTTCTGGGCTGCAAGTGCCCATTGATGGCTCATATTGAGCTTCTCATCCACCAGTACCTCCAAGTCCTTTTCTTCAGGGCTGCTCTCAAGCTAGTCACTGCCCAGCCTATATTGGTGCTTGGGATTGCCCCAACCCAGATGGAGGACCTTGTACTTGGTCTTACTAAACTTCATGAGCCTGCCTGCCCTCTGCCTGCCTGCGGGAACCCTCAGTGCCCCTGGGCTGCAGGCAGACCCTCTCCCTCCTCGGGCAGCAGTGACTCACAGCAATAGCCCACGAAAGTATATGCCTGTCAGTACACAGGTGCGTGCCCACCTATGCTGCTTTGTAGAGTTGAAAATAATTCAGGAATGTATAAACTGGTCTGTTGGCTGAGAGCTGGGACGGTGTTCCCACAGCATCCTTAGCACTGACAGGCACTGCAACTGCAATGCCACTGTTGTGGGCGACATGGGAAGACTGGGCTGAAACTCTACGGAGAGATTAGATGATTGCACTGTGAGTCCTGTGAAACTGTTTATTTCCCATCCTGAATGCTTTGGGTGAAATATTTGTTCAGAGTTTAAAACATGTTTACTGACAGTTGTGGATGCTTTCGGTCTCATCTGCCCAGTTGGAGACTTTCTAGTGGGCATCTCAGAGAATGTACAAGCAGAGGATTTCTGCAGCAATTTCTGAAAGGCTGAGATGAGCACAGCTGAAAAGTAGACCAACCATTGCCTCTTCCAAAAGTGTTCACCCAGTCATCCCTACCCATTGTGAAGGAACAAGATGCAAACCTTCCACTCTTAATAATTTTTTCAAGATCTGGTAGATTCCTCTTAATAATAGCACAGAAAATTCAAAGAATATCTCTGGACAATTGCAGCACTTCTTGGATAGTTAAAATTTAATATCTTATCTTGCCAGTTGTGGTATGATACTGATACCCACGGGTATACTTCTGCCATGTCTTATTGCTTAATTATGTCAGTTATGAATCAGCTAAAAGAAGGACCGGAATGGGTGCAGAATTAATTCTTGATTTAGATACATAAAGGGCTAGAGAAAATAATAAGGTTCGTGCTCAGCTTCTAAAGTAAGCTGGCCTCTCACAGAAAAAAGAAAGGGCATAGACTTCAAAATGACAATTAAAAAGTTAAATGAGGCTGCTATGCACAGCTGTCAGAATACTAGATTTTTAAAGTTAAATCTTACTTCTTGCCTGTCAAGTATATTTCAAACTGCAGATCTTTTTTATGTAGCTAAGTATAGTGGTTTGGATATACAGATAGAATTTATTGTGTAATACAACAACTATACAAGATAAAATTTAAGATCTCTTGCTACTCAGCTCTTCTAGTATGTTATTCTTCCATACCATCGCTAAAGTCTTCATTTCCACATTTCATTAAAAGGAGAAAACACATTGTTTTGGAGGCTGAATAATAAAAAGGCAGTTACATTTCCTGTCATATGTGTCAGGTTGAGATACATATCTAGAAAGGAGGAGAAAAAAAGATTTATTTTTGCTAAGAACAGTGCAGTATATGCAATGCCACCTGTAGAGAGGAAGGTTTATAATGGTCACATTAAAATGCATCTCAAAAGTTGCTTAGAAATCCCACAACTCCCATGTATGACTGAAATTTTAATATACTCAAAAAAAGAAATACCCTAGTCTCATATCTTTTTGTACCACTCGCTTTCTTATAGTTTTCCCTATGTGCACCTTTAATTGCTGCATCATGCCACAGCCTCAGAAGGGCATAGTAGAAGCCCGTGTCCAGGAAAGAAGGTTTAGCAAAGCTGAGGAGGCATCATGCTCTGGTCTGTCACATCATAGATGCACACTCTTACCTTTACCTTTTCGAAATGCAAGTGGGAACTAGTAAAGTAGGGATTACCTAAATGCAGAGCTCAGGTTGCCTAGAAAGCCTTGAAGACAAAAAAGAAGGTAGGTGGCCAGCTTCACGTGGTCTGAGTGGGAAGTGGACTAGAACTTGAGTCGTTTGAACAAGAGCATTCAGTTTCGCCGAATCCCAGAATTGCCCAGATTGGAGAAGATCTTTAAGATCATCGAGTCCAATCATTAAGCTAACACTGACGAGTCTTTGACTAAGCATGAGTTTTGACTCATCTTGCTTATTAGAGATCCCAGTATCATTCCTTAGACCTGGAGGCCTTGTAGCATCCTCACTGCTTACACTATCACCTTAAGCATTCTGACCCTAAGGATTTCTCCCAAGACCCTCAGCTGCCCTGACTGCTCTGCTGAGGGAATTTCTCCTGCATTGTCAGTGCCCGGAGCAGAGCTAATGAGCAACAACTGCAGAGTTTCAACACTTGCTAATAGGACAGGTCACCAGGGAAGTTGTTCTTCCTTCTTACAGAAGAAAAAAAACCTCTATTTTTGTTCAAGCCTTTCCATTTTAAACAGGAATGGATGACACCAGAGACCCAAAGATCGTCTTAACAAATAGAGAGTTTGTCATGGACTTTATTTCTTTCACATAAAATGGCAACTGCAGGAAATCTACACTTGCTGAAGTCCAGAACCACCTGTGAGTCCTTCAGAGCACACACATCTGCAGTGTGTGAAAGAAGTATCATGACATTCATCTCTTCTGTGCTCAGGATATAAATGATGACTCTCAAGGCCAATTACTGTGTCAACAGGAGTAAGAAAGTATAATTTTCAAGGTGATTGAAGTTGAGATAATGTACTTAATGGAGCGGGTCGCTTACACATGAAGCCCAAGAACCTGGCCTACACTGTTATGGTTTATAAATTGTTGAAAAAAGCCAGCTCCTTAGGAGCTGTACTAGCTGTCAATATGACTGCACCCTTGCTATCCATTGAAATCCATCCCTGAACTGCCCTGAAGGTGCTCTAGAGAAGAGCAACATTTTTTCAATGTGTGAACTATGCATAACACATATCACGATCATTTTCTCCAGAGTATGAAATAATAGCTTTTTTTCCCCTACAAATAGTTATGTTTTTAAAGTGTAATTTTCAAATCATTGTTTGATATTGGCATATTTAATCTAAGATGCTTTTTTTATTCTGTATTTAGTTGTTTGGTTTTTTTATTTTCTGCTCCCAGAGTGAATAAAGATTCATGTTGGTCTTTTTAATAATGACATTTGGACTGCAAAACATGGGAAAACAAATTTGTTTTATATACAGCGTACATATATACGTATGTAAATACACGTATCTGTTATATTTGTTATCAAGCAGAGAGACATGACCAAACAATTCTGGATGTTGTAAAAGATCATGGAAAAAAGCCCACAAGAACATTAGCAGAGAGATTAGCATAAGGGAGAGAACTTGATAAATAATGTGGTTAAAAAGGCAGAATTGAGTTTTATTGATAGCTCATACAAATATTTGTTAATATCTCCAGGGCTTTGAGTACAGAACTTCAAAGCAGCAAAGCTGACAGTAACTGATGGTGGGGAGGGCAAGTAAGCTGAAAGGTAAAAAGCTGGAAACAGGTAGGGAACTAGGGGGAGTGTTTTGGCTGACAAAAGCTCAGGGATGTTTATATGGGCTTCTCAAAATAGTGTCCCTGTGCAACATGTAGGGGATGGTTGTAGGATGATGGGAACATTGGCAGCCAAGTTTATTAAGAAATTCTTTTGCTATCACTCATTAAGTACTTGTGGTTTTGGGGAACTATTTCAAAGCATGCTCTCTGATGCTGGTAAATTCTCAAAGGAGAGTTGCTGTATGCAGTAAGCAAATTTTCATCCTGCAGACTTCATTCCTCCTCCGGGGCAGAGCAGATGACAGAGGAAGCCTTTCAGGGACTGTGTACCTCTTTCTCTAGGGATAGTTTAACATGTTTCTTTCATCCTAAACTGCTGAAAAAATAAAATTGCATGTAGGAAAACCAACTTCCCAGATGAAGGCAATGAACCATGAAGAGAAACCCTGTTCCTTCAAATTTATTGAGGATCAAATGTAGATATCTTTTTTTTATGTCACATAATGCCTTTCCATTCTCTCTGAGCAGTCATGATAGAATAAATGTTTTCAAATGGAAGTCACAGCACCAAGCATGGCAGTTCTGTCAGTAACCTGATTGTTGAAACTGGCTCTCATACATTTGAATATAACATGGTTTGGAAGCACATATTTGATTTAAAATACAAAACATTCCTGTTGAGATAAATGGTGAGATTAAAGTAACCATCAATGATAGAAAAGATTCCACAGATATTTTTTTTTCATTTCCCTCCTTTTTGCATTTCACATTATTTACTGTTTTCCACATATGAATGTACAATGAATTGTACAATGTACAATGAATTGCTGTATAGTGTTTTGCTCTATGTATATTTAAAGAACTTAAAAAATAGATATGCTACTGTACCCTGCTTCATTTTCTGAGCTATTTCTAACACTTCTGGGAATTCATCTTGTACTTCTGTACAAGAGATTTACTGTTCCCACCAGGACTTCTGAGGAAAAGAGCATTCCCATTTTAAAGCAAGTTCTTCACACAGTGAATAAAGCCCCAAGGAATTGCAGAGCCAATAAAAGGATCTCCTACTTCTCCTTTGCAATGCCAGGCAGTGATTTTTTATTTGGTGTCACATCCAAGGCAAAATTATGCTGCAACAGTGTGTTATAATAAAATAATTGAGTCTGTCAAATTTGTTTTGTAAGTACAATTTTCCCCCAGTCTCCTCATTTGTTTTTCTTTCCTGCATATAGAAATTGAAGTACAACAATATTAGAACATAAACTGTTACTGTTTGGTGGGTATCCAGGAAACTCATAAGCAGCAAAGATTAAAGTAGCCTGACAGTTTTGCTCCTGCTCTCTGGTTATGCTACATGTACTGGCATTAAAGACTGAGTAAAGGGAAAACAGCCATTAAAGATTCATTAGTTCACATAAGTAGAGGTGCCTTGGTGTCACCATTTGAGGAGTTACACCAAATTCTCCTCCATTGCTGGAGAGGGCACAAGGGCTGAGGAGGGCAGGAGCGCCCCGTCTTGAGTTGCAGCCTCGCTAGCTGAGTTCCCACACAGATCATTGTATGTGGCTGGGCATTTTCTCTTCTGTCCAGTTCTGTAGTGCTCCCCACGGCTCTTCAATAGGTGTGAGATTTCACATTAGAGACGGTCAATGTGAACAGATTTTTATTAGGTCAGGGGGGACCTAATAGCTGCCTTCCAATACCTGAAGGGAACCTACAGGAAGGCTGGGGAGGGACTTCTTACAAGAGTGTCCACTGATAGGACAAGGGGAGATGGATTTAAGTTAAAGGAAAATAGATTTAGATTGGATCTCAGGAAAAAATTCTTCAGTACGAGGGTGGCAAAACTCTGGAATAAACTGTCCAGAGATGTTGTGGCTGCCCCCTCCCTGGAGATGTTCAAGGCCAGGTTGGATGAGGCCTTGAGTAGCCTGATCTAGTTGACAGGCATCCCTGCCCGTGACAGGGAGGTTGGATCAGATGATCTCTAAAGTCCTTTCCAGCCTAGGCCATTCTATGATTCTATGATTCTGTGAAGTGTTTCATACCCATGTATGTTTCCATCTGCTGTTGCTGAAAGTCTTTTGTGTTCCAGTGGATTAAAAAAAAAATTATATTTGCCAACTGGGAAATTCCGTGGGCCTTAGGGTGATCTGGCAGTAAAAACAGGAGAAGAGGTGTGCATGCTGGTTGAATGTCATGGGGTATGGGGAGACCTGGAGCTTCCTGGATGCTGGTGAAACAGGAATTTTGGAAAAGTCAGAACAGTGAGCCAGGCTGTGAGTGCCAGAGCCATACCCCCTGGTGGGCCACAGCTCAGCTAGGCTTTTGGTACAGTGAAGGTGACTCAGAAAAGACCCAGAAGAAAGACTGGGAAATATTAAAGGGAGAGATTTGAAGAATTCAGTTCATTCAGTTTAATTTTTGCCAAGATTCGGCAACTGCAGAAATTTGTAGTCTAAATGTAGAGGATGTTAATAAAAATCTGTGGGAGCGTGCAATAGCATTCAGAGAGGAAAAAAAAGGGAAGAATTTTTCGTAATTCATTATTGTATCTGGTATGTGCTGGAAGGGAAAAGCCATAAAGAGAAAAGATGATAACCTACCTGGGGGCTATCTGTAAGTAGAAACCTAGACAGCAGGAAATAAATGGTGGAGAAGTCTTTGGTCTGGCAAGGATGGACAAGATCCAAAAGCAAGTGGATCAAACTAAATGCAAACTAGATCCTGGACATGTTTTTTGAACAGTAGAAACAATCAGATACTGATACAGTTTATGGCAGTTGTTGGTTACTACCACTGGAAATTTATAAGTCAAGACTGGATTGTTTTTCCTTCAAAATTAAAACCTTTATGTGTGTAATATTGTATTTTTACACAGTATATGCTTGGTACAGATAGATCTATTCAGCTCTTGCTGAAACCTTTGTATTTCTTTTTAGGAATCTTGTGTGCTTCAAAAATGAGTCACTTTTCCCAATTACTTATAATTAATACTCTGGTAAATGAATGGCATGACTGATTATTTTTTGTTTCTTTGCTTGCTTCTTTTTCCAGAAATGTTTAGGAGAGATGTAATGCATTCATTAGCAAGAAGTTAACATTCATTTAACGTAATTACCGTCCTTTTTCCTAAGTGGAAAGATTCCCTTTTGAGACCAGAAAGCTGTGCTTTGATGAGCAGATCACAACATGGGAAAGCTGACTTCAGTGAGGCGAGAGAAGGGTGCTGAGAATTGTCTGAGTAGGGGGATGCCAGAGAGAGAGCATCAACCAGGGAGAAAACGGGGGTGGGGGAACACTATATGCAAATACTTCTTTCTCTTAAACATTAAAATGTCAAAGGCATATTCATTCAGTGAAATCATTACCTTTCACCAAGTGCAAAAGGAAAATTCATAGTTTTGCTCACTGAACTATTGCTGCATTCCACACAAAGAGCTATTGTTGCTCCCCAAAAGGAGAGGGCTTTATGGCTGCGTAGGATTCACATCGTACAAGGAGCATTTTCGTTTCCTTTGCTAATTCTTGCAAGTTGCCAACTGGCAATTTCCTCAAAAGTCTGTTCACTTTTTCTAAGGTGCACTAGAGCATTCATTTGAAAAGCTAACCAAAGTCAGAAAGCCTAGGCACCAATCAGGTCTCACTTTTAAAATCTAGCTGGTTTATAGAGTTTGTATGTGCAGGTGGGTTTCATTCACTGTTGTTGATAGTTCAACCAGAACATGGTCGATCAATCATTTTTTTCCACGGTGTCTGGTAAGTGAATTCATGTTTGCTTTTAGAGATATACCCGATGTCAAGAAGATAAAGAAATGTGGGAACATGATGCTTGTCTTTAGAAAACATGGGTCATGCCCCCTTTCACAATGATGCTCATAAAATGGAGGATTAAGTTCTGGAATTGAAGAAGAGGTTGGAGCAGATAACCCAATGACAGGGATGTGCCCATCCGGGCTTCATCCATCCCTGGCACTGGAGTAATGAGGCACAGATAGTTGAGCTGAGTCCCTATTTCATCATATCCATTTTAATACCCTGTCATAATATTTGTTGCCTGCATTTTCAACACCCTTTCCTAGGGTAAACAAAGCTTTAACATTTGTTAAAATTGCCTTGCATGTGTATCTATTTGGTGATCTTTGTTCAACTTGGGGCTGACCAAAGAAGCATGTTTATTACAAATGAAAGGGAAAATATAGCAGAAAGGAATGGCTGAGGAAGACCTATCAACCCAGGCTACAGTGACCAATTCTTTGTATGCATATCTAGTGTTTCAAAAAGCTGGGGGTGTTAAGAGGGGAAATTTGCTTCCTGGAACTGCTAAAGTGAGGAATAGAAATAATTCTAATTACATTCTAAATGATAGCATTATAAGACTTGTATGGGTGCCCTTTGGTTCATTTCCTTGCTGTTTTTTTTCCACCATTTACTGCTAGCCTTGTAGCAGGCACAGTTTTTAAATAAAAAGTGAGAATAAAGAAGCTTTTTTCTTTTCTCTTTCCATCAGCTAAACTTCCCATAGAAGCTGAACAAGATCCTCTTTATCAAGATTATGGGTTTCCACATCTTGGCATACTATTTCTTCCCCTTAGTGCATGCCAGCAAGCTGAACTAAGAGCAACAAAAGTGAAAAAGAAAGCATGTATAGGGCCATACTTAGATTAAGAGCATTTATTTGCATGAGTAAGGCAAATGGGGTAAAATTTTCGTTTTGAACTATGAAGAACACATACCTATGTTTCAAAAGATGACACATCTGTAACATTCTGCTTTCCACTTGAAGAAATTGGTATTATTCATCGATGTCTGAATGAAAGAAAACATCTGTCTGGCTTCTGAGCCACTTTAGAACAGAGGCAGAGCCCAGCTCTGCATCCTACCCATAGTGTAGCCATGACCTGCTTTGACTGGGAGTGTAGTGCTTAGACCTGGCTGTTGTAGAAATATGGATTGATCACCCTGTGCATTTTTCATGCTAAATACATACTGCTGAATCATGAAAAGGCTATTATGGAAAACGGAGAAACCAAGCACTTTCTGCTCATAGGCTCTGTGGATTTTAATTCCCCTTGACTTACACAGGAGGGTATGGCAAGCAGTGTCCCATGACATCAAGCTCCATATTTGGTTCTATTACACTGAATCGCTCAAGCTTCAATACAGAAAGCAGCAGCAGGACAAATTGTGGCTTGGCAGGTTTGGGCTGGACATTTGGGAACATTTCTTCACCAGGAGGGTACTGTAGTACAGGAAAAGATTATCCAGAGAAGTTATAGGTTATCCATGCGTGGACGTTTTTGAGCCTAGGGTAAGCAAATCCAAGGCTGATCACATCTGCTGATGGTCATAGTCCTGTTGTGAGCAAGAGATTGGACTAGATGACCTCCAGACATCCCTTTGAATCAACACTTCTATTTTTCTGTGGCTTTCTCAGGAAAAATACGTAACTATGCTCTCGTTTTCACTACACACTCTTTCTCAGTGTATAAGCCATTATTTTTCCAGGGAAAGTAAACCAGAATCAACACACATTTTTGTTTGATAAAGTGCTAGATTTTTAATAGTGAAGATAAGTTGGGGATTTTTTTTCCCTTGGATCACTAAAGAACAATACAACTGTTATTTCAGTGAAGCAATAGGAAGAATTATTTTAATTTGAATCCAGTTGCCGTTACAATGACATTCAAAAGGCAGTGTGGGCCATAATAAGGAGCTAAAAACCTGTGGCTCGGTAGTCAGTATTGATTTCTTTCTTATCGATTTCAGGGAAGCTGAGATTTTATTCTGAGGTATGAAGAGCCTCACAAGGACTTTCCAGCAATTAATTTCCTTTTAAGTCTTTCTCTGATGGTTCAAACAGTATTTTTAAATTATGTTGGTTCTTTGTGCAAAGATGATTTTTTTTAAGTTGTAGTAGATTTAAAGAAGTATAGAGTTTTTGCGTGTTCAGGTGCAAACTTCTGGTTTGCCAAAAGAAAATGAGTCTTTTATTACCAGGACAGATGAATCAGAGTCATGTAACTCTAATAAGCTTTCTCACATTTATAACATTCTTAATCTGCTGTGGGGAATAATTGAAGAACTGTTGTTCTCTATCCTGAAAAGCTTCAAGGTCTATAGAAGCACAGTCCTCACTGATTAGCCTAGCAAAGTATTCATCCCTATGCAAATTGTGCTTTGGAAAACAATGTTCAGTCCATATAGTGAAAAATGAGGACAGATGGATAACAGTGAAACTAAGGTTGATTTGAACTGTGGTCAAGTTTTCTAGGGGTTGAAAATTTCTCGATATTTAATGGAGCTCAGAAATGCCACCAGTCTCAGCATTACTTGCGTTTGAATGGATTTCTCTACTTGAATGTGAACATTCTCTAGACATTTCTCGAGTTTTCTTTGAGTCCCTCTTTCTAATTTTTCTGAAAAGTGTTTCACAGCATTTCTTAAGAAAACTCCCAAAATATTCTACCTTCCAGACAGTTGCATTTTCATGACTACGTTAAAAATTCCACAAAGAAGACCGAAGATGTACCAGTGAAAGAAAAACAGGTTGGAATTAACATGCAGCAAAAGCTGAGGACTACAAAAAGCACATGAGCGGAGGAGAGACAGAAAGCATGAGGAGAACTAATTTTGCTTTGCTTGGGGCTTGTTCTGCAGGGAAAGGGCGAGTTAGTTGTTCATTTTGTTTCAAGAGAGAAAGCAAAAAAGCAGAAGGATTCTGAGAAGAACCTGAATGGTGTGTTGTATGGCAATGAAAAGTACTGTCTGCTCCAGCAGTAATTAGGGAAGATATAAAAGTGAAGCTGGGTACTTATGCAGATCGGTAATGATGAGATAGTAGAGAGACGGCCAGAAGCAATCAAAAGGGACTTTAGGACACTGGGACGGATGCTAGAAGGATCAGGCGCACAGGTTGTGTTTGCCTCTATTCCTTCAATTATGAGGGAAAATAGTGGAAGGTTTGACAAAGTGCAGCAGATTAATACTTGGCTAAAGGGGTGGTGCCAGCGGTCTAGCTTTGGATTTTTTAACCATGGGGAGATCTACAGGGCACCTGATCTACTAAAACAAGCTGGGGTTCAAATGACACAAAGAGAAAAAAGGATCCTTGGTCATGAGCTGGCAGGACTCATAGAGCGTTCTTTAAACTAGATATGAAGGGAGATGGGGTTATAGCTGGGATTGCAGCGGGGCAGTGCTCTAGAAATTATGAGGACCAGGTGGCCTCCCATCCCCCTAGGGTGAGATCAGTGTGCTCAGCTTGCTCCCTGAAATGCTTATACACCAATGCACGCAGCATGGGGAATAAGCAGGAGGAGCTGGAAACCTGGGTTCGGGCAGGAGATTATGATCTGGTGGCAATTACAGAGACATGGTGGGACAGCTCACATGACTGGAATGTGGTCATGGGTGGTTATGTCCTTTTCAGGAAAGACAGGCCAGCCAGGCGAGGTGGTGGAGTCGCTCTTTACGTGAAAGAGCAACTACAATGTCTTGAACACCATCCAGGCATGGATGAGGAGCAAGTTGAGAGTGTATGGGTTAGAATTAAGGGGCAGGCTGGCAGGAGAGATACTGTTGTGGGTGTCTATTACAGGCCACCAGATCAGGGTGAGGAAGTTGCTGAGGCCTTCTACAGGCAGCTGAGAGCGGTCTCACAATCACAGGCCCTGGTTGTCGTGGGGGATTTTAACTTCCCTGATATTTGCTGGAAGGACAACTCAGCCAGCCAGCCACAGTCCAGGAGGTTCCTCCAGTGCATCGATAATAATTTTCTGTTGCAAATGGTGGAGGAGCCGACTAGGAGAGGAGCACTGCTGGACCTCATCCTCGCTAACAAGGAGGATCTGGTTGAAGCAGTAAAGGTTGAGGGCTGCCTTGGCTGCAGTGACCATGAAATGGTGGAGTTCAGGATCTCATGTAGCAGAAACAAAATAGCAAGCAGAATTGCAACCCTGGACTTTGCCAAGGCAAACTTTGGATTTTTCAAACAATTACTAGAGAAAATCCCATGGGCAAGGCTGTTTGAAGGTAAAGGGGCCCAAGATAGTTGGTTAGCGTTCAGGGACTGCTTCTACCGTGCTCAAGATCAGAGCATCCCGACACGTAGGAAGTCAAGGAAGGGAGCCAGGAGACCTGCGTGGCTAAACAGGGATCTGCTGGGTAAGCTCAAGGGCAAGAGGAGAATTTACAGAGCTTGGAAGGCAGGGCTGGCCACTTGGGAAGAATATAAGGCTGTTGTCCGAGGATGTAGGGAGGCAACTAGGAAAGCAAAGGCCTCCCTAGAATTGAACCTGGCGAGAGGGGTCAAGGACAACAGGAAGAGCTTTTTCAAATACATGGCAGATAAAACTAACACCAGAGGCAATGTAGGCCCACTGATGAATGAGGTGGGTGCCTTGGTGACAGAAGATACAGAGAAGGCAGAGTTGCTGAATGCCTTCTTTGCCTCTGTCTACTCTGCCGGAGGCTGTCCTGAGGAGCCCCGTTCCCCTGAGGCCCCACAGGAAGTCAGGGCAGTGGAGGAGTTTGCTTTAGTCGATGAGGACGGGGTTAGGGACCAATTAAGCAATCTGGACATCCATAAATCCATGGGTCCAGACGGGATGCATCCACGGGTGCTGAGGGAGCTGGCTGATGTCATTGCTAGACCACTCTCCATCATCTTTGCCAAGTCTTGGGAGACGGGAGAGGTGCCTGAGGACTGGAGGGAAGCAAATGTCACTCCAGTCTTCAAAAAGGGCAAGAAGGAGGACCCGGGAAACTATAGACTGGTCAGCCTCACCTCCCTCCCTGGGAAAGTGATGGAACAACTTATCCTTGGTGCCATCTCAAGGCATATCAGGGGTAAGAGGGTCATTAGAGACAGTCAACATGGCTTCACCAAAGGGAAGTCGTGCTTGACTAACCTCATAGCCTTTTATGAGGATATAACAAGGTGGATAGATGATGGCCGAGCGGCGGATGTGGTCTACCTTGACTTCAGTAAAGCATTTGACACAGTCTCCCACAGCATCCTTGCTGCTAAACTGAGGAAGTGTGGTCTAGACTCTCGGGTAGTGAGGTGGACTGTGAACTGGCTAAGGGGAAGAAGCCAAAGAGTTGTGGTCAATGGGGCGGAGTCTGGTTGGAGGCCTGTATCCAGTGGAGTCCCTCAAGGGTCGGTACTGGGACCAGTATTATTCAATATATTCATCGATGACTTGGATGAGGGACTAGAGAGTACTATCAGCAAGTTTGCTGATGACACCAAGCTGGGAGGAGTGGCTGACACACCAGAAGGCTGTGCTGCCATCCAGCGAGACCTGGACAGGCTGGAGGGTTGGGCGGGGAAAAATTTAATGAAATATAACAAGGGTAAATGTAGGGTCTTGCATCTGGGTAGGAGCAACCCCAGGTTCCAGTATAAGTTGGGGAATGACTTATTAGAGAGTAGTGTAGGGGAAAGGGACCTGGGAGTCTTGGTGGACAGCAGGATGACCATGAGCCAGCACTGTGCCCTTGTGGCCAGGAAGGCCAATGGCATCCTGGGGTGTATTAGAAGGGGGGTGGTTAGTAGGTCGAGAGAGGTTCTCCTTCCCCTCTACTCTGCCCTGGTGAGACCCCATCTGGAATATTGTGTCCAGTTCTGGGCCCCTCAGTTCAAGAAAGACAGGGAACTGCTGGAGAGAGTCCAGCACAGGGCAACTAGGATGATTAAGGGAGTGGAGCATCTCCCTTATGAGAAAAGACTGAAGGAGCTGGGGCTCTTTAGTTTGGAGAAGAGGAGATTGAGGGGTGACCTCATTAATGTTTACAAATATATCAAGGGTGAGTGTCACGAGGATGGAGCCAGGCTCTTCTCGGTGACAACCACTGATAGGACAAGGGGTAATGGGCTGAAAGTGGAACATAAGAGGTTCCGCTTAAACTCGAGAAGAAACTTCTTCTCAGTGAGGGTGACGGAGCCCTGGAACAGGCTGCCCAGAGAGGTTGTGGAGTCTCTTTCTCTGGAGACATTCAAGACCTGCCTGGACACGTTCCTGTGTGGCATAGTCTAGGCATTCCTGCTCTGGCAGGGGGATTGGACTTGATGATCTTTCGAGGTCCCTTCCAATCCCTAACATTCTATGATTCTATGATACTTGTAAATGAGCAAGTTAATGCAGTCTGCATCCAGAGAAGGGCTGTTCTCCTGATGCTGGTTTACACTGGGGATATTCAAGAGAAGAGGAAATAAGGTAGTGTTATACCGGTTTATTGAAGGTCAAATGAATGATCCAAATATTCATTGTCCTGTCACCTTGCCATCGGTCTGAAACTGCAGCAGATACAGGATCTGATTAATAAAATATTACGGAAAGGTTAAAATTCTAAGTTCTAAACAATGTGGATTTACAGTGAAAATAGCTTTTGTCAAAATAGCTTTGTACCTTTTTTGAGGACGTTGCTAATTTAGGGACAGTCTTGAAGTTGTGTAATTCAACTCTGCTCAGTCTTTTCAACTTAGTATTACACAGCCCTTTGATATAAGAAAGTAGAATGATCCAAAATCAATATTGTACACACATGAAATGGTTTTAAAACTGGCTTAGTGGCAGTTCCTAAATCTAAAAGTGTTTCTTGAGCAAACAGGATAATTAATTGCTATTTTACATTATTATCAGTGGATGTGGAGGAAATGAGAAAATAATCCTGCAAAAAACTTCGCATTTTAAGTTAAAAGGGGTGATAATAGTTAAAAGAGCACATTGCTATACATAGTGGCCTGCCCTAATTGCTGTGGATAAAATTCAAGAAAGCAGTACGAGTTTGTATGAAGCCAAAGAAAAGGACTATATGTAAGAATAAATACTGTATGCCGTGAAGACGGGATTGTTGTCTCTGTCCTAGGAAGAGTTGACACATTGCACGTGGAATTAGCTGGGTATGACCTCCTACTATGAGCGTGTGGTGCAAAAGCAATATTGAGATTTTTTGGTAAGTGAACAAGTGAATATTGAGGAGGGAAGCTACATTAGCACACTTCTTGGTTATGGTGTGACTGGTCTGGGGACACTGTGTCCCAATCTATTTTTGAAAACTGAAGAATAGTGCTAGAGAGGTTTGAGAGAACAGCCATAAAAGTGCTAAAAGGAAGAGTGCTTTACAGGGAAAGACTGAAGAAACTTGACCTATTTAATTAAAGAAAAATAAGAGTAGAGAGTGACTTTGTAGAATTTTTTATATGTAAAGCAAAAACTGATAATAAAGCATCAAGAAACACTGGTATAGTGAAAGTTGATGCTAGAAAAAATCCCCTTTGAAGTAATAGACACGGGGTTTTAGTAATTAGGTAATTAATCTTGGAAGCAACTTGTCAAGTCTCTCCATTGCTGGGCATTTTTAGGGCAATGTTGGATGCTTTTATAAAATATGTATTGTGTTTCAAACAGGAATTAATTTTAAAAGGTTTCATGGTCTGTTTTATGCTGAAGGTCAAGCTAAATGCTCATGTGGGTCCCTGCTGACATTTTAGCTTATTATATCTGTGTTCTTTTGTTGGAACTTACACACTGCTCAAACTAGTAAAATGCAAAAAAAAAAAAAGTTAGAGTGAGTACCTGTAGTAATTGTATTCATTTGAGTTTTCTTTTCATGCGTGGTGGCTGTAATTGTAACAGGCAGCTTGACAGGAAAAGCTCTTGTTCGCAAAAAGAAAGTGTTCTGTGGTAGCTTCCCGGCCACAGGCAGCTTAGCCAGAGCGTTGGGTCACCTCAAGTGCAGTGGGTTACACAGTCAGACAGCTGCTGATCCCTCATAAAGCTCTTCTCAGAAACTGATTTTTCCTTCAATGTATTCTGAGCTGTATTTTCCACGTTTTCATCTAAACACCAAGTTTATAGCAGGATTTTTTTCTTCTTCCTATTTTAACTTCTTTTCATATGATAGCTAATCGACAAAAAACACATGACCTGGTGGTAGAAGGTTGAAACTACAAAAAATCATGCTAGAAATAAGGTTCAAATAAGCATTTCTTCAAAAAACTTAATTAGGAATTTGATGGGTTCCCATGCTCTGCAGTCAAAGAAAACTGGATGTCTTTCTGAAAAGTGGCTTTTGTGCAAGAAGTGCTGATTTTTATCCTGAAGTTGCTCCGTAGAGTGTTTTGGTGTGTATTATACCCAGGGTTAAATTGATTGAATGGATTGTTTCCATTTTAATTCTACTATCATGGCATTAAAAGTAACAAGCTAGATATTTTTCTAAATATCCTGTGCTACTCAGATTAGCTGTTTGGTGTGAAACTGCCTGAATTCTAGAACTGGGATCAAAAGGGTTTGGGAGGGAAAAAAATAAGGCAATCAGACAGGCAAATACTAGACTTCTTAAGGAAGTGACAGATAGGAATTATTTTAAAATTATTTACGAATAATTTGGAGAGTGCATTCCATCCTGTCTACATCTGTGCTGTGATGGTTTACTCTTACTAAAAGTGATCTCTGCAATCAAATACTACATTGAACGTTGAACGATCTGAGAAAATAAGTGCCGGAAGAGTGTTTGAGAGGACTCATTACCAGGTAGTCAGTGAAAACCTACTGTGATATGAAAATATGGAAATGTTGCTTCTTGCTGCTAGATGTGGAGTTAGCAGGTGTATGAAAAACTTTCTTCTCTGGGAGTTTCTTCTCAAATTGTGAACCTTGCGTACTTTGGGTATGAAATTACACTTGATGTTTGTTTGCTTGATAGTGAAACAAAAAGCACCTACCCTGGCAATCTGCATTGCCATTTTCTCCAGGGAATTCTCAATGACAAGAAAAATGTTTGGCTGCTGAGTCTTTCAAATCTGACTTAGATTTCACTTTAAAGAATCTGGTTTTAGTCTGTGCCCTTTTTCAATTGATTGAAATAAGAAATAGAGACAGAGTACCAGCTTCACCCCTAGTGAGACTGGACATACCATCATCGAGTTTTGTCAACATAAATTCCTGTGAGTTACATTCTGACCTCAGTACCTGTATATTTGTTAGAAAAAAAATACCTGTAAAGCCCCATGTGTATAGATCACCACTGTAACTGTTTAATTGTCTGCAGAACAAGTTCACCAAGGTAGAGGCTTATGTTTAAAACAGATTCTGCACTCCATTCAGTTCCTGGCCTGAAATGCCAGAAGGACGATGGAAGAGATGAAATGAATGGACAAAATAGGAAGCTTGAGCTGAACAGGCATAATTTTTAAATGCCTGATGAATTTCATCCAGTTTCTTCAGAACTGTTCCTTCAGTCAGAAGCAGAGGGGAATGGGATTGTGAGAGTCTAAGCTGTGTCAGCGAAACCTTAGAAGAAGGAAATCACAAAGCTTCAGGAAACTCAAAATCAATATAACTGGGCAATGAAAGCGTTTTTATTACAAAGAACCAAAAACTGTCACACAACAAAAGGGTCACTGAAAATGGAGACAAGGAAAGATTAAGGCTTTAGCTCTTCCAAGAAAATCGTGAAAAATAAATCACAGTTAAAAAGACACAATATAATACACTTTTCTTTGAGGGATGAGAAGGTCTTGCCCACAAGGAGTTAGGAGGGATGAAACCACCAGCACTAATCATATAATGGCCTGGGTTGGAAGGGACCTTAGAGATCATTTTAATCCAACCTCCCTGTTGTGGGCAGGGACGCCACCTCTCGACTAGGTCAGGCAACACATGAGAACCAAATGGGAATCGAACCCGCGACCTTTGGCGTTTCAAGCACCACGCTCAACCCGCTGAGCTAAACCGGCCCTCAACTAGTGGGCACCTTCCACTGGATTTTCTTATGGAAACTATTTTTATGTTACCTCTCAGTTCCTATTCTGTCTCCTGCATAAAGGAAGGCTTTCCTGTAGGCGCTGGTTTAATACGAGAGTCCTTTCTCTGAGATTTTATGACCTGAGCCTACACAACAGCCATTATTGGAGACTGAATTCAGGCAGACAGAGCTGAAGATATCTATTCTGTGGCAGAACTGGAAAGATCCTAGGGAAGAAATCCCACAGTTAAAACCCTCTGTTTTTCTTGATCCTTGCTGCATGGGTAAGACCTTTGGATCAAAGACCGTAATTTGCATCCCACAAGTCAGGCAGGACTACTGGAATGCTCCTTCTGTCTGACTTTGCAAAAATAATGAGATACACTGGAAAGCCTAACATGGTTGCCAGACAGTCAGAAGCTGCAGGGTTGCTTTTATTTTTAACTGCTTGACACTGCTCTGACACAAGCTCAGCATGCCATGTGGCCTTAGCATGGTTGCTGCTCCACCTTCCAAGTTCCTGTTATAGGGCATAGGCAGAAGTGTCTCAGGGTGAGACTTCTTTGCTCCTGTGGTTGTGTGAGGCTTGCTAGTGTTCCCCCACATCCGTCTGCAATAAGAACGCGTCCACCTCTGTGGTAGGTTGACCTGCCAGATGCCCACCGAGCTGCTCTCTCACTCCCCCTTTTTCAGCAGGACAGGTGGAAGAGTAAGATGAGAATTTCATGGGTTGAGGTGAAGGTAGTTTATCCCAACCAGATCCAGTATGATCTCCAAGGACCTTGTAGAGAGCTTGTCCTCATCTTAGCATTTTCTTCCCCTCCTCACAACAGTGCCAGTTCCCAGCTGTTCTCACTTCTACACAGTCCTTCTGAAGTACAGCAGTGCACCCTCCCAACTGCTTAGTCCAGAAGTGCCCTAAACGTTCATTAGACTAGCCCACAGATTAAACAAGCAGCTGAGTAAAGATTAAGCAAGCAATTACTTTGATGTTTCTCATTGACTTGATCTCTCCCTGTGTTCAGTCAGAAGACCCTCAGCACTTCAAGCGGTCCCATCTCCATATTTGAGTATGAATTGTTTTGAGCAGGTGGTACAGATGAATTTGTATGTTTGTTATTGTGTAAATCTCATGGTCTTCATTTGCTCAAAAGGTCCTATGTACAGAACTGTAAAAACATTGACCTTTGTGCAATGTTTGTGTGGAAATTAATATCTCTGTTGTTTCTATTTCTTCCTTCTGAAAGTCTTGTTTGAGGAAATAAATGAAGTTTAGACTCCCATAATTAGTTTATTTCACTGTGTAAATAGGATTTTTAATTCTGATCTCTGACTATGAAACATCATTGTCCGTTCTGCCACAAATACTCTTTCTTGAAATAAAATACTCTTCTTGAAGGAGTGGTTTCTGAAGCCACAGCTTTTGAACTGTTTTAAACTAGAAGAGGATAAATTCATGGTATAATGAGTCTTCCTAATCTCTAATTTCCATAGTTTGATGAATTTCAGTATAGCATGTTTCATTAATATTACATAAGAAAATGATTTGCAGGCAAATTAAGTGGTTGACAGAGGTACTAAATAATAAAAGCATATAAATTAAATTCAAGCATACAATTAATTACAAGATTAATCTCTCTCATTTGGTCCCATGATATCTCTCAAGTATGCCTGCATATATATAATCGTATTAGTTGAGCATGAAAATAGATATATGTACACCTTAATATGATACTGATGATATTCTCTACCTCACGTAGTTGTACACTACACACAGCTGAAGTGTGATACTTCCTGACAGTGTAAACTGAAAACTAGCAAAAAATAAGGGGACCTAATAGCTGTGTTCCAATACCTGAAAGGATCATACAGGAAGGCTGGGGAGGGACTTTTTACAAGAGCGTCATCTGATAGGACAAGGGGAAATGGGCTTAAGTTGAAGGAGGATAGATTTAGATTAGATTTTAGGAAGAAATTCTTCAGTACGAGGGTGGCAAGACTTTGGAATGAATTGTTGTGGCTGCCCCCTCCCTGGAGGTGTTCAAGGCCAAGTTGGACAGAGCCTTGAGTAGCCTGATCTAGTTGAGAGGCGTCCCTGCCCGTGACAGGGAGGTTGGATCAGATGATCTCTAAGGTTGCTTCCAACCTAGGCCATTCTATGATTCTATGAAATCAGTTTTAGATTGCTCTCGTGTTTGAAAGGCCGTATACTACCCACCTAGTAAAATGCATGCTGTAAGGAAGGTGATGGCCATTGATACCAAATCTTTCTTATTGACTGCCACTGTTTTGGTCAGATAATTTCCCCTGTGAAGCCCTCTGATGTCTGTCCAGGCACTTGGCTGAGTGATCAGACTTAGGAAGCACTAGGAAAATAGACACAATGAAAAAAATCCTCCTTATTAATTTAATGTAAAGCTGAACATTTGATAGGCTGTTGTCATGCCAGATTTGGGGTTTTTTGTGGGTAAGGATGTTTTTGCAGCTGCAAACAGTCTTCTGTGATGTCTTTTCCATATATTTTTGCAAGAAAAATCTTTACAAAGAACAGAATCTGAAAAAGCGGAGTAACATCCCATTGAGTAAATCATATTCATTATTTCACAAGTCTAAACTTTTCAGTTTTGCTCTGAATTTCCCTGCTCCTGCTTGGGTGGGCCACTGGGATGTTTTGTCCCACAGCCAGATTTTCATGTGAGGAACTGGGGAGTGAGTGCAGGGGCCTTAGGAAAGTCATGGCCTCAAGTCACCAGCGGTGAGGGCTCCCAGATCAGCTGCACCTGCTTAACTCAGATGGAAGCATGGATCTGTTTCACAAACAAAAGCATTTGGTGTATACAGATTTAGACAGAATAATTTAATTAGAATAGAGTAAAATTTTAGCTTAATCCATAAGTAAACAAAGGAAGGAAATGAAAAGGTAATTTATTTTTTTACATCTACAAAGTATTTAGGTCCTTTGCAGCCCCATATGGCCTTTGTCAGATAATGCCTCCCAAACATAAATTGACTGGTGAATCATGCTCGGAAGCAAAATGTAAGGTACCTACGGTTGTGTTGCAGTATGACCTGCACAAATATAATACCTTAACCCAGCATGTGTGCTGCACATGATGGATGTGTCATTTGATTCATTCGTGTCTTACAAGAGGTTTTCTGTATTTTCTCTTTTTCTCTTATTTCTTACTAGAAAAAAAAAAAAAATCAATGGAAAACGAGATGCATATTGTTACAGTGAAACCCTATTAAATAGCTAACTTTCAGCAAGGAAAAGGAGAACTAAGGCTGGGATTTCATCCTTCAGTTCAAACTACAGCCTTAGACAGCTTTCAGAGGAGTAATTTCTGGAGAGCAAATGCTATAGAATAGCAGAGATTCTTTCTCTTCTTTTTAATGCTAGTGATGGGTTTCTGCATCTATTTTTATAACAGTAGTGGTGTAAATCTTTAGAACAGAGTGTCTCAGATGTCATGCATGGGCAGAAAATTATTTCATCCCTGATTTCTCCTCACACTTTTCATTTCAACTGTCAGACTGACCCCATCCTCTCTTCGCCCCAAGCACAGACCTAAACTGTGCTGGAAGGGAAAGTAAAATAAATGTGCCAGCTGAAGGTTGTGACCATGCTTGCATGCGTATGGCTGGAGGGCAAAAGGTCCTCTGCTGAAGAAAAGCAGTTGGTCTGTGAGGAAGCCTTCCTGCACCCCAATTAACTTTTTATTCAGTTTTTGAGAAGCCATCATTTTGGAGAGATACCTGAGCTGGAATGGCATCCTCAGTGCCTGCCTTCACAGGAGACAGGTGTCTTCAGAGGGCAGTTTCAGCTTGTGCAGGCTGCTCTCTAGTCCCTGCACGTGAGGGTGAACCAGCATGATTGCCACTGGTGAAGTGCTACATGCAGAGCAACCCAGGGGGACAGTACAAAAGTGCTATTTTCCAGTGCCCAGAATAGGGAATTTGACACACCATAAGGATAAAGGGCAGAACAGAGCTGTACCTTACTGGTACCCGCCACTGTCTGGAGAGCAGAGTCGTGCTAATGAATTTCCCACCATAAACTGAGAGAACCTCATGAGACCAATCTCATTCACGGCAGCTGGACGTCAATTCTGATCCATGTTCTCCTGGTTCAGGAGTGTGTTTTGGCCTGCCATCACCCTGTGAGTGGGAGGGAGATGGTGTATTGGCCACATACAGTGAGGAGACCCTCAAAGGCCTGGTTACAGCTCTCTCACTGTCAGTTCAGGGCTGGGAAGGCACAAATATATCCAAATCCCACTAAGAATATCTGTTGTACGTGACTGAGTTTTCTTTTCTTGTGTATCTGAAATATAGATGCTAATATTGTGAAGAGATCGCGGTAAAGGAACCTGTGAGGCGGGGAGCGTAGGCAGATCAATGCATTGTCAAAATATCATTTTATCTCCTGCAAGAGGACCTTACAGCTCCCCTTTCTTCACAGGTTTCATTTTACTTTAAATGAGTCATCATCCTCCTATTTTAGGTCATCAGTGGCTTTGGTTGTACATTTGGCACCACAGCAAGATACTGTAGGCCAAGAATTTCTCAGTCCTGACCCTCTAAAAATCCGCAGCTGACACCTTCCCAAATCACTCACGCTTGTTTTTTATTTCAAACACCTTGCAATTTTAAACTCTACTAAAACCAGCAAAAACGAGATCAGTGCCCATGTGTTATTTTCAGTAGAGCCTTTTTCATCATTGTGTGGGAGGTCCGTAGTAAATTTACAGTATGGACAGAGGCAGTCATGCTGTTTCACTGATTTGGAAGGAGGAGAAGGAGAGATTTTTCTTGGAGCCCCAGGGTAGAGCAGTAAGCCAGAACCATTGCATTCATACCTAAAAAGAACCTTGTGTTGCAGATAGTTGGACTTTTCATTTAGCAGAAGGTGCAGTTGTAATTTCCACTCAAAATACCCATTTTCTTTTTGAATTATATGGCACAGAAATTTAAATGCAGATGCAAAAGTTTAGATTCCTGTGTAGTTTTGGCTGGATAATGGTCATGACTGTTGAGTAGTGAGCACACGGCGAAAGCAAAGGCAAGGAGAGGGAGAAGTACCTGTACTGCAGGTCCCTTTGAGGAGCCTGGATTTGCAGTGACCCCTTTCACCAAGAGCTTCCTCTCCTGCAGACCTGTGCAGAAGTAGAAAGGCAGAGAGGACCTCTGAAAGCAGCTATGGGCTATCATTGCATCAGTTCTGGGCATCCTGCTTGAAATGCCTTAGTGGGTCCTTGTTTTTAGAAAGGACCAGTAGCAGACATAGAAGAAAACACCTTTCAAGTCCTGTAAACAGGGCACTCAGAATTGGTCCAGCTGGGCCAGGAAGGGTGTAGCCTGCTGAAATCCCTTATTGATGACCCCTGGGGTAGTCACCTACCTAAACCAGGAATTCAGTGTCCAGCTGTGCTTCTGAATTCCCTCTGGAGCTGGAGCACAAATGTCTCTTCCAGAAGGTGGTACGGAGCTCTGCGAAACAGCCAAACCCTTAAGCTGTTTGCGTAAGTGATTTCAGTGGTCTCATTCTAAGGACTCGAGCTCACATGTTCTACCTCCTGTGGTGTATTAACCACCAAATTACAGGTAGATCTAATGAAAGTGTTTTCTGTTCCTCCTTAATGAAGTTGTGCCACCATGAAACTAAGTATGCAGGCTTCACAGGCAGGAATAAGGTAGAGGCAGATGCTTGCCCAAAAGGGGAACATTGTGGCCTCTGTGCGTTAAAGAACTGTTGGGAAAAAAAAACAAACAACAAACCCATAAAATTTTAATGTCCTTGCATTTGTCATAGTACCCTTGAGCAAGCAACTTCGAGCATTACTCCTGCTTGAGGGGCTGCAGAAAGAGGCAGCAGCAATACTGAGCCACATGTGGGAAACAGTGAAAGAAGGTCAGGGCCTTGAAAAGTTGGAGTCAGAATGAGCCACAGGCACATGAGCATCTCTTCTTTGAAGTAGCTGAAGATTTGGGAAAGTGTGCAGCAACTTAGTGCCATCCTCAGTGGGATGTAATGTGGGTATCCTTTGTCTTTCTGTATCAGGGGTGCAGTTAAGAGGCTGATATGCAGGGGCCAATTTAAGGACATTTTTCTTAAGGCTTTTTATGTGTTTTAAGCGTGTAGACAGTAGTTGGAACTTAGTATAAAGATTCAGATTTATGAGAATTGCATATCCTTACTTGGGGAGAAAAAGTGGCCCACTAAAGCAGGGATTTTTCAATTCCCCTGTGTTTCAATGTTACTGAAAACATAATTGATAATTTCCAGAAAAGTTGAAAATAAAAAAATGTAATAGTTGTGTTCTGAAGCAGTATCTATAGATAGTTTTAGCAAAGCAAAATATTTTGCAAAATCCAGGCAGAACGATTTGGTTTTAAATTGAACTTTTACATTACATATTAAATGCTCTCTAGAATGAACTGTCGTTCTTATTTAATAACTGCATTTTGCAGATGTGCTGATATAAAAACATAAAATTCTATATCTTGTGATAATTAAATTAGTAGTTTTAGTTCTCCAAAGGCCATCCATGGTCTTCATAGATGTACCTTTGCACTTTCAACATTTGTACCTGTCATTTATTTAACTTGTAGTTTTGTTGGAGAAACAAAGACACTGTAATTGCTTTAGGTGCCTAATTGTGGATGCACAGCCAGTATTCAGAGGTTCATACACTTAAGAGTGTATGACAGAAATTCAGGAACAAATTTTGCAATTTTCAACAGCATCAGGAAAAATATTAAATCATCCATCATACCATCATACTGACTCACATACACACTATTTTCTAGGAACTCTACCTAATTTTCAAGCCCATACTTCTTGTTTCTGACAACATTGAATTAAGTTACAGGAGCATCTATCACTTGAGGAATCTTGAGTCACTTAAACTTGTTTTCCATCAAAGTGTTCAATCAACATTGGCTTATCAGTGGCAGGGGTATAGCAGGAGCTGTAATGCTTTTCACCCACTTCTTTATCAACTGTCTCTCCATGGCTGTAAGACTTAGTCCATAAAGCTTCATCAGTTTAAACTGTATTAGCACTGCACAGTAATGGCAAGAGAGCAATAAAATGTGATGTTGTACTTCTTAGGGCACTAGTGAGCTATTTTTCCTGATGCTGGGAGTCATCCAGGTCTATTACTGTAGGCTCTCAGCTCCTCTGAGAAAACTGGGAGCTAATGATGATCTTAACTGGACTGAAACTTTTAAAACTATTTCTCATATTATCTGAAGATATTCACCACTGTATTACTAATGTCCTGAACCTCGGGCATAAAAACCACGGCAAGTGAGATGAATTAATGAAATTTGACAGACAACTTAATTTTCTCAAAGAGAGAGAGGCATCAGTCCTTCCATGTCCTAGTTTCTTCCAACAGCTGAAAGCTCAAACTAGCGCATTTGTAACAGAGTAAGAACAAATTTCAGTCTCATAAAAAGACATCTATTTGTGTGCTTTATTCTTGAATTACAAAAGTAACAGTGATCAGCAGCTCAATGACTGCCTAGCTTTCATAGGCTAAAATGTAATATTTTCAGCAGCTGCTGTATTTCGTATGGAGTTCTAGCCTGAGAAATTACAGCTCACTCAAATCTGTACTTGAGTCCCTCATTCTACTTCTAGGTCTGGAGATCTCACTTTTTTGAATTAATTTCTGGAAAGTTATGAAAGAAGAGTTACTTGTTTAAAAGTACTGTATTCCTCAATTAATGTTGAACTAGTTTTGTAAGCTCTCATGTGGAATGTTAATTCTGTCATTTATTATTCCAATCTAGCTCAGATCTTTAGGTATAGCAGTCCTAATTTCTCTAGTCATACTTGGGTAGACAGTCGCAATTTATAAAAATTTATGAGTTGCAGAGAGCTTCAGTCACCTTTTTTTGACCAAAATAACCTGAAATACAATTCTTTTATCACATGTTCATCTATAATTCTATTTTTGATTCCATCAAAAAGATTGAAGTATTTTCAGTCTATCCAGTGCTCCCTAGACTGGGAAGTTGCCAAGAACTGCATATGGAGAGACCTTCATTCTCAAAGCGAAAAAGCCTGTGGTGCTCCAAGTCCTGTGATTTGTAGCTGAAAAAGCACTAGGAAGTTGCTGATTGGAGGGCAGCTGAATGTTTCAAAACTTAGGCATGTTTTTAGGATAAACTTGCTTTTTTTTGTTGTTGTTTGTTGTCTCCCTGGTAGGATGAAGGTGACTATAAGCAAGTTACATTAACACACACTCTGCCTCTCTAATTTGCCTGTAATGATTTACCACTGGATTCCATCACGATAGTAACATGGAAATATTGTCACCACTTTTTCCTTTCCTGGTTTTAAATGTACTTCTTTAAAAATAGTTTAAAAAAAAACTGCCTTTTTTTTGCACTTGCAGTCTGTGCAGCAGATTGTCTCAGCAGTATATTGCTAAATATTAAGTGCAGGGTAATCTTTATCTGTGTAAGAGTAGTCTTGAGAAAATTCCAGTTCCTTTTTTTTTTAAAGAATTGTAAACCACACATATTTGTGAGAATGTATTTGTGTGTGTGAAGCTGGGGTTAAAGCATCATAAACAGAACACATTTTCAAGAATTGCTATTATTTCCTATATACAAGATTTGGGAAGTTTATTAGGTAGGATCTTGTCTTAATAAACTGCTTCAGAGACTGCCAAGACTTGCCAAATATGGTTCTGCTTTGTTTTCATCTGAAGATAGCAATATGTGCTGGTCCCTGAAGCTGTCGCTTAAAAGCAGGAGAGCCTGAGTCAGCCACAGCTTTGAGGTGGATGTACTCAGACCTTGAATTTTAGTGAGCTCCCCAAAAGGCTCTTAAATTCAAGCCCAGTTGTATTTGAGCAGAAATTAGAACCTTAACGCTTAAACAGAAAAACCTCAAAGCAACTAGAAAAACCAAAAAGTGAAGGATAAAAAATGGGCACAGCTCTCCTCCTGCCCAGTGGGTCCTTCCAGTCAAGGAGTGACTTTCAGGTCTTCTCCAGCTCTTGGGAAGCACCAGCCATGTGGCTGGGTCAGACTTACAGCCATCCCTGGGATGCTGCATGAGCTGCGACCCTCGGCTTCAGGTGGTGACTGTCCTCTGCCTGCCTGAACCTTGCTGTCCCCACAGCCTTCTGCCTGGGACCACTGCAGGGAAAAACAACCCCACTTCACTCCTTTGGGGACCTTCCAAGTCAGTGACTTGTTATAGAAACAGCATGGGTATCTGGGAATGTGCAGATACAGCTGAAACCATGAAGAACTCTGTCTCTTCTCCCAACTTTGGTCTCTTCTCCCAAGTAACAAGATACAGGGCAAGAGGGAATGGCTCCAAGTTGCTCCAAGGGACATTTAGACTGGATATTATGAAAAATTTCTTCACCAAATGGGTTATAGATCATTGGAACAGGCTGCCCAGGTAAGTGGCGGAGTCTCCATCCCTGCAGGTATTTAGAAGATGTATAGATAGAATTGTTATGGTCAGAAAAGACCTTCAAGATCATCAAGTCCAACCGTTATCTTACTCTACTAGGCCCACTTCTAAACCATGTCCCTGAGCACCATATGTAGATGGCTTGAGGTACCCTGCAGCTCACTGTGTAGAAAATTCACCCTTTGTGCTGTGACCCAGTACAAATCCTACACCTTATTTAAGTGCAACAGCAGATTTCAAAATAGGAATTCAAAATAGTCAAAATAGGAATTAAGTGATGGATAGGCTTGATGTTGTGTGGATTTCTCTCTCTGATTTGTAGCTTAGAATTAGAGTTACTCATATTCTAATGCAGTATATGAGTTTAGCTGGGCTTCAGGCTTTGAGATTTTTCTGTTTAGTAATGTGCCTATATTCTGGGAATGTTTTAGATTTGTTTGTTCCTCCTTACCAGAAATATTTTTAAAAAATCTTTTGTTTAGGCCTTCACAATCATTATATTTTCTTGAGACATCACCTATTACAATTGTGGAGAATATACACTATGGGAGTATTTGACTAATGGAATAAATGTGGTACATGTACCCGTGGTGTTATTATCAGTACATATGTGGGGGAACTTGACTTCTCTTTAGTGCTATGAATATTTTATTATAGAATATTGTGACTACTGTAAATTGCTCTAAAGCAGCTTGCAGCAGCTTTGGTGCATTAATTGAAGATACTTGCTGCAATCTTACCTTACTGAGAGAGGCATGTACCAACTTGCAGAATCTCTCCCCTGTGTAATAGATGTGTCAAAATAGTGGGAAGAAAAGATATGTTTCCATGCAAAATTAGTGTAGAGTTGTATTCTCTAGGTGCAAACAATTTCAGAGCAATGCAGGACTAACAGGAAGCTTCATATGCTTAAGACCTATTAGAAAATCTGCAGCTTGAGCTTTCAGTGAGAGCTCAGTTGATTGTCTTGAAAAGTTTTACCAAATCCTGTTAATTTATTCTTTCATAAGCTGCCCATGTGTGCATTAAGTGTGAACAGCATAATATGGAAATAATGTTCATGTCCTCATTAAGTGGGCAGTGTGGGAACTTGGGAACTTGGCTGCAGTGCAAGCAGCTGCATCACGGGGTGGGTTTGATATCTGAGGTTTTGACGCGTGCCAGTCCTACTTTTCCAATGGCAAGGTGTGTCAATGTTTCTAAGGTAGGATAGATGTTTAAGATAATATTCCACATTCACTTTTAAACATTTAAATAAATTTGACTGGTTTCTTATAGGAACATAACTTCAGCTCACTTTGAATCAACATAAAGTTTTTAAGACCTTGTTTTATTTTCCCTTGTGCTTTTATGGAAACACACTAAAATGCACTCAGGTGAAGAAGCTTGGCAAAATCACAATGCTGTGATAGACATCATCAACTTCACTTTAGCATAGCAGTAATCAGTCTCGAAGTGTATTTTTTTTCTTTTTTTGTAAATACACACTTGGAACATTCGGAGCGATAACTCTGTATAGCACTCATTACCATCACGGAGAAAGTGTGGTCCTACCTGAAGGCCTGCTCCAACAGTGCTATGGAGCAGCCCTTACACATGTGTTCCTCTAGTGAAATCTCAGCTCAGGAAATAGACTGCTAAGCTCTCATCTGCTGGAGATGCTGGAGGATTAACACACTTTATGCTAGAGTTTAAAAGTAGTGGTAGCCTCTATTCTTTACTCTCTGAGGTACTTATTAACTGATGCAGTGGGGACCTGTCAGTGGAGAGGGACCAAGTAAAGTACAAAAGAGAGGAAGGAAAGTAGGTTAGTTAAAGCAAAATTGCTTTAAACCAAGATATAGTGTCAGACTGAAACAGGCCCAAATGTTTAAACCACTTAGCCACCCTTTGCATGTCACTGACTCTCCAGCATACAGTGGCCACTTCTGAATGTTGCACTGCGTTGATTTTGTGTCGCCAATGGTGTTTTAGTGCTCTGTGGAGGACGTGGAAGTGAACTAATAGTCAAAGCTAAGTGTTCTTAACTTTATGGAAAATCATTACAGGAGAACCTGATAATAGCTGTTTTGTACTTTATAATATGCCAGTGTGTATGTGCTAGGAACTAAGCACTAGCTAGAGTTCTTTGATATGAGAATGTCTGCCTTCAGAAGTTTATGCCATTATCATGGCTGATAAACACGGGGAACTCAAGGGACAGAAATTTCCGTATGCCTGGAGGAGCAAATAAAAATGATGCACAGCAGCTACCAGCCCAGGCATTTAAACAGAATTAAATGGCTCCAAATGTGAATATCCTTCTGACTCCACTTAAAAAGAGGCAATAAAGAAATATTGTTTAATTTCTCGTAGGATCTCATGAAAAACTCATAATAAATGCCTAGCAATGTGACATCTGGGGGTTTAGGAGTAGTTCTGACCTACTTCTCACTCCAGAATACCCATCTGAATCAAGGGGAAGCGTTGGACGGATTAACTAACAATCATGGCTACAGGATTTGATTGGTTCTGATGCAGGATTTTAATTCCAGCAAAAATGTCTCAAGAAGCCGGTCTTAAATCGGTGATTTACATGCAAAGAATGTCTTGTGTTTGCTCTGTATTAATGAATGACTATTGACAGGACAAGAGAAGATGTCCTCAAGTTATGCCAGGGAAGGTTTAGATTGGACGTGAAGAAAAATTTCTTCACCAAAAGGGCTGTCAAGCCCTGGAACAGGGTGTCCAGGGAAGTGGTTGAGTCCCCATCCCTGGAGATATTTAAAAGATCTGTAGATGTGGTGCTTAAGGACATGGTTTAGTGGTGGATTTGGCAGTCTTAGGTTGGACTTCATGGTCTTAAAGGTCCTTTTGAACCTAAACAATCCTATGACTCTATGTGTCCATGAGATCAAAATTTAGAGACAAAATGAAGATTTCCCCCTGTTTTAACTTGGTTTGAGAAGATGCTGTTGATCTCAGGGAGGGAAAATGGTGTTTTTGAAGAACTAGTTCCTTTTTATTTAAATAGAGTACAAGTAGACAAATATAAGACCACTCAACTAAAGAGAAATTGGGTCCTGAAAGGCAGAAAATCTCACTTCCATAAAGCTTTTTGTAGTGAGACCCTTTGTGGTGTTCTGTTTGACAACTGTACAGCTTTTTTTCACGATACTAATGAACATTGCTTCCTCAGTGAATGAATGTACTGCTGAAGCCAGCATGACAAAACAAAGACTTAGAAAAGGAATTACCTCTTGTACCACTCTTTGAGTGATGGAGGGTGTGAAAACCAACAGGGAAAGTGTTGCAGGTAGGAGCCATGTTCAACAGGATTATGATTATTTAGGAAAGATACTAATGAAGGCTGGGGAGGACAGAAATGAGTCAGTTGCTTTTTGCTCTGTCTAAATCAGTAGTTTCTCCACAGCCATTAAAATCTTCTTTTCAATGTTTGCTTGCTTCTCATTCTTAAAAAAAAGAATGAGTATGTTATTATACTTATCCAGGTATTAAAGGCTCAGGAGCTAAGACTCTTGTATTATTAGCTCATTGTTGACAGGAAAAACAAAATACAGGTGATGCTATGAGGCATTTTCTGTACAGTTTGAGTATCTTATATTGGTTATTAGGGTTATCCAAACATTGTATTATTCTTTGTTGCTGCTGACATTGTCACTAATTAAAAGAAATAATTTAAGGTTTTTTCCTACATTTCTGCTCGAAGAGAAATGAGTTGTTCTCTTCCATTCACCCAAGGCAAAAACCAGCATTTTATTGATCTTGTGCTTTTGTTTCTCTTACTGATTAATTTAATTTGTTTTCCATGGTAATAGTTAGTGTCAGTTGCAGCCTACACCAATGAGAAAAGGGAGGCACACCACATCTTCTGTTCCGCTGTGTGACATTCCTGTTGATAGCAGACATATCTTTAGATATGGCGGAAGAGTTATCATGTGCATGAGCAGGCATAGAAATAACTATACTGTAGAAAATGGATCATCTTTGCTTGAAGTGTGAGCACTTCATGGACATTTGAATTAGTTCTGCTTAAACATCTAGCTTATGCTACTCTTCGCATTGGCGAGATAAGAATAAAAGAAGAAATGTGTCTTTCTGTGTCATATATCATCTGTGAAATGTGTAACTAAGTTCTGACTGGAGGAGGAACACAGCATGAGTGCAAAAATAAGAGACAAGGAGCACATATTCAGTATCATTTATGTAGCCAGTATTTTGAAAGCTGATGGCATTGACAGTACTACTTGCACTGGTGTTCCACAAAGTAGCTTTATGCATTTTTTAATTTCTGTTATTATCCAAAAGACAATTTTTACCTAAAGGCTATTTCAAACTAATGTGGATTATACTCTGATGCACATTCAGCCTTTATCTATAAACCTGAAGTTGTTCAGGTTCATAGTCTGGATTCTTGTCCATAATTGCTTTTACTAAACTCCTAATTATGCTTTGTCTCATTGATTACTTCAGGAATACAATGATGATACAACAGTGAATGGAATTTTTGACATATTTTGTAATTGACAGAAGAAAGAGAAAGCTATTCTAAATGGCAAAGCTCTTCTAAATGGCTACTTAGGAAGACCATAAAATTTGAATTACCTTGAATTACCTTCTTGTTTGTGTGTTTATGAAAGGTACTGCACAGAAGCTGAGGACAGGCTGTGTGTATGTATATGTATGTGTATGTGTGTATGTAT
Organism: Trogon surrucura; assembly: GCA_020746105.1. Lineage (NCBI taxonomy): Eukaryota > Metazoa > Chordata > Aves > Trogoniformes > Trogonidae > Trogon > Trogon surrucura. The sequence goes on from CM036618.1 coordinate 56,444,057, forward strand.
ATGTATATGTATATGTGTGTGTATATATATATGTATATGGCTGTACACAGCTGCATGGACTTTAGGAAGATAACTACCTGTACATATGGTTGACTGATTTGCCAAAGAAGCAACTATGAGAAAAACCACCTGGTTTATAAATGGAAGTGACAAAGTCAGAATATATTCTGGACAGGGCTATAGAACAGCCTTGAACAAGTACCCGATGTTCTTCATTTTTTTTGTTGGTTGGATTTTTAATACAGGAGTCAGTACTTTCTGGTTAGGCCTGGTGACACACCTGAATATGTGTGTCAAGATGAAAAAGTTATATCAAGAAGAGCCAAGATGAAAAAGTTATGCCTTTTATAAGACCTCATCAAACATGCCACCAGTCTGAAAAAATGTAATGATTAGTGATGTCCAGCAGTTAATTGCCATATGGAACACGGAACAGATTATTGGGAAAATCCTTTCAAGTGTGAGGATGTATTTAGCTTTCTGTAAATCTAAGTAGTATCCAAGATGCCTCTTTCCAGAACAGATGCAGTGGATGCAATGGATGTAGTACAACATTTGCTCATGGACATAGCTGAGATACAGAGAACAGCTAATAACCATCTGCATCCCGTGTAAAGCAGGCAACACATTTAGAGATACAGATTTGCAAACAATTAATTTGCTAATGAAGTAAAACTGCAGAAGCTGCAACAAGAAAAAGAACAGCCCTGCCTGAAACTTCGTTGCAAGAGAAGGACATAGGAAACATTATGAAATTAAATGAAGAACTGTAAACAAATCTGCAAGATTAGTATGTGGATTTAAATTCCAGTTACTGTACGAATTTCCTATTCCACATCAACAGTGTAACAGATAATTGCAGGAACTGAGGATCCATAGTTTTGGCAATATTTGCTTCGTACTCTCCTGTGTTTGTTTCCCATCGTTATGTTTCACAGTAGAGTGAGTAATTTGTAAGTGGAGGCAACAGTTGTGGAGTCTTACTTGCTACTTATCCAGCAGTCTCCCATCAAAACACAGGGTTTAGCACAATAAAGTTTGTTCTCTTACTATGTGTCAGGCTGTTTGTCAGCGAGGTATGTTAGATGAATATAACTACCCAGCTTTCCAGTGTTTGGTTGAATCACGCCATGACTGACACCGAGACACATTAGTGGGAGGATTGTTTATGAGAAAAAGGGAAACAAATTTGACACTTGAGTTTACCAGGAAAGTTGTTGGGGGAGCACAGATGCTCATCGCTGCCAAATACACAAAGCTGAGGTCAGGGAAATCTGTCAGAGTAAGTGAAACAGCCTTGAAGCAATATTTTTTTAACTCTCTGGCAGAGGAGGACACACATGAAATACTGTTATAGCTGAGTGGAGTGATTCCCTCCTTACTCTACTCGCTTAGTTTTGCCTAATCACCTTTCCTTGTGCCAAGCTCTAATGAGACACTGCAGACTGTGCTTTTTCCCCACCATCACCTCCTCTTTGTGGGTTCCCCCAGGGACCTACAGCCCCACTTTTCAGGGAGTTGGTGGCAGCACCGGCAGCAGTCATCAGGGCTTGAACTAGATGTCTCCTTTGGATGTCCTCTCACGCTCCCTTGCAGTCATCGTGCTTGCTCCTTTTCCAAGCCAACACTTTTGCATTTCATGCTTCTGCATGGGGAGGTGTAGCTGTGGAGTAGGCCTGGTCAGCACAAAAGTACTGATACATGGGGAACCTGGGAAACCTCTTAAGGGTAATTTAAAAATACACGTATCCCTGTGCTGTGGGTAAAGGAGATCCTGTGACAAAAATTGGAAAATGAGGATTGTTTGGACTGAATTGGGCTGTACCGTTAGATATAAATTCTGCAAGAACAGTAAAAGAGATAAAGACAGCTGGAAGGGAAAAGGGCTTTTAGATACAGTCGTTTCTGGAGCAAAGAGGAGAAAACTATAGGAGGACAGAAAACATGCATAAATGGAACAACTGTTGGAGACCTGTGGGGAAGGGGATTGGGGAATGTTTTAGTAGGGGAATGCAGAGGAGGATGGAAATTGAAGTCAAGAAAAACAGGTTAAAGCAAGAAGCCAAAACAGAAAATACGTTTTTGTGAACCAGCAGGAGGCAGGAGGGGAAGGAGTGGAACCTCCTGTTCCTGACATAGAAGAGGAAGTAAAAGGTGGAAAAGGTGAAAGGATACATTTATTTTTATGGTAGATGGAAAGAATAGTTTATATGATGGAATGAAAAGGAAGTCAGGAGAAATAAGTTATATGGTAAATTCACGTTGATGGTAAAACACAATAAAATCCTCTCTCTGCTTTTTCTCTTTGGCTACTAAGTCCCAGAAGAGCTGTGATTCCTGCTCTGTCTGAATGTTACTCCTGGGTCTTTCTGTTAGGGAAGGTGCTCAAAGAAAGCAGTGCTGTATTTTGGTTAATATAAACTATCATTTATCCTTTGTGAAATGTGAAATTAAACAGTAGAGATGTACCATCTGCTATTGTTTAATATGTAGATAAAAAAGCTAGTGTGTTTGGGCAATGTGTAAGCCTGTGTTAAGAGCAGAAATAATGGAAACATTATGTTGGCTGCACCCAGCAGATACCTCGTTGACTGAAGCACTGTGTTTCTTCCCCTGCCTTAGCACTTTTGAACATGATTCCTGGAGGAGGATGGGCATTTCCTCCTTGGTGACAAGGCTGAGTGTCTTATGTCTCTGTTTTTCTCATTCCTTTTAGGGATCTCTTGCTGTCTGTGGCACTTGGCCAAGTACTCTCCCTCCTTATCTGTGGCATTGGTCTCACGAGCAAGTATTTGTCAGAAGATTTCCATGCCAACACACCTGTTTTTCAGAGCTTCCTCAATTATATCCTTCTATTCTTGGTCTACACAACAACACTAGCTGTCAGACAAGGTAAGTGCCTTTCTAAAACTGTTTTGTAGAAAACAGCAAGGATAAAGGCTTTCACAGAACAACAACAAACAATAGGATTTAGACCCATAGCCCATTAAGATTTGTTACATATTTACATTACCTAGTAATGCATATGGGATGAACTGAAAAAAAACCCCCACAAATCTTCGTTAGCAAAGAATGAATCGGTAGATGTCGATGATAGTGATGCTACCTAAAAGCAAAGAGAAACATCCGTACTTTTGGCTTCCTAACTGGTCTTATGGGAACGCTCCTCTTAAACTTGCCACTCTGGCACCAGAGCCACACACTCAGGGTTCATTTTGGGAAAGATTAGTATGCTTTACACCTTATGTAGGCTAAGGAGAGTTCAGATGTCAGTGAACAAGAACTTGCTAGTTCTAGTTGCTGATCATGGCACTTCAGAAGTTGTTAGAAAAAAAGTAGCAGCCAGAGTTTAGCCCTTGGGAAGCAGGAGATGAAGGGAAGGAATTCGGGATGCTGTCTCTCTGGGGTGCTGTGTGGGCAGAACTTTGCAACAGAGCCTGTGTATCTAATCTGACCTCCAAAGTGAGAAATGCATTATAGTATGCTTTGGTACTGTGTATCAAGTGATCCTCTGTCTGACAGTCTATGTATAATGTAGGGGCGTTTGTGCCTTTCCTCCTTGTCCCTCCCTTCATGTCTAGTTTTCATGTCTAGATGAGGTGTGGGAAGTAAATGCGTTAAAGTACATTTCTCACCCACTCTTTCTATAATAATTTTATTTATTCACCTTCACAGAACATGTGGATTAGAAGCAAAATAAAAGAGCAAAAATATCATGTGCTTTCTTGACATAAGGAAGGAGGAAAAGAACTACAAAATGTATTAGGCTACGGTACATTTATCAGCATACTGAGACATTCACGTCTTCTTGCAGGGACAAATATTTTTGTGTCATTCTTTGATACTACATCTTTTAATGATTTGGGAACAACCCTGAAGCTTAATCTCTTCACTTGTTATACAGTCTTGTGATACAATGCTATAAAGTGTTCCAAAACAGCAAGGACTTCACTTTTATGCAAAAAACGAACAGTCAAAAATACACCGCTGTGCTCCAGCACAAAGTGCTTAAATATATTGCAACTGAAATTTTATAAACCTTGGTCTCCATTGACATTTTTCAGAAGCTATGAAGTCAAATCTGCAGAGGAAATATCAGCCCTTATATAATGAGCGATTTCTTGGGCAGTGTTTTGCTGTCTTGGTATTTCAGGTTGTATAGGGGGATACAACCACATGCTTTGCTCTGCCAAATGGTTAAAACATGTAATAGTAGCATTTTTCTGGAAGACTGTGTTTAAAAATAATTCTTCCGAGTATAGGATTGACTAGATGTTCACAAGTTCTGTCCCAGAAATGTCCTTCTTGGGACCTATTTAGATACTGTGGAAGCCTATTTAGATACTGTGGAAGCCAAGTCCCTATGACTTTTAAATAGATTTTACTTTTTTGAAAATGCTGGCTTTTGAGAGGATATATGGGCCAGCATACTGCTGTGCATTACAGGGATTTATTAAGAGTAATGTTTGACACCTAGTATACATGAACATCTCAAAAATGCTCTCAAGCATTCTGTTTTACACATAAAAATACATATTAAAACTGTATTTTTCTGAATAATTTTCTGACTCTGTCTGTGGTGGACTAAAGACAGTATTTTGGAACTATCTGTTGTTCCAGTAAGACAGATTTGAGAAGTGGATGGAGAAAGTGTTAGAGGTACATCAAAATATTTTCTGGACAAGTGAGGAGAATTGTGGAAGGTATTTGAACAGACCTGCAGTTGAACAGGGACCATATGAACAGCCAGAGCACAATATAAAGGGTACAAATGAAGTAATCAAAAAAAACCGAGTCACAGAATCACAGAACTATTGAAGCTGGAAAAGACCTCTGAGACCAACAAGTCCAGCCTATGTCCCAACACCACCACATCGGCCAGACCACGGCACTAAGTGCCACATCCAGCCTCTCCTTAAACACCTCCAGGGACGGTGACTCCACCACTTTCCCAGGCAGTGCGTTCCAATATCTGACCACCCTCTCCGTGAGGAAGTGCTTCCTAAGATCCAACCTAAACCTGCCCTGACACAGTTTCGGGCTGTGCCCTCTCGTCCTGTCACCAGTTGCCTGGGAGAAGAGCCCAACCCCCACCTGACTACAACCCCCCTTCAGGCAGTTGTAGAGAGTAATAAGGTCCCCCCTGAGTCTCCTCTTCTCCAACCTAAACACCCCCAGCTCCCTCAGCCTCTCCTCACAGGACTTTCCCTCTAGTCCCTTCCCCAGCCTCGTTGCTCTCCTCTGGACCCGCTCCAGCTCCTCAATGTCTTTCTTGCAGTGAGGGGCCCAGACCTGCACACAGCACTCGAGGTGAGGCCTCACCAGTGCTGAGCACAGGGGCAGAATTACATCCCTGCTCCTGCTGGTCACACTGTTCCTGACACAAGCCAGGATGCCATTGGCCTTCCGGGCCACCTGGGCACACTGCTGGCTCGTGTTCAACCAGTTGTCAACCAGCACTCCCAGGTCTCTCTTTGCCGGGCCACACTCTCCAGCCACTCCTCCCCCAGCCTGTAGTGCTGCAGGAGGTTATTGTGGCCAAAGTGTAGGACCCTGCACTTGCTCTTGTTGAACTTCATGCCATTGGCCTTGGCCCCTCAACCCAGCCTGCCCAGGTCCCTCTGCAGTGTCTTCCTACCCTCTGGCAGATCGACACTCCCCCTCAACTTGGTGTCGTCTGTAAATTTGCTAAGGGTAGACTCAATCCCCTTATTCAGGTCATCAGTAAAGATGTTGAACAGAACTGGGCCCAGTACTGATCCTTGGGGTACACCACTGGTCACTGGACACCAACTGGATGCAGCATCATTCACCACCACTCTCTGAGCCCGGCCATCCCGCCAGTCATCTGGCCAGTTTTTAAGAAAGATGGTTTGGTCAAAAAAAATCCAGAACAAAACTGATCTACAGAAGCAATAAGTGCAGTGATTCAGGCACTCAGCATAACATTCCTGCTGGATGGTATAGCACTACGCAGCCAATTCATTTACTCGACATTTAATATTGCCAAGTGATTGAGCCTGACATTGTCTTTTTGCTTGTGTATTTATTCAAATTCATTATCTGTGTTTATTCCACTAAAGCAGTTTTTCTAGAAGCTCTAATCATTTGGCTTCATTAACAGATGGAAATCACATAATAATGATATTAATTTTATATGGGATGATTCTGTTATGAGTGCTGGGAACATCAGAAGGCTTTTTTTTCAAGTGCAGTTCTCCTCCTCTGTGTGCAAGATTTAAGATTCTTTAAATTATCTTCTTTCTCCTTCAGAAATTAAACGATCATAAATTGGATGGTAGTCGAAAATAACTGCATCTCTTTGTCATTTTCTTTGCTTGCTTTCTTTATCTCGGAGTTTTTTGCAGAAATGAACTGGCTAAGGAGGCGTCACTTGAGGCGGCCAAAAAAACCCTTAATTCACTGTAGGACTGAAAACTATAATTTCCTGAGACATAAGGAACTCCTCTTTCCTTAGAAGCTTCTTTGAAATTTTGATGTACTGTGTATCCTCTTTGACTTGGCCTTCTCCTGCTGTTCATCCTTTCGCCCTGGAAAAACTCCCTGAGTGATACCAAAAAGGTAGAATTTGCACTGGTCTCTGAAAATCATCATTAGCAGATGATTAAAGCTCCTGATTCCTGAGCTTTTCTGTCTACAGCCTTCTGCAGTGAATGCCCAGCTTCCAGCAGCTAAAGTTAGTCCCTGGGCACCAGCAGCTTCCTCTACACTTTTATATTGGGGATCAAGATGGGTTTTTTTCCAAAATAATTTTATCACAGCCCTTTAGTAGGTGATAAAATTAGGGCTACCGTCTTACAGTGAATCCACATATGATCAGACTGCGTAGGAGCAGGTGCCAGAATCAATGAGTACTTTTAAGCTTCATTCCCATGTTAAAAAAAAAAAAAGAAGAATAAAAAAAGATGCTTGTCCTGTAGATGGGTATTCAGTTTGAAGGCAATAAAAGCGGAGTCAACAATTTTAAGCAGTCCATATGAATAAGGTTTTTCATAGAATCATGGAATGTCTTAGGCTGGAAGGGACCTTAGAGATCATCTAATCCAACCTCCCTGTCATGGGCAGGGATGACCTTAACTAAGCCAGGTTGCTCAAGGCCTCATCCAACCTGGCCTTGAACACCTCCAGGGAGGGGCATCCACAACCTCTCTGGGCAATCTGTTCCAGAGTCTTGCCAGTCACATACTGAAGAATTTCTTCCTAAGATCTAATCTAAATCTATTCTCCTTCAGTTTAAATCCATTTCCCCTTGTCCTATCGCTGGACACTCATGTAAAAAGTTCCTCCCCAGCCTCCCTGTAGGTTCCCTTCAGGTATTGGAAGGCAGCTATTAGGTCCCCCCGGAGTCTTCTCTTCACCAGGCTGAACAATCCCAGCTCCCGCGGCCTGTCCTCATAGCAGAGGTGCTTCAGCCTCTGGATCATCTTTGTGGCCCTCCTCTGAACTCGTTCCAACAGATCCATATCCCTCTGATGGTGGGGACACCAGAACTGGATGCAGTTCATCATTATTGCAGTTTTATTTTCATGACCAGAAATAAACAGTGACAAAAGTGTTAAAGAGGATCTGTTCTTGTCAGATTTTCTTATGAGATACCACTCAGGTAGTGGTTGTGAAAACGGAAAGAATTTAGCCAGAGTTTTTTCTGATGCAAAATCCAGCCACCTTTTCTGTCACTTGAATTCTAGAGTTTCTGTTTAATGGTGAGTCCTCCATCTAGAAAACTCTCTTATTTTATTCTAGATATTTTAATGATATTTTTAATTTATTTTAATTTTTGTTATATGTAAATTTAAGTTGAACATATTAATTCCTCAAAGAGGTGACTGCAGAGGTTCTTCATAGTTATGACTGCACACAGTCAGGTGTGCATAGATGCCAGTAGCCACTTACTTACTCACTGAAGTTTCCAGTGCAATGCTCATCAATGTACCGCTGCTGATGTCCGAATATAATTCTTTAGGAATTTTCTTTGTATGATAACAATGCCATAAAATTAGTGCCACTGCTGCAGCATTGTAAGGTTATGAATGTCGTCATATTTTACCTGGCTGATATGCTAAAAGTATGGTAGGTAATAAGGAAATCCTCAATTTTTTTCTCTTAAGGTAACTTCCTCTCATACCTGTTATTTTCACAGCCAAAACCCGTATTTGTCCATGGTAACACCTCTGAGTAGATAAGAAGATTTTAACACATATTATCTCACCTCAGTTCCCTCATCAGCAGAGGATTCTGCTTAAAAAAATCTTGCCAGGACACTTCCAGATACTTATTTCTGTTGCATGTTATTATTAACTGAGGAAAAGAAAATCCTTGGCTATCAGGAAGAAAAGCCTCCTATCAGAGAAATGGAGCTATGGGATGTAGAGCTGGTAGAGATGAGTTTTAACACCTTAAAAAGCAGTAAGTGGGAAATTGTCCATAGTGGACCAGAAGGTGTTAATTACTAACAGTCAACATGGGTGCAAGCATCACCAGCTTGCCACCAAAAATAAATTACTTCTAAAAGCCACCTCACATATGCTACAAATGAAAAGAACACATCTAGTAGACATCATTAAAAGAAGAAAAAAAATATGAAAATACTATTTTTTTTATTATTCTGGAAAACAAGAAATGAGAGAGCAGTAGAGTTGTCTTTTGAACAGAAGGGAACCATAAAGCCTTAAGGACCAGATTCTGTTTGAGTAGGGCTCCACACTGCGATCGGTTTCTTTAATTTTAGTGCAACAAGTTACCAAGTATTTTCAGCCCAGCATTACTGAGGGCTGGCAATAATTTGCTAGTTCAGAAAATGTTTTATGAATCTGTGTGACTGGGTGAATTCTGCTTCTAGACTAAGTGATGAGGTTATAGAACATGTCAGTGGAAATACGGTTTTCCCTAGAGTAACTGTAATGTCTTATATTTGACATATAATCAGATGTGCCCCTGAGCCAGCTGCAGAGTCCTGTGAGAGTATTGAGGATTGCAGTACTGTTACTGGAATATCATTTCTACTGCATTTCTCTCTGGGATTGGTTTATGACATTAGTAGCTCAGTCATATGTAAATTTCTCATTTATCTGCTATTCAGATATGTATCTCCATTCAGATACATGAAACGCCCCCCAACATCCTTCTTAATTCCCTGAAATTGACTGAAACAGGCTACTTGGAGGAAAGTAAAGCACTATGTAGGAGTTGCTCTGTTTTACTGCAGTGCTTGTCAGCTGTTTATTGAATGATAGAAAAGGTAAATGTCTCTTTTTTTTACTCAATTCCATTCCACTAACAATGTTATGTAAACACAAAGCTAGTATTGTGCACTTAATTTAGGTAGGCATATCAGAATTTCTTTGCTAGTAACACTTTTTTTCGTTGACTGCCCCTAAGAACATGCCTGGGAAAAAAAAAAAGAGAGAGTACAAGATTTAAGCTGTTCAAACTGCATTAGATATACTTTGGGCAGTGTGTGTTGTACCATTGAGATGAAATACCCTCTGGGAAGGCATTAATCACATCAGCGTTTTCAACGAGAAGCCTTCAGAAGTATGGAACTTTCGTCCTTGTTAGGTTTCCTAAGTTTGGCTATCCCTCCAGTGTTGAACAAAGCCTGCATAAGCTGCAGCCAAGCAGCCTTTTGGTCCTCTCTGCCTGTGACAGAAGTGGTCCTCGGTCCCTCAAGGCAATGACCCAGCCCACACACTGGCCTGCAAATGCATGGCAGATGTCGCAAAGAGCAGCGGCGCTCCCCTCAAAGCACACAGGAGGGCACGTCGAGCTGGCCCAGCTCCTCCTGTCCCTCCCTCTGCAAGGGACCAGGCTAACCCCGGGTTGTAAAAGTGAAACATGGCAGTGAGCGAGGCTTGGGACCAGTGAGAAATAATGACCTTCAGGTCTTTGGTATTCTCCTAGCATCACTGCAGAGTGTCCCTGCTGTGCCGCGCTTTGCAGGCTGCAGTGCACTTTCTCCTAATTACACTGGGCTTCTAATTAGGGATGCCAAACTGTGTGGGATATGTTTATTATGAAAATGGTCAGCCAAACAGTCCTTTTGTCTGGGCTTTGAAGAGCCCTTTTCATATTCAGAGGGAATTCTGTACTTTAGGAGAAATGAAACTAGAATGCTGGCTATTTACAGGTGCTTCAGATTGCAGGGATCTTTTTCGTAATGTCCAATTTTCTGTTTTGGATAGTGTGCTCACAGGGGCAAGAATTATGACATGTTACGTGATCAGGATTTGCCTATCACATCATGGACATCACAGCAAGCTAGCTAGAAAAAAACAGTCGGACTAGAGCCAGATTCCTGTTCAGTCCCATTTACATACTCATTGTGTTTGTGTTTGGATTTTCCCTCTACTTCAGTGGAGTTTTAAACATTTTCTACTGTAAAATGCTGAATGCTGCTGCTTGTTCTACTGCATAAACCTGTATTATTTTACTCCCTAGGTGGTTACAATTCAGTGAGGTGTTAAACTTTTCGTGTACATATAGTTTTCATCCAGGACCTTGGGTTCCTGTTCTTTATGATAGTTTCCTAAAACCACAGAATTTCCCTTCCCAGTCCAATGAAGCCGTTCTGCATTCATAGGCATAATACAGAAACAGATGCAATTCCAACAGAGTATGATTTATTCCACATAGCTAGTAGAAAGACACTGTAAAAGAAATAGACCACATTGGTGAAAGAAAGACAGGGTTATAACCAATGGACTTGTCCTTTCTGTCTTTTGCTTTGTTTTGTTTCGCTATTCCTAATGGAGTGGTTGGATTTTTTTTCAGTCCTCGGAGTTTTCATTGTCAGCTGTCGTTGTTACGTGAACCATCAGACTGACGCTTTCTGTTTTGGCCCTGCTGCTTTCATTTCCACCCACACAAGGGATTGGGCATCTCAGGACATCTCTGAGCTTAGTCAGTTTTCATCAGGTGTGTTTTGCTTTGCCAGCTGTTTAGCAAGGTACAAATAAACACTTACAGAGAGGAATCCTGGCCCCAAAAGTAATAACAATGCGTGGGCAGGCAAAGCCATGAAAGAAATGTCAGCCCTTTCTTTCTAGTGTTTTTATGTCTCAGTTCTGTGCTCCTGATTGTCAGGTTAGGCCACTTCTGTCCAGACCCACAGCACACGTAGCGCGTTACCAAATATGTGTCCTTCTGTTAATTCTGGCCAAAGCAGCACAGTCTGTCCTCTTGCCTCATATCATTGGAATAAAGCATGTACATCCTTCAGTACAGACAAATTGAAAATTGGAAAATACTGTTCCTTTAAGGTGCAGGTGGCAGCACTTAAGCATGAACGCTGTGTGTCGTGGTTTAATGATGCAAATACTAATACATTCATGATGACCCCAAAGCAGTAAAGGCCAGACCTAATCAAGAATCCGTGATGTAACATTCTCTGTAGTAGTTTCTCATGATCACTGATACAGTTTGTTCAGCCCTGAGATGCCCCTGGTTTTACTGGTTTGCTTTCAAAATAGCTTTGCTGCTCAAAGAAGATGCAAGAGGGCATGGAGCAAAAGGAAAGGAGCACCTCGGTTTTTTGTGTGCCTTCTGATGCAGACAAGAGGACAAAAAAAAAAAAAAAAAGGGAGGGGAGACCTCTTACCATCTTCTTGACCTAAATGAGGAAATGGGAGGTCTTGTCCCCACAGAGAAGTTAATTTGTACTAACATTGCATGTGATCTAGGGGTACCCCTCCTTGCAGCAAAGTCCCTGGAGGATTCAAATCAGGCAGTTCAATGCACAGATGCTCAGGTCACTTTCAGTTCAGGAGGTTCAGACCCGGTCATGTTTCTGGCTGCCAGGTTTGTGCCCTCAGCCAGCTTCTTCTAGAAACAGCATTCAGATTTGCACTGTAGTTCAAAGACTGATACATATTTGGTGAGAGCAAACCTTACAGGCACAAAGTGCAGTGAGCGTAAAAGGGATGCCAAGCTTTAGTCTCGCTGAAGTCCTGCATGAGGGACCATGTCTGCATCAAGACGCTACATCATCGCTGTGAGGCAATGTCTGTACTGAATATACTGCTTGAGAATAAGGCAGTTTTACCCTGGAGGTGCATGTACATACAGTTTAGGAACATTTAGCCAGATGTGGCCATTCCGTGACAGTAAGTCCATAAATAGAAACCACAGATGCAATAAAATGGGAGGCGATGCAGTTATTCAGATCACAGCTGCAGCCTCACAGGTAGCTAGTAGAATTTAGCGGGGAAAAAAAAACCCAACAATCACAATGCGGCGTTTTATACTATGATGCCTTTCTTAGTGATTCCAGCACCTAAATTGGAGAGTTGGGGCAATCTGCAACATATTTGCATTTATGCCTGGATTGTGATTTAGATTTTGCTAAAATCTAAACCTGCGAAGCTCTCTCCTTGCCCATTTTTCCAGGAGCCATGTCAGCCTTTCAAACACAGTGTTGGTCTGAAAACACATTTCTGAGTACTTGTTTGAGAAGATAAACCTCTTCACTAGAAGGATCAGGGGACAGGCTCAAGGAATATCTGAGGAACTGTGGTTTGAACACTCATGCATCTTGCTGCTTGGTTTGTATCCATCTTTGCAGCTGCAGTTACACCTATTTGTATCTGCACCACAGATTCATGTAGGGACACAGATGTTGTAGGTAAAAGAATCAAGGCTTCTGAGTGTGTGGAAGGCCAGGCATTGCATGGTACAGTCCTGGAAGTGCTCAGATACCACGGCTGTGAGCACGTACTGAGCTTTGAAATTTGATCCACGGTATCAGAGTATTGTGCAGGGGTGAATGCGGTTCTTGGTAATTTTATTTGAGGGTAAAGCAGCTCTCTATCTAGCCCAGATTGCCTTACAGTATGTCAAATAATAAATTGTCTCTTAAGGGTGTGAGCTGAATCACAAACAGTTGATTTTCTGTAGAATTAAGGGATAACTGTCCTTTGTAATGTTAGCATATGGGTCTGACTCTTCTTAATACATAAACATCTCAAGTGCTGTTTACAAAACCAACCATCCATTCCCGCCACAATGAGGAAAGTTAATGGTTCTGATAAAATAGCGTACCCTTGATCTTACAGCTGTAAGCAGAATGCAAGGGTTGTCTCTGCCACTTCATGCAGTATCAGTATTTGCCTGTGATTTATTGAATATTTAAACATTCATCAATTCAAGCAGCTAGCCAGGGTAGCAGGATACACATTCAGCACACGTAGCTCCAGCGTTCATACGGGAGATTTGAAGTGTGGTTACAAGATGATAACTGTATTGCCTGAAGGAGATAAGTCCCGCTCTGCCAGAATGGTGCTTTGTATGTAATTAGTGTAAAAATTCAGAGCAATGGAGTTTATCCTTGCGATCGTCTTTCTCATTAAAAAAGAATCATAATGAAAGAACAAAGCGGTCCCTGCAGTGAATTGGATTGCCTTCCTAAGTTTTCGTTAAATCAAAGACTCAGCAGCATCCCATTTTGCAGAGCCCAGTTGTAAACTGTACACAAGACTTGCAGCAGAGTCCCTTACGAGGAGCACATCTTTTCTAAAGGTTTGGAAGTGCGGTATATTTCCCTTACAAAGGAAATAGCCCACCTCTCAATTTTCTTTTTCTAATTTCATTAGCTTCTGTTAACAAGATGGTACTGCAACAAGAGCAAATGCTTCAGTGTCCTCTTTTCAGCTGGGATAATGAATTTTCTTCCTTGTAGCTGGTGCAGTGCTGTTTTGGATTTGGTGTGAGAATAACATTGATAACACACTGATGTTTTAGTTGTTGCTAAGTAGCACTTTTCCTAAGTTAAGGAATTTTCAATTTCCCATGCTCTGCCAGCAAGCAGATGTGCAAGAAGCTGGGAAGAAGCATGACCAGGGCTGCTGGCCTGGACTATCCAAAGGAATATTCTAAACTATAGGACATCATGCTCAGTATAACCAGGGAATTTGGCTTAGTTGCTGTCTGGGGTTAAACCACAACACTCAGGTAATTTACAGTCACAACTATAAAATTTAATCTAAATAAACTGCCTTTTCTGAAATAAGGCTTATGAGGCATGAATCAAGGGAATAAAAAGTTATGCTAGTGGGAAAAAAAGCTCTATTTTCAAAATATTCTTCTGGCTCACACTTAATACCAAGCCATAACACAAGCAGTAATTTCCTTCGTCTCCATTATTACCTTGATAATCCATGTAATTATTGTTACAACTAAATGCATCTTTCAGGAAAAAATACACAGATATCCTATAAGTTTTTCTACAATTTTGTAAGCATGTATTTTTTTCCTTTATTTTTGGTTGAGTTGTTAGCCATCGGCATATGGTTACTTCGAACTCTTGTTGCAGTTCCGGATGATAGCGCTATAATAATAATTGCAGCTTCATCTGAAAAATTGTTTGCAAATCTAGCAGTCAATATAAAAGCTGCAGTTGTGCTCTCGTTTCTGCTCATAAGCCGCAGAGCACCAGTGGGAGCACCGAGTCACTTCTGGAAGATGCTCGGAATTCAGTGAGGCCTCACCTCTTGGCTTAGGTCTCCCTTTGGCTGCAGCCTTCCTTCACAAACCTTGAGGACGCTTTAGATCCAGGTCGCTACTGAATAGAGCAGCTTGGGGTCATTAGCAGCCAGCTCTATTAGAACGTGCCCTTGCATTATCTTTCCCGATTTAGCATTAAAGAGAAAAGGAGAAGGATAATATATGCTGTCTAACAGCGGCCTTTCTTGCACACATTTCCCTGATGGGAGGAGGAATCTTTGAGGGAAGGTGGGAGCTTTGCTGACAGAAGCGATGAGTGTTCCAAACACACAGCGGAGGGAGAGACTGTGTGCATGTCTCAGAGGAGCACTTATCCTTTAGTTTTCAGTTACATGACAATGACAGTCAATTCACAGGGATATTTTTGTAGCTGTTACAGAAATGCAGCAAATGAGCTTTCAAACAGAAATTATACATCTGTACCTTTTCTGAGTTATAAATTCATGAACTTGCTTCTGTGCAGCTACTAGAATACTGTGCAGTTACAATATCATTTGTCCATGCTTTTCTGATTATCTCTCTGCCCTCTGATACTTGGCTCTGTTTTGTTTCATTCTGAAGGAAGCTTGAATACCGCAGGGTAGAGTTGTGCTACCACTATTTTAATAAAATGGATCTGTGCTGATTTGCACCATATATCACAAATTATGATATATGCTGTTTGTTTTCACTGCTACTTGAAATCTTTTGTTTGAACATGTTCTTGAGCATCCCATTAAGATTTCAGCTGCTTGGTGTACAAGTGGAACAACTAGCTGGTGCCCTTATTTCCTATATTTGGCATAAAAGAAGTTTGGCTCAGTTTTTAAAGAACTAGTAGTGCTTCATCCTCCTGGAGTGATCGTAAGAGTTTTTCCGTGCAGAAACATATCATTATATATCTCATATATATATATATATATATATGCATCAAAAACCCCTATGTATTATCAGTAGAATTTATTTTTAGTATTATTTTATATTGCTTATCCTCTCGAGATCCATGTGAACTTGCCTGCATGCTCATTCAGACAGGTGTATGATAAGAAACAGGCCATGGTGTAAACAGAAACATTTAATGTCCACTCACAGGTTTTTTAACTGTTCAAAGAGATGAAATGCTGTAAAGGGGACAGAAGCTTGTCAATAACTATACTTTCCATGTGAACCAAGTTGCCAATGAGCTTCTACCAAGCATGTCTCAAGGAGAATTCCTAAATGCATGGACACTGATGAAGGTTCCTATGGAATCTTTTGCAACAGCATGCTGAAACTGGGTTAAATTTTGCTTTAAGACAAAGGATGTATTTTGCTAAGACTTCTGTGTTAGCACTGTATTCCAGAGATAAAGAGAATAGCAAAAATGTCTGAAGGATCCCCTTGAATTTCTGATGCCCACATCACTGAACCAAGCCTGTTGTTGCAAAAATGTTTGTCGGTAAGTGGTCCCTGCTGAAGCTGGAGTTAAGAGCCTGGCAGCCAGCAGTAACTGGGTTGAAATCATTGGGCTGAGTGCTTTTTAAGAAAACAAGGTAGCTGAGAGAGTGGCAGCCTGGCAAGAGTTGCAGTTAGAAAGGCATCTTCACAGTCAGAAGTCTGAGTGAGAAACACCTTTGTAAGTGGAGGCTAGAAATAGTCCTGCCCCAGTGCATGCCTGAATGTTGGTGCGTGAGGAACCATAGCGTATCAGGTGGGCAAGGTGGAGAAATCATGTCAAGAGACAAGCAAATGGTACCAACGAGTGTATACCCTGGTATTTTAGGCTCTATTTAGATGATAATGTGCTTGGTATACATCAGTGTCATGTCCCAAGTGACATGTTCCTCTTCTCAGCGATGTTTTCCTACAGCAAACAGCCTCTCCCTCTGGGAAGGTGCCCTACTAAGGATGTATAAGGAAAGTAACAATCAGTAGAAGTTACTGAGCAGAAGCAAGACTCTAAAACCTTCCTCAACTTTTCTCCCCACTCTTGGGAATGCTTGTGGATCTGCAGTGGGTGATGGGCTGAGATCTGCACACTCAAAGCCACCTGCTTTTCCTTTGGTGAATGGGGGAATGTGGAAATCCAGTCACTTTTAATTTAGTGAGGATTTTGAGTGTGTTTGTTTCTTCTGCTGTTATTTCCTTAGAAAATATAAAATAGTCTATTTTGATCAGAAGAATATTTCTTTGAAGTATGGGGTGAAGCAAAACTGATAAAAAAAGAAAGTAGGGTTCTTTTTTTCTGTAAAGGATATGACACACTGCAAAAAAAGAATTGTTTTGTTGTTTTAGGGTGAGGGAATTCCAGTCATATTTCAGAACAACTTGCCTTTAAGAAGACAAATGACTGTTGTATTTATGATAGTATCTTTTCCAATATTACAATGGCTGCTGAGTAGGATCCTTTTTCAAAATAGAGATCACGCTCACCGAGAGCTTTTCATAATGCAGCCCATTGAGATAAATGTAAGATGCAAGGCAACACAAAAGTTTGTACATGTAAATACAACTACTTCTCTCTATATATGTTTGCGTTTCCATTAACAGAAATGCATGATATCAAGGAAGACTTGTGAAAGAATTGCACCACCATTGCTATGCCTTGACGATAGAAACATTTCTAGCAGAGCAGACTCATTCCACACATAGGTTGTATTTAAGTGTCTCTGTCTATAAGAACTGTATCCATGCCTAGAGCTGTGTAAAGACATGACATTTTTACAACTCATTAACTTTTCTTTACGGTCATGTAGATGTAAAAACAACCACGATTTAAAAGCAAGGTGCTTGTTTCATTTCTCAAGCAGTACAGACAGTGATAGCCCTCTCCATGGAAGGAGGAGGGAGGTCTAAAATGTAGAGATGCTTTCTCAACAAAAATAGAAAAAACACAGACAGCTTTGTATCAGTAGTTATTGCTAAGCAAATGTACAAAACAAGCATATAAATAGATGTTTTTAAGTATGTGCACCTGAAATTCCAAGTTAAACAGTCTAATAAGCGTAAGCCAACTGACACAAGAAAGAAAATCGCACCTTTCAGATTCAAACAGGATACTTCTTCCATGAAGTTTCACGGTTGCCGTCGATTTCTGTTACATACCCAGCTGGTAGTACAGCAGCAACTCATTCCTGATTGGAAGCTGCTTAGTGCAAATTGTCAGGTTCTGTCAGCTTTTCTTCTCAATTTTCACAAGACTTCTTCTTTTAGTTCTTGTTAATATATTTCATATTTTGTCAGTAATGTGATGAAATGTCATCTCCTTATTTCTTAATATTTTGAACAGTGGAATAAAAATGGAAATTCATTGTCAGCTGTCTCTATCATATTCATTACAGAGCATTTCTTCTCATGCATTTGATGAGGCTTGTGTTTCTTTCCATAATTTCCACTAATCCTACACTGTTGAGGGAATAGTCTATCTTCTAATGAGGACAATATTGAGAGATAATCTGCCTGAGTATATTTCTTCCCCAAAAAATTATATGTCATAGTATTAATGTTTCTCACTTTGGTTTTAATTTTGTACTTTCTTGAGCTCTGATTAATGTCTTTATGGGTTTAATCTGTTATGTACTGACTAGTATTTAATGGATTTGACAGATTATCAGTTATAGATGTAAGCAACACTGAAAAGAAGCAGATTTTTTCATGAAAACCTGTCTATTGACAGAGAGAGAATATTGGCAGGCCTAAAAAGCTGTAGAATTAAGAAACAACACGTGACAGGATCAATAACAGTGATGTTTGCTGTTACGTTTTACAGTCTTTCAGACAAAAAAAAATCATATCCCATATCAACAGTTTAGCTGCAAAGTGGCATTCAGGAATAAACCATTCCCTTTCAAGGAATTTAGTAAGCCAATTTCTGCATTGCGAGTTAGGGTTTTTTGCCTATTAACATTGCTAACTTCAAAGCAAGGACAATAAGTGTTTTAACAGATACAGTGATAATAACCATTTTAGAGCTTTAAATGATTGTGAGAAAGAGTTTTTTCACTTTCTTCCAAAATTATATTTCTAGGTGATAATTATATGATGATAAAAAGTAAAAAGATCTCCTAAATTAAACTTGCAGAGAATATTGTGTGACCCAATTGAACCACCAACAGCAATTACCAACTAGTTTTAATAACTAGTATTAGGAAAGCATCTTCTCGATATAATAATTAGATACAAAAAATCATCTTGCAAGGTGTTCAGTTAGGTGATTTCTATTTCTGTGAGTCTTTGGCCCAGCACAGAAAGGGCTTCTTCTCACAGGAAGGTACCTTCTAGTAGGTAAAGGAAAATAAGGAACTGAGTTTGGTGAGGTTTCAGCGAGATGTGGTCAAAGAAGGAGTTCGTAGGAAAGCTGTCAGACATCAGCAATGTGGGAAAGGTCAGAAAACGCAAATATTTGGAAAATTCCCTTGCACCGCAGGAGCACTCTTAAGAGGAGGATTATTTTTGTGGTATTGGACTGTTCACTATGCCCTAAGCACCAGACAGCAGCAGGTGTGTGATGGGCTTCTGTGACTGAGTTGTACAGGCACAAAAAAGGCATCCCACAGAGTGTGGCCAGCCTTTTCTTCTGAGTAGGGAAAACCCCGGAGTGTTTCCAGCCTTACCATCTAAGTCCTTCTCCAAGGCTTGCATAGGTCGTTCTTACCCTCCCGGGAAAGGGATGCTCAATTAGCTCTATGTCATTGCAAAGAGGATTTGAAATATCAGTTCTGGAACTCTGGTTTTGCTGGTTTGGTTGACAGAAGGACTCTGTGAGGGAGCTGCTGTGGAAAGGGGCTGCAAACAGGAGAACTGACATGGAATAGTTCCTCAAGGACATTTCCTGGAGAACTGATCTCAGTTTTCCCAGTTCAGAACGGTGCCAGATTCACAAAGTGACATTACTCAGTGATTATCTCTTGTAAATGCTGTGAACTGCCACTCCTTCCAGTGATGAAATGGCTGAGAGGAACAAAAAGGATTTTGGTTCCAGCATGTGGAAGTAGAAATCTGATCCCATGATGTGTCTGTGATGTACCTCTGTCAAACCCAACAGCCAAGCCCAGGCTGTGATACCTTATGCTCTGGATGTTTGAATTTGCGGATGGCACACCCTTCAGATGGTTACGTGGTGGCTGGCTGTTTGAACAGTTAGGTTCGCTTTTTATATTGTTACAAAACAGACCACCCTATCCAAACTTCAAATTTGTGGGTTTTTTTGGCAGCAGCTCAGTTTAATGGCAAGAGTTGATGGCACCCTTTTCTAATTCCTTGACACAATCGTAGAAAGAAAAATCATCTTTTGAACTTGTCTAGCTCCAGTTGGAAAGACAAATGAAATTAAGGCTGAAGTAGACATGGCCATGAGTTTGAACATGGAATTTAGATTTAGAATTTGGATGGACTGGGCAAAAAGCAAAGTGTAGCAGAAAGTGATTTATTATTTCCAGTTCAGAACATAAATACAGCATTATGTTCATGTAGCCTTCCGTGCAATTTTGGAGATTGCATACAGAGAAATCTGTGAAGGGTTTGCCTGAACAGACGGACAGACATGTAAATCAAGAATATAAAGCTGTAATGAGCAGTGGGAGCTGAGACCAAAACACTGCTTGCAGAAAGCTGAATGAGTCAGCACGCCTGGAGAACAGCAGTTCTCAACCTCTGCTTAATTTGAGAACCTTGTGTTGCGTCTGTGATCAGAGGAATTCCTTGCAGATTCCATTTTTCCCTGTCATGCCAAAATTGTTTCTCTGCTACTTGTCCTTATCATTGGTGCTGTCCAAAGCTTTGTTTCTCTTCTCATTTCTGATGTTTTGATTTCCTTTTTTGCTGAGTTCTTTCAGTAGTGTTAAGTACCACTCCCTGCTTCCTTACTTTATCCTATAAGCATTTCTCTAATTTATTCCAAAGATTGCCTATAGATGGAAAATGCTTCTCAACTGATTACATTTTTGAAACTAATAATGCATTTTGTTCTGAGTCAGGCACTAGCTTCTTTCCCATCTACTCCATAATAATGTGTCAGGAATAATTTTTATTCTAATACAGTTTCATGTGGATGCAACTTGTTTACTGTTTTTAGGAGGAGAGTTGAAATTAGTATCAGAGCAGCAATAGCAGGTTGTACAAGGCACACAGTTATCAAAAGAAATGATACAATACGACCAAATCCTGAAGTCATTTTTCAGAGCTGTTGTATGAAAGAATCACACAAGTACAGAGGAGAGTTATGTAGTATTGAGCAAGAGAAAAAGGAAAAGTATTTTACAAGATGTCTTCACTGTTATAGAGCTGCATTTTCACTATATCAGTAGTGGATTACGTCCATATCTGAAATACAGACAGAAGTTGAATGAAATTTCACAAGGATTTGATTTATGTTTAAGCTGTAATGAGAGTTTTTTCATATAGATGAATTTGAGAAAACAGACGATTTTGAAGTCGGGCATTTTATTAATGCAGAAGATTTTGATCAGCTTTTGAGCTATATGCTCTAGTAACACTGACAAATTTGCATCTCTATCTTTCTGAATTATAGAAAATATAAGTAGTAACTTCTAGAGATTCGATGATTAAACATTTCATCACCAATGAAATGGGTGCAGTTAATCTGAGAGAGATAACCTTTTCATAGCTGCTGCTGTGGAAATAAAACCAATGAAGTTATGTTTGAAAGGTGTGCCCCTTGTGGTCAGAGTTCTGTCAAGCACGGTGTTAGGGAATTTGTAGTTTCAATGCTGTAGAGCATAGGTTCCTGGAAGGCAGCAAATCACATCAAAAGCACACTGATTATCTATCTGTCCATCCATGCATTACTGTGGTGGCTGAGTGCCTTTAAAAGCTATTTTATTTTAGACCCCATATGTTCAAATATATTACACAACACATTTAAAGTGTCAAAATTCTGTTTCTGGCTTTGATTCAGTGTATAACACTGAACAAGTTGTTTAAAGTATGATCTTATTCTTGTTTCTGTGCTGTGGACAGGAAAGAAAATCAGCAGAGGCAGTGAAGTGAACTGCCAAAGATTGTGTTTTGTACAGAATTGCACTGCCGACTTCCATATAACACACTTGTAACTTAGAGATTCATGTTAATATGTGTCAGCTTTTTTAAAAAAAACACCTTCATTTAGTTTTGTCAACTGAGAATATCTCCTGAATTTTGTATTTCTTACATGGTTGCAAAAAAAATTGTTCAAACATAGAATGTCAAATTCTTTTGACTTTTAATCTCAAATTTGGTATGTTCAGCATATTGTGATTCTCAAAACTCACTCTCAAATGTCGAATGAGATACCTCATTCAAAGAAATTTTTGGATATTCGTGGTTGGCTGTATGGAGAACAGTACATGCCTGCCTGGTCAATGGCTTCAGAAGTTTACTGCTCCTAAGAAGAGCCTACATTTGGCTGTGCTTTTCTTGGCCAGAGCTAGACTAAGTACTGATGAACCAGAGAAAATCTTATAATGAACAGTGCTGCTAGTACTATGCCCAGTGCGTAGCTGTTTGCCAACTGATCCCACCTGTTAGAAGTATGATGGACGGTACAGTCTCCACTGAGAGCAGAGGAGTCCCGTGCCACCGAAAGCACACAGCCTCCTCACAGACTGGGACGGTGGCCACCTGCTCCCTCCGCTTGTTAAAGGAGGAAAGCCTACTGGCATCAAGTACAGAATATGAAAGAGGACAAGAGGTTATTTGCCATTTTTGTCATTTATCTGGTAGAATAAACTCTTAGGAACATACTGAGGTAGTCGTACTGTCCTATATCTACTACAGTTCACCCAACACTGTAGCTGGAATCCAGTATGAGAAGCCCCTACAGGTCTTGCAGCTTTAGTCTTGCAATGGGTAATGTGGATGCAGCAATACACTGGATGACGTGCCCTTCCAATGCAACTTAAAAAATCCCTTTCGGTCTTCAGTGGCCCCTGATACACCAGGAATGGCCCTAGTTGTTCCTTTCTAAAACCAGCTGTAACGACTTTACCGTCTCACCCTCCCACTCAGCAACAGTATGTGGCAATGTGTTCCTTCCAGTAACAGATGAATCCTCATTTCCTGATTCTGGATGTTCACCATCAGTATTTTTCTGTCTGGCCTTGGCAGACTGCCTTTTGTCTTCTGGCTCCAGTAAGTGAGCAGCCCCTCCTTCCCTGCTGTTCCCAGTTGCCTTGTTAAATCCATCATATTAGAAGGCTCAACTGTCGTGGTAACATGGAAAAAAAACAACCCACCTGATCAAGAGGCACTCCTGTGTTTTCATTTTACACTTTCTGTTTGGTTCAAATGCCCCGCTGGCAACTACAGCTAGCTTGTTGGAAGATTGCTTCCCCTACTGAACAGAAGAGCAACTCTCCATTTTTTACAGCTCTGTTTTGATATGGAAAGTGGTAGAACAAAGTTGAAAAAATTCAGTTCCTTCTATCTTACACCATACATAAACTCTGAGGTTCACTTTCATAATATTTTTCCTTCTCCTGCCTTATTTTACTCAGAGCTAAAAGAATCTTGAGTTGCTAAAGCCAAATAGCATCATTCTGAGATTTCTGAATTTATCTGTAATATGACCCAGAACCTGTGAAATATTCCACAAAGCAATATCGTTAAGCTGGTGTGTATCCTGCCTAAATGGATCGTCTGCCATTTCTGAGTCTAGATAATAGGGTCATGTCTCTTTATTAATAAGAACAAATTCACAAAGTAGAAGATTAGAGAGTTTTTAATTTTCCAGTTGAATATCTCAGATTGCTCTTGATGTCTGACAAGGTTGGGCACAGCTGAAGGAACGCTGCTGGAATTTTAAATGACTGTAGAAATGAGACCAAAAAAAAATTGGTATTTTACATTTTCAAACAGGAAACCAGAGCGATAACGCTTCCCTACTGTAGTTGCAGGATTAGACATGACTTAAGTTGGTCCTTCAGCCAGGTGGGAATATTTCTATATCCTGTTGTCTTCACTTGTTGTTTATGAATTAGAGTGAAAATAGAGCACATGGAGATTGGCTTTGTAATGCCTTCCTATATACAAAGCTAGTATCATGGCATGGTAGTAATAATACTGAAATTTATATCACCCATAAACCTTTTATAGCAATGTAATTAGTTGGGCTATTAATACTACCCAAGCTTAGCCTTATTTTATTGCTGTGAACACAGCTTGTAATCACATAAATGATAATAAGTAATAATGCTTAAGGGCACTGTATAAACCCAAGCGTTTTAGTCTCTAGTGAGTGCTCTTTGTGAACAGAAGTAGGGGAACCTACAGCTTTCCTCTCCTGTGGGTACTTACTTCCTTGCTCTCCTTTAGAGGGTTCTCTGGTGGAAAACAAGGGGATAAAACTCCCATTCTCCTGTCACTCTTATCTGAGACTGCTGACTTCTGTGCTGGTACAGGTGTAAATTTGGCAATAAATAGCAAGAAAGAACTGGATTCAAAGAGTTTGGGGACTATTTCTGCAAATCAAAAGTGTGCTGCTTCTTACAGTGGTACAGTATTCTCAGTAGGAGATTATTTTCAAATCAGCTCATTATTGCCTTGTGCTTCAAGCAATATATTTATAGAATTAATATTAGTCTATGGTCAGGACAGTATTTTGGGGAAGAGAAGATGTAACTCTCCTATAATTTATAATGCTTTGGTGAGTAGAAAGGAGAAATGTCCCACAGCTAAAGGAAGCTTAGTCCACGTTGCAATGTATTTCTAGGGTTTCTTCTGTGCCCTGTGGAGAGGAGTCTGGATAGCTGCTCCCATTTTGCATCACTCCCTATCTCTAGCATCCTGCCCAGTTGGCTTACACCACCATCTCATAATGTTTCCTGCTGTTTCTGGACCTCTAGTGCAAGTCAGTTGATCTGACATCAGTTCTGGTGTTTAACTCCAGTGAGAACAGGGTGTTCACAAAAACAAAACGGGATACATCCTTATAGTGTTAATAACCAAAAGAAGATTCACTGTGCTAGCGAGCAGGCGTTTGACAGAAGTGAAATAGGCCAGGAGCTATCTGCAAGCAAATTGGTCAATACTCATTGTCCAACCAGAATAAAATTAAATTTAATTAAGCGGCCTGGAATGACTGCGCATCAGTCTTGGGCATTCTTCCCACATTAATGAATTAAATACTTTAGGGAGGAAAAGAAGTCACTACTGATGACTCAATTTGAAAGGAAATTAAAGGCATGTTTTAAACAAAGCGAAAGGTGAGAGACAGAAGATGACCCAATCTGTTACACCAACTCTGTTAGCAAACCCTGTTGGAGTTCCAGCAGTAGTGGTCCCACCGCTTTTGTACGAGCTCGGTAAGGGCTGGGCTGAGCCGAAATGTCAGAGGCTGCTCTCTGCATTCCTGCCCCAGAGATGAGTCAAGAGCCTCAGGAGGGGCCCGGGGAAGGAGCTTCCCTGCTCCCTGGGGGCTGGCTGGCTGCAGCTGTATCCACAGGCTGGTCCACCCTGAGGTCGCTTTTAGCTGAGGGGTGGAAATAAAACAACCAAAGGAAGCGCCCGCCCAGCCTCCCTCAGCACCCAGGGTCTTTTCTGCCACTCTGCACACCTCCGGGTGAAATGCCTTTAAGCACAAAACTTGGGTTTAGGCAGTAAGTTTAATTTACCCACATAGAGGAGACTGTCTCAAAATCTGGGCAATTTCTAACATTTTTCTCTGTTTAATCCTTCTGAGCTAAAGCTGCATTTGCCACTTAATTAATTCACTGAAAATTTCAACAATGAGAACTATCTTAAAACTTTTATTCAAGGAGAGGTAGGAAGCAGGGACTGTCTGAAGAAACTGGCAGTTGACTTTCATCTTTGGCTGTTTATTTAGGAGTTTCCAACATAGCTCCCTTGGGACTCTAAAATCTCCCAGAAAAAAAAAAATAGTAAAAAAAGGTGTGTGATAATTCAACTTCTATTACATTTAATAGCACCATCTTTAGAGTATTTTTTTGCAAGATTGTGATAAATATTAATATCAAAGAACATAGTCACTATCTTTTAGATTTCAGAGTTTCAGGGCTATTGCTTAGTTGAATAAATGCTTTCATAACACTCCTTCTGCCTGGTATCTTCTAATCTTGAGGGCCTTTCAGCACTTCCAAATCTTGTTTAATTTTGTTTGAGTGTTTGAAACTACTGGTACATATTTCTTAAGAACATCATCTCTGCAGTCATGATTTGTTATTTGCATCCAAAAAATTACAAAGCCAAATTCAAAAAAATATATATTTGTTCATGATGCTTCTAGTCTTCTGAACACATCATGATCGTAGTACCACAGGTGAATTTGTAAAGGAAAATTGAACTTTTGAGTTGAGTGCCTTTGCTAGATGCTTGCGGTTAGTACTATTTCTTCCTCTGCTGTGATGTCTACTGTTCAAGCTCGTTCAGTGCTTTCAGTGCCTGTGGATTTAATGAGATTTTGTTTGACAGCTTGTGTAAAGATCAAATTTTGGCACTCATCTCTACTACCTAAAATTTCCCAGCTCTTATGGAGTATTGGTTCTGTGCTGAGTGGAGGGTTAAGTCACCAAGCTTAATATAGTCCTGTTTTTTTTGGCTTTTACGTGGGTTCATTTAATTTTAAACCAATTTTTATTGTTTCTTGAGAAACAAGCCTCCTCTTAAATCATAGAGTACTCTGCCTCTTGGTAAATATGATAGAAATTTTCTCATTTCAAAGCCTGGTCTGAAAGCTTAAATATTTTTAAATTGTTTATTTTTCTTTGCACTTTCTGGTTCATTGCAACTTAAGCATCCATAAATTGATCTCATGCTAAGATATCTTGTAACTCCTCAGGGCCTCTTGATGTAGCCAATACCCTAATTGTTTTTAGGCACTTCTAGGGGAGTTTCCTTGTGTGCTCCAATGCAAAAAATAAATTGTGGTTGAGAGAGACAGTGAAGTCTCTCCATGAGCTTGTTATGTGGAGCAGTTACCCTAAGCCAAGAGATAAAAAGTACTGGAGAAGAGGAGGTGAAATGGAGAGTAAAATAGAGCTGCCCACTTAAGTTTTCCGAGGCAAAACATTTATTAAAACCAGCTCTGTTTCTCAGACAGGTATTCTATGCTGTAATTGAACCATATGCGATACAGTTACAAACAGGAAGGGACAGAATCCTATTGACCTAGAGTTCATGCATATTTGCATCCCAAAGAATATTCTCAAACTTTTCTTCAGGATTATTAATGGCTTGCAGTTTGACAGCTTAGTTTTGGAGTTCACTTGTAGAATGGCTGCCTACCATACTAGGAATTTTTATGAGCACAGAATAAAAAAGCATTTTCTGTTTGTGTAGGGGATGTTGGACATCCTTAGCTCAACTAAGCATAAGGTTCTGTGGATGGTTTTCCATTTACAGCTGTCCCATCAGTTAAAGCTCTCTGAGACTAAAGCAATAGTTTGCTATCCTCATTTAAAATTTAGATCATAGACATCAAAGAAATGTTGTTTATCTAAGAGATAAATACTAAAATTTTAAAAAGTGCATTTGGTTTTGCAGTAGATGTCAGAAATGCTTGTTTGACCAAGCAACTGGAAATACCCTACTCAAAACTAGATTAATATGTCATAATCTAACAGACAGGGAATGCAAGTATTTCTAAAATACAAAGAAACAACCTTTTCAAATAATGGTGTGAAGAACTTTGACTTCTGTGTTAGTGCAGTGCAAATTTATATAATGTAATTATATAATAAGAAAATCATGTGCACAGTTCTTCACATCCTGAGTCGTAAAGCACGGAACATCACACAAGTGAAATAGTGGCCAATGAGGGAGCTCTAGGACAGTGCAAGTTTGAATACAGAACCTTTCACATTAAAAGAATTTCCCAGAACTTTGTAGCTACATCTGCTCCTTCCCAGCACAGGACAGGAAGTCTGGAATCAGCTGAGGTTTTTTTTATCAGGAAGAAGCTTCACCTTCTCTTTGATATGTGTGTGAGTGAGGGGAATCCTGCAGTGTGGAAGCAGGAAAGGCAGTCCCAAGGCTGTGACCACATATGGTTTCACATATCCTTTACCGAAATGCAGCCTTCACCTTCTAGAGGCAGGTCCATTAATCACCTGTTCAGCAGAGAAAACTGTTCCTTTTAGCTTAGGGGAAAAAAAGAAAAAAAGGCCTTAAATGTGTCTGTTTTTTAACATTCTCATTTAAAGCTATGTTGATCATTTATTGATACTAGTTTTCTGTAGCTGCTTTGTCCACAGAGATTACTCACAGTTTTGGCTTAGTCATGTTCATCGTAGAAGTCATCTCAGTTATCCTATAAGGACTGTTTTTTCATTGAGCAACAAGGAGTCTTGACTCTTCATTTAAAAAGCACCTTCAGTCAACCCTTTTTTTTTTTTTCCTTTTTTTTTTCCCCCCCCAGTTAATAGTAATTACAGGAACAATTTGCACATACTGATTTTTGGAGGCTAAGTTACTTCTGTTCACGTGCTTAATTTACTTCTGTGTGCTCAAATACAATCAGCTGTGACCAGAAGCAATTCACATGAAAAATTGCACCTGAAGACATAAGCTGGTGTTGCCTTAAATAGCAGCTCCTTTATTTCCTTCTGGTGAAAACCAAAATTGCTTTTGGAACTGTGTAGGAGAAGTATTTTATACATCTGGTGGGTTTGTATTGTTTGTTAGATTACATTTAAAATTTTATTTATATATGTACAAATTGTTTTTCAGTTCTCCAAATTTCGTTAAGATATGAATTGAAGAGCAAATTCTGGACTTTAGCTTTGTCTCAGTTCAAAGGCATTTGGGCTTGAATAGATTTTATTTCACCTGAAAAAGTTCATACTGTACAGAATATTGATGATATGTTAGTGCACATTCCCAGTGCTCCCAAAGGTTGTGGTTTCTAGGATTATTTCTGTTTCTCTTACAAACTTCAGAGTATAATTTGTTTATGCAGTAGCTCTTATTTACAGCCTAGGGAAACACAAGATTTACATTTTTGTTGTGTTTATGGTACCAGATTGGTCAGCTGTAACTTCTAGAATACCATGCAACTGACCTTAAAAAAAATAAATTAAAAAATCAAAGGAACAAACCCCCTGAATTTGAAGAATAATGCATTTTGGGTTCCTTTTGGCTGATGGCAGGTTTTAACTTTTAGAATACATGTAAGACGTTTTCAAGTTTTGCTGTAAAAAGTGAGTGCTTGGGTTCAGGTTTTAATGGAGCTCCCAGCGGAACCAAAAAGAATTGATGTCAGAAATGGGATGTTGAGGGAAAATACCAAATACTGTAAGTAGAACTAAGGGATGGTTTTGTGCATGCAGTGTTTTACAAAGAAAATATTGGTCAGTAGCAGTGAGATGGTTTAGGAATTGATATTTTTTTTTTCAAATGTTTCACACTGTAATTCTTTAAAAGTCTAAGAATACTTTTTCAACCTTTTTTCAAAATTAAACTCTTGTTTCCTAAATGTGAGACTTTAATTCTTAAAAAAATTTGTTTTAAAATGCTTGACCAAATTAATGATCAAAATATTTTAAATAATGTTTTTTTTCAGTCCCAATTACCCTTAAAAAATATTTCTTGAAATTTGAAAAAAGTCTTCAATACAAAAATCTTTTTTTGCTCTTGTCTAAGGTTACTTGTGCATTTAAAAAAAGCCCAAATCTGTTCATTACTTTATTTAAATCATGAGATACATGAAAACAGTGAAAATTAGACACACTTCAGAGTTTAGTGTCGAAGCAAAATTATTTTCTAAACTTTTTATGTTGTAATATATGTTTTTTACATAAATAATGGTTCTTTCAAGTCACATTCTGTGCAGCAATGCGTGATATGACATTGCATGTAATTAGGTGACATACTTAACAATGGACTAAAGCATGAATTAATTTCTTATCTCTTGTCAAGAATTATTTACAGAACTTGACACTAACACTTTTTTATTTGTTTGCCACACACTAGGTCTGCTGTGCCACACAGATTTATATGGCAGTGTAATGATTACTACAGAATACGTACTGAAAGTTCTGTTCAAGTTTTAAATTTTACTTAGCATGGGTAATGAACACTGTATCTGTGCAGATTTTTTTGCCATTACATTTATTTTTAATAGGAATCTTGTTTTATTTTTTTTTTTTTACCAAGCACACGAGTCTTTCAAAAGTGATGGCTAGCACTTCAGGCATCTAGCCTGGCCCTTGCAATGCTGATTCTGAGAGAACAAGTGTCTCTTGGGGCTACAGTTGTGGAACCAGATCTTCACTTTTTTTCTGGAGAACAAAACTGTGCCAGCACCTCCTCTTTCACTGAACTGTTAGCAGAACAAGCACATTTTTCCTCCTATCTAATTAATTGCATGGTAGGAGCAGGTTTCCTAAAAGCTCACTAAAAATCTCTGTGCTGATCCATTCATAACCTCCATTTCCCGACATAAACCCTTACAAATAATCTTTTCTATTTCTTCATCTTTTCCTTCTCCATCTGCCTGCTTTGTGTGCTTTTTCTTACTGCAGCCAGCTATTTTCATTTCTTTAGGACACGGGTCTGTTGTGAGCAGTAATGCTGACAAGAGATCATTTCTGATACTTCATCCCTGCATTAGCCTGTAATATACTTGTGTCTGATTCTGTTAAACTACCTTCTCATTACAAAAAGCTCTAAGATTTTTGGTTCAAAAGTAGTGACAAACTATAGTGGAAAGCTAGGTTTTTGTTTTCTTTTAAGCTTCTGCAGAGGAACGTTTTGGTATTTTGTCTGCTTACAAGAGGATTTGTGTTTAGGACTTCGGGACAGCTGTGAATTAACTGGTGTAAACCAAACCTTACTCTAATTCAGCTGTAATGCTTTGTATTGGCTGAGAATTGGGCATTTGGTGGTGTTTACAGGAGACTTGTTGCAAACAATCAGCATCACAGGCCGAGAAGAGTGATGTTGGTGCAGCTCTGTCAGTGGCACTGGTGATTGCAATTGCCTGGAAGCGTTATTCCAGCTGGAACAGCCAAGGAGGCAGTGGCCAACAGACAAGTGTGAGCTTACTAGTAGGAATACAGGGACAAATAAAATGAACATAAATATAGAGGTTTCTCTGATAATAGGGGGAGGAGGGCGTTACAAAGATTAATTAAGAATGATTTTAACTCCGCAACATGAATCACGAATTTACAGTGATATTCCTAAATACTTCACTGACTTACTGATTTCTTATAACTTTCTCGATGATTAACTGAAATCTTATTTCTATGTTTTAAGGTCCTTAAAGCAAATCCTGTGTAAATGCACTCATCAGACAACGGCACTGTCCATTTTCTTTGTCTTCCTCCCGGCAATCACTAGCAGAAGAGCAAATAGGCTTCAGCAGACCCATCTCTGTATTTTGCCAGTACTGTTTCTTCTGGTACTTTAATCACTTTCATGTTTCTTTTGAAAATTCTGGTCTTAAAATCTAAATAATATGCCAGTCAATTTCTTTTAAAACTAAAAAGTAAGCCTTTAACTTTTCACAGATAAAGAAAGCACTTTATAAGTGCTAAAAAGCAGAAAGCACCTAAAGAGCATTGTGCTCAACAGTTATAAGCAAAAATTAACTATGTTTACTCTTATCATTGCAAGGATCCCGTTGTGATTTTAAAAGAATGGAAATGGTGAATCCCCCTTTTTCATGTTCAGCAGTGTTGGATCTGCATAGCTCCAGTGAGAATAAAGCCTGTTCTTTACTCTGTGTTTACATCTGCTATACTTCAGTCATGTAAACTGACTGCCAAGTGCTAGAGAACTAAAGTTTGAAAATTATTTGGTGACATTAATCTTCTCTTCCTTTAAATTGCCTCTACTCCATGCTCAGCATATTGACATATTTCCCAACTGTTGTAAGAAAATAAAAACAGGTGCACATTATTTGAACATCAATGTCTTGTCAGTTTTAACTTTATGCCTTCAAAATTAATTGTGAGACTAAATACAAGGTCTGCATGCCAGACTCAGAAGTTGACCATCTGTGGGCTAACAGTTGCAGACTAGTGCATTCTTTCATAAGCAAAATGCTGGCCAATCTATTGCTTCAGTCAGCCATGGCAGCAGAGCAAAAAAAGAGATGATCCTTAGCATTTATGCATATTCAGAGGAGGTCACCGTGTTCACTCTGTGTCAGCTGCACATGTGCTCTGGGTGAGGCACAGAGGGGGAACAGTAAGCGGGGGAAGTGAATGATATTACTGAGAGGAATACTTTTATTCTCTGCCAGAGTCAGTCGAAAGTGCTGTCAATAACAAGCACCATAGGAGAGTAATGACTGCAGAAGACCTTTCTCCCACAGTGAGATGTTGCAAAGTCTGAATACCAATCAGGCCCCTCCTCTTCTGGCTGTGCCACAGAAAAAATCCCTGTATGTGTGGTTGATTGAAGCTATTGTTGTTTAGCCTGGCTCCCTTCTCTTTGTGGCTTGCTCGGGGAAAAGCAAGAGTTGAACTGGGGCTTTCTCTCCTCCGAGAACAGCTATGAAGGAAATCGGTCCCATTCCTAATTGAAGACTGCAGTCCCACAGGAGACCAACTTGG
Organism: Trogon surrucura; assembly: GCA_020746105.1. Classification (NCBI taxonomy): domain Eukaryota; kingdom Metazoa; phylum Chordata; class Aves; order Trogoniformes; family Trogonidae; genus Trogon; species Trogon surrucura. Next base: position 56,476,045 of record CM036618.1, read on the forward strand.
CTATCACTTGTCATGGCATTCCAAGTTGGGAATAACAAGGAGATGGTGGAGGGAAAAGCTGTACAGTATTTTCTGGATCTCATCACTTATGTTTAATGCGGGATATTTATAACATTTCTCTAATTTCAGAAGCTTAGCAGATTTTGGGTACCAGAACTGATGATATGCTGTCATTATGGGCTGGGGAACTGATTAAATGCTCACAGACAGTATAGAGATACCATGAGAGGGGAGGTTTGGTCTGGGTAGCAGTTAGCTGGCAGACACTGTTAAAAAAAGTCAGTCTGTTGAACAATTTATCTGGGTTAAGGAAACATAGCACTGAACAGAAGACAGAACCTGTGGAGAAATTCCACTAGTCCTTAGCTGCAAAACCTGTCTCTGATTCTGTTGTTTGTCTTGAAAGAGAGAAGCAAAAAAGCCAGTCTCTGTCAGGCTTGCACCTGGACTTCAGTTGCAGTGGCCTATGGTGCCACAATTGTCAGATGAGCAGACAGAATGTCTTAATTTTCTATGATGAAAGGAGGATTTTATTAGGTTAGAATAACCTGTTAGATCTTAAAGAGCTCGCTGAAGGTCTGGACTAGTATTTGTAAATGTGTCTAAATAGCTACAGCTGTCTTGGTAGGACCAAGACAAACTAAAAAAAAAAAAAACAAACAGTAAATAATAGAAATAAGACTGATGCTGAGTTCTTCTTCACTGGTACCTACATTGTAACCCCATTGAATTCTATAAAATTCCTTTAGGCTGATGCTTTCCCAACACGGCAATCTAGGGCCTCAGTGACCAGCAGCAATGTTGAGATTAGCCAAAAGGGCAGTAAATCAAGCTGAACTCACAAAAACAGAGCTGAATCAGGCTGGCAGCTATCTGATGCCCTAATATGAAGGTGTTTTGGCTGATGATTGCTGTTCTCTTCTCTAGCTCTCTAGCTAGTGGAGAAGAACAAGCCTCTCGAAAGAGATGTCTTCTCCTTTGCTTTGCTGCTGTCATGTCCCAGAAGTGGTGAGAGTCTTGCCTCGGCCCCTGGGTGTCAGCAGGGGTGGAGAGAAATGCAAGTGGCCCTGTTTGGGCAGCAGCAGGTTAAGGTGCTGTTTGCTGAAGGGTGATGCATCATTATGGTACAGCCTTTGCACTGAGAGTCACCCTCCTGTGAAGACAGTGTCACAAGTGTTTTCCCGGTTAGCAGTCCCCACTGTCTGTTGGACCCATAACTTCACATCAGTGTAGGCATACCACAGCCTCTCTCATTTTTGCTGGCTTTCCCCAGGGTGAGAGATCAGTCCTGTATCTTCCACGTGCCCTTTATTGAGGCCCCCTACTAAGGAAGGAAAGTTCATTCTCTCTTGGAGTGGGACTAAGAACAGTCTGACCCTGACTACTGTGGAGTCATTTAATGGGAGTTGGACTAGATGATCTTTCGAGGTCCCTTCCAACTCCTAAGATTCTGTGATCACAGACTTGCCAGCTGCAGTTGAAGTTCAGATCCTGCACTCAGGCTTTTTTCTTTTGACTCCTTGTGTTGGTGACCAAAAGTTTTGTTTCATTTTCTTATTATTCTATTATTATTATTATCATTTTCTTTCATGCTCTTATTTTTGTGTGCTTTAGCACCCCATATCAATAGCTATTTTTGAAAGCTTTGTTCTTACCCATCCTGACCAACAGATGAGATGTAGTAACATGTACAAAGCTGGGAATGTGTTCGTGAGAGTCTTGGCTGAAAGAAGTAACATAAATTCTGTGTAGTGCCTGTGGCAAACATATTAGAAAATCGTTAGCCATTGAAATTATGTTAGGAGAGCTGTAATGAAAACTAATCTTTCTTTTATGATTTAGATCTCTTAGGTACAGGTTTATGAAATCCCAGCGGATGCCATGCAGGCAATTATTGTATTGCTTGTTTGTGTTCAGTTTGTTTATTCCTGTTTGGCATCACGTCTGTCTTAATGGACAGAGGCTGCCAATGGTAAAGAATGAACCAGTAGCCTATCAACAGTGTCCCTTTTCTCATGTTTTCTTTCTCTACAACTTCTTAATAATTCATGGCTAAGAATGCACCATGAGATCACAAAGTTCTGGAAAGCATAGGCTCCTTTCCCATAGAACTGTAATTATCACCATCAACAGGCATTATTGTAGTGTTACTGCCATCCATCACTATCCCAGCTTGACGCTGCTTGGGCAGTTTCCCCACCATGGGGTAAATCTGCATGAGTGTGCAACTTCCACAGAAAGCTAATCTCCCTGATCTGTGTCAGTCACTAGCTTCTTAAAGAATCTATTAAATTATTACTCAAGTAAAATACAGTGTAACAAATCAACATAAACCCCCAAGAAGAAATAAGCCAGCCTTAAAAGGGGAATGAAGATCAAATAGAAAAATACAAAATGGATGGATGTTCAGAGAAATAAAACAAATTAGGTGACATGCACAAGAAAATCCACATTTACTCTCTGACCAAACTGGATTCTTGAGTCTGAGCACCAATGCTGTGGTACTGATGAGCTGTCAGACAGGTCAGGTCAGGACACTGGGCTGCAATCAGTGCTGGGCACTGCCTCACCCAGTGCTGGGCAGGGTGACCTCACCCTCGCCTGGCTGAGCCAGTGTCACTTCATCGAGCTTACCATCCACCTGGGAAGAGTGATTTGAATTACTGGCACCTGAAAGACTGACATGTGGGGCCGTTTCACTGAGTGAGAGTGGTCCCAGAGTCTGAATGTGGTCCTGCTTTTCATCTTTCTATTATCACAGAATTGTACTTAGGAAGACAAAAAAAAAAAAGAACATGGTACGTGAATTTGTCAAGAGCATAAAGAACATGATTTCTCTGACTAGCGAGACTTGAAGTTTCTTTGTCCTTCAGTTATATTCTGGGATCACATTTCAGCACCTCATCTCAACTCAGCAAGCCATTTAAGGAGGCGATTAGCTTTAGTCAGAAGTTTAGGCTTAAGTACTATTCTGGAGGATGTGAAGTACTGCTGGTAGAAATGAGATGCATGAGCTGAGCTGGTATTTCTGTATGTTTTAATTCCACTTGTCATCTATGTTATTTCATACATACCTGTCCCCAGGTCAGAATATCTTTCAAGCACAAGTCAAGGCCTGTGCTTTTTCCTGTTAATCCTTCCTGAGGTTTCTCCTTTCCTTGTTTTTTTTCTCATGCTTCTTTTGAACATTAAATGGTTACCTCTTCTTGCCTCTCTTAATCCTCTTCAAACACCTTTCTGTTCACATGGATGAAATGTTTACACATGCTTTTGCCAATTTTGACCCACTATTATTTCAAGTTGACTTCTCTAAGAAGAGATGAACTATCTGATGGAGCTCAGCACCATTAACTGTTCACTTCACACAGGTGTTCAGGGCTTGGTGCACCAGTCCCTTTCAAGGCATTCTATCACCTTTTGGTTCTTAACTCGTAATCAGAATGACTGACAAAGGCTAAGTGTCATTTTCAGAATTTTAATTATAAGGTCTATACTTGTGACCGCTGAGTTTCATTATCTAATGGCCCCATCTTGCTACTGCCAGTAGTTTTACTGCTTTGTGTTCGTTGAGTGTCTGTTTGAAGGTCTGTATTGCATATATACATAAATTAAGAAGCCAGGCAATGCAAAATGAGTGAAGTGGGGTGCACTGCACAGAGTGAGGTTGTAGCGTGGGCTGTAGCCCCTTCCCCTTCTCCTCTGCTTCCCCTGGCCCCCTCTCTGGAGCAGTGCCAAAAGCAGGTACTTGAAGAGGCCTGAAGTGGCCCAGTGTCACTGCCAGGATCCTCATTGACATCTGTAAAGGTGACACCTGGTGCCTCTCCCTTGACCTTAACACTTCTTTCCCCACAATAGAAATAAGCTTGGTCCTACGCGGTTTGTTTTTTGACTAATCTGTGTCACTGTCACCCGTCTTTTCATTGCATTCCCTCAGCTCTAAGAATCCTCGAAGAGAACTGATAACAATTCAGCGGCTGTTTCAACAGCTCTTTTCAGCAGCCAGGGACAATTCCTTTTACAGTCAGCTCATTTTAAGACAAAAAAAAATTGTCATTTTCCTCTTCTAGCCCAAGCTGTTCCTGCTTTGCAACCAGCGAGAGACTCCAGAGCTTCAGTGCAAGCTGTGTGACCTTTCCATGCTATGTCTCTTCATCTGTAACATTACAGTGGCTTCTAGAGGTGCCAGCCTGCGGGAGGCTACGCATATGTAACATGCGAGGTGGCCAGGGAGCCCGCCTAGAAGGACAAGCTTGCAAAATGTGGCTGGTTGGAAATATTATCTGGTTTACAGATGGGAATTTGAGAGGAACTGAAATTGAGTGATCTGCATGTGATTATACTGGCTGTCTCTGGCAGAGCCAGAAGAATCCTCCCTTTTTTAATCTTAGATTAATAAATATTTAATGAAGTAACTAACAATATTGAGTCCTGGCTACCATTTGTGGTGCTGGTGATTTTCCAGGGTAAGTGTTACTTCTCCTACAGACTGACACTCCCTTCAGCCAGCCATTCTGCCTAGGCTGCTGAAAAAATGGTAGCTGTGAGCTGTACTTGTCATTGCTCACCTAAGGTGTCGGTGGACTTCTGGCAGTGATGAGGGTATGATTTTCCATTACTGATCTGCTGGGTGCTCTAGTTCCTTCAGCCTTTCAGCTTTGATTAACGGGAGTAATTAATAGTATACTGATGAGGCTTGTGGTGCCTAAGCCCACTGCAGTTAGGGGAGCAGCATGTAGATGCTGGGGAGCCAACTGTGAAGAAAGAAAAGAGAATGGGAGAAAGCAGCCATGTGGACTTTTGTTCCTTTGAAGTGACCTTTCAGTGCAGGTTCTTTACTTTTCATTTCCTTTGTTTTCTTCTTTTCCTTATTTGTTCTGAAAAGAGTCAAGCATTCCTTGCAAAGCAATTCATATGTAAAAAGTTTTCACATTGGGATTCATATGATAAGGTCTGCAGAGGGGACTTATTTGCACTGACAGGTTGGCAGCCAGACAACCTCTCCATTTTCTAAATGAAAGGAGAGTAGCAGCAGGACATCTTCTACCCTCTGCCTTTCTGTGCTGGAAGAAAACCAAAATCTGGCGAACAGCAGTTTGGGGGAGCCAGTTACTTAGAAGATGCAGAAATGCAGGGACACTGGGAATGTAACATACGGTTTGCCTTCTGTGAGAACCAACACAGACAAGTAACATTTGGGTTGGTGTTTTTCTGGGATGGGGGATGGGAAGCTTGACCTAGCAGATGCAGTTCGCTTGCCTTTTGTTTTTTTAGCATGACAGTTCCAAATGTGAAATAATCTAAACGTAGTTTAAATTATTGGTTGTAAAAGAAAAAGCAAGCATGAAGACTAGATCATTTTATCCCCCATTCAGTTTTATATTCTAGCATGTAACCAATACAGGATCACTTTCCCATTTCCTTCAAACATACCTATAGGGAAAGAGGATGAAGGTGCCTCGAAAGCCTATTTCCCCCTCATTTGTCTGTGGTACAAATGTCAGGTTGAGAACACTAAGGTGAGGGACCCTCAGTTCATTATGAGTGGTGTGATCACTCTCCATATTGATCCACATACAACATACGTGTGCTATGCATTTTAATCCAGGACACACAGGCAACCGTATCAGGGCAACAGAAAAAGGTAGTCTCCTGATTTCTGCCTTTGCCCTGAGTTAGTCTGCCAGGCACCAGTAAAATTACTTTGGTTACTTTGTAAGCTACTACCCAAGTGCAGCACAGCATACATGTGAACATCTTGGGGAAATAAGAGCAAGATTTCTGTGTAGGTAGTAACAAATAAATGGTAAATTATCACAGTTTGCCATTGGTCTACATTTGCACAGTCCTACACATAGCATACTGAAAAACAGCATGCACTTTACTGTCCTGGGCAACATCCTTTGTTGAATGCTTCAGCATATGTAAACCTCTGAAGAAAGACCTGCTTCTGCCTGGATGAGTTCTGAGTGTCTTTTTTAGCTGCCATTAGTCTTGGTATTCCTCTTAATGGTGTTAAGGGCATTGAGAAGTTACTCGGTTAAGGAATCCTTAGCTGCATTTCAGAATGTGCTTTGAGTGGAACAAGTTGTAGTATAGAGGAGATAACTGTCATGGTTCCTTGTATATGTACATAATTAAACTTTATCTTCCAGCCATTCATGGGTAAAATAGTGCGGATGATACTTGAAAACATGTGGCTTCTCTTTGTTGGCATGCTTGACTGATCATACACTTGTCTTCATGGCCAAACACTCTGTTGAATCCCAATCTCACGCCACTGCCTGCTCTCCTGTCCAGCACACACCTGACAGCTCTGCTCCACTCTTTCCCAATGCAGCTTTTTGCAAGAGCGTATGTTCTTAGAAGATGGGGAGCACACATTAGTGACACTGTCATGGTCTTAAAAATCAGATAAATTAGTGCAGTGCCCTGCAGAAGGCCAGAAGTGACTTCATGGTTGCACAAATGGCACTACAGACTAATAGCAGTAAAAATAGTTAATATCCCTGCCCAGGCTCTGTGTTTCTGTATATATTTATTCAGCACAAGCTAGCACTTCAATTTTGCAGATTTAGCTAGATAAATGGACTCTTGCCTTTCACTCAATCTTGAAGAAATGTACTAGTATACATTTTATAGAAAGGTTTTACAACAATTACAGTAAAGTTAAAATAAGTTTTTCCATAAAACACAAAGGGAGGCTGTTAACTGTCTTCTTCATAGTTACTGGGTTATTTCTCTTGAGAGGAGAAGTGAATGTCAGCCATATGCCTAAAACAATGTTGTCCTTTTCTACCAAATTAATTTACAGAGCCTCAACAACTGCCTTTAGTACCCACAAACACTGGTGATGCCCACAGCATGAGCCCACCTGCCTAATGCAGGCAGCTGGTAAATAGCAAGCAGATCACAAGCATTGCTGAGGGTTCAGATGAACATGTTTCAAAGGGGACCCGTGGGTCACAGCAAATTCATGCTGCTAAATTGGATCATACATGGGTGTGAATCTCAGCTGGAAAACATGACCTGGGATCATTTCTGGTTTAACTGCCAGTTGTCTGTCTTTGTTGGGTGGTAATAGACTGAACACTAGAAATATGATTGATGTCTGTGATCCAGTAAATGGTGCCTATGTACAATAAATTTCACGCCACCTCTGAAGAAAACAGAAGGTCCTTACATTGTTGGAGAAGGGAGTATTTGGTCAAGGCAACTGGAGCGGGAAGCGTAATCACTTAGATCAATGTTTCCGTAACTGTTTTACATTCAAAAATCAGTGCGGCTGTGAGCTAGAAGAAAAAAAGGCAATTGATGGCAAAAAAAAAAATTAAAAAAAAAAGATAATGTCTTCAAAGAATAAGGCCTCTAGTAAGTTTACCAGATCAAAAAGTGAAGTATTGCTGGATAAGCCTTTATTATCCAGTGTCAAGCAGAATAGCATGTAAATGAGCGTAACAGAGATGATGAACTGCTCAGACTTTGGTTAATGCTCTCATAAGTGATAGAATTGATGAGAATTTGAAGTACAAAAGGTTTTCTAGAGCAATATCACTGCCGTTTTTGAAAGATGTTATTAAGGGAAGCTAGCACACTCATCATGATCTTTTTCTTCCTTAAATACGACTCCTGTATTTAGAGCTGCGTCCTTCTAAAGAGCAGCTAAGCTATAGTGGTAGCTCATATATAAATTCTCAGGCTGATGATCAAGGAGGTACATGAAAGGTAAAACTAGAAATCAGACATAGCAATATTGGGGAAGGCACTTGTTCCCTTTCTCAATCTCTGCCTTACGCTGGAGTGCTAGACATGGAGGTGGGCGAAAACCAAGAGCTCAGGGGATGCTGGCATGAGTGCTTGTGAGCTGCCCCACTTGTCTAACGAGAAGGAATTAAACATGCATATGAGAAAAGAGCATTTTTTGAGGTTTCATAAGTAAAATCAGGGAAGGCGTAGGTGGGAATGTTGACTGGAAAGGTGTCTCGCGGAGCACAGAGCCAGGAAGCTCCAGCAGGTGGGTTACAGTGGGACTTACAGAGGGGAAGAGCAGGAGATTGGCTACATGCTGACTCTGCAGACAAGGGAAAGGCAGGCTTGTGATGCAAGGGATATTGTCCAGTCCTGTATCTTGCTCTTTAAGCACCTACCAGTATTTTGCAGTGGAGTAAGTGCATCTGTGAAGTAGCTCTTAAAATGACATGCCAAAATCCTAAATTTTAGGTTGAGTTTATTGCTTGGGCTCAGAGTATCTTTCTCTGGCTTTCAAGAGCACCTGCGTTGATGAGAAAGACAGGGGTGACAGAGTTAGCCAGAGCCCTTGTGGTACTCTGAGTGCTAAGGATACTGCAGGTAGGTGTTATTTGACCCATCCTGGCTGGAAAAGTTTAATTTTTAATTGGTTTTTGTAAAGGGCTCCAGATTGCTGTCAAGTGTCAGAGGAGAGGATCATCTGTATGGTAGTACTGGAAGGAAAGAGGGATACAGGAGGGAGCAGCAGCTGGAAGAGCCCTGGAGGATTAGAGGGTCTGAGTTATAGTCTGTCTCTGCACTGTCTGCTTCTCCTCAGCTGCACCAACACCTGTTATAGGAACGAGCATTGATGCAGGACAGAAAAGGACCAAATGTGAAGACACCCTCAGCACTACGTGTGCAAAGGAGCTCCTTTGCCAGAAGTAGGCTTGTGCTAACCCACACGTGTGCCCACGCAGACATTCATACATGCTCACTCCTCCCTGTTTCCCAACTGCAGCTGCTCAGATGAGCACTGACCAAGGGAAGAGGCAGCTCTGCTATAGCTAGTCTTGAGAGGAAAAGACAAAAGCATAAACTAAACCATTCAAATCCAATAGCTGAGAATTGAAATTACAGACGTACCACAGTTGAAGCAGGTCATGCTTGTTTTCTTTGGGTGAGTAACTGTGCCCATGTCCAGGTTTTGCTGGGACAGAGTCACAGCCCAAACATGGTGTGCAGCCACCGGCTGTTCTGAGTCAGGGAGGAGCTTAAGCTGGGAGGGGGAAAAGCCAGGGCAGGTGACCCGACCTGGCTACAGGTGTATCCTGTACCATCAACATCATGCTAGGCATAGAGGAGAAAATTTGCTGAAGGTGGAGGCACCTTTTCCTCTTGTTTCTTCTTCTGGTTCTCCTTCTTCTGTTCTCCTCAATAGTTGCTATCCCTGAAGGGGCTCACTTGCCATTTTACTTCTGACGACTTCTTTCCCGTTTATTGTGACCACCATATGTTTCACTGAGCTGAGTATAACTTTGTGCACATTGGCTTTAGTATTAATGTTTTACCATTACCTCAAATCTGTTCTCATTTCACCCGCCGGGTCTCTTCTCCTTTTCCCGATCCCCCTTCTCTGCTGAGCAGGGATCATCAGGTGATGAGCAACTGCTATGGTTTATCCCTCGTTATGGGCTAAGCATAGACAGCCTGTGTTTCTCTTGTTTGTGTGTAAATGTATAGCATGTAGAGGATCAAAGAAGTAATTGCATGCTGTGGGATGTAATCTGTAGTTGCTATTAATACCAACAAGTGCTCAGCATAATTCCTGCTATTTTCTGTTGGACCACAAAGCAATTCAATTTAAAATTGTTTTAGAGGTGACTAGGAGGAAAACAAATATTTGCATGAAACTGTGTGCATGTGTGATGTGCACCAGGCCAAGGGATATTCATTGTGTTTAGTCCCTGAATGAGAAGCTCAGTGGCTGCTTTCCCCTTTTGGAAGCAAGTGAAGATTCTGCTCTTCTTGTAGAAGCTCTTTTTTTTTGTTGGAGACAGGTAAATCTACCAAGTTTGTGAGTGTGACCATAAAACCACATGCCAGCTCCTGACACAGAAGGTAAAATATCTGGCATGAGGCTGATGCTGCTTACCAACAGCATCAAATGGTGGCATGGTGGAAAGCGCTCGCTGGAATTGCTTCAGGCTGACCACGAGGGCGAGTGTGTGAATATAGGACACAGTTGTATTTGAATCTAGCAAAATAGCCTGGAAAAGCAAAGGTAAGGCTGCAGCAGGCACGTAGGGAAAAAAGTACAAAGGGGCAGAGTAGCGTGCCAGGTGAACAGGAAAAAGGACAGGAGAGCATAATTATTTTGGAGGTATTTTGCATTTGAATGCTGGAATTTTCCAGAATGCAAATCAAACCAACACTTAGAGACACCTGCATGTGTGTTTCCAGCCCACAAAATACTCAGATTGCAAGAGCTGGTAAAGGCCTATTGGTATCAAATCCTTTTTCAAGAATGGTTCCTTTCCAATATTTAGTCTCAATTCTTCACCTAACACTATACTCGAAATCGGTAAAAATATATATGATATCACAGACTCAGATGGTAAAAAATAATGTTGTGAATGATATCATTCTTGCACAGGTGAAGCCATCTGCCTTAGCCCTTTCCTCTGAGAGGATGGCACGCTGTAAGGCTTGATGCAGGAACTGAGAGCATAAAAGCCACATCTCAGAATATGCTCTATACATTGTGACTAATGATTACTTGTAATATTGTATTATTTAATTTTAGTTTAGTTTGATACTTCTTAAAGGAAGCTCATCTTCTTTTCAAAATCAAAGTGTCTCTATGGTTTATTAGAAGAAAACAACATGTGATTAAAAACACCAAGTATTTGAACTATTATGTTACGAGATTATGTACCACAAGTATCAGACCATGATTCCATCAGTTCATATTGCTTATCCTGGCCTTCTATGAAATGGGTAAAAAGTATGAAAATAATAAAAACATGAAAAAATAGTTAACTAAAAGGCAAAGTGAAATCTCAAACTTGTGAAGCAAATGTATGAGAATTCTAATGCAAAAAAAAAATCTACAGTTTCTCCTCCTTGTAGATACTAGTCAATTTTCATTAAAAAAGTGTTCATGTGTTCATTTTGTCTAAGCAAATTTTATTGCTTTTTTGACTGATTAAGTTGATGCAGAAGTCTGAATCCCAGGAATGTTTTTTTCAGCCTTCTCTATTTGCAAATTATGTAAAGTGGTAAGCAATTATAAATCCAATCATTTACTTTGAAGCAGGCATTTTTTACGGGAGATGGGTAAGACAGATCACAGCAGACCTGAATAGTTATTATGGATCTTACGTGTTTAAGAAACTTGGAATCTGGCAGTAGATGAGCCTATGTAGTTCAATATCTTGGCTAAACTATTTTACAAGAGAATATCTGCATATGGTAGTGTTTGTGTGATGTGTTAAGTTCCAGGGCATAGATCTGAGTGGGTATGTTGTGATGTACGTGCTTGCTCGGCTGTTAGGTTATGCTTTCCTGGACCTACATATTAGAGCATTTTGCTTGTTTGCTTGAAGTTATTTTTCCAGGATGATGTCTGTAACAGGTGTGTTGGATACAAATGTGAAGGTGAGGTATGTAAATGCCATGGCCCTAATGAAGATGAACTATACTGACCCATTCTATCCAAAGTAACATCATTTCCTAAAGGAGGATTTGTGTATTTTTATGCCCAAATATTATTCTCTTCAGCAACCTTAAATAGAGCAAGGCATAAGGAAAGACTGAAAAATAGAAAGAGGGGTTATCAGGAGAGCTCTATAGTCTTTTGCTGTCAGAACAGGAGATAGCACTGATGGTTTCCATTCTTTTTTAAACTAAAAATGGCTTGTTACTTATTCCTATCTAGAAAACAAAGCTAAATCTATATGCCTAAAACCAAAACAAACTTATATTAACCGCATAAACAGGCCTAAATAATCCCAATAGAGTTGTCTTCTATCTCACATATGACTAGAAAAGATCTTTTATGCAGATGCTGAATATTGCCAGACTGAAGTTACTGAAGATATGTGTTTGTTATTGCATGTGCGTAGAAGTTGGTAAGGATAATCATGACATCCATAAGACCATGGAAAAGCTGTCTTTGTTTTTCCATGAAAAGCTTGAAAAATGGAGAGCAGGAGAACAAAATAAAAAGAAGGGCTTTAGCTCCTTTTTAGTGCACTTGTGTCTTTAGTCAGCTACAATACTTGCTTGGGGATTGGCAGAGATCTCATGATCATCTTATAAATCATGGTAGCTCACAGATCTTTACAGAGTGTTTCTACTTCTTGCATAAGCCTAATGTCACCTCTAGCAATGTAGATAAGCACCCCTTCCTGTGCAGGTACTGCATGTATCATGTTAGCAGGTGAGTACAAATGTCCAAGCAGCATAGTTATATCCAGGTGCTACTCATTCTCTTCCTCTTCCCTTGTCATCTGTCTGGCATACTGAATTTTGTGCTATCAAATATTCTTTGCCTCTTGGGAGTTTCTTGCTAGAAGAACTTAGCATGGTGCTTGCAACTAGAAACCCACAACTGTGTGAATATCCCAAGGGATCTAATTCACCTGGACTGCCCTGCATAAATTTCACCTGAAACATGTTACATAACTTGTGGTGCTGTTGGTGGTAAAGTTGGCTGAAAGGGGTGAGCCTTCACAGGAGGAATACATTTCACAATTTCATACATCTACTCTAGAGGATGTAAGATGGAGACGTCCACTGCTGCTTCCATATCATGGAGAGCCCTTACTTTCTGTTGGTGTGCTCTTCATGGAACCGGTATCACACTGGACAAAACAGGTAGTGATCCTCACCCAGGCTGCACTCACTGGGCAAAAGGCTACAGAAAATCAAGGCCATAATTATAAAAAAATATGAATGTATATTTAAGTGTCAAAGAATGGGAACAGTTATGGGATGTTCAGTGTTGGCTTCATTCATGTTTGATGGGGTTACAGAACCCTCAGCTTTCCCTTCTATATCATTCAGGGATCAGTGCCAACTGTTACCTCCTTTTCCCATCAAGTTCATTTGCAAGTTCATCACCTGTGAATTCTCTTCTGCTAAAACAATCCAATTTTTGTTTACAACAGAACACATTTCTTTACAACAAAACCATTTCTTTATGCTAGATGCCACCCAGTGTTTTACAGGGATTATTATATTAATATTATATTAACTACATTTCCTGAAAACTTATTATTCAACTTCTCTAAATAGACTAGGAATGCTTTACTTTCATACTTATCCACCATGGCCTTTATAATGAAGTTTGAGTCTTCCACACTGAATATTAGGTAACATCACTTCTCTGGGAGGGTCAGACAGCCTGCTCAGGCTTTCTGACTGCTTGGTCTTTTGTGACATACTTACATTCTGCCTGTGCTGATGAGTTTTCTGAGGGATGGAATTGGTAATGTGACTCCTACTCCCTACTTTGGGGATGTTTTCCTCTTCTTGAAGCATAGAGCTGATGCATTGCTCACCATTGGATACACCAGTATAGCAATCATATACAGAATGTCCAAAATGTCTCTCCCAGGACTCCCAGCTCTCCTGGGACTGGACCCCAGTGGACACCAAACCACCATTCTGGGAAGCATTTGCTTATATGCTGGCTCCAGATTCTGCCCCTAGCACCACCTCTTCCTAAAACCACATTTGGATTTTCTAAGATGCATAGTTCAATTTCATACTGGATGAACTACTGGAGTTCCTCTTATTACAGTAGTATAGCAAGTAACAACTATAATACTAGTCTTTAATTGATTAAGCAGTGGCACAGTGGCATTGGTTTTCCTGGAACATGATACTTGAGGGTCTAAAATATAACACTTTATTGTTGTGTGTGTGTGTATATGTATATATATATATACTTGAGTGTATATATTTTATGAGATCCTGGACTTCTATATCATACTTTTTTTTGCTATCATCTTCTACTATGGAAAGATAATACATGTCATCTTAATTGCTTTTTTGGGGTACCTTAAGCATGTGTACAGCCTCTAATCATCAGTAGCACTAGTTGCATAATTCAGATTATAATAACACTGACTGAATATCTCTCAGTTTGTACATCTCACTGTAGGTACTCTTTACCAGATTTCTGGTGGACTACAGATCTCCATCTTACTAGCATAGGATCTAACTGATTATCTGTTTCATGCTCAATCTCCTCGTTATTTCATCTGCACAGCTACAATAATTAGATTGTCTGTTTTTCAGACTTCATAGATTACACTAGGCAGGGACATAAAATTTCCTTTTTCTGTAGAATTTGGTTATCACTTTGGATGCCAGTCATTATTTTGCTCAAAAACAAGACCATATGAGGTTCAGTCCCTGCTACAAAGCTGTTTTGACCAATTTTCTGAAGCTAAGCTGGTACACACTGAGATTTAATTAACATTTCATGTTATATCTAGAGGAAAACAATATCTGAACTGTGTTGCATCATCTTGCATAGCTCTCCACCTTTCTGAGTATGACTGCACTTACATGCTAGTCCTGACAACTCTGACTGTGAAAGCTGGCAAAAAATACATGAGAATGTACTACTCTGACTATTTACATGCTAGACGTGCTTCATAAACCTATAAACTGTCTTGTTAGAGAGTTTGAATAATGGAAAATTTGTATTTTCTGTGTTAGAAATGTTACAGATGTGACTACACTGCAAAGTTTTTCTAGCCCAGTTCTTCCAGCTCAGGAGGAAAGAAGTGTATGCCAGTGACTACCCATGATGGAGGGCTGTTCTCCATCCCTCCTGTTGACTCTTAGATTGCTTGCTCCTTTATGCAAATATATGGATATATAATGCTGATTTGTTTATCTGATACTAATATTGCTAAATCTCCAAAGGTCACATTGAGACCCTGTTGTTTTAGGTACACAATGGGTATGCAGCAATATATCACCTGCTCCTAACATCTTGTAATCTAAAAAATAGTATCTGGCCTGATTTCCAATCTTAATCGTCATTCTGGGTGACTCTTTCAGGATTATATGATAATGATTAGACAGTTTCTTCAGCAGAACTGTCGATAAATGTCTAGTTAACACAGTAGCTATGTGGTGCCTTATGCAAATTACTTAGCATGGTTCACTGATGTTTTGTGCTTTTAGTAACCGGTTCCCATGCTGCAAAGGATATAAGCAGGGTTTTTAAAGTACTTTTGATCATAATAGATGCAACATTGAAATTTCTGGTGTGTATGACTCCTCAAAGTATCATGAAATAGGCAAATTATTGAATGCACCAACTCTGGGTGTTATTTGAAGCCGTTGTGTTTCACTTCTTTCTGTGTGCTCATGCCTGCATTTTCTCTATTCTTAACTGGGTTTACTCATGCCTTTTGGAATTACTGCCATTCGTAAAACAAGGTGCTCATGCTGTGGCCAACAATGAAGGAGCCACAATGGGTCGGTGTGTCTCGAATGCTTCTTTTGAGCCTCTGCTGTTGGTCACCTTGGAGACAAGAAGTGTCCTGGACCGGCCCCACAGTTGCTTTAACCAAGTCGCAGCTCCTACGTTTTTTGATTCATGTGTAATAAGTGGCATTTCTTGAATAATCTGTGGTCACTCTGATGTGAGGCTTTTACTATAACCTGTAACGGTGAGACATTCCCAAAGCTTCGATATTCCTGCAGGGATAATATCGAATATTTAATCTGGGAGTTTATCAACCTTTATTCCAATTCACCAAACATGATGTGAGGGAAGTCCCAAAAGGGAAATAACTCTGCTGTCTTTTCCCGCAGCTGCTACCTCAAACAGATATTCCAAGAGGACTGAGTACCTGTTTGCATCCTTTTAATACAGAAGGATACTGAAATACCTCTAGAGATCATGGAGCATCTGTAAATTATATTTATCCTAAGCCAGCCAGCCCTAATATATTCTGAACTCTTGAGGTCTCCCCTTGGCCTGGGGCAATGACATGAAATAGTGCTGGGTATTAGGTTTGAATATATTTTTAGTTAACACTCTTGACTCCCAGGTGAAGCTTTAATTCTACCAGCAGTGCCTCTTTAGCATCAGCTACCCTTCTTATTCTACTTTAAAATGCCCTTTTAAATGTTAATTTAGTTGTTGCTAAACTAACAAGAATTATCACAGTATTGAAGTGCGTGTCTTCTCTTAGTGTTCATTCCACAAAAGACACCACTCCCATTTTCAGTTATTCACCAATAGCCTTTTTCTTCTTGATAACTACTAAGAGGACAGTACTATTAGCAGACAGATTTCTTAACAGATATCTTGATGTTTCATAGCCTGTAAAAAGCAGGTCCTCCTTCAGACTTACCACATTTTGTATACAGTACATGCTTGTATTTCATACCAGCTTCTGCTACCAGGTAGAGATTTGGTGAGCCCCAGAACCAGCATCACCTGATCTCTTAGGGGTTTATGTCTTGTGTTGAATGAGCTGGTACCTAAGAAGATGCGTAGTCCAGATTCTGGTGTCTAATGAGTAGTGAGTTTATCTCCAAGCCTATACTTAGTTAGGCTTTCTCTTTTCTGCTTAGTTACCTATTCGTGATAAACCTGTAGGAACTAATATCTTTGCAAGCCTGTCTGTGTCAGATTGGATTTAAACTGGATCAGTGTGTTCAGACATTATTAATGGAGAATAGGGAGAGAGACATGCTCTTTGACTTCCTTATTCTCTTATTGTCTTCTAAAGACAAGGCTAGAAATTCAACTTCAGTTGGATCTGCTTGATCTATGGATGATTAACAGTAATGACAACTTGCATTATATCTAATTTTTTTTTTTTACTATCTCATGCAAGTCTCATGCTTTGGGGGATAAACTTTATAGGAATCGCAAACAATAAGTAGATAATTCATAATTCGTATCTGTCCATTGGGGGAAGAAATGCCTCAGAATGGGTAGGTGGCTGGACCAAGTTTTTATAATGAGTTGATGAAAGGGGGGATGGGAGAGAGAGAAAGAAAGATTGTTCACCGTAATTCCTCTGCCTTAAACAATAAGCATTATTTCTTTTATGATTGTGTGACTTTAAGTGAGTCTTGTGAATATGATTAACATGCACAAGATTATCCAGGAGGATAAATTATTCATGTAAATTACGCATTTATAAATGATATACAGATACATGCAGATTTATTGAATTTTGCTAACACTCCTGTAAATTTGAAAGTGAGAATTATTTCTTTTTGATCTGAAAACATTTCTTTGCAGTGTTCTAGGTAACTTTGTGCTAGATAAAACAGGATAAACAATGAAAAAGGGCCTGACTGCAGAGCTTACAGAATAGAGAGATAGGATAGGATAGGATGGAATGGAATGGAATGGAATAGGATAGGATAGGATAGGATAGGATAGGATAGGATAGGATAGGATAGGATAGGATAGGATAGGATAGGATAGGATAGGATAGGATAGGATAGGATGGAATGGAATGGAATGGAATGGAATAGAATGGGACTATTTCTGTTAGAAGGGACCTGCAATATTGTATATTCCAACTACCTATTTTGTAATAGTTCTGTGTGAGAGTGAGCCATATTTAGCCCCAAAAGCTGGCAGACCCACAGTGTTAGCTCAGAGGTAACTTAAATCCGAGAGTACTGATCAGAGATCAGAAATCAATTTTTTAATATTTCATGCATGAAGGCATAAGGACTTAAACAAATCTCAGATTTTAGGGAAGGCTTTGGCTTCTTAATGTATCCATGTCCCTCTGCATTACAGGGTGCAAGTGCTTCTCTCAGGACACAGTCTGTCATTTCAGGAAAGGTGCTTAACTAAGTTTAGGAACAACTTAACTGAAAAATTTGTTTGCTAGAAACATCACAGTATTTTTTATCATTATCTTTTGAAGGGCTGTGAGCTTAGAGGTCTCTTTTAAAAAGAGTACACTGTTCAGAGCTTTCTTCACGTCACACATGGTTCCTGACACGGTCTTCTTCTTGCAGTAACCCATGGTAGTAACGTACAGCATCGTGTCTGCCACCAAGCGATGAATTGTACGTAATCTAGCAGGCAGGCAGGTAGAGAGAAACTGAGGCATCAGCAAAATTGCCAACTACTTTCTTGTTGCTGTTTTAGTTGTAATTTACTCTTCAAAGTAAATTGCATGACCAATAAGCTCATGAAATAAGAAGACAACTGAAGATTATTGGATCTGACCACAGAGTTTAGGCTGGATCAAAATCAAGGCACCAGAAACTAATCCTTGCATGTTTTATGAAGATGCATGTTCACATTCCTAGATCTGACTTCGGCTGTTAGATTTACATCCAGGATTGAACTGGACTGCTAGATCTCTAAAAGGAAGTAACAAGTGTAAATATTTCAGATAAACTGGTAATTTAGTAACTGAAATTATGTGGTGTTAATAGGCTAGGAATATTATACAAAAAAAGGAGGCTCAAAATTACAAAAGTAGCCAACAGAAGGGATATAAACCTTACCTATGATAATCTGGAGATCAAAGATTATATGTATAGTACCTTTCTCCAAGGTGCTAGCCAAATAAATGTATGATAGGTAGACATTCAAATATTATGGAGTTAAAACAGAGAACAAAGTAAGTAGAACCCCTTCAAAACTGAAAAAAAATCTTTTTGATGGCGACTGGTAAATAATATTTACTTCCTGAGAAGGTGAAAACACATTGCCATGACACACCTTAACCACCGGCGAGGCATGTGTGCCTGCTCATCTCCTGTGACTGCTCGGAAGCACCACCCACTGCAGGTTTTTCAACACGTGCAGGAGGAAGACCTGCAGCCTTATTGTACGCTGTGTATCCACAACAAGGGTGGCGGTGATGGCTGCTGATTTTGTTCAATGACTGCTGTCACCCTGTGACACACAGGACATACACACGATTTGGCCTGTGTCAGAGCAGGGATAGTTGTCCCTTGCCTGGATCCACTGCTACTTGATTCTCACATTAACTTGATCACAGATTGCCCAGGATACAGTCTGAAAATTGATCTGAAAACCCAGAATCTTCATTTCCAGACAGTTCTTTGCCTTGGCTTGCAGTGCAGCCCTGCAGGCATTAATGCTGGCACAGGGCTAGTGGCAGGAACATGTGGCCAGCAGCTGGAGAGCATGGGAGCCACTTGCAGCAGTGAATTAGGGCTGTTACACCACCAGCACAACTGTGGGATATTTCCCACCACAGGAGAGGAAGCAGAAGGGAGCTCTGGATAACATCAAGTTGGATAAGATCAGATGTTGTGAAGAGACAAAAGGAGCTGAGGTTATCTAGTCTCCCTAAAGACTTACTGAAAACATGGTATAGGATGAAAGCAGTGCAGCCTAAAAGCAGTATATTTGGGTGTTTTATGAAACGAGACTAGAGGAGCATTCCTGTAAGAGAACATTTTCTCTATTGCATAAATAATTAAGCAGTGATGGTGCTTTTGCCTTTAGGTAACAGCATTACCATAACATGCTCATCAGTAACACAAATAAATACGAATAAATAAAAAAACCCCACATTCTGGGTCAGAGGATTTAAAGTCACACAGAAGTTCTTTTGAGCTTTGTGGAGAGCTGAAAGTTTTCTACAACAGGCTTTAAGTCCCCCAAACCAGCAACTTGGCCAAGCAATGTTTTATTGTAGAGGCATGGAGGCCTCTTGGTGTAGTAATACAGAGAAGATCTGTGTTACCCCTACACAGTATTACCTGACTGGCTCCTTCCCCTGATCCTGTGGCAAGGCTGGATGACTTTCAAAGTCTGTAGAGAAGCAGCATTGCTACTGGTGAAGTTCTGTATCTGGAAGACTCGATATGATGGGTGAAAGTGGAAAAGAAACAATTATCTTGTAATTGTGCTTTGCAACTGAGATTCTTTTTCAAAGAAAGTGATAATAAGCAAATTCGGCTATAATGTTCATTTCTGTGAGACTTTTGCTTCTTGACCACGTAGCACTTGACCCTGGCGCTCATGTTAGAGGCAGAGGAGGACCAGTGTGCCTCGCAGCCCTCCCTCTCTGTGCTGCCTTCCCCTTTGAAAGTCTCCTGCACACGTTTAGATCTCTTCTGCTGAGATCTGTAAAGCAGAAGAAGAGCACAGCTCCTTTGATGATCTTTATCTAAATAGCAAGTTGTCATCTGAACTAAAAGAGACTGCAGCAGATGACAGGGAAGTGATATGATTATTTTCTGGTCTGGCAGTACTGTTATTCTACCGGTGTCCTAAGCCCATACACAAATAATTGGGAATTTGCTGTCTTAATGGTTGTTGATTTGTTGTTTGTGGTTTGGGTTTTTTTTTAATTGTACTTCTGCAGCTGTATGGGTGGATGTGAAAAGGATTTTGCACATGTATGTATCTATTTTTGGTAGACACTGCATAGCTAAAGCCTCTTTTAATTTTCTCTCTAATTTATTTTTAATTTTGTAACCCCTCAGGGGTAAGTCCTTATTATAAGATGTAAAATCATCTCTTCTACAAAGCAGCTTATTTGTTGATTTTTAATTTGAGCCAGCAGAGGCAAAACTAGAGCTTTTTTCCAAACACTGGGAGCAACTCTGTATTTATAATTGTGAAGTATGTGCCTCACTGCAACATCAGTAAAAAATGTAAACCCAAAACGCATTCTTCTAGAAAGGGCAAAATGAAGGGTAGCTGTATTTCTCTCTTGTAACATGTACTGTTTTGACCCTGGCTGGCAGCCAGCTGCCCACACAGCTGCTCTATCGCTCCTCCTTCTCAAATATATGGGGGCAGCGGGGGAAGAAAATACTGCAAAGGGCCCACACTTTGAGATAAGGACAAGGAAATCATTTGCAGTTACTGTCCCGGGCAAAACAGACTCAATTTGGGGAAACTAATTACATTTATTTACTTAAAGAAGAGCAATGAGAAATATAAACAGATCTTAAAATAACATTCCTCCCCATCCCTCCTTTCTTCCTAGGCTTAACATCACTCCCAACTTAAACACCTGAGCAGCGCAGGGGGTCGGGGAGTAGGATTTGCGGTCAGTTCATCAGATGTTGCTGCTACTGCTTCTTCTTCCCCCAGGGGGGGACTCCACACTCTTCCCCTGCTCCAGTGTGGGGTTCCTCTCAAGGGAGACGTCTCTTCACACACTTCCTCCAATATGAGTCCTCTCACCAGAGACAGTCCTTGACAAACTGCCTCAGAGTGAGTCCTCTCCATGGAGTGCAGTCCTTCAGGAAGAAATCACTCCAATGTGAGTCCCATGTGGGGTCACAAATCCTGTCAGCAAACCTGCTCTGGTGTGGGCTTCTCACTCTCCATGGGCTACAGGTTCTGGCAGGAGGCTGCTCCAGCACGAGCTTCCCATGGGGTCACAGCCCCCTTCAGGCATCCACCCACTCTGGCACTGGGTCCTCCACAGGCCTCAGGTGGACGTCTACACCTCGTCACCTCCATGGGCTGCATGGAGACAGCCTGCCTCACCACGGTCTTCACCACAACTCAGGAGCACATCCTCTCCCCTAGGCTTCTTCACTGACCATGGTGTCTGCATGTATTCTCGCTCCACTCTCTCGCTCTCTCTGGCAGTTGCTGTGGTGCAGTTCTTTTTCCTCATTTCTTAAATAGGTTTTCACAGAGGCCTTCTCATCATCACTGACAGGTTCAGCCTTGGCCTTCGGCGGGTCCATCTTTGGAGCCAGCTGGCATTGGCTTTACCAGACCTAGGGAAGCTTCTAGCAGCTTTGTACAGAAGCCGCCCCTAAAACCCCTCCCCACTACCAAAATCTGGCCAGACTAACTCAATGCATTAGTAAACATTAGCAAAAAATGTAAAACTTAAACCCATCCTTCTAGAACGGGGAAAAAAAAGAGGTGCTATTATTTCTCTCTGTTGGCAGTGTGTTCGACTTCTGATTCTTGAAACATTCTTAATATGCAATTTGTTTTTAAGTCTACGATACATTTAGATTAGACTGATTATGAAGTCCTACATTCTCAAAAGATCGAGTGCTGACAGAACTTAGCTGTGGTGTTTTGTGGTTTTTTGAAAGGGTATCTCCATCAGAAGATGGCAGTGTTTTAAGATGGCATTACTCTGTGCACTCACATAAATGCGTGTTCACCGATATCAATATGCGCTTTGGCTTGCTGGAAATGTTGCCTTTTAGCTAACCTGAACACTTTGTGGTTTAACGTGTTTGTATCACTGGCTGGAAGCTTAGTCACAGTGCTACTGAGATAATAACAAAACCACACAATGTGACAATCTCTCTTACCTTTACATTCACTGGGAGAGGTGTTTATTTTCAAAACATTGGTTAGCTCATCCTAAACAATTAATCTTTTGAAATACCTTACCAATTAGTTCAGGTGTGGTTATCAACATTTGGTCCTGTGGTCTACAATGCTTACAGCTCTAAAGACCTGAAAAATTAGTTTGATTTGAGTTGTCATCAAGGGAGATAAATCCAGGTTGTATCTTTGGTTTTTTTTTTTAATTAAGTGTGATATTTTCTTCCCCTGCTCTGGTTTTATGCCAAAGTGATGTTTATTTCTATTCTGGATGTGGACTTTTGAATTAAGTTCTTGATTCCCTCTGCTTCTCATTTTAGTCTTCCCAAGTTAAGTCAAGGCTTCCCACTTAACCTCCCTCACTCCCATTTCCCTTCTTGTCTGAATTCACTGAGGATGCCGTCCTTGATTGCTGTCTACAGGTCCTGTCCTGCTGGCAACCCACACCTTCTCCAGGCCATCTTCTGCTCTTGCCTTCTCAACTGAAACTGATCTTTTGCAATTTGTCAGAGCTGTGTATTAAAGATTAAATATTGCAAAATATTTTTCTTTTTTTTTTTTCTGTCATTAGCAAAGAAAGGATGGAGAAACCAAAAGAGAGAACCATGTATATCAGTTAAAATTGTAGATTTAATTTCCATCTCTGGAAATTCCGACTTGACCTGTTAGCCATTTGTTTTCAGCTGCTGTTTTAAGGGTGTTATCTGGGCAGCATAAAAATTAAAAATATATTTTCAGTACATGTGCATGTTTTACACCACTTTTAGTAGGAATTCGGACTTCTGACCTCAAACACTTTTTTGAAAATACCCTCCCAAATATATTAAAAAATAAGACCTAAAATATTCCTCTTCCTGCATGCTCAAATCATGCAAATACATAAATGTAGTTGTAATTCATGTCTAAAGGGTAGGATTTTCTGTTTAATGAGTTGTCCCATGAATCAGTGGTAACAGGAAAGCATGGTATGGTTAAATGTACTGACTCCTTATTTAGGGTCTTAAATAAATAGCCTACTCACCCCCTTGTTTCTGCTGTTTCTCTGCTGCTTACTGAGAGGAAAAGAAAGAAAGATAAAAAGAGGAGGGAAAGTAAGGAAAGCTTTTAGGCATTTGAAGTTTTATACTCAGTGTCATTATCACTGTAACAAATAATTAGGTTGTTACCTAATGATACCCTACTGAAAGTAGGTGTGAGCATCTGTTAATGAAGAACCCTCAAATGATTCAGGTGATTTGTTCAGGTAAATAGCTGTTCAAGTCACTGAGTGGGGCTGGGATTTCTGAATCAACTTCTGAAGTAATGATCTGTTTTTCTGTGATTGCAACTTATGAAATCTGAGATACTCCTGAGCTATAGAGAACCTGCATTTTCCGATGGTATGGTAGCCCATATGTCACCGAGTCTACTTGAACCAAAGGGCGAACTCACTTGTCATAAATGAAAATGATGAGGGAAAATGGGGAAGCTTGAACATGTTTTCGTGGCAATTGACAATAACAATCCTTTTCTTTTGTATTTTTCACCACTCATTTTGACGATTGCAGGCACTTAGTAGGGCTGCAGCAATACAAGCAAATCTCAGAATAGTGGGTGGTTTTTTTAAACTTTCAAGACAGTTCAAACTCCATTTATGGTAGTTTGGCAGCACAGGTCAGTGCTATTTAGATCCCTGTTTAGGCTACAAACTCTTAAAGAACTCCAGCCGATAAGTCCTGTCCCTTTTGCAGTGGGGTCCCATCATGTCTGGAGCTTGCTGTAATGCAAACAAGTGGTTTGCCCAGGCTCCATAATGAGCTGTTTTCTTTCAAATGGCAAACAATAATAATCCTTAGCCTAGTATAAGGAATGCTTTGACCTTTTGAAACCTGTGGGTTTGATCTGTAGGACATATTGTACTGTCAGTCTTCACAAGATAGAAATTAAGTACTGGGTGATCGGCAGAGCAAGTACATAAGAATGCACAAGAGTGTAAAAGGCAACAAACCTGCCTTCTTCAGAAATCAGTGCTGGGAGCAGAGCAACTTGTCATGCAAAATCTGTTTTTCTGCTGCACTTTGTATCAGTTCAGCCTTTCTCCAAACACATCAGATAATTTGAACCTCTGGGATTGTAATAACCATCATTGGAACAGGATCTGTAATCTGCCCAGAGATAAAGTTGTTACTCTCCTGCTCTAATATTCCATCATATTTGCAAACATGCGTAGTCTCCCACTGTAACAAAGCACTCTTGCATCATGTGTGATGCAGAATTTGTCATATGTATGGAAAGTATAAATGCATGTAATAAACTGCTCTATTATGTATACATATATATATATATTCATGTGTATAAACGTAAAACTAAGAACACATTTACAGTCTGCCCAAGCCACACTTGTTTTTCTCAGAACTGTTTACATTTTAGTTTAAGTGACAATCTGACCCTCACATATCCCTTTGCCAAGTTGGCTGCAAGACAAAGAGAGTGTTTGAGTTTTCACCTCCTTGCAATACCTGGTTATATATGGTGCTCTTCAACTCCCCATTATAAATGCAAGAGATCTTCTAGCTAATTTCTTTTGACAGGCAGTTATTTTGTGCATGTAAACTTAACTCTTTTACATAATTCTTCTTGTTTATTACCACAGGAGAAGAAAACTTGCTGGCAATTTTGAAAAGGAGATGGTGGAAGTACATGATCCTGGGGATAGTAGATATAGAAGCCAACTATCTGGTAGTCAAAGCTTATCAATACACCACTCTTACTAGTGTACAGGTAAGGACTTGAAGGATTTTTCCCTTTTGAGGTAAGATAATAGGCCTATTGGGGTCAGTGGTGCAGTGTCTATTTACTTCCATGCACTAATAGCTAGTTGCTGCCTGTGTCTTCTATGTACTTTTTGATGCTGTCTCATAAGACACGATTTCATACTGGACTATTTTTATTACTCAGTATTTTTCAAACTGTACAAAAACGTACTGGTTTTCATTTTATTTTCCTTGCTAAACCATTCGTAATCACATTTTTGGAATTATCTTCTTAATTTGGTCCTTTAAGAAAGTAATTTCAGATGGACTGAAATGTTTTTGCCTCTTTATGTTGTACTTAGAAAAACATACAAGCATTTCTTTTAGGATTTCTTAATTAGATCTGAGTGCAAAGGTTGTGCAGTGGATTGACCTGGGCTGGATGCCAAGTGACCACCAAAATTGCTTTATCACTCCCCTCCTCAGCTGGACAGGGGAGAGGAAATAGAATGAAAGGCTTATGGGTTGAGATAAGGACAGGAAGGGATCACTCCCTCACCAATTACTGTCACAGATGAAACAGAATAGGGTAATGAGAAATAAAATTAGATCTTAAAACACCTGCTTTCCTCCCGCCCTACCATTTCTTCCTGAGCTTAACTTTTTCTCTACCTCCTCCCCAGCAGCAGAGGAGATGTGTCAGTTCATCACATATTGTCTCTGCCGCTCCTTCCTTCTCTGAGGGAGGACTCCTCACACTCTTCCCCTGCTCCAGTGTGGTGTCCCTCCCACTGGAGACAGCTCTTCATGAACTTCTCCAACATGAGTCCTTCCTATGGGCTGCAGTTCTTCATGAACTGCTCCATTGTGGGTCCCTTCCCATGGGGTGCAGCCCTTCAGGAACAGACTGATCTGGCACGGGTCCCCCATGGGGTCACAAGTCCTGTCAGCAAATGTTTTTCAGCATGAGCTTCCCATAGGGTCACAGCCTACTTTGGGCATCCATCTGCTGTGGCACGGACCTTCATGGGCTTCAGGGGGACAGCCTGCCTCACCATGGTCTTCATCATGGGCTGCAGGGGAATCTCTGCTCTGGTGCCTGGAGCACCTCCTCCTGCTCCTTCACTGACCTCGATGTCTGCAGAGTTGTTCCTCTCACATATTCTCACTCCTCTCTCCAGCTGCAGTTGCACAGGGCTTTTTTTTCACCCTCTTAAATATGTTAGTACAGAGGCACTACGGCCATCACTGATGGGCTCAGCCTTGCCCAACAGTGGGTCCATTTTGGAGCTGGCTGGCATTGGCTCTATTGGACATAGGAGAAGCTTCTAGCAGCTTCTCACAGAAGCCACCCCTATAGCCACCCCCACTACCAAAACATTGCCATGCAAACCAAATACAGGATTTCATAATTAGATCTGAGTGCAAACGTTGCCATTAAGTGAAATGTATGTAGTTATGATGAAGTCTAACTTTAATACAAGCAGTTAGATATGTTATAACAGCTTAACTGCAGCTATCAGAAAGTGTACTTTCCCTTTTAAAGTGTATGTGCAGGGAACAAAAGCTAGGATATCGATTTCTCCAGAGATCCAGCCTGTATATTTTAAATACAAACACAAAAGAGTGAGGGTTCTCATTTAAGTGGAGAAGTGAATTACAGAAATGTTTTTAAGAGACTGGAAATTGTCTTGTGAAACTGTTACATATATCATTGCTACTTGTTCTAAACCAAACTTACTCTCTTTTTACATTCTCTCTAAATAAATGGGCAACACTAGGTAGTGTTCAGTATATTTTATACCTTATTTGCCTGAAGTTTGCATTAGAGCCAGTAAAATAGAGGAGCACCTGTTAATGTTCTACAGAATCAAAGCTAATTAGGAAAATATCTCTTCTATACTTGAAACCTTATATTGGAAAATACTGAGCTTGATTAACTGAATAAGAAGCAAAAATAGAAGAAAATTATGAATTCAAGGAATCTGAATGTGAAGTATATGGTGAATATTCACGGATGTCTCTGCCCTCAGAATTTCAGTTTGATAATTCTTTGAAATATACCCAGGCAATGTAATATCACTTTTAACACTTTTCCAAATCAGATTACTCAGTACAGAGTAAAGCATAAATCCACGCAAACCTCATACAGTCTGATTTTATAGCTACTAAAAGCCTTGAAGAGAAAGGCCAGAGCTAAATTTCTTCTTTTGCATGTTCGCTGATAGCGACTAGGAATAGCCAACTGAGCAGGACGATCCAGATCACCTCCCACAGCCACCAAGAAGCAGCACGTATCAGAGGTTCATCTGGCCAGACCCATGAAACACTGATTCCAGAAGATGCAAACCCTTCTGCTCTTCTGCATTCAGCGTGGCCTTTAGTGTCAGAGATCAAAACCTACTGTGTGAGGAGGAAAAAGGCAGGCGAGTTCAAGGGCATTG
Organism: Trogon surrucura; assembly: GCA_020746105.1. Lineage (NCBI taxonomy): Eukaryota > Metazoa > Chordata > Aves > Trogoniformes > Trogonidae > Trogon > Trogon surrucura. The sequence goes on from CM036618.1 coordinate 56,503,260, forward strand.
CTTGTGTCTCAGCAGGGAATTTGTTAGATGAAATGAGCCATGATCTCTTTTTAGACTGAGAGAAGAGAGGAAGGGTGAAACAGGAGAACTGTCACAGGGCACAGACTGCATCATGTCCATTTTAGACCTCTTCCACGTAATGATTACAACAGTTCAGGTCTCTTTCCCCTGCAGCTTGAAAGAAGAGGTAGAGAGGCTCAAATGTCATCAAACTTTTTTTTTTTTTTTTCCAGAAGTGGGATGAATGCAGTGTGTCTAAGTGTAGATAAGTTCAAAGATGTGGTGAGAATGAGTATGAGGTAATGCATTAACATGAACCAAATGACATATTTTATGAAATGTAGCCAAACAACCCCCTATTTTGTTTAAAGATGAAACAGAAGCAGCTCAGGGTATTACTCATCCTGAAACAGCATTGGTCAAAACGTGTAATGGTTTGAAATGGAAACTGAAGAAATGAAGAGTAAAAGATGAAAAAATCAACTTTTCCTAGAATCTGATTTCTGAAGAAGCAAACAGGGCCACTTTCTCAAGAGTGTTTTCTGAAAGGCCTGATCCTGCAAGAGCACTACCTGTGAGGCCGTAAATGCTTATTGGCACATAGCAAGATGTGTTCAAATCTCAGAACTGAGAAGCCATTGCCGCCTATACCAGAAACCAGCACGGATTTGACTGAAGGTTGTGGGAACTATTCTGATTTGTCCATCGACTGAGAATCAAACCACTTAAGTCAGTTCCAGGGGATTTTATTCTCAACAGGCTTTACACAAAGGCTTTTTTGTAGGGGAGAGTATAAAAGTTTTTGAAATTGTTGTTTCATTAAATGAGAAATCTTGCAGTGTTTTTATAGTGGCGGTACATGGACCACTTCAGAAGGAAATTAGTTTTACAGCATATACTATTTTTTCACATGATATCTCTGCTCTGTCATGCAAAGCTAATGTGCAAGGGTACTGACCTTGTGGTGCTTTTAGGCAAAAAAAACATTAAGCCGCTCCCAGCAAAAAGGCAAAATTTAACTGCAAAAAAAATACATTTATTGCAGTTGATTTGCCATTCTGATTTTACCAAAATACTCCAAGAACTCAACAGCTTTCTTTGCCAAGTAGCTTTACATTGTTAGGACTGATGAGGTTTCTAGTTTAAACTCCATCTTTTTTTTTGCAATTAATGCTCTCTTATCGTAGTTCCAGGAAAAGGCTGAAAATAGAACCCTACTTTTCCCCTCTGTTTCACACCCGAGTTTTTCCTGTTTGTTCCTTTAAAATTCACTTTTGATTTTGGTCTGGGAAAACAGTATTTTGTAAGAATAATACGTAACTTTCACCAAATGCCTTCACATCCACGGTGAATGAGGACACACAGGCATGCATCAGAGATGTGTACGGTGTCTAACCTTTACTGTGCGATGTCCTTCTGATTATTTCAAATTCTCATATACTCTAATTACTGAGTATATAGCACTCAGCTCTCTTGTAAGATGAAAATGGAGTACAGTGATGCCTAGAAACACAGAATTTTTCCTTTACATAGAAACCCCAAACCCCACAAACTAAGAGTAAAAACCAGGTGACATAAAAAAAAAAATTATACTGAAAACCAATGCACTGTCTATTCTTCAGACATCAAGGTGTAGGTCAGTTGATGAGGATAAAATCCAAAGTACCCTTTAGATACCTGCAGTGCAACCTAGGGGCAACTAGATTTAATACAACAATCCAAGAAGCCCACATCTAAATTGTCATGGATGTCTAATATCCCCTGGTCTGTGTGTACTAACCTGCTGCTCAGAGCACAGTCTTGGGGCATGAAAACATGTGTTTGAACCTCTTGGATAGCTCCTGTTGTAGCTTTAAGTTCTGGTTCTTTGCATGTCCAGAGTGCTTCAGTATTGATGGTGACAGATGCCTAAATACCTGCCTCCATTTTAACATTCAAAAGCTAACTATTCCTACGTCAAAGTACCCCGAGGAACGGAATTTGTTTGATACGATCTTAGTATGCCTCTAGTGCTTTCCAGATTGCAAGAGTAAAGCCACTTTTACATAAAGTCATAGCTGTTAAAATAGTAGTCCACAGAAAGTGCTTGAGTTAACTCCATCTTAGCTGAGGGGATTGAAATTCAAGCTTCCCACAGCTGTGAAAATGCTCAGGCTAGTAAGTAAAGACAGTTCTATAGAGGGTACATTTACAAATCGAGTATACACCAGGTAAACTGCCCAATAGTTTGTCGACAGATCAATTTGATATCCAAAACCATGTATTTCCGGAAGTGCCACAAGTGCCAGAAATCAGTCACAGTTAGCGCTCTCACATGAATGTGTCCTGGTTCCCAGATGGCCAAAAACTTGCAAAATGATCTTGATGCGTAAATCTAACTTGCACTAGATTTTTCATCTTTCTTGCATGTGCAGAAAGTACGTTAAACACTCCTGTGTGCACCAGCACTCGATCCCAGGGACTTTTTTAAAAAACTATACACCTAACTTTCAGGACTGCCTGTGGTAATGCTTTCTGTGTTTATCCTAATGCTTTTTAAAATAACTCTAGAGGTGTAGACCTATGGAAGATTTAATAACTATTCAAAAAGTATGTTCTGACTACTGTTAGAGACGCCTTTTACACAGAAGATAAAATTAGTTCCCCTAGAGGGAATTAAAAGATTCTGAAGTTCTTACTGTTATTTAGATTTAGATATTTAATTTGTTGGAAACTATGTTTTGACTTCAGCTTCCCCGTACTGCATTTACAGTGCACCACACACATACATACCAAGTCCATAATGTTTTCCATTAAGCCAGTTATGATACTCACATTTGTAACCTTTGCTGCCAGGGAAGTGCTTTCTCTTCACACCAGGCTGTGTTATGAGGCAGACTGCCCTCTGCTTTCTCCTCATTGTCACCGTCCTGCAATACACTCTTCTTTCCACCCGCATCTTACACTGTCATATTACACTCTCTAGAGATGATGTTATCCCTTTTCTGTGTTAAGGCACCACACAGATATTTGGGCAATTTCTGCAGCACTTTGCATAGTGGTACTGTAGAATATGCGTACAACGCCACAAGAAATAAGGCCTGTCAAAGAGAGCGCTATGTTTCCAAATAGTGATTTATCTGGTAATTTATTCCTTGGGCAATCAAACCTTTGATTGGCATGATGAAAACAAAGGTAGTAAAATCTGAGTTTTATAGACACCAGGAGACAGATAATAAAACTACGATGCTGCTACTCTTAGACCACTGTGAGGCTCAGCCATACATCATACTTCCAATTACCTCTAGCAATTTTCATACCTCAACAACTGCCACCAGAAAAGGAAAGCAGTCAGCAGTAAGTGCTTATTGCAGGAGTGCTGGATGGCAATAGACTTTGCTTTCTTCTTGGTCCCCCTGGATTCAATGTACACTGAGGCAGAATGTTTGAGATAACTTTGAAGCAAATCTCGGAGGCAAGGAACAAAGGATGTGCAACACTGAAGTTGTTGATCCGCTTTGTCCAGTGCCTGCTAACATAAAATATCTCAAAAGCAATGATAAATTCCACTCCTTCCCTTCCTCCCCCCATGCTATCATAGAATCGTAGAATCATTCAGTTTGGAAAAGACCCTTGGGATCATTGAACCCATCCATTAACCCTACACTACAAAGTCCACCCCTAAACCATATCCCCCAACACCACATCTAAACGACCTTTAAACACATCCAGGGATGGTGACTCAACCACATCTCTGGGCAGCCTATTCCAATGTCTGACTACTCTTTCTGTGAAAAAAAAAAAAAGTCCTAATGTCTAGTCTAAGCCTACTCTCTTGCAGTTTGAAGCCATTCCCTCTTGTTCTATTACTCTTTACCTGTGAGAAGAGACCAGCACCAACCTCTCTACAATATGCTTTTAGGTAGTTGTAGAGAGCAATGAGGTCTCCCTTTAACCTCCTCTTCTTCAAACTAAACAGCTTCAGCTCCTTCAATCGTTCTTCATAAGATTTATTCTTCAGGCCCTTTACCAGCATCGTTGCCCTCCTCTGTACTCATGCCAGCACCTTGGTATCTCTCTTGTATTGAGGTGCCCAAAACTGGACACAATACTCAAGGTGTGGCCTCACCAGTGCTGAGTACAGGGGGACAATCACCTCCCTACTCCTGCTGGTCACACCATTTCTAATACAAGCCAGGATGCCATTGGCTTTCTTGGCCGCCTGGGCACACTGCTTGCTCATATTCAGCCACTTGTTGATTAGAACCCCCAGGTCCCTTTCTGTCAGGCAGCTTTCCAGCCACACTTCCCCAAGCCTGTGGCATTGCACGGAGTTGTTGTGGGCCAAGTGCAGGACTTGGCACTTGGCCTTCTTGAAGCTCATACCATTAACATTGGCTCATCGATCCAATCTGTCCAAGTCCCTCTGTAGAGCCTCCCTACCCTTGTGCAGATCAACACTCCCGCCTAGCGTGGTGTCTTCTGCGAACTTATTGATGATACACTCTATGTCTTTATCAAGATCAACAATAAAGATGTTAAACAGAAATGATCCCAACACTGAGCCCTGAGGAACACCACTTGTGACGCATGTAACTTTCCCATTTTGCTTCAGGGCAGCGAGGGAATACCACAACGTTAGTAAGGTTTGCAGATCAATATTGTGTAGAAGTGTTGAGTACCTTACATTTGTACTGTGAGAGTCTGTGGGGTGTATCTTGCATCTGATTTATTATTACACATCAAGTTGCTCTTCTGTCTTTCAACTGTGTTGCGTATCTGTGGTTCTCAAACCAGCCCCTACAGTTTCCTCAGTCTCTGTGTATGATTTTGGAGTCAGCTGAGCTCTTCGTATCCAGAACTCTCATCTCTAATGGCAAGACTTACCTTGAGACAAACTTTTTACTAACATAAATATGCAAAATCTCCTTAAAGTCAGTGGAGTTGTGTCCATTACTACAGCAGTGGTTTTGGCATTCTGTGCCCATCTTGCATATTCTTGCAGGTGAAATGCAAAGCAGAAGTTTTTCTGTAGGAGACATGCGTTGTTTTTCCTAAGCCGGAAAGTAATCCCCTGCATAGTTTACAGCAGCTTCTGACATGGAGAAGTTTCTAAGAAGAAACCTTAAGAAAATGGTCTTCAGAGCCCATATCCAATCAGTTTACTTAGAAGCAAAACAGAAAATAGGGTGTTTTATTTCTGCAGAAACATATGACTGCTGGCAGAGCTGTCTGCTGTCTTAGAATGATCTTTTTGTGACAGGTATGTGAAATCAGAGGAGGAAGACAATTAGAGAAAAGGCCATTTCAGAGGTTGGTTTGTTGGTAACTCTTCCCTGTATTGAGTAGATCTTGCATAAGCAGAGCTGGAGTGCTTGTAACAAGAGAAGAGGGTGAAAAGGTGTGTCCTAAGGTGTCTTTTTCATGTTGGTGGTAAAGCATGTCCATGTGTATTAGAGAGTTGAGAGCAGAGGAGCTGTGGGTTAGATGTGAGCACCACCTTTCATTTTACGTAGCTTCAAGAAGTCACCGAATTCCTTCTATGTACACAGAAAGCTGCAGCCGTGATAATCCTCATCTCAGGTGTTGGTGCAGGCAAATCAGATGTAGATAAAGGCCTTCAGTGCAAGTTTTGAGGGAATTTCTGTGCGCAAGGAAAAAGAGAAAATCCTGATGACAGATTAAAGGAACTGATGGGAATAGCTATAGAAGCATTGGTCATGTGGGCTGAAGAAAAAATTTAGAGATCTTGCGGGCAAAATAATAATTTAAAGAGGCTTCAGACTGGGAGCAGTCTCCTGGCTTTTGTTTCTTCTGTGTCATGGAAAGGAAGCATTTTTACATGTTTTTTTTTTAAGCGAATGACACCACTGACTCCTTCACCAATCTCCTTACCCAGAATGCCCTACATTTTGGCTGGATGAAAAGATTAAGAGTTTTTAAATTAGTTCCATGATTATATAAAAACCACGCAAGAAAGTGATAAGTTGTGATGAAACGGCAAATGGAAACACAAAAGGGAAAAACAATGCTCCTTTTTTATTTGAGTTGCTTGAAATAACTGTCAGAAATGCTGCCAGCATCCACGCCTTCCCTGCAGAAGGTTTTGGTCGCAGGGCAGCGTAATTGCCACACAGTGCCGCTGGCAGCCGGCAGCCAGCTCAGTGAGGTTTCACATCTTGGCCGCTTTTGTACAGTTGAATCAAGTGTGTGGTATTGTGAAGGTAGTGTGAAAACTGGAATAGAAGGTGCCCTGGAACAGGCAGCAAAGTCTTTCTTCCTTTGAAAAAAAACCCGCAAATATCAGAAACTAACGCAAATGTTAGAAGGTGTATCTGTAACAGGATATAGCACTTTCTGCTGTATTAAACTTAACAGGTGACATGCTGAAATTCAGTAGCCATCACATGTACTTGATCATACAGTTTTGGATGAATACAACACTGATTTTATGATCCCTCTGCTCTGGAGAGTAGACTGAGTAGAGGGTGCAGCTGATTCTAAGCATGATTTGCTGGAGGGCAGCACTAATGAGAAACCCCTAATGTGAAGAAAAAAAAAAAAAAGGTTTGTAACTGAGGGGAAAAAAATCCAATGAATGTTTAAAAAGGGAGATTCAACTCAGTTGTTCCCACAGGGAGTTTGCTGACCAGCTTTTTTCTTTTTGTTATTGCTGCAGATCAGCAGTTCAGCCTCTGTATTACAGACCTCTCTTCTAAAGCTTGCCAGCTCTCCTTTCCAGTGACTAACAGTACATTCTTGCTATAGATGTCCAAGCACATACTGAATTTGTGAGATCAGAGATTGGATATGTACTGTTAGCAAGCGAATATTTGTCTATTCACAAGTATAATGAAGTCAACATAATTTAACAAACAATTGGAGGAAATACATTTCAACATTGTGTATCATCAACAGACTTAGATGCAGTGTGATATCTTTTAGAGTCAAATAATAATCTTCAATCTCTACAACAACACAATATTTTTATAATAGAAAGGAGTTTCTGTGGCACAGTATATCAATAGATTATATTTTTTGTATCCTGCCTACTAAAGCAGCCCAATTCAGAGCTGTGACTGAAGAAAATCGCAGGCAAACACAGTGACATCAAAGAATGTCGTCTGCACCACACACTCCTATCAGTTTTATTATCTTCCCCTGACAAAATAGGAGATATATTATGGTTTAGTTTAGTGAGATCTGATATATTCTGTGATTAACAGAAGCCCTGATTAAAATCAGGTCACTCATTAATTTAACACATTGACAAGGTATAGGCAGTACCTTTTGAATAGACAATAAAAAAGAAGGAAAATATCAAGGATGATTCTTAGGGAAATACTGGTAAACAACTGATCTTTATGTATTACAAATGAAATTCAAGCTAAGCTTAATTTCTCTTTGTTATTGTAAAAGTGTTGTAGTCAGAAGAATAACAATTGGGTATAATCTTCTTTTCTTAATAAGTGAGATAACTAATAACAAACAAAAGAAAGGGGGGAAAAAAAGTGAAAAAAAAAATCAAGAAAGCTTATTGCAGATCAGGTAATCCTCAATCTTACATCTTTTGTCTGTAGCATATATGTGCATTTTGTCTTCTACTAGACAAATTTATCTGGGGAAAAAAAGAAAGGCAGAGCAAATCTAGTCCTGGAAAAAAAAGGAAATGTAAAGCAATACCTGAAAAATGGTCAAGCAATATACACTAGGTTATCTGATCATTTATATTGTGCTAACCTAATTTATTTCTACCTACCTCATTGTTTAATTATAGATATAAGTGAAGCTCAATTGAATAACTGCGTGATGTCAATGAACATTACCTACATTTGATGTTTACATCTATTGATGCTGCAGTATTCCAAACAGCAATTTGTGAATTAGACCTTGGACTACCAGCCCCAAATGGGTGTTTTCCAGCTACCATCAGCAATGTTTGTTTGTGACAGGTTCTGTTCATGCATCCCTTCATGTTAGGTCTTAAAAGATATGTCTTTACATACTTGAAAGCACAGGTATGTTTAAATATTTATGGAATGAGTGGAATTTTATAAATCTTCCTCTGAAAGACTGCTAGTGGGAATTTGCATGTTGAAATACACATGCTGCAGGTACAAACAGTTTTTAAAACTTGCTATTGAAATCACACTGGCACCCTAATTTATCTTATATTCACAAGAAAGTGTTCTTTTTGTGTGCTTAGCCTGGAGTAAGTAAAGCAACCCTCATCAGAGCTTCTGTCTCATAATGAACATGCAGTGTCGTGTCCTGTGTGTAAATGTGGGCAAAGGGTTCCACATGTTAGTGATTAAAAATATCCACTGAGTCACTGTGTTTCTTGAGAGACAGTTGTCAGGAGCTGAAAGGTGACATCTTATTACTCTTAAACCTATCCTTAAATACTGTTTGTGAGCTCCTGATTTTGCAAAATATGGTTAAGTAAGACTCATAGAACAGCCCAGCTTGGAAGGGGCCTCCAAAAATCATCTGGTCCAACTTTTTGTGAGAAAGGGAGCTTAGATGAGATTATTTAATACCCTGTCTAATTGCATCTTGAAAAACGTCCAGTGATGGGTGCTCTGCCACATCCCTGGGGAGGTTGTTCGACTGTTTTTTCCCAGTGTAAAAAATTTCTTTCGTATATCAAGATGAAACCTCTCTTACTGCAACTTGTATCCTTTGGCCCTTATCTTCTCCACGTGGCTCCTGGTGAAGAAAGAGCCTCCATGTGTAGCCACACTTTAAGTAGTGGAAAACTGTGATGACGTCAGAGAACTGTGAGTTAAACTCACCTGTTCAGTGCTGCCCTGGGAGAGAATGGTATAGAGGCGACTGCCTCCCTGTTTGATACCACCTTCCCTCTGTCTTCAGCAGAAATGATGGGTGCACTGTGTGCCAATGCAGCTAATGAACATGCGTAGAATCATAGAGTCATAGAATCATGGAACATTTTCGACTGGAAGGGACCTTCAAGATCATCAAGTCCAACCTTTTCCTAGCCCTATCAATACCAGTAAACCATGTCCCTCAACACAACATCTACCCATCTCTTAAACACTTTCAGGGATGGTGACTCAACCACCTTGCTGGCCAGCCTGTTCCAATGCCTGACAACCCTCTCAGTAAAGAAATTCTTCCTAGTATCCAACCTGAACCTCCCCTGGCGCAACTTAAAGCCATTACCCCTCGTCCTATCATTTGCCGCTAGGGGTAACAGACCAACCCCCACCTCGATACGACCACCTTTCAAGTAGTTGCAGAGAGTGATAAGGTCTCCCCTGAATCTCTTCTTCTTCAGGCTAAACAGCCCCAGATCCCTCAACCATTCCTCATACGACATATGCTCCAAATCCTTTACCAGCTTGGTAGCCCACCTCTGTACCCTCTCCAGCACCTCAAGGTCTCTCTTGTAGTGAGGGGCCCAAAACTGGACACGGTACTCAAGGTGGGGCCTCACCAAAGCTGAGTACAGGGGCATGATCACCTCCCTGCTGATGCTGACAACACCATTCCTGATCCAGGCCAGGATGCTGTTGGCCTTCTTGGCCACCCAGGCACACTGTTGGCTCATGTTCAGCTGGCTGGCCATTTTTTAGCACTCCCAAATCCCTCTCTGCCTGGCAGGTCTCCAGCCACTCCTCCCCAAGCCTGTAGCACTGCTGGGGGTTGTTGTGGCTGAAGAGCAGGATGCAGAATTTGGCCTTATTGAAACTCATGGAATTGGCCTTGGCCCAGCGATCCAACCTTTCTAGATCCCCCTGCAGAACCTTACTCAGATCTACCTCAAGCAGATCAATGCTTCCACCCAGCTTGGTGTCATCTGCAAACTTACTAGGGGTGCACAGGTACAGGCATGATGACATGAGTTGTGGATTGAGAGGGGAGGTGTTGAGCTGTGTCCACATCGCATAGGTTGCACTAAACAATGAGGTTCCCTCAGATGTGCCACCTATTGCTGATACGTTCTAGGACTACGCTGGCAAAGTGCAGAAATCCATGGCATGTGAAAAATGTGCAGTGGGTGTTATCCATGCAGCAGCGGCCATCTGCGCTGGCTAGGTGGGCCCCATCCTTCCTTCCAGTGACAGGAAGAGGCCATGTGCCACCTTACCCACACCACGTGTTGGGATTTAATGCATACATGCGGTAGTCCTGCCACCACATCTCCTGCCCCAAGAGCCAGCTGCTCCCAGCAGCATGACTTCTGTCGTTGTTCTTGTGTATGCGTGTCTTGTGTATGCATTTTTGCAAAGACTGCTTACTGAGTGTGAGCTGTGTTATGCACTGTACACGTTACAGGCTCTTCAGAGGTGGAGGACATGCCCCTATTGCAGAGAAAGGAGCTGGTTGCAGTTCTTTCACACCTTGCTCCTTTTCATGTTCAATCTGTGAAGGACGTCCTTTTGAGGACTGCTGGAGGAAGTTTGCCCTGTAAAGAGACCTGACCATGCCTTTTGTATTATTAGCTCTCATTTTAAATACAGAACCTGCTTTTAGCTCAGGCCTTTCCCATTCGTAATTTCCCTCATCTGTTCTGCAGTTTTTTGGGACTTCTTGAGCCTCCCAAGAGCAGCATAGTCTCGCTACTGAACCGGTTCTCTTCTGAAGGACATTTCCACTCACTGATGGGAGAATCTTTGAAATGGATGGGTTTCTACTGCACACTCTTGTTTTGCAAACACAATTTCAGGGAAATAATCCTTAGTCCAAAAATCAGCTTTTATGTTCTTGTTGATCCCCCAAATTTAATATTCATTACATAGGTATTTCACATGTAACAAATCATTTTCTAAGAACTGAAATTCTTGAAATCATCCAAAGATCTTTATCCCTTCAGATAATGCATGGACAATTAAGAGGGTTGTGATCATTTTTGGTAATACTTAGTGGTAAATCATAGAGAGAGCAAGTAGGAGGTAATAGACCTAAAGGGAAGAAAAAATCAATTGAATCATCTAAAATTAAGATAACATCTGGAGTAGTTTTCCAGAACTATGGACACAGTCTCCTCCTTTAGTTGTTCCAGACATTTTCATTAGGAACAAGATGCAGTCATATAGGTCTGGTTCCTGCTACATCAATTGGCATTGAACAGTAGTGTACCCTGCACAATTTGTTAAATCCTGTTTTTAGTCCACAGAATCACAACTCTCAATTATCTGTATCATTTTAGGAAGTGGACTTAAAGTCAAGTTTCTCTGAGTGTTCCTAACCCATGATTTTTGATTCCTGGTGACATAATGGTAGTTTCTAAAATATATTTTAATGTGAAAATCTCAAGGTCCTCTCATAAACATTTAGTGCATTTCTCTTTTTTTTTTTTTTTATCATGGGTTCTCTGGGTTTATTGCTGTGTGTCTCTGGAAAAATAAGGAAGGATTGTGTTTCATAAGACTTCTTTGAAAAAGCTCTTACCCAGGGGGTATTGGCAAGAAGATTGAGTTTCTTACACTGCAGACAAGGTGTTTTTTTGTTATTTTTTTTCCTCCGGAGGCATTTGGAACTGTATTTTCAAGGAATTAATAGTCCCCACAGGGGGCAGATTTTTCATAAGTATTGTGCAGGTAGAAATACCTTGATTTGTATGATCACATTTAATAAATCTGGTCAACTTGTGCGTTATGAACATTCCTGCTAATTGGACCTGAAATTAAAGCATATGTCTAGACTGCAGGAAACCTGCCCTCAATCTTTGCCCATTAATCACCAGAGGTGAGGACCAGATGGAGTGGTGTGGCTCTCTTTTGGCCCAGGTTTTGTTCCCATGGATTTGAAATATGCATCTGAATCCAAGAACAAGGTGGTACTTTTGGGTGTTACTATAGAGCAACGTCAGTTCGTGGAATAGTCGTAAACAGAATGGTCTTATCCTCTGATTCATGGATGATGTAACCACTTGAATACACTTCCTGTCTGGTAGAAACTGCTGTAACTAACTAAATAACCCTGCTCCCTCTGCTGGAATCTATCCTAGTATTTTAGGGCACAGTGTTAGCAGGTCGATTTCTTGATTTTTCCTCTCTTTCTTGACAGCTCCTAGACTGTTTTGTCATCCCAGTGGTGATACTGCTCTCCTGGTTCTTCTTACTGGTACGATACAAGGCAGTACATTTCATTGGGATCGTGGTCTGCATTCTGGGCATGGGCTGCATGGCAGGAGCAGATGTCCTCGTTGGGAGACAGCAAGGAGCGGGTGAGTAAGGACGGATGGGTTGAGTGACCAAATTCTGTTCAGAGAAACCATTGACCAGAACGTGTGTGATTGGGACCAAAAACAGAAAGGAAAAAATGGCAAAAAAAACCCTGTGCCTTCATGGATCTAAGGCAATGCAGCATTCAGAGTTGCTTCTTTGTCAGAAAAGACAGAGAACAAAAATGGGTCAATGCTTAGAAGTCAGCACTGCTGCAAACGGACTTCCTGGGCCCTGTTTCTGGAACATGGGTCACCACCCTCTGTGCAGGCTGGGGTGGGGAACAAGCTTAGATACTTGTAGTTTCGTTCTGGTTTGTCTTAGCTGTTTGACTGCAAACCACAGCTGCTTCCTTTCCAGGAACGTTACACCTTAAGCACCTCTCACTTCCACTGTGTGCTCTTACGTCTCAACTTTGTTCCTTTTTTGTATGGAGGCAGGGTCACTGGGTAGATGGTGTGTCTGAAGCTATCTATTAACTGTACCAGTTGAGTTTGTACACAGACTCAGTAAAGGTTTGGGATTTGCCTGTGTCATTGCTGGAAAGAACCTTCCTGTGTGTAAAATATTCTTTTTCATGTGCAGCATCATATGAATAACGTGTGTGTGTAGCTATTAATGCAGACTAGACAGAGCTAGATTTCGTCGATCAGCATCCTCTGTCACATTGATTTCTCTAGTGCCAACCCAAATGATGTGGGAAGGCTGGAAATTCTTTTCAAAGATTGTCAATTAGGCACAGTTTTCATTCTTAATTAAAAGCACTGAATTGTGAGCTGAGCATAATACACTGGGATTTAAAATTCTTGACTCAGCTTTGTGAATACAAATGCAAGTGCTGTAAGAACTGCATTTGCCAGGATGCTGCTAAATAAAAGAAGAGAGTTTGTGTCAGTACTCACCATATCTCTCTGCTCCCTTTTATCCCTGTCTTTTATCCTAAAAGAAGACTTTTAGTTCCTTGGTCTCCTCTAGAAGTAACCCTTCCCAGCTCAAAAGAAAAGAATACATTCTATACTACGAAATCAGCCAGTCAAAACTGCATTGGAAATCACTGATTTCAGATGGATTGGGATTTCATCCCTGGGTTCCAGAGGAAATATCCTGTGTCCTGGTAATTTATGGAGTAACGTGCTGGACTGGGCGAGCTGTGGATCGGCAGGAGGACAGGGAACAAATCGAAGAGCACTGACACTTTGCCATCCAGCTGCAATAATTGGATATTATTTACTATATTCATTACTAAAGCACGGGTGTATCTGTCCAGAAAAATCTGTTGCCATACGTTACTACCTTTTATTTTGGACTGACACGTGAAAATCTGTGTCCATACTTATTGCTATGCAGAGAGACTGCATCTTTTTTTAAGTGGCAAAATGATTTTAATCATGTTATCTTTAACAAAGTAAAATAGATCAGATGGTTTAATTTATCTGAGTAAAGGTATACATTAAAAATCCACAAATCAAAAGAAATATTGGCAGCAAAAGAAAAAAGAAATTATCGAAACTCTTCATTAAGGGGTTCCACAGCTTTTATTGGATATTTTCTAGGACTGGGCAAACGAAAGGAATACACCAAAAGCAAGGATGCTGTATTAATCCTCCCTAAACTCCTCTGTTAATCTTATGTTTTAGAGGACAATATCCACTGACACCTGTGTGCCTCTGTTTACCATACTATTTACTGTATTTGAAGTAGGTGCTGGGTACCTACTGCATACAGCAATCTAGCCTGCCAACTCTTACATTGAGGGAACGTGAATTTAAAATGCATCACTGAGAGATTAACAGGTATTTTCCAAACTATCTGCAGAAATTAGGTATAACGTGCAGGCGTGCTCTCAGCTTCCAATAAATACACGTCTTCTTATTGTATCCTCACTGATGTTTTGCACATTACTCTATGAGGAAAGCAATTGCTATCGAGTACTTTGTGCTTTATCACCTTACATGCCAAGTATACCTTAAAATAACACTTTCCCGAACTAATATCCCAGAGGTACCTTGATACTTGTGCTCCTGTAATACACAGGGGTCTAAGACAGAGAGCTCTAAGTGTTTCATCCAGATTTGTCTAAGTACTTCACAGCTTTATCTTACCACAGTCTCTGAAAACCAGTCACTTCAGTTTTGTTAATAAGTATATAAGAATATGTTTAGTCTAAGATGGGACATGTTGAGGCTGATTTTTAGATAATATAATAATCAGTAATTACAACCAAAAGCAAAGAGAAACACCCCTTAATGCTAGGGATTAAGGTAAAAATGTGGCAAAGTGGCCTAGTGAGAGCATGAAAAGCAATCATGTCAGAATATAGTTCATATTTAAATGATTTATTTTACACTGTAGTGCTATAACTAGTCCTCAAAACATTAATTCCTCTCTGGACTGTATGGCTTCTGCTTCCAGAGAACATTAAATATGTTAACAATGATTAATGCAAAGTGTATTTTGCTAAGCTATGCCTTGTGTTTCTCCAGAAGAATGACCTATGCCATTAATCTAGTCAAGTACAACTGTATTAACCTAAAAGTCTTTAAAATGCCCTACTCAGCTGATATATATTTCCTTAGCAATGAAACCAGTAGATGCACATGGATTTTACATCCATGAAAATACATCTATTAGGATATGCCAGTCTTGGAGTAAAGTTTCAAAGTCAGTCTCTTGAGGAAGCAAAGAAAACGCATCTGACAACCAGGATGATAGGAATTACACAGAATCACACAGAATGTTAGGGGTTGGAAGGCACCTCAGAGATCATCTAGTCCAACCCCCTGCCAGAGCAGGATCACCTACAGCAGAGCGCACAGGAACGTGTCCAGGCGGGTTTTGAATGTCTCCAAAGAAGGAGATTCCACAACCTCCCTGGGCAGCCTGTGCCAGTGCTCTGTCACCCTCACAGTGAAAAAGCTTTTCCTCGTATTTTTATGGAACCTCCTATGTTCCAGCTTCCACCCATTGCCCCTTGTCCTGTCAGTGGACGCCGCTGAAAAGAGCCTGGCTCTGTCCTCCTGACACTCTTTTTACATCAGTATATAGAGTTTTTGATGCACTAACCTCTTGGGTACTGTGTATTGCTCTAGTCAGAAAGAAATGACCAGAAAATAAGCCTGTAGAAGCAATGGAGAAAGGTGAGTAAGCAGTTCAAGGGCACAAAATGGCTTCAGGATGAAGAGACTGTAGGCAGACTGGGAGTCTTCATCTCTCAGAAAAGGCAAGGAAGAGGCAGAATATGATAAAAGTACATGAAATCTTCAGTGGGATGGAAAGGGTCAATACAGTGTGGTTCTTAAATATTTCTCACAATCACAAAATTATGGGCTACCCAATGTAATTCTGAGGTATCAGGCTTGAAAGCTAAAAACATTAAGTGCTTTTTAATAGTTGAGCAAAAATACATGGACTTTACACAAATGCATGAAGAATCCCTCAAGATCTATTAAATTTGATGGTCTAATGCAACTTGCATCTCAGAAAATCCCTAATCTTCTGAGAACTACCTGATAAAAATGCCTCTGTGCTTCCCTATGTCTTGATGCTTTCCTCAGCCACCCAGTGCTGCCCAGGGCGAGAGGACAGTCCCAGGCTGGGCAGATCTGTGGTCTGACCAGATCTTGCCTTCCTCTTCTGGGAGGGCCCTGAAGGTTGAGGCTCACACTCTCTGAGCGTGAATGTGTTTTGGGGAGAGCCACCACGGTGTGGTGCTTGGGGCCATCCCATCTCTGTGAAAACATTCAGCCTCTGAGCTCTCTTTGTTTCACAAATGCAAAAAGATGGTATTTTTGTCACAGCAGTTCAGGACAGGCAAGCTCTAAGGTCAAAAGCTTTCTTCAGCGGTACTTCCCCAAAGTGTCAGTGAGTAGTTGTAATAAATACCATATGAGTGAGCTCCGTAAGGGATGATTGGAGCCACCGTGGAATGTCAGACCCATCAGGGATATGAAGAGGTTTTGTAAAGTGATGGTGCTTTTTTGAAATTAAAGACATCTTCCATGGCTGGTTGCAAAAGATGGCTAAAAAGAAAGTAAGTACCAAATCTTGAAAAGATAAATGGTCGAATATAAACATGCTGTCAGTCAAGGTACATGCAAAAAAGAGATTCAATGAGAGACTGCATGAATATGTGAAGGAGAAATCTAGTAATGTTTGCTAAATATACAGAAGCCACATCTCTGAGCTGAAAAATGTTGGAGACTAAGAGAGTATTATTGGGAGTATTTTAAATTTTGACCCATTCCTGTTTGTCCCTAAAGTTATACTTTTCTGGTGTTTATAGCCAGTTTTGGAGACAGGGTACTGGATAAATGAACCCTTGATCTGTCCTCTTAAGCCATATTTATTTTCATGAATTCCTACTCACTGGAAATTACAGCACTATAGTTTGGAATGAAAACTGAAAGCTTAGAAGAACTGCATAAAGAGAAATGTTGAAAATTTCATTCTGAACCAATCAGAATGTTTGTCTTCACTTTTATTTACTGCAATGTGTATTTTACAAACCGATAATAATAAAACTTAAAAACAGCAGGAATTCAAAAATAGAGCTATTTTAAAAAATAAAAAAATAAAGCTATTTTAAAAGAAAACAATGTTTCTTTAAAAAAAAAAACCAAAAACCACAAAACAAGCAAGCAGGCTAGTACTTCAGTACTTTCCTTTTCAAATGAAATCCCATTATGTCCAGGTTTTTGGAATACGGTTCTGAAGCAGTGTCTGACAGCTTTGTGAAGCGGTAGCTCCTGTAGAAATCATTTGACAAGCCATATGTGCAGAGGGAATCGCATGCATCAGTTCACAAAACCAGAGCCTCAGTTTTCAAACCGGAACTTGATCAGATCTCCCTGCAGCCCTCCACACTTCCCAGTAATAAGAGCCTACAGGACTTAAAAAGATTTCAGACAGTCTTTGATAATGCAATTAATTTTATATATATATATATATGGAGGTATGAAAATACATCTTCTTATTCATTGCATGCATTAGGTACTGCTATGTTAATTGAACCTCTTTTAAAAATCTGTCCTTTTCATCACCCTGTCCACACCCCATCCTTCCTCCTCTCTTTCTTATCAAACAGCTTTATGTGAGAATGAGGTCAGTATTGGGGTTGAAATGATTTCTTCACTCGTTTCACAGGTACATGGAATTTTTCTGTTGGTTTCACATCTAAATACTGGACATATCTTGGACTGTTTAGATTTCAAGATGAGATGCAAACACCTCTATATAGCTGAGTCACATTCAATCTGCAAAAACAGTAATAAAATAAAAACGATTACTCACTGAAGAGTGCCATTTGGTTGCTATATATTTTTAAAATTTTTTTCAGATTCTTTTAGTTTCTCTATAGCAAGGATAATGCTTTCCCTCCACCTCTGCTAAATTTTGCTGGGGTATTGAATGAAACCTTTTAACATGTCAGAACAATTGTGTTCAGCTTATTAACCCAAATAAGGGCTACTTAATGACTGAGGATCGAAATCTGTAGGGAAGAACATGTAATGGTTGTAGACAAAAGATGGTTTTTTTGAGACATTCTGATTTTCCCCCTGTTTATTCCTAGGTGAAAATAAACTGATAGGGGATCTCTTAGTCCTTGGTGGAGCAACGCTGTACGGCATCTCCAACGTTTGTGAGGAATATATCGTCCGAAATCTGAGTCGAGTGGAATTCCTGGGCATGATCGGACTCTTTGGCTCCTTCTTCAGTGGAATTCAGCTGTAAGTGAGCAGGTTTGAGCCCCAAGATCCTTCAAATAACTGTAGCTGTGGCCTCAGTTGAGGTACCCAAACCCTCTCTTTGAAGATAGCCATTTCCTGTGGAGAGTAGGTGTCCTCTAATTCTGGAATTTGCACTGGTTTTCATATTTCAGATTGGTAGATTTGAATAATAACATGAATTTGTACCTAAGTATTCTAATTCAAGGACTGATGTCCTTGAGTAGTAATGTGGGGAGGGAGGAGTAGAAGAGATATCCCACTATCTTGTTGCCGGAAGATAACTAGAGACTTCATATCTTGGTCTGCTCTGTGAATAACAAAATCTGGTTCTTTTTAACAGTCACTTAGATTTCTAAACAGATAGAAAACATGTCCAGTCAGAAGTATTTTACTGATTGGCCCATTCTGTGTAACTCCATTATGATATAGCGTAAATAATGAAAAAACCTTTAAGAAACTGGCCTTTTCACTTCAAACTATTTAGTACTCAGTTGATTGTCACATGGATTTCAGAAAATACTGTCCATACCCTGTCTATATCCCCATGTACCTACTGAGCCTCTCACCTGCAAGCCTCAGGTTTGGAAGGTAGCTTCCAGTGTTGTAATACTGTCACTGATGAAAGTCTAGTAAAAGTCACCATGAGGGATTGCCACATTTTATGCAGATCCATCACTGGTGCTTGTCACACAGAGTAACTTTTGATTATTAGTCAAAACCAAGTTGCTTCCCTGCACATCTGAGCCACTCAGATTCTAAGAACAGAGACTGATCAAAACAATGACCCATCAATTCCCATTTAATTAGTTCCATTTCTTTAGCCAGAAAGCTTGTTGCCTTTGTGTGAGATCTGAATGCACGACTTAAAATGATTTATATTAACGGGCTCTCACACAAACAGTTTCTTTTTTAAAAATACAGAATTCAAGAGCACATAAATGTGCCCAGTATCTTTGGCTAAGGCATTCATGATGGTTTGGTACTGATTCCGAGGGCATCAAAGCAGCGTCCTTGTCTTGCTCTCTGTGTGTAAACTGTCATGTACATATCTCGTATTCCTGAATTTAATTATAATAACATTATCCCCTCTTGAACCAAGCATTTAGTCACAGCTCAGGGTCTGAGAGTTGTTTTACTGTGGAGAAGAATCTTGTGCTGGAACATGACATCCTTGTTTACAGAGGGCACAACTGGAAAGAAACAGTAAGAAACCATTTCTTTACCGAAAGCCCTAAGGATTTGCTACTCAGCCTTTGGCCCCAAAGTTCTCACTGGCAGGTTTTTCTCCATCAGACTCTGCATCTTTTTTTACTGCTAGTGCTTTTGTGGTGCTTTGTGGAGACTTGACTACACTTAGCTCATATAGGTAGTTTTTTAATAAGGTGGCAAAAGCTTGCATATAAGGAAAAGCCAATAATGTTTCTACTATTTGGCTACATGAGGCAATTTAGCATTTTCTTACCTTCACCTGTAATGAGGAGCAGACATCACATAGTTAGGTCGAGAGAGGTTCTCCTTCCCCTCTACTCTGCCCTGGTGAGACCCCATCTGGAATATTGTGTCCAGTTCTGGGCCCCTCAGTTCAAGAAAGACAGGGAAGTGCTGGAGAGAGTCCAGCACAGGGCAACTAGGATGATTAAGGGAGTGGAGCATCTCCCTTATGAGAAAAGACTGAAGGAGCTGGGGCTCTTTAGTTTGGAGAAGAGGAGGCTGAGGGGTGACCTCATTAATGTTTACAAATATATCAAGGGTGAGTGTCACGAGGATGGAGCCAGGCTCTTCTCGGTGACAACCACTGATAGGACAAGGGGTAATGGGCTGAAACTGGAACATAAGAGGTTCCGCTTAAACTCGAGAAGAAACTTCTTCTCAGTGAGGGTGACGGAGCCCTGGAACAGGCTGCCCAGAGAGGTTGTGGAGTCTCCTTCTCTGGAGACATTCAAGACCTGCCTGGACACGTTCCTGTGTGGCATAGTCTAGGCATTCCTGCTCTGGCAGGGGGATTGGACTTGATGATCTTTCGAGGTCCCTTCCAATCCCTAACATTCTATGATTCTATGATTCTATGATTCTATGATAGTTAAGTGTTCACACAGGACTCATGTTAGCTCATGCTTCAGCTCTAGTGCAGGACTGTGCCTCCAAGAGGACTTTGAAGAAGTAGGCTGTTGTTTTCTGGAGCAGTTTAGCAAGAGTACTTGATAGTAGACTATAGTGTAAAATCAACTCAGATAGTGTCTGTTGGGCAGCAAATGAAGGGTTAAGGTGTCAGGACAAACAGTGAAGTAAAGGAAAGTTGGCTAACTACCTGAGCATGGTGGAAAGGAAAGTTTAGTGGGTTGAAGGTGATTAAAACAAGGAGGAACTGTATATCAGAAGAAGAGATTAATTGGCAAAAGGTAGGTATGTAGCACCTACCCAGCAAATGGACATAATGTTTTCTGATGGAATCACATAAGCATAGAATAGTCTACCTCTGTGGGTCATCTGGTTCAAACTTCCACTCAAAGCAACTCAAAGCTAACTACCTTCAAAGTCACATCAAGTTGCTCAGGAAATTGTGCAATTGACTTCTTAATGTCTTCAAGAATTGAAATGATAGTCCTACTGGGCAACCTGTTCCAGGGTTTGACCAATATGTTTTTTTTCCTTATATCTAATCAGAGTTTCCCACCTTGCAACTTGTGTCCATTGTCATTAGTCCCTTTGTTGTGCACCTCCCAGAAAAGTCTGACTATCTTTTCTGTAACTACCCATTAGGTAGTTAAGATAGCAAAGATATTGTCCCATCCTCCTTCCTCCTGGCTAAGCCTTTTCTTCTTCACAGTGAACAAACCCTGCTGTTTCAGTGTCTCCTCTTACATCATGGACTCTAGCCACCTGACCACTGTGATGGAGCTTCACTGTACTCCCTCCCAATCTGTCAATGTCTGTCTTATTTTGGGCAGCCAAAAGCTGGATACGGTACTTCAGCTACTGTGTCACAAATCATACCCCTCAGCTTGCTGGCCAGACTCTTTCTAACACAGCCCAGGATGCTGTTGGCCTTTTCTGCTCCACAGACCCTCGTGTTCAGGTTAGTGTCTACCAGAACTCCAAGGTTTACTTTTAAAAAATAACTTTCTGTCCTGTCAGCTCTCAGCCTGTACTGTTGAATAAGGTTGTTCTGCCCCAGGTGCAGGAGTTCATATTTGCTTTTCTTGAACTTGACAAGATTTTTCTTGGCCCTTTTCTCCACACTGCATTGTGAGTAGTCTGCTCATCCAGTCCATGCATCTTCAATTTCTTGAGACCTTTTGATATTTTTTGGGAAACTTTGCAGAAGTCAAGGTAGGTTACACCTCATCCTCTCATCCATTCCCCCTCCTTTATTTACTGAGCCAGTGAGTAGAAGGCAATCAGTTTGGTCAGGCATGGTTTGCTCTTGAGAAGTTTGTGCTAGCTGTTTCCAGTCATGGCTTCTCCATTTTCTGCAAATGACTTCTGGGAAAATTTACTTCATAATCTTTCCAAAAGTTATCATAAGGCTGGCCAGGCTATAGTTTTTGCTGGTTTTGAAACTGGATGTTTCATTTGTCTCTTTTCAGTCATCAGGGACCTCCTCCAATCACCACAACCTTTCAAAGATCATTGTGGTTCCAATTCTTAAGGGCGTCTGGCATCACTAAACAGCAACTTCTGACAAAGTTCCTCTTACTCCTCTTGGTTCAACAGATCATGATGAATCACAGACTATAGCATATTGTTTTATACGTCTTTTGTATCTGATAGGCAATAACCTGAAAGCAGTTCCTACAATTAAGTTTTATCAAAATTTGTTTGCCAGAGCAAGAGACATTGCAGTCTGTTGTCATGATATTCTTCAGGAATTGCTGATAAAAGAGACATATGCCTTGTGCATGCAAAGACACCTATAAGTTAGTTATTTTGCAGACAAAATAATCTTATTATTCTGTACACAGTATTAGACTTGCCACACATCAGAGTAAACAAATTAGAATTTCCAGGATGCAACTCTCTAGACCAGATTAATCTGGAAGGCATTGAGCTCCTGCAGTTTTACTGCCAGACTTGATCTTCCACATACCACCTTTTTGTACTAAGTACTTTGGTTTTCAATCTGTGTAATTCCATGGTTTACACTTGTTTAATAGTGTCCAGACTGGCATGCAGAATTCTGCACAACAGGAGTTATCTGGAAATCGCAGAGTCGGAGAATCACAGAATGTTAGGGATGGAAGGAACCTCTGGAGATCATCGAGTCCGACTCCCGTGCCAGAACAGGACCACAGAATCTAGGGCAGATCACACAGAAACGCATCAGGATGGGTCTTGAAAGTCTCCAGAGGAGACTCCACAACCTCTCTGGGGAGCCTATTCCAGTGCTCTGTAACCCTTACAGTAAAGTTCTTCCTTATGTTGAGGTGGAACTTCCTGTGCTCTAGCTTTTCTCCATTGCCCCTTGTCCTATCACAGGACACAAGTGAAAAGAGGTTGTCCCTTCCTTCTTGATGCCCAGCCCTCACATATTTATACACATTAATTAGATACCCTCTCAGTCTTCTCTCCAGACTAAAAAGCCCCACGTCTCTCAGCCTTTCCTCATAAGGCAGGCATTCAGTCCCTTAATCATCAGACCAAAGGAAGCAGTTAGGTGGGTGAACACATACCTCATGGGATACCTAATCTCAGAGGGTCTGTTTGCCTGGATTGCAAAGAGCTGATCTGTTTGCCACCTTAGAATTTTCTGGATCCAGATTTTGGTTCTAACGTACAATGCAAGACTTAAAAGATGTTGAAAGTGGACTTTTGTGACTTGGCCCATCCTTTACTTCATTTCCTGAGCCATTGCTATGACTATTTGATCTCTCTCAGTGTGTAACAAATCACAGTTTTCTTCCCAAAGCTAACGTGTGGTATCTGTTTATTTGACAGTGCAGAGCCGCTTTGAAAGGTAAATAACTCAGATAAGTACATCATTAATCATTAAAGTTCAAAAGCTTTCAGAATATTAAGTCAGAATAGTACAAGAGGGTAGAATTTATAGGGAGATGGGCACTTTGGGCAGATATATAGAGAGCTGGAAATGAACCAGTGGAAATTGTATGCTATCACGTCTTATTACTGCTCTGAAGATCTTTCACATACACAGGCACAGGGATAATGTCAGAGTGGATTAGCAAAGTCTGATTGCATTTGGTTCCTACAGAGACTTTTTATTATAAGGTTATTTGTGTTGTTTTGTCCAGCATTTGAATTGAATGAGTGGAAGTAATTTAACTTCTGGGGTTTTTCCATCAAATTTTGCCTTCTCTTCTCTTGTAGTGCAATCATGGAACACAAAGAGCTGCTGAAAGTTCCCTGGGATTGGCAAATAGGTAAGAAAACACTTTACTGAAGATTGTTGCTGGAAGAGGCGTGGAGACAACCAGAGTTTTGGGAGGCAGGCACGAAGTTTCATGGGAGCCAATGTTTATGACTTTTCTGCCAGTTACTGCCAAAGGTTGAACCACACGCCTCATAAACTTTCATAAATGATCTGTCCTTCCTTTGCTATATTATGCATTCCTTGCACCATTAGGTTAAGCTTATGAATGCCATAAGATAATTATTCAGACAGCCATGAATTAAAACAATAATGGAGTTCCAGTTCTAAGATTCAATGCAACACTGGGACAAATAAATGAGGTGGTCATTGAGAGCCAAACCTTTTCAATGAATGCCAAGGAAAGCAAATGAAACCTAACAAAACAAACCTAAAAAAAAAATACTTGCAGTGCATATTATAGACTCATAAACTCATTTCCAAAGAGAACATTTCTGTATGCAAATGGTTAATTGCTTTCTAAGTAGTCTTGCTGGAATATAGCAGATGTGTCTTTTAGACAAGTTTAGGTAGCATCACGCACAATGAACCTCTTACGGTGTGCTGCTATACAGTGAATTGCATTTTCCTATTTCATCTTGGAAGTTGAGTTTATGATCTAAGACTGCCTCCTAATTAGCCCAACAAATTATTTGCTTTAAAAGCAAATAAACATTTGGGAGAGTTCCTATAATCACTCATCTACTATTTATGACAAGACAAGAAATAAAAGAATACTAGTAGGATAGAGCTGATATACTTTGCAAGATAGAGCTGATATTCTTAGCAAGGAATTCAAGCTTTAGCAATCCGTTGACAGTAGCTTGTTCCCTTGTTTCAGAGTGAACATCAAAATGACAGCTCAGGAGTGTGCGAATGAAACTGAATCCCTGAGGCCAGGGAATACAAATTCTGGAATACACTCTTGTTTTCTTTAAACTTAGAGTATAATTTCCTCTAATCATCATAAACCTTAATAAAAACAGCGCATCTTTCACAAACCACTGCACCTAGAAGTCTTGGCGATCTGATGCTGAGCTGTAAAACTAAATGACAAATCAATTTAAAGTGCCCATGGAGAAACACATTAAACTGTGTACTATAAGTGTATTGAGCTTCTTTAGTCTGAGATAATTAGCATAATTGCATCAGTGTTTGTTTATACTTCATGATAGGGAGCACAGGGATGTAATTAATCTGGTACTGATGGCACTAGCAACGGTCACAGTGAATTTTTATATATATATATATATATATATATATAAGTGTCATATATACTTCCATGTGAGGTCTGTTGTAACCCAATATCAGTGAAATGAAATGTGCTATTAAAATAAAGTCTTGCTTAGTCTATGATGTCATTAAAATGTCACTAAAATTTACTCAGTAATTCTGAAGAGTCCCTATGCTTCATAAGGAGGAGGTCATCTTAGCAAGAGCATCACAGATATGTACTTGTTTTCTCAGAGCAGTAATTGGAAATGCGGTGTAGTTGAACGCTGTTTAAATGGTGACAATTATGTGTAGTTCTGTGTTCTTCCCTGGCTTCCACTTCACTCCGTATGCTTTCCATTTCACTGGCAATGATACAAGGTTGTCAAGTAGTGATTGACAAATCTGTGTCAGGGTGTTCACAGCCTTGTCCTGAATAGTTATCCCCTGCGACAGACTCAAACCTACAGTCCAGCAGAGTTAAATCATCAGCCTTCTGAATGGTGGTGATAAAGTCACAGTGGGCAACCTAATAAATAACTCAAGGTGGCCTCTTGCCATCTGCCATAATTGTGCTATTAAGAATGGATGAGCCACCTTTCAACTGATGTAAAATGCAAACGATTTTAGAGTATAAAGATCTAAAGCCAATCTGTTATGTCTGCGTGTTTAAAACAGGCTGTGGTCCTCCTGGTTTTAATTTCAGAAATTCCCCTGATACAGAGCATCATCTTCACACTTAGTATAAATCAGTGTAGCTCTGTTCGAATCCTTGAAGATTTAAGTATTAATACTTGCTGACGACCTGACTGAAAGGAGAACTGTTATACTGTTCTGACTGAGTGGTTTCAGATGAGACCATGACACATTTTGCAGAGTGATAGATGAAATAATAAAACTAAACTAACACTGGTTTTGTTTAAGAGAAAAGTCAGTTTGAATCTCCAAAGAAGTGTCCTTTGTTACAGGAGGTTTGAATATTTCTGAATGGTCTTTATTCCAAAAAGGCAGTATGAAAGTTCATAACTGATTCCATTTCACCCAAATGTAATGATAGCTTTTGGAGTAAATGTGAAGACTAAAACATGCAACGTGCAACCAGCATGCTCAGGAACTAAAATAGAAGTTCCCAAGGCATGTTAGTCTTGGTGGTATTTGGGCTACTTTGGAGAAGTCCCTGGGGGCAGATCCTTCCCATCCATGTGAAGATGCCCGGTCTTAAGAGAAGTGGGAAAATACTGAGGGATTGGGGCTTGTTCAGCCTGCAAAAAAGACTTCAAGGAAGTTGCCTACAAGGAGGTTGTCAAAAGGACTTCAAAGTAGTGCATGGCAGGAGGATGAGAGACAACAAGCAGAAGCTGAAATTAGAGATTCAGACTGCATAAAAGGAAAATCTTCACACAGGCAGCAGGTGGAGCAGGTTGCCCATGGAGGTTGCGTTGTCCTCATCCTCAGAGGGTTCAAGACCAGGCTGAGCAAAGTCCTGAGCAACTCGGTCTGATCTCACAGCCGAGCCTGGTTTGAGTAGGGTTTAGAGACCTCTGAGCTCCCTTCCAGCCTGAATCACACGATGAACCTGTGATCCCAAATACCCAGTCCCGACACTTATGAGAAATTCACAACCAAACAGGCAAAAATGGTGACCTTATCTATCAGGGTGATCACTGACAGACCACATGGGTTTCCTTCCACCAGTTTTAGATACCTGGGATGTGAACATCTGATTTAAATAAATAGACTCCCTTTGTTATCAACAACAATAAACAGGCATGACACAAATCACCCTATGCTAAAGCTGGTGTCTAAAATGAGTTGGACAATCTGCACCCTGAAGTTTCCCACTCTCTTCATTGACCACCAACCCTCAGTATGTGTCCAGAGTTAGGGGTAATTAATCCCACCCACAGCTGCCTTCATGCACATTAAGCGTTTAGTTCAGGACAATGCCAGCACATCTGAAAGCAGACAGGAATTACACGCCTCTCAGGGTTTAACACAGACCCACTGATCAGCAGATCATTATAAAAGCACCTCCTAATTTACCAGGCTGCTTCCTTCCAGTGCCTGCTGCAGGCAGTTGATGCTGGTGGCTCAGGCCCCAGCACCTGGAACTCCAGCACTAGTGACAATTTCCAAGGCTGTCATTTGCACTGTAAGGGTACCCAAGGAAGCTGAGACTCCAAGCCTTAAACTGGCTAACCAGAGTCTGAAAACTGGCCCTCTAAGAAGCAGTATCTGAAACTTATATGATGTTATTTCCAGTTTGCTTATTGTCACCACTAAATGCCATCCAGCTGCTGGGAATTACATGTATTTTTAAGATGTAAATGAGATATCACTTTATATTCACCTCGGTTAGGACAGATAGTTTAAGCAATTTTCTGTGGGAACTGAACTGCCCTTTGGAAAAGCAGCCTGTAAAGTGCATGTAGTTGGCTGCCAAAGAATATGAAGACCAAAGCAGTACCATAAAATTATACTGTTAGTTGAAAATGTAACCCAGCAAAGTACCTGAATACATGTGTTAAATCCAGACTGACTAGCAGGGGCTTGGTGGACCAGCTGGTGATTTGCAGCCTGTACTTTGAGAGTGCTGGCTTCAGATCCAGAATAGCTTTTGTGCTTACCTGTTCTTGATTTAAGCCTGGAAGAAAAGCTGACTTAATGCTCATGTGTGCAAAAAATTTCTCATTGATCAAAACTGTGCTCCATTTGATGCAATGATTTCCCTACAACAGAAAGTTGCCGAGTTTGCATAAAGCAACTCTTCCAAGCGCTGCCTAAGATTGATTCCGTTGTTACCGGTATACAATACACGCCTTAAAAATTTGCTACCTTCTGGTAAAAGCAGTTCTTACAATGATTGTCCATATTCTGAATATAAATTCAAATTCATTATCATGCCGTAATAGTTGATATATGGGCACTGACATTTTGTGACTGCTGTATTTGCTTCAGATGAGTGTACACTGCAGATGCTTCTAAGGGGTAATGAAGCTATCGCAACTGGTTTTGTCCTTCAGATGGCTTTTCTAAAGAGTTTTTAACTAAGTGGATCCACAAGCAGATACAAATCACATGGGCGGTTGTTCTTTTTTTTTTTCCCCTGTTCTAATCCCTTTCAGGACTTTGGCAATCATATTTTCTGCAACTTTTAGTCAGTAACAACGTGCTTTGAAGAGCTGGCATGAGTCTAAATTTAGGCTCATGCACGTATCAGCTGGGAATTCTGCAGCATACGGCAGCCTAAGAAATATCATTTACATGAGAGCAGATGAGTGAAGTGTTTGCTGGGTTTTTTTAACTTCATATTGATTAATTTGCCTTGGGATTTATCAAGTAATAACTGAAGCGATGAATTCTTTCTCAGTAAGTTATTTAGGTTTTTAAATTAAATTAAATTTTTACTGTAATGTATTTTTATTATATTAGTGTCTAACAATCTAATTTGTGTGAGGCACTCTGTAAACATGTAGCAAGAAAGAGTCTCAGCTCTGGAAAGCTTTTGTAAGGAAGGTAGACAAAAAGGGGTAGAGGAACAGAGCTGCAAAACTGTGAATTCATTTGCAGGTTCGATGACAAAATAGGACTAGAACCTCTGTCACTTGAGTGCTGTCCTTGTGCATTCATCCCTTGGCTCGTTAACTCTCTGCAAATACTTTTGCATTCATTTTTTGGGTACATTTCCAGAAAATATTGTGTGCTCCATCCAACTCAGCTGAACTTAGTCGGTGTTTGGGACACTCAGGGCCTTAAGAGACTAAATTTGATGTGTCCTAATGCATCATTTCATCCAAAGTTATGTTGGACATGAGATATCCACTAGTAATAAAAGACACTGATTTAAAACAGCACTGCTGTCATGGAAACCACAGAGGAAGGACCTCATGTCCACTGCTGGTATGGTTTTCACTGCTTTTCTTACATATTTAGAATTATGTTCTTAGTCCCTCTTTATATATGTGTGTCTTAATAATTTGAATCCAGGTTTCTTTGAAAAAAGCATTATTCATTCTTTTCTAAAAAGCACAGTCTTCTTCCTCCCAACATGAGGCATTTTTCCAGGCTATGAAAGGTCACTTTGCTTTTTTTTGCAGGCTATGAAAGGTCACTTTGCTTCTTGTTTCTCTTCCACAGGCCTGCTGTATGTTGGCTTTAGCGCCTGTATGTTTGGCCTCTACAGCTTTATGCCAGTGGTCATAAAGAAGACCAGTGCTACTGCCGTCAACCTCTCCCTACTCACAGCTGACCTGTACAGCCTTTTCTGTGGATTATTCCTCTTCCACTACAAGGTATGTGGAAATAAAAGATGTATTTGGGTAATAGCAGTATGCCTGAAGAAACATCAATGCAGAGCAATGAAAAAAAAAGAAGCCTCCAAGCTTCTTAGATCTACACTATAAAAGTGCTGATTTTTTTTCGCAACACCAAAACCAATTTTATTTTATGATTTCCAGTTTTTGAAGAGAGTTTATTTGGTCTTGTCATTATGAGTTTTAAGATTTGAGTGCCTGTTCATCAGCAACTGTATCACTAATTTTATTTTACTTATCAGAGGCAACTCAGCTGCTGTGACCAGACCCAGGGTGGCAGCATGAAGGGAAGGACTCTTCCAAAAATCCCATAGATTTATTGTTTTTTCCTGGGAACAGGCTTGTTTCATTCATGCTGATTCTGAATTATAACTTGTAATTGTCCACAAACTATGCCTTTCTTATCAGCCAAACCAGTGACTTGCCTGTTAGCGTAAATGCCAAAATGTTCAGCAGATTTCTGTTGAAGTTAAACTTTTACCTCTCAGATCCTCTAATATTTAAAACATTGTGTTGTACAGGCACACATCTGGTCTGCAATTATTCTCCAAGGAATGGCACTTCAGTATTCACAAGTATCCCCCTCAGTGTCTGTCATATGAAAGCAGCATCGGTGTGCTGGAGATGATCGCTTTTTACCATCATTTATTCATAAGAGGAGGGTTACTTGATAGCTAAAATCATCATCCAGATAAGTGTTAGGTAAAGGAAAGCCTTAAAATTCTGAGTAGCTAACCAACTCAAATCAGATTTTGTGATACTAATGGTACCTGAAGGAAGAACAAGACAGTGAAAATTAAAAGCTTCAGAGTCCAATACAAAATTGTTTTTCACTGTTGCCTTTTATTTTGGTTTTACAGCTTTGAGTATTTTGCAGACAGAATAAAAGCAGGTATAGAAACAAAAAATTTAACTTAGAACACAGTGTAGAGGTTGTCTGCTGCTTTACAGGTCTGTCTCGGAGTGATCTGCTTCCTCGTTCTTTCTGCCCCACACTTCAAATCTGAAGTGTCTGACATGAGGTATTTGCTAAAAATTGTTCTCTTCTGTTAATATTATCTGACACCCACAGCAAAATACTTTTCATTATGTTAGTCCTCTAAGAAAAATGGCTGTATTGCACAGTAAAAGATAGACAAACTTATTTTTGGAAGCAGTGGTTGTGGCCTTCTAGAAAATCAAACTCTTAGAGGGAGAGACTCAAAAGGCAGGATGGGTCGGACAGCTTTGTGCTCAGCATTGCTCAAACCTAACAGAAAAGGCAATTTTGGAAATGTAAACCTTAAACTTCAGGCGTTTCAAAGGCATAAGATGCATAGAAGGTTTCAGTTCTTCCCTGTGTCTAATTGTTGGGTACATTAGCAGAGCCATGAAGGCAGAATTTTCAACCCCATTGACACCCTGTCTTTCTACAGTAAGTGCATGTCAGCTCTCAACTGCAGTGGCATCTTGGCCTCCCTTTAAGACCTATACTTAAAAAGTGCTTGAGAAGGCTCAGAACTGGAAGGTTTGCTCATTGAAAGCAAGATCTCATCATGTTCTTGATAAACTGTTTGAGTTCTACCTCTGAAGTAGCTGCTGGTCCTCTCTGCCCCTTACTCATCTGATTAGAAAACTGAAATCTCATTCTCCTGCAATTAACTATATCATACAGTCTTCTTCATAAACTTCTATCAAACTCTTTCTTCAACCTATTTAGCTTTTTTTACCTCCACTGCTCTCCTTGGGAAACCATTTCACATCATCATTAGACCAACATTTACAAACTTTATTTTCAGCATAAGTTTACTTGTGGCTTGTTTTGGTGCACCTATCTTTTTGCCAATAGTATCCCCTAGCATGACGAATACCCCTGTCTCTTCAGCATTTTACTCCATTGGTAGAGTAGCAGTCATATCCACTCTTAGCCTCTAGTTCACTAATCTGAGCAAGTCCTTCTCTGCACCTCATCTGGTTGGATTTCATCCTTCCTGAAACAGCTGCTTCAACTCGAGAAGCAGAAGTCCCACCAGCACCTGATGCAATGCTCTTATCTCGCCATTTCTCCAGGAAGCCTGTTACTGTGCACATAGTAAGACTGTATTTACATTTTTCATCACTGCTTTCCCTCTGTGGTTTGTACTCATTCTGCAATCCATATAATTTGTGTGTGTCTGGGCTTTGTTCTTTCCCAGCTGAAGTGTTGATAAGGAAAAGACCTTTGTCATCTCTAAGCACATGAAGGAGAAGAAGGTTATCAGGAGTAGTCAGCATGGATTTACCAACGGGAAATCACACTTGACTAATCTGATAGCCTTCTATGATGTTGTAACTGAATGGGTAGATGCAGAGAGATCAGTGGATGTAGTCTACCTTGACCTTAGCAGGGCTTTTGACACAGTCTCCCATAACATCCTTGTGAGCAAGCTCGGGAAGTGTGGGATAGAAAAACAGAAAGTGAGACAGATTAAGAACTGTCTACACAATAGACCCCAAAGAGTGGTGATCAATGGTGCCAAGTCCAGCTGGAGACATGTAACTAGTGCTGTCCCTCAGGGATCAGTGCTGGATCCAGTCCTGTTCAACATCTTTATCAATGACTTCAATGACAAGACAGAGTGTCTTCTCAGCTAGTTTACTGATGATACAAAACTGGGAGGCTTGGCTGATACACCTGAAGGCTGTGCAGCCATTCAGCAAGATTTGGACACACTTGAGAGCTGGGCAAAGAGAGCTGGGCAAATGAGGTTCAACAAGAATAAGTGCAGAGTCCTGCACCAGTACAGGTTAGGAGGCAATCTGCTAGAGAGCAGCTCCATGGAGGACCTTGGAGTCCTGGTGGACAACAGGTTATCCGTGGGACAATGTGCCCTTGTGGCCAAGAAGGCCAGTGATATCCTGAGGTGCGTATCCTGAGTGTGTCCAGCAGATCAAGGGAGGTTCTTCTCCGCCTCTACTCTGCCCTAGTGAGACATCACCCAGAATATTGCATCCAGTTCTGGGCTCCCCAGTTCAAGAGGGATGGGGATTTACTTGAGAGAGTCCAACAGAGGGCTGAGGATGGTTAAGGGACTGAACAGCTGCCTTATTGAGGAAAGGCTGAGAGACCTGGGGCTTTTTAATCTGGAGAGGAGAAGACTGAGAGAGTATCTAATTAATGTGTATAAATATATGAGGGCGGGGCATCAAGAAGGAAGGGACAACCTCTTTTCACTTGTGCCCTGTGATAGGACAAGGGCAATAGAGGAAAGCTAGAGCACAGGAAGTTGCCCCTCAACATGAGGAAGAACTGTAATGGTTACAGAGCACTGCAATAGACTCCCCAGAGAGGTGGTGGAGTCTCCTCTGGAGACTTTCAAGACCCATCCTGATGCATTTCTGTGTGACCTGCCCTAGATTCTGTGGTCCTGCTCTGGCAGGGGTTTGGACTCAATCTCCAGAGGTCCCTTCCAATCCCTAACATTCTGTGATTCTCTGATTCTGTGATTTGTCAGGACTTTGAGGAAGGGCCTTTACCTGAAATGTAGTGTCAACTTCCTGAGCTGTCAGTGTCTCCTTTCATACCCTTCAAATTTGCATTGCAGAGGAAATTTGAAGAGAGGCTGTATTGGGAGATCACCTAGATTTAAAAGCCCGCTTAGTTACCTGGGTGCTTGTTTAGTTACCATGTTTTTAGCCTCCTTTTCTTTCTGTTTTACTATCAGGTATTGCTTTATATGAGAAAGTAGAACTGCAAAGTGTGCCATTTGCCCGTAGTAATGAACTCTAAATGTTGTCATTAAATGATCTAAATTTCCCTCCTATGACTCTGTACACTTGCTTCTTTTCTAGCTTCTAAAAAGGTGTTTCATTGCCAGCCCAGCTGTATGTCTCCTTCAGATAGGCAGCTCCTTCTGCTTACTGCTGCCCTGCCAATGGGCACAGGCCCACTTCTCTGGGAAGCAAATGGTTTTATGCTGAATTAGTATCAATTGAGTGGTTTAGGGCCGCTAGCAGAATATAATTTTATGAGTCTTTCAGGAAACAGTTACGAGTTTTTCCCTGTGCTGCTGCTTTTGTCAGTTTTTTGTTAGTTTAACTGGGCTTTAGAGCCTCTGAAACCAAACAGAGGAGAAGATTGCATTTGAAGTGGTTTGATTCGTTAGCATTTCATTTTTTATAATACAGACTTGCATCACTATGACATGCGGGGCTGTGAGTTTATAACGCGCTGCATTTGTATTCCTATCCCATAGAATCATAGAATGGCCTAGGCTGAAAGGGACTTTAGAGATCATTTAATCCAACCTCCCTGTCACGGGCAGGGATGCCTCTCAACTAGATCAGGCAACATATGCAGGTAATCTTTGTAGCGCATTGAACAGTTCCCAGGCCTGTGGACACTAGAAATGCAGCTTGTTAATTTGACACAATTCTGGTGATATACTTGTAATGCAAGGTCTTAATTGTTCAAGGTGTTATTGTATTAAAATGTAATGATTTCTGGCTTTCAGTTTGAGATGACTAGATTGTAGTGCACCATTCTTAAAAATATCTGCATCCCCCAAATAAAGCCTCTCCTTTTAGTTCTTCTGTAATCAATAACTGATTCCAAATATTCCAGTGAATGAGAAATCTGTCTGGCCTCTGGTGGCTGAATACTGGCCACTACTGTAGCATTTAAGTGTACAACTCCATATCTTCAACCCTGCTTTCAAATTGTCAGCATATTGATGTGTTTTATAAAATTTTGATGTTCAAAACTTTCCTAGCTGTCTGTTCTCATTTCACCCTCTTCATAAGCACAATTAAATTATCTCTTCCTTTGAAAAGCAAAGGCCATCAGAGTCCTAAAACTTAACAGAAGATAATGATATTATCCCATACTATCGCATTCGTCTTCACCTCTAGTTTTTCAAACTCACCTTTTGGTTTGAGCTTTGCCTTGATTATTTTTTTTGTTTCTATGAATTTCATTATTTGCGGGAGTGCTAAAACCAGCCTGTGCTAGGCATAGTGCGAAGGACGTTTAATGTTCCGAGTAAACAAGACTGTCCTTGCCCTGTGAGGGACTGTGGTAGCCATTCTTTGTCATGGATACACTGACACCAATGGTGCTGAGATATTCAAGGCCAGCTCTCTGGGTGTGTGGGGTTGGAAATTTTGTATAACTTAGGCTGTTTTTTTGCTTGGGAGGTATTCTTATTTACGTTTTGCTCTCAGCCGTAGCTTTATTTTTATGTGACTTTTTAAAGTTCATGCTTTTCATTTGCCAGCCGTATGTTGTGGTTTAGTCATTCTAAGCAAATTGGGTTCTCACTAAATAAACTAAGCAGGTTTTTTTTTATGTTTTCCACCAGCTAGAGCATGCATACTTGATTGTGTTCTGCACCAGCAGGTCAAGTCATGCTATATTATACCATTACCTAGCAAGCCAAGCACAATCAATTATATTCTGCCTTGGCAAATTCATTATTTTATGCAAGATGCAGCTACAAAATATCAGAATTTCTGGATATAGTAAAAAATTCCAAATGAAGAAAATGTACATGTTTCATAATAAATCAAGGAAGTCCTATATCTTGATTTAGAATCATGGAGAGTATCTGGGACAAAGGACTTGGCTACAAAGATAGATGTGATACTCAGAACCTTGCAGCATGGGAAAACTGAAATTATACTAGTTGAAACTTCTCTTGCTGATACTTACTGATGCTTCTAAAAATGACTTTTCAGCTCTAGTTGTAACAGGAGAGTCCCTCTGATGGAAGGGATCAGATTATAGCCTTCCCATTATATCAAGAAACAAGCCATGAAGGAAACTGGATTTTAACGTAATGGAGAAGAGAGGGTACAAGTTGGGAACAATAGCTTCTAATTTCATTTTTGGCAGCACAGATCCTAAGCAATGCCCATGAATTGGGGGTTTATGGAGGTTTCACTGAGATGAAAATGTGGCCCTTAATGGAAACAAAGGTGAAAAATTGGGAGCCTCCATTAAAAGAATGTACTTTACCATCCTGATCCAAATCAATGAAACCGGTATGAATTTTCCTGCCAGCTTCAGTTCATTTTCCTAAATTAGGAAGGTCTGCCACGCAAGGAACAAGATTAGAAAATTCAGTTTCAGGAATGTGGAGATAAAAGCCATGTCTTATTGTGACTCTATGTGCTTCAGACAGCCCTGGGTTTTGTCAATGACGAATGAATATGGTGCCTCTGGTTTAGGAGCAGGAGGTAGAATTGGTTTGGGGGAGGATTGTTTGTTTATTGGTTTGATTTTTACTTGGCAGCCATCCATAAACACCTGAGAGATTTCCCAGTCATCTGACCGAGCTGAGAAAATGCTTCAAATTATGTTCTCACTTTTTTTTTTAAGCTTATCTGCAAGTATAAGCTGAAGTCAGTACGATCCTTTACTTGCACTTGTTAGGGGACTGACACCTATACATTTTAAACTTTTGACAATGCAGTTGTCAGTGGTGCATCATTATTTCCAGCAGAGCAGGCAGTGCAGGCTAAACAACTATTTATTATATTCTTACTTTCTCAGTCATATACCTCAGGATATTTTCCTGATGAAATTGGATATGCAAGCTGCTTGACCCATAAACTCTCTGTTGGAACGGAATTTAATCTCACAGGGCTTTTATCCTGGTGGATGCTTCTAAGCCTTTGATAGTAATGAGGATAAATCATGTTACTGATTAATTCTCTATGCCACTGGTAATGTGCTGAAACCTACATGCATGTTTCCCTTTCTTTTCCAGAGTACTAAATTCCTTAATGGGACTCGCTCTCAACAAATCTGTTCCCATGAAGCTGTATTGTCTGCATTCTTTTCATCTAAGTGACACTTTAAAAGCTTCTTCTTCCGATTTCTTTATATTTCTTTAATTATTTGAATTTTCTTCTCCAAGTTATAATCAATCAGAAAATAGGTGTCTGTATTGAAAGAGCTACCTTAAGGTAGAAAGGAGTTAGCTGTCTTTGGTCACACTTGAATATATATTCCCGTTACAGAAAGGGCCACATCCACTCACCCTTTGTCTGAGGGTGCAGGATGCTGTACAATAAAAAAGCTATAAAGTAAAATGACAAAAAAGAGTAGAAGCTGGAAAATGAAATGACTCCCACCAAGATGCTGCACAGTCTGACAGCAGTTTTTTAACAACACAGCACAGATATGGCAGCTTCCTGAAAATACTGCTTCGTTAAAAGGGCATCTCTTCCTTTCACAGTGTTATGTTGCAATAGATTCATTAGTTGCAGAGCATGAATAGTGAAACATTGATACTCACTGTTTTGGAGCCATCAAAAAGAGTGTAAAAGATGTGGCATTCATATTGCAGAAGTTGTGATGAAAGCTTCCATTTCATTTATATTTTTTTCTGACACTGGCTCATCATAAATGTCAAGTTTTGTAGGTTGTTTTCTCGGCTCTTAGCTGGAGATTTTTTTGTTTGTTCCATGTTAAAAGACTGGTCACGATGCAACTAGTTAGAAGTTTTCTAGAAAAATACACTTTTATTGGAAATGCCTAATAATCAAAACAGAAATGCTAAATGAAAACGTCATGTTTTCAGTAGGCTCCCAAGGAAACACAGGCTCACATTTCTCCAACCCTGACTGTTGTTTTGCCTGTTCATCTAGGGTGTTGCAGCAGCACACATTTTCCAGTCTTTTCAGACAGGACTGGAAGATCTCAGACATGGGAAGATACAAGTCACGCAGCTCATGGATTCTGGAAGCCAGAGGACAAATCTCAGTTCTGCATTAGGCAGCCCAGAATCCCAAGAAGAAGCTTTTAAGGCTTCCAGGCATCTGCCACAGAGATAATATCAGCAGCTGCCATTGGTGGTTGCCAGTTTCCAGCAAGCATACTTTGTTTTAGAAACAACAGCTTTAGGTGTTTTGTAAGAGAAGCAAATGCAGGATTTCTGTTCTCGGAAGAGCTTCAGTTTCTATTTCACATCTCAGTTTAAGAATTTTTTTTGTTTCTTTAATTGCAGAACAACAGTTTAGTTTCCTAGCCAGGAACTAGTTTGTAATTACAGCAAGAGAATAACCAGGAGTTGATCTACCTGCCTATGCATGGATTTATACTATCTTAACTATGTAATTTAGATTTCTTAATATTCTTAACGAATTCCTGGTTAACAAAGTTGACTGACAACAGCACTGTTCTGTGTCTTGCTACTCCACACCTGGTTG
Source organism: Trogon surrucura (assembly GCA_020746105.1). NCBI lineage: Eukaryota > Metazoa > Chordata > Aves > Trogoniformes > Trogonidae > Trogon > Trogon surrucura. The sequence goes on from CM036618.1 coordinate 56,540,221, forward strand.
TCAACTTACAGTATGGTTTTGGGGTTTTTTTTGTATCAATGATTAGATAGTCATTGTATTTCTTTTCTTTCTCCATTTCTTCCCTCTTTTTGTTGGAAGTTTTGAATCAAATCTTTTTATGTCTCAGTATCACCTCTCCCTGCATAGCTTAAGTGTTAAAATGTGAAAAGATTTCTTTGCAATTTCAAAAAAGCTTTTGAATTGGACACATTTATAGACTTTTAAATACATGCATAAGGTAGATATGCAAATAAATTTTCATTTGGGTAAAAAGCATTTGAGGCCAGTTGAAACTCATGTAATCACTAAATAGAACAATTTCAGACTGAAGGAAGAAGTAGTTTATACTGATTATCCAACCAGTCAGGGGTTAAAAAAGCACCACTATTTAACTGAGTTCTGTGTTTGGTCATATTGGATAGCAAATTGCTTAACGGATATTGAATGCTCAAAAGCAAACATGAAATGAAAAAAACCATAAACTGTAGCGAACAAGTGTGTAAGATCAGCCTGTTCACAAACAGCCCCCAGAGAAAGGAGACAGTATATCTGCCTATGTAATCTGCTTAAATTGATGGTCAGACTTGCTTGAAATAAGCCACTTCTGTGCTCTGACCTACAAGGCACTAGGAAAATAGTTTATTTACTTAATAATGAGAAGCTGCTATTTTTCAAACATAATTATGAACAAAGGTTTGAAGTCCTAGCACAGAAGCTCCAAGTCTCCTCTAATTTTTTTTTACAAAATGAAGAGGAACGAGAGGATTGTAAATTTCCAAAATTCATATTTCTCAATACAGGTGATGTTATGCCAAGGGTCAATATAGTTGGTTTTGAACAAATAACTGTCTTTAGAGAATGAATTGAACATGGATAAATTAACAGGAATATTCTTTGGCAGTTGGAGAACTAGTGAGAAATGGTTAGGGAATTGCCAAGGGGCAAGGTGTGTGTGTGTGTGTGATTGAGGATGCTATTTCGTTTTCTATGTAATTTGAAGTCACTGCTGTGTGCAGTCGGAAGAGGTGATCCCACTAGTCTCTTCTGTCCCCACCTCTGCCTCCAGCCTCAACAGCACTCCAAATACACGGGCAGCCAAAGGGCAGCAACAGCATTGTACTGGTGGAGTATGCCGTGGTACCCTTACATTCAGCATAAGGCCTCCATCCATCAGTCATTTTCATTTGGAGTTAACAATTGGATATTATTAACTTCAGAAAATGCAAAAAGCCAAGTATCATAGCGATGAGCTTTGAGCACTTGGAGATAAACAGCAATCATCTCACATTACCTTGTTTGAATTAGTTTTCTGTTTCAATATAAGGAAAAAGTTGTTCAGAGATCTCTTCAATATAGCACAGAGTACATTACAAAGTTTAATTCTAACTGTGAAGGAAATAGTGTTCTGGAAAAAGTAGTGAAGAGTCATGTGAAAGGTAAAGGTGAAGGGCTTATAATTCCTATCCAATGTGAAAATGCAGACATAATAGTGGAAATCTTCCTGCTGTTGGAAATAATTAACTCTTGAGTGATAAATCTTCAACCAAACCGTATGAGTTTTAAAGGCCCATGGTGAGCACGGGCTTACAAAGCGGATTTGGAGGAGCGGAGCAATACAAATGCATAACGGAGAACAAGAAAATGATTTGAACGAACTGCAGAAAGCAAAAATATTGTAACTGATGCTGCCTTTTTATTAAAAGAAAACGCATAAACAGAAAAGAAATAACAAAGACATCCTATTAAAACAGCAAAAAATGCTTCTTACATATGGAGAGAATAGTTTTGCTATGCAAAGACAACAGAGGGCGAAATTAAACAACTTTTAGTTTGACACAAAAATTAAATTGGGACCTTCTGACACATTCAATAAAGACAAGAGTCAAATATGAAGATAATGCACAATAGTTGATAGAAGTGGAAATTACGACATCAGAAGTAGAAACAGAGCACAATAACCTGAATAATTTCAAGCTTGAAAAATATATACAGTTGGAAGTATTGTATATGAAGTACACAATAAACTAAAATCAGAAATAGACACCGGCAAAGAGTAATTAAGAATGTGGAGATAAATGAAAAATTGGATAAAATACAATCTAGTTCAAAACACTAAAACACCCAATCAAAACTGGATAATTCAACAGATTTTTGGACACAAAAATCAAATGGTATATCTAATCTGTAAGGTTTTTGTACAGTGCAATGTAGAAAGTTCTCCATCAAGGTAAGGAACAGGGTTAGCACTGTAAAGATTGGAAGCTAAGTAAGAAACTAGCTAATGAGATATCAAAGTTCAAGGCAGATCTGGCCACTGAACTTGGATAGATGCTTTCTGTGATCCTACCAGTATTCACCCAGGAGAGGATGACAGGAAAAACAGGGAAAGAGACTTAGAATTTGAAAAAAAATTGAACCAGTTTAATGAAAGAGAAAACAATACTAACAATTACAATGTTAGGCTATATACAGATGTATACAAGTATGCAAATATATTCAAAGCCACAAGAGAATATGTTAATGCAGAAGCCATGCCTTCTGGGTGGCAACTAGGTCCCAAGGAAGGAAGTCCCAGACTGAACTTGGCAGCAGACACAAGCACCTGAGCCCAGAATCCCGATGACAGTACAGAAAATCAGGAAAGGAAACCTTGGACTGGCCACACTGCTGCCACCCAGGGAGGCAGGGGAAGGTGACCTGTCCTGATGGATGGTGCTCTTCCACAGTGCAAAAACAGGAGACAGGAACACCAGAAGTACCGGGAGAGATGACAAACAGCCAGCAACAATCCCCCCAGCACAGTAAACACTCAACACCCCCAGGCTCTTCTTAGGCACCCTTTTATATTGAGCACCATGGGAAGCAATACCGTGGTTGGTCCATTTGGGTCACCTGACCCATACTCTCCTCCCCACAGGCACAGCTGTCCCCTCCCCATGATTGCCACCTATGCCAGGAGCCCCAGAAAACTTTTATCCTGGGGCTCTCAAAGCAAGATGTGAGGATAAAGGACAAGGCAATGTGCTGAGAAACAGCTTCCTAGAAAGAGCTCACTGATGGAAGTTCTGAAGAGTTGATCTGAAGACTGGTCTCGTGTAGTGACTGTAATAATAGCTTTGGCGTTCTAGGTAGGAAAAATGATTAAAAGAATCAGGCAGCACAAGCTGGATGACATTGAGAAATGCTATGAAACACAAAGTACAAGGTAACGTCTGTGGCAACAGATGGGAGGAATTTGAGCATGGTTGTGATGAAGCTGTTTCCAAATGGGTCAGTCTAGGTATTTCTAGTATTGACGGAGAAATGCTAATGTCACAAGACACGACAGCACGTTGCTAGCTGTAAGCTCCAGAGTTCTTTAGTTGGCTCAGGAGGGCCAAACAGAGCTCCTTCTCTTATCTGCTTCAAAGCTTTGACAGAGTGAGTCTACATCTGCTAACAATATACTGAATGTGCAAATCCTAAAAAATGTTGTTTGTAACCTAGCTTTGATTTCTGATGGGCTGGGAGGGTCTATGGTACCTCCACATATATAAATATTCACAGGGAGGAAAGGAGAATTGTCTGACCTAAAGACGAGAACATGTGGGTCAAAACTGAGAATGCATTGATTTGGTATAGTGATTATGGGGATTTTTTGGCTATCATAGCAGGGAAGTTCCAGAACAGACTTCAGATAGGTTAGGAGGGAGTGGACAAAACCCTTGATAATGCTTGCAGGAGGGAATTGCATATTTGCCAGATGGAATATGTGATCTGACTGTACAGATTCATAAGGAGTTGGATTCAACGGCTTAGAATGTGCTCTCCATTCTGATTCCTTCGTGTGCCTGTCTTGTGAGTTGACTCAGTTGAAAGCTCTTGGAGCTCCTGAAGTTTGGCCTCCTGCATCAAACATGCCAGACCATGGAGAACCCCAATGTGAAACAGCCATATCACACTCCCTCCAGACAGCTTACAGAGTCATTCATGGCAAAAGTAACTGCCACTGCATATTCCTTGTTTCTCAGGGCAGGAGTGTTCCCCATTTGTATGGCTGAGCGAAAAGAACTCAGGTGTGAGAGAGTGCTACTGCAGGAATATATTATTAGGTTCAACAGAAAAATATAAACAAAGGGTCCAAGGTGAATCAATTATTGTAACCTTGGTTTTAAACACACTGAACACAATTAGCCTTGTATACAGTGGTAGAGAATCAAGTACAGCAGACAGCTGCTGCAGTCTTAAATACACACAAAGCCAGAGACACATGGCAACTGACAGCTGAGCAAACCAGCAAAGAATATTGAAATGTAAAAACGGGGAGGGGAAATTTGGGGTTTTTTTATAAGCATTTGTGTTGTGCTCCTCCTTTCTGCATTAAGAACATTCTAAAAGATAACTGTTTTGCCACTGTCTTGCCAAATGATTGATATAAAATAACCAGAAATGAAACTGCGTTATCCCACAGTAAGGATGCTCAACAGGAAATTAGAGCAATGTGTTTTAACTTCACATGAAAATCTCTCTACTATGTAGATAAGATTAAAATAGATTGCAGGACTCATTCTACCTTGCACTTTCTAATTAGACAGACTGCTGGTACCACAGGGATACTGAACACAGGCTCATTTTTATCTTCACATCTGATGGCAGAGGCAACAAAGGGAAGTAGAAAAGAAAGCAGCGTTCCCATCTCTCCCAACACCTAGAAAAGGAAGATAAGCCATTGCACACAAACATTTTGCCCTAACAGGCACATATTTGTAAAGGACAGCCTATTTATGAATTTTTTCTAATGGTTGGGGAAGCACAAAATCATGCAAATGAGTGCAAAACCAGTATTTGCCTTTACAGTTGCCTGCATCAACCTTGGAACATTTTCTCCACATGCTGTCAGTTCTTCATAAGTTTGTTTTATTCCATCATTGAATTCCAGGAAAACTATGCAGTTTTCCAAATTTTAACAGAATTTGTGGTGACAGCTTTCTACATTTTTCTCTCATACAGAAGACGTCAGCATCTAAGAGCTTAGGACTTTCTCACTCACCACTATCTTACCAGTTAAACTGGTAAACCATGCTTCTTGTTTTGGGTTCTGTCTGGCATGAGGAACAATGAAGTGTCGAGACATGCCCTGCAGCTCAAGCCTCCTTCATCCAGTGAAAAACTTGTTACGTGACTGCCAGTGGACAGAAGAGAAAAGAAAAAAAACATGGAAGAACTAGCTACAAATTTTACTTTGCATCCCATCTGAGTTTAGAGGGCAAGATAGGATCTTAAGTGAACACTTAAGACTATGTCGTCACAGTTTGCCTTGGAATTAGCTGGAGGTCATTAAAGTGTGAAGATAGTGGAATCCTCCTGATAGTGGACAGACTCACTGCCCAGAAGTTACCATTGTTACTGGAGTTTTCCAGCACCCCTGGGTACCCCTCTCAGCAAGAGAACTAACACTTCTGCTTGGGCATTCAAACCTTTACAGCTGGAGAGCCAAGAAAGCATGCTAAACTGTATCTCAGTGGTTTGGGTCCGTTTAGGGATCTCTAGATTAAAGAGAGATCTGGCAGTACATATGAAAGTTCAGGTGTACAAGTATTCTCTGTTCAAACGCAGTCTGGAAAACTCAAAGCAGCCCTTCTGGTGTTTGGTGCCATTTGGGTTTTACAAAATACTGTGTTGGTGGCTGCTCCAGTTCCTGTTGATGACAAAGATATATCATCACCTGCCTAGAGTTTAGATCTGCAGGCCATTTGGAAAGAAGTCTGTGTATTCTAGGAAATATTCTGCCCATAAGTCCCACCTGAGATCAGTGAGCATCCAAAAGTTGGGGCTTTATCTCTCACCCCTGAAGGTAGACAGCAGTACTGGAGGCAGATCATTCTCCTCATAAAGAGCAGGGGAGATCCAGAATCCCAAAGGGACTTCTTCCTCGTAGGCTGGAAGAAAAATCGTCAGAAATAGGTTGAGTGAGTCACAGTCCCAACCTAAGACAAATCTGGCCAGATCCTGCTGGGTCTGAGCCGAGGGAGTCACCAGAGAGCACTATGAGCTGTGACTAGGATGCCAGCTCCCGTTCCTGTTAATAAAGTTATGTTGATAATATCGAGCTATGAAAATGAAAGCACTCTGTGAATTCATAGCTCTCAGAACCCTTACTCTCCCTGGTACTGCTGCTGCCTGGAGAGAGCATGCGTCCCTCAGTGCAACTTCTGCTCTTGGTCACAGTGAACTTCATTTGCCATGTCGGAGGTGAAAATAGAACACAGTGTGAAAAGAAGCTCACTCCCTTGATCAGTTCATCAAAGTGAGTCTGTTTGCTATATAAAAGATAATGAGAGAAATTTGGTTTTAACTCCCTTTGCTCAGCCCGCTCAGGTACTCATGTGTGAAATTACCCAGGGGTAAAAGACATAAGTCAGTGAAGGAACCCCTGTTGGCCTTAGCTTTGATGGGCTGTGCAGCATATGCTTCAAACTGAATTAATTTGGAAGACAGAGAGGTTCATCAGGCTGCACAGACCCGCTGATTGGAATAAGACAGTGGTGGAAACTGCCTGTCTGGAGAGCATGAAGGGTGTCAACAGGAATACAGGACTAAATGAATTCCATGTGATATGAACATTTTGGTCCCTCTTCATCAGTGTGATTCTTAGGAGATCACTTCTCTTTTAAGGTTTAAAATTTGAATTCATAGACCTGATTTCTTTATCCATTTTTATCAAAATGTGGAAAATTTTTAGATAGGGTAGGGGAAAAGGTAGTTATTCCGTTCTGTACTTCATCACTGAATACATGAAATATGACAATTCTAAATGTTCCTACAACAAAAAATTCCTTTTAAAGACTTAAAAAGCACAGTTGGATTGCCATAGGCTAGGAGCTGAGCTTCATATTACCTACCGAGAGATTCAGTCTGTGGCTGCTGTTGTGAAACACAAATGGGATTGGAGCACTGCAGCTCCAGTAGTCTGCTCCTGCAGACCATTTCCAGTTCAATGGACCGAGTGAAAGAGAATTTGCATTTTCATAACCATTGTAATATGGTCATGATCATTATCATGATAGCTGAGTGAAAAAAAAATAAATCAGCGAACCTTTGAGTTTCTTCGCTTGTGTGGGCTTCTCTGCAGACTCATATCTGTCTTGTTTTGTCACTTTGGATATTTTGCCCTAGTGTCAGTGGTAACGTGGATGTGGACATCTGTGACAGAACTACTTGTTTGCAGGTTTCTTCTGCAACAGCCAGTCAGCGAAGGCAGCATTTCCCAGCTGTGATGCAGTGGTTTTTCTATGCCCTTTTGTCCTGCTTTCCCTCCTAAAGTCATGACATGGGTGCTGAGGAACCTCTCGCTCTGTCCAGACCCAGGCATGTATTTACTGCCTTCTGAACAATTTTTCTTTCTTTTTTTCTTCTACTGTTACTATCTTATCACTATTGAAGAAGATGAAAACACTTGCACTGTTTGCTCCCCAAGGAGTTTCTTTTGCACCTACCTTTTCAAGTGGATTGCTTACAAGCCTAGGAATCTCAAAAGTAAATAGTAAAAGTGTTTTAGCTGTAATGGTTTAAGGATATGTGAAAGACAAGTTTTGCATGGAGAGATAAAAAGCAGAGGGTAAGAACTAGTGGGGAGTAAATTTTGAAATGTTTAATAGCTCATTCTGGATTTTTAAATATCCTAAGTTTTCAGATGTCTTTGTGTTCATGTTCTTTGTTTTAGAAATCTTGTGGTGCTTGACTACTCCCAAAATGTATGATTTTGATTCACTTGAAATGGAAATACTGTTCATAAACTCACAGTTAATGAGTTTTATAAACTTCATACACAACTATGTGTAGCACTGTCATAATTGTTTTTATTTAAAGAAAACCCAAAGCACTACAGATGTTTGGATTCTGTTCTTTTTTTAGTGTAGAAGACTTTGTGCATGGATAACATAAAGTCAGGCTGATTTCACCATATATTTTCTGTGGTCAGCCAGACCTTACTGCTGCAGTGTTTTTCTGGAGGGGTTCTGCAGCAGTACATACTGGAACAAGGAACAAGACTCCTGTAGCTCCTGCAGCTAAGCCATCAGATGCCATTAGCTCTTCTACTAAGCCTGGCTGGGCAAATGCATTCAAGTAGTGGGTCCCTGAGGAACATCCCTTAGGTAAACAGCAGAAGCATCCTCTCACCCAGAATCACTGCAGGTTTTGATAGACTGTGCAAATCGTGTTATACATGTTATCTTATTACATTCCTGTGTAACATCATCTAGGTGTTCCTGCTCTGGCAGGGGGGTTGGACTAGATGATCTTTTGAGGTCCCTTCAAATCCCTAGCATACTGTGATACTGTGATACTGTGATTTGTCTAGGTTTCGCTTTGTATGGTTATCTTCAAATTGACAGGCACCTAAATTGTGCTTTTTCTACGCTGAAAATTAACAGTAGTTTAGCGTACGCTATTTTCACCACAGGTACTAAGTAATGTCTGGAGAAGACATAGGGTTTTTTTAAATTTTCTTGATTTTTTAATGTTTATGAATCTAATTGTGTGTTCCGTATTGAATACTGTCAGTTGGGAAAGCATTTCTAGACATCCGAATGTCAGATCAGAGCAGGCATGGTGAGCAGAATCACAGAATCACAGAATCACAGAATGTTAGAGGTTGGAAGGGACCTCAAAAGATCATCTAGTCCAACCCCCCTCCCAGAGCAGGATCACCTACAGCAAAGCGCACAGGAACACGTCCAGGCGGGTTTTGAATGTCTCCAGAGAAGGAGACTCCACAACCTCCCTGGGCAGCCTGTTCCAGTGCTCTGTCACCCTCACAGGGAAAAAGTTTTTTTCTAATATTTGTATGGAATCTCCTATGTTCCAGCTTGTGCCCATTGCCCCTTGTTCTGTCATTGGACGTCTCTGAAAAGAGCCTGGCTCCGTCCTCCTGACATTCCCCCTTGACATATTTATAAACATTAATGAGGTCACCCCTCAGCCTCCTCTTCTCCGAGTTAAAGTCAGAGAAGCTCCTTCAGCCTTTCCTCATAAGGGAGATGTTCCACTCCCTTCATAATCTTTGTGGCTCTGCGCTGGACTCTCTCAAGCAGCTCCCTGTCCTTCTTGAGCTGAGGGGCCCAGAACTGGACACAATATTCCAGATGTGGCCATGGCAAGATTTGTAGGGCTGATTTAGCTATTTGATTTGACTGCTCAGTAAGTTTTGACAAATGCCTTTCATGCCAGTGATGAAGCCTGAAACGTTATTGCAACTTAAGACACTTAGTTTTTCTCTACAAAAGAGGTCTCTGCCTTCTCTTCAGAGGATGATATCCCTATTTCCCATTTTTCTTCTATAAACCCATCTTTATTCAGTAACTAAAGGTTACTGTCTCTTTGAAATGAATAAGAAACTGAGGGTCATTTCAAATCATTTTGATTCACAAAAGAAATTCATAGGCTGAAAATCAGTCCCAGCACTAAAGAGTGTTATATCATTGATTTAATCACAAAGTCATCTGGTCTTTCAGTGAACTCCCTGACAAGCAAGCTTATATACATATATACCTGTATGTGTAGGCATGAAATCTATAGTAAAATTATTTATTAATATAGAAACCTGAGTTGTTGTTTTTTTCTGATTACTTACTCTAGGGTGTGTGACACCTATTAGCTTATCTGAGCTAAACAACTTCTGACAGCGTTACACGCTGAACAGGTTACGGTTATCTTGTTTAGCATGGAGGGAAGTGGAATCTGCAGAGATGCACATATCTAGATATTTAAAAATACTTTTTCTTAGAGGAAATATGTTTCTGTAGAAAATGGGAGAGAAGTCAGAAAAATGAAGCACAGTATCATTCTCAAGTAGCTTTTTAGGCAGAGAGAGGAATTACACGCTGCCTGAGAGCCTGCAGTGTGGTACTGCAGTTGTGTAGAGGGTAGCAATGAAAAATGATCTTCCCTCACTTCATTTCTTAGGAATAGCTCTGTCTGCTGGTTTTGAATGTGTCTCTTTTGCTGTCTATTAATAGTGCATCTCAGCAGATGAGGTTTGCAGGTCAAGATAAAAAAACTCCAAAACCTACATGTAGACAGAGCAGTAGAGTGTGTCTGGAAAGCCTATCTTCAATAAAATACAAAGATTTCAGCTGGAGTCTGAGGATCATAGTGCAGTGAACAACAATTTTTTTATTTGATGATCTAAGTCTGCATCTTCCCATCACACCACTGGATTCACTGCCATTTAATAGGAGAAAAATACCCATGGATTTCAGGGGGTTTAGGTCATTCTGACAGAGTATTGACAAGAACCAGATATTTCTCATGTACCTACAGTATATATTCCTATATTAATGTTACTAACAACCCTTCAGTGCTGCAGAGAGCTGCTGCAGAAAATAATTTGGCCAGAACCTTAACTTGTTTCTAAGGAAGGCAAAGATGGAATTGTTACAGGGCTGTCAGGATCCACGTCTCGTTGCACCAGCTGTGCACAGATACCAAAGACAAATGATTCACAAGCCTTTGTTTAGATTTCCCCCAGCTTCGTCCAAACCCTTTCTCCCAGGCTGGAGAGCTGCCACAGTGGGGACACACTGCAATGGAGAGAATATTATCGAGAAAAAGAGCCCACTGACAGGAAGCCCCTGAGAGAGGAATGAGAGGCATGGCCAGGAGGAGGTGTATATATGGTAGAGCTGGAGCCATGAACTAAAATGAAAGTGAATTGGTTTTCGCTGGGCAGCTCCTAGAGCAAGAAAAAGGGCATATTTAGCTGCTGGAAGCCCCACAGATTCCTCACAGCAGGACACAAGGCAATCACAAATCTGCCTGGCACTCGAGTTGAACTGTGGAGCAAGCCAGCTGGCTGTCCGGGGTGAGAAATTCAGGCATAAGTTGGGAAGGAGTGGGGAAACTAGAGAACTAGTTCCTGGCTTGGGAAACTAAATGCACTTGGCTCCTGAGTTTTGCTTCTGCTTAATCAAGTCTGCTGCTGCCAATCAGTACCCAAGTTCACATACAAAGAGAAAGTAGGGGGGGGAAAGTGCTGAGAGCAAAATTGAAGTGAAATGGGAAGAGAAACCCAAAAACAACTGGGAAATGTTTTGAAATTATTGACTTGGATTTGATTGCCACATGGGGGAGATCTAAGCCTAAACAGTCCTATCAGAGCAGTGTCACATGAGACAATCCTTCAGCAGACACAGGGTGAGGCTCAGCAGTGTCTTTGTGGCTGGTGGGACAGCTGGATGATTATATCAAATCGTGTTACCAGGTGGCATGTGAAGACCTGGTGACATTCCTGGAAACAAAAGCAATTAACAGCTGATGAAAAGCAGAACTCTTCCTACCATGTAGTCCTTCTGACACACTTTAAACTTTACTCATTATGATTCTTTCCCTCTAAAATGTGCATTTTAGCTGTGGGAAACAAAAACATACAGCCACATGGATTGTGTGCTCCAAGCTTTCAAAGATACTGTGGATTTTGGAAAAAAAAGCCAAATGTTTCCTCAGGTGAGAAGCTGGACACAGTTTCTGTAGCTCTTTTAAATGTCAGCAGATTAATGTCACTACAAAGTTAGCTTAAGTAAAATTTGCTTTCGCAGCAATGATTATTTCTTTAAATATAAAAAGCAGAATTGCTAAAAAGCTTCTTCTTAGATGATATAGTTTGCTCTATCCTTTTTTGTGCTATGCTAAAATGATCCAGAGCAAACAAACTGATCATCCACCAAAGCACCAGAGTTAGTTAGGATTAAAAAACAGACTGGCAGACTTGTAAAATAGTAAAGTACCTCACGGAACGGCTAATAACACGTTGCAGCTGGTTGTTGGTGTTTACCTACAGATCCCTGACATTTGCAGAATGTAGGCACTTCTTAAAATCACACTGAATACTGATGTGTAGATCCCCAGTTCTGTGTCCCCACCAACAAGCTGGCTACACAACTGGTCCTTCATGGCTTCTCACACAGAGCATGCAGGAAGAAATAACTTGCAGTCTAGAATTGAGGGACAAGTCATATGGGCTAAAAGCTATTTTTGGGTCCCCCATAACACTGTCTAAATCAAATATCCATTGGTCTGTGTTTCTGAAACTCTGCCCTTGCCCTTTATAGAAAGGCATTTTTTTTTAATAGGAATTACTCTAAAAAAACAGTTTATCTAGAGCAACTTCGAAAAAATATTCCTGCAATATCACAGTTTTATACTGAAACTCATTAAAAATACATAGATAAATATCTCTTTATCTGCAAGGAGTAATGTATTGCCTTAAAGGTTATTTCTGTTGTATGTTTAGTCCAGCCACACTGAGGCTGGATAGGTCAGAAAATTCAGGCTGAGCTCTGACCTAGTGGAGCTGTGTGCCAAAATATGTGTGCTTGAACTTTCAGTTCACTGGCCTCTGTATGTACCTTCGAACCTCTTGAGGTCAACCTAGAGCATGTTTCACAGGTGAAATACATCATGTCCAGATTCACATTATATCTTCTATCATCTACTTTCTGTTCACAAGCAAGAGAAGCTGCAGGTGGGCTTTTTAAGTGCCTTTATGAAAAAAAAAGTACTTTTAAAAGTATATGTTTTAAATGCTTATTTAAATGTTTATTTAATGATATTTTTTGTTACTAACAATACGTTACAATTCACAAGCATATGGTTTAGCTGTAATTAACTTCTAATTTGTCCACTACCTGTCAGACAACTGTAGATGGTAGTATCCAACACTGGAGCTAGAGGAACTTGGAGTTGGAGAAGTAGTTGGCTTGTCTAAAAGCACAACAAAATCAGCTTTGGATCTGTGACCAGAACACAGCTTTCCCAAGTCCCACCTGATCAATACTTACTATGCCTGGGCCCTGGGAAGGGAGTGGTTAGCTGGTCGTTATTGAAGACAAGGGAGCTGACAGGAGCGAACCAGCATTCAAAGAGACATTCCCATAAAAAGTCAGCATCCCAGTGACAGGGGATTTGCTCTGTGCCATGTGTGCCAAAACAAGGGGCTGTCTGTGGGTCTTCATGGGCTCAGGATAACCGGGGCTGTATCTAATGACTCCACTCTTATTTCTGCTTAGTTTTCAGGACTGTACTTGTTGTCGTTCTTCACTATCCTTGTTGGGCTGGTGCTCTACTCCTCCACGTCCACCTACGTAGCCCAGGATCCTCGGGTGTACAAGCAGTTTCGAAACCCTTCAGGACCTGTTGTGGACCTGCCAGCCACCAGCCAGCTGGAGCCTTCGGTAACATACACCAGCCTGGGGCAGGAGACAGAAGAGGAGCCTCACGTTAGAGTTGCTTAAACCCAGGGCTGTTGATCACCTACTCATGATTCAGTGGAGCTCGTATATCCATTATCTCTGTATTGTACATAGAGAAAGGTATTTACCAGGTGCAGTTACACTGGTGAGCTGCAAGGTAGCAAATAAGGAAAGCTCATAAAAATACAAATTAATTGTTCCAGGGTGTTCATTGCAAGGAGATGTCAGTCCCTCGGTTACAGTATGAGCAGCATGTTTGCAGTACAAATTGCTGTATATGAATCAGTTAACACCAAACTACGTGTGAAAGACACTTGATATATAAGGTGAAATTACAAAAAAGAAATTTGTAGCAGGGTGTTTTTGCACCCACTGAGTGATATTATGCCTAAGCCACACCAGTTGTGGAAAAGCCACCTTTTTACAGCAAATACACTTGTGCAGTCACTGTTAATTTCTCTCTAAGATTTATTTGCACAAAATAGATGGGTTAATTGTGGTAGCAACACACTGACACATGTTTGCTAGCACCTTGGATTTGGTGAGGGAGAGACAATTAATTCATCTGTACTATCTGTCTAGTTGCCCTTTCTAGGTAATCTGCTCCATGAATCCAGAGAAGGGACAACTTACAATATCCGTCTCTATTCTAGGAATAGGTATAAGGCGAGCATTTTAGCCTTTCTATATTTGCAGAAGTGAAGTACTCAAGCACTGACCTCTCTGTGATCCATGGCAGATTTCCTAGCGGCTAAGGTTCTGCATCAGGTGACAGGGAGTTAGTTTCTCTGTAGTTGTGACTTAACACAGATTTCTTACTTTTTAAATTTTAATCTGTAAAAAGAAAAATGCATTTTCTAGTTTCCTATGTATTGTACCTCTCCATGGTAAGGTGACGTATCATGTGGATCAGGGCAATTATTTTAAATACTCACTGCATCGAGGGCGCCTTCTGCTGTTTTAGCTTGCTTAGTCTCCTGTGGTTCATTATTCTAACAATAACTATTTAGAAATATGTCTGGTTTTCACTAAAACTCACAAATTGCAAAAATCAAGAAGACTAAGTAAGGAATTCATGAGCAGAAAGACTGGACTGTCTGCTGGTGTTGCTGCAGCAGCACAAACGCATTCATACAGCAGCCACTACAAACGTAGCAGAAGAATTCAGCAGTTTTCTTACATTTCTGGCGACATGTGAAAATATAAGGGTGTGCTCCACAACTGTGCTTCTGCTCCAGGAGTCTTATCAAAATGGGGGAAACCTTAGTCACCACCATGAAAAATCCATCTCTGCCTGTATGTTTGCCCTTCTGAGAGCCCAGTAAAAGGAAATCATTATTTCAACATCCATCATCTATTTTTAATTTAAAATTAAGAAAAGAGAGATGATCTTACATGTAACAGAGAGGAGGGGGATCCAGAAGAGCTTGATTTTAATTCACAGGTCTGCTGCATCTCTGTGCGATGCTCGGGCATGACTTACCTTCTGTGTGGCTGAATTTCCCAACCTGTATATATGGGAATAATGATATTTTACCTACCTCACAGGGGTGCTATGGGACCAAGTTATTTTAAAATGCTTCAGGATCTTTAGAAGGAAGGAGTTTAAGAAGTACACAATTGTGCTGTAAAAGCCTGTATACATCCATTGTATTTGAAAATGGAGTTTACAGCAAGGTTGATGAATATTTTGCTTGTGGGCGTAGAAGATAAATTTGAGTTGAATGTTATTCTGCTGAAGAAGTCTGTCTCAAGCAAAAATGTAGGGCTTCATGTCTGAAAAATACAACTTACCTATTTCTATTTAAAAGAGGAAAAAAAAAATCAATCTGTACTCTGGAGATTGGAAAGGCCACACAGTTCAACCAGGCGGGATGAATTTCTGCTGAGGTAACGTTCCTCTTTTATAGTCCTGTTCTGCTTTAATACAGAAAGGACTTCCCTGAAGCAGACTGTGAGAAGTATATACGCATAATATACATCAAGTGACAAATGCCAAAATGCTATCGAAGAGCAGAAGTATTTTGTATCCTTGCTGTGAAGGAGAGGCAATTTCTGTCCCACCACATTTAGGCTGTCTGCCATGATTCTGCTGCAGCTGAAGGAAGGGTCCACAGTATTGCCAAACCATGCCCAAAATTGGCCCAAAAGCTTTGGTTCAGATGGCTTGGTTTTAAAATCGTATCAAATGTATGATTTTTATTCCCTGCCTTCTGTTTATTCGATCTTTTTAGCACTCATATTTCCAAGCTTTTCCTCTTACACCATTGAGGATAAAAAAAAAACAAAACAAAACACTCCCACAGAGAAACAGTCTGTATTCTGGGGATATTGAGAACAGCCTAAATACTATGGGATTCAAAGATTGAAAACCACACAAGTAAGATTACCTAATACTTCAGGGTATAGTCTGTGGGGCGAAAGTCCAGGTGGGAAGCACATGGTCGGGTGAAGCCCTCATGCACAGGGACCAGCAAGCATCCTCACATCAGGCCCTGGGAAAGCTTTGACTTCAGATGGGTTTTGTCCATTCCTCAGGAGCAGAGGCTCTGCTTGCAATCACCATGACTCCCTCAGGTCCCTGGAGGCACACTGGTGGGCACCTGTCATCTCAGTCTTTTTTGCTACCTTTTGTACCAATTAAATACCTTTCTCTGAACGTTAGTCCCCGTGTTGGTCTGAGAACCCTGAGGATTGCATACGCGTGTGTTTGTTTCATGTTTACAATCCCTTCCTTTTGCATTATTGTTTTGGTTAATTTCATTATTAGTATTTATTTTTAAGCCAAATGTTTGTAGTCTTTCTGCCTCCCCTTCCTCATTTTTCTGACACTAACTTGTAGATGTTTGTTAGAGTCTTCTCAGAAACAGCTGGGCAGGAGGCATCTCCCAGCCAGGCCACCAGGCTGGGAGTTTCTACTTACAAGGGTTTGCAATCCATGAGTGGCTGAGAGGTGCCACCTGAAGCAATTTTTATAGGCTACTTTAAACAGCTCTGTCATGCGGAAATAAGCTACGGATGTTTCAGTGTGCACTCTGCGCTGAGCCACCATCCCCTCTGCTACTGGCACGGGAGGAGTTTGATGTGCAAAGTGGGGCTGCTTCACTGTCTCGTGTCTCCCATCAAACAAGGTGGATGCCTGGATTAGCACCAGTGTGCTAGTGCCGGATGGACCTCCGAGGAGAACAGTAGTATAGCTTTACAAGCAACTGCGTTGACTGAAAAACTGAGGTCTGGTAAAGGAAAACGTTCCTTCTACCTGCTTGTTTGCTGCAGTTTGAGACCTCGGTAAGCACCAGCAAAGGTTCAGCCTATCTAACCGGCAGCTACTCTCCGTGTTGCGTAGGACGTCTCTAGCTCTGTGTAGCTCCTTGCCTGAACAAACTGAAACTCTGATAACACTGCTGGCCCTGAGCAGCCCTTAGCAAGACTGATGTAGTTTTCTGGATGAAAACCTTCACTGGGAGACAGACCTTGTCTTTGTTCCAGCTATAAAGTTGCAAAACACACAACGATAGACCAAGCAATTGAAAATTTTGCACCACTGTGTCATAAGAAGAAGTTTCAATGTATAGTGTAGAGATTGCTAACTTGTGCTATTAACATTTTGACAAGCGTGTAGTATTGTTTTCTTTCCTTTTTTTAAAAATCATTTAGTATTCCTGAGCTAGCTACAAATACAAATTTTACCCCATGGGTAGGATTTTATCGTTAAATGCCATAATAAAGCACACTAATCTTGACTCCACAGATGGAAATATGAACCAAAACCAAAACCAAGCAAACAAAATCCCAACCCCAAATCCTGCATCAAAAAGCTGAACAAACCTTTCTCCATTTTGATATTTGCATGCACCTATATGGACTGGCTGTGGCAATGTAATGCCTGTATAATGTTTTCAAATAAAAAAAATAAATGCTTTATGAAAGCAGGGTTATTAGTTTCCTTGCCTGTTTCCTTTCTGCTTTCTTAGCCTAGAACAATTTTTCTGAAGTGTGAATCTTGACTGCAGGGCATAATTTTTCACGGTGCTGAGGGCTTGTGAAGTGGTTAACCTTCTACTCCTTCCAAGGTGTCTAAATGTAGGTGCCATTAGGCACCCTCAGGTATCTTGCCTGGCCCCAGGTGCTGCTCCGGAAGGGTAAGGGGTCTCCTGTGCAACCTCTTTCTTAATCTGCTGTTCCCTTGTCAACTAGCTCAGGTATCCTGATATTCATTTTCCTCACTTAGACACAATAGCACCACCACTCCTGCTGCCTTCCAGAAATGATTAATCAATCTAGAATTAATCTGGGGCAACACGTGTGCAACGTGGAAGGGCTTATCTGGAAGAGGTTACTGAGTGTCTGCAGCTGCTTTCCCAGCCCTCCTTGACAGCCAGTCTGCCCTGCACTGCAGCACCATTCCCAAGAAAAGAAAGTAAGAAAGAAAAGGAGGATTTGGTTTGTTTAAAGTCCCCATGGGAAGAAAGGAAAGAAAGATCCTGAGTGTGTGAGTGAAAGGGATTTTGTGAACGTATATTCACCTCTAAAAGTGTTTGCCAGCATATACATCTGTCCATCTCTCATTGCCTGATGTCTCTGCAGGAAACTATCAGTATTTCTCACATACTTCATTGCTGAGAGTAAAACAGGGAACAGAGACAAAGGAGCCCATTTCCAGCCTCTCCCTGCACCATAACTGCATGGAGCCCCAGACATTACAAAGCCAGAGGTGCTGCTCCAATGTGCTGCTATATGTCTGATTTTCTAGTGTGGATGTTTCCTGAGTTATTAAGAGCTCCAGAAACTGAGTTAGTGTGCATGGCTTTATCACCCTAACAGTTGATTTGTATTTTCCTCCAAATCTGCTCAAGAGTCTCTCTAGCATTGCAAAAATCTCCTTTTATTGCCTGGCTAGAATTCAGCCTGGGTGCTTGAGTCATATAAATATTAATTGCTTGGAATTACTCTAAAAATAGATCATAAATAGGCATAAATGGAGCTTTCTGTACTTAAATCAACATTTTAACGCTGAAGGACATTTAATCAGCTTAAACCGACCAGTCCCCCTTTGGTTTTGTTTATTTAGAACTAGTTCTCCAAAATACTACATATACGAAGCTGAATGCTCAACAGCAAAATGCTATGGCATGCAAATAAGGAAGAAATGCTTTTCACAGCTATAGAAGTTGCTCGGTTAAGTCTGCTCCGCAATTTAAGACAAAACATATGCCAAACCTTTGCAAAAGGGAGCACCTCTGCTTGTACAGCCATAGATTGATTCGCAGAGCAATTGCAAAGTCAGTATCCAAGGCCAACAGTGCAGCCATGATGGTGACATTGAAGTAAGAGCTTTGGCCATACCATCCTCCTCCTCCTCTAGTTTGAAGTGCAGAGTCATGCACTACAGTACTTATTAACAAAAATTCCTGTTATATGGAGGATATTGATTCCATAGGACTGGGATCACTAATCAGTGATTAGACACGGGCTGGATTTGAGCCACCGACGGGAGACACGTACCCACAAATTGGCCTTGAAAAGCCAGTTGTAACCCTCAGACATTGTAAACTTGCATCGCAGTTGGGATTTCAGTTTCAGCATGAGGTCCACAGTGTTTCTTCAGATCCCATCACTGGCTGGATTGCACCTAGTAGCCTCCACAGCCTTGGAAAACGCTGTGGGTGCCCCACAGTCCCATGAGGTTGCTCTGCTGCGTGCAGGGAGGAACCGCGGTGCTGCCTCTCGACGGCATTTGCCTCGGCAGGGAGGAGCCACTGCTACCGTACAGCAGCCAGGCGGAGGAAAAAATCTTGGTTCAGAGTAAATCTTGGCTTGAAGTGAAAAGTCAGCACTTTGTGCAGTCCTTCCTGCTGTTGTAGCGTTTGCTATTATTTGGGGACATTTTTTTTCTTATACTAGAATTTCCATTTTGTAATAGAAAATGATGTACTGGGTTCCTCTGGCTTTTGCGAGGTCAGAATTTGACCCTTTATGGACAGCCTAATGTTGGAGGATCTCTTTAAGAATATAGATATTGTCATTCTTGCATACTATGCAAATATCTGTAAATTGAGACTGGTTTTTTTTATTGAATTTATAAATTTTATTCTACTTAGATTCTGATTTATAACCCTGAGGTACAGTTGACTTTTTTGTGACTCTTTATTATGTACAATGCCCTCAGGCAATTTCCTAGTGCTGCCCTGATCTTAATAATGCATTATTAATTCCTTACTCACAAATACATTATTTATACTAACCATTGCATTTTATTCCCAATATGTTGATAGCAATGGACTTGTCCAATTTTAGCATAACTGCAAATTTGTCAGTATGAATTCTTCCCCTCCTTCTCATGTGGAATATGTACACGCTTGTCGAGAGCCAAGTATTGGACTTACCATGGATAAATAAAGGACTTCTTTTATTTGAGAACTTACCAAAGCAGAAATAGATGGTGAACATGTGCTGAGTTTACATGATCATTGAGCACCGAAATGCTAAGCAATTCAGCTGCAATGCTAGAGACACTTTGCATACAGAATAGTGACTCTGATAGTCAGTAGGCCTGGATTTTTGCAGGTGCAGAACACCTGCGAGCCCACAGATCAACATTATTTCAGGTCGTGCATATTTAACTTCACACTGCCTATAGTAGCCAGCATCACAGAAGCCTGGCTTTTTGCCAGATCCATAGCAAACTAGCAATCAGCATTTGCATATTCTTAAAATGACTATTTGCCTAAATGAAATTCCTAAGTGAGGAGGGGGGAAGGGAATGGACTAATCATGACAATAATCTGAAGAGTCATTACATGACTCCCTGTGAGATTTGGATGGAATTATCTAATGTAGTTCTTGGCATTAAACAGATTTGCAGATGCGAAATATGTCACACATGCACGCAACCGCTGGAGTGGCTTTCATAAGTCTTTATGTCCCCATACTTCCTCTGTGCACCTACGCCTTAAATAAAGAGAAAAGAGTGCACCCACAGAACAGGATGACAGCTTCATTCATTTAAATCTGTTGCAGTTTGAATCTTCCACATTTCAGCCTTCATTTAGTAGGAGTCATTTAATAACCGAGTTGATGAGGAGCGTTAGCGCTGCAGGACGTGCTTCACATTGCACCCTCAGAGCAGATGACCTCCCATGGCAGGGCATACTGCTGCAGTGCAGCTGGGCCACACCAGACACCAAAGCATCCGAACAAACACAAAATTTCAGTCTTTGCTTTAGTCTTAGGCTTCAGTGCAACATAAAACAAAAGGAATCGGGGTTTTAAACAGTTATGTATTGACAGAAAAGCAGAGGATAGAACCTGGGTCCCTAGGACCCATGCTCTGCTACCCGCTTTGTCTGACAATCTTTTTTCCCAAGTCACCATGCACTAATCTCCACGTAACCAACTACTGCTAAGATCAACTTCCCCGTCCTTTTGCTCTTGGTCACACTACCTTCTGAATCCCTGACCTAACTGAACTCCTTCACATCTTCAAGACCCTTAGCTGTCCTGCTCCATTGCAACTAGAGATATTAAAAAATGATAAAATTAAAGAATTTTAAATGCCCCCTCCCCCTCCAGTTCTACTCTATGATAGTCAGTCAATGGTGTACCAACACGGTATGCAGCCAGTCATAAGAGAGTCAGAAAAACAATGTGCTTTTTCCTGCCATTTGACTTACAGTGAAGGTGAAGACTTACATGCTAAAGCTGTCTCTGACTTTGAAACTAAGAGGGGTGCCAGGTGGAGGATGAGCCATAGGTATCCTTGAAGTCATTGGCTGTAAGTCTAATAAAAGAAGTCATATTATTTCAGGCTGTGACTTGACATTTGAACTGAGGAAGTGAAAGTGATTTACGTCTTCCCTTACTGATGGCAGAGACAAACATGAAAAGAAAAATGCCTCTCCAGCTTGTAATTACTTAAAACATTTACAGACATAGCATTGACAATCCATCCGCATACATAGAAACTGTTTTACTCTTCCAAAATCTTCTCTCCTGCAGCTTGTGTTTTCTTCTTCAGCCTCTCTGCAGCTGGTTGCACTAAGGAAAGGTTTAAGTTCATTTTAAAGAAAATAAGAAAAGAGAAAAAAAATTATAGGGTTTATCTAGTGTATTACTGTGATAACTCATATCTCTTTCTCTTTGTGCCAGTGACTGCTTTGAGTTGTATTTCGTGCAAACATGAAGTGAGGCTGAGCTGGCATTTGTCATCACATGCTGGGAGGAGGTCTGTGAATATGCAGTCCCCAAACCTAAATCTTCACTTCTACCACAGACCTCAATTCGTAAGAGAGGATGGAGAGACAGACCCAGCTGAGCTCTTTTTATTTCCTCTAGGCGTGGGAGGGAAGAGTGTGTGCTCAAGACAGCAGGAGAAAGCTGGTGCTGCTACAGCTCCTCGAGTTCAAATTTTGTGGCTAGATAGACTGTGCTCAGCAGAGCCAGCAGTCTGGCACCTTCCACAGGTTTACTTTAATTGGGAGTATTGTTGTAAGCTACTGAGCTAAAGAAAGTAATTGCAGCAGCTGCACTAGCACTGCCTTGTCTCCACTGCTGTGGAAAGGGAAAAAACAGTGCCAGCTACAGCACAGGTATTTTATTACAACAAGGGAACACTGATGGACTTTGCTCAGAGTGTGCATCACAAAATAGCAGGAAGAGGCTACATGTTCATTAAAAAAATACTGTAGCACTCCCATTTTAACTTGTGCATTTTCCTTCTGAGTCTGCCATGCTTTTTGCCCATACATGGTGCCAAGAGACCTTTAACACATCAGTGTTTGAGACTTACAGCAAATACAGATACAAAAATGCCAAGAAAAAATAGTTTGACAGCCAAAGAGACTTTCAATCATGTGAAATTCAGTCCTGCACCTCGCTTACATCATAAGTGTTCCAGGCAAGAAGGTGTCTGCAAGGACATATCCAGACTCCTGCAGCCCCCTGTGACGGTGAGTGAGAAGGCTCACAGTCACGCGGGGTAAAGACATGGCAGTGGGGAAGAGAGAGAAGTGGTGGTCATGGGCAGAGAAAGAGAGAGAGGATCTCTTGGGGTGGAAAAGAGTTGGAGATGGAACAGCCGTTGTGAAGGAAAGAAAGTCTATGGACAGAGGGGCCATAGCCTGGAGGGATATTTATGAGGCTGGAGAGGGATGGGAGAGGAGTTTATCACACGACTTGCTACCCAGGCACTTCAAAATCTGAGGCTCCAGCTCTCCCCTTGATCAGCTGTGGGTGCAGGGGGAATGTGCTCTGCCCTCACCCCTGCCAGAGAAGCCTGTGCCCTTGGCTGCAGGCAGACGTTTCTGACTTCTCTTGATTTTATAAAGCAAAAAGGTCTCTTCCACAGTGCAATGTCATTTCTGTTGACTTCTGCTAACATTAAAAATTAAGGACTCTTAGCTGTTCCCACCACCTTTTAATAGCCAAGCAGCAGTGCTTTGTCTGGCGTCTCCCATTTCCATACTTCCCTCTGAAATCATGGTGGAAATAGAAAGAAGCTACATTTGTAGGTGGCTCCTCCTTAGAAGCTGCATCTTGTGGTGCTTGTTTTGAATGTGTGTCTACCTAAAACAGAACATTGCCAAAGACAACGAACAACCCTTCCCAGATATTCAAGACAAAAGAAAACTTCCTCAAACAAGAATAATAGAGTGGAAAGGGACTTTGTCAGACAAAGTATTCTGGTTGCCTTGCTTTAGGGGTTTTTTCCTGCCAGTGACCTCCACCCTAAACTGACTTTTAAAAATAAATGAGGGAACATTGTTGCCATGTTGGTTGTTTGCGGTCTGGGGAGCTGTCGTCCTTGTGAATGTGAGAGATGGTCAGTATGTCTGAGCAGAGGGAAAATAACCCGCCCTAGTTTGTTTTTCTGTATTTCGCAGTGTTGATGCTGGCTGTCTTCTGACTGTTCTTTGCACAGGCTGACTGGCAATTGGTAGGTGCATCTGAGGCACTGTAAGAGGAGTGCCTGAATTTTGCCACTAATTCATTAATCTAATGAGAAGAGCCAAGCCCTTTATGCTGGTTATTGCAAAATATTTTGTTTGGAAGAGTTTGAAGACTTATGAAGTAACTCAATCTTGTTATATCAACATTTCTGGACAAAAGCAACTCCCAGATCTTACGTTCAACTTTTCGTTTCCTGCTTGTCTCAATCTTGGCTTGCAACAGAGCTAGAAAACAAATGTCACTTCTTTCACTGCTTGTTCTGGTTGAAGCAGAAGAGATGAAGGGACAGAAATAAGGAGGGAAAAACTGTTGGGGCTTTATGGGTCTCTTGTGCGATGGTCTCACCTCTGTAACTGTAGATTCATAAAGCATTAAAGGCGCAATCGCTCTGAGCTCTTCTCTCTAGGCCTAGTGATGTGCCGGAGTCTTTAATGGCAGAGCCTAGAGAGTCCATTTTGACACAAAGATTTGGGAAATAATAGAATAAAGAAAAAAAAACGAAGCAGCACATGTGAGAGAACACTGAATGGAACCTTGTAACTACTAACCAAGAACTGGTTTGGTCTGTAACTGTCACTAACGGATTTTGAAAAAATAACACAGGTAAAAATCCTGAGCATTCTCAATTCCGTGACATGAGAGGTGTGGTGCACGGGCAGTGAACCAGATGGTCACACCATCCATTGCAGACTGCAGAAGGAATAATCCCCAAATGGAAGATGTCTACACAGAATTGTTCCCAGGTTGTAATAGCACCTGCTGGGGATGAAAGTACATCTTCCACGGGAGCTGCTGTACTTCCAAGGCAATGGTGTTTATCCACTACCTTCCAGAACAAATCTTTCGGTAAAGGTGTTTCACTTAGAGTTGGTGACCTGAATGCAATCAGTTACCTGGCCTTTGCATGTGCAAAAGTGATTTTCACTTTAGTAATTTAACATACAATTATTTGCTTTTATATTACCTAGATACAAGCAAAAATATTTTTTCAGTCTGCTGAGGATGTAACAGGTAATGTTCATTTGCATACTTCATAGACATTTGTACTGCCTAGTAACACTTTAAAAAGTATTTTATTTTTTATAGTCTGACTTTTCACATGGAGAAACATGATACTTATAACTAGATCTGAATGCTCCTATTAGGCTTGTGGATCCATATGTAAGAGCTTGTATACGGCAGAGCTGTACATACAGTGTTGCTCCGTGCATCTTGTGGCTGACACTTGTACCGCGCCCATTTAGCCTTTGTACTTCCTTCTTACTGAGGCAAGTGATCAGCACTAATTCTGACTGATGACAGAGCCAAGTCTTGGTTCTGGGTCTTGCCACTGCGATGGTTTAATAATTTAAGCTGCTATGATGTAGTATCCATCTTTTTTCTGTATATTTACATCTTTACTTGGAATATACTTGGAATATAAAAGTCATGCTCTTTTAAATGCCCTTAAAGGACATAACTGAAAATGCTGAAGGAAGTATTGGAAATATATTTGTCCTTTTCCCAATTTTCTATGGCATAGCTCTTACAATTTAAACATGCTGTTTTATTTAAAACTAATGTCATAAGTGCTGAACTGCTCTTACTGAGGTTTCTATGTATATACCTATTTCTCCAATGAGTGTGGTGCTCTATGTGCTGTATTTAAAAATAAGAGCAACCTAATAGATTGTTGCTTTTAAGCAGAGAAGGAAACTGCTGCAAATATGCACAGACAGATTGTTATTGAAATGTATTCCTCTCTTGAGCTGTCAGCTGAGGTCTCTCTTTAAATGGGCTTTCTCATTTTGGATGCCATTCTCCCATCTCCATCCCCTGATGATGCCTTCAGGCATCCATACACAGGGTACAACTTCTACAGAAAGCTGTTTGAAAACAGACAGCTGCAAATTTTGACCTTTTCTGGAGGTGTGTTGTGCAAATGCTGGCTAGGCAGCAGCTATTCCCCTTGCCTTCTGCGCAGCTGCCAGGTGTTGATGAAGCTTCAGGATGGCTCCTGTCAAGCCCTTGGGAAGATCTTTGTGAAAGCATCTCCGATCTTTCCCTTTCTCTCGGTTTTATTGGCAATCACCTTGACATCATCCAGCAAGTCCCTTCAGCAACGGCATGCTCCCCTGAGATCTAGAAATTTGTAGTTCTTCTGGTTTGTCTCTTCTCAACTTTACATCTCAGGTCCTGAATGCTCTTAGCTGTGCTCCCTTTCTCTCTCCTCTGAGGCTTGGAGAATTTAATTCTCTCTTCCTTCTGCATCTTATCCATGGGTAGACTTTTTCATATTCCATCTGTCAGGTGAATGCTTATAACTCCCAAATCTTCCTCTTAATTTCAGATCGGCCTCCTCTGTCCAGACTACACTGTCTGCTGGCCTCTCAGACATGATTTCACTGGGGACAGCATGGCTTAAGCCTTGCTCAGGCTCTTCCCACCACCACTGCTCATCTCTGTTCTTAATTACTGTGAACTCGGCAGTCCTGAAGCTCCGGCTCCTTTCAACGGGTGTGCAGTTTTGTCCTGAAGAAATGCTGCTGCTCATCTTGCTTTAGTTAAAGTAATTCCTCCTTAAAGGCTGTTCTTTGGGTGCAGCACTTAAGAGATCAGTTCTACGTTTTTGCTTCTACTGCAGATAAGGATGGGGAATAGTAATTAACACAAGTGTCTCCAGTAGCAGAGGCTTCTCACTGTTTATCACTGAAGTGTTGTGTATTCAGCTGGCATCAGGCAAGTAGATGTTGGTTTCCTTATACTTCCTTTTACTTCGTTTGTTTTGAGTACCTTTAAAAAATTTAAAGATGGCAACAGAAACATGAAACAAGTCACTATGGCCGGGAAATTTAAAATGCTGAAAGTTATTTCTTGAGCATAAATAATTCTATCATCTGTTTCATAATTTTCCAATGAGATTATTTTTTTTTTTCCTGAAATATAAAAGCAGAGAGACGGTTGTAGTTTTATGCACAGAGCTAACCTGGAAAATGAAGTGGTCAGTATCTTATGGCAGCAGGTCAGCTGCTCAACATTGGCTGAATCCCCAGCAGCCTGCCTGGGGAAGAGGACTGCAGTCGTAATGCTGAGCAGAGGGTGGATTTCTGGGGGGCAGACTTTTGGTCTCTTTTAAAGATGATATTGTTTCAGACAGGTGAGTTGCCATCAAAATATGTGTACCACAGGCATTCATGTGCAGAAGAAGAGGGAGATGTTCATTACCCAGTGTCCTGCCCTGTGCAGCGTTACTACCCCGTTCCCTCCAATGAAATAAATGTGTTTCTGACCTTATTTTTTACAACAAAGAAATAATCTGAATGCTGCTTTTGGTAGCAAATGTGTGTACTAGGTCTCTCTCCAACCCAGATTTCTTAAGCTGCCCTTTTGCAAGTTGGCAATACAGTCTTTGCGTCAACAACAATACTTTTATTTCTCTGCAGATATGAAAAGCAGTGGTTTAAGGACCATTTAAAGCCCTCTTTCCTGTGTATTAGTTCTAAACCTTCCAAGATCTATACTATATTTTTAATATGAGTTTTAAGGCCTGATGTTTTCCCTTTTTACCGAAATGCAAACCTGAAGTTCCAGCTAAAACACAAGCACCAAAGTTCAGTGAAACGTTAAAAGCATAAGCAATTAATCTCTCTTTCACCACAAGTCCTTTCCACCTTTGCTTGACACCATCAATTTATTCTCTGGTCCTAGCTACTAGCTTGTTTTTTTGACTCACACAGGAAAAAATACATTACAATTAGGTTCACAATTTTTGGAGTCTTTGTATATAAGAATAGGACTCTAATCCAAACAGCTATAAGACATTTTTATTTCAGACTCCAATACTTTGAAACAAAAGTCATTAGTTTATGTAATCTTTCCATTTTTACCTCTCTTCTTGGAATTCACTATATCTGCTTGGTCTATTTGCTTGGGGGAAAAAAAAAAAAAAAGAGTAAATTGCCATGATATGTTCTTCTAGTATAGTTCAGTTATTGTTTGTCTATTTTCTTCAACAGCACTGGAGATTAGAAATTTCTTGCAGTTGCTCCATCCAAAATATTTTTCCTGCTCCTGCTACAAAAAGGAATTGGCAACAGCTTTCAGTTCCCTTACTTTGATACATATTAATCTTCTTACCTCACATTGGGAAAACATGTAGTTTGAGGGCACTGTTGTGGATTAATGAAAACACTCCGTAAACGTTTTGTCCATCAGCTGTTCAGCCTCAAACATTTTCAAATTACCTGTGGACAAAAGCCAGACAAGTGAGGGTTAAATCTGGATTTGTCTATGTTTGCTTCTAACTCATCACCACACCTCGAGATGTGATGGAACCACTCCTCACCATGGCATCAAATGGTGGCTTTCCAACTGTTTTCTTTTTGTTGTTCTTGGATATTTTTGTTTTAACGTCAAAAGTACATGGCTAGAAAAAAACTCCTCATTCTGTCGAAATAATTAACACAGGGCTACAATGGGGGATTACAAATTCCAACAAAATTGGCTTAATTGGAAGAGGGAAATGCTTGTGCCGAATCTTAAGTTTCCTTTTTCCATGGACGTTACATTGCTATGTCGATTTTCAGTTTTTCTAATATTTAGGTTATTAGAACATTGTGGCCTGCAGTGAAAACTCAAACTGCAATTCAGTTTTGGGATTTAACTTTTCATTTGCAATTATTCAGTGGATTTATTCCTTAAGAGGTTCATGAATGAGTGCCCTTGTGCCCTATAGATATGAATGGTTTTAATAGAAATGCAATAGAAAACTGAAGTATTTAGGTGCAGAATCTTTTCTTAGTGAGGCAAGTATCTAGAGCCTTTCTTACAATTGACATTTAAATATGAGTCAACAAAAATGATTTTTCTAGCTGATTTTGAATGTTTAAATGCATAAGAAAGCCTCAGACATATAGCAGCTCTTGAAAACATGGCCACTTGCATTTGTATGTGATGCAACGTCAAGCATCTGACTTTCATCTTCGTTCTCATGGGATAAGGCAAAGAGTACATTCTTTATACAAAAGATTATATACACATATATATATATATATGTATGTATATATACATACATATATATATATCTCCCCTCTTTCTCTCCACTCATGCAAGGATATACAGTAGCCCACTACATGGACACATGCTCAATATGTATATTTTAAACAACTCATAGCTGTTTAGGAAGGGACAGAGACAACAGGAGGAGAGAAGTGAGGACAGAAATGCATATAATGAAAAAAGAGAAGGAAGGGAAGAAGCAGTGGAAGGAGGCAACATCTCATCTGGGAGCCAGAAGTGCTTTGGTTACAGGTTTGCCCTACCCACACAGCAACCTCAGACTGATGTAAGGGCTGGGATGCACAGTCACAGAATCACAGAATCACAGAGCGTTAGAGGTTGGAAGGGACCTCAAAGATCATCTAGTCCAACCCCCCTGCCAGAGCAGTCCTCTGTATGAGAGGAGATGCTCCCATGGCTGTGGTTTCCACATACTGTGCTTCGAGAGGTCCTCAGTCATGGGGAACGGGGTCCCCAAAACACAGCACAACGAGCCATTTCGAGCAAGAGAAAGAGCTGAACATCATACACAAGGTACAGAGCTGCTAGCAAGAGGGCTCTGATGTGTGCTCTGGGAGCGGTGGCAGTAGCTAGGGCATTGCATCTGTTACCTGAACTGTTCAAAGTAATTCTTGCTAAATGGCTGTGCTCTTTTTCTTTTAATTAACGATGCTTGTGGCTTGCTGAAAAGCCCAATGACTAATGCATAACAATGAGGTGTTACTGGAGCTGTCTGCTTGACTTTATTAAATAAAGATTAATTTATCCTATGTGTATAGAGTGCATTGCAGGGTTATGTAAAGCTTTGCTCTTGAGTTAGAGTTTTTGACAGTCTCCTTAGGTAACAGTTTATCATAGCCATTAGTGTCACTTTTCTACTGTGCATATTCAGGACAATTGACCAGCTGTCTTTTGCTGATGCTCTCACAGGACCTCTTAAGTTAAGGGTTGAAATGCTACCTGCAGTCTTGTATTACATGCATAACAAAGCATATAAGACCACTGGAAACCTTTAATACGTTCCTCGTGTTTGTCTTTTACCTTCTCTTCCAGGACACCCCCTTCAGTTCTGAGGTCTATTTAATTTCACTTCACAATAGCAGCTACATCTTTCAGAGAGTAAAAATTTGTTGTTCAATTTCGTATTGTTAGAAAAACTGAGGAGGGAAAAAAGAGTTCTGTGTGAGAAGATAAAAGAATAATATTTTTTTTAAATGTCTGAAAGATTTTTAGCTTCCTCACATGTGTGCTGCATTGCGTGATTTAAGCAGAGATCAGTCAGGGCTGGTTTATATACAGCTTCAGCAGCATTAGGCTTTGATCTCTGATTTCCAAAGAATTGACTCTGGGAATACTGAGTAATTGCAGGAAGGGTAAGAAGTCTTGAGGGACTGTCAGGAATGTCTGAAATGTGGAAAGATTGGGTTTGAGCCAAAAAAAAAATAAAACAAACAAAAAGGCTTTATACAAGGAGGTAAAATAACACTATCTGTCCATACCTGTGAGTGTCTGAAAGGCTTGGTTCACAGTGGGCAGTCATATTCAGAAACCAATGACATTAAACTAATTAACAAAAAATTTAGCCTACAGGTGAATTTGTACTTGTTACCTATAAATTAGACTGATTTCATGAAATATCATGAAGAGGCCACATTATGTAGGGTGTTTAAAGCAACGTAAGAAAAAAATGATAGAAAGAAAAGAAAGGATATGAAAATCTTTTTGATTAGGTGGAGGTTTTGGGTGGGGGGAGAACTTTGTGGGCTGACTCGTGCGAAACTTCAAGAGCCTCCCCCACCCCCAGGGAGGAGTCGGACCTGGCTCTGGCCAGGGCCAGGCCAATCAGAGCCTCTGCCATAAAGGTATTTAAGAGGTGACCCCAGTGTTCTATCACTTTTTTTGGTTTCATCTGGTCTTGATCTGTCCTGTCTTTGTGTTGGGGAGCTTTTCTGTTGAAGGAGGGGAAGGTGAGAGGAAAAAAAAGAAATGCAGTCCTGAGAAAAATGAGAGGGCAAATGGTCTCGGAGGAGAAGCAGAGGTAGAAGGCTCCCTGGAGCACCGTGGTGGCTGAGATGGCAGGAAGGTCACTGCCTGCCAGTTGAGGGCCTGACAGTGGCAAGAACATCGAGGATGTGGCAGCATGTGCAGAGCCCCAGGCGAGAGGAGAGAGAGACTGAGCATCAGCAGGCGACACAGCGAAAGTGATCCGTGGCCCTGAGGGGCTCATGGGGAGGAAAAGGATTCCCTCCTGTGAGGTGGAGACCATGCAGCAGGAAGGAGAGACTGTGAGGAGCCCTCTTTCTCAAGGAGGAGCTGCCATGGACCATAAGTAATTGCCAGATGGACTGCACCCCTCACCCTCTGTTCCTCCTTGCACTGATTGGGGGGAGGAGGTAGCTAGAAAGATGGGAGGAATGGGGAAGGAAGCACATTTAAGATTGGGTTTTATTTATTTGTGCATCCCTCTCACTACCCTGCATCATAAATTGTGGTGGTAATTTAAATCAATGTTTTCTCCCCAAGTCTCCCCATTTATTTTTTCAACCTGTCATCCTAAATGGTAGATTATTACCCTCCATGTCCTTAATCTCAATTTTTGAGCCTTTTTAGTTGTGTTTTCTCCCTCTACATTCCTGTGGAGCTGCAGGTAGAGGGAGGAGTGTGTAAGTGATCTCATGGTTCTCTGTTGTCAACCAGGGCAGTCGGCTTGAACCACAACATTAGATCTCACTGTCAATAAACTACCAGGTGCTCATCATCTCTGATTTCCAAGAGTGCTGTCTCGCAATAACAAAGTATTTGTTGCTCAGGAATCAGTTCTTACTGTGCTAACTAATGTAGTATAAAAAACCCAGAAGCTTCGAAAAAGTCTTCATTATTCTGCTAACAAAAACACCCTTTATAATTTACACTTAAATTGATATGAGGTGTTTTGATTTGCGTTATTGGAGGTTGTTTCTTGGGGCTCGACTGACCCTGTTTCAAGACCCTCAGAATGTTTCCCCAATGGAGATAGATACCTTCTGTTTAACTATCTCTGACTGGCCAGAAATTTCCTAGTTACTCATTTTCTGGTTTATATTTGAGTTAGAGTTATTGCATTCACATCAAGTGGAAATTATAGCTGCTAATCACATTGTGTTCAGTGTTGTGTATCCCAAGCTTACAGTTGTCAAAATATATATTACGATATTATATTTTGAAGAAACTGTCTCTAACAGTTGTGATAAGTATTAGTAGATGATAAACAGCTCAGGTTTTTACTCCCTTGTTGGAGAAGCCTCTTCTGACACAACTGCAAAACCTCCTCAGAAGTCAGCACCAAGCTGTCATTTCCAGGTTACGTCCCTGATGTTCACCATATTTCATATCCTAACATAATATTTGCCTTCCCATGTCAGTAATGTCTCATCACTCTTGTCTGAGTTTTACCAAGCTGGAAAACCTCTGCAGTTTATTGAGGTTAATTACTGCCAAACCCAAAAAATACTTAGATCGTAGTGAGCATCTTTCCAACATGTCAGTTGCTTCTGGAGCTACACACCTGAGTCCCTTCATCCTGAACTCTCCAGACCATCTCTCTTTAGAAATAAACCAATGGCTGATCTAATGGGTCTAAAAACCTAAGTATACTACTCATACTGGCAAGATGTCTTTTGGGGTAAAGTATTTTTCAGTGCAAGCAAACAAAATTAATGGTTATCACATAAAGTACTTCCTTTGCCTTCTTGACAGTACAGTCTGGTTTCAAATGAGAATGTGCAGTTTGTGATCTCAATCAATATGTACCTCAGTTTCTTGGAAACAGCTTTGAGATGAAAGAGGTTGCTATGTCTGTTTACATTCTCTAATGATAACCAAAGTGGTATCATTCTATCGTAGCTTTTTCAAAGGCTGCATAAGCACGAGTTGAGAGGAAGAAAGCCAAAAAAAAAGGGAAAACAAAACAAAAAAAGCTTTAGGTGACCCTATTCAGGTAAACATAGCTTATGTTCCTATGAGGTCTGTCAAAAAAAGGGCAACTTCTATACCTCCCTTTCAACAGTTGTAGACCAAATATATATTATTTTAGGGAGAACTTCCATCAAGTCCACTTCACTAAAATGCCAAAGGAACCAATTAAAGGTGTGTGGGGAGGCAACACGTTCCAAAGTGATTCACCTGCCACATAACTCTGCAAAAACAGCACTGATTGCACACAGTTTCCTGTATCGTGTGGATATCAGAAAGGTAATGACCAAACCCGCCAGGGAGAAGTCACTGTCACTCATCTTAGAGACAGGAGAGTTGTTTGCTTCTTTGCTTTTTAATCTGTGAATGGATAGATTATTATTGTGACGCTGTTATTCACCTTCTAGGAACCTGGCTTGGATATTGAGAAGGGTGTTGGCATTATTTAAGATTGCTGGGAATTTAGAAATCAAAGAAGCCCTTTAAATTTGGGAAATGGTGTCACAAACAACATTTTTTAGTGTCGTGTTGCTGTTTTCAAAAACTTCTAATATATTTCCACTGCTTAGTAATTACCAGAGAAATTTTAGGCAGGGAAGAGAAATAGTACCAAGCATTTATTTTATTTTTGCAAATATTGCTGGGGAGACAAGTATCCCCCCTATTGTCTGAATCTCTGTGAGGCACCAGCAGAAAGCTAATGCAACATGTAAAATCTATTGAGGTTGTGCAACACTCAAAATCAAAACTGATGTTGTGCTCTATTCACTAATTATTCTGTGATTGTACACATCATCAGCACTGGTATTTGGGATTCCTAAAGCTGCTCCCATGCTGTTTGTTTAATCATTCATAATCACATACTGGACATCTGCAGACAATTTACTCTTGACAAATAATGGTCAGTAAGCAGGGAGTTTTCTGTAAAGCAGCTAAAATGTAACGATTTTTATCTGTAGTTGAAATAAGAAGCAAAGTCAATTGCTGAAAGGGACCAAACCAAAAAGGATTGGGAGCTTAGCAAGAGAGATCACGTGGGACACGATGGCCAGTTTGTGAGCAGTTTCAGAGCAGAGGGCTTTTTGGTTTACGACCAGCATATCTGTGTCTGGATACCAGCGTATCTGTTTCTGGTTGCCGGCATCTCTCTTTTTGACTCTGTGGACCAAGTGCCTAGACTGGGAAAGATGTTGCATAAACTGTCTGCTGTGAGTGGGGCTGGTAGGTGATTTCAGGTTCAGATAAGGTAAATGATTAAAAGTTGCAACCGGAGCAGTGAGTAAAGCAAAGGTTTCAACACTGAGAAATGTTCATGCCTGTCCTAGGGAGCCAGCACAAAGTGTCTTCTGTCTGCGTTTAGAAATGTAACTTCAAGAGGCTGATAAATGTGTACTGGGCTCCTTTCTTCCAGCCTTGTAGCTGGACCTGAAGACAAAAGCACTACTGAAAACCAGAAACTTCTGAGAGCCTAATGGTAAGCATAGTGCTGTCGTACAGGACAGGCCTGGGAGACTTCCCCTTGCAGGACACGATTAGGAGTGCCACAGACAGAACTTGGACACTTGTCTTCATAGCACACTTCCTTCTGCAGCCAAGGCAAATGTTGGATTAACACTCTTAGTCTTTAAACTGCTTTCTCAGAAATACGTCGTTATGCCCTTTCCTTGCCTCGCTGATTTGCTTGTAAACAGAACAAGCCTTACGCTGGCCGGGTCTCAGGGTACAGGACTTCTCTAGCACTGGAGCTATTCTGCACAGAGTCCCTGTCACGGGTTCTTGACAGGGAGGGGTGGCTTCTGGGGCTTTTTTGGTTTACCAGAGTGGACTTAATTATCAGCTGTGTGAGCTTATATAAACTCTGCCGTTGTACCACTTGGATTAAATGCAAATGCAAACCACCTGCTGTTCTGCAGCCTGAAGTGTGAGGATGGCTCTGGCTTTTGTTCAAAGCAAGAGAGGGTGTCACTGTGACTTCTGAAGGACTCACAGCCAGACGTGGTGACAGTGGCACCCTCTGAGTCACTCCTGTATTTGAAAGAAGCTGTATTGTGGCTTTTTTTGGAAAGATGCAGAGTCGTTTGCCCTCAGAAAGTGTAGTTCAGCCCTGTCAGATAGAAAAGTTCTTCTCCATGTTGTAGACTTATCTAATATTGAGCCTCCTCTGCTTACCATCTCTATTTTCTTAGAGCATCATTTTAGAGGCAGTAGTCCATCAGCTGAATATCTGCTTCCAAGCAACATGGGTTCAGATCTTTATTTTTGCTTGTGGCTAAGTTGAGTGAGGGATCTTTAATTACTGGCTAGGGGTTGAAATACAGATTCTCAGTATTGCTTACTGATAGACGCTGGATGCAGTTTCACCTGGAGCTCTTCTAAACCGCCATCTCTTGTGTGAGGGAATCTCTACTCAGCCAAAGAGTCCTGAGGAGCTTCCTTTTCTGCATGGTCACAGGTGGGTTGATGCCCACAATTTAGAGTTGGCTACCCGGTGGGCAACAAAACTGTAGTATACAGATCACAGATCTGTAGATGATGACATGGAGTGGCAGCTTATCTCTCCAACTATGCGTGTCAAAGTAATTGTTATTTGGTGAGAAAAGTCATGTTTCGCTTTTATCTATTAGTCTCCCAAGAAAGCTATCTGATAACTGAGCTAAATTCAGAAGTGTCCACAGCTGTGCTGTTCTTAACATTCCCTTTTTACAGCTCACCAACAGAAAATAACAGACAAAAAAATGGCAGAAGATATTTCACAAACAAACACTCTTCCCAGGGACTGTGAATTAGTAAGTAAAAAGATGATTTTGTTCCAAGCATTGATAAGTTGTCATTGTAATTCTAAGAGCATTTCAACAGCCTTTCACCAGTTATATCTCTGAGAGTCTTGTGACTTGTTCATTGGAAAAACTGTACCACGTGTGCAGCTGTTCTGCTTTTACAAGATAATGAGGCATCAAAAGATGCCAGGCATGGCACCAGATAACGAAGCCATTAGAGCAAGACGACCACAGCACTTCTGCCTAAACACCTCTGCTTGTTCCAAAATCATTGAATGGTCCAAGGGGTGAGTGGATCTGCCTCCTGTGAGGGATACCTCTATCAAACGCATGTTCTTTAACTGGCTGAGATGTGTGACCCTTGAGTTTGAGGGAGCTGTTAGCTAACTAACTCAAGACAGGAGGACATTAAAGGATTTTGAGTCAGGTTCAAGTGGTCTAATATGGGTGAAAAAAAAAAAGGGTATTAATGTTATTAATAGTAGGGCTACAAACAGAAGGTTATAAGAGGGTACTTTCTACTATTCCAGCAGTACGTTACAACTTGCTTATTCACATTTTGCTAGTTTTTAGAATAAATGCAGCTTGCTGCCAGCAGGGCATGAACTGCTGGCTCCTGTGGTCACTTCCCTTTATTCTGAAAATGTTTTTTCTTCTTTATTCTCTTCCCCTCCAATTCCACGTAAATATTTGGTGAGTTAAGTTATAGGTCGTAATTCAGTATTGGAAATAATTAATTATGTCTATTAACTCAGAGGATAATACAGTTCATCTACGTTTTCTTCCTTTTTTTGGAATCTGCAAAAGGTATTACAAGTCCAGCTTATTTGAGGGCACTTTAGAGTCCAGGTAAATCTATATCTTTGTGGCATGGCAGAAGGAGAACTGTGGATGCAATTATCAGCTTGCTTGCATGGGTGACAGGAGAATAAGATATAAAGCTTCTAGTCAACCTCTTTGAGAAAACAATGGTGAAAACCCTCAGCGCAACCCCTCACTGACAAAATAAAGCTCACAGGGATGAAATGGGGCTCCCTTTCCAGAGTAAGAAACTGTAACAGCTCTTAAAGATCTCCTTGTCTTTACTTTCTTCCTGCTTTGCATTTCTTTACTCCAGTCCTGCTCTGTGATACACAGCTGCACAGAAGTTCTGTGCATTTATAAAAAAATTAATTTATTAAGTCAGTGGTTTCATCTTATCTCTGTACAATGTGTGTACAGCTGTCCGTGTACAGAGTGATACATTCACAGAGTACAAGAATAAAGTTACACTTGAGAGAAAAAATTGATTTCCAGTTCAGTAGCTTGTGCTGGCACCTGGCCTCCTGCCTGAGAGGGTTTGTTGCTGTGCTTGCAGGGCGTTGGTGTAGGTGCTGTTACTGACACAGAGCTGGGCTACTCAGATTGTGTGGAAATTTTAAATTGGTATAACTGAGAAATATAATGCAGTAGATGATGGCTTGCGCATTTATTTTAAAGCTTTAATTTTAGGTTTATGAGCTCTTCACAGAGTTGAGAGGGTTTTTTAAGATCAATTTTCTGCAGTTTTAAACTCTGCTTTAAATTCCGCTTCTGGGTGAATTATGTGATCCATGCTTAGCCCAAACAGACTAAACCTGTTGGGCTACTTCTTGAGGGGGCAGATGTTGTCCTGAGTGCAGATTGTAGGATCCAGCATCCTGCCGTGGGCATCATCACTTCTATTCAAAAAGAGAATGCACCATGGCCACAGACGTTCCTTAACTTTCAGAAGATGTGGTCTATAAGACATGCAGGCTTTCGTGACCATTTTTTGGTGGCAGGGGGGAAGAACAGCCTCACCCAGAGCTACCAACCATCCTTGGGGAGTGCAGAATAAGGGGTCTTTTCTGCCCCCCAGGAAGCCTTGCAGCCCCAGGCACTCTCCTCCCACTCTCAGTGCTGGGTGAGGTCATGTTTCTCCTGCCTCAGCCAGGCAAGGGTGCCTTCCCGATCCCGGTGGAATGGAGGGCTACAAAGACCTTGCCCCATGCCAGTCCCTTTGTCCCAGCATTCCTTGCAGAAATAATAAAAATAAATTTAAAAAAAAAGTTGTAAGCAGTGGTTGTTCATTTGCAGAGCACGTGTCTGCCTGCCTCTCATAGCCCGTGAAGATGACACAGGCAGACAGTACAGATCAAAGAAAACAGAAATACAACTTGCAATGAGTGCTCACCAACAAATCTGACACCAATGGCAGCAGCAGGGAAGCTGAAAGAGAATACTAGAAACCTTTCCAGCTTCTGCCTCCCTGGAAAGGAATGTTCACTACACTCAGAAATCTGTTGGTTGCTGTCTTTTAGGAGCCAACCTGCTCCAGAGGGGACTGCAAAGATGTCAAGGGAAAATCATCAACTCAAACAATTGCAGTTTTAATGTGCCTATCCAGCTTTGAAATGTGAAGTACCTGAAGACTCAGGTTGATTGATATATTTCATGCATATGCTAATACTGGTTTATGTGCTAGTTTTTCCATTTGCAAAAAAGCTCGAGTTTTGGGCGAGCCGTGGGGCGGCCTCCTGGGAAGGCTGCACTGTCCTTGGGGTGCCTCGGAAGCAGGTAGCCCGCTCACATTCCTGGGCAATGCATCTCGCAAGGGTTACTCATGCTGGTGCAGAGGGGTTCAACTGGAATAGTAGCAAGATCACAATAACTTGCTCACTTTCAGCTCTGTAGAAAATTCAAGGCAAACTTTCTCCCATGGAAACATCCCAATGAATAGAGAAGATCAGCAAGTACTGGCAATAAAGAGGGTAAACATAAAAATAGTGAGCCAAAAAAATCCCAAGCTTGTTTTCATGCAGCTGTATCATAGATGAATAAAAGATGAAACAGCAACTGTGTGTTTTACAATAGTTTTATTTAATTTGTCTTTCCTCAGCAGCAGAGGATACATACCATTGATAAAGCAATGAACTTTGGACGAGGCAGGGATATGGCGCAGCAATAGCTGTAGCTGTTCCTGAGGCATGTCAGGATCCAATTTGGTTTTAACTGAGGTGTGGGAGGACCCATAAACCAACCGTGCGCAGGAGCTTGTGGCCAGCCTCTTGCCGTGGGAGATGCAGATGCCGGGCTCGGAGCACAACCGCATCATCAGAGGCAGGAGGAGGGAGCAGCTCTGTGAATAGCTGGTGCTGGGGAGAGGGGGAGCTGAACTGCATTGCTCATGTACCTAAAGGGGGATGTGGTTTCTAATTGTGAAATTCCCATGAAAATCATGTTCTTGTATTGCTGAGCAGCATTTCAGAACACCCTGTGTGCACAGGGAAGCTAATGTACAAAGGAAGGATACGTATTCACTATCGCAGCTTGACTGTTTTTATAATATTACTTAAATGCCAGTACTTGCTGTGCTTTCTAAATGTTGATCCAATTTATGAGAGCTTTAAAGAACGTGTGTGGGTGGCTGATCAGCATGAATATTTTTTTGTTTTATATGAAATGGTGCTGTCATTTACCAACTAAAAAGGAATGATTCTGCATTCTTCTACTTTGCTGGGTTTTGTAATAGAGGAACAAAAAAGACATGTGAGTTGAGATGGCTAAGCATGCAGGTTGTCTAGTATGTTCCTCCTTACTGTTATTTATTTAAAACCATCCTACATTCATGCCATCATAAGATTATTGAAATCTGATCTTACTCATTGACTGGCTTGTAAAATAAACTAAGGGTTCAGGCTAGTTTTTAGTAGACAGAATTCTGTACCACAAAACATTGCAAATATCAGGATGCTCCGAGCATCTCAGAACGTCTGACGACACAGGCTTTCCTTCAGTCATGTACTTAACTCTATACTTCAGGTTAAACCTGTGTGTTATCCAACCTCTTAATTAGCAAGTCCTTCAGCATCTGAACAGTCACAGAAGATCAGTTAACCTTCTTTCCCATTTTCCCTAAATGAAGAAGGCTTCTAATTAGTTATAGTGCTGTTCAGAATTCTTTTCCCTCTCTGAGCTTAGAGCAAAGGTATCTACCAGCCCCTGAGGAATTTCTGGTTTAGGAACAAAAGATTGGAGTTGGAAGTTACTGCTGGGGTGGTGATTGTCAGAGCGACGTCTTATCACTGATATGGCCCATATTCTCCTTCACCAGTGGAATACAGATTCTTTTCCTGTTGCCCTCAGGTCTACTATTTGTAATTGCTAATGTAGTGTCTCAGCTAACGAAGTAAATTGCGCAGTCAGGACCAGGAGGGGAAACTCACTTGGCCTCATACCCACGGTATTTTGGGTAGGAATCATCTCTGCCATCCTTCAAGATAATAAAAGAGGCATGTCTGAAAAAGGACCATTAGGAAACCAGGTTGACAGAGAAAAATACTACAGCCTGTGCTGTGTCTGCCAGGCTGTTGTACTGGCATTACAGAAAGTGAGGACAAATCTTTTTGATGTTTGATGCCAAATTAATTTGAAAGACCTTGCAACTTAGTGTCAGCTCAAATCTCTGTCACTCTCACCAATGCCAAATTTGACAGTGGATCACATCACCATTATAGTGTAGCTTCTGATCTAACACTTCTGTTTCATTGCCTGCAGTGAAACATTCAAAGAAGAAGCTGAAAGGTCAGATTTAGTGCAACCTCCTCAAGAAGAGAGGCTCTGAATTAAATTGAACGTATGTTTATTTAATTACATTTTCCGTCCTTATTTTGAGTAATCACTACTGTGGGTACACAAGCTGCAGAAACGCCATGAATGCAACTCTTTAGGATATAAGAAATCTGAACCACAAGTCCTGTATGATGGAATCTGATAAAAGTCATATGTAATGTCGTATTCTTTAGCAATATAGACAATAGCACAGAATAGAAGATAAAAGTAAATATAAAGAACTAGTAGTTTTCTCATAACTATGTCTTTTTAATTGCAATGTATATGACAACCTGTGAATACTGCTAAGCATGGGTTGCAAATACAGAAGACTAAATGATCAGCATATGAAACAAAATGTGACTTTTCAGTTGCATGCAGTTGACAGTAGCTCAGGTTACTCACTGCTGTATTTGGAAGCATTTCTTTCCAAAACACTGTGTTAGGATGGTAAATGCTTTTATTGGGATCAACCAGCAAACCCAGCTGTGATGTCTACACAGAATAGGATATTCATGAAATAACAAAAGAGTAAAAAGTGGATTTCAGCATCTCCTAACTTGTTTCCTTTTCTCTATAAGTATCTTTACTCATAGAAATATAAATTGAATATCAAAATGGCAAAGATCTCACCAGTTATCCAGCTGATAACCATGCTGGTTCCAGCTGGTGCCAGTATCTTACTTCTAATCATATTGGCTGTTCATGTCTGTGTGAAATCAGGAACGGTTTGCACAAACAGCAGCAAATTAATGAGAATTGTGACAGTTTTTATCAAGCATCCTCTTCCAGGCTATGACAAAGAGAGGAAGAAATGGTTTTATGGAATGGAGGAGGATTTCTTTCATAAAAAAGCCTGTGCGCTTCCAGTGATTTATTGCATGGAAGATCTGTGAACAGAGGTTCCCAGAACCTGAAATTCCGATTTTGTTCTACCAGGAAGGCTGGATGCATGTTCAGATTGCCTGATCTCCCAGATTATGTCTAATTGGGCAATAGATTTTGATATGAACTTACTCTTTTGCAAAGCTATATGGCCTTCTTAATGTGTGACAAAGAGAAGAATCTTTGTCAGTACCTCAACCTGACGTCCAGTCGTAGCTTACACTAAACCAACAACCTGCCCCCCTCCCTCTGCCTCTGTTTATTCTCACTCAGAAAAATAGAAAGCAAGCTCCTGCTATAGTGAGAGGCAAATACGAAGAGCTTTCTGAAAAGGACTCTGTGAACCAGGCATGTCCTCACCACAATCGCTGGAGAATTACATTTATAGCACTGCTGACTTCTGCAGGGATTGCTTTTAACTTCCTGACCCTTTCTCCTTGCTGAGTTTCTTCCCTGCAGGGCTGCTCGGCACTACGTGGTGTCTGAGATGCTGATTTCATCTCTTAGTCATGACTTGGGATCCAACATGCTAGGAAAGTAGGATAGCATTTTTATTACTACTTTAAGAACGTGTGTGCAGTGAAATCTTTTTTTCCTATTGCTGTGGTTTTTAACTTTCAGAGATTGCTAAGGGAACTGCTTCTCCTTAGCTGAAACAAAACAGTATTTTGGCTGTTCAGACACAAGCAACAAGGATAGGTTCCATGCACTGATTTTTTTCTAAGGACTCTGTCTGCAGTTTAGACTTCTTCTGCCAAGAAACATGCTAGTCATTTTTGAAACCCAAATAAATTCTGCTATTAAAGGAGCTGTCATTTCGCCTCATAATGGGCTATATTGGGTTTTTCTATGAATTTTTAGAAATTGAAAAACTTTTTTGCTTGGTAGATGCCAGATGTCCAGACTTCGAAAACATTATTTTTCAGAGAAGACTTGCTTATTACATTGGGTAGATTGAAAATCTAATTATGGAAATATACTGTTCTTAACAGTACATATATATATATATATATATATATATATATATATATATATATATATATATACACATATATATAAAACGTAGCAGCATACAATAAAATCTGTACAGACTACACCTAGCTTCCAAACACCGGAACTTCACTTTTCAAGGTATGAGAAAATTCCTTTCTTTTTACTGTAGGCCTGGTTCATCTCAGTGTTTTGATTAATATAGAATCAGAAAGGACACATTTCCTATCAACCTAAATTTCCTACAGATAAAGCACCATCTCTTAGGAGCACCTCTTACAAAACTTTTTCCTGTAACTGTGCAAGTACCACTGGAACTGATGTTATTTTTAACTTCATGCTTGAAATGGTGTAAATTGTTTGGGCAGTCATGTGTACAAACAAGATCTGAGTAAAGGGCTATTTATCTGAAAAGCTCTGTGGTTCACACTGTTATTTCTCCTAGGACAGCTTCACCCAGGAGGTCTGTGCAAAGCTGTACTCAGGTAGTGATACACCCTGACTGTTGTCAGCCCTAAAGCACCTGTGGATTTTGCCATTAACAGGTAGAGTTGTTTTGGTTTACTCCCAGAGAAGGATGAATGTGATGGCAATGGGGCTTATCTCCTCGTGCCAGAAAGGGTCGAGAGAACCCTTAA
The DNA here is from genome assembly GCA_020746105.1 of Trogon surrucura. Taxonomy (NCBI): domain Eukaryota; kingdom Metazoa; phylum Chordata; class Aves; order Trogoniformes; family Trogonidae; genus Trogon; species Trogon surrucura. The sequence continues at coordinate 56,582,287 of CM036618.1, forward strand.
AACCAAAACTCAAGACTTGGGACAATTCCTGCCTTGCTTGACAGATATTGGCTGCTGATTGCTCGTCTCCTTGAGGCTGCAGCAGTGGCAACACTTTTGCCATGCGAGACCAAACTCTCAGAAGCACTGGGAGACTTTTGTCCAGGTGATGATTCGACTTTAACTAGCCACTTGTTTTTTTGTTGTGACTTGAGTTCAGCTGTCATGCAACAGGTACCACTAGAGAAGCTCTGAATTTCTGTGCACTGATGTCTTTAGTTGTTGCACTTAACACATTTTGTTTTCCTTTTGGGTTATGAATCCCTTTGTTCTTTCTCTGCTCAGTTTTTATTTGCATATGGACTAAGACGATCTTCAGTTCTTTGCAATTTACAGTGCAAGGAAGAGATTTGGTGAATATGATCTGAGGTATGGAGCTGACCTCTATAATGCAGCAATTAGGTATCGATTCAGTATGTGTGTGGATATACTCCCTGAGAGAACCGAGACACAAGCTGAGACAGGAGCAGGTTGTTAACGTGCAAGTCCCTTATGGAAGGAAGGTATTGATAAGGAGGAAGCAGAGAAGACAAATAGCAAAAGGACCCAGAGTGGAAAAACAGAGCAATCATGTTTCTCGTTGCTATACTTGTACCTTACTGACTTAAGGAAAGAATTTTGACAAGAATTCAGTCTCTGTTTAAGCCAACATCATAATGTCTTGTCTGTGTGACTTGTTTGTGCATAATCTCATCTATATACGTACCTTCTTGCTGCAGCGATATGACAGTTTAATCTTCTCCCTGAAAAATATTGGAGCTTTATTGAGGTGTTCTTTCAACATTCTTCTTGATTTTTCAGTGGTTCTTACACAAGTCTGAAGTCCTTCCATTTACATTCCTTGTTCCAGGAACTCTGAGTACTGCTTGTGTTTTGGTGACATCTTCTGGATAAGGTTGCCACTGGAAGGAATAATTAATACACTTCGTCTAGCTTTCCTTGTGCTTGTTTATGGTCCATTTATAGGAAAAGAAAAAAAGAAAAAGGTGCACATGTACTTGGTTCCAGTGATTAACGTCCCACCTGGAATTTAGTAATGGGTTTGAGACTTCAAAGTAAAAGATGAAAATGGATCTGATTAAAAAAGCAAACAAACTCCTTACGAGGTGTTTCATAGACGGATGCAACGAGATGGTTTGTCTTACACTTGAATGGTTGGACTCGGTCATCCCAAGGGTCTTTTCCAACCTGAACGATTCTGTGAGTCTGTGAAAAGATTTCTTTAACTGAACTTACACACTTCTCTATTTTTTGTCTTAGGACAGGTCTGTACTTTGTTTCCTGGTGGCTAGAAAAATCAGAGAAAAAGAAAGGCCTTTCTTGGCCAGAACAAAGACACCTATAGCCAACTTTCCTGCCTTCAGCAGCAGATGCTTAGAGGAGATGATAAGGCCACGACAAGCCAGGAGCAATAGTTCCCAGAACACGTTTTTAGCCACAGGCAAAAAATACCACAGGGGAACTTTGAGCCAGAGGTGGTGACTGGTGTGTAATAGGTTGTGATGGATTTTTCTTCAATCAATTTTTCCCAGTGTTGTTCTGAGCCCTAAGAAGCATTTTAGCACTCATAATGTCATTCAACAAGGAGTTTATCATCTTCTGGCCATGTTGTGTGGGAATCAGACTCTTAATTTCATTTTGGTTTTGAACTTGACACTCACTAGTGTCAATTGATTCCCCATTTACTTGTATTGGAAAGGAAAGGGAATATCCCTACTTGTTTCTTCTGTGATGTTTAAAATTTTATAGACAAAGCAATTTTGTGGGGTTTGGGGGTATTTTTCTGTTAGACTGAAGAGTCTTAGTATTTTAGTTATTCCTCACCAAGCGTCCCAGCTGTATGTTTAGGTTTGCACCTTGTTCCAGATGACTTTTCTCTCTTCTCTTTTCTCTATTTTCTCTCTTCTCTATTTTCTCTCTTCTCTCTTCTCTTCTCTTCTTGACAAGAGGGAACAAATTTAGCACTGGAACTTCTTCAAGTTGCTTAACGGTAATTGCAAACATGAAGAGATTCACTTAGCTGTTTGACAATGGTTTATTTTCTCTAGGAAATTCTATCATACGTGAATCATCTGCATGTCCTTTAGATAATAATGTTACTGAGTTTTGTTTTGTGGGTTTTTTTAATATATTTTATGAATTGTTCCTTGCACATTATTAGCCTGTGTACTGATAGAATTTGTGATCCTTATTAGAAGGACACCATGCTTTTTTGTTTGTTTATAAGGATATATTCTTGATTTTAGTAATGTGTTTTGCCTTGGCACATAGCCACGCTGATTTCTTTTTGATGTTCCTGATTTTCTTCTATTATTTTGTAATTTTTTTATTTGCTCTGTGCTCCCAAAGTGGGAAATCTAAATTGTCTCAATGCCCCTCAGAGATTTAACTCTTGCAATTACCTCTTCAACCTCTTTTTCTTAACAAGATTGCCTCTTAGATTGGGTGTCTGTATTCTAATCTTTTAAATAGAGCAAAATAAGATAGAATTGCTTTGCTCCACAACACACGCTTCAGCTTCATGGAAAAGGCCAGGTGGGTCACTGTTAAGCACTCGCTTATTTTGCTCTGCAAGTAAGACTGGGCACTTGTAATGAAAATCAGAGCATAGTGGAAATCCACAATGCAGTCACCTGAGAGAAATGTGTTCACACTAAAATTCCTGTAATGCTCAGTGGGAGGGAAACACAGCCATCTGCTGATGCAAGAAAAGCAATTAATTTTGATTTTGAAAAAGGAGCTGCTGAATCCACATTTCCAATACTGCCTGTCAGAACAGCTTAGGGTGGGCAGTGGTTTAATGAGGCCATGAACGTAAGAGTTTTCTCAATTTTTTCATCATTGTTTTTATTTACTGTTGAAGTAGAATATGTCTGCAGGCAAGGTTGGAGGTATAGAGTGGCAGCTATAAGGTCTTAGTATTTTCCTCACCTGGATAATGACTCATTTATGTTGCAAAGGTTTTTTCCATTGCTGAACAACTGTCTAAATAAAGTCAAAACTGTATTTTCTTCCAACCTCTGCCACTGGTGGTGAGAGCCGCCTGGCTGAGATGGGAAAAAGGTTGACATAGGGGCAAAAGACTTTCAAGCTGCAACAACCTCTGCACATTTTATACCACCCGGAGTGCTACTAACAACTGTCTGCCAACATCTGGAGTTGTGTCACAAAAATGTGAGCCGGCTGCAGGGCTGAAGAGAAAAATTACTGCATTCCTTCGAGCAGTGGTTGCTCTGTGTGTCATAGAGATGCTAAATCTCTTTGCACACAAGGTCCAACTGTCTCATCCGCATAATAATGAAATTTGGCAACTTCTGCCACTCTCAGGAAGTCAAAGTATGATACTTAGGAGGTTGCTCTTTGAAAGTCCTGCAACTTGATAAGTTTCTGGTCAAAGACTTTAATGATTTTCTTTCACGAAGATGGATGGCTGCTCTGCAGGTGGCACAGCACCACTTCCTTCCACAGGCCATATGTGCCCAAGGGAGCTCTCACTTTTCTGAAGCCTGATAGTGACATTTCAAATTTAATCATGATTTAAAATCCCAGTAGGAACAAATCTCGTATCTAATCTAAATTGAGCAAAATAAATAGGCTTACACCACAGGTAAATTTTCCCTGATCTATTTCCTGCCTTTCAGACATCAAAAAAACCCAACTAACAAGAACCAGAAGTTTTGGAGTGGAACTTGAAGAATGTACCATCGATCTGCTATGAGATGTGAATGTTTTGTTAGCCAGAGATCGACTGTCCTGGGTTTTTTTGAGCATTGGTCCTGTTAGCTGGGAAATCTATGGCGGCATCTCTGTTGGCATTTCTTTAGCACTGTTTCTCCCACAAGGTCTCTGTGGCTGCAGCCAGTTGTTTCCTGGAGGTCGGGGCTGCTGTTGCCTGTTTGCTCTATCCCTGTCTTTACAAAAAGTGACCGTGGAGCATTAGTTCAAGCAGACAACCTACTTGTAGGATGCATTTGCAGTGTTTTCTAATTCTCTAACAGCTTATTGAACGTTGGTAGCCTATTATTGAACAATTTATTTCCTAGCATTTTTCAGTTGAGGATTTCTGCATCAGTTGTTTTTTCCTCTTCTGTTTCCATCCTGAGTTTCAAAGTGTTTTTCATGGGCACCAGGCAACATTCTAAATCTCAGCACGGGTTGTGCGCTTTCACATACATCTCTAATTCTGTGTGACAGCAAATTATTTCCCGTTTGGGCAGTATTCTTCACAAAATACCATGAATGACAGTCAGTGCAAGTACTAGTTTCAGCTAGGCAGGGGAGATGTTTTCACGGTGGTTAACACACTTAGGAGTGCACTAAGCAACAGCTAAGAAGTTCAGCCTCCGTCTTTCCTTTATGTGGTGAACACTCATATGATCATCCCATTTCTTGTCTCTCTGGTTTATTTACTCTTCATTTCAGGGCTGTCTTGGCCAGATTTGTACAGCAACTTCTGAGGGGAGCTGCAGTCTTATCTGGGGACTCCAAGGCCTGCAAACACCAGGTTAGAGGCTATTGTCAGGTTTTTATCCATGTGGCTCAGTCCTTCACAAGATAAGGTGCAAAGAACATGCACAGAAGAAACTCAGGAGCATTTTAAGTGCTGACCTTAAAACAAGAAATAGACTGTTAGTTATAACTACGTAGATAATACAAAATGACCAAACATCCAAATGGACTATGGCTTTTGTACAGGTACTCAAGCATCTTTAGACTTTTTGCCAAGACTCTGAATCATGACACAATGGACTCAATGATCTTAAAGATCTTTTCCAACCTAAACAATTCTGATTCTAAGTTGTTAGCTTGTTTGCGGGTTTTTTTGGGGTTTTTTTGTGGTTTTTTTTTCAATTGACCATTATTACCACTATATATCTGTACATATACATGTATTTATATATATATATGACATATTCATACATAATATATTACATTTGTAGATGTAGTACATATGTTAGATATGCTAGATTTTTTTATTCTTATATGCCACAAACTCTTTGAAATGCTGATATTTACTGATTCAGACACTTCAATTTCTTGGTGTCATGAGTTAAAAACCAAAATAATTTGCTATTTCTGGTTCAGTTTATACTATAAAGTTTATTTTAAATGACTCCATCTCACCAAGTCTCTGGTGTCCTGAACATTGTTTCAGGTCTTGCGTGAGAGGTTTTTTCCTGAGGCTTTTGTAAATGTTTGAGGTCTTAAAGGTGTTGCTACAATTGTGCCATATGTAGAAGTCCATTTAAGGAGCAATTCATTATTCTAAAGTATGTACAATTTAAATTGAGTATATCAGAAAAGCCCTGCTGCTAGTAGTAATTAATTTCTCATGTTTTAATGTGGCAATTTTATCATTCTTAAGCTTAAATGTTGGTAGATTTTGAGGTCTCCAGAGCCTGCATGCTTTGTGTCAAACAAATTGTTCTATGAGAATGGCATCGCTGCGTGATTGAAAAAGAAACTCATTAGTTTAGCCAAGATATTTTTCTGAGATTTGCATTTCAATTACACTGATTTAAAATTAATGGATTTTAGATGGCTTTTTTGACCATGGGTGTGGGGCCCAGGGGGATTAGACTTAGACCTGTCAAGACACACTTATCAGTCCAAAGCTCCTCTTTCCACTGATTTAGAAATGTGGATGCTGCCCAGGTAATGTGTGTAAACTGTGGAGAAATTTAAGAGTTCCTGTGAGCTATGAGGAATGATGGAGAGCCTCAGGGTCATAATTCTGTCCACTGGCCGTGGATGGAGAGAGCACCATGAACCGACTTAATCTGAAGCCGCCATTCTCAGATGCCTTCTGCTAACCTTGTCCTATGCATGGAAGTAGATCCAACCAGTTGCCTGACTGAAGGCCTCACAACGGGCAACTCTATTAATCTGAAACTGTCTTCAGAGCAGTTCCATAGCAAGGAGGCAAGAGCTTTGGCTTTATGCATTTTACTCTGTTTTCTCCTCCCTTGGAAAAGCCTACAAGCACATGCCAAAGTACTTGCCTGGATCTTGGAAAACCTGTGTTCTGGCTTTTCTAGAGTCAAGCTGGGTTTGACTCCATCATTACTCCGGTTTCCCAGGTGAGTTTGTGAAGCAGGGATTAGCTGAGCTCAGGAGGAGCTCTGAGGGTGGTCTGGGAGACAAGGTCTGCCGGGTCTGGAAGGGGAGTTGGCATCAGGGCAGCTGCCTCTTTGCACACAGCTGCTGGGGATGGGCAACCACAAACCCCATCCCTACCTCTAGGACTATTGAAGCAGCAGCTGAAAACAGAAATGCCCTTCCTGGATGTGAAGAACAAATAAATCACATTTTGTCAGTAACTTGCAGTGTAAAAGGGCTTAGGTACTTAGTGTGAAGTCATTTGTACTCCTGTTCGATTTTTTTTTCTTTCGGCATCTTCTGCCCTGGTAAGAAAAAAAAATATTGTGAAATAATATATAAATGTTAATGCTATCATACTAATTTCTATGGTTCTGTAGGATTTGCTCTTTGTAGTGACAACCATCCTTAGTGTGTGAAATATTTTATGAATATCTTGAATGAAATGGGCTGAGTGTCTGTCAGGATACAGACACCTCCATTGTTCTGAACTTAAATAGTATGTCAGGAGAAAGAAAAAGATTAAACCTTCATGCATATTTCAGAAGAGAAATTTGGGTCATCCTGCACCGATGTTGAATGTCTGCCTTTTTATTTTTTTGAGAGAGCGGAGCACTGGGCTTGCCCCTGTGGGAGGAACACCTCTCTGCCCTTCCCTATCTTTCTTTATATCCTGCCTCATCAGGGGGATCAAAAATTCAGTGAGAGAGAGGCGGTGTTCGCTATACAAATGTGTATGCACTGTGCATAACCCTGACAAGCTGCTTCTGTTCCTTTCTCCCCATTCCCTCCTGAAAAAAACAAAAGGCAGCATGTTCCCAGAGCCAGGTACAATGTCTCCTGGAGAGCCACGTGGTCAGGAGGGAGAGGGTTTATAAATAGCTTACTGCAATTTAATGTGGATTTTTTCAGTACTGCTAAATAATAGGGATCCCTGAATATCCCTGCAAAAAAAAAAAAAGGATGGTGGTTGCTGCCAAATATTTTTAGGAGCTATTGTATATTCTTATGGAGAATTGAGATTTGACCATTTTCCTCTATATGGTAACCTAAGTTTTGATAAAATATGTAAATCTCTTGTGTCTTCTCCCATGTAAACCTCTCATGTCCCCCATCTCCAGAAAAGAGAACTTGCCAGTTGGAATGGGGCAGTTTTCCTCAAGTGCTGAATTGGTGTCATCATGAAGAAGCTTTATTTATGTGTCACCTCCCCTCTTCACCAGCCGGTGCCAGACCCCAGTGGGAGCCTGGGAGCAGCACAGGGCAGAGCAGCTTGGCCAGCTGTGGCCCTGCTCACTGTCAGGATAAACAAGTTTGCAGCTGTTGTTATGGAGATAAATTAGGAACAAAGGCTGGTTTTGAAAGCGTTTATTTTTCCTGTCTTTGCACGAGAAAGAGAACAGCTAATGGAGGAACCAAATTCTTTACCACATTAATAGCATAGCTGGTGTGCCCATTCCTAGGGTGAATGTTGTTGGTGATTAAACAGCAACTGGTGATAAATCACTAATAAAGATCACTAAATGGTCATCTGAGACAAATGGTGATCCAAGCCCTCTTTTTCTTACTGTTGAGTCCTGGCATCCAGACAGTTTTACCGAGTACTCAGGGAAAACTGCAGAGCGGAAATGAAGCTTGAAGGGGACAGAAAGAACCTTTTGTACTACTACGCTTATTCTCAAAGATGTCTCTACAGCTATGTCTGTGCTGCTGAAAGAAATGCAACCAGAAATCCATCTCTGCTCCTGAGAGCTGTGCTGTGAGCCCACCTGCACTGCTCAGGGGTCAGCCCTGCTGCCTGCTGATGGTGTGAAGCAGAGCTTGGGAAGAAGGCTGGCAGCTGAGCCAGAGGGCTGAGCCATGTGCCCCTTTTACATAGCAGCACACTTGCTGCTATCGGCCATTAGAAATAGTTGCTGAGATCCAGAGTAGGTACGTGGGTGAAGAGGGCATGAAGAGTGATTTTTCTTTAAGGAAATCAAAAGCATCTGAAGAGCATGTCCGCGTGCTAAGGAGAGCAGCCCTGGGCTGTGACAGGTTTATAGCTGGGGGGCAGGGGGCGGCTGGGAGCTCCTCATAGGCCTCCAGGTCACCCAAAGAGCTTTCTACCACAGGAGGTAGTATGGTGGGGAATGCACTGGTCTGGATTTATCATAGATTCGTAGAATCATAGAATCATCTAGGTTGGGAAAAAAAACATTTCAGATTATCAGGTTCAACCATTAACCTAGCAATGACATGTCCACCACTAAACCACTAAAACATCAGTCCAGCCTGTTCAGATCCCTCTGTAGAGCCTTCCTACCCTCAAGCAGATCAACACTCCCACACAACTTGGCGCTGTTCACAAACTTACTGAGGGTTCACTCAATCCCTTCATCCAGGTTGTTGACAAAGATATTAAAGAGAACTGGTCCCAGTACTGAGCTCTGGGGTACACCACTTACGAAGGTCTTTATTCCTCAGGTGAATTCACTTTTTTTGCACTTGAATTCAATACAATACCTCATTAGCTGTGCTGTTGGGAGATTTTATCCAATCTAATTTTTGTTTGTCTCACTTTAAGGAAACTGCTTGTAACACAGATCCAAAGGGAGGTACCATCAGTTTCTTGTTTCATTCTCCCCTTCACAATGATCTCGGTAGTTACTGGTGTTCGCATACTAACAAATTAACGTCTTATAGGCTTCGTAGCCATTTTTCCATTTTTTCTTTTTCAGTAATTTGCTATTTCACTTGCAGAGTAAGTTTCCTTTTTCCTAGTCAGTATTCTTTTTCCTAGTCAGTATTCATATGCTCTTAACATTTTAACATGCAATGCTACACGTGTAGTCTGTGCTGAGCCCAGTGATGAGCACCATTGCCAAATGCTGAATCAGAAGTGTTCAAAAATAAAAACCTCCATTCTGAAGACGTAGTCCCTCACTAGATTAGCCAATAAGCCCTTCTGCAGTTGTAGTCCTCAAGGCCATCCCCCTCTGTAAAGAAGAATCCATTACTTGAATGAAGCCTATGTTGCTTTCAGCCAGAGACCCTTGGATGTCACCTTTTGCCTCTGCATGCCGCAGTTGGAAAGGATTGTGCTGTTGAATCTTCCTGAGGAGAAGTCCAGACAGAATAATGAGTTAGCAAAAATGACAAGTGGGTGGCAGAGTAATTGACGGTAAAAGAAGATGAATGAGAACATGATGCACAGGGATTTAAATTGGGATTAGCTTTGACCCTTGCTTTCTGTTTGCTTGTGCCGGGTATGGGCAGCAAGAGCTCCCCCAGCTCCCTTCAACTCTCTGGCTCAAGCCAAACTGAGCCAAGTATCCCTTCACCTCTCCCCCAAGCTCCTGCAGTGCAGTAGAGGCAATACAGCAAATATGCTGCTGTGCACAGCAGGTGCCGGCTCTGCACACGCGACGTAGAGTAAAGGAGGCGAGACATGGGATGTGCACTCAGGCTTTGCTCCACTCCCTTGTATTGCGAGGGTGATGAGTGAGAGGAGGGTTGTTACCACTCGGGGAAAGCATTACTAAGTGGTAATGACAATCTTTAAGTCACAGCTGAAGAATGTTTTTACTGCTGCTGTTGGACTAAGATGAATGATGCTGCCTGCCTGTACTTGGGGACAAACCGCAGTTCAGCGCACTGCTTCTGCACAGCGAGGGCTCGCTGGACCATTCACTGCTTCAGGTGCATCAGCAGCCATTTAGAATCACAGAATCATTAAGGCTGGAAAAGACCTCCAAGATCATCAAGTCCAACCATCAACCCAACGCCACCATGCCCACTAAATTACATTCCAAAGTGCCATGACTACACGTCTTTTGAACGCCTCCAGTGGTGGAAATTCCACCACTCCCCTGGGTAGCCCATTGCAATGCCTCACCACTCTTTCAGTAAAAGAAATTTTTCCTAAAGTCCAATCTAAACCTTCCTTGGCTCACAGGGAGTATGAGAAATATAGCTTATAGCATGGAGAGAATTCATATGCCACAGCTACAGACTGGTACCTAAAATGGAGCACAAGGCACAGGTAGAAGGACCTCCAGATAGGGATAGGTCTTTTGCACCCAAGGGACTGGGGCTAAGATCCCACACTGCTGGTGCTCAAGAGCAAAGCAAGGGGACAAAGTCAACTGGGTTTTTTTTTCTTTTCAGGCCTTTTTTTTTCATCTGAAAGAAGCTATGAGTACTCTAAATACACCACTTGTGATTGTCACAATTCTGAGATCTATCTCCTTAAACTAATCCTGTACATTTTGTTCTGTACATTTTGTTCTCATCAGTGCTGCAAATCTCTGTTTGCTTGGCTGGGACTCTTCCTTGTGCCCACCTTATTTCTGTAATCCTGGTGTTCCTTCTCCTGGTTGGAAATGAGAGAGCATAATATATCCACTGTTTGTCAAAGGATCAAACAGCTGTGCCAGAGCTTTTGAAGTTTCTCATGACATTTTCTAGCTCATTTTCCATTTAGTATTGCACATACACAGCCCAAAGCACCATCAGACCATGAAACATGTGAGCAGAGGTCTTTCAATTAGGAGAGTTGAATCATACAGGAACACCGGCATGCAACAGCAGCCACCTCCAGGGTGGTGCTCACTGCCCGTGTCCACATCTGAGGCATCGGTGTGTGCCAGGGGGACTGCAGGACAGGGAGGAATAGCCACAGGGTCCGGCTGGGAAAGGGCACTGGCTGCTGCTGCTCTGTAAACTCAGAGGCAGATGGACGGAAAAGGAGAGCAGCAGAGGCGGTGTCAGCTGCCTGCAGCAGGCAGGACACAAACCATCCAGCCCTGCAATGCTGAATGATGCTCTCTGTGGCATTCATTTCCCAAGGGACCGCTTCCCAAAAAAGCCAGATGCCTGAGCAATGTGCTAACTTTTTTTCCACTCTCTTGGTCATTCCTCTGCATACACGTGGGGCAATAACACTCCGATGCAGTGCATAAGCACAGGGTGACAATCTCCAAACCATGGCTGACCAGACCACAACAGCCAACTCAGGGAATTCAATGATTATCAGGTCGATCTGGTACTTGGTGACAGAAAACTTACATTCTGTGTTAGGGCTACTGAAGAAGGAGAGGAAAATAGTTCAGGTCTTCCTGTAGTAGTACCTGTGGATCCAGCGAAATCGTGCTGTATGTAAATGAAATTATATTTATTTTTTTTTTACTGAATTTGGCCCACAGTCCTATGTATGTATGTTGATTAATAGAGATGCTGTTTAGTTCTTGTGCAAATTTTCATCCGGAGGTGTCATGATGCTTTCCAAAAGAGTCTGTGCAATCTCCACTTGACATACACGTACATCAAGGCACTGAGGTGGAGCAACTGGCCCAAAACTGTCCAGCACATCCCAGACAGAAGAGGTAGCACCACATTTGGGCATTTTGTGCTTGTTTTCCAGGACATACTGCCTCTGAAATATGTTTCAGGCATGCCACAGATGCAAGGTTGACCTCTTCTTGGCTAGTTTGTGTCAAGAAGAAACAAATTCGTCACTCTGCACACAGAAACAATTCAAAGCATTCAAAAGTCAGATTTAGAATGTGTAAGTGTAGGGCTAATTAATTTCTTTTTATTAGAAAGTCACTTCACGTAACAGATATTTTGGCTTTAAATAAATAGAACCTGTGTTGTGGTTTTTGTATTAATGTGTATACAAATAACAGTACCATGGTGCTGTAATATTTTTAGGAATTCTTTCTAGACATCCACGTGAAGCCCTAAGCCTAAGATGCAGAAAACATCACTACTGCTGCTTCAGACTGCCTCTCTGTGAAATCTTCGTTCATCCCTCCTTTTATTTTTAGTTTCAGTCAGTTGAGACTGAATTGCTGCATAAATGGTTTATGTCCAGATGTCCAAGGCAGAGCCCAGCTTTGCCTGCTTGTCACACTCCTGTGGTGCAGCCCATCTACCACTGCTCTCACCCTGTCCCTTTTCGTCTGCTGTGCAGACCGTATGGGCCTCACCAGCTCCTCTTTGCTCCCCTAGCTCCCTGTATTGGTGTCCATCCAGACCTCCCATTCCTTGCCACCCACGTGAGGTCTCAGAACAAAGATCACAGAAGGCCATGGGGGAATGTCAGGCTAAGCACTAACAAAATGCGAATAATGCAAGTTTTGTAGGGAACCAAGAGGCAAAGTGGGCTCTGTGTGTGTATGTGCGATTTCTAACCCACACACGATGATTCAAAAGGACCTATATAACACAGTCATGACAAGCAGACAAATGTGCTCTCAAGTCTGAAATCTAGGAGGATAAATTTCGGGAAAACATGAGCTTTGTTAGCAGCTGAATCTGATCCATTGTAAATTTGGCCTATTTGTTTAGATCTTCATAAACCTCAACCGAGTCACGCTGGTGAAAATTGGAGGTGTAAAGGTCTCTTCCTCTCTGGGTGGAAGAAAGCCCTCTAATGCAGCTCCTTATCAAGAGCCCCCAAGTGCTCACTGGCCAGATGGCGTGGCAGTGAGTGCTTGATTTGCCACTTGATCACTCCACCCCAGGCTGGGGGAAAGAAGCAACAATTCACCTTATCCCTGTATTTTCAACAGAGCAGTTGGGGCTGTGTGCTGTGAGCACCCCGCAGTGCCAGCTCTCAGTGTGAGCAAGGCTGACTCGGTGCCCAGCAATGGAAGGTGACGTTGGGGTTTGTTTTTCTCATCGAGTTGCCTCTGCTAAGCAGAACTTCCATCTCTTAAAAGAAGGAGAGAAAAGTTCCTTGAAGAAATGTAGTTGCTGCCAGTCATTTCAGGAGGGCCCTACAACATGGTGTGTCTCCTGCAAAGGTACAGGAAGGCTTTGCTCTGGCACTGAACAGCTCATGGAAGATCTAACAGGCAGCTGGCAAAAATGGGGAGGGAAAGGGGTATGCTGTGACTGCAGAGGTGACACATCCAGCCTCCACAGCTCTCCGAATTCAGTGGATTTTTTACTTTGTGCATGTTTAAGTTCTGAATAACAGTGAAGTTTCAGAGTGTTTTACTTCACTTTTAGGGGTCAAGTTGTTTGAAAGACGGCAAAAATCACATTAGCATTATCACTTGCAAAGTGCATTGAAGTTTTCTCTTGTTTAAATGAGTGAGCTAAATTACCATAGCCATATCTGCCACCTTCAGAGCTTGGGGAAAGACTCTTACTTGTGCATGGATGGAAGGCTTACATAAACAAGCCAACAGCAGCACTGAATGCAGTTGTGGCCACCAGAGACCAGATCATCTTCCATGGTTGGGAGCTGTTCACTGTAACATAGAGCAACAGAGATTTACCCGCCATGGAGGGGGCTCCTGTTGGGCATTTAAACAAGCTGGTCACGCACAAATCCTTGGGCCCTATGGGATGCAGCACCCATGAGTGTTGAGGGAGCTGCCTGATGTCATTGCGAGGCCATTCTTGATAATCTTGGGACAGTCACGGCAGAGGGTCCTGTAGACTGGAAGAAAGCAAATGTCATTTAGCATCTTCAAGAAGGGCAAGAAGGAGGGATGCAGGAAACTACAGGCTGGTCAGTCTCACCTGGATCCCTGGGAAGGTGATAGAGCAAGTTATTCCAGAAACTTTTTCTGAATATTTTGAAGACAAGAAAATGACTGGGAGCCAGCATAGATTTATGAAGGGGAAATCATGCATGTCCAACCGGATAGACCTCTATAGCAGAATTATTTACTCATCCGACAAGGGGAGAGCAGTGGTTGATATCACCTTGACTTTAGTGAGGCTTTCAGCACTGTCTTCTATAGCATCCTAATGGACAAAACTAATGAATTATGGGCCCTATTGCCATTGTTGGTTAATTTGTCTGTAAGCCTTTGCTTATTTAGGTAAAAAAAGACCTAAATTTCTCTCCTGAAGTATTTTATGTGCTCAAGGTCTTCGACTTCCTCTTTTGCCTTGCAAAGTCACCACTTGCAACATATGTTACAAACAATCTGAGCTTGTTTCATCTGTGGCAGTGGTAGAGAGATTTGATACCAATTCTGTGTTGTACAAAGAAATCTGCTGGGGCTTTAGAAAACTGTACGTAAAACTGCAGAAGTCAAATGAGCTGGTAATTCCCAATTGCAGAGAGCCTGACTCTTCCATTACCCAGCAAGTGGCCTCTGTCACAAAGATATGTCCATGCATGGCTCCCTGGGGTCCCCCTCACTCATCCCAAATCAGCACAGCTCAGTGGGGCCAGGAGCAGCACACTCGTGGGTTTAGTGCCTTCCTCCTGCAGCCTGAAAGGTAGAGAGAAACCACGTTACTGTTGAATTTACCCCTCAGCATCAGCATTGCTTAAGCTGAAGGTCCCCACCAGCTTCAAACTTCCTGAAATAGAAAATGAAATCTGCTGGGGTAAATGACCTCCTCAATAGCGCTCGTGCTGTCGCCCGAACACCAGCCCACGGGGCTGTAAATGGCAGCAAGGGCACATGACTGCTCTGGGCAGGACAGTGATCATGTATTTCTGAACCTGTATCAGTAGCTGCTTTCCAGCCCTGCTGATGGATGCACTGCACCGTGTGTAACTCCCAGAGGGAAGCAGCAGTAACATCCCTTGGTTTTTTTTACAACTAAGAAAAGTTTCCAGTTAAAACTGATGATTTCTCTTTGGCAGAGGAAGCATTTCTGCTTTGGACTCCACAGCTGCTGGAAAGCGTTTAATTCCCGAATGAGGTATTTTAAGGCCAAAGTCTCCTTCTCTTTACACAGGCTGAGCCTTGAGAAGGTCAAGGCAACGTTTAGCCGATGACTTGGGATTAATTTTTTATTTTTTTTTAAAGGATCGGTTTTGTACGTATACTTACACTCTTAATATATTTTGGAGTTAGGCTGCACATACTTAGTTTTACGCTGCCCAGAATCCCCATGCTCTTAGCTGCTCTCTCAGCTGTTTGGGGTAGTTTGTGTGCTGACCTTCATAGCCACTGCAGTAGCACTTTGGGGAAGATTTGGGACTTTTTGAAAATGCCAGCACTTCGAGAAAACAATTCAGCTTTCTAAATTGGTGAAAATCTGTGTGTTTTCAGTTCCTCTCACCTCCAAGACACAAACAGATGCCTGGGATTCCACAGTCTGAGCAGACCATCACTTTTGCTCAGGTGACTTGCATCATACCCCACGCTCAGCCATACCCAGCACCAGGAAGGTTGTTCATCTGCTCTGCGTGACTGGTTTTGCCCATGCACACAACCTGGGCAGGCTCCGTATACGTCGTTATCCTGGCAGCAACAAACCTGGGCTCTGAAGCTGTCACTGGCCAGGGGCAGAATATACTCACTCACTGACTTTTCATAGCGGATAATTAATTTTTATGAATGAGGGTGAGGGAAGGGGTGTTAGAAGCAGATTGATTATAATCGCCCTTTAATTAAAATGCTTGAACCGTAATTTAAACTAAAAATATCCTATTACTTATCTTTGCTATTTCACGGGCACTAAGGCAGCGGGCGATAATGTAACTAATGATCTGATTGTCACTGGCTTGTATAATGAAGTGTGTCAGGGGCTGATCAGATTATGCCATCTATCAAACCCCCTAGCTGCGCTGCCTCCTTCAGCAGAGCTCCCTGCAGGGCAGTGTATGCCTGCACCAGCCCCTCCCAGCTGTAACCTTTATATTCTCTCCCCAAAGTGATGAGGTCCCATGAGGGGGACAACAGTTAAGCTGCACACAGCTGAAATTTGATGAGCTTGCAGTCATTGTTATAATACTTCAGGGATGATTTTTCTGGGAGGTGGCTGTTTCACAGCTTTAACCTGCCAGTAAGTCATATTTATCGTAACAGTTACGGGTCCAGAAATTGGGTCCTGCCACCCCAGCTCTGAGACAAGACCAGCTTCTCGAACATCTCAAGTGCCTGTGCATTGGGAGAAGATGGATCATCTGGAAGCTTGTGCTGTTTCTCACTTTGATCAGATCTCCCTCTCTCCCTGTTGCTGGCTTCCTCCCAGAGTTGACTATGAATTAGGCATTGTCTGATTTATCCACTACACGATGAAAAATAGCAGAAGACTGGAAAATGCATCAGCCCATTAAGTCCTGTCACCCAAATTGCCTTTAGAAAGGCGTGCTGCTGTCTTGCTCTTGGGAATGGCCATGTCTAAGCAGCAAGGTGCTTCCTCCCTGTCCTCCTGCAGCCCCAAGCCCCGATGTAACACACCTCATCCCACTGGTTAGAAACACAAAATCAACCCCTAAAAACCAGTCTGCAAGTGACTGCAGAGTCCTGCAAAATAATTTGGTAAATTAATGGAAATGGATATGGTTACAGAGTGTAATAAGTCCTTGCTCCAATTACTGCATTAGCTTCAAGATCTCAGCCAAATTGGTTTCTGTAATATGCCTGCTCTACAACATAGGCGTCCCAAGTACCAGCCATGAAAAAAAGAACAGCAATTAATTTGTCATCAAAGAATGAACAGTAAAAGAAATGTTTTAACCCATCGAATGTAGTGATTAAAAAGTTTTTTTTCCTGAATAGTAAATCATTACAATTGATAAGAATAAGGAACTATTGTCTCATCAGAGCAAGCAGTTGGTGGCAAACGCATACATTTTAAACTACTTTTCTCTGCTGGCTCAGTACGACAGTCCTGGGAACAGGTAAAAGGCTGATTTGGCTTCACATTTTGCCTCTTCCTCTGTGTGCCAATGTAAGAGGGATAAGGTTTAAGCTTTCTGTGCCTGAGCAACAAGTTGCATCACCTGTGTCACAGCTAGATGAAATCCTTAATGAGATGGATCTTGTCGGTGCCAGAAAGGGCGAGTTGGCTTCTTGAGAAACCAAGAGAATGTGGTCTCTGGCTGAGCCCACACTGGAGCACTGCAACCCATTCTGTGCTTGTGAGGCTGCGAGCTCGCTCCTGACCCTGCCGAGGCAAAGCCCAGCCCCGTGCCATGCCAGGGTACAGCCAGGCCCTCGCCCCGACGCAGGCTGATGGCAGTGGGGCTCTGCAATACCCTCCAGTTTGGCACCTGCAGCCACCACAAAGCTCAGTGCAGCGTGTTTGGCCTGTTAGGGGCTTCTGGCATCTCCCTGGCAGTTAGGGACTACTTGTATTCTGTTTTTAATGGAGAGGACATGAGCTTTTTTGATACCAAGTTCTATTTGCTTCCCCCTTGAGGAGGACTCTTCAGTCAGCAAACTCTCTTACCACAAGCTTTAGTGTTATACAATTCACCCTCTTGGCAACAGATGCCACTCTTCTCAACCAGAACTTGACAAACAGTTTCCTTTTGCCTTCCTCCAGGCAAATGCTTTCATAGGTATGCAGAGCAGTAACTCAGTTTTCTGGTCTATTAATACTCATGGGTTGCATTCCTCGGTGGAGCTGCCAAACCTGTCATCAAAGAGCTCCTGAAGCATTAGCTGAACCTATCAGGTTCCCCACAAACTGAGCAGGCTTCAACTCCGTGACTTGAAGCACCTCCACAGAATTCAGACCTGTGGCACCAAGAAAAGAAGAAGTGCAGCAGCTGCCCCCGAAGGGGAGTAACTCACACAAAGCAGGAAGATAAATATGCACATACAAAATGCAATTAAGTATCGTGGTTCATACTATAGCTTTCCCTTGCCACTTGGAAATTCTCCAAGTATACTGAACTTGTTCATTTACAAAACAACCAACCCAGCATCATTAGCCCATCCTGCAGAATCACAATCTACATAATGTAGGCAATTCACTGCAGATTTAGCCCTTGCATGTTTTCTCCATTCAAGATGCTACAGCATTAAGTGCAGCATTATTGTTTGAGGTTTCATTTTTATCCATGTTTGGAGGTGTATTTTGTTTGTGGCATAAAGGCAAGAGAACATTTTCTACTACTACTATTGTTAGCAGTGCTTTAATCATGATACTTGGAAACCTAAACCTGACTTGGAGCAGTTCACAAAAGGTCACCCTCAGAAATCTTGAAAAATCAGCATTTGTGCAGCCCTTTACATAAATTTACACCGGGCACTGAATGTTTTTAATTGACATTCAGTCACAAGGCTGGAGAAAAACAAGCAATCTCTACTACACGAAATATATTCACTAGTTAAAGTGAAATTCCCAGCGTCTTTGAGAAGAGGAGGCAGCGTCAACTTCTGTGCTCTGCACACTGCAGTGTTCTGGGGGAAGAGGAGAACACCGCTCCACACACTGACCTCATTCAGTGCTCAATGCTCCAAACAGGCCCTGAGATTTCTCACAAGGACCTGTCAGAAAAGAAGCCATTTTTGGGTGATGTCACTTACCTCAGCACTTATGACGACCCATGTTACATCGATTAAGATCCTCAACCTTTGACTTCTCCTCAGACTGCACTGCCTTGACATGCAAGCCAACGTTGCTTGGTTGTGTTGGACCATAGCGACTTGCAGTACTTCATGCAGCAGAGATTTCTGACTGCCTTACCTACTGCTTGGTCTGAACCAGCCATCCATGTGTGTTTTCTAACCAAAAAATATAATAATTAAGAACACAAGTCCTTTCTGGCCATCAGTTTTCTTCTTGGTACCAGACCCACTGCTGGTTTCACTATGTAATTTTCTTTTTGGCCCTGTGTGACTGGCTTTAGAGGCAACCACACGTTTCAAAGCTGATAAATCTTTGAAGAACTTTGAAACTAGTGATCTTAACACTTCTACCTACTATTTCATGCCAACCATACAAAGTTCTGTGATCTCTCCAATCAGCATCCAAGATGGGTATGAAGCTGTGGTTTTAGCTGGAGCCATAGTTCTAACCAGAACTGTAGTTTTAGCTGGTATGTAGGAGACTTAATATGCTTGAGCAAGCAGAATCAGTGGGAGAACAGAGATGTTAGACAAAGATATTCTACAAGGTGAGCTTATCCCCAAGGTCAGGATGCTCTTATCTTCAAAGACAGAATGCCCCAGGACTCCCAAATGCCATTAAGACATGCAAAACCAGATAAGGAGTTAACTAAATGGAGTCTATCAAAAGGACACCCCGATAAAGACTATTATGATGAAATAAAACGACCCCCACAGACCACTGACGATCGTGCATGCAGGAGTAGGTGGCAACATATGTTAATGAGCTGTTGTAAATTGCACGAATATGTATATTTAAACTGTATATAAGCTGTACGTTTAGCCCTACATGGGGCACACCCTAGGTGGAGCTATCCCGTGTGCCCAGCCTGCAATAAAGAATATCTGCTTAACAGGCATCAAGGCTATTAAGTTCTGATTTCAGCCTTTTCACAGCATCAGGTAATAGGAGCACCCGGTTAAAAAAGCTTCAAGGACTTTACAAGGAAGTCCATTCTAAAATCCCTTCACTACACTAAAATAGTATTTTTTGCTACCAAGGCCTTGATTTTTTTTTAAAGAAACGATCACCAGGAAGAGAGCTTGCTCAGCTGGCATTCAGGCAGAACTACAGATAGAATCATAGAATGTTAGGGATTGGAAGGGACCTCGAAAGATCATCAAGTCCAATCCCCCTGCCAGAGCAGGAATGCCTAGATAATGCTACACAGGAACGTGTCCAGGCAGGTCTTGAATGTCTCCAGAGAAGGAGACTCCACAACCTCTCTGGGCAGCCTGTTCCAGTGTTCCGTCACCCTCACTGAGAAGAAATTTCTTTTCGAGTTTAAGCGGAACCTCTTATGTTCCAGTTTCAGCCCATTACCCCTTGTCCTATCAGTGGTTGTCACTGAGAAGAGCCTGGCTCCATCCTCCTGACACTCACCCTTGATATATTTGTAAACATTGATGAGGTCACCCCTCAGCCTCCTCTTCTCCAAACTAAAGAGCCCCAGCTCCTTCAGTCTTTTCTCATAAGGGAGATGCTCCATTCCCTTAATCATCCTAGTTGCCCTGTGCTGGACTCTCTCCAGCACTTCCCTGTCTTTCTTGAACTGAGGGGCCCAGAACTGGACACAATATTCCAGATGGGGTCTCACCAGGGCAGGGTAGAGGGGAAGGAGAACCTCTCTCGACCTACTAACCACCCCCCTTCTAATACAGCCCAGGATGCCATTGGCCTTCCTGGCCACAAGGGCACATTGCTGGCTCATGGTCATCCTGCTGTCCACCAAGACTCCCAGGTCCCTTTCCCCTACACTGCTCTCTAATAAGTCATTCCCCAACTTATACTGGAACCTGGGGTTGTTCCTACCCAGATCACAGAAGGGAAACTGGAGTGGGTGTTGGGAAGATCTCTCATGATTCTTTTCTTGTCTCCTGCCATTAGCACAGCTTTGGGTCACTTCTGACACATGCCAGATACTGGACAAATGAGAACCATGAAGAAATGACTTTTGTAACAAAATTTATTTTTGCTCTGTGGATACAAATCCCAAACGTCAACAAACAAATTCCAGTGGAAAAATACCAGTCATTAACAATGAAAAGTTTTATTATTATTTAATAAATAGAACTTTGGCATTCAAAATTCTAGCTGTAAACCCTACTTAAAAAAAAAATTACAAAAAGAGGCAAGAACAACAAGCCTAAAAGCTGAGCCAGCCAGTGGCTCCTTTACTTTTTACAATGAACACATTGTGATTAAGTCATGACAACTCTATTTACATATGAGGTATTCTGAGCGGTTCAAAAATTGAACCCAATTTACAAAACTACCAGTCTTCAGGGACTGATCCAGTACATATGTCAGCTGTGCTTTTTTAAAAGATAGCTGCAGACACTCCTCCCCACTGAACTAATGATATGCTGTAATTAACATACACAAACACATTATGATTTGAGTTTCCTGCTCACACTCCATATTCCAAAAAAGCTGCATACTACGTCCAGCTCAACATTCAAAGTGTACACCTAGTACCTGGTTTAAATACTTGCTGCTAGACATTATGTGAGAGTTCTTACTACAAAAGCTTATAAACAAAATATCTGCAGGGAAGAGGAAAACAAGGTGCAGTCACCGGCATCCTAACAACTTCTCTGAAGTTCAAGGGGAATATACACTTACTTCAGGCAAAAAAGGCACAAAGGTATGCAGCTTGTGAAATTAATATTGCTAATGAGCTACAGGAATAAACCATCCCTCGAGATAATAATCATTGATTTGTTTGCAGTCTAAGAACGCGGATTAGTTCAGAATATCTTTTCCCCGTTCACGACAGAGCTCATCACATCAATGAGGAGAGCCCAGTGATACCTCCAGCTCCACCTGCATCAGGTTATTGACAGAGGTTAGGGAAATGCAAACTGGAGCAAACCAGGCCTGCACAGAGAGGCCGCAGGACGCCACCCTGCCCCTGCCAGGGCAGCAGGGCACGGAGGAAGGGGTTTGCTTGATCGCTTTCTCCGTGCTCTTGCACCCTGCAAGAAAAACATTCAGAAAAATGTCTGGAACAAAAGGCGGGCAGCGAGGGCCAAGGAAGGAAGGAAACCTTTTGCAGTGAAAAGGACAAAATTTCAGCTCCTGTAATGACTTCATGGCCACAGGCAGTTTTGAACGCTGGAGCCAGAGTGGGCAGTTACAGCAATTTCTCACACCAGGATCACACTACAAAGCTGCACAGCTGAGGCGAGCGACCTACATCACATTTACACAATCGAGCTGCGTTACTTCTATAGAGTAAATACATAGCATCGTCTATAGGTTGTCCGAAGACAATTAACTTTCCAAGTCTTTTTTCAAAATACATTCTTGAATACAGTAGTTACTGTAAATATCTTCTAAGGGATTGTATAAATTCCATCTGAAACTATACAAAAATTTCTGTACAAATTTGCTGACAGCCAGAACAGTACAGTATCCATTCATTAGCCGTTGATCTTTCAGCCCTTGAGATTGTCTAATAGCTACAGCAAAAAGTTGTCATGACTAAATCTAAGCAATTCCAATGTTAACATTCATTAATCAACTCTGTATTAAATACGCTGAATGAAACCACACACACACACACACACTACACTTTAACCAATTAAACAGTCATGCATATCTTAGACAAAGCTTATTCCATTTAGAGGCATCCGTAAATTGATGCATATATAGTAATTGCTACTACTACAACAGGCCAAATTTTAAGAAATCAAAGCAAAATACTGTATCGCTATAGTCTGCATCTTTGGCTCATACAGCTATCATCAACCTCCCTACTTCAATTTGACTGAGGCAGATAAACTCAGAGTTTTTTAAAATCAAGTGCTTTAAAGTCAACATAAATACTACAGGTTCCATAACAAAAATATTACAATGCAAGATTGCAGCACTGCAACCAAAATATTACAAAGAAAATCAGACCTCCTTCCTGAGGGACTTTCAACTAATACTTGAAGAGCATAAAAGCTCCTGAAGTGCTTTGCAAATATAAATTACTGATCTCAACTCTGCAGTACAGAATCACCATTTAACAAGAGCAAGAGTGGAGGCACACCAGCCAAGTGACCAGAGTAATAGTTCAAAGTGACTAAAAAAAAAAAAAATTATGATCTCCTGCTCCTCTCTAATTGCTCTATTGAGCTGCTTGTTATTTCCACCAAATTTAGAAAAATGTGGTGCTTGGTAATGTTTTATAGGTACAATGTTTTCATCTAAGGAAATAATAATGTTCAACTTACGTGTTTCCTCTCTAATACTTTAATTATCTGAAATGCTATTGTTGAATTCTGATATGAGACAGATGCCATAAACTATTGTTTCACTGCAGGGCCAGAACCAATGACCTACACCAAAGGGGTGAGCTGAGGCCCCAGGCACAAAAGCCAACACTGCCAGAGGCACAGAAAACTGTGCCAGCCTATTTGTGCAAAGATCCTCATTTTCAGGTTTGCACTGGTATAAAAGTACATCTTCTAGCCTCCAGAAAGAGCACAGAACTTTTTACTGTGAAGCAGAGACACAGCCAATTTCACTTGAGATTTTACCTAGACACCGTTTTAGTGCTCACAGGGGCTGAACCAGTCAGATTAATCTATGTGAAAACACCATGTGGCAATAATATAAATAGGAACACTATTTTCCACAAATTACTCCACGTGTAGGTTCATATAGCTAAAAAACCCCCACTACATTATAAAAACAATGTTAACGGTAACTGTCTAACGATAAACAGAAAGCAAAACATCACCAAGGTAAAACTGGTAACCAGTCTACATTGCTACACTTTTTTTTTTTTCTATTAACACAATGTAATAAGAAAACTGAAGATACTAACACTCTTGCCATAAGAACATTACCCTAGAATTTACTTGGTTCTGGCTGCTAAGCTTTCTAAGAGATTTCTGCTGTTACCCATACTATGGGTCAGTCGACTGACTTGTACCTTAGTCATCTGAAACTTCCTTTTAATACCATTTATGTATCTGATTGTCTTGGTATTGCTAGGATAGAAATAATATTACCAATTTTTTATTCATGAAAGCTTCCCTTTTGAGAAGACTGCAGCACCCAATGCGGCGAATTAGACACTTTGTTTTCGTTTTTTGCAGGCAGCCACCATATGCGGGTCTCCATGGTGACCCAGGTCTTCACCAGTTTTGGGTTAGCCAGGCACTAAAGCCAGGAGGAGCAAAAGTCAGGGCAGCCAACCCAAGCTGGCCAAGAGAAGCATTCCACACCATAAATGTCACACTCTCTATAAATTGGGAATTTTACGGAGGACTGTGCCTTCTCCTGATGGCCCTCATCTCTGGAAGGTCTCACCTGCCATTCTGCTCCCACAGCCCGCTCCCTTGTGACCATCGTGTTTTCACCGGAGCTGTGATGCTCAGTGCCTGACATCCAGCATTTGTTGCAGTGAGTGAGCAGCTCTCGACCACGACATTGGCTGAGTACAACTTTGTGTGCTTTCTGTCAGTATTAACGTTAGTATCTTATTCTTACTATTTTATTAAATCCGTTTCTATTTTGATCCACGCGTCTCCTGTCCTGTTTCCAATTCCCCTTCCCAGGGGTGGTGGTGTCACTGGGTGACAGAATAACTGGCTAAACAAAGACACTGATGTCCATATATTTTTCAAACAGTGTGATCTGAGCATGGCTTTGCTTTTTGCAAGCTTTTGATTCCTTCAATTAAGTACTCTTTTACACCATGCATAACTGTGCAGATAACTTGCAGTAATATTGCAGGAAATCAGAAGCAGTAATGTCATCTGTCCCACAGGACTGAAACAGCACTGCCAAGCGACACTCACTGAATGAACTATGGAACACAATCTCATGATCTTACTTTTTTTAAAAGTAATTGCTTCCTACCTAAACAGAGAAATCCAGA
This sequence comes from Trogon surrucura, assembly GCA_020746105.1. NCBI lineage: Eukaryota > Metazoa > Chordata > Aves > Trogoniformes > Trogonidae > Trogon > Trogon surrucura. The sequence goes on from CM036618.1 coordinate 56,606,612, forward strand.
ATTCCCAAACAATGCGGAAAATTTTGCAGTCCTTGAATAACTGAACGGTTAATACTGCTAAATGGGAACACTCTGTTCCGAGTACTGATTTTGCCAAATGCCAAACACCCGTCTTGTAGCTGTGGTAAAAAATGGTTGAGGTGGTTCACAACCTCAGCAGAAGTCTTAAGCGATGGGACAGAGATCAGACACATTTTGAAATGGAGATGACGTAAGGGAAAAATAAGCACGCTACAAACACTTTTTTTTTCCTCCTGACAGCCATATGCTCTGCTTTCAGTTTCATGCCTTTCAGCTTCACAGGGTTTGTCACAGACTTCACCTTATTGAAACTTCTGACAGCAACATGGAAGTACTTAAAGCAATTTGACAGGGTTATGGTTTATGGACTTAATCTGCAAAAAATGAGTTAAAACTTGGTCTTCTTCTGCTATTGGGCAAACAAGCTGGACATCCATTATGAAAACCATCTTTCCTACATCAAAATTTTAGGTAACTTGAAGAGCAACTACTTTTTGTAGTGCTCCAAGACTGTTCCAATTGCAATTCCTAGAGTGAAGTGCAGTTGCAGAAGCCTCTGGCTTGACCACATACAGCTACAGGTCCTTCAGAACCCTGCTCTAATTTCACAACACAGATAACGCCATACAAACCCTGGAAGAAGGAAAGGACTGAGAGGAGTAGCAGCACAGGTGTTTTGATGCTCTGGTTCCAGGAACTAGTAAGATAAAGGAGGCCTAAAGAGGGAAAGAGAGTGTCCAACTGAATCATTCTTCACAGCTTGTTTCTACAGTCAGTAGTCTGGACGAAAGATTTCTTGTAGTTTGTACCACTCTGTTCAAATGATGACTCTCCCCTCCCCACCAGACTCCCGAGATTAAATATGCACAATCCTCAGAGATGCACGTGCAGTGCTATTTGAAGTCTTCCTACATGGCTCCTTAATAGAAATGCAAAGACCTGTGACACAGCAGCATTTAATAAGTCATTTGCTTACGATGATGAAATGTTGTCATTGAGTAATGCAATTGTCCCCCATGTCCTGAGCGTAACGGTCCGACATTATAGTCCTTAACTCATCGATATCCTTTCGTAACTGACAAACGTCCAAGAGTTTCTTCGAAAGGGTTTCCGTGCTGTGGTAATTTTCATTCTCTTCAGAGGAACAGCTCAGTGCTACGAGAAACAACACTCAAGGTTAAAGCTCTAGTAACTGTGCTCTGCAAATACTTCGACTAGTCAGCCCCCCTTGAAATGAGGGGTAGGTCACTTTCAGTTACACCAAGACAAATCACATGTTAGTATGATGAAAAGCCAACAAAACATGGTGCCATGTGAACTTAAAAGTCAATTCAGAGACCATCAGCACTTCTCTGAAAGACATGCTTTTCTTTTTGCACCAAGCTCTAGACTTGCTAAAGTCTGATGGATTTCAACAGCAGTGAGAAAAGTGGGTAGAGCAGTCATTTCCTAGAAATTCTGGAGGATGGTCTCATGGGCTTTGTGACCGGCATATGCTGCACTCCTCAGTACTTCAGGGGGTTACAGTGCAGATGAGTCTATGTGGCATGCAGTACCTCTTGCTGCACAGGACATTAATTTTACCTCTCTATCTTGTTGACGGTCCAGTTCAGCAACCAGTCTTATCTGTTACATCCTATTGTTTTCTGAATGTTAATCAGGATTAGATACATGCAGGTCAAAAAAAAATGTAATTGTTTACCAAGCTTGTTAAAAGAAAATACCCAAACTCACTATGCTGAAGCTTTGTTTGACTGGATTCAGGGAGTACTTCTCATTTCCTAGTTAAGTTTAGCAGCTTAGTAGAAGACTAATTGGCTTGCACTAGGCACCCCCAACCCAGACAGTGACATGTTCACACAGCAGATGTATATATTCCTAGTACGTCACCCTATGGGCTTTGAAAGAAAAAACATGTGATGTAGCCACATCAGGCCTGCTTATGCCCCACCTCCGTCATAGTAAGTTTATGAGGCAGAACACATTTGACAGAAAAACCGCAGTGTGTCTCAGGAGGGACATGCACCTGGCCACACACCTTTCCTTTCTAGTAGGGTGAATACATCTGTGATTGGTTCCAGATGAAGAGCCAGTTACCTGCCCTCCTGGCTTGGAGCAAGGGCCTGTGTGGTCATAACGGTTTCAAACAGCAACAGGGTAATTTTAGACTGGACATTAGGAAATAATTTTTTCACAGAAAGAGTAGTCAGACATTGGAATAGGCTGCCCAGGGAGGTGGTTTAGTCATCACTCCTGGATGTGTTGAGTGATATGGTTTAGGGGTGAGCTTTGTAGAGCAGAGTTGATGGTTGGATTCTATGATCCCAAGGGTCTTTTCCAACCTGAATGATTCTATGATTCTATGATTCATATGCATTTAAGTGGACACATTAAGGTGTATTAAAAGCCCATCTTTTCCACAGAGCTCCAGGCACACAGTTCTCACACACAACTGTTCCAGTTGCACAGCAAGGGCGACAGTGGCCTGTCCAGCTGCCAAGCTGGAGCACCACTTAGCTAAACTGTTACTCCTCTGTGTCAAAACACTACTAAGCACTGGAATGCCAATGTCACTTACATCTGATTCCCAGCAGTAAGGAAAGGTTAGGCTCCTTGCCCTGAGCTCTCTGGGTAAGAATACTGCACAGTGCTTTCAAGTCAAACAAGCAATGGGACATTTCCTTGAACAACTGGTCTGCTATAGGCATCTTCTCAGATACTGGCTCCCTGGCCTGCACCACCTGTTGCATCTGCTCCTTCAGGCAGGTGTTCTCTTCCATCAGTCTTTGGTTCTTTGTGAAAATGGGATAAAAGAAAGTTAGTCTGCAGCACACACTCTAGCAGAAAGTTTTCTGTTTCAAACTACAAACAACATAATTAAAAATTACTTTCCATACATATAATCAGTATTTCTGTACCCACCCAAAGAATGGCAGATTGACATCTTTTACATGGCTCTCTATTTCATAATTACCATTGTTTAGCAGCCTTTATCTCTGAAGTTCTCACTTGTTGAGGTAAGGACGGTATCTACTGTATGTCTGCACAGCAGCCAGCACAGTCAATGTAATCACGTAATTAAGCTCAAAGTCTTACTAATGGATCTTGTAATCATTCCATAAGATTCTTTCCAGCTGCTGTAGTCAGAGGTTGGGTTACTGGAGGAGTTTTTACTTACTTCAGAGAGAGTTTTATTTAATTGCTCTATACTCCTTTCTTTTTCTTCAAGCTCACTTGCCATCTTCTGAACTATCAGCTTTTCTTGCAAAAGCTTCTCTTGCATAGACTAAAGTGAATGAAAACACAGGTAATAACTTTAAGCTTTCATACTTTATATTAGCACTGACAAAAAAAATCATCTTGGTAGAATTCTAAGCTTCAGTTATTTATTGCTTTTGTATTAATTTTTATTTTCTACCACGTTACACCTGGTAATATTCAGCTGGACTCCAACAGCTCTCTGTACACTAATCCAGTATTCCAAATTCCAGTGAAACCCTTTAAACAAGCAATACACATTTAGAAACAAAAAGACTGTATGTATGAAAGTCTTACTCCAGTATGGAATGCACAAAGTCTAAAACAACAATGCAATACTGTTTATTCTAACCAAACAACTTCATTTGAAATAAACAGCAAATTAATGACACTTAGGTTTCATTTGTGCACTTCCGAGTCACAACTGAAGAGTTTTTTTGTCCCTTTCTTTCCACAAAGAAAGCCCTTGCAGCAGGATTTCCTATGACCTTCCATAACACAGAATTCACCTCACCTTCTACACTGTTGAGAAGAAAGCCTTTGACAGCTGATATAGAGCAGCAATCTCTTTAAAACTATTTGCACACAAGATAAAACAGAACAGTCTATACAACTCCACTGTGCTGTAAAAACGACAACTGCAGGCAAAAAGTAACTTATTTGTAGTTTATAGTGTCATTTTTTAACTGACAATAATAATTACTATTTTCAGCAATGTAAAAATTAACAAATTTCTAGGATGCCATTGTACTTAAGTATTGGAGCTATCCATGACTGACTTCCCATCAGGCACAAGCAGCAACACACGCGCAATTGGTACAGCACAGAATCAGCTGCTGTCAATTCCCCCGTTCTCCCCTACAGAGTCGAAACTGAGAAATCATGAGATATTTGAGCATGATCACAGGTGTCTTTGTTGACAAAAGCACCCATATTTATTCCATTAGTCGGCTTTTAGATCTGTAGATATGTCTTTCAAAGTCATCTGGCAAAATTCAGAAACAGGAATATTCCAACCAACTTATCGGAATACTAATAACAATGAATAGTGATTATACAAAAACCCATGATGCTTTAAGAAAGAGATCATTTCAGCTTTCGGGAAGAAAAAAAAAATCCTCTTTTGTCATTAATGGTATTACTCACAAATTCAGTGCTGCACTAGTACAGTACATATCAAGTGTCCTCTCCATTTCTAGCTCAGCACATTGACATGTAAAACTTGTTGCCCCGTTTCAATTATAAGATGCAAATCTGATCCTGTCATGCTGAAAATACAGCTGGAGCACTGGTAACACTGGTGCATGCCTTGGCACAGTTTTGATTGTAACCTCCCACAGAACAGAATCAGAGACCGTGATGGGTGTGAGGGAAAGGAGCATTTCACAGACCAGTGGCTCTCCATTTAGGGAATGACACTGTCCCAGAAGAATGTATTGTCTTAAGTCTCTATAGGAACAATCCTACAGATTCTTTTTCCAAAGCAGAGAACTCTCTCATAGTGAGTTCTATATGGTAGCTTAAATGAAATGCTACAGAAAGATCAAAGTCACTGTTTAGTAAAAGAGATGTTGAAACAGAAAAGATATGTTTAAATTTCTGCACTACGGCTCTGCAATCCTATTCAAAGACAGAAAAAAACCAAGCTCCTCACTTGATGGAACCACAGCAAACTGTGTCAAGTTATGCTGGGTTTGGGGTCTTAGGGAAACAAAAGACACCAAATTTACTCTTTTGAGAGTTGCTCCTAAGACCTATGAAGAACAGAAACTTCAAGGTACCAGTACCAGGGACTGTAGCACATAGAAGACTCCGTCTGTATATAGGCCTGTCCTTTACCATGTTATGTGGCCTACAGGGTGTGTGAGAAGCCATTTAATTGACTTGCCAGCTGTAAAAATTATCAGTGTTGACAAAAAGGCGGGCAGTAACGAGAGCCAGGGGAGGGCCGACACCGAGTGGAGTTTTTAACACAGTCTGGCCACGCACAGGAGGTGAGAACCCTTTGCAAAATTTCCCAATGCGTTCAGCTCAAACACTGCACAAGCAGTGAGAAAAGAAATACTTCGTCATACCCTTTGCAAAACTGGGAAACGATGTTGCGATAAAACTTATACACTTACTATGGTGTAAATTCTGCCACAATTTATTTTCATGTAAGTAAAAAGAATCAGCAGGCAGAACCCAGAAATGACTACTTCTTTGTAAAATCATTTTCACATATTTGAGCTGTTTCTCAGTTGACCCATATTGTGCCCCTCTGAAGGAAGTGCTGAAGCAACGTACATCCTAAAGATAAGCTGTGCGAGACAGCACAGCTTCGTGCTCCAGTGGGAGGAAGAGAAGGAAGAAATAGGGCCCTGCCCCACGTCAAAGGAAATACGCAGGGCCCAGAGAGGGCAGGAAATAGTTCTGTGTCAGGCATTTCCTTATCGTGCTTGCAGATGAGCAGAATCTGCAATGGTCGTGAGCTGTCTTCTTTAGTTTTATTAAAAACATTACCCGCTAAGAAAAATGGTCATATTGGGTCAAGACTGAAGGTCCTGCTAGCTCTGTCTGCAGCAGCCGCAAAAAAGAAGATGCTTATAAAGAGAGGGAAAACAGGGCAATGTAGATGCCCAAACCACCCTCCCAGCTTTCAAGTATCTTCAGATTTTAATAGCCTTTGATGATGAGCAAGTTCAGAGGCACCTAGAGCCCCGGTTACAATACACACATGAGTACTACCACTTACACGTTCCACGTTTGTGTCAATGCCAGACATGAAAGGTTTCCCTGTGCAGCCTTCCCAAAGGTGGGTAGGCAGTGAGGAAGCCACGTTCAGAAATATTACCTTCCCCTGTGTATTTTCAGAACTAGATCTGCCATTAAAATTCAGGTGTTTGCAAACTACTCCAAAACCAACTTGTGGAATATTCCAAATAAAGTGCACATGTTCAGCTCACGAGTTGCATCGTTTAATGGGAACTCCTAGAAGTGGAAAATGGTGTTTGTTTCTAAAAGGTCCACCTAACATCTATCGTTCTCTCCTACCCTCATCTTAAAGCTTGGGAAAATCACATGTGCGTACCAGCTTGGCTGAGCCCACTGTGCTCATAGTGCTCATAGTTGCTCATAGTGCTACTTTATTCTTCCATGTGCTTTCCAAAGTTACAATTTGGTGGCATTAGTCTCAGCCTGGCACAGTTTGGGTTTATTGTGACGTCACAGGATTGACATATGTACCTGGGGTAACAATCTGACTTGCTCCTACTGTCTTTTTTTTTTTGTACAAAAAAATGTTAATTTTGTGATATCTAAATCAGATAAATAAAGATTTTTTTAAAAACACCACTCAGATCTATAATTCTTCTTTTTCTGAAGATGTACTCTATATACTCCATATGCAGCACGACATCTTCTAAAGACAAACCAGAATTTTAATCCCCCACACTTAGAACAAACCAACCAAGCAAAACCATACAAGGAAGACCAAAATCATTCCACCACAATTATGAGCAAATAGAAACTAGCACTGCTTCATACACTGCTATCCGAAATGGAATTTGTTTTCAGCTTGCAAGTTAAAAGGAAGGAACTGAAATACATTCTCAAGCATAAGTTTACAACGTGGCAGACAACAGGGAATAAAATGAGATCTTCTGAGCTGAACACAAATTGTATCTCTGTGCTGATAAGGGACTTCAGTTTATAATGACCTAATTTTCAATGCTTCCCAGGGGATAAATGTGGAAGGCCAGGGAGATCAAGGATACAAAGATGCTGCAGTAGCCTGCAAGTAATTTGAGAGCCAACACCATTTTCAAATCTTCTTTTCTGTCCTTATATAAAATACCTTCAAAGAGGGCAACTAAGCGAAAGTCTCAGAGAACAGAACACTACTCTGTTCACAGACTGTCAAAACTGGTCAGCATTTTCCAGCCTCAGCTCCCTAAAGTCACTTCAAATGAAGCACACAAAACAGTCACCTGTAAAAACGTGCACAAAGATCACTAGTCTGGAGACACAGGTGATGGAGAGAAAAAAAATCAGAAATTTTAGGAAATATGAAAAGATTACTTTGGTGAGAATACATTTAGGCAAGCTATGCTTTTATCTTATAAACACAACATATACACGTATTATATAAGTAAATAAACTTAACTGAACTACAAAGAGAGACAGAACCTCAGAAAGGTTATGGAGTTCAGTTAGATTTTTTTAAATTACGAAATAGCTGGAACATTTGCCTGTGTAACAATTTTTGCACATAAGAGGCTTCTCCATAAAAACATGCCAACTGGATAAATTTTGTCATCTTCAAACCTAGAGAAGCTTAAATGATTGACTTTGCTTTTCAGTTAACAGGTATGTTTTTGTTGCAACTTAAATTCCCCTACTGCTTCTCTACAGATGTATTTAATATCCTGCAATTTAATCAAGGAAAAATACAGTTTTTGACACGAATCAGGCCTGCCATTCACCTTCATGGTAGAGAAAAGAAGCAATTTAAGGGGAGAAGACAACTCACTTTCAACAGCTACTAAGTAAACTTTGCTTCAGTGTGCAAAGTTGAAATAAGAAAGCGTTTTCTCTTAGCAAGTGTTACGCAGGCAGTTTTGTGTCTTGTCATTATTTGGATTCTAGCTCCACAGAGAGCTCCCTTCCGCTTCGGAAGGAGCAGGCATTCAACTCGCTGTTTACGATCATTTTATTATTCTTCTAAACCTCACATACAGCCAAAGCAGAAGAACCCTGTAACTTTAACCTCTCTAGAGAGCAAGGAAGCAACCTGAAGTCAAATGCCAATCTACAATAAGAATGCAGAAACTAGAATTTATTGAATTAGGTCTTCAGTATTTACTGAAAATAGATGTTTGTTTGCTCGTTTTGTTAAATGCTCAGCTTTTTCCTAGAACAAGTCACACCTTCTTCCCTATAACCTGTATAATGTTTCCTTTGCTCCACAACAAACACTGGTCACTAAGTAACTTTCAAGTCTCAGGAGCCCGATGTGTCAACGCCATCCAGAGAGCTACAACTGACTCCTAGCTGACAACCTCTGCTGTCTTGAAAAGTCCTTGGCCCCAAGGTAGCTGCCCAAGACCCACCAAGAGAGTTAAGATATCTCTGAGCAACGTGCCAGAAACCAGCTGAATAGGAACCTGCTGAAACGATGGGAAATGTGATATGGCATGGTTTAGAAAGGCACCTGTCTCTACAAAGGATCTCAGCACTGAAGCTCCTGATCAGCATCACTTTTGGGACTTATCTGAACCCCAAAGTTCAGGGAGGCTTCACTGTTACTTACAGAGGCAGTCCTCACACTTGGAACCGGCAGTTCTGAGATGACATTCACTAGACCAGCAGAGTAAGGATGTCACATAGCAACAGTTTTTCACTTTATGATGGAGGACCAGCAAAGTGCTGAACCAGATAAACACCAGTAACAAACACATTATGAGTCTACAGGAAAACACAGGGCAACTACAGGGCATAAAACTAAGTTCTTGGCATTTCTACCTTTGCCTCCTATTTGGGAAGATAAAAGGATGAAATTCATCTCCAGTAATGCTATCTTTACGAAGTAAAAATGTACACAGTAAACAAGAGAATATACATTCTTCCTTACCTGCACGTCTAAAATCAATCCAGCTATCTGATTTTGTTGATTGTCTATGACCTAGAATATAAAATTGAGAAACTTAAAAGGCTTGAATCTCTTCAGATCATTTAAAAAAAAAAAAAAATCAGCTTACAAGTGTCTAACCATAGATTTTAACTGGCGTCCTTGAAAATGTAAATGACAAAGAGAGTTTAACTCCGTCAGAACAGGAAATTGATGCAAAGTAAGTGTACTGAATAGAAACAGGTAATGAAAAGAAATCTGAACTAGCAACAAATGTGTAATTTTTCAGTGAGACAGTTATTTCTGAAGTAAAAAAAAAAAATGCAGGACTCAAGGTTAAAGGTACCACTAACAGATAATTTGCAGACTAACCTTACTGGCTTTCTCATTCTTTTCTTTGAGACATTCATTCTCGCTCTGAAGCTGTTTTGTGTCCAACATGGGAAGGCGAATACCATCTTCCAGGCATTTCTCTACTTTCTGTTGTAAACTGCAATTCAACATGGAAAAAAAAAAGTGCACTGACAGAAGACAGAAGGGCTGTGTGTTCTGGTGAAAATTAGCAAGTTGTACCATCTTCCAACCAGAACTGTAAAACCACAGCTAGCAGAATCCAGCCTTATAAATGAACAAACCACAAGTTGATAAATGATGTAAAAACCCTCAACTACTGAAGTTACCGTGGCACTGACACGACCAGATTCATGCAGATTCTGCACTGCATCTCCCAAAAGGCACAGCTCCAACAGCACAGGGTAGGGAGACAGGGCAGAGAGAAGCAAAAAAAAAAAAGCTTTGTGGTGGTTCACAGCTGCTCTGTGCTACTGTGGGAGGCAAAGCCAATGCCAGCACAGAGCAGAGGAGTCCTCAAACCTCTCAAAGTTACACAAGCTGTGAAATCAGACTCTCTCACTGAAGCACATACAACTCAAAGCCAAGTTCGGAATCAAAGTCTGCACCAAGTACTGGTGGCCTATCCTTCGTGTCCTCCATGACTTGTAAAGGGGAGCATAAATCTACTCCTGCCAGCTGCTCCCACATGAGGGTATGGAATTCAGACCCTCTGTAGCTCAGCTCAAGCTCCTAGGTGTAGCTAGAGCCCTTGCCTGTTCACCTTCTCTCAGAAAGGAAACACATTTTATTAGTGTCAACCTTGCTGTCTAATTTAGAAATTAGAGTCTGCCTCAACTATCTGTAGCCTTTCAGAAAAGACAGAATGATCCCCTGCTAGATTATGAGGGCACGAGGCAAAAAGGCCTTTCATTGGTGAGATGGAAACAACGCATCAACAATTTGGCTGGCAAGGTGTCCCAACCAGCTTCCATCATGGAAACACTTTCAGACTCCTGCAGCACGCACCTTTACACAAAGGAGAGACAGTGAACTGTAGTAACATCCACATAAATTATTAAAAGTGATTCCGTCCTGCTCCTCCCTTCTGTTTTTTGTGATTTTTTTTTTAAAGTGTTTAAGTAACTCCCCTGCTCTAGAATGTACCACAGTAACAATATCTGGAATCTTCTCAGGGATAGCTGTCCCATTTGTGGTTTCTTTTTGTAGTTATGCAAGTTCAATGACAGCAGATTAGCCACAGCTCAATCTCCCTGTAAATACCCCCACCCTCAGCGAATAGGTAAGAAACAGCCACAATTTATTTAAATCTTCGACCCTTCCATGACATACCAGTCAGTCGATATCCAGGGAGCTTTTCCACAGCTTGTGACATGCTTAGTTACCTAACAGGGGTGCTGACAGCTTGTATACAATGCCCCTTTGCTGCACATGTTTGTTCTACCCTCTATCTGGCAGCAGGCTATGATGCCACTGCAGCCGTGTCCACATATTTGAAGAAAGATTGTGAAGAGCATCCTAAGCAGACTCTTCTCTGGGGTCTTACTTGCAAATTGGCACAAATAAAATACTTGCTGGATTTTCTATTACATTACACCGTTGTACTGCACAGTAACATATGTCATGAAAAATCATTAGCATTGTAATAGCTTTAAGAGTGCAAAAATATCAGGTCTTGACACCAGGTGGGAAAGCGTGTCCATTTCAGGGCATAGCCCAAGCAGCTGTTCATACCTCTGTACTGTTGTGACCAGCTCTTTTTCTTTTTTCTTCTGACACACCAGTTGCAATTCTCTTTCTCTGCACTGTGATCGGGCCTCTCCAAGCTTCTTTTCCAACTCGGTCACAGTTTCTTGAAGTTGCCTGTTCTTCTCTTCTAGAACTTGCAGCTAACACAGGTTACATTAGTCAGACATGATGCCACATTAGCAGAAGGCCTGGCAGCAGGCCACAGCTTTGCAGTTACCTTCTGCATAATCTAAGGCCCATTTCACTTATCTGAGTATCAGAAACCCTAACAGCCACAGTGCTTTCTAAAACACTGAATTACTCCTCTTCCTAAAAATACATGTTGAAACAATAAAAGATCTGACAACAGATATTAGGGAGGTTGCTTGCATTTTTAAAATGTAAAACAAACTCCCTTTTCCTTACCTGTTTAGTCTGCCCTTCTATATCATCCAACGTTGGGAGGTCTGCCAGATATTTTTCTAAGGTTTCAATTCGTCTTTGTTTTTCTTTATTCTGCTCAGACTCTTTCTGGCATTTCTTTTTCAGGCTATTAATATATCGGTCTCTAGTTTTTAGCTAGAAGAAAGTAAGAGCACATATTTTATGATTACAGCAAAAAATATACCTGCTTTGGAAGCATGGGTTGGTCACATTTCAAGAACTGTACTCTCAGATGCATGAAAGGGTTGGTTACCACAGAAAACAAAACCAAAGAATGATTAACCCCAGCAGTTCCAAGTCATGACCCCCCACACATGACCTGAAAGCACAGTTGCTTCACCTCTGCCCAAAACACTCCATGGGCATTGCAAACTGAAAACACAAACAGTTCAGCAGTTAGATATTCTTATTTTTTTCACCAATGGAGATGTTCATAAGCAACAAACGATCAAGAAGCATTTTAGTCCATCCTCTTCCTCTGTCTTAGGAAAACAAAACACAGGAAACACCTACAGCAGCAACTCCTACACAATGAGGAACACAAGCAGTAAAAGCTGAGACAGGAGGAAGCAGCAGCATCCAATTTCTGCCCTTCCATAACGTTGCTGAAAAGCATACTGAAGGGTTCATAGGGAATGGTAAGGCAGAATGCGAGATGAATTATGTGTTCTTCTTTGTCTTTCCATCTGCCACTTCACTGTATCACACTGCCCTGCCCTTTGAACCTGCACTAATACAAATCTAAGTCCAGCAGTAAGGCCCAAAGACCAAAGAAGAGAAGGCAACAGTGACAACGTATCCCTAAAACAGTAATTAGGAACTGCTTGGTCAATGGCGCACTCCTGCCTGCCATAAAGGAAGGCTTTCAGGACATTCAAAACTCCCCCTGGGCATTGTTTCAGCCTCCAAAGAAACCTCTTGTCAAGACAGTTCCAACAACAGAGCAATGTGAGCCCCTTTCTCATCTCAGACTAAAGTCTACTCTGCACATCCTAGCAAAGCTACAAGAGATTCACTCCTGCTAAGTAGGCACACACAGGCTGGTAAGTGCATCTCCAATCATAAGGCCCGCATTTATAAGCCATGCTAAAAAGAGGGATTTCATCTTCACACTCTTTCTATTTATTTTAATGATATTTACTAAAATAAACAATTCAAGCTACATGAATTCGTACAGTTGAGCAGCTTGTCCTCTAAGCAAGCTTAACTGATACCTCATTAAAACAGTCACTGTGACCACCACTTCACACAGTATTGCTTTTTTAGGATGTATTCACCACGAGTTCAGATTTATCCATTGCCAACACCTACAATCACTACCAATGTTTCTACCGCAGATAGTTTAGCTACTTTCTGAAAATAGCTCAGTGACCCACATACTAAGTTTCTTTCTAGCAAACAAAACATATGCTGCTATAAACAGTGTCAAAATGAAATCTGGAAAGTGAAAGACACTTACTTTCTCCTCCATCTTCTTTTTTTCCTCACTAGACTTGTTTGAAATTTGTTTTACCAATTCACTGAGTTGTAATTCCTTATTCTCAGCTGCTGCAATCTTCCGTTCAAGCTCCTCAAAGTGCAATGCTGATCTTTCCAAAACGTGAGGTTGCAGTGGTGTGCTCTCGTACTGTGGTTGCTTACAAAAAGAAAGAAAATAATCATACAAATGAGCACACACACACCACCGTATACTTGAGCAGCACAGCAGAAAAGAGTCTTGCATTTTTTTCCACTATCAGGAAGGGTGGGGTATGACTTTTCAAACATTAAAATATGTAGTAGCAGCACCATTTCAGGAATCTGGAGGAAAAAAATAAAGAAGCTGGACACCTTTACATTCACAACATATACAAATGAACATTGTGCAGCCACTTTCCTCCTCAGCTTTATGGAATAGGCGTGACTCTTCTTCCAAAATAACTCCCTGAAAATCCAAACAAAAAGTGGTTTAAAAACAAGTCACTGCCACTGCATTATCATACCATCCTGTAGGAAGACAAAAACTCCACAAGATGGCTATGAATATATTAAGAGGCTTCAATCTCAAGATTCTTCTAAAGCAGAACCTCAGTAGCAGTCTCACCTTAAAACTACCACACCTGAGGTGCCGAATGGTGCAGGGACAAGCCTGAGACTAGAGCTACAATGGGAAGGTTTCCTGCCTTCTGTCCTGCACACCAAAACCCTCCTCTCTTTCTGTTTCATGCAGTTACTCTTCTGCCTCCACTGCCCCACACGCAGACAAGCACAAAATGGAAATAATTGGTTGCATGTGGGATGAAAAAGATGCATCCCATGAGGCTTTCAGTTTCAACGTTCTTTTAATACCATAAACTGGTATCTTTACAGACATTATTATACAGACAGTATTTTTAACTAGAAACATTCCTTCAGAAAAGCATTAGAGGAGATTAAAACCTCCATTAAAGGAGATTTGGATTTCTAAGTTAATCTCTTAACACACAAATCAAGCAGAAATCCTAATACGTTATAAACTTTTGAAGAACTCTTTAAATTATGAAAGATGAATGCACCTGCTGTGTTATTTGAAGTGTATTATGGTGTACAAAGACATGCACACTAAAATTTCAGTTTCTGCAGTAATTTATTTCTTCACCCCAAACCTTAACCTAAACAGAATTTTAAAGTATTTTATAAATGATCTTCTAGAAGCACCAAAAGCCACATTCCTAGATGTCTGAAAATGTTTCTGAATACCTAACTTCACATCAAGGCTCCACTTGACTTTCATTCCTGTCTCACACAAACCAGATTCCCACCTGACGCACAGCTGTATTATTCCAAAGACAGAATTAATATCATGCTGAAGAACAGCTGAGATCCTGGTGCAGCATTTGTGACAGGAGAAAGATAAGGTAATAAAAAGGGGACAGAAAAGCTATTTCTCTGCATATCTGCCTCGAACATTCTTTTTCTGCATTGCCTTTAAGATACACTGAGGTCTGGAGATGGAGTTTGTGTGCTGGCAGCTAGCCCTCAAATTGATCTGCATTTCAGTGGTAGCCTATGGCACCTCATCCTTATGTTTTCTGGTATTTGTGCTGGTTAGACAAAAATCAGGACAGATATGCCCAAACTACCCCCAACAAGCTCCCTTTCAGATTGTGTTCCCTACGGATATTAATCTATGTCGTTTTTGGGTGTTTTCTGCAAAGGTATTTCATTCTGTTTGCCTTTTCCCATCTCTTCTACCTATTCTGTCAATAAAGTCTAACGGCTTCCTTCGGTAGCGCTTCCTCGTCTTCAGAAAACCTTCCATCAGCTGCTTTCAAATACTCTCATATCAAACTACTTTACCCCCTGATAACCCCCTGTAGAACTGCGCTACATGCATGCTGTTAAAACTTTATTCTTACAGCATCACAATCCCTCATTCTTACGCCATTTCTTTCAGATTTCAAGCAAGTACATACGAAATGTTAACATAACTTAGATTTCTGCAAATGTAAGGTAAACTGCAACACTTAGAGGGCATTCTCCTCTATAGAATTTACAGCTACACACCCATCAATAATAACAAAACTCTACGTTTTTGTCTGCAGTAAATTGTGAACATGCTTTCAGGTGTCAGTTACTGGGCAACGGAAAGCTTTGCTGAAAGGGAAAATAACCATCCTACCTGCAAATTAGTCATGTAAGGTTCTTCGCAGTTCACAAGATGGCTCAGTCTTGCATGTTGAGCTCGTAACTCATTTTCCCTTATCTTCTGATGCAAATTGTTGATTTGCTGCTTTTGCCTGTAATACAGAGATTTTATTCGAAAAGGAATGGAACAAAGACTAAGTAAACACATAAACCTTAAGACTTACACTGAACAATACTGTAACAATGCTATTTGACTGTCCTGGATCTCCATTAGCTGTGGGCTTTTTCCAACTGCAGACAGACTGGAATTAGTCTAGTTTACAACTAGAATTGGAATCTCATCAGAATATGAGCTATCAAACCACAGATGCCATGTAACTTTCAGCAAAATAATTTTTCAGACCCGAAGGGTCTGTGCTCAATTGGCAATAATAACCAAACCTTGTAGAAATATGACCGGAAAACTCTGTTCGGTTTGTGGGGGGTGAGAGAGGCTTCTGTTCTGGCTCCTAGGGCCAGAAGTAGGAAGTAGGAAAAAGTGTACAAAGACCAGAATGAAAACAAACAAAGCTCTGGCCTTCATTTTACTTGGGACTTTATTTGGCCCTTCTCTGTTTGCCAGAGCTGACTTTTGACACAGGTTAAAGAAATTTACAAATCAAGGGGAGCAGGATGAACTTAAGAAGAGAAAGTCATTATTTAAGACAGTGAACACGGCTTTTCTGCAAGCTCTTTGCTTTGCTTAAGACTTTCTCAGTCAATTGCTTACACACCTAGTGTAAAATACTGCACCGTGCACTAAACCAGAATTAACCAACCACTTGGTCAGTGTACAGCAGTAACAGTATCACAGTTATATCACAAATCATATCACTGTTTCACTCATGACTGCATTTGAACCCTCATGGCAAATACAAGCCAGGTCTCAGCCTCAGGCCACGTGACAGCCGTGGGAGGTGTGCTGTGCTCTCTAGGGAGCGATGGGCACCTCAGTAACTGACTCCAGAACAGAACTGGCAGCACCCACCACTCTTCTCAAACTTAAAACCAGTTTGGCACACTCCTTTAATTTCCCCTTTTCTTCCTTTTTTGTACTAGGACATATTTGCATACAAGCATGAAATTGTTTCTCAAAGCTCCACCTCTAGGCATGCAGCATAATTGGCTTTTCTGAAAACGATGATGCTGAACCAAGATGACTAAACTTAATCTTACGAGGAGATAAATGGCAAATAGAGGTTAACTTCAAGGGAGAAGAGACCTGCCTTTGCACACACTGGAAAACCAAATCCTTTGAAAGTACAGAAAAAGATCAAAGTTAGTTTGCTTTTTTTAAAAAAAAAAAAATTAGGGAGGGCTGTGTATTAGAGGAACATCTCAGAGTTACTATCATGACTATGCAAAATATGTATCACACAATCTATAAGCTAACTGAACAGATATATTAGTTAAAAAGATGCCAATCGTAAATTTTAAGAGGAAAAATAAGATGCAAAAACCCAACTAAAGGAAATCTTAGCCATGCACATTCTCCTAGTTAGCCTAACGCCAACTGTATCCCAATTACTTGGTTTACAAGAAGAATTTAATATTTAAAAATAGTGAATATATTAGAAGTTAAACTTTTAAGCTATACGCTTCACAGAAGACATGATACATGCCTACAGAATATAAACAAGTTGCAGTCTGGTACTACAGTATAGCAATTCATTCAATTCACAAAACCAGAGCAACTCAACCTATTTACGTGACTCTACTGCAAGTCTTAAAATATTCTGTATCACCACAGGTGATTTTGAGACTTCCCTCTCCTCTTTATCTAGATGGAAAAAGCTTATAAAAAAATAAAAGCAGTATGTAACACCGCAGGAATTTGTATAGTTCTGGTTGTTGTCTGTACCATGGCTCTACTAATGAAAAGCTTCAAACTTACTTTAGAAGCAGCAGATTTGAAGACTAGGTAGAGAATGTGCTCTTAACTTGTAACAGACCTTATATGAGCCCAAGAGTTCATATAATAGTACAAGAAAATATAAAGCCTTGATGAATTCCGTGCATGCTTGGTGACAGATATCAAAATTATTTAGTATGAGTTGTCTCAACCTAGTCAATTTGTAATTTTTTTTTATCACCTTATTACTTACTAGACAGATCTATTAAAATATCTTTGCCCCATGTGTTTTAAAACCATCTATCCATTTCTCACCCCTTGAAGGCACTACACGATTTTCTGTTTGCAGCTCACTGTATCTTAGCAGTGCCTTCCTTCCCAGGCAGGATTTCCATAGACTAAACCAAACCTACAGCCTGGAATAAATGTTTTAAAATATTTTGGAAGTTACAATGTAGTTTGAACTACATTACCATATTTGCCTTCATAATCCTTTGCCTACCCTACCAAATCCTTGCAGGAAAAAAGGTGAAACAAATTAATCCATGTGCTAGCATGGACTGTAACTCGCTCACTTCGTTTCACTCTGCAAGGCGCGAAGCTCTCCACCATTATAAAATCTTGCCAACAAAATCACACCGTAGAAATATTTTAAGGCTGTGTAGATCCTGCATAACTTCTTCGCGTAATCGTCTGTCTGGAAATATCATTAACCTCACGGCACCCAGAAACAAAAATTGTGTAAACAGAACAGCAGTCACAAGCAGAATGAAAGATAAACACCATAGAAACATATTTACTATTTACATACAATCCTATAAGTCTTTGGAGGTTTCATACCAGAAGCATTTTATCACTGATGTTCTCATACACTAAGACAGTTTTAATCCCCTGTTAGCCCACAGCTGTTACTATTAATCTGCTCCATAACCACAGGCTATGAGCTTTATTTAAAGCGTGTGTAAAAAGTTCAAATGCTCCCAGAAACACAGCTCACGTATTACGGCAGGAACACTGTCCCCACAAGCCTCCCTGTTACCAATCAGCTCAGCACTTTCAAAGAAACCCCAATCAACCTTCAGCATTTAGGTGCTTTCAAGTTTCTGCTTGGACACATGGCAACTGCCACTCCAACAAGGCCAAAACCAGACAGAAATTATCCTGAAATGGAGGGATTTTACCTTCTAGAAAGCAACACTACTCTAACCTTGTATGTTTATACACACAAAGTTTATAACTTCAAGCACATCCTCTGTGCTCGCACAGGGCCAGAGTAGCACAGGCTGAAATTCCCTTAACTGCCACAACCAGTGTTGGCAAACTCTTCTCTGCTCTCTCCTTTCAGCTGCTACCACACCAAGTCTCCCCAAGGGTTCAAGATGTTTCTTTTTGGAGGAAAAAAACCCCAAACCACCCAACTTTTTCCATAAACAGTGGAGTTACCCATGGCTGCACTGTGTTACTCTGACGTACTTCTTTTCCTGTAACTTTCAATGCAGGAATTTCCACTCACTCAGTCTCACACAGGGCTGAAACCACCAGACATCGAGCTCCTCAATCTTTTCTTGACGGCGTCAGAGTGGGCACAGGCTGTGGCCTGGGCTCTAGGCAGGGGGAAATCTGACAAGGAGACCACCTTGGGGACTCACATTTACAAACACCAGACCCCAGCTCACACAGCCAGGTTCAGTGACAATACTGTACAGCCAGCTACCATGGAAACCGCTCTCCTTCACAAATTCCCTATTTTTTTTTCCCCATGAGTGAGTGCTGCAATTCTATGTTGATGGCAAAGCAAGAGTTATTGGCATATGATGTGAATGTCACAGGACTTCTCGAATGGTTTCATTCAGTTCCTTTGTCTAAAGAGAAAACGCTCGATTTCCCTTTAAGTGTCCATCTTGACATACCCCTTTGGCTTGCACTCAAGGTTTAAGGAGAAGAGAAAAAAAGGAAGCAATACCCAGCTCTAAAGTCATCAACCAGGCAAAGAGAGTCAGAGGGGAGAAAAGTCTTGTTGTTTGGGTTTTTTCCTTTGCTTGTTTTTTTGTTTGGTTTTTTTTTTAAAGTCTCAAAAGCCAGGAACGAAAAATGTCCTTTTGAGAGGGACATTTAAAAGTGTTCCTTATTTCAACTGATGTTTCAGAAGAAAATGGCATTAAAATGTAAAAAACTCTTCTATCCAACTGATGATTAATACAAATAGGACACTAACAACATTGTTTTCACAAACAGTTCTGGCACAAATCTTTCCAGTTGTCTGAAGTGTAATATAGTCTCCAGGAACAGGAGGGGTGTGCACAAGCAAATAAGCAAAAAAAAAATAACTGAAACTCCTTTTGAACTAGAAGATTGTCTGGTACACAGAAGACAACTGCAGTTACACACAGAAGAGTTCTGCACTGAAGATACTGTCCTGCATTCTTCCCGAGATACAGTGTTTTTAAGGTGTTTTGTGGTCTTTTCTCCCCCCCTCAGAAGCAACCTGATTATTAAATTTTTATTATTATCATTATTATTTTCCTACTAAAAATGTCACTCTTATCCTTTTCACCTTATTTTTCAAACTTCCAGCCATAAATTATCACAGAATCACAGAATGTCAGGTGTTGGAAGGGACCTCAAAAGATCATCTAGTCCAACTCCCCTGCCAGAGCAGGATCAGCCGGAGTAGGTCACACAGGAACGTGTCCAGGCGGGTTTTGAAAGTCTCCAAAGAAGGAGACTCCACAACCTCTCTGGGCAGCCTGTGCCAGTGCTCTGTCACCCTCACAGTAAAGAAGTTCCTCCTCATGTTTAGGTGGAACTTCCTGTGTTCAAGTCTGTGCTCATTACTTCTTGTCCTGTCACTGAGCACCACAGAAAAAAAAAAAATAGAATGGTTTGGGTTGGAAAGGATCTTAAAGGTCACCTGGTCATAAATATCATGAGATCAGATCTTCCCTGCTCTGCTTCCAGTCACATTCTGAGGGAACTCACCTTAAGTAACAGGTTACCCAACACATCTGCCTCAAGTGGTGACTACCTGCTCTATGTTCCCCTACAATCAGCTCTTCTATTCCAGTTCCCACATGTTCATTATTTAGATGCTAGCTAGATGATTTACAGAAAACCCTGCTATTTTCACAAAGCAAATACTCTGGCTTACTTTCAGGTCTTATAGAATACACACACATTGTTTCCTTTTCTTCTATTCCCTGGAGCATTCCTTGGTTTTGTAAACTAGGTTTCAAGGTTTCAGTCCTGCTTCTCTACTGCAGATCAATGATACTTTCTAAGGAAGGAAAAGTTAGAAAGGGTCACGAGAGATGTTTCCATTCTCTCCCCTTTCTTGGAATTACGAAGTATTATTGCTACGCAAACCACTGGCACCAGACACCAAGCTACCTAAGATGATGATTTTGTGCAAAATTATTTTTACGGTATTTAAGGAGATTAGTTCTCCTTACCTGACCTCCTGCTCACTACAGTTACTTCCATTCCCACACAGTAACCTCTGTGTTGAGCCCAACAATTTAAATTAAACCAAAGTATGTCAATCATCAGGAAGCTAACAGACCACACTTAGGGGACCAAAACCGATGAAGTAACACACACCACCACAGTTCTGACAGGTCTCTGTCAATGTCCTTTGCTGCAGAAGAAAGCAAAAGCCCTTGATCCTGAAGGCCCCCATGCCTGGGCAGAAAGTCAATTCTGAGCATTGAATATATGAGAAGGGTGGTTCACTAAATCTGGCTCAAACTTCTATCTTTCTGATGCTAACGGTATGGGAGACAAAAGTAAATCCCAAAACACTTTCAACCTGTTATGCACTGAACGAAAAACCCCGCTCTTTTTAAGCCCCTACAAACACCACATCAGCCCACTAGCCCTCCTTTGCTCTAGCAGTGACTGTTAGTGTGCCCTAACATCAAGTGCCTCTCTTTCTAGCTTGCCTAACACGAGGTCTGTACAGAAGCAACTTGCTTTCAGTTGGTATGTGCAGACAACAAGAAAATGCACTAACGCTGTGCTTCCCCATCTGTTTGGGAAGAGGCTGTTGGTGACCCCCCCTCCTGTGCCCTGGACATCAGCTCTCAGCACTGCACCCCCTCACAGTCCCCAGGAACCCCTAGCCCTCCCTCACAGGGCTGGAAGGTAGGGAGGAGAGTGGAGTTTTGGGAGTTGAAAGAGCTGTGGGGTGAAAAGCAGGGACAGTCTTGAAGAAAGCTGTCTCTGAGCAAAACTGTGGGGCCGGTCCCTGGAATTGGGGCCCTGGGCTGATGCTGAAGGTGAGAAACTGGCCAGGGAGAGCTGGTGAGGAGGAGAGGCAAATGCCCAGGCAGCACTTGCTGCCGCTCTCCTCTCCCCTCATAGCAAGCAGTAGGTACCACCCAGCCAACCTGCTCCCAGTCTCATCCTGGCACTGCCGTACCATCAAGAGCGGGAGTGCTCTTCTGCACATCGCTGCAGAGTAAGGAGAAAGGCAGGGCAAGTACTGGCCTCAGTGACAAGAGCATCACCTCCCTAAGCCATTTGTATTAAAAGGTCAGACTCAGAAAACACTTAAAGGCAGCCTAGGGAATGACCACAAAAGGCTTCACATGCATTTCAATGACAGCTCTGTCAAATTTGCAGTTGCTCTGCCCACGGAGAGTAAGGGGTTGCTTCTGGCGGTGGATATTCCCTGTGCCTGTAGACAAATATGGGGAAGTCAACATGCTACCGCCTGAAGTGGCAGCCAAGTTCTCCCTGTCCTGAATGACTGTGACTATTTACAAAAGCTGGTTAGATTCCAGAGAAAAACTACTAGCGCCACTTGACACTAGCTGGATCCATTTAAATGAGCAAAAAGAAAGTTACAGCCATAAGAGTGAAGTATCATTTTGGGGCAAGGGAGAGAGGCAGATCTCGATTTTGATTAATTTGTAGTTCTGCCCTTAAGTCAGCACAAAGGACATGGAATAACAGAGAACAGCACTCAATCTAATGTGCACAAGCCTGAACTGTCTTCAGAGACCAGCATCAATAATAAGTGGCTTAATCTACAAACTGCTTCTCTATATGTCTCAAAAACATTAGTATAATATAAATGACGTTCACAACATTTTCTCATATTTACACAGGACAAGCAAACTGCAGACACGTGCTTACACAGACACTCATATAGGCACCTGTGTGAAAATAAACCGCATTTTCC
Organism: Trogon surrucura; assembly: GCA_020746105.1. Lineage (NCBI taxonomy): Eukaryota > Metazoa > Chordata > Aves > Trogoniformes > Trogonidae > Trogon > Trogon surrucura. The sequence goes on from CM036618.1 coordinate 56,628,701, forward strand.
TAACCTGGGTTCAACTCATCTGTTCACCATAATCCCATCCTATCCCACACTTTAACAGGAAAGAGCCTTTAAAAACACACATCTGCCAGTACTTCCTCCCCTCAACTTTTAAGAGACTTAAAAGTAGTGCAAATCTATGTCCCATGCTACAAGTCAAGACGTATGTCCAGTATCTTCAAACAGTTCAGGGGCTTTAGAACAGTTTCCTCCACCACAGAAGAGACACCAGTAACTTCATAAGAAATCAAACGACAGTAGATGCTTACCTTCAAAAGTCACGAGTTAATGAGAACAAGTCGCTCTAGGTGAAAATGCCTGAGCAGATTTCCTCAGAATCGGGACACAAAGTAAAATATAATACTGATCCTTCTGTAGTACAAATATAATTCCCTCCACACCACAGCTGGATGTATGCTGTTTTGTTTTGTTGCTTAAGAAGTTGGATACTAATTTTTATATCCCTTTGTTTTAAAGGCATGATCTCTTGGGACCACAAGTGTAGAGTACTGATAGGCAAAGAGATAAGTAGTAAACAAAGTCCTAAAAACAATGTGAATACATTTTCCGTAATTTGAAAGATAATGCCGAAGAATTCCAGCATCAGCAAAGCTCATACAAAAAACTGATCTCAAATTTCCTGTCCAATAAAGTCTGCTCTTTTTTTTGGTGAAATTAAGAGCTTGCAGGTCAAAGTGAATACTGCCTTTCCACCAGTCACTTGAAGAGGAGAACACTAGCTCTGGAAAACAAGAGGTGATCTCTCTTCTGGATGGATTATTGTTTTTTAAATGACTTTTCCAAATTGCAGGGAAGTTTGAAATGCTAGTCTGACTAAGGGGATAAGACAGTGCTGAAGCAAGGCAGGTAAGGGCACAATCAGCAACTGCATCTGACTTTCCCAAGGACTCCAAGATACTTAGTCAAAAGGTGTGAGGCATGAGTAGGACACAGACATGACTCTCCACTCAGCCAGAGGACTGCACCCTTCCTCCCATGGTCACAGATTTTTGACATCCACAGTCTCCTGTCAGGACAAATACAGAGCAAGCCTTGCACCTCCCCTGCTGTTCTGCCAAATACTAGAACTTCCTAAAAATATTTACATCTACAGAACAGAAAATGGTTTGGCACCAGCTCCACAGAAAAAGATCTGGGATTGCAGCTGACTAAAACGATGCAACCTTGTATTGCAAAAAGCAAACACTCCACTAGCATGACCTGGGAGAAAGGAGTGCTCAGCCAGAGGGAGGTCTCGACGGGCCAGTTTGGACACTTGGGGGAAGATGTACTACTCATCAGCTGGAGAGATCTCAGGGAATAATGAAAGCTACCAGAGGTCTAGAAAACATGACCCAGGAGGAAAGACTAAGTCATATTAGGAAAAAGTTTTCTAACATTTCAGCTAATGACTCACTAAAATGTCCAACTCAGAAAGGTTGCAGAACATCTGCTACTGCAGACAGTAACACCATAGACATCTACTAGGAGTGACACCACCACAGCTTATCCTCCCTCAGGCCCAGCAGACAGGTTAAACAGGTCCTCTCTAGCCCTATATCCTCTCATTATTGCGAAGATGATGTGAAAACTAACATTAGCAAATGCCATTTCATCGATATTAGTGGTATTCACCTCTGAAAAGGTGAACTTTTAAAACTACTAAAATAATTTATCTCTAACAAAATCTTCCCAAACTTTTACCAGCCCAAGATAAAAAAGCCTCAACCAGAAGTTACCTGCGTGATTGGTGGTATCAGACAAAGACAAAGGTATCTTTTTCAAGCTATTATTGCAAGCAAAGAATATTTTACATAGCAAGACATTCTGAGGAGGTTCCTCACAGCCCTAGTCCCTGCACAATTACACATGCATGCACTTAGGCCCTGGACTGTGTAAAGCTACAAAGCTTTCTCAAAAATGACACCAAATTACCACTCAAGTGGATATGCTAATGGTTCAGAGAATTACAGCTTTGCACTAGCAGTAACACAAGCACTATCAGAGCACACTCAGCTTCATGTTAACTACTGAAGTCAGGACAATCTGACATAAGGCAAAGAAAATCTAATTCTCTTGTCCCAATGAACACGTGCAAGCATAATTCAGCTATGGATGGAAAGCTAATGATTTAGCAACTGTTTTAAGAATGTAAATGTTATTATGCCCTAAGGAATGAGAGCCATTCACTAAAATTATACTTCTACACCTACCTTTCCTTAAAAAGCTGTTCAAATGCCCTTAAGCTGTCTGGAAGGGAACACTCCATGCATGGTGTTATTCTCAGCAGCTTATGTCATGTGTTCAGGTATTTGGCATTTACTCACATACCCCCTATAAGCAGTCCCTGCCAAACGAACAGTGCCAGGACCACACTAGAGACCTCTACAGTGGCTGGCCAGTCTCAAGAGACATTTGCAACTGTACCAAACACTAATTTCAGTGTAGTGAATGTACTAAACAGAGGAGCAACACAAAGAATTAAAACGTGATGCTGTAATTTTCTAAACGAATACAAACACTGCTGGCTCCCTCTGGTGCTAAATGTAATGTAGTGTTAAACACTAAACCACCAGAGAAATAAGGCTACGATATTATCCAATTATTTTGTACAGTAAGTGACAGATGTTCTAGTAATAAGTGTTACAGCAGCAGATTTCCTCTTACAGGCAATATTCTGAAGTACTTATTCACAGCCTGCACCAACAGCTCTTATGTGGAGAAAATCTGACGCACACCTTTAAGGAGTGCCATTGTGATGCTACACACAAGCCAGGTCCCTTCCTCACACCACATTTTTGCTTCCTAAAAGTACGGTCTACATCCCATTTAAGAGCAGACTTGAAAACCCAATTTCAAGCTCTACTCTATTATGTTGGGAGTGATTTCTAGAGTAATTTTAAAAAAACAAACTGAACTCACTTTTAAACTCACCCATTTATGCTATTATGTATATTTATACTTAAAAATACACATTTGTTATGCCAAACTGATGAAACAAATAAAATAAATCTTAACTAATCTATTACTAAATTAGCTGTTCAACACTGCATATAGAGTAAAAGTCAAGCCACCTGTTCTATTCACAGATGCAAGTGGCTGTTCGAGTTTTTAAAAAATTTTATCCATGGCTTTGAATTTTCAGTGACACACCAAAGTATCCAAGTATGATGATCTACATTGTACATATTATTCCTTGAGTTGTTTTTAATGGCTACTTGAAGCTTGCTTGCAGCTATTCCTAACTGTTAAGATTTCCGATGCAAAACAAGGAAGTTTAATAATCTAATTCAGAAGGGCTGGATTTTTTGTTGCCTTTTTGTCATTGTGTGGAAAGAAAGGAAGCAGGCAGCAGGTTTCGTTTTCATCCCCCTGCCCCTCCTCCACTTTTTAACACGATGCAAGTACAACAGTTTAAGGATACTGCCCCAGGCAGAGACTCATTTCCTATTTATCAACAGATTTAAGTACTGAAACGCAGAACGAGGTGTGTGGTGCAAAGTGGTGGTAATCGCCTCCACCTCCTGGATTAGCAGAACCCCAGTGCAGCTCCCAACAGAATAGGGTTTAAAGCTAAAAAAAAAAAAAAAAATGGATAACGGCGCTGGAATTGAACGGGAGGCTGGTGACAAGGGCAAGGGAAGGGTGCTCCCGGTGTGCTACTTTTCATCCAGCTGTTCCTTGTACCTGTCCGCAGCAAACAGCTGGGCCCAGATCCCATGCCAGCTGCTACCCTGGTCCTGGCCCTCCAGCTTCCACAGAGCGGGAGGTCAACCCGTCCCACTCAACCTTCTGTCTCCCCACAATTAAACAAGTCCTGCTGGCATCCTCCAGTTACCAGTCTGTAAATTCAGCATGAGACTTAAATCAAGGACATCTTTTATAAATCCATGAGAAGAACGGGTATGAAAGGCCGCCTCAGCAAACACCTCAATCAACAAAACAATTCCTCCTCTGCCTCCTGAAAGAACAAAGTTTGTACTTTAACTACTACCACCTTGATTCCTAATCAGCAAACTTCCTATTTTTATTTTAGGTTACTATTCCCAGATAAATTAAAACTATGAAAAGAAGTTTAAAGTAAGTTCAGGAAGACCAGAAGGTGGAAGACTTAGGTTTCTTTCCAAACATCATCATCACTCTCAGTGCAAAGTCTTGTATTCCCATTTGTTAAATATGGATAATATCAATTTTTTACTTAGTGCCTTGAAGAAAGTTATTATTCACACTGAAGTCTTATTAATACCTCATCTAATACAAAATATAACAATAGTGCTTTGTAAAGGAGTTCTATTTCTAGGATTTTGGACAGCAGCTATGTACCATTTCCTCTACAAATGAAACCAAAAATATTTTTATTTATCACAGAAAACATTACCTCTTCGTAAAAAAATTTAAAAATCTGTTGTAAAATTTTTAAATATGCAACATCACTTTGTACTAATCTTAAATAACACAAAGCACCTCTTTTAAATAGTCTTATTTCATTTTAAAAGAGGGCAAATACCTTGGCCAAATGGAGGCTCAATATTTAAAGAAGAGCCTTTTCTGTGATTATTATTATACTACATTACTATAATTTACAACATGCTTAACTGTAACACCAAGCCACTACTTAAAGAAAATGACTGTAACATCACTAAGTGGTCTTTGTTTTGCTTCGGTAGCTTCCAGAGTGTATTTTGCCTTTTCGGTGGAATGAAAAGAAATCATCTCAACCAACTTCTGGTCCAAAATTCAGAAAGAACTGTGTACACTATGGATAAGTCACATGGAAGTATGACTTGCACAACGTAGAAGAACAAGCACACTGCCCCTGGATATCAAGAAATAGCTTTTCTTCCTCAACATGGACACTATCAAGTAAAATTAGCAGGCAACTAAGTTACAAACTGACACTTCAGAAACCTCACCCTTGACTGTAAATATATTTTCAGCATGAGAAGAATGACGAGACCTGCCTTTCTAGTTGCTATTGTATGACAAGCCTTTGTGTAGAGTGCAGGGGATGACATGCTCAGCAGAGGTACCAAAGACCTCCTCCAGTCATCATGGACAATGTACGTAGAAATGCTGCCAGCAGCTCAGGCCTCCGGGCAGGCTGCAGGTTGCACAGCATTACTACTAACGGAGCAAAACTGAAAAAACCACTGTAATTTAGCCAGTCAAAACTGAACTGCCTTGAAGCAGCTGAACAAAAGGCTCTGACAGAGGAGATGGAAGCAACAGTGAAGGACGTTTCCAGATTAACTGCTTATCTCCTTTGGGAGATCCCCAGCTCTGCAGGAGAATGTGGGACGGCATGCCCACACCTTGGCCCCTGCAGTTTGTGACTCTGTGTAGCACCTCCAGCTCCAGAGGTGGGGAAATGCACACCAGCACCTCACACATCAAACTGGGAAAGGTGATGCCAATCTTCACCCCTACAATGCCAGCAGAGGTACTGGCTGGATTGCTGAGGGACTCTGGCTGGATTGCTAAGGCACAGAAACAACTTAAAGCACCGCAATTGCTCGCTCTGTTGCAACAGAGGAAGGCAGAGGTCTCGTACAGGTGTAATTCTCCTGGTCCCAAAGTAAATTATGCCCAAGTTGTCTATCTCCACCCATTAAAAGAGAAGAGCTGCAAAGTGAAATATAAAAACATCCCTAATGGATGCCTGACATTCCTGTGATCCACACGCGCCTGCTTCACTCGGTTCTCCTCGTGCTGTGGAGCAAAGCATCAATAAGAGGGCACAACTATTTCAAGATCAGAACCACCACTCCTCTTTCAGCCACGAGCCAAGAGTTTATTATTAAAACACAGACTAAGCCAAATGATAATTATGTCAAATATAAAAAAGCCCTTCTTCAATGTTCTATATCGGAACCATGAAGCTCCTGATGACATCTGCTAATTTAGTGTAAGCTTCATTAAGCTCAAGCCCTTTATTAAAAGCACATTTTCCTCATTAAGGCTTCATTTTATCCAAACATCAAGAACTCCAGAAATTACTTCAGATAGACTAGAAACTTAACAGCAGAGAGTTGCTGCCAAGGACTATTTCTGATTGACAGCAATTTTAATAAGAAGTAAAGTATTTACTGCCATATAGTTCCTTGGATTTAATATTTTATTATCTGAACAATTTGTATGAACATTTGAATAGGATTTTACCACTGAATGTTACTGCAATGGCCAGTTTCTCAAAGCTTTATCAGCTGCCTTCAAACACATTCCATTTCTGTACTTGTCATGGAAAAGAAAATCAGGGCAGTGCAGTTTACCTATTCTCATCTTGCAAGTCACTTCCAAGACCTGTACAAGCAGAAAAATATCTGATACAAATGCCAAGACTGGTACAAAGCTAGGGTGGAGAAGCTGACAGCAGAACTATTGGTCTCACTGTCCCTTTTCGACTGCAGAGGCATTAAACCACTAAGCAGATTTTCAACTCTGTAAAAGACTTTTAGCCATCTTCTTCTCCTAGCAAGTCTTCTCTCCTAGCAAGAATTAGCTCCCACATATTTGTGCATAAATATTTGCTGGGCTGGAAAGTAACGACTTTACTAAGTAAGCAGGTATCTGGAAAGACAGTATCATAGCTTTTACTTCATCTAATCAATGCAGCAGAAGCAGGTAACTCACCGATCGATCACAATCTCTTTCTGTCTTAGCAGCCCCTCTTTAATTTTCATTAGAGATTCCCAGTTGCTGAAGTCCTGATAGCTGGTAGCTGAGTAACTCTGGCGAGATGTTCCAGTCGGAACCTGCATAAAACAAGTGCAGAATTAGCCTCCAAAACAGTAAAGGCGAATAATATCCTAGATATTAGGTTATGCACAAAGTGGTTTGCTGTTCCAGGAACCTACCTGTTGTTTTCCAGTTTCATACAGATTTGCTTTACATAAAACGATCTGATTTATGAAAAAGTTTCTTGAAACAAACTCAGTTCAGTGTCAATGATTTAAAGGTTAATCATTTGTCTACTAAAGAATTCCTAGCTCTGAAAGTAGTTTGAGATTAAAAACGCATTTAGAATTTATGTACATAATTAAGACAAACGCCACAAAATGTTCATATCCTGCTGCTATTCTTGTAGTACTACAAACGAGGTAGCTTGATAGCTTTGGACCTGCTCATAACCGCAGATAATGGTTACCATGCACTTGCTTGACTCCTCCTTGTAGATTTAAAATCACAGAATCATTAAGGTTGTAAAATACCTCTAAGATCATCAAGTCCAACTACCAACTCAGCACCACCATGACCACCAAACCATGTCCCAAAGTACCCTGTCTACACGTTTTTTGAACACCTCCAGGGATGGTGGTTCCATCACTGCCCTGGGCAGCCTGTTCCAATGCCTCACCACTCTTCCAATAAAGAAATTTTCCTAATATCCAACCTAAACCTCCCCTGGCACAACCTGAGCCCATTTCCTCTCATCCCATTGCTAGTTTTTGGGAGAAGAGACTGAGCCCTGCCTCATGACAGCAATGAGTTCTCCTCTCAGCCTCTTCTTTTCTAGGCTAAGCAGCCCCAATTCCCTCGGCCGCTCCTTACAGCATATACAGGAAAAGAATTTCTCCTAGATGCGTGTGCATTTAAAATATAGAACACGGGAATATAATTCTGGACAATTTCTGTTTTCAAGACTGAAAGTTTCAGAACAGGTTTCAGGCTTTTCAATCAGCTTCACAAAAGCCAGGCTGTGTGTCTCACAACAAACTGTGATGACGCAGTTGAACTAAGTATGAACCAACAACATTATGGTTTGGAAGAGAACGACTAACTGGGATGGTTAATCGAGGAAAAAATATAGTCAGAATATTAAAAGTATTACAGTTATTTGTATATGTACACATATGGGAAGGTTTAACTTAGAACTTCTGTGATCAGACTGAGGGATGCCAGTAGCTGCTGCCATGAAGTATCATCTAAAACTTCCACTGGTTTTTTAATTGCTGACAAAAAGACTTCTCTTTATTATCGGGGAGGTATCCTGGACTGTGTTGCCTTTTTACATTTTTTGCAAGAGAACAGAAGGAAAAGAAAATGAAAACATGACCAATTTTTTTGATTTTACTTTAAATACATTTTGGGGCATTTTTACTTGTATTGCTCTAAAATGCTTTAAATTTAATTTCAAACTACACTAAAAGGTATTAAGACCAGGACATATCATCAACAATTAAAATTGACCAAAAAGCTGTCAGCAGTCCATGCTTCTGATCAAAGCTTTACTGTGAATTATCACACTGAACAGAGAGAATTTATTACCTAAACTTCCATACCATGATGTACTAAGCCATGGACCAAATCCTGACAGTTGTAGTCTCTTCTGTAAATTGATAAAGTTGGGTTTTTTTTCCCATTCAGTCTAATTCAGTTCAATCTCTAGTTTGCCCACTGATAAAATGGACAGAAACATATTTTCCCCCCTTCTAATTTATGACTAAGAGGAATATCTCCTCTGCTAAACAAACTGGATTGCTTCAACAGCAAAATTAGTTATGAATGATTTAAAAAAAATAAACAAATCAACAATTCTACACATTAAACACTTCATGCCAATTTCTAGCCAGACAAACCGAAAACCTTGACTGTGTTCCTTACCGGACAATATCACATACTGTATCTTTATTGGAAAGGCCACATTGACTGGATAAACAGTGCTTTTAGAGGAAAAGTAAAAAGCAAAATACTAAAACCAAATTTTCTCTTAAAGTAGTTCACTGATGTATGAGCATGGTTAATATTTCTTATCCCACGTTCAATCGTGATTACATCCCACAAGCAATAAAAACCACAAAAACATTTGAAATTTTTCTCAATAGTTGTGCTATAAGAAGTGCCTCATACAACTGCTTACTGAAGCATATTCTAGGTCCACAAGTTTTGTGGAAATGATATTTTTCACGTCTGCAATTTCTAGTAAGTCAGTGCATTAAAGCCATGCTTGTTCAAGTAAGTTCCATTAAAGGTGGCACTTGCACTCTGTTGGGAAGCACGGAACGGACAACGCTAAGTGCTGCTTAGGTTAAGATCTACCACCCATTTGTTAACACAATCAATTTAACACTTGTCTTACTCCACTTTTCATGCACAATGATCAATATTAGCATTAAAAAAATCCTAAACTGGTAAGATCACCTTGGCTTTTTTTGGTTTGGGCAGCAGTCTAATAAAACTTAGGAAAGATACCAAGTCATGATTCTTCCCGTAAGTAATACATGGGCAGAGCCTTTATGGAGCAATGAATCAAAAATTAATTTTGCCTGGGTCCCTCAATCCAGACCAGACAATTTCAAAGTCATCTTTAGCGCTTACAGAATACCTTGGGATTGTCACATATTGTTCTGTGTTACAGTTACCCACGTGATCGGCTGAATTAACAAGCATCAGCTCAAAACTATTTCAGTGAGAGTCTTTTGGTCACACGTGCCATGTCATGCAGTATAAAGTGACAACATCAGGAACTATCACTGTACTTCGTGTCATGAAATTTTTTCCTTTGCTTCTCCCATGCCATGTCATGCAGTATAAGGCAACAACATGAGGAACTATTACTGTACTTTGTGTCATCAAGTTTTTTCCTTTGCTTCCCCCAGTACACTGCTGAAGAATATTTTTCTCTATCCAGCGCAATACCATCATGTCACAGTCCACAAAAGAGAAAGAACAGTCTCTGATGCATCTGGGATATCTTTACTCTTCAGAGCCAGAAATTCCATCTCTACCCAAAAGAAACAATCCACAAGGATGTGAAATGATAAACAGGAAATGTATGACTTTATAAATACAAATCAAGGCATTTATTGAGCAAGGTGAATTTCGTCTTTAAGACTCAACTATAAAAAGAAATTAAAGACAACTCTGTAAAAGTGAACTCAACTGAAAACACTCTGGAAGCCAACAGCAGTCTCCCTACCCAAATTCTTCAAAAGCAAGTCCATTACTTCAACCTAGGACTTTTGCAAATTTAAGAGTTAGCACTAAAATTAGAAAGAAACCCTTCAACTTTGTTACAATCAGTGACTATACAAGAAGCAAATTAAATATTAAAGCTGAAAAGCAAGGCAATGAGTTTTGCAAAGTTAAGAACAGAGTAATATTTGTTCTATTAGATGCTAATGACAGTGTGGTGTCTTTTCAAAGAAAAATCTAATACATAAGGCTTCCCTCTCTGCCCGATCGAGATGCTTTGGCTTTGGAATGTATTTTATCTCACGGAGTATATACGTGCTGTATACACATATGTAATAACAAATCCGGTATTTTGTATTGTAACTATGTGCTTCAAGTTGTCACTATGAACAGATAAAAACAACAACAAATATTTCTATTTCTGTTACCATGTTTCAGCCAAAAAAAAAAAAAAAAAAAAAGATTATGCTATAAATACTTCCCCACACTTCCCAGAATAACAAAACCACTTCACTCATTTATAAGCACATGGTTTTGACTACTCCAAACAGCTTTTCTAGCTACTTTGAATGGTGTGGCAGCACACAGGTAGTTCACTTATATTCGAGTATTTTGTCTCCTAAGGACATCAAATCGAACAGTGAGAGCAATATACACTTTTAGGACTCATACACAGAAAGCCATGCGCAACTCCAAATCTTCAACTTGAATCCCACACAACTACAAAATAAAATACCAGCGCAAAACATACAGCATTCTTTCCCATCTGCCCAAGAAAATACAACTATTTTTGTTGCCTGGCACCTCTTCCAAAAGTATCACCCTTGGACTGAGAACATCTGTTCAGTTAAAACAGTATCCTCTGCACAGTGGCATCCAAAAGGTCCTCACTAGCTTGTTTTTTGACAAGGGTTTGGTCTTGACTTTCATGACCTGGCAAGCCTTCAAGGTGCTGCTGAGGCACAGCTAGCTGCTGGGGAAAAAAAAAAAGAAAAAAAAAAAAAAAATCTGTGTTGTACTCGTCTATATGCAAATGCTTATTGCTGGAACACACATTGCCAACTGATTCCATCATGTTTCTTAACAGTCGGAAAATAATTTTTCTCTGGACTAGAGGTTAACAACACTTGCATAACTCAGGCAAATAATGGTTGGGATTTTAATCATGATAATTATCTTACCCAGGCATACTTGTAGCTTTTGTCTGAAGCAGCTCAGTGTGACCATACGGAGCAGAACAGCATTCTGTATAACATGCTGTACCGCAACGCAAAGGTGGAATCCAAAAATGTCAAAATAACAGTTAATCTCTAAAAAAGCAATGGATTTTAAAGGTTTGCTGTTTGTGGGTTTGTTTTGTTGACTGTTGCAGTTTAAATAACTCAGCCCTGTCTATACAACAACTGTAAAGCTTTCACAGCCCACTACTAACAGCTAGCAGAGGGCCAAAAGTGATGGTAACTGAACGATCCCTTTTGGGTAATTGCTCACACTGCTCTGCACTGCCATGAATGCCGCTCCGTAGGTATCACTCCTCTCTCACAGCATTTTCCAAGCATTACTCTGGAGACAGAGAATTCCTTGCATGCCCAGTTAATCCAAGGCAAAGCATTGGCACAACCAACGTCAAAAGGGGCACGAGCAGTTCCTTTTGTTCAACTGACAGCAGAGGAAACAAATATACTTGGATTATCTATAATTTAATATGCAATTAAATTATATACTGAATATAATTTATCATAATACAAATGTCCCCACAGGCTTTGCCTCAGGGACACAGGGCTTGCCCTACACCACCTAAGTGGGCAGTGATGGAGAAAGAAGCCAAACACACCATTATCACAGAGCCAACTCTTGCCCTTCCCTCCCCCATGATGGGAAAAGGGTTACATCTGTAATGGCTGAGCAGCAGTCACTATGGAGCTCTGAAATCGTTCCCCACCCTGGGTAAGAAAAGGATTTACCCATCATCCCTTCCTTCTCACCCAGATTTCTCCCTAACAATTAGGCTGAGTGTTCCTGCTTGTGGCAACTCCGTTCATTCAGACAATCCTGGAGGATCATCTTGTTGCCAGAATAACAGGACAGGGCTACTGACATGAGAGCCATTTCCATGTGGGCTTTCTGCCACTACAGAGTGAGACCCATTTGGTTTGGCGTTGCACTATCATACAGGGCTTGAAAAAGCGAGCACATGAAGCCCTTTGCTAGCACCCTAACCCACTCCTCTTCGCAGTAAGCGTTTACAATTGTGATAACTCATTTTGTTCTGAAAGGAGGTGGCAATGCACCTCTCTTGGGGTAGAGAGAACTGCATTACTGTAAACATTGCAGGACTTTTAAGCTTTTCCAATAAAAAAATTAAATGTTAATGCAGACTACAGATAAGACCGCTATAATTCTATCTTTTAGAGCATAGAAAGTTTTCAAAAAAGAAAAAGGATTAAACAGTAACAGCATGAAAATGCCTCTTAAAAGGAGCACTCCCTCTAACCATTACATTTTTTTTTTTCAAGAATGTCTGTTGAAGCCTCCTTCACAAATTAAATCCCCATTGCACACAAGGCATTACAAGGCTATTAGAGGCCTCACAGACCTGACCCACACAAGTCAGGGAGGAATGTGACTGTCCTACGGGTCAGTGTTATTTGTACATTTACTTCTTCCCCAGCATTGTTTATACTGCAGCTGAGGCTTCTGAACTTTTATCAAGGTCAGGTTTGATAACCACAGCAAGACAGGAAGACATGATCCCTCACCACAATAACTTACAAATTAATTAAGAGCAAAGCATAGCAAGTACATGGTTGCTGAGATACTAAGAGAGATACAAAAAAACAAATGCTAAGGTCAGGCACTGTATTCAACACAGAGGAACAAAATAATAAGAAAAAAATATCAGAGATTTGTTACTGATGGCACAATTACAGTGTTTTGATAGCAACCGCACAGTCACTTAAATGTGTCATAAATTTATATTGCTATCAATTGAAAGGGGGCCTGTTCTCCTGCCCCTTCTCACCACTCAAAACATCCACACCTTTCAGCTCCCTCCTGACAGCTCTAGTCCTACGCTCTCCCCCCAACTCACACATATAAAGGTTATTTGTATCTAGGTCAGGCTCCTATCAGATTCGTTGTACAAGGCCATGTGAAATCTAGCACTGGCACACACTTCAGTGGAAAAGCAGTGTACAAGACAACACGTTTTGCAGTGGCACAGCTTTGTGCAGGATTAGCAGGAACACACAACCACAAGTTGAATTATCTCAACTCCACACAATGCCAAACCCTCCAAACATAGCAGTTTGTAGACTGAAGATTTTCGATGTTTCTGACAAAAATGCTACTCCACAGTTGCTGTGACACTGTGAGGCTATTGGCCAAGTCCTTGTGTTTAGATATGCGATCATTTCAAGGAAAGGAACCTCCATATGAAGGTGGCATAGGAGAGTAAAACCAAAAACCTCTTGTACTTCCTTATCTTTTGAAATAGTAACGCCTGTGCTGGTTATCTGACTTGCAAGAGCACAGGACCAGCAGCACAGTCCCAGCCTACAGTCAGAGACCGTGTGTGGGAAAGATGCGTCTGTGCTCAGAATTTGCATCCAGCAGTGGTTCTCAAGTAAACAGGATTATAATGGGGGATTAGTAAGGGAAGCAAACTGGAATGCTGGCCACCCCTTAACTGGTAAGGTTTCATTCCCTCTAGCATCCTTGACGGTACTGTGTAAAAACCTAAAGCAAGAAGGAAAGAAGTCCAACATGAACTCTGAAAACATTCTGCAAGATCCCTGCAGATGCACGTTGTTACCACACGAGTGAAGGACAGGCTCATGACGTGGGGCTGCAGCCACTGCGCCATCCTCAGTGACTTTCTCATCTCTGGCACCTTAAGCCACCACGTTCTTCAAGGGTGAAACCAGCACTCCTGGAGCTGCACGCGAGATCATATACCCTCTTCTGCTTATCTTCCTGCGAGCAATTACACTTCTCTTGCTTTTATGTGTTGTTAGAACATTCCTTTATACTCAGCGCAACACCAATATTATTTTTGTCAGAAATCCTTTCCATTTATATTCTGGCAAATGTTATAAACACAAAACACTTCTAGGTGCCACTTAATATGACGTTAAAAGCAACAGTGCCTGGAATTTTCCACTGATAACAATTGGGTCTTTCCTAAGTATAGAAGCACTTGTTTTATTAAGTGTTCATTTTATCTTCCTGTTACATTTAAATTCAAATGTTCTTTACTGAAAAAATAAATATAAAAACTAGAGATGAAGGAGAGAGAACAACTTCAACTTTTTTTTTTTAAGCTTCTAGTGAAAGGTTCACTATTAAAATCATTTTTTTATTTGTTTGTTTCATATTCTGGCCTGGAAAGAAGCATGACCAAAAAGCAACTACAGTTATTTAAAGCCCACAAAAAGAGCATTGTTTTAAGTGCTATATAAACATAGGACATATGTTATTCACTACAAAATCTTATAAACTGTACAAGGCAGATATGGATTAGAAAAAAAGAACAGATGGGAAGAGAAGACAAGGCACAAATCAATCATGAATGGAAGTACCCCTAAAACATAGACTATCTCAGCCATTTGCACTCAGGCACCCTCAGTCAAGTTCTTGTTGTTTATAAAACCCTTTATATCAAATGCATATTGCTAGTATCTACAAGTAACAGTTTACTGAGGGCCAGTGTTGGTTGTTCATTCACTACTTACTACTTCTGTTCACAGCTGAAAAAAAAAAAAAAGTGGATTTAAAAAATGACCTAGAAAACAGAAAAGAAGGCATCTACTTTTTGTCAGCCTGCATGAACTCTGCAAGGATGAGCTGTGCTGGCCAGCTGCACAGTTGCACAGAAAGGGGCAGGAACCCCTCTTTAACAGTAATAATGATAATAATGAGAAAGGAGTGCAATTTAGGTGAACATTAGAAGGCAAAAAAAACACTGCCACACTTGCCGTGCATTAATTGCAAAAAGAACATACTAAGCACAAAAGTATCAGATTCTCTCAACAAAACATGCAAACATATTTGAAGAGAGGTAACTCACTCTGATTTAATGTGAAGCAGGAGTATATATTTGGAGAAAACCGATAGCCTGAAATTTCTTTATCAAGGGTCCCAATTCCCCAGACAGAAGATCTTTAGATTCTGCAAAGGGTGTTGGCTCCCGAACCAGAAAACTGAGTCTCTCTTCTGCATTATATTTGGTTTAGCATTTCAGGACTTGAACACAATCATGAGTCATGAATGTAATATTCATCACATTTAACTGAAATTAGAAAGGAACAAAACACTCCCACAAAAATAAAGCAGAAACGTTCAAAATATTTGTATGACAACAAAGCCAAGTATTCACACAAACTCACAAAAGCACACTATACTGGAAAATGGGAACCCAGCACTGGTCTCCGTGGGCACTTGCAGACAGAACAGTCCAACCACGTTTCTGGAACCTCTGCATTTCAAGTTTTTCAGATGCAACTTCTGTACATGTTCTAACTGATAGCAAGTGAAGAAGGAATGATTAGGTAATACACTGTTTTCCACGCTCTTTTACGCTGATACATCAGTATTTTGGTTTAAACAGAAAGAACACACCACAACCTACAGCAATCACCAGCTCTCACTGCCATGAACAAAGATCTATAAAAGACAAACAAGACAAGGATATTCTACAATCAGCAGCAAGTGGAAGATTTAGTAAAGCCACTTTACTGAGGATTGGAAGACAAAAGCAAGTTATCTACGAAAAACAGTTTTGTAGAGGTGTCAGTTCTGCACAATAAGAATACAACACCCGTCTCCATTTGTTGGTGACTATCTTAAAAAAACTTCAGCAGATGGAAAT
The DNA here is from genome assembly GCA_020746105.1 of Trogon surrucura. Lineage (NCBI taxonomy): Eukaryota > Metazoa > Chordata > Aves > Trogoniformes > Trogonidae > Trogon > Trogon surrucura. The sequence continues at coordinate 56,644,479 of CM036618.1, forward strand.
TTAGAGGCATGCTCAGGTTTTCTGCTCCCACGGCAGGAATTCTCTGTTGGAGGAACTAGCGGTGTTGCAGCCAGCAAGCCAAACAAGACAGCACATGGACAAGATTTCCATTGCTTCAGGCAGGGATTCTACCACCATCCCTGTACAGCATCATCACATATCACAAACAACAACTACTCAGTCCAGTACTTGCTCCAGAATTTTGAAAATAGGTATTTTATTAACCTCATGTGGAGATACCATGTATGACTCTCTAAATTTCAGAGGGAATTAGGGAGGCTTTGCACCTGTGACAAATCCAGTTCTGGAATTTCAGAAGTCAGACATTTGAAAATCCTGGCCTCAAACTTCCACATCACTGACAAACAGAGGAAATGCAGCCAGTTTAACACCAGGCTGCCTGTGAAACCGGGAACCCCAGAAGCATGGAAGGTAGCCACACGATTTGTGTGTGGAGTAAGCGACAGATATTTAAACTGTTTGGCTTCAATCCAGATTATGAACCTTTCCCACTTGAGCTTACGAGGGGTACTTGAAACGCACTTGTCTCAAACAAAAGTAGCAGTATGATGTAAGGGTGCATTTGAACATCCGTGTCAGTGTGTGAAGGTGTTTTCCTTCCTTAGGAGATAAATTGGGGGGAGCCCTAGCACCTTCTTAATATAAGCAGAATGAGTAGAAAAAACTCACATTAAAGAAGTAATATTTCACAGAATCACAGAATGTTTGGGGTTGGAAGGGACCTCAAAAGATCAGCTAGTTCAACCTCCCTGCCAAAGTAGGATAAAATACAGGATTAAATTCCATCACCAGCAATTAGTACTTGTCACTTGCAAGTCTCAAAATACACCGGCCTTATAATCCTCATTCTGCACAAGGAAAATGAGACAAGAGCAAAGATAATTTGTTCAAAGTTCTCCGAAGAGCACCAAAACAGAGCAGATTCTCTAGCACGGAAACAATTTTGAAGGCAAAATATTCATCTTAAGCTACAAATGAGACTATCCGTACTTAAAGAAAAATAAATGTGTTAGACAATATTTTTGACTGAGGTAAAAAGAAAACCAAGGTCTTATCCATCCAGAACATCCTTGGAGCCAAAACGGAGATGAAGCTGTATATTCTGATTGACAGGATCTGAATCTATTTTTTGTCATGCTTGAAAACATCACACAGAGAGGCAGCTCTGCTGATGCTCCAGCTGGAGACTCCCTTTTGGCTCCAATACTGAGAGAAGGAGAGGGGGGAATGATTCCCAGCGCAGTGTGGAGCCACTCTGCCAGAAGCGGGGCCCTGCAGCAAGCCCTTCCTAGTATGCTGTCTCTCAGCACATCAGTAATACCAGTTATTTGGGAAGGACTAAAAGCTGATTCAGCAACGACTAGTTCAAAGTTGTGCATACATCTCTTTACCTATTTTTTTTCTGTGATCAAAGCTCAAAATAGCATTCTTAGAGCCTTCGGGAAAACCAAAAAAAAATCAAAAGAAACAGGTGCAAATCTGGTAATGTGGATGAGATTCGCAATCGTCATTTTCCAAATTCCAATCCACTGCTATTTCCATTAAGCTATACTCTACCCACTAGTCAAATCCCAAAGACTTGCTAATTCTCAGTTCACCTTCCTGCACTGTCATTACTAAGGTATTTTGAATGAATGGAAATCTGCAACACCCTCCATACAGGGAGAGATGCACCAGAAAGCTCAGTCGGTCTGTAGACAACTGAAGAGATCCTCCATACTTTTGCCTTTGTAGTCCTACATGCTGAAAACATCACACTGAATATTCAAGGCAGGTGTGGTTTTCAGCCCCATAACCCTAAGAGCATAGTTGGAGATCCTTTTTAAATCAAAACGTTCGCTTTTTTCCTTTCCCTTCCTCTCATCAAATATGCTCATACTCTGTTCACAGCAGTAGCTAGTAAATGAAACTAAATTAAGTAAAGCACCATATCCTTATCTGTATACTTTTTAATCTACACAGGAGTTACTGCAGTCTCAAGAGTTTTAAATTTAATGTAAATGCTGCAGCTTATTGCAAGAAAAAAACCAAACTATAAATATACATTTAGTGTCTTAAAACTAGGGTTAGGGTAATCAAATATAACATGAATTATGCAACTATACTTTAACACAGTAATAGGCTCATCTAGAAGGTGGCAAAGTTCATGTTTTAGAATGAACTGCCTTTGTTTTCATTTTCTAATTCACAGAGACGCCAACTCTATTTTTATAGCAAATACTTATATGACCAACTGATACAAAGGACTGTATTTCAAAACCACAGGAACAATGAATTTACAACAGACATGACCAAAAAGAGGAAAGTAAATATTTTCTTCAGTAAGAAAGAACAGGCACTAGGAGCAAACTAAAAATTTATTTTTGAAATAAAGGAGTTATTTTTTTTTACTGCATTCATAATTGTGAAAGAGAACTTAATTTCTGGAGAGTAAAAAGACATTCTGTTATTTAAATAAACAAGTGATTTCTGATGAAGTAAAAAAAATAAATAAATAGTGTTAGCTATGAACTACATGCAATAAAGAATGGAAGTGATAGATAGTGGACATTCACCACGGGAATTATGCTACACTTATTTATAGCCACTCTGTAGGGAAAAAAAAAGGAGGGGGCGGGGGAAAGGGGTGTGAAGCAAAAAAAAAAAGGGGGGGGGACAAAAATCAAAAAAGCAACAAAAATAGTAAAACAGGGGAAAAGAAAAGAAAAGGAGGCAGAGAAATGGGCAGAAAAAGCAAAAGACACCCTTCTGCTACACCAACCAAGAGAAAGAAAAGTGTCTCTGGTTCACATTTCCCATATACACATCTCAAAGGACCAACTAACATTAGCCTCAAAACCCCTTAAAAATCTGATCTGTGCCATCTCGGGGGTTGTTCTGACCGAAGCTCCCCGCGAGGCACAGTGCTGAGGCTACTGGTGTCCAGGCTCCCCCTCCGCACCCCCGGAGGCGGTCGCCACAACGCTCGGCACGAGAGAACCCTCCAGCCGCCGAACGCCGTCAATGCGCTTTTCGCTTCGGCGTTCACGTGTTTCTGTCCAGACAACCTTCAGCTGAAGATAGGCAGCAACTAAATCTAAACCCCCATCGCTTCTCCTCCCTTCTGCAGTTACTGTTTAAGTGGAGATAATCCAGCACCACCGCTTGGCAACTGGAGCGCAATCTTCCAGCTTTATCTCTCCTTCATGTGCCTTTGTCCCGCCGTTCATCCATCACTCACAACATGTCAAATGACACAACTAATCTCCGTGTTTCCTAGAACAGTTTATCTCAAAGACACTCAACACAGTTTCTTAGGTATAAGGATCTCGGCACCCCACCTAAAGCACATTGTTCAGCTTAACCAGTTGAGGACACCAGTAAATACCAAAATACAGTTCCCTCAGGCATTTCACAGAAACTAAAAAAACCAAAACCCTTCCCCTGTAATGAAGATCACCAAACCTTGTATTCTGTATCACGTTGCATTTTTGAAGGCACTTTGAAGCATCACTGCAATTAACTGCTGCAGTTCAATTATTTGCCCTTCATTAATCTAGCAAAAAAAAGGCCACTCTTAAGAAAGCAACCAGATATTTGGAACAGCACAGCTTTTTGTGCTGTCAATATTTTGTTGCAAAAACAATTTAAAAAAAAAAAGAAAAAAAGAAGCTACATGGGTCAAGTGCATGCTAACTGCATTGTCTCCAAGCGAAATAGGTGTGGGAGTACAGGAAGAGGAAGGACGCTGTGGATTTTTAGGGCAAGGCTAGGCAAATTTCTTGTTTCCCTACCTCTCTCCTAACATTGGGTCAAAGGATCAAAGACAATAAACAGGCGTTACACACTTCAGAGCCTTGTGATACACTTCAATGGTTAAAAGTTCATGCCAGCAACAGCAACTGAAATGAAAACACTCAGGCTGACCTTTCCAAAAATGTCTTTGGTTAGTAACCAATCAGATGATCGGTCCTGCCAGAGCCTTCAGCATTCCCAAAATGAGAAATATTTCAGCCCAAGTTGTTTTCTATTAATTTATTCTGTACAGGGTTGTTTTTTTTTAAATCACTTTGCAATGGTACAATTTACAAGTTGCAGCTTCAAAAAAGTTCAGCTTGTTTATAATGAAGAAAAGGCAAAGATCAAACTAATCTAATGACCGCCCAACGCTTAGAAAAAGTAAATACTTCTTTTCCCAGAGGAGAGTATCACAACACAAAGCCTGGATTTCTCAACAGAGCCACTGCCTATAACGCTAACAGAGACTGCAAGTCTCACTCTACAAGCAGGAGAATCTGCAGCCTCAAAGGCAACTTTGTTCACATGCGTCTAAAAACCACCAAGATCCCAAATGCAAGCGAGAATCACTGAAGTCAACTAAGCATTAAAGGAAGCATCAGGTAAAATGTATAAACATATGGGTCATAAATCTATCAAAATCAAGCAAAAAAAAAACTTCAAAGGCATAAAAAAATGTTGCCATCTCCAAATTGCTTAGGCTATCTCCTTACCTGGCGTAAATCTAGAATGCTGTTCACTGCAGCTGAAAATATTGTTTTTCCTGTATTTTTAGAAGGAAGAAAAAATTCCAACTCCCTTCAGGTTGTATCAGACCTGCAGTACAAATATAACTGAAGGACAGATGAACTGGGTGCTTTCCCTTAGCAGAGATCAGCAAAAAGTGCCTTGTAAGTCACATTTGCTGATAACTGGATGGCTATGGGTGATTACACATGCTGAACGGAGCATCTCAGAATCAGGCCAGAATAATACTGGTTACAAAACTGAAATACCTCATTTTGGTGTTCAGCTTCAATACCAATACCTGCTATTCTGTCGCACCTGTACACATAAACTGGGACATATCTGTGGGAGCATCTGCCCCTCCCTTCTCTTCCTTTTCAGTTACTTTTAAACCAAATGTGCAACACAAGAACCTTAGCAGTGTGGTATCATACCGGTACACTCACAGTATGAAAGAAAACTGCAGCAGCACCATGAAAAAATGCAATAACCTTCAGACTTAATGCTGAATACTGGTGTATTATAAATAATTGGGCTTGGGTTATGGTTCATTTCTAGGCAGAGTTTTGAATTATCAACAGATCAGATACTGAGATCTCAAATTCCTCACACATCATACAGGTGGTCAGTGTCTACAGATGGAATTTTAAAAACAAGCACATGAAAGGCAAACATAGCACAGGAAATTATGGCCAACGTGAATAGAAGTATTATTATTACTAAAAGAGCTAGTAGGCTGATGTATAACACATCTCTTTTTGGACATGATCCCAAACTTCAACCGGATCTCTAAATAAATTTATGAGAAGAAATATGCTCTGGTGGCAGATTTCTAATCCCACTGGAGAAAGCCCAGACCATCTCCATTTAAGGTCAAGTGAGCAACAGTTACACTTTTTTGCTCCCCAGAACAAAATAAAGTAGACCAGAACCACCAACACAAATTTCTTATTTTTTATTTTTTTAAAAGCTTTTCCTTTCAGATATCACAGAATCACAGAATCACAGAATGTTAAAGGTTGGAAGGGACCTCAAAGATCATCTAGTCCAACCCCCCTGCCAGAGCAGGATCACCTACACTAGAGCGCACAGGAACGCGTCCAGGCGGGTTTTGAATGTCTCAAGAGATGGAGATTCCACAACCTCCCTGGGCAGCCTGTTCCAGTGCTCAGTCACCCTCACAGTGAAAAAGTTTTTCCTCATATTTTTCTGGAACCTCCTGTGTTCCAGCTTCCATCCATTGCCCCTTGTCCTGTCAGTGGACGCCGCTGAAAAGAGCCTGGCTCCATCCTCCTGACATTCCCCCTTGACATATTTATAAACATTGATGAGGTCACCCCTCAGCCTCCTCTTCTCCAAGCTAAAGAGATCCAGCTCCTTCAGCCTTTCCTCATAAGGGAGATGCTCCACTCCCTTCACCATCTTTGTGGCTCTACGCTGGACTCTCTCAAGCAGCTCCCTGTCCTTCTTGAACTGAGGGGCCCAGAACTGGACACAATATTCCAGATGTGGCCTCACCAGGGCAGAGTAGAGGGGCAGGAGGACCTCTCTTGACCTACTTGCTACTCCCCTTCTAATACACCCCAGGATGCCATTGGCCTTCTTGGCCACGAGGGCACATTGCTGGCTCATGGTCATCCTGCTGTCCACTAGAACCCCCAGGTCCCTTTCCCCTGCACTGCTCTCCAGCAGGGCAGTCCCCAACCTATATTGGCACATGGGGTTATTTTTTCCCAAGTGCAAAACTCTACACTTGCCCTTATTAAACTTCATAAGATTTCTCCCCGCCCAGCCCTCCAGCCTGTCCAGGTCTCTCTGAATGGCTGCACAGCCTTCTGGTGTGTCAACCACTCCCCCCAACTTCGTATCATCAGCAAACTTGCTGACAACATTCTCTAATCCCTCATCCAGATCATTGATGAATATGTTAAACAGCACCGGCCCAAGCACTGACCCCTGAGGGACCCCACTAGACACAGGCATCCAGCCAGACTCGGCCCCATTGACCACAACCCTCTGGCTTCTTCCCTTCAACCAGTTCTCGACCCACCTCACTACTTGGTCATCCAGACCACACTTCCTCAGTTTACCTATGAGGATGCTGTGGGAGACGGTGTCAAAGGCCTTGCTGATGTCCAGGTAGACCACGTCCACTGCATGGCCACCATCCATCCACCTGGTTATGTCTTCGTAAAAGGCTATCAGGTTGGTCAAACATGACTTCCCCTTGGCAAAGCCATGCTGACTGCCCCTAATAACCTTCTTATCCTTGATATGCCTAGAGACAGTGTCAAGGATAAGATGTTCCATCACCTTTCCAGGGATGGAGGTGAGGCTGACCGGTCTGTAGTTACTCGGGTCATCCTTCCTGCCCTTCTTATAGACTGGATATCCATAGATGTCTGGACCTCTTCATGCAGGGGAGAGTCAAAAAGTACAAAAACATGCTCACATACACCACCTCTACCTGTCAGACTGGCACGTCCTGCATGAGGAGCGTTTTGGCATCTGTCTCGGAACCCCATCAAAATCCCCGTGAGTTACACAAGGGAGCAATACCAAGCAAACCCAGAAATACGTTCTTGAGAGAGAATTCAAACAAGCTTGGTGTCAGAGAAACAACAATACAAGACCTACAACATCCACATGCTCTGAATTTCTGCATGATACTGTTAAATAACAAATACATTTTCGACCTTAAAGTTTATCTGAGTTTAGGTATTTACAGAAGACAAGTGTTATATTTCTGACGAGATACAACTATTTTTATTAATGCTTTACCTTGCACATGTAAGAATCATTCTCTAAAAAAGACCAAGCTACGACTGTGTCAGCACCTCATAAACAAAACCACCATTCATTCATGGCACCTCACTTCTAAAAAGCTCCAAAGTGATGATCAGCTCCAATTCTCTAACAAAAGAAACTGAGAACTTGGGCAGAGTAACTAAATAACATGATCATTTTACAGTGACTTGGTAAAAGGGAGAAACTGGCATCACAGCTACTTCAGGGCTGGGTGTTGGACTTTAATAAGAAAGTACAGAGGTGAATTTCAATAGCACAAATCTCATATTACATCTTACAAAAAGCCAACAATGCAATCATAGCACTACTTCTGCTGGATGACAGCATGCAATAAAAAACATGAAAGTTCTCTCATAAAAAGGCCAAGTACAGTTTGCTTGACTGTGAGAGATTTATAATGTTAATAATGCCATTATAAGTAAATTATGAAACCCTTTGCAGTAGTAAAGAACTATCACTCCTCAGTGTGGAGATATTCAATTAACTTTCAACTGAAATATGTGACCTTAAGTTTCCTGGGTTTGATATGAAAGGATAACAGAGAGCAGGCAGATTTATTATATTAAAACTGAGTTGCTAACTTCAACTACATTATAACCAATTTTGTGGAAGAGGAGCTAAACCTTATGTACAGAAATAAAGAGAGACCTCAATTTGAAGCAAGGTGGTACATCACCTCCAAGGTCTTTCAGTCTCTGGTTTGCAGCAGGGCTTATAGGGAATGGGGAAAAAAAACGTGAAATCAAACTGAAAAAAACCAAAACCCACAACACGTCATGCCTGGCTTCCTGCTCAAAGCCCAGCACTAATCTGTGCTAAACAATTATTGCCAAAACTGGATCTGTAAGTGTTCAGAGTTAGGCTGAGCTTCTGTATTTTTGCTTGCAATTTCCAAATCAGGGGAAGGCACACAGTTGAATCCACGCGGAAAGCCTGACACTGGATGCTCACACATTCAACAGTTTTGTCCTTTCACATGCAGTAAATCCCCCGCTTCCCAGATGCACGAAACCTGCTCCATATAGGCACTGTGGTCTTGTGTAATATTTCCCGACACTGGGTAATGTACATCAAACAGCCCGCAAAGTAGCATCCAGCTGCTACTCCTGTCCAAACCAAGAGAACGGGTTCTCAAAAAATCACTTGGATAGTTTCTAGTCACAGAAAGAGAGAAGGGTGAGAAAAAGGGGGTGTGTGTTTTAAAGGAAAGGTAACTGCTTGAAATTATATAGGAATGATAAATTTCAGAGATTAGCCTACATACTCCAGATTTGGGGAAAAAAAAAAATAATTCTCTAACCCATAAATTAACACAAAGGTTGGAAAAGACTCGAGATACAGACAAATTGCTTCAGCTCAAGCATTGCCAAAAGAAAGATGACAGTGGAAAACACACATCCTGTTACACTGCAAACTGTGTAACAAAACCAGCTGTGTAACAAAATTATCAAACTATGTACATTAAAAGAAACCCCTTGTACCAAAGAAAATCCTTCCAAGTCAAAAACCCATAGGAAATGTGATCACTCACACTGGAAATGTGGGGGTTTTACGATGAAGCAACATTGCTGTAGCAGAGGGAATGAAGCCAAAACAGCTCCCTGAGCAAATTCCCAGTTAAGTTCTTGTTTAAAAAAAAAGGCAGGGTGTAAGCAAAGCAGCTTTGCTACCCCAGCAAAGCGTGTCGCTACCCAGATCCCTTCATCCTGCGGCCGCGCAGGTGGTCTCCCTGGCACACAGTCCCCTTCGCCAGAGGAAAATTGTTGCCCATGTTGGATACATCACTGTTGCCAACAAGTTCAGAGGAGCAACCGCCTGGGTCAGAAAGCTGGGACGGGACCAATCACAGCTTGGGAGCTGCCGAATGACACCGGGAGCCCTGCCTCTGAAACTGTTGTTAGTTTTTTCCCCACTCAATCTACTTCAGTTGTTCCCACAACTCGGTCAGAGACTCGGACAAGGTGCCAGAGATCTACAGACACTTCCCACAGCCCCGAGCAGCCTCCTCTGTGCTTCACTCCCAGTCACGCCAGAGGTAAGGAACCCTGCTTCTTTTCCGCTTTTAATTTCGAGAGCAAGGCACTGTAGCTGTAGTTTTCTACCAGAATTCCTCTACTCAAACTAACAGCTGGTTATAATTGTTTATCAAATATAGGGACACACAGACATCACAGCTCTGAACCAAAACTGTAATGCTGTGGGGGATGTATTTTAGTGACAATAAAGGCAACTGAGATTTTTCTATGTGCTTGTGGGACACGCTAGCTGCCCTTGGTAGACATTTATACAAGTAGCATTACACCAGGATGTGAACAGCTGTCATCGTTTTCCTCAGACCTGTCTCTACTTTTTACATTTAAAATATTTTGCTTGGTTTTAAATACAAAATCCACAAAGACAGTAACTCACTTAAAATGTAGAGACACTTTTGTTTTGCCAAAGCTGCGTAACCATAAGTCCAGCAAAAGTAAAGTTCTTCCACCATTTAACTCAGAAAACCATTTTCCTGATCTAATACATTGAGAGAACAAACCTTTTCTTTGTTCTATAATGAAAAAGTACCCTTAATTTAAAAGTTTAAGTGGCTTATAGCAGAACTAAAACCAAAATTCACATTACTCAAACTGCAGTTCAAGCTACAGAATTCATATAACATTTTGGCTGTGAATTTCTTCAAAGGTCTACTTTCTTCTGCTGGTCATTGCAACTGCCAAGCTTGTCCTAGAATGATTCTAGTAACAGACAAAAAAATTAGCTAGGATTTGCTATATCAGGAACCAAATTTTGAATGCAGAAAGCAATCCACTTATTTCCAACTAAGGGAAGCATATACACACTGTACAACAAAACACAATGCCAGTTTTAAAGTCACTGCAAACAAAAGAAGAAGAAAATGAGCAGAAGAAGAGAATGGGAATGTGTCACAAAGAACATCTGAATATTTAGATACACAAATATTTTTTAAAGTAATATGATTACTGAATATGTAGGCCTCTCAGGAATTTCTCCTTACAATCATGTTGCCCCCTTCTATCAATTCATACCTTACTACTTAAGTCTACTTAAGGTTCTGCTTTTAGAAAATACAAACTTAATATAGACCTTAACTTTGCGAGGCATGTTTTCCCTGTTACCTGACACAACTAATTCCACTTCTTTCTACTGACTGGTAAGCAACAGACAAAGCTATACGCAGGTGCTCGGTTTTGTGCTCAGTAGGTTTGTGCCAGTTTTCAATGTCCAAGTACTGGAGGTGTCAGGACATCCTGTCTCTCCTGAGGCTAACAACTTGGTACAAAGTTTTCTAAAAAACTGGTTCCAGTTGGCAGAAGCAGCACTTCAGACCTCCCAGCGCCTTCAAACCAATGCCTACAACGAGCAAGAAGATTCAGAGAGACTGACAGATGTTTTTCCGAGTCTTAAATTCCATAAAATGTATTTTCAAGTGAAGAGAGGAATTTGGGTTTATTCTACCACTCCGGGAATCTCTCTCCCCCAGTACAAACCCTGTGCACACACATTGAAAAATACAGTTTGTGCATAATGCCTACAAATTGAATATACACATAGGAACTTAACTGCTGTAGGCAGCTTTTTATTAGAATGTACCCACAGCTACGGCATGTTAAGATGTCTGTTCATCGGAATTCTATCCTGTCACAGCATTAGGTAATTTAAAGTAGATGGGTAGATGTGGCTCAGCTGTTAAGCTAAAACTAAAAATTTCACACCTATAACATACTCTTGTCATAGGCATCTAAGCTCTAAGTAGCAACAGTGGAAAGTCACGACAGAAGCACCAGCTACGTAGCAGGTGATAAAAAAGTTAAAAATCAGATGTGAAATACTGCATTTAATTTGCAGCAAATAACAACCTTCTCCTTTTTTTTGCCACTCATTTATCAAGACAAAAACACCGTATTTAGAGAGATTCAGATTTATCTGCACACCACATTTTTATTTTTAAAAGTTGATTTCTCATCATCTGAAGAGGTTACGAATGCAGTGTCTTCACTGTGCAATATGAAACTCACTAAAATCAGTTTATAATCACGTGATATAAAGGTGATTTTCAATTTATTTCAGATCAGTAGCTAAAAAAAATGTATGGAGTACACTTACACAGCTACAAGAGAAGTTTTTTATTTGCCTTAAGAATAATTTGATTTAGGAATAGAAGAGTAGCCCAACTGGAAAAATAAAACATCCTCCAGGAAATTAATGCTCCCCAAATTACAGAGCACTTCACAACTGGAAGATTGCTTTTGCTTTCTAGGGATTAACATGAGCTCTTAAGAGGACTTTCCTGGCATCAAGTTACTTCTCAGAAGTTGCATTTACCTGCTACATTCGCTGCCCTCCAAGTTGCTAAAAAGGTTAAAAGTGCAACTTACAGCACCCTGTTCCACTTGTATGCCAGGTGTATTACGGTTTGTACATCAGTTCAAGCTGCGCTACCACCTTCCCATGTAATAAGCAGTGACATGTCAACTGTCAAAACCTAACACGCAACTTGAAACGAGGTGATGAGCGTGGAGGCTGAAGCACCTGCCCAAGATCCCACTGCATGCTTCTGCAGCAGCTGCAGGGAATTTAATTCAGACTTAAAAACAAGCGCAAAGCATTAGCTCCCAGGCTACTCTAATGGATCAGAACACAGATAAAAGCCCTGGTTATCTGAAATGTACATGGGCAATTTCCAAAAAGCAAAATGCCAAGCCTGGTGTGTTGAGCTATTCATCAGCCCGATTTTTTTTGGTATCTACCCCTTTCACATAGACTTGAAATACAGGCTCTTCCTGGCGATCTTGCTTCTAGAAGCTTGAGAATAAAGCTAGTCAAAAGAAAGATTTTTAAGAGCAATTAATTAATAAGAGAGAGAGAGAGAAAAGAATATGAAGTGTGAGCCTTCCCCATCCTCCCCCAAACACATGAAAAATATTGACACTTCAGTACAAAACAGACTTCAAAACAAAAGACAAAAAGCATAAAACTAGTTTGCCTTTCCTGTTACTAGCACTTCCCAAATTCCATGAGCTGAATTGTTGCTTCCTTGCCCATCCCAAGGGAATGCCTTCCACATATGATTGAAGAAAAATGACATTATATGCCACAAGTCAGTGTCCAGCTCTCTTCGGTGACAATGTACTTCAGCTGCAGTTTTCTCTTTCCCCTTGAGCAATCCCCTCCTCTATTTTCACATTCCCATTCTCTTCCTCTGCTCATTTTCTTCTTCTACTTTACTCCCTCAGTCTGCCCTCTCCTGCATTGTCTACATTCTTGCCTTCCTCCATCCCCATCTTTTTGACCTCCAGCCTTTTCTTTCCCCTTTTACACTTCCTTTTTCAATTTTTTTTAATCAACTTTCCTTTTTCTGCGGTCAAGCTGTTGAATTGGCTAATATCCCTAGTACTCTTCTTGACTGACACAACTGCCTAGTGCAACTCTCAGCCTAAAATCAGAAAAAGCAACAGAATTCTACGCTCCTATGAGAGGTAAACACAAAATCCAGCTGCTAGGGTACACCCTAGCAAGTCACCTCTATACTATTTATTAGTAAAAAAAGAACAAAAATTTAGAATTATGTCATTCCTTCACAAATCACTTCTGTAGTTGAAAAGTGCAAGCAACTTCTGTTTTGTCACTGGAAACTTTTATTTATTGAACTGAATTGACAGTAGTGAGAGCCACTAGAGCTCTAGAGCAATTCAGGCTGCTTCTTTCTTCCCTCCCTTCTCACCCCTCATCTTCCTCATACATAAAAATGAGATTTTCCAGACTCTGAGGTCTCAACTGCAGTGACTCCACATTGCCAGTGTTGAGGTATTTTACAGCAGGGTTCAAAACAAAGCAGTGCAACTTGGGATAAGATATATACCTTAACAGGGGGACAGCCAGTGAAGACGAGAAGCATGCCTACTCATCAACTGCAGCTGCTGTGCACAGGCAGAGCTTTAAAACCACACAATCCATAGGCAGAGGTGACAAAGGGCTCCAGGTTCAATTCAATTCCCAGCATTTAATCCTGCATGCTCACACAAATCGCCACAGGAATTCCTTAGGCCAGGTAATTTTTGGTGGCAGTTCTAAACACATACTAGATCAAGTATCACATAACTCGATGGTACGTTCTGCAACACTATGTATATGGTTATTAAGACATTTACTTTCAATGGATGAAGCTAAATTAGCAGGCATCTGAGCAATACACGGTTATGCAAGATCACTTTTATAACAATGTCCTTTCAGGGCTCCACTTGGTCATACAGCAACAAATCAAGTATTTCAAACCTCTTCTACTCCACTGATATCACTGCTGCATTTAGTAAACATATGACAGGAAACAGGCTGTGTCTAAAATTGCTGTGGCATTTCCAAAGGAGCCAAATTTATCCCGTGTGACTTCAATGGAGTCAATGCAGTTGCACCAGGAACAAGTGTGGCCCACAGTTTTCCCTTTGGTCACATACCTCCTCTCATTGTGAAGGACACCCAGGAACAAAGACAAAAATAACCTAACACAAACCAGGGAAATCTTCACTGACATGACATGTGACTAAGTAAGCAATAACTGATCAGTGCCTCGTTCTCAGGCATCAGGTGTAGGGGATCCCCTACGTACTAACACCCAGGGGCAGCCACACGACCCCTTCCTGCAGGTTCACACTGTACAAAATACAAGCCTTTCTCAGCCATTAGCAACACTGGGTTAAACACACAACTCCTGTGCAATACTCAGGCTTGTCATGCAAGTAACACTTTGAGTTTTAAAAAAGTATCAAATAGAGTTTGCACTTTTGCTGCATTTTCCTTTCAAGAAGTGGTGGTGTGTGCGTAACACTTCCTAAGACTGACCTAAAACACAGTCAGGGGACTAAACAGCAGAGAAATGCAACTATTCGTGGCAATGATCAGCCTTCATTTCAGTGTGACTGTTTTTCAGACTGTCCATTTTGACCTTGGTAGCCACCCATCGCAGCCGGGGTACTGAATCTGCTTCTCTTTATGCACACTTTAGGTGGGTGACAGCGCCATGGAGGATTAACAAGCAAGGTATGTGTTCATTAGTTGAAGCCCTGCACTTGTAAAGACAAATTTGTTGAAATACAGACACAGAATTTGCTTCCTTTGCTTATAAGAAAACTCCTCCCATAGGCAGGCTTAGAAGGTAAAACAACATGCGGGTGCTTCAAAAATTTCCCAAACTGTATGAGCTTTTAAATCAGGAAAACAAAGTTACTCTGTTTTGACCTTTCTTCATCCTTTGTCTACACCATTTTCTAGCTCTAGAAGGTACACATTTTAACTTTGGGTACTCTCCTTTTTTTTTTTTTTTAAGATTCTTTTGTATCACCCTTTTTTCTGATCACAAATATCCACAGCTCAACTCAGCTCAACTGAGCCTTCTGACCTAAGGCGCACTTCCTGAGCAACATCCCCCACCCATTTCAAAGTGAAGAATGCTTTTCCCCCCCCCCCGAGAGATCTCACCATCTCTCCTCACCTGTGTTGGCCTTGCACCTGCAATGCCCAACCAGCTAACACTGCTTTTTATGGAAGCACTTCACAGCCCCAAGTCTTTGCCCCTTGAGCCATGCAAGTTAAAGAATACGCAGCAACACAGCAGCACAGCTGCCTGTGTATGTGCAGTAAGTCTAACACTGTACACAGAAATGGACTTACTGTGCACATATGCAGGTAAAAATCTCATGCTGTTCCAGCCCTTCCAAGGACAGCCAGGACAAAGGCAGATATGTTGCTGCAGCAAATCACACACAGGTGGCACATACTCTCCATTAAAAAAATGACATCGCGAGTCACGATGAAGTCATCCTCGGGAATCACTGTTCTCTGTGCATGGTCTGTAACACCAGCGAGTCACACAAACTTTTTTGCGCTAGCGTAAATTCGTTGGTGGTTCACCTACTGTGCAGATAAACAGCCTAATGCAAGCCAGCCTGCACTGGTCTAGGAGAACAAATGTGCCTTCAGCCAAGTCTCTTGAGAATTCCTGTGCATGTCTGTCTTTTACTGCACTTGCGGAAGACGGTGACCAGCCAAGAGAACATATTACCTTGGCAAGTCCTTTAGCTGCTTAAACAGATGAAAACAGGTACAGTGTAAAGTCAAACAAAGCTGAAAAATTATAGTCACTACGAAAGCAAGTTCCTGGTGCACGTTTTGTTCACAATAAAGTTAATATCAACTATAGCTCAAGACATCATAACAAAAGCTGAAGTTCAGTTTTCAGAACAGATGTCATTACATGGAGTCCTCTAAAGGCACTAAAATACCCATGTGTAATGTGGCTTCTTTTGAAAGTCTCTTTTTAAATACCAACAGTACGACTGCAAGCACATGAATGCTACATATACAGCACAATTTTCCTCTCCAACCCCATGTGGAGGGGCTAAAAAAGAAGAGTGAAAAACAGTTTCATTTTAAAGTTTTCCATTTTAGCCCATTTAAAGATAAATTCATGGATAACAAAGTATCTCCAATTCAGTCAGATCAACATGTAATTTAGGCAGCAGATATCTCAGCAATGTTTTTCCTTCATCATGTGTATATGAGTGGAATTTCATTCACTAAAAAAAAAAAATACAAGGAGAGGCCTTTTGTCAAAGATATCATGACATACATTCATAAAACATTTAGTGGAAAATGCAGCTTCAGAAGCAAAAGTTTGAGATGTCTGTATCAGCATCATCACCTTGAAACCCAATTTTTCACACTGCGATAGCACCTACAGAATCCACCCCACCATGAGTTAAGCAAGTACACATCAAAGCCAGCCTTCCGCCACGGAAGTTTTACACAAGAGAGTTTCACACTGCAACTACTTATTGGGAGTTTTAAGACAACTGCTTCCATCTGCCACTAAAAAGAAGGAAAATATACTTGAAATAAATCACCCAAGAGACCAAGTTATATACATCCTTTATTTTGTTCCTTCTGGCAGCCCTCTGCCTTTGCATCTACATTTTGTAACATGTTGTCCTACCTGTATAACAAAAAAAATTTAGTCCCTACTGTTTTGTCTGTTGAGAAATATACTTCTAAAATTCCCTACACTAGTGATGCTTTAGCTTTTAAAATACACACCACAAAGAACTGTTACTTGGAATGTAAATGCTTCAACAAGAATTCTTTTCCTCCCTTCCAGAATAAGGTACTGGTAAATCAGATTACCTGCCCAGGTCAGTAATAGCCAGCAGTAATATACACATTTCCTGGCTAAAAGGTTTGTGACTTTAATTATATCATTAGGCTTTCACTTGTGCTTGAATAAATAAAGGTGGGGAGGCGGTTAGGAGTAAGACAGAAATCAGCCATAGCCTTTTCATAGACTTAAAGGATAGAGAGCTTGGGATTGAAAACAATATATCCATAATTTCCATTTTTACAATTCCTCAACACTGCTAATAAGCAATTCTTGGTAGACTTCAGGAGGAGAACCACAATATAGCACAAACCTAAACTCGAAAAACTATTTCTTTTAAATCTTATTTTGAAGTAGAAACACTGTAAAGGCTATCTGTTTACTTCAAGCTTTTTAGAATTTCAAAACAATCTCCATTTGCACTCATCCAACAGTTCCATATTTCTAACTTTTCACTTTCCTGCTTTCCCAGCTCCACAAAGGCTGTCTAAAACAAAACCAGAAGATAACAGGCACTTTGCACTGCTCCTGACAACTTCTCTTCTTTCCTGTCCTCCTAAAACCTCTGACCTGTGCCCTCCGCTTTCTTGCTGCCATGGAGAAGGTCCAATACATAACCCGCTCTGCTCTAAGGAGAGCCTCAACTATTGAAGTCAACCCACAAGCACGCCAGAGATTCCAAGAGCTCTTTGTGAATTTCTGCCTGATTTTAATTTGCCTCTTGCTGATCTGTATCATTGTGATGCTCCTCTGAAGCTCCAGCACTTCTCTGCACTGTCCTCTAGGAAAGGCTCCCCAGAGGGAAGAGAGACCTACACCCGCAACTCCCAATGCCAGGATCCTCTTGCGAGAGGGGATAGCACTTGGACTAGAGCCGTCTGCCAACCATTGCACTATTCTCTTTTACTACCTGCTACATGTATTAAATTCACTCCTCATCTGTGCAGAGCAGTCAGTGTTTAGAGCCTGTAACAAAGCTGTGCATGACCTAATGTGCCTGTCTCGATCAAGAGATGTCTTTTCTGAAGGGGGTAGAGTACTGGAGTTGGCAAGTTCCGCAACGTTTTAGCTAGATCACAAAAACAGTGACTTTGCTTTTGGGGGGCCTGACTGTTTTTAGATTTCTCTGAAAATCCTTAAGCCTTTGGAGGGTTTCCAAATTTGGCCCAGGGCTGCCCAGGAAGAGCTACAGGCACACAACCCTCAAGGCATCCTAGGAACGTTTCTGCTTTGCTTACTTCAAGGTGCTGCATCTCTGTATTACCAGCTGAAGGCACTCAAATGATTTTAACACTTTTAAGGGAATATGAGAACAAACCAAAAATATCTTCTATCCCAGAAATAAAAACTATTTCATACATGTTTCTCCCTATTAAAGGGATATTATGTATATACATACACACATGTATGTATACACATACACACAGAAATTGGATCTGAAAAAAAAGAAAAAAGCAACTTAATTTACAGTATTTTTCACTACGTACATCCTTACAGAACTGTGAAATCTGGAAAGTTTTTTGCAGAAAAAAATTGATGCTACCACACTGGTATTAAAGATGAAATTTTCTGTAGTCATTTAACTGACATGACAATTGGCACAACTCAAATAATTCTCAGAGTTCTTAATATTTGGCTTCATACAGCTTTATTATGGCCTGCTCTAATTAATGTAATAATTTCTTTAGTTTAAAACTATAGAAAATTTGGTACTTGGCAATGTCACACAAGGTGGCTTATATCTGATGCAGTGAAGAGAAATGTCTAGGTCACCCTTACTGCTGCAATTAAAGGATATCACACAAAAGTAATACCACCACCATCAACTGCAAATGCCTGTGAGAGAACAAGCAAGTATTTTCGTAAAGTATACAAGACATAAAAAATCATAAATTATTATGCACTGGAGAGAAAGAATTGCAGAAACATCTTTTCAGCGTGTAAATCATAGTCTTTACACATAAAAGATAAAGTTTCTACTCCTCAGCAGTAGACTTTCAACCCTCCCATGTGTGCTGGTATTAAGCACAACTCCTAGAAACTTTAGTTTTCAAATTTAAAGAAGGCTCAAGAATCATTAGATAGAAGTCAGACAGCAATTTCTTAAACCGGCATTTTTCTATCCAACTTTACATAAGCAATCCTATTGATGGATACAGAAAATCAAAACTTGTAGTCTTGTATTCTGCCTCCAAGACTTAATATTCCACGAGTAGAGGCTGCCAATGAGCAGCTGAGCAGGAAGGGAAGATATCTTTGAAAAAACTCTGTACTGGATGGAATGCAGGCAAGTCCAGTGGTGATGCACCTCCCGTCTGGCAAACAGATATGCTGAGACCAGACCTCTGAAATAAGGTTAATCACTAGAGGAAATTAGTTAGCTACTGTACTAGTAGTATTAGGGCAAGCACTGACGAGATTGGCAGCACGCATCCCCCTTGCTAGTTCGCAGAATCCTATTACAGAGTCAAACTGTCAATGTAAATCTCTATTTCCATCTCATGCATTCTGACCACTCTCACAAATGCATGAGATTTTAGCAAATGCACTTTCCCTATTAGTCCCTCTTCTTAAGAAAAGCCACACACTGCTCTTTGAGGAGGAAGACAGGGCAGAAAGCAGAAAAGTCAAGTTACTTTCTTCTCTAATAAAATCTTTTATTTTTGTGATGGATAGGGTTTCCAGTCTTAGTTTGCTTTGGAGGTGTTTCAAGAGACTTCAATCGGAAATAAGCGACAGTTTTACAGTACTGAAAACCTCCTGAAGGAAAAAGGTGTCAAGAGTATAAAAATATCAGCACATACCTTCTGAGGACACACTAGGATTATAGGTTTCACAAGACAGTAACATATAGAAGTCAAGTAAAGCATTGTTAAAATATAAAAACCCCATCCCCGCTCCGCAAAAAACAAATCCACCACTTTCCTCTTATGTACCCGAACAGCCATTTTTATTTAAAAACAATAAATAAACACAAGCAAAACCAAAGTATAAATAAACTGGAAACCCTACTATTATTTTACAGCAATGCAGATAAATTGCATGTACTGTAAGGTTCATTTGTGTCTTAGGATTCTGCTGATGAGAAAGTCTGCTACCATCCTCTATATCACTGAATGTGAACTCAACTCAGAGATAAAAAAAAAAAATAAAACCTTTTATACATAGTACAATCTTCTTTGTATAGTTATATATTGGCTTTAAAAATAACATCTGTATATTTATTAAAACGACTGCTTGAAAATACATTGTATAAAATAAGATACTTAAATACAATTCTGCTTAGAAAGAAGTATTCAGTAGATTATGAACTTGTTAAAGTTACGTGAAACCTAGTGGAGTGCCTCAAGGGTCGGTACTGGGGCCAGTATTCTTCAATATATTCATCGATGACTTGGATGAGGGACTAGAGAGTACTATCAGCAAGTTTGCTGATGACACCAAGCTGGGAGGAGTGGCTGACACACCAGAAGGCTGTGCTGCCACCCAGCGAGACCTGGACAGGCTGGAGGGTTGGGCGGGGAAAAATTTAATGAAATATAACAAGGGTAAATGTAGGGTCTTGCATCTGGGTAGGAACAACCCCAGGTTCCAGTATAAGTTGGGGAATGACTTATTAGAGAGCAGTGTAGGGGAAAGGGACCTGGGAGTCTCGGTGGACAGCAGGATGACCATGAGCCAGCACTGTGCCCTTGTGGCCAGGAAGGCCAATGGCATCCTGGGGTGTATTAGAAGGGGGGTGGTTAGTAGGTCGAGAGAGGTTCTCCTTCCCCTCTACTCTGCCCTGGTGAGACCCCCATCTGGAATATTGTGTCCAGTTCTGGGCCCCTCAGTTCAAGAAAGACAGGGAAGTGCTGGAGAGAGTCCAGCACAGGGCAACTAGGATGATTAAGGGAGTGGAGCATCTCCCTTATGAGAAAAGACTGAGGGAGCTGGGGCTCTTTAGTTTGGAGAAGAGGAGACTGAGGGGTGACCTCATTAATGTTTACAAATATATAAAGGGTGAGTGTCACGAGGATGGAGCCAGGCTCTTCTCGGTGACAGCCACTGATAGGACAAGGGGTAATGGGCTGAAACTGGAACATAAGAGGTTCCGCTTAAACTCGACAAGAAACTTCTTCTCAGTGAGGGTGACGGAGCCCTGGAACAGGCTGCCCAGAGAGGTTGTGGAGTCTCCTTTTCTGCAGACATTCAAAACCCTCCTGGACACGTTTCTGTGTAACATCATCTGGGTGTTCCTGCTCTGGCAGGGGGATTGGACTAGATGATCTTTTGAGGTCCCTTCCAACCCCTACCATACTGTGATACTGTGAAAAGGAGCTATTGATCACAAAACTTTCTAATTCTTTATACCTCTATTTATTCTCTTTGGGAGATTATTGTTGAAAACCAAAGTTTTACAATTTCCAGATCATTTACACATACTTAATAGTGCACATAAGCAAGCCTAATGAATTTTATGAAAATGCAATCAAATAGTTCATTACTTTTATGAGCCATAATAAAAATACCAAACACAGCATGTAGTTCGGATTAAGTTTTCAATTCTCTGTTCCACTCCACCCAAGGCTATGTCTTTTTGGTAAGTTTGTCTTACACAATAACAGTGAATAAAGGCAGCTAAACAGGTAAGAATCTAGTATCAGTCTTCAAAAAAAAAAAAAAAAAAAAAAAGGTAAAATTGCCATGGCAATTTTACACTGGGAAAGAGCTGCATCGGGGTCAAGAATATGTTTTAAAGATATGGCTCCTCAGACAGCTCTTCAGCAAAAATTGATGCATTTTTCTCTAAGTGAAGATATGATCCATTTCAGAACTGAAATTTTGCTCTGATCAAACTAGTCCATAAGGCACTTCAGAGGGCAGAAGATATTTGCATTGCTTTATTAACTCTTCTGCATCAAATTAGCAAAAACTTTTCTTTCAAGCAGAACTGATCAACGAGTGGAAAAACAAGCATAAAACACTCTTGAACAAAATTTTTCACGGAGCATGTACGAAACGTTTGCCCTCTTTCCCCCTCCAGAGCAGGAAGAACTTTCATGTCTACAGCAGAACAACAATCACGGCAGACACACACCCCCACACTCAGGCCGAGATGTACTTCACCTGTCTTTCCTCTGCCAAAATTAGAGCAGAGTAATGAACATAATTTACGGAGTATTCTTGTTCACATCTCGAAGCATACTAATATACTAGAGATTACAGACCAGATACTTGTATTTGTCTGGTAATTAAATAGTTTGTTAGAATACAGTTAGAAAATCCTTGTCAAGCTCTATGAGATCCACAGATTTCGTTTATTTAACAACAAATGTAGTGCTTTAATCTTTGACCTAGATGTTGAAAACTCAAAGAAAAAAATAAATCTGTTTTGGTTATGGAAGGAGATGAGTGAACACCTCTTGTTCATTTCAACGACTAAAATCAAAACAATATAAGGATTCCTTTAAAAACTGATACTCATCTCAATTAAAAACATGGTAATTAAATTATTTAAAACAGGCCCTACAGTTATTGTGATGGCTGACAGTTAGTCAAATTGATTGCTTTATAAGCCTATTTATTTTTTAAAAATACAAAAAAATGCCAGATGTTCCATTTTTGTGGAAAATAGAGAACTAAAGAACACTGCCCTCTTGTGACCTTCCCTAAAAACTTAGCTGCTTATTAAAGGAAGTTTTGACAACTTTTCACTGTTAAGAGCTGAGTGGTCCTATTTTTTTTCATTTATATATATATTTATATTTATTTCTATATATAAAGCACAATTGCTAAGTTATTAATACCATCTTAAAATAAGCTATTGCGTGCATGCTATTAAAAGCACTGAGGACACATCCTTTGCCAGCCCAATGTAGATTCTTAATAAGGCATTTGGAAAGCTGCAACGAACCCTACGTGGCACACTGCTGGCAAAATGCTCGCTGCCAAACCCTAGAAGGGTAGGAACTACTCGTCCTAGCAGAGGTACCTTTTGCCCAGCTGAGAAAGTTTTCTTTTTTTGTCCCTACAGAGATCTCTTGAAAGTGAATTTTCAATAGTCTATCGCTGAGACAGAGTAAATCTTGAGAACAGCAAGTCCTGTGAAAATCAAAAGGACCTGAAAAGTACCATACACATTAAAAAAAGAACCAAACTGTATAAAATTCAAATCCCTACTCCAATAATTAGGTCTTCAGGGGTTTGCCAGTAGTGAAATGAATGCCATCATTAACTTTAGGGTTTTATTATTATTTTTAAAGTATATAGGAGGGAAAAAAGAGGCTTGTAGGAGCACCCAAATTCCTTTCTTTTTTGGGAGGGGGTGGGGGGGGGTGGGGAATCCAGTTATTATAAACAAATTTTTTTTCCCCCCTCAAGTGACAGAAACTAAAATGTGAATCTACATCGCTTATGACTGAAGGAGCAACCCGAAGCTACCCGAGAGTCTGCTACAAGCACAAGAGGGCAGACTCATGCACATTATGGATCTTGCTAACAACAGAGGTCTCAACCTGCTACTCAATTTTCTCCTTATTGTCTTGGTTCTGGTGCTCGCGTTTATCCTCGTGAAGCTGATGTGAACCTCTGTGAGGCTCTGCTTCGTCCTCAAATCTTGTCTTGAGGGCTTTGCAATGATAACGTAGACACTTCGAACCATCTGAATATAAATATGGAAACACTGCAGAGACTGAAATATCTGACAGTTAGAGAAAGTGTTCACATACCTATTTTATCAGAAAGCAATCCTAAAAGCTGTGCACAATTATCTACCTGCCACTAAGTAAAGAAAGCATCTTGAGCCCTGCTGAGCACATGAAGAAATGCAAACAGGCATCAGCAGTTACTGTATTTTTCTCACTGCTACAGCTGACCGGTATTTAAAGATCTACAAAAGATCTGCAGCCTTCAAGGAACATCATTTCTGCAAAAGGGGACAGCAGATATCAAATTTTAAAAATGCCATTTCCATAGAACATGTACTTTATGGGAAATGATACGGATACAGTAGGAAGGCAGAATTAAACACCTACACTGGGTTGACAGCACGCACCAAATTACCCGTGGAGAGCAAAAGCACAGATGCTGTAGATGCAAACAAGGATATTCATGAAAAGCAGCTTGCAGCAGCTGAGATGAGAATAAGTTTAAAGATGAAAATGTAATTATTAGTTCCACCTTTTTTTTTTACCACCTACAGTTCACAGCAACACCTTAAAAGCCAGAAGCTGTTCACATTATTCAGCAGCATCAAAAGAAGCTGCTGACAGAACAACTGAAAACCCAATGACCGTTAAACAAGGGTTATCATAACTCTGCCCAGGAAGCCCTTAACACTGACATGCACACAAACAGCAGGTGCATGTGCTGAACCGCAAGGAGCGCGCTACAGCCTCCATAAGCCGGATTGACCACTTACGCACAGGTCAAGTGCACTGCGTGCGAGCCCCCAAGCCATGTTTGACACAGTACTTGTTACTTGCCAGTGCAATCATTCAGCCTGTAGCATTCAGATAATAGGATAGATAAAAGAATTGGTCTTTAGAAAATGCCTTTACATGAAAGCACACAACTTTTTTCTCCAGATTTGTATGGCCTCTCAATTCAGTAACTGTCCTCACCTGCAACACAAGGTGCTTTACAGGACCTTCTTCCACGGCCCTTTACGAGATGATGTGCCTTCACCCACAGGTCAGTGACCAAGAAGAGCTCACTTCTGCTGGGATTATTTGCCCAGCAGGTAGTTCTGCACACCCAAGATGTACTGAGAAAGAAGGTGGCCAGAAGCAGATTTCCTGCATCACACTGGGGCCAAACAGCTCCCTCTTAGCATCTTCTCTCCCCCTAGTACGATGTGGGAACGAAACACCCCGACACATACTCGCTGTGCGGTAACCTCAGTGCCACACATACATGTCTTGATGATCATCTGCACACACGCAGAAGGGGCAGATGTTACTCATGGGGTGGGGGAAGTCCCAGCTTCCAGCGCCAACGCACAACCCTGATCCAGCACACGCACTGGTGACCCAGCCCTGCTCACAAGTGCCACCTGTATTACAGAGCTGATCTATTTGCATTCACATTTAGGATTTCCAGACAATTGCTGTTGTTGCGGGGTGGTTCAGTTACCTGAGAGACACCCACCTACACTGGATCTACAGAAAGACTTCTCATGGGAGAAGGCAGTACGATAGAGAAATGGAAAGTTTACCCAAGTCCACGTTCCACTCTG
This sequence comes from Trogon surrucura, assembly GCA_020746105.1. Taxonomy (NCBI): domain Eukaryota; kingdom Metazoa; phylum Chordata; class Aves; order Trogoniformes; family Trogonidae; genus Trogon; species Trogon surrucura. The sequence continues at coordinate 56,669,192 of CM036618.1, forward strand.
TGCTACCTGCTCCAAACCTCAGGCAGCATTAACCAAGGCAGCACGGGTAGTTAAAATGAAAGCTTTTTTTCTCTCATTGGCTGTGAAATATCGCAGAATCACTCAAGTTGGAAAAGACCCTTGGGATCATCGAATCCAACCATTAACCCTACTCTACAAAGCTCACCCCTAAACCATATCCCCCTACTACTACTCTTTCTGTGAAAACTTTTTCTCTAATGGTCCAGCCTAAACCTACCCTGTTGTAGTTTTAAGTATTTCCCTCTTGTTCTATTGCTAATTACCTGTGAGAAGAGACCAACACCAATATATGTGCAACAAACATTTAAAATAGCTTCTGCAACTACATATCTACAGCTTTTCTATGTTGATACAGTAATATCCATTCCTGTCTGCATTTAAAGTAGAAAACTTTGCACAGCTACATCACTGTAAGCACTTTATCACAGATTTTGATAATCTTGAGATATTCTGCTTTTTAAAAACAAAGCAAAAAAACCTGTAAATTCATATACAAAGGATGTATCTCGTAACAGTTACATAGCTACACATTATTTAGGAGGAACTCTGCTGACGCTTGACACAGATGGCTCAAAGCACACCAAAACCACAGGAATGGATATGAAGTTCACTCTAACGTGAAGAAGAATAAACAACAAAAGAAAAGAAGAATCCCAACGAGATGCCTATTCACTGATACACCATTTGGGACTGTATAAAGCTTGCTGACCATGTGCTCTTCTGTATATTCAAAGTTTGCCTATTAGGTAAATGAGTTATCCTTGACAAAAAAATAAAAAAAATAAAAAAAAAAAAAATCAAACGAAAGAAGAAAGATGAGCCTACTGCGACCAACAATTACATATTTCCAGATCCAAAACTACACCCAAAGGAAGTCTATAAGGAACTCTGCCATTAGCATGTGGAAACAAAGGAGCCTCCTCTCAGTCAGAAATGAAAATCTACAACAAATGTCTAAATTATTCTACTGAACTGAAACATGCATTTTCCTGAAATGACATATAAAACTGGCAAGGTTTGCCAGTTAACCAGTGCCAAGTTTCTTTTTGCAATCGAGTCTAGTCCAAGCTTGGTTTCACATCGCCTGCTGGTGCTTACTCCAGACTGAGATCACAGATGAATCGTAACAAACAGAAAATCCCAGTTGTTGAAATATCATCTTCACAGCAAAAGGAACAGAAATGCTTAATTGTGGCTCAAAGCGAAGGAGCTCACTCTACCCACTGCATGTGGTAACGTTTTATCTTGCTGAAATGCTTAGTTTGATCAAAATGTGACATGAGAAAAATTATATTGAGCATAGAATCATAAGAAAAACTACCTTTGAGCTGACATTTAAGAATAATGTTCTGACAACAATGTTATTTGTGGAATATTACAACTTTTTCTTTCAATTAAAAGTTTTAAAACTTTGGTTTATTAATGTTTAGTTAGGCATGCATGCAATTTACTTCCTTCTCTGTTTTGAAATGAAGAGTGTTGTAGCATCTCTAAATTTCTCAATGCATTAAAATTTAATCTCCAGTAACTCTTACATATCCAGTATGAACAAGGCAGTGTTTTTCTCATTAAAGAAGAAAAAAAAAACAGTAAGCTAGATACATTAAAAGAAAAATATGCACTTAAGCAGTGTCTATCTATTACCTCTGCTATATTGTGGCACAAGTTAGTACACCATGAAGAGCTCCTAGAGACATCCTGGAAAAAAAAAAAAAAAAAGAGATTTATCCCGAGATGCCAACAACACTGCACAGAGCTAATAAATAGATATGTGACCTGAAACACTCCTTACCGCATTATCTCCTACGATTTTAAGAGTATGCTGTAATTTTAAACATAAATTCTGGTACAGACACAGTTTGTACCTAGATGCATTCAGATAAGAAGATAGATAATAGAATTGGGCTTTAAAAAATGCCTTTACATGAGACCACACAGGTTTTTTTATCCAGATTTGCAGGGCCTCGCAATTCAGTAAATGGGAACTGCTCTTACATAGTATAAGCATTTTTTTTTCCCTTAACACAGGCCCAGCCACATACTTCTTTACTTTGGAGGTTAAAGAAAAAAAAAGAAAAAAAAAAAAGAAAAAGAAAACATCATGTCTGCTGTACGATCAGCTGTACATTGAAAATAACTAAGCGTATGGTGAAATGTAAATTCAGAATGGAAACTGCCTTCACTGAAATACTGTTGAAATCTGCTCCTTGGCAATCCATGGGAGAACATTTATCTTCAAAAACCACACATTAAATAATACACATTGGCTAGAGAAAAGAATTTTCATATACAGCTCCATGCTACAAATAACCATAGACCAGAAACATACAAACAGCACACCCACAGCTGAATGAGGCACCCTCTCCAAAGGGCCATTCTATTGCTGACAGCATCTTTTCTGAAGCTGCAGATCCCACCACGTCCTAAAGAGAACCTCAGTGTTCCTGTAGGCTTTCTACCCAACACGCTGAGTTTCCCTTCTAGTGCACAGTAAATATTTCTTTTAAAAAATAATTAGACCTTTTAATTTGGGGAGCAAAATGTAACAAAAAACAAAAAAAACCCAACACAGTAAATGCTGAGTCCAGTCAAATTCAGGTTACTAAGGAAGAGGAGAATCTCCATTTTCAGAGTAATTAACAGTGGAACATCTTTCAATGGCTGTAATACATCACTCTTTGTAGAAAACTTAAATTCAAAACTTGTCTGATTTTATAAAAATAAAACTCTTAATTCATAGTTTTGCAGGGTAAACTGTCTATATGAGTCTGAGAGGGTATACAAATTTATTTGTAGACTGTATTGAGTCCAACAGCTGTTCCTGAACCATCAGTCCTCAAAATCAACTCAGAATGTTGTTGCCATCTATTTTTACTCCATTAATGACAGCTCCCCTCTATAGGCTCTCCTTCTAAAAGGCTACCTTAAAGATACACAAAGTTGCGCCAGGTTGTCAGTTAAAACAAAGTTACTTTTGTTTCCCGTTCATAGCAATGGTAGTTTTGAAGTAAAATGATGATAAACAGTAATTTTTAAGAGGAAAAGAAAAATAAGAAAGTAAATAGAAAAGTTTCTAGAGATATGGCTTCCCCCCCCCCCCCCCCCCCCCCGTTTATAAATCATCAGCTTCCTCTAGCAAAATCTTCTACTTTCTGATCTTTCTCCTTCCTAAGTATATCCACTTGGGACTGTATTTGTCTTGATTTCCCAGAAATAACTGCATATCAGTTCCCAGGGGCACATACGGTGATCTTTGGAGCGAGAAAAAAAACCAAACCAAACCACAAAACAAAAAAATAACCCATTTATACTGAGGTTTCCTTAAAAACAGGTGTCAAGACAAGTAGAACCAATCTCCTTTCTTCATCTCTTCTGGTATCCCTCCTCCTTACAGCTGTAACCTCTGGGCAGAAAGGCAGGGCAGGCAGGGAGAGCCTGCAGAGGACGCCTGCAAGAACCCAGAGGGTCAGTGCTCTTGCAGACGCTTCAACTTTCTGTTTCACTGGGTCCTATTTCACAACAGCACCTTCTCACTCGAGGAAATGTAACGGATCATATTTCAAGGTCCATCAACACAGCGCCAAACTGTAACAGTGAAAAGGCTCCCTAATCATAGAATCACTCAGGTTGGAAATGACCCTTGGGAACAGAGAGTCCAACCATTAACCCTACTCTACAAAGCTCACCCCTAAACCATATTCCCCAACACCACACCTAAACAACCTTTAAACACACCCAGGGATGGTGACTCAACCACCTCTCTGGGCAGCCTATTCCAATGGCTGATTACTCTTTCTGTGAAATTTTTTTTCTTAATGTCCAGTTTAAACCTACCCTGTTGCAGTTTGAAGCCATTCCCTCTTGTTCTACTGCTAATTACCTGTGAGAAGAGATCAGCACCAGTCTCTCTACAACATCCTTTCAGGTAGCTGTAGAGAGCCTCCTCTTCTTCACACTAAACAGCCCCAGCTCCTTCAATGGTTCTTCATAAGATTTATTTGCTAAGGCCACCAGGAACCTCCTCTGCACCCCCTGTGCTCTTAATGACTGTCAGACTCTCTGTGTCCTCCCTTCACAATCAAGTGAGGAGTCAGGGTAAGCTGAGCTAAGGCTGCAGCTTCAAGGACTTGCCCTTTTTTCCACGGTTGACTGGACAGCCAACAGGATCCAAGATCATTGCTTTCTAAACCAAGGGAGAGATGGAGATATATACAGAGAAAGATTACATACATATATATATATACACACACATGCATATATAGTGATTCTTTTTTATATATGTATATGTGAGTGTGTTTATCAATACTGACACAGCTATAAAACTAATACCAGGAGCAAAGGAAAAAAAAAAACAAAACCAAATTGTTCAGCAAAACTTCATCCTATAACCTTACAATCACCATTTAATGAATTCAGCCAAAAATATAATAAATAATGCTTGTGCTCCCCCTGTTGGCGCTGTCCTCGAAACACAGGTCAGCATCAATGCATGAACAGAAGTTTTTGAATAACCACAGTAATAGTATACGGAGCTTCATTCATTTCAAACATGAAATTTTGCCATCATACAAAAAAAAAAAGAGACAGTGTATTTAATCACAGTGAGAGTGAGAAAGCACTTGTGAGATGTGAAAAAACAAAAGCTGGAACTTGCTTTGACCTAAACCAGAGCTTCTAAAGCACCCATCCTAAACAAAGTGTTGCGAAAGGTGTGTAAAAGATAATGAAGAGACATATGCTTGCATGAAGGGAAGAAGTAGATGAAGCTTACTCTGAATACATATTTAAATCCGAAAGGAGAACCACTGGGCACAGTACTCCCCACACAAACCTCACAGCCAGCTACATGCCTCACAGGTGTTCGGGAAGCCTTGAATGAGTGGGTGGACTGAGCTCCTCCAGGGAGCCCTGCTGTCACCTCCTGAGCCCCCCAGGTGCTCTTCCATGCCACCAGTAGCCACCAGCAGCCCAGAGCCCAGCTGGCAGAAACCCCAACCCCAGCCTCAACCGTGAGGCCGCTGCTGTCACTTTGGCTCTGAGAGGAACCCACCAGCCTCTGCTCTCCACCCAGCTAATTTCTTTACACCTAAACCTTCAAAAAAAACCTACAAAAATGAGGGTTTCTGTAGTAAGAAGAGTAATATAAAAGGTAACTACCAGGAATGATGTCAGGTTTTTAGAGAGGCCCTTAAGGATTACCACTAGTGTGCCCATATTAACTGGTTTCAACTTTAAGTTTTAAAAAAAAAAAAAAAATCCATGTCACCAATAAGAGCAAAATTGGATCTTGGAATCTCTAAATTTGCCACTCTTTCCTTCAATATATGCTGGAAGGGACAAGAAAAACTGAGCACAGCTCTTTGTAAATTACTTAACATATGTCCAGGCTGAAGAAAACAGGGAATTTGCACATACAGCTGGATTATCTCTGCTCAAATAATATCCTAGCCTAACCGTAAGATGCCCCTCGGGAAAATTTACATATTGTTCATGATTTTTTGGCAAGCCAAGTTTACCTCCATAGGTAAACCTGAACATTTAAATTTTAGATACTGCTTTCCTTCACAAGGTATCTTTTCCCATTAGGGGAATAACTGGAAACAAAAATTGTGAATTGTCATTTTAGAAATGGTTATCTGTCTCTTAAAACCACATGCTCGATGTTTTCTATATGAAAATGGTTCAAGTATGACATAAAAACCACATTTATTTAAATAAACCATTTACTACTATTAGCTAATTCCAATTAGTTAAAAAAATAAGTGGTCATATCAAGCTGAATCCAGTTTTTAAGCGCTAGGCATAGTGATACTGAATATTCATTCACCCCCGCAGTGCACAGGAGTCATGCGTATTTTGCTGAATGTCTAAATGCAGCCTTTTTTTAAACTCATTCAGACCAAAATACATTCACATTTCCCCCATCACACTGTGAGCAAAGACTCACTTTAGAACTACTGGAAATCTTACTGTGCCCAGCTTCAGAAAAAGATCCTAGTTTCATGCAGACACGCAAAATGAATCGGAGTAAACTATAAGCAGATCCCAGAAAAAAACCACAACTGTTGGCACTCGAGTAACATCGAGAAATAAGCAGCAGTGTCCCCAATCAAAGTCTAAAAATACCATCACCCGATTAAGAGGCCCTGTTCCCTTTCCTATTTGATTTAAAAGCTGCCTGATGTCATTCCTCAGGTATAACAGTGATGCCACAGGATGGCAGTAAACCCCAAGCTTCAGCCTTACCTGCACGGGCTGTTCACCTCCTGTTCTGAAATCTTCAGGCTGCTGCACATGCCACGCAGCTACGCCGTAGGGCTCCTCCGCCGTCCTGCAGTCCAGGGGATTTGCACGTAACTGCTCCTTAAGCCACATTTGAGTCCTCACTGCTGGCTGTATGGGAGCTCCACCCACAGCCTGCGGGCCCAGAGTTGCGTATCTCTGTCCGAAAGCTTCACAAGCTGCTGCCGGAGGTTTGCTTTCAGGTAAGGCACTGTAGGTCAAGTCTAAGGCGTGTCTCCTACTTGAGGAATCTGATGCAAAATCGTCTTTGCTGCACGTTTCAAATTTGTATTTGCAGTCCAGCAGAGACGATCGTTTTTTCCCCGTTTCTTTGTCCTCAATCTTCAGCAGTTCCATGCTATCATGCAAGCAACTCGGTCCGTTTGTCCTCAATTGTGGTGACGCAGCTTTGTCTGTGCTAGCCCTGGAGTCCACGGAATGACTACTACCATCTTGGCTGAAGGTATTTGGTGAGCTGAGTCTAGACAAGGAGGACCACTTTCTTACAGGTCTTGCATCTTTCATGTCAAGAGAGTTGTCCAGGGTGCCCTGATTTCTGCCCCCTCCTGACCGTACAAAGCTACTACTCCATTTGGAGCCATCGGACTTGAAAGCTTCCCTGTGCTTGGAAAGTGAAGAGCTGGCATTAGACGGCATCACATGGGCAGTGGGAATAGAAATCAGTGATCGGCTGGGCTTAAAGGAGGATGTTCCACTTGAAGTTGAATGATCTGCGAAGAGAGAAATTTATCACGTAAATAAGTGCAACACAGAAGTCACGTTAACATCAGTACTCAGAGGGCAAAGCATCAAATTCAAGGTGAAATGTGATTCTGCAAAATGCAAAAATAGAAGGAAATAGATTTCTTGACAAAATAGGGTCATCTAAACCATTCAAGATTGAGATCTGTCACCTGTTCAAGTGGGGGATTTTCAGATTTATTTTGCTCGGGTGCCACCATTACAAAAAGAGAACTGTGCTAAGCGTAGCAACCGCAGCTCCAGACGCAATCCTCAGGCTGCGAGCAGAAGGCAGCGTTCACTCTCCAGCTTTAAGGTGGCTGGCTGGATTCTCCCCCACTCCATATAATATTAAGTAGCTTCTAGACCACAAATGACAGAGGCATCACAATTCAGGAGCTCCAGCACTGGCTCCTCTTTCATCACTCCTCGTTTTTTAAAGGCAAAACAATTCATTAAACGCACTTTAAAATGTCAGTGCTGGAGACAAGCCAGTGTAAATGGTGGCCTCTTGGACAGAGGTATTCATCCCTTTTGGATCTCGCTGGTTTCATACTGTGCTTCCTGTACTGGTTTTGGCTGGGATAGAGTTAATTTCCTTTAAAGTAGCTGGTACGGGGCCATGTTTTGGATCTGTGCTTTAGTTACTGCTGAACAGCGCTCACACAGGGTCAAGGACTTCTCTGCTTCTCACACATCTCTGCCAGCAAGTGGGCTGGGGGGGTACACAAGAATTTGGGAGGAGACACAGCCAGGACAGCTGACCCCAACTGACCAAAGGGATATTCCAAGACCACAGGGCATCATGGTTAGCAACAAAACTAAAAAGTGGAGGCAGGGGGCAGGGAAGGGCACTGCTCAGAGACTGGCTGGGCATCAGTCAGACGATGAGCAGTTGTTTTCATTTGCATCTCTTGTCTTTCTTAGATTTTATTTCAGTTATTTTCTTTTCCCTTACAAATTATTAAACTATTTTTCTATGCCAATCCACAAATCTTCTCACTTTTATACTTCCAATTGTCTCCCTCCTCTCACCAGGGGGCTGTGGTGCTCAGCTGCTGGCTGAGGTTAAACCACAACACTCTCCCAGGTGATGCACTATAAAAAACAAGACTGAAAAAATTTCATGTTCCATTTAGGTTTTGTGTTATTTGCAGACCCAAATACACCACCACATGGAAACTGTGGGTAGCACAATTTAAGAAATCTATCCCAAGCTAAAACACCAAGAACAGAGAAATTGGCGAGGCAATGTTCAGGAAGGGATGGAAGCCCAAAGGTGGTAGAGGTAAAGGAGAGGTTACTGGGGAGTGGCCAGGAGCTCTCTCACGCTCAGAGACATGTGCTTAGCACCACAGGCTGTGGACAACCAGAAATAAACACCTAATCCTCTCCTTACAGGATCAGCTCCCACCAAGTCACATGGCTGCACCTTCAGAAGCTCATATTGCTTGTTAGGTTCACGGTAGATAGAGTGAAATTGCTCTAATTAAAAGATTCTTTTGGAGTCCTTTTTTATTTTTTTGCCAAGAACAAGACAGATACGTTCTTATTTCTCTGAACCTAACCTTGAGAGAACTTAATTTTTTGGGATTTGTCAGCTGGTACAAGAGTTTATACTAGGACAATTAAAAAAACATGCTCTAGAAATACAACTGGCATATACAGTTTGATGGCTCCACCAGATTAATGCGATTCAGTGAAAGCCAGTACACATTATTAATTAGAAACACTTTCAAAAAGACACATTTGACTCAATACACCATGCCACAGACAGGAAAGAGAGCTTTCAATGGTGCACTGACTTTTAAAAAATGGCAGCACTTCTTTTTATACGCTTCCAAATAAAGATATCCTTACCCTCAACTTCAATACTCTTCCCTATGTGTGACCAGACTTATTCACTCCTCACACTTGCAACACAACACAAAATAATAAAGCCCTACAGCCACACTCCTCATAAGAAAGATGCATTATAGCCCACAAAATAAAATGTTCCTTGACTGATATCTTTTTATAACATGCCTGTCTTCGGGCTCCTAAGAAGGTGGAAATTCCTGCTGAAGCCTTTCTGCCTTCTAAGGAGTCACTCATCACATATCCTCGTGTTTCAAAGCACAAGCTCACACCACATCATCTGCTGCCTCTACCCAGCCTACTTTCACAGGAGTTACAGACAACAGTTATCTTCAAGATTTGACAAAACTGTCAGAGCTGGTTGAAATGATCAACAGTTTAAGAGTTATTCATAGGGTGCTGATGCCTACCATAAAATACACACAGGATGCTCACATCAGAGAAAGTGACACGGAGAGTAGAATATTACCAACTTGTTATGTGATGGATCATGTTACTAATAAATGCCAGGTGTTGATTTTACATTTAAGATGAAAGACCTTCCTTCATCCTGAACTCTTCCTTAAAATTTCTATATTGCTGAGAGAAACATTCTCCTTGGCGTTTTCTCTGTCTTATTGCTCAAGAGGTGGAACTCGTTAAAAAGGAAGACAGAAGGCCACACAGCTCATTTCAAGGGGAAGGAATCACAGTCTCCTGACCAAAATAATAAAGCTCTATGTGACCACAGCTACTGCAGCAGTGGATATGGTGATAATCAACGCTGTGAGTTCCCAAAATTTGTGATATGCCCACCACGTGTAACCAACCTGCCTGTGCCACGTGCAGTGTCAGCTTCTCTCAGCTCTGCCTTCCTGTCTACCCTTGTAGCAAGGTAGATGCTGGCACAGATACCCACTACAAATCTGGTACGTCTTGCTACTGAGTAGCACGGGCTGCCAGTTTCCGGTCCTGCTCCGCAACAGAAATAAAGGTACTCTGTCATCTCTGAGGATGCCAGAACCATGACGAGAAGGTGAAAGAGGTACATGACATGATGAAGCTCAACTCTTGAACACACATATATATATACACACATACATATATAACAAAATGGAAAGCACAGGGTTAGAGTCCTGCTTCTTAGAAGCACGCAGCAGAAGAGCAAGGAGAGACTCCTGCTCTCCTCCTACTCACTTAGGGAGAGCAGAGAGGAAAACACACAGCAAAAAGAAACAAACCTCTTGTCGTGCAGGTACTCCTTAGCCAGAGGCTACTGTCTTTTTAACACTCAAGCAAACAAACTTTTGTATTGTATCTTACCCAGAAGCTGAATGTGACGCAGCAGTCAGTCCTGCAAAGGACACAGTCATAGGCTTTTTTTACATCCAAATAAAAAGTAGGAGTATATTAGTATTCAAAAATAAATGACTGTGGAGACCTTTGTTTTACACTATGCAGATTTCTATGAGTAGAAAAGTCACATCTGCAAGAGGAAGGTAAGAGAAGAAACCCTATCTGTATGCACGCATCTGTAAGACTTGGGAGTTCCATACAAAAAAAAACCAAACACAACAGTAGTATTTAACAGAGCATTTTCAGTCTGAAATATTGACTTAATATCAGCTACATGAGGTCTTCAAAATGGAATTAAAAGTAATAATTATTAGAAGTATATGATCTCCTTCACCTGTTTTTAATAAAGTACAGAGTTACTCATATGTGGTAGATTTTTCTTTTTCTTTATTCTACTCTAAATTGAAGCCCTGTGTTAGATTTAAACTTTCCTCACTTTGACTCTAAATTCATCAAGTAGATTTAAACTTGGAATGCCACGTACATCCAACTAGAGTTGATTGAGACAAATTATCAGAGACATCCTAGTGAACTGAAGCAATTTTGGCTTCAAGTTGTTCTAATTAATCTTCCCATTAATGTTCACTGAAACATATGAGAAAATTCACACTTCTTCGAACATATTGCTTCAGTCTGCCTTTACTGCAGGTTCAGCTGGAAAGAGAGCCAGTCTGTATTCTTCTTAATACAAAAAAGCATGAAATTCAGATATTTCACTGAAAAGAGGAGAGAATTCAGAAAGCACCACGGAACTTAAAAGACATTACTTCTTCTGTAGTCACGGGAGTAAGCTCCATCTGGTCAAATCCTACCAAAGACTACTTTATCCAAGAAGTAGATTTTTCCTTTCCATACAGTCAGGGGTAAGCAAATGCCTAGTGATCTCTACTCAGCATTAGCCAGTTTTCACTTCACTGAGCTAGTATTTATTTAAAGCTTACAAACACTCCTAAACGTGGCTTGCATCTCTCCAGAGTCTTTCAATGCTTAAAATTGCTCTCATTAATGAAAACTTAAAGAGACAGGAGAAATATTTTTTTAAAAATACAGCTAATTATATAGCTAATTGCTACTGGCATCAAAATTATACATCAAATTCTGGTTTTTAATTATCCTAATACTTTTTACGGGGACCCACCACAAAGCTTTCTAGAGCACTTTTCTAAGAGGCGTGACATTTTAATACCTGATCCAATACTTTCAAAACCACACAAATAAGAGATTTGGAAAAACTGTATTTTAAAAAACATGTGCCAAGATTTCTAGTACATAATAGCAGCAGATGGAATAAAAAAAAACTAAGAGCATGTCACATGGTTTTCTTACTATCTTGTGTTACTCTTCTGAACTATTTCACTTCTGCATATCTGGCATAGAAAATTACGTAACAGAATGAATTTTGGTCTTAAAAAAACCTTATCACAGGGAGAGAACACAGCAGACACTTCTGAAGGAGACACAGAAGAAATCCTCCAATATAAAGTTAATGAATGCATCCTACTCATTTACATTTTACTGTGCTATACATTTTAAATCACTGACTATAAACTATGTTTATCATAATTGGAAGAAAATCTCTGAAGGTATTTCTCAGGCCAGATAGACAACAATTATTTAGCTGCTTAAAATCCTTATCTCTTGCCCAACAGAGTTGTAACGCACAAGAGACAGAGGAGGTTCACTGCAATCTCAAACAACTTCTTTAGCTGTCAAGTTAAACCAGTGCTATAAAAATCCCGGTGTACGAGATACACTTCTACAGGTGACAACTTCCACTCTGCTCCCAGTAAGGTATTATCAAACATCAGCTGAACAACCGGCTAATACAGCTACCCAATACTAATCAAAACCAAAGCGCATATGGTGCATGTGTTTATTGGATGCATGTGTTACCTAACGCCACTGAAAACAGAGAACCTTCCTTGTGTGAAGGACTTTGAAATCCGATATTTTATCCAGGGTATAATTAGAAAGCCCTGACCACGGAGAAAAATGCCAGTACTAAAAACTGCTGACCTTTTCTTTCTGCCCCCTCCTCCCACCCCCAAAACACTGACACAGACACTCCAATCAAAGAAAATAAACTGAATTATTCTTAATAACTGAGTAGAAGACAAATAGAGGAAGTCAAGCCTCTGTTACACAAATTAAAGTTCTTGAATCTGGCTGCAGTTTAGTGTACAGACATTCTTGATTTCGTTGCAGGATGTCAGTTCTTCTGAATGCTTCTCTGAACTGTTCTCTACCTCTTAACTGCAAGGACCCCACCAACAAGGCACAAGCAATTCCAGCAACCAATATACAATTTCCTGAAGGTGCCTGAAGAATCTTCCCCCTACCATGCAAGCACACAGCTGCCTCTCAGAAATCTTCACCAAAATAGTTGTTTTCAACAATAGAAGCACCTAACCCTCCTGAAGGTTGGTCGGAGGGGGGGGAAAAAAAAAAAAAAAAAAGACCAGACCATGGGATAACGTGCCATAACAGTAGTATTTATGCCACATGTGCTTCCCCTTACCTGCCTACTTATAAATTGGTCTAGCCTTAATGCAGCCCAGATAACCAGATGAGTCAACTGAGAAATTTCAAAATGGACAGGCAGGAGACCTAGCAAAAAGCCTTGAGGAGAATGACTCACCAACCTCTGGAAGCAAAACTTATGCCTTACTGGGGTGCAGGAGCAGTCACAGGAACAGTCTGCATTTGGTTGGATTGATTTGGCTCGTCTGGGTTTGTTATTTTTTAATTGTCTAGAAATCTTCAGCACTATTTTTACAAACCCTATTCATATTATTACAAGTTTACTATGTCAATATATGAGGTGAATGAATGGAGGAAATCTCTGCAAATAAATCTCTTCCAAAGAATAAATAAATACAAGCATGCATCAGAAAGCTGTACCAGAAAACTAAGTACTGCAGACATAGGAGACAAGTGTTCTGACATTTAACAAGTTCTATATGAGAAAGTTGGTCCAAAATCTTCGTACAATTCCTAAACATTATTTGCTTAGTAAGTGCTGTAAACAGCAAGGAACTAAAAAGAATAACAAAAAAACAACTTACTAGAGGCAAAAATATAATTTTCATAGTAACTAATTAACACTGATTTAAAAATACATTATTAAATTCTAAAATAATTACTGCCAGTAAACAGAGTTGCCTCTGTCACATCTACACCTTCAAAGCAAAACCAGATGTGTAGTGTTCAGAAGCAAGTTCAATTAATGTTATTTGGAAAAAAAGAAACAAATTCACTGGTTTCTGCCATCACTAGTTACGGTACTGGCAGTGGCAATCAGAATTGTTTTAGGTAAGTAGATAGCCAACTCTGAGTCAGTTCTACTTTATTTCTACTCTGTAGAATTTTCTACAATCTGCTGTCACATACCAAAAGAACACAAGTTGTACCTAAAAACTTCCTAGTTTTTAAACTTAACTGCATGGACCAGTTAATTAAAATCTACATAGTTCACAAAGAATACAAACAGAACAACTCTGAATAACAGAAGTGCAAACTTAAGAGGTGGCAGCTGAGACAGAATTTTCAAAAACTAAAGTTATTTTGTTGTGTTTATTAGTTCCCTTCACAGAGTAACACGTGATGAAATACTGGGAAAGCTACTACTTCTGAGCAGTGTTACTGTAGAGAGATTGAAGGACGAAAAAATGAAGCATCGGCCTCACAGGCCTCCTGCAACCTAAAGAAATCAAAAAATATTACAAGAGGACTTGAAACAATTTTCAGTAAAGAGAAAGCAGTGCTGGAAGGAGTAAAAGTTGTACACAGAACTACCAAGGTAATATACACACTAGGTCAAGGAAGGAAACATGCAGAGGTAACACTGAGTTCCAGCAAATGGTAAACAGCTTCTTGAGCACCCTTACAAACCAAAAGAATGCTATGTAAAGACAAAAATAATTAACAGAAACTTGATTAACATATGCCACCTGACTTATTATGTGTAGAGGAATTTCTCGTGGAGCAGGGGCGTGGTATCCCTTTAAAGGTTTTGGACAACCCAGCTTAGGCCTAAACAAAGGCACTGTCCTTGGAGTTGCCTTGGGGCACCGGGAGGAGGAGGTTTTATCTGTTTTGTGAAGAGCCTTGCCAGGGGGAGAAGGGGAGGCGAGAGCCACCTGCATAGTGGAATGGCACTACCCAATAAAACACTGGTGCGTGTAAACCTGGAACTGACCAACTCTGTTAAGGGGCAGGCACGTGGACGCTGCTTAACTGTATAGATTGAGCTGTCCGGAGCAATGAAGGGAGGACGACTTGTAGCCGTATCGGTGGGATGGTCGTTAACTTGGCCGCCTCTCCAAAGGGACCCTTCTTCAATTATGAATTGGCCATTTGGAATCATCTTTATTATACTCTTCCTCTACAGTTAGTGACTTTCCTTTCTTCCATTTGTGATAGCTCACTCATTTCACAACTCTTCAGGCAAACTCACCTTCTTCCTTGTTTGCCAGAGAGGTGACAAGGTAGCAACAATCCTATTTAGTGTAAGAAGCGACGGTAACATTCTCAGCTTTCAAGTAATATGAAAAAAGGGGAAACAAGTATGTTCTAAAGTTTGGTTAACAAAGCTTAACACATATTGAACATGAGAAAATTATACCTTTTAATTGAGCAAAAGCAAAGTATTTCATTTTAACGAAAATTACTTGTATCTCCCTATATTCATACTATTTAATTCCTGTTTTCAGCTTTCTACATAAAGAGTTGCTGTGTTTAACTCAAATTTACCTGTTTTCCCAGATCACAGTATTGACAGGGAACACGTACTGAAGAAGTTACTACTTCAACTGTATTCTGTTATAGTAGCTACGGTACACAAAGTCTTTCAGGAGTCTCTTCCCTGACCCAGTCTCACTAGGACACAGCAGACACTCACCAGCTTCAATTTATTTTAAAAGTGCTGTCCCACACTTGAGAAGTCACCGCTTAACACCAACATCAGGTTTCCACCACACCTTCAGAGATAAGAGACTTAGCAAAAACCTCATTAGTGAAGTCGCTAGATTCCAGCAACAAGGAGAAGCAATTAAATTCTATAGTGGACCACATGAAAGAACAGCATTTTCATATGATCTCACCTTAGCACTACAAATCAATCTCCACATTCCAGTGGCCGTCTAAGGGTCAAAATTCCTAATTTCATCACTCAAGTTACAGGACAAGAGGCAATCTAAGTATCTTCCCAAAGAATTGCGCATAATTGATCAAACCAGAATAAGCATCAAAATGAAGCACACAAATAAGATTATACATTTTGAAGATCATGCATAATGAGTTTTAAAACTACACAAGAAAGAGACAAGCTCAATAGAAAGTTTTTGGTTTGCCTTATGTTCCACTTGGAGTCAGGTTTGAGGGTAAAGCTCCCAGTATTAATCGAAGACCTTTGGCAGAAGGATTTGTCATCCAAACCACTCATTTAAAATTAATGCGCATTCCCTGAAGCATATAGCTGATTTTTTGTGTGTGCAGGAAGACATCAGGTAAAATGATCCCCATTCTGCTTGAAAAAAATGTTCCTTTAAACTCACTGTTTGTCAGTATCAATTATCACAAGTCTCAAATAATAAAAACTTTATCAGTGTATTTCAACAAATAAAGCTTAACAAAAACTTCAAACAACATGTTGTGCTTTGCCACAGGTGACTTCAGGAAGACTGTACCAAGCCAGTGCAACCACTTTCAATAGGGGAAAACAAATACAAAATCCACAAACAAACAACAGTAAACACAAGTGGCGCAGCAAAACCTTGGAGATCGGCTGTGATAAAGCTGAGGTTTTCACAAGCACTGGGTATATACATGCAGAGAGGGGGGGGAAAAAAAAAAACAAACAAAAAAAACCCCAAAAACCAAACCAACCCAAAACCACACAACCAAGAACCTAAGCCCCCAATGTATCACATACGCACCAAGTACAGTCATCCTGCTTAAGGGTACTGCCTACTAATATTTTTTTTTGAAGTGACAATTTGACTAGCAATATCTAGGCTAATAATACTTAGATGGGCAACACACAATTTCAGAAGAGAAACATCTTTAAACAAATTTAATAAATTACTCCTCACGAGCCAGATCCGGGTCAAATTAGCTCATGAAGCCCATATTCAGCAGACAGTTTAACAAGGGACTGTAAAGAAGAGTGGCACTGTATATAGGTGGGATGCTGCCACTCCAAAATGAATTCAGATCTCAGTCCTGTGCAACAAGGACAGCTTTAATGAAGCAGCACACTGTTGAAAAAGCAGCACATGAAATGCATTTTACAGGAAACAATTATTCAGCAGAGAAAAATAATTACAGCAGAGTCAACTACAATGCAAGATTCTATTCTGTTTTCCTTATTGTACTCCATTATTCTAGATGTCAGAGAAACATTAAAGCACAGATTCATTAAAAGCACAGGAGGCAAACACAATACTGTGGGGTGTTTAACTGAAGTAGAAAAGACTTCACAGACTGTGTCTGATCATAGAGTCTGAAGTAAACGGCAGGTAAACCGAGAAGCAAATTTTTACTCCTTATCAGTCACTGCAAGCAGGTTATTTATAATTTCTATCGGTCTGAGCTTGCAATGACCATTTGTTATATTAATCTACAAAGGCTAACCTAACAAAAAAATCTCTTTAGAGGAAAAAAATGAGCATATTAAGATAGAAGCATGTCTTACAAGAATGAACTCATTCTCCCAGAATACAATAAGTCTTTTGATTTACACATTTTGCCCCCCCTTATCCCAAGGACATCACACAACTGTGATTTCTATAAACGCAACATAATAAAGGATGCTCTGAATAATCATTTTCAAAGTTAAAATTTCACAGCAGTAACTGCCACACATACACAGAGATACTCCATCCTCCACGTCTTCTCTTTGTGTACCTCTCTGCCTACCAGCTCGTCAGTAACCAGTTTTGGGGATATTATCACTGCCAGACATACAGAGGGTCTGACAAGAGAACTGTGCTACAGGATGTTCATAAGCTGCTGTATGAGTACATGTGAGGAACACGCAACTGGCCACCGCAAAACAGTAAAAAATATTATGTATAAAATGTGGATGCTCTATAAGAAAGAGCAGAAACCTAAGAGAAACTTTGTATGCTATAGTATCTATTTTTCTCCTCCAGCAATTTGGAGCTATTTTTAAGAAACAATTACATAACTAAGTAGAACGATTTTTAGATTAACAGGTTCTATTCCCCCCCCCCAGATAAGAGGATAAAGCAGTATTCCAGAACAGCAGTCACGTAATCAGGCAACTACATTTTGCTGAAATAAAAGTATGAGTGAAAACTTACACTGCCAGAGGGATTTTTTTTTTCCTTTGTGGTGGGTTGGTTGTTTCCTTTTTTCAAAAGTCTAGATCTTAACATGCATTTGCCTTTTTATGAAGGCCATCTACAGCTTACAAATCCATTTTCCAACAACTAGCACTTAACAGTGAAGACATGCAGAAATCAAATATCCCCCTAGGACCTTCATTAAAAGTAGCAGCTAATGGAAAAGAAAAAAAATACTACAGATGTCACAATACATTTGTGCTCTTTCCTTTCTGAATCCACAAGACACCAATGCCACAAATACCATCTTGTTCAACAGCCACCAGGTACTCCCTCTTGCTGGCATTACTTCCTCATCCCCAGCTAGGGATGACTCAAAAAAACCTGGAATAACCTGGCCCAACAGAACAGAAATCCACCACTCTTCTCCAGGGGGGGAAAATCCTAGGGGTTTTTGTTCTTTGTAAGAGAACATCCAGCAGCAGGAACACACTTACCCCTCCACTTTCCTGTATCAAGACAAGCAGAAGAAATCGTACTTTCTCAGGCTCCAAAGGAAACTTATTTACATTATCCCAGCTATCTTAGTCCAGGTGACATATCAAACAGCAGTATTCCCAGATTAGCCAGGCTGATGCCTTTCAGAAGCAAAACCTCTTCACCTAAGACACTAAGGGAAAAGGATGTGCATGTGAAGAGAGATTCACACAAGGAGAGTTAAGAGACTTCCTCTAACCCAAGGGACCAGAACAAAACCTGAGGTTTCCCACAGGACACCATCGTTCCACGCAGTATACACTTTATTGACCAAGGTGTCTATCAATCTCTTGCATTTCATTCTGAAATACAGACAGAAACAGAGTCCACAACTTAGTATCAAGTAACTTTACAATGTTAAATCACATTTTCAGCTTCCAAGGACACTGGAGTTCCTAGCTACATTTTTGAGATCATTATCCATTGCTGAAAGTTTAATCCCTGCACCTGCTAAAATGGTCTTTAGCTTAGAAGTATCTTATTTAGATTCCTCTGGTACTCGTTTCGCTCATCACTAAGCAGTAATCCCTTACCTTGTTTCACAGCCTATCAAGAATAGCTCTTCCTAACAGGACCCTGCTGTGCAACCGTGGAAGAGGAAAAACACCTTCATCTTCATTTTTTTTCCCAACCTCATATTCCAACCCTATTTCCGCTACTAATTTCCCCCAGTTGAGGCTTACACCCTCTACATTCGCACTTTGGGAGCCTCAGCCCAAACTCAGAATCATGGAAGAGAATCGGTTAAGTAGGAAAACACTTTTTAAGATCATACAGTTCAACCATTAACGTAACACTGCCAAACGTACCACCAAACCATGTCTTGAAGTGCCACATCTACACATCTTTGAAATAGCGTCACGGATGGTGACTCCATCACTTCCCTGGGCAGCCTGTTCCAATGCTTAGCAACCCTTCGATCACAGAACTATTGAAGCTGGAAAAGACCTCTGAGACCAACAAGTCCAGCCTACGTCCCAACACCACCACATCGGCCAGACCACGGCACTAAGTGCCACATCCAGCCTCTCCTTAAACACCTCCAGGGACGGTGACTCCACCACTTCCCTGGGCAGTGCATCCCAGTGCCTGAGCACCCTCTCCATGAGGAAGTGCTTCCTGAGATCCAACCTAAACCTTCTCTGACACAGTTTCAGGCCGTGCCCTCTTGTCCTGTCACTGGTTGCCCAGGAGAAGAGCCCAACTCCCAACTGACTACAACCCCCCTTCAGGCAGTTGTAGAGAGTGATAAGGTCCCCCCTGAGTTTCCTCTTCTCCAGGCTAAACACCCCCAGCTCCCTCAGCCTCTCCTCACAGGACTTTCCCTCCAGTCTCTTCCCCAGCCTCGTTGCTCTCGTCTGGACCCGCTCCAGCCCCTCAACGTCTTTCTTGCAGTGAGGGGCCCAGACCTGCACACAGCACTCGAGGTGAGGCCTCACCAGTGCTGAGCACAGGGGCAGAATCACATCCCTACTCCTGCTGGCCACACTGTTCCTGATACAAGCCATTTCTAAGACATAATTTCTCTATAGCATAAAACAAAGGACAGGGATTCCCAATCCTGTAACGCCCATAAACCACACTCCTTCCAAGACCTTCACCTTCCCCACACACACTCTGACAGCATTATTCTGCTTTTTTTTGGAGGACAGTTGATAGTTTGAGCAAATGTGAATAATATATTGGCAAAATGCCATTGGCCTTCTGGGCCACCTGGGCACACTGCTGGCTCATGCTCAACGGGTTGTCAAACAGCACTCCCAGGTCTCTCTCTGCTGGGCTGCTCTCCAGTCACTCCTCCCCCAGTCGGTAGCGCTGCAGGGGGTTATTGTGGCCAATGTGTAGGACCCTGCACTTGGTCTGATGCTGCTAAGTATCACGCAGCCTTCTGTGCAATAAGAGCACGTGTGTGTGAGCTTTTACCCAGATGGCAAAACAAATCCTCTCACAGGCAGAAGCAGGTGCTGTAAGCAGCCCCAGCAGTAAGGCTGCCATGGGCCCAGTGAGGCAAGAGGATATCGCTTGACAGCTTTTGCACTGCTTCATAGCAAGGCTGTCCCTGTCATCTCCTTCCTCCTGCTGCAAAGGTCAGGCCAGGTCACCAAACACAGCCAGCCTGCCACAGCACTGCCACTGCTACCTACTGCTTGGAGTGGTTGATGTACCACAAGCAATTTACTTAATACGCTTTGGAAACGCCTGCACCAGTGTCAGTCCCTTCAGAAGGCCAGAAACCATTCCCAGGAATCCCAAAAATTCAACTGCTGCCTCAAGAATAACTTAGCTTTCTGTGGAAGCCTCTCCCCTTCAGATTATGATCCCCAAACAGTAAAAGAATAATACGCTAACAGTAGCTTATATTCAACTGGAACAGGTCTCCTGATGGCCTAGCAGGCTTGGCCTACATAATTACTTACTAAGACATTTTTAAAAACTATAAAATTACTATGAAAAAAAATAATATCTAAACACACAAAAGAGCAAAATATAACACTGCAGAAGTAAATCTACCTTTCCATTTTCTAACCTCTACATTCTTAGATTTGTTGCCCTATTCTTCATTCACTATACAAGACTCTCATTTCTTGGACACTTTAGGTCTTCAATAACAAATCAACAGCCTACTCCACATGTAGGTCACCATCTGGAACTCAGCTCAAGTCATAGAGGATTAAACTTAAATTGGATTTGAGCATAGCTCTATATCCTACACAAGTTTTTATACTTCAAAAACTAAGCATCATTATCCTTATTTCGAAAATGAAGAACAGAAGAGGCCTGATGCCCCTTAGGAAACCTTACCTGCTTCCTCCCACTGCTCTTTACACTCAGCAATATTGACTACCTTGGTATGACATGTATTTTAAACTTCACAAATTCATGCAGAACAAAAAGAAGGAATAAACTGCGGGGGCGGGGAGGGAGAGGGTAAGACCCATCTGCAATTCTCCGTGTTTTCCTATAGCAACTCCAAATTCAATACTTGCCACAGAATCTGACGTTCTTATTAACTGAGACATTTCTGAAAGCAACAGCAACAAGAACCTCAATTTTTCTGCACCTTTTTTCCTGCATCATCTGGCCTTCAGCATTTTGACTCTAGCTTCTAATAACTTCTTTTTTCAGTCACACCTGTGAAGCCATGATATTAAGGTCAGCAATAACTCCATGCTTTTCCGTTTCTAAGACATAATTTCTCTATAGCATAAAACAAAGGACAGGGATTCCCAATTCCATAATGCCCATAAACCACGCTCCTTCCAAGTCCTCCACCTTCCTAACACACTCTGACGGCATTATTCTGCTCTTTTTTTTGGAGGACAGTTGATAGTTTGAGCAAATGTGAATAATATATTGGTAAAATTAGCAGTGTTAATTCAGACGCTATATTTAGAACTAAATCTCACACACTCGGAAGGATTTCTGTACTGTAAAAATCAAGTCTCCCTTCCAGAAGAGAACTACACTTCCTTATATGTCCACCATCAAAGAAACCACTACTTTTAAAGGCTCGGGGGGAGGGAACAAAACAACACACATGCATGTTACCATCTGAATAATATTACTCCAAAGTTTTCCTGATATATGCAGATCTTTATGCTTACCGGCAATTTTTCACCTGCTAGTAGTCCATCTGTAAAGTAATGACAGTTATATACTTTCATCTGAACCTGTATATCACTTACTTTAAAAACATTCGGAAAACTGAAGGCCATTTGCGTCCTTTGAAAAGGCTGGCTGAAAGATTTGATTTGAATTATACAGCACACTCAAATAAACAGACACCAAATTAGAAGAGAAATGCGTAACACCCGATATCCAAGCTTTTCCTACTGAAAATACCTAGCTTTGCAAATAACTTCTAAATCAAAAGCCAAATACCAAATACACAAAATATCAAAACCAACCAAACAAAAAAACCCAACAATCATTAACAGCAGTTTACTACTTCCCCATTCCTTTACTGGCAATTCATTCTTAAAAAAAGCTGTCTGCCTATACCATAGAGAATATAAACAAGTTCAGTGCCCTGATGTGACTATGACTTAGAAAATTTTAGTAATTAGCACATTAATTAAATGAAAGTAACAATTCAAACTAAATCATAAGAGCAAGAAGACGTAAGTCGTTAATTATGATAAATGCTCTAAAAAGATGTTTCTTATCCTGAAAAACCAAGGGGCCGGTTAGCTCACTCGGTTGAGCATGGTGCTGATAACACCAAGGTCGCGGGTTCAATCGCATTCAGTCCCCATGTGTTGCCTGATCTAGTTGAGAGGCATCCCTGCCCATGACAGGGAGCTTGGATTAAATGATCTCTAAGGCCCCTTCCATCCTAGGCCATTCTACAAAAGTTCCTTTGCCAATATATATGACAAGCATCATTTGGCCATCAAATCCATCCTTCCTGGTACGAAACACAACACTTATTACAAACAATATAAACAGTCTCAGATTAAAAGACCTGACCACTGCAGAAACAGAACTGTAAGCAAACTCCAACTTGCATATTTGAGATAGTTTGTGCAGACATTCAAGACAAAATACGCTAGAGCGTTCAAAACAAAACCATGACAACACGCACACACGCACAAAATCCTTCCTTGATCAAGTTTTGAGGTTTGATCACCATAATTCTAAAAATCGGCATCTATCATGGGTTTGAGTCTGGCGGGGTTTTTGGTAGCAGAGGGTGGACTGTGGAGGCAACTCCAGCCAGTTCCACACTGGTGGGATGAACTCACGTGGAGGGAGCGGGTTGCCTCCCATGAGATGGAGGCCACGGAGCAGCAAGGGAGGACTGCGAGGAGCCCTCTTTGCCAAGAAGGAAGGGCTGCCATGGACAAGGAGTAATGGCCAGACAGACCACACCCCCCCCACCCCCTGCCCCCATGTGCACCAATGGGGGGAAGCTGGTAGCCGGGAAGATGGGAGGGGTGGGGAGAAGTTTACTTAAGATTGGTTTGTATTTACCTAGGTATTCCTCTCACTATCCTACTTAATCCAGTCAATAAGTGGTAGTGGTAAATCAAATTTATGTTTTCTCCTCAATGTTTTTTCACCTGTGATCATAAGCAGTGCATAAACCCTCCCTGTCCCGATCTCCATCGTCGAGTGTTTTTTTGTTGAATTTTCTCCCTTCCCATTCTTGTGGGGACTAGGGTGGGGGAAGGAGTGAGAGTGGTTCTTCATTGCCAGCCCCAGCAGTCAGCTTGCACCACAACACATCTGGACTCCCAACAGCACGGTTTACCTGGCACCTCAACAGGATACGGGTTCAATGCCAACACGTCTCCCTGAGTTCCCTCTGAATCACCAGCAGTACCAAGAGTAGCCTTCATGTTTCAACAAAGGATACCATAGAACTAAGAGCTACAAAGTCATTAAGTGCTGCTATCTGTAATGCTACCCAGTTCTCTGAACGCTAACTCCTAGACAATATTAAACCAGAAGAGGAGTTTATTGTATACAAACAACTAACAAGCTTGAACATGAATGATCAGAACTATACTTTTCTTCAATTTGGTTATCACTTCTAATTTTCATGGAGTGCAGAGAGAAGACAAAGGGTTTGTATGTTCATTTTATTTTCTGACGTGCACAGTTACGAGTACAGAGGCGGGAGAGCAGAAACTGTTTCAACTGCTGCCTTTGATAATGGAAAGAATTTAGAGTTTATAAACTTATTTCCACTTGTTGGTTCACATATTTGGATATTTATAGTAGTCATCACTATGGTACCCCAGGACATTAGCAGTGCTTTGACTCACATGAAACAATACTAAACTGTGTCTTCTGCACTCTCCAATCTACCAAAGAACACCTCAGTTGTGGTATTAATAGCACAGCATGTTCCAGAAATTAGAACTTTTAAAAAGCTAGACTCAATTTCAGATCTTGCTTTTTGATCAAAACAAAAAGGAAACAAAGTATAGGATAAAATCTGGTGTGGCACAAACCTGCTTACAGGATCTACTCTCTGGCTCTAAAATAAAGTCAACTCCATAACCACTAACTCACAGAGTCTGAAGTGTGTGTGTACAAGGAGTATTAAAAAAATAAAATAAAATTTGTCACATGATGTTAATAAGTGAAGTCATCCTTCACCCCAGCGAAAGACAAGAGAGCCATTTTGCGCAATGCAGTATCTAATGTGTTCTCCAGTGTTACCCAATAGCACCAGTAAATCCCTAACATAGCGAATTGTAACGGCATGCAGCCCACATCCAAGCTACTGGGATGAAATTGGAAACTCTGCAAAGGGGAGCAATTTTAGAAGCTACACACAGATCTTCACATCGCCGCTCAAATGGCAGAAAGGTATTAAGGCACTTCAGCTTTAGAAGAGGGGTTGACAAATGATTTTTGATAAATCAAAATTACCATGCTTCACATGCCATGAAATATTTTTATCGGCAACTGCTGCTGAATTCCCTTTCGTGTCTGGGGCCAACATTTGTAGGAACATTAGGCACAATTGCAATATTGAAAATGGTGGAGCAGGGGAAACAGAACTGTATCAATAACATCATTACAAACAATGCAAGAACAGTTTCTTAACAGAAATCCCCGTATTTTTTATCCTGTTCTTCCATAATGCACTTTATTGCTAGAATTTACTTGATATTCTCACTTATTACAGGCCAAAAATGTTAATAATGTTAGAAAAATAAGCATGGGAGCACATACAAACTCTCATCTACTGCATATTAATGAAACTATCTACATAAGCATGTATAGAAGATAAATTGATTTAACCAGCCTCACAAATCAGTAAGTTTCAGAAAAAAAAATATTAATAAAAATCTCCATGCTTCTCTAAGTTTGATACATGACTTCTGAAGCACAGAACTCCACCATATGTGTCACACTCTCCAGGTCCCACATCTACCTCCCAACAGCTGGAATAATAAGCAGTCATGTAAGCAATGGTCTAATTAACATTCTTCCACTTTTACAGTAAATTAAGGGTATACTGCTCCCATGGGAGCACAGTACTCCCAGAGTCATATAAACAAGAACTCTTGGCAGTAAGTCATGTGTTATTAATTGCACTAGACTATGTTACCTGTCAGAACTAACTACTCACATATATTCATAATATTCCTAGCTACTCTCACATTCCCATTTCATTCCAGAACCTCAGAAATACATCAAGAGCTTCTGAATTTCTCACATTCTTCATCTCCTTCCAAAATATCCCAGACCAACTTCCATTAAAAGCTAAATGAATTTTAATTTTCATTAAAAAATTAAGCTCATAGGTAAACATAAAACCTGGTATCTTAGCTATTCATTCATTACATCTATATATACTGCATCTCTGCATCCTGGAGGAGTTTGATTATATCACTTACTGATATTAGTCGTAACATTTGGAAAAACTATGCAATCCTCCCAGACCTCATATTACAAAGTAAAAAAAAAAAAAAAAAAAAAGGAAAAGAAAACTGCAAGAAAGGACAAAAGTATTACAGCACGATCTCATATTCTAATAGCAGAAATCCTACCAGTACAAATCAAGGCCTGTTTCTTTTCTTCTTTATGTCATTTTTTTTAAGCCAAAAAAATATTCTGAACATCAATTTTTTTTATAAGAATTGAGGCATTAGCAACAACAGAAGTTACAAGAAAGACCATAAAACACCAAGCCTGGCCAGAACTAACCTTCTGCCACTTCCCTTTTTTTTAAGAAACTGACACTGAAAAAAAATAGAAAAGTAACAAACTGGAGGCAGCTGTGTCGATTGCAGATTCTAGGTGAAGCTCATTGAGCTGAGCATCCTGACCACAGTTCCTTCCACATCAAGAAGTAAGATCATTTGAAGACCTGGTGGATGTGAGAGAGGTTGCACGGAAAGCTCTGACTGTGAAGCCCATCTGTCCTGCAGACTACTTTAACCCACATTTGTTTTACCCCTCTTCTGCCTCAACCCTATTAGGAAAGATTAGATGGGGCAGTGACAAGCCCTGACCAAGAACTGACTGAAGCTGGTGACAGCTTTGGTCTTTACTAGCAGGACTTGTGCATACATAAACTACAAAGTTATATAGAGTTTAAACATGTTAAGTTTATTTTAGATCATGAAACTTAGATAAAATCTACATAAACCACTAGTGCGCATTACACAGGCACCTGCCACAGTAATAAAAAAAGGCCAATTTTTCAATTACTGCTTTTAAGAACCCCATTAGAACACACAGTTAAATAAAAATATCACTATACTATACTAGATGATCTTTTACTCACATGCTGCCTTTACTAAATATCTGCATGATAAGCTTGCAATTCTTAATTTACTAATGGTCAAAAGTAAACAAAGAAAAACCAGCACATCTCATTGGAATTCTTTATACTCTCTGAAATTTTTTAAACTAGGCTACTTTTAGCTACTAAGATTTCTACAACACACGAAGAGAACCGCAACTGGTAACTATGGGTGTCCCAGTGAATCCAATTTCCTTTCTATGCATTCTGAACATATTTTTCACTCACTTTTCAAGCTGAACTAATTCAAATTAAATCCTTGACATCATTGTCAACAGCAAAGTACGAGTGCATACAGACAGCTGACACAGTGAGGAGTCCAGTTAAAAATTAAGTGCTGTTCTTTACAATTTGTATATAAGATAGAACAATAAACTATAACCCT
This sequence comes from Trogon surrucura, assembly GCA_020746105.1. NCBI lineage: Eukaryota > Metazoa > Chordata > Aves > Trogoniformes > Trogonidae > Trogon > Trogon surrucura. The sequence continues at coordinate 56,695,926 of CM036618.1, forward strand.
GTCCAGAATCTACAGTAAAACTGGTACATGGGAAAACCGAAAACTCCCTGCTAATTCATACAAAAAAAATGCCATTGTTTAAATCAGCCTAGAAGAATTGTTCCATTTTTGAAAACATAAGATATTTTTAGCTTTTGTCAGTGATAGACTAACCCCTGATGGAAAACGACAAGCCACTAAGAGTTTACCACAGTTCATACAATTTAAGAAACGTGCACAGGATGTTCAGACTTCTGATTCAATGACCAACACCAAGAATAAAATCATCCCACATACTTAAAAGCAGCAGCCTAAACACAGGGAGGCATGTGCTTGTTCTTCAAACAAGATGCATCAAAAATACACATATTTATTTAAACTCTGTTTTATACTATCTTGACTTGCTAAAAACTACAGGAGGTAATGCTAAGCCAGGACACAGCTGACAAAAACCATAAACCCACCCCACCACCCCAAAAACAAAGACATAAATGGCAGACAGTTAAATTTATCAGTCACACTTTTCTTGGTAGCCGCGGGTAAAACAAGGTCTGACCAGAAATTGTGGCCTGGTAGGTACAAGCTGGCCAGTAAGGCAAAATGCTTCACAAGGACATCCTGCAGCACTGGAACAGGCTGCCCAAAGAGGCTGAGGAACCTCTCAAGGTCTTCAAGAGTCAGCCACACAAAGCTATGGCTGAGCTGCTCTGTGCTGGTGATGGTCCTGCCCTGAGCACAGGGCTGGAAATCGCGACCTCCAGCAGTCTTCTCTAAACCACATTTTTATGATTCTACAGGATGAAAATATTCAGTGAAAATTCCTTCTCAATGAGATTAAAATCTTACCAACTTTTCATTAAAGAGACTGAATTAAACTGTTTGCCTCCTATTTTCTTTTCAAATGCGCTCGACTGTGCATTTAAATTATTCAGCACCAGGTGAGTTGCAAGGAGCCAACCTACACTCAAGGTAGAATTTGTCCCAGGCATCCAATGCCACACATGTTATACATTTGAGAGGTGATCATCATGTCACAGTTAAGCTGTTAGCCAGCAAAATGAAAGCAAATTTTTCCACTTCCATCCCTTTTTCAGGGCCATATGGACAAGAAGAGTATGTTGTGATCTCAGAACGGAAAGCTGTTTTCTTCCAGAAAAGTTCATTCAGAAAGAAAAGGCCTTCAAAAAGCCACTGAATTTGTTAGTACCATCCTTACAAACTCTCCGTTCAATGCCACAAGAGCAAACAAATAAATAAATAAATATCCATCCAGTCATCTTGAGGAACAATAAATATCTTTTACTGTAAAGACAATTAATTAAGGAAGGAGATGCTAATTTGCATTTATGTAATCCACAAAGGTAACAAAACTCTTAACACCTTACAAGTATATTTTCTACAGTTCACAGAAGAGGATGCAAATCCTGAACACCACAGGAATACTAGACATACATTAAACAAGAAGAAATGAACCTAAAATTAGAAAAGTTATTCCTGTATCTTTTACAAGAATTGTTGGGTTCCTACTGATCTGGCAGAATCAGACCACTAACAGTCTTTGATTTAGTCCTCCACCACCATTAACATCTTTGTTCCAGTGTATAAAACCAGGTTATTTTCTTAGAACTACATTCATTCTGCATGAGATTTTTCAAAAAGATATAAACCTGTTCTATGATTCTCTTTGCCAAGCCATGTAATAAAATACCATACCTATGAAAAAAATATCATTCTGGGTTTTATTGTTATTAGAAAAATAATCGGAAAAGCTGCGGTGAAAAAGTTTTTGCATTAGAGGGAATGAGACACATTGCATTTTTTCTTGGCAATCATCTTTCTCCCTCTAAAAACATATGTAACTTTATTCTTGCATATATATATATATACACATGAACTGCCTTGATTTGTTTTTATCTCATCTTGCTGGTTAATCGACATTTTAAAAACAATACAAACACATACACAGAAGATAACTATCTAACTAACATTTCTGACCAGGGTTGCCTCAAAGTGTTTTTCTACAGAAAAAGGCTGAATATTCACTAAACAGCTATTCATTATTTAAATTGTAGTTGTTTTCATAAGCAGAATGAAGCATAAATTTTTAAACCAATTACACAGGACAACTATAAGAACATAAAATTGCAGTGGAAAAATCATCTTTAATGGAAGCTTTTTCCCTCCAATAATTTCAAAGTCAAGAGGCAAGAATGCACTTTAAGAGGGCTGTTATCAATAGAGGGTACGAAAATAAACCAGCCAACCTTCACAAAGCCTCTATGTGGTCACTTCACCAGAGCATTTCCTATGGCTGTGGGGGTGGGGAACACTGGAGGATTTCACAGTAAAGAGGAGAGTTGCGGGGTTTGCTTGGTGGTTGTACAACAACAACAACAAAAAACACAAACCCATACAACTCACCACTAACAACAGGTAAAAAAAACACAAACAAAACAGACACGCAAAAAAAAAAAAACAAACCCCAAACACTAAGCCAAATCAAGACACAAGTTTCTCCTCACAGGGACCAACATTCTGCCATCCAGAGGATGAGGCTCAACTTCTGCCTTCTAAGTAAATGTCATTCTGGACAAAAGCAAGCCCAGGATCTATATCCAGACAAAACAGATAACTTTAATACAAATTTTAAGTGAAAGAAAAAAGAGCATCAGAGACAGAAAACCTAGACATACAAAGAGCAGTAAGCAAGCAAGATTTCTTACACAAACAATACATTAAAACCCCCACATTTTAAAACTCACTTTTTCAAAGCTTAAACATTTTTTCAGTGTCACTGTCAAGTCATAGAAAACAAAAAAAATAAAATCAACCACAACAAAAAACTTGCTGTTTTTCTTAGCAACTTGCTAAGTCTCCACCATATTCAGTGTCCTAACTGTAGCACAATACTTTTCCTCTTTTATTGTTAGAGAATAAAAGAGTTTGTCTCAAACTAAACCAGAAGCAAGGGTCAAGGGTCCCAACTCTCACCCTGAAATCAAAAGGCTATTTACTGCTCCATCTCAATGACCATCCTGTACCCAGAAGGGAACACAGAGCCTCCAGTTTCCCCACCCATCCCCAGCAGTATCAACACTATTGATACTTTGTAGATCTTAACAGAGCCACAAGAAAACAAATCTTAAGCAACAAGTTCATTTCAGCCCAGTTCCAAACTCAAAGCAGCTCCCAACCCAAATATCAACTGCTGATCTTCACGCCATCAGGCAGCATTAGGCTACTTGGCAAATCCAAGTGAATGCAGTAAATAGTTCATACGGTGTTGGTAAAAAACAGACAAGAAGGCCTTGACTCCTTTTTGTATAACTGAGACTTTGATCAGACTACATACAGATTTATTCCAGGTTCTTTTAAAGTAGCATCTAGAATATTTTCTTTTGTACACAATTATAAAGCTCAATTTTAACTGGAGGAACATCTGCTTGGGGGACGTTCTCACCTCCATTCTCATGAGACATTTCATACCAATTCCTCTTAAACAAAAGTACATCTTGAATTGGAAAATTCTTTCATCACATCCCTAAAGCCTCACTACTGGTAAGAACTGAGAAAAGTAAAACTATAAACTGTCAAAGAAATTAAGTTTCTTGATAGACTTCTGCATTGGAAAGTTTTTTCTTTCATGAAGAACAAATGTTAATGATGAATTTACTTTAGCACCTGCTCATTGTTTGGTTTCCTTCAATCTCGAAATACTCACATTTACAATGAATTAATGACATTTTTTACATTTGTATTTTTAGCTGAAAAATACAAAAAACAATTGTAAGCCTAGGTAAATCATCTATTTCAGATAAGTATGTAAATGTACCTAAGAGACACAAATCCTCCAGTCTCTAAAACCTCAGTAGAGTTACACTCTAGCACCCAGTAGGAGGCTGTGAAGAAGGGTCACACATTCTAGGTACCCTGGAGATAAATGAGTAGCAATCTTGACAAGCAACATGAGAGTGCAGAGTGATGGTGTGAGAATATGACCATCAGCTCCAGCAGTTTTCCAAGTGTTCAAGGACAACAAAAACAGAGCAAAGTATTTAATACCACAGCACACTGCTGACTGGGGTTTCATTTGCAATTTGCAGGAAGATGAGATTATGTTTACTGCACACTTTCTAGGGGATACAATACTCACAAATGCCAAAATATAGATTTAAAGAACAAATATTTAGAAGAACTTATAACTACTGTAATATTACCTAAAATTGGAAAAACTTACTAGAAAGAATAAGTCAAGATTATTCTTATAGATCAGCAATTTTTTTAAAGTAGGTAGCCCTTGCTTTTCTAGGTTTATTCCAACCTCTGTTCATCTTCAATCCGAATGAGTGAAAAATATGTGTATAACTTCCTAAAGCAATTAAAAAAAAAAAAAAACAAACCAAACTCAAAAGACCAGTAAGGAAGCAAAAAAACCCCTCTATAATTAACTGCTAGACTGCTGATAGCTGTCGATAGCTCAATGTAATGTAAAAAAATACTGATCAACTCTATTAGTCATCTCAATTCATAGTTTTCATACATTGAGATTTGCCAAGTGCACATTTAAAAGACTTTTTCTGGAATGGGGAGTTGTTTCCTTTCAGCAGCAAAGAGGTGACCTCTGTGTAGTGACTATACTTCTAGAACACAGACTTCCATGACTGCAGCTGACACAAATGCAACCATTGTCACAGTGAAAAAATCTTATCTCTCAACCCTTTAAAAGGAAGAAAAGAAAAAACCCTAAAGATTTCTTTTACCATGTTTGCACTGGGAAAAACCCACACCAATTTTCCTTCTAAACTTCACTGGGTAAGATGCATTTAAGATGAGGAAAAGATAAAAGCAGAGTGACAATGATAATTGCTTTAAAAACAAAATAGTCACAGTTTTCCAAGGAATTTATCATATCAAAAGCAACAAACTTGCACCTATTCTGCCTGAAAATTAACAGGCCAGCTGTTACCAACTACCACTCAGTTAAGGTTACTGCAAACAAGCCCCCCATGAGCAGTGAGGAAGGAGAGCATTCTGGCACGTGGTGTTTCCCCCTTGCCAGTCTACACAACTCAAACTGGTTTATTTCACCCAAAACCTGGGCTAGGTAGTCAGACTTGTCATTTGTGGTGTATTTGTCATACAGACGCTTAATTCCCCTAACCTGAAGAAGTCAGTGATGAAGGAAGTGAGATGGAGTAACTATGCTTCATGTAAAAGCAGTCTCTGCACATTGTTCTTTCTCACCGCTGCCTTTACACTGCCAAAACTGATATAAAAAGTCCATCCGACTTCCACAGAAGCTCAAAGGAACACAAGTGAAGCCCTGAAAAAGGTTCTCAGGAGGTTTTACATTCTACTTCAAAGGGTTTTCTAACAAAAAAATCCTTATCAGTACACTGAAACCACAGTGATGACATTAAACACACTAACTGGTCTTTACACTAAAAAAAAAAAAAAAGAGATATATTTTATCTGTACATATATTAAAGCAGAAATGCAGAACAAAGACTAAAAGCAAAACATAAGCCCTCCAGAAATAGGTAGTGTTGTAAAACTTAAAAACGGGGATTTACAAACCTTTTTGGGGCAGGGGACAACCAGTCTTCTCTGTCAAGTCCTGAGCTAGAACTCCAGGCAGCAGCACCAGGTCTTTTCTTGCTCGGCAGGAGGCCGTAAGCAACTCACTGCCTACATTGCAAATCACTGCAGTCTGTCACAAAGTGCACTGCTTTGTCTTTAGTGGAAATGATTAAAAAGGAGACCTAGGATTCTGTTTCAGATAAGGCTGCAAATACTAACTGAATATGTACGCTAAATACCAATTAGCTACAGAATCCAGTGTTCACATGAAGGTATCTAAAAGCTCAAAACCTTCTGCTGTTCTCTGAAGCTTATCTCACTCCTGTTTGCTTCATGAGATCCCGAGTCACAGTGCTGACGAATGGAGGCCAAAGCATTTCCTTTGATCTAACAGTAGCAAGGAAAAGTATAAGGTCCTCCACAAAATCTCTCAGCAAAGATGTACAGTGCTTGGCCTGCCCCGGTCTCACAATACCAACCTAAATATAGACAAGATCATTGTATGATGCTCCTTGATTTCCCATCAGAATGCCAGATATCCACGACACTCAAAAAATACAGATTACAGGACACATCAGTAATAACTCCCCAAGACTTCACCTGAGCATGAGGTAAACGATAGGGAATACTGGGCAGAGATTGGACTGAGTCTGGCTGAGACAGAGTTAGTTTTCTCCACAGCAGCTCCTATAGTGCCATGTTTTACACTGGTGACCAAATTCAATGTTGGTGACACAACATTGTCTTAACTACTGCTGCAGAGTACTTTCACAGCATCACGGCTTCTGCCACTCTGGCGAGAGGGTGCAGAGAGGTTGGGAAAGGACACAGCTGGGACAGCTGACCTGAAATACCAGAGAGATTCCATACTATAAAATGTCATGCTTGGCAATAAAACTGGGGGGTACATTTTTCCAAAGTATTTGGTGCTCAGAGGCTGGCTGGGCATCAGTCCACTGGTGGTGGTGGTTTTGTATCACTTAATTTTTGTTTGGTTTTTGGTTTTTTGGTTGTTTCTTTTCCTACTTTAGACTATCTTTATCTCAACCCACAAGTTTGGGTTTGTTTTTTTTTCCTTGATTTTGCTCGAGTGACTGAGAGACTGCATGGGGGCTTATCTGTCAGCAGGAGACAACTGCCCACACCATCTTAAACACATTCATTCTGATATAACTCAATGACAGAGCTTCCAAAGCATTTATCATAGAAACGGCTTTTTGCACGGTATCAAGTGAATGCTGCCAAATCCTAAGCACAAATTACTTTCACCAAGTTATTTCTGATCAGAACAAACAGAAGTCATCTTTCTAAAAAACAAGTACCGATGTTACCTGAAGGCAAAATTCACCAAGTTCATTGGGCAGAATGCTCCCACCAGCTGAAGAAAAATACTGGTAATATTTATGTGTGGCAAACTGAGCATGCGCATACTGTGAGCTTGATTCTATGGAGAAACTATCACAAAAGAAGGGGAAGTATGAAGTTAAAGTAGCCTCCACTTCTCTGCGCAAAACATTCACATGTGGAACTAGTGAGTGCCTTTGGTTTAGTTCAAGCCAACTTCAAATTCAGAGTACGTGGGGAGCATGCTGTTGTCATTTAAAGCAATTTCTCTGTATCTTATTTTAGTGGAAATTTATTAGCATCATTTTTTCCTATCCACTAAATTCTGGAAATATGCTACTTGGAGTCTGAAATAACACGTTTAAATTTTATTCAAATCTTGCAAAAAAAAAAAAAAGCCTCAGAATAAACAGCCAAGCTTTGAGCATTAATATTTCTACTCCCCTCAGAAATATAGACGCTTCATTTTCACAAAGGATGACAGTACCTTTTCTACAAGGAACAGAGTCTAATAAAGTCTTAAGGAAGTGCCCATTTTTGATTGTCAGGACAGATAATACCCAGGTAACACACTAAGGCTGACTCACAGAGGGCAGGACGCTGTTTCACAACATGAGATTTGGCAAGCAGGGAAGGAAGGAAACCAAGGACGAAAGCTCCTTACACAATTATTTTCTACCCTCCAAATAATCAAGCTACTTCTTCAAACTTATGCCAACACTTGCTAGGATCCACAGGCATAGAGATTAACCTCAACTCAAGTAAGGCCAGGGGCTTCTCTGAAAATTCACCATCTTCCAAAATTACAGAGTACAGTAGACAACGACGACAAGCATAGTGCTGGCTTTCAAGATCTAGGACCCTTGTGCTATTGCTCCTACCTGGCATCGAAAGCGATAGGGAAAAGTAGAATTTGACCTGCACATATCCTCAGTCCCATTATCTTTAGCAGCATATTAAACTAAAGAAAACAACCCCTCCAAGACACTCATAAATAGATTTTGTCTCCTGACATTCAATTCTGCCTTTCACTATATTCAATAGCTATACTATTAACTTTTCTTTTTTTCCTTCAGCAAAAAGAAAAAAAAATAGTGTCAGAATACCATGCTCAGGACCTGCTGAAGTAAGAAGAGTGCCTGAAACAGCAAAGTCAAGTAACTTTGGAGATGGCTCCACCATATTCCCTGGAGTATCAAGAAATGCTACAATTACATTGAGCTAATTAGATTTTTTAAAAAATTTGTTAAAAAGGTAACATACTCAGTTTAAAACCTGAGACAGGAGACTCCTCTGGGTCTCGTAACATTAAAACAGGCTCCTATTCTATCAGTTAAGCATTCCCTAGAAGTCATAGCTACACAAAACACAGTGACATTTATCAAGCATGCTGCATCTAGGCCATGTTACAACCTGAGCCATCACTTGTGAAAGTCCTCTCCCAAAGGCAACCTCTATAAATAGCTACAGAATAGCATCTGAAATTGTGAACAGACCACACTTACTCAGATCTCTGTATGAAAAAAGAGACACAATTACCCATTCACTTTAAATCAACATTTGGAAGGGGAGAGGAGGAAAGTCCATAAAAAGAAGTGGTTTGTTTGGGATTTTTAAGTTAGCAGAATATCAACTCCCTAACAAAAAGGTACTAATTCTGATCCCCTGCATCCAATCTCTCTCTGCCAGAAAAGCAACATTCTATGAATTTTCTTGCCTGTTAATCTGCAACCAGAAATGGTAATCGTATTCAACAGTAAAGAAGAAAGATCTGCTTTGTAAAGAAGTCGCCAGTGCACAGTAAGCTTATCTGATGTCACATCAACATCTAGTACTTATCCTTCCTGTTCAAAAGCCAAGACGCAGAATGTGCAAGAGGAAAGAACTCTGATAGGGTTACAGCCCATTTAATCTCTGATAAGACCCTGATTCTCTAATAGGTAACCCAAACAATAGTCTCAAAATTGCTTAAAAATATAGACTTCATATTTCTTATATAAATGGTATTGAAAGAATGCTTATACAGAGACTGACGGATGACTGGCACAAGTTTCATAAGTTATTAAAAACTATAATTATAAATAGGAAACCTCAAACTTAAGGAATGCAGTATCCCACAGACAATGTAAATTTTGAGAGAAGCACTTTAATCTAGACCACATACTTAATTTAGACAGAAAATTAGAAAAATCATAATTTAGATGTTTACCACAATCTGCTTCCATTTAAAAGGTTTCCCAGTTGCACAAACACACAAGATCCTCCAACTGAAAGTTTTCAAGATCCTGCAACTGAAAGTTTTCAGAACTTTATACCTTCACTTTTTCATTACAAGAGGGGCTTTTTTCTGCCACCCACCTCCCCTTGTTTCCTCCTTTACCTTCAGTTCTGAACTATTAATAACAACCTTTTAGTCAAGGTCTTAAGTTTAAGTGACAAAACAGATCTGAAGACCTACACATAGCATAGCTGTTAGCTCTTTGATGTTGAGAAGCCACTTTTTTCCCTACAAGCATAAACCACAAATATTTCTGCTGACTTCAGAGATGTCAGTGACAAGGAAAACAAATATTCTTCACTGAGTTGATCAGAGCCGTTGGCCACCAACTAAAACTCTTTCTTCCATGTTTCATCCTGAGCACAGTCTCCTACTCGAAGAGTTTCATGAGGCTCTACTTCCTACTTCCACCGTATTTCTGAACACAGAATAAAATGTTTTTTTGAAGACTTAGATGGAATCAATGTGTAAGAGTAAAATATTCAGTCAGACTTTCACAGGATAAAGTTGAAAACTTATCAACAGAGTTGACTTACGAGTAGAGACAAGTTTAAGAAGAAAAGAATTTGGAAAAGATCTTTTCCTCGTGCTCCATACAGAATACAGTAATTATTTTTAACTCGCTCAAATGCTCATCTGAATCCACAGCCACTTACTGACAGGAAATAAATGAACAAACAAGAAACCAACCAACCACATTAACCGTAGTTTAAACAGATAAACTGCCTTTTTATCCCTAAATTAAAAGCACTCTGAATCATAAATTTCAGAACAGAATATTCTACCCAAATTAACATGCAGATTTACATTTTCTAAATTTGTCTCCTTGGTTTCCCCAGTGCACATCAATGTTGCTCAGCTTCAACGATGAAATTCCACTAGTTATTCCACTTCCTGATTTTCCTACCTTTGCAAAGCATAATACACCAAGAATCAACTGAATACATATTAAAATAAAAGGCTTCTCCTCCTCCCATCTCTGTCAAAACCCATCTCTCCTTCCAAAACATACAGGTTTGAGCCAAACACAAGAGTTACTTGTCACTATTCTTTAAATTCTGCACTTTTACACATCGTGTGTGCAATGCATTCTTGTAATTAAAAGAATAAGTGCTCCTGAAATGAGGTATGAGTAAGAAAATTAATTAGAAGAAACATTTAAGATGCAAGCAGAACCAGTAAGAACAGGCTCCATTGCCTCCACCAGCATATTTACTAGTAACTACACATCTGTACAAATGACTTCACCTGCAAATTCCAGAATTAAATGTTAACATGAGTGCTGATTTTTTTTTTTGATACGTGTAATAGAAGGGAAATATAGCAAAGCTACATTTTATCCTCTGAACATTGTTAAAAATTGTAATGATCTGCTGACTTGTGAAAAAAATTCCCCTCTGAAAAATCCCCCAGGGCTTCTTCCCAGGCACCACACTGAGAGCAGATGGCCAGCATCAAGGCTGCAATTACCAGCCTGGCCTGGCAGTCTCACAGACCACAAAGATACTCTCTTCTTTTCATGGATGTGGGGAAGGAGCAGCTTGAGAGATGCCGACCACAGCACTTTCCACTAAAAACGTGCATATATATTCAATTTCCAAATCCATCATGTGTTTCTTCCATTAACATTTGGCTTACATTCAGGTTTTCCTCTTATTTTTCCCCAACACTTTCTCTTCTGTTACTGAAAGCTTTTCAAATAAGGTGGCAGGAAACCACCAACAATAAGAATAGAGTAGAACCAACCATTGTCAAGCATTGCCAGAGGCACAAACTTCATGAACTATCTCTTGTTGCAACTTTTCCTTTCTTTATTTCACTTTGAAAAACCCCAAAAGCAGCTTGCAACAATGATTTATTAAAAGCACACAAATGGACAGAGTTATTAGTTAACTGGTAACAAATCTATGATTTTATCAGTGTGCCATCCCCCCCCCTCCCCCAACCCCAAGAACAGTTGTTCTGTTCTCTTTAGCCAGGAGAACATCTGATGAGGAGGTGCTGTTTCAGTTCCTCTCCTTCCTTCCATCTCTCAAATGCAAAAGCCCTCAAAGCGGGGAGGGAAGAGCATGTTTTTAATTAAAATGTTGCATCTTAAAATACTATTGTGCAACACTGGGATGAGTCTGATTGTAAATCCATATATATACACACCATGGGAGATTCCTCTCACTTTTTTTTAAAAAAAGCAGTAACGTTTCTGAATTAATAACCATTTACTATTTCAGTTTTACACTCAAGAATGTGAGTATTTGAGTAAAACCTTTATTTTGCCAAAGCCAATAAAAGTTTAGAAATGAAAGTAAGAGGAAAGAAACCTATGGAGTTCCTTTCCAACTGACAGATGCAACAGGAAGAGGGTGGAAAGGATTTCCTCACGTGCAAGGAGGCCTGACAGACTCCGCTCTGCGGTATTCAGACCTCACCTCAGGAATGCTCAGCCCCCCTGCAGAGACTTCTGTCTTTTACATTCATTCACCATTCTTTATTTCATTCCTATTTATTCTTCCTGTTCTTCCTCACTTCAGCTACTCCTTTTAAAAAATTTATCAGGCACAGAAAGGCACTGGAGGAAAAGTATATCACAGTCACACTGTCCTTACCTTAGTCTTGAAAATCTCACTGGCAAATAAGGTTGTGCAAGGAAACCTCAAGCCTTATTACCGCCTAGTCTCTCTCTAATTCAGGTTTAATTCCAGTGACACATTCCATAGGGAGGGTACCAGTATTACGGAGAAGTTGCTACTTTAGAGGCTGAACTCTTCCCTGATAAGATCAGCTTTGAGTAATCATGATTTAGTCTAAATTAGGTTTTAACAATCTTTAGATACTCAGAGATCTCCGTGTGCCAAATGCCATGCAATAAAATGCAAACATATTCTGACCAGAAGAAAGAAATGAGAAGACAACTCCTAGCCCCTGTGAGTAAACCTTCTTTGCTGACACACACAATAAGTACCAGACAGCATTGTCCTTTCATCAACTCCCTCCAAAGTTGTCCTGCTTTTACCACTTGTTTATCAAGCGTTGTACAAATCTGGCACTTCTTGCAAGTGCAATTATCAAAAGATCTAACACAAGTACCAGCTTTGTGGCAGAGATGCAAGTTAATGCATACAACTCACCCAGAAGTAAAGTAATTAAACCTCACCAAAACAATTACTTGGTCCTGACAGGAAAACAAAGACTTGCATGCACCCAACAGCTTTGGAAAAGTACAAATCAGAAGCATACCTTCCAAATATTTTGCATCATTTCTCTCTCAGAAACATCCAAAACTTAATAGCATCAACTCACCTTCCACACTATCAGAACAGGAGGTACCGATCCCAGTGTCCCCGCTGTCGGAAGCTATACTGTGTCTTCTGACAGGATTGCTTTGACTGTTTGATGAAATAGTTGTGGACTGCCACAGGGATTCAGTACCGGGCAACCATCCCACTGCGGAATAATCTGGGCCTATAAAGAAGGAAATTAGAAGTCTGTCATTCCAGATACCGTACACAAGTCAACAACAAAATACTGGTCAAGATGAAAACTGGATCCTACACTTCATAGTCCAGGTTTGAGACAGGCTCTGTGTCAATGTTTTTGTGGTGGGTTTCTTTTTGTGTGTTTTTTGCTTGTTTGGGTTTTTTTCTGTATGGTGGTTGTTTTTTTTTTTAATTAAAATTCTTTTGCTAGTGAAATCTTCTCAGAAAGTTCCGGTAAATACATTTTTACTATTTAAAAACATGACCCTCAAACTGCTCTTGCACTAACTTTAACAAGACATTTATCATACGATTCCTGTCACAGAACTGATTCTCAACTCACAGCAGAACTTTGCATTGCATGTGCTTAAATACAGAGATGAACAAAATTTTAGAACAGAAACCAGTGAGATGCAGTAATTTCGAACTGTGCATGAACTACATAACCTAGGTGATAAAAACAGCAATGAAATCATGAACACCAATATCTGAAGTAATTAGTTAATTATGTTTCACTTTATCAGTAGTTTTCAAATGACAGAATACCAACCCTTGGAGGCACATAGTAGCTGCATGCAAGCTGCCTTTGTGAACCATCTATCCGTCTAGTGGTTTATTTAATTTTGGTTTTTTATTATTTTTATTTAAGTAATCATTAAAATACTAAATTTTAAAGCACAATTCAGAGCAGTAAATAGTTCCTCCTTTCAATTAACTTTAAAGCATGTGTAGCATACTTTATAGTCAGTCTCAAAGGAATATACACGACTGAGAAAAACCCCAGAGGACTATCAAAACTTCCAATAGCCAGTATTTAAATATGAGCATCATTTACAGGCAGAATCATCATGTGTGCACTCCAAACCAGCAGAGCTACATGAAGAATCCTGTAAAAAAAGCACAGCCTGCTCTTGATTTTATATATAATCACATACATACACCTCCTCTAGAAGTTCGCTTTGCATAGCGCTTTCAGCAGGAAATGACTCATGAAGTCTCAGTTCACATACAACGTCTCTTATGCCACATCTGGCTATTTTTAGGCCATTTAAACATTTTCAGCAGTGTCCATCCGAAGTCGCAACAGCAATTTGCCTCTGCACTGACATCTGCAGATCATTGCTATTTCCAGCTGTACTGTTTTCCCAGTAAATTAGTTTAGAAAAGGATGTAAAGAATACGTGTGTGTGTTTATATGAAACACTCCACACACATATGAATACATACATACTCCCCATACAGGGGCCAAATCACAAGACCTACTAGCCAGAGTGATAGTAGCTGCTTGCCAAGCCACCTGTCAACTGAGGAATACAATGCATGCTTCCTTACTGCATGCACTGTTTAACTGTACCATGACATCTAAGGTAGTCTACTTTGTCAGTAGGTTCTTGGAGGTCTTAGATCTGCCCGTCCATTTTGCTTGTCTCAACTTCATTCTCCTTTGAGGCTACTGCCGTGTCTTCCCACCAGGACATTTTCCTCTCTATTCTTACAGTCTCCAGAATCTCTCATTTCTCTCTCCCTTCATTCTATTTTAGCCATACCTTGTGCAATGTATTTCCTTCTCTTCCTTAAACTTTTTGCTTTTCCGCCCCAAAAGTCTCCTAACTCTTAGCTATTCCATTGAGTAGCTTTCAAGTCCGAGAGCGTAGCAGCAGAACAGAAGACAGAGGAGCCAGACATGAACACGACTGCCTGTGGCTCACCAATCATGCCTTGTAAGGAGGCCCCAGCCAGGATCCTAAGTGAATAACACTCCAGGTGTCATTCTTCATACCATCCTCTCTGTGTCATCATCTAACACACTGCAATGTGATAGCTTTGCATACAGCTAGTGTGAAACTGGGGCATTTCTTCCTCTCCTACCACCCAGCATATTTTTCACTAAACACTCTGGCTGCTTCGGGAACAATTTTTCCATCCTTCCCTCTGAATAGTCTACTCTCCACAGAAGTTCCACTTCATATTTCTCAGGCTGTACCTAGCTATTCCAGAAAGAATAAAGTTGACTTATGGGAGCCCAAGCTAATTAAGTCAGAGACAGTTCTCACTTAGACATTTAAAATACATTTATAGAAGAGAAATTCATTTTCATCTACATTTTATTATGTTGTTCTCCACAATATAACTCTTCTGTGACATTTCAGCTTTTACGGCATTAAACAAGTGTTGAAAGAAATGCAGCAGATAATGCTATCACTAATGCATATTAAATCAACACAGTACTTAGCATCAAACTCTTTAGATATCTTAGTTAGACAAACATTCAGTATGCAAACCTATAGTCACCCACACACAGCCTCCCAAAAAGGGACAGATACTTTTCATTTTGGTGGAACTTTAAGGAATAAAAGCTAAAATTACCATAGAACAAAGTAACTTCGATAGGAAAGGACATCTGGAGGTCATCTACTATAACCCTCAGTTCAAAGCAGGGCTAATTAGATCAGACTGCTCAGGGCCTGGACTAGCTGAGTCTTGAACAATTCCAGGGACTCGGATTCCACAATCTCTCTGGGGAGCCTATTCCAGCATTTAACCACCTGCAAAGAAGATTGTCCTAACACCTCATCAGAGTCTCTAGCCTTCCAAACATATATATTGTTGCAAGACTCAACAACACAGTGTGACCAGATTCGACAAAAAAGGGTTAACACACTTAGAGGGGGCAGACAGTCATCCTCATCGGGATCTCTGTAGGTACCATAAATTGAGGAAACAAAAAAGCATCACAAAACACCCTCCTATATTCTCAATTCTATGCACACAGCTTGGAGACACACCAAACCTGAAATGTGGTGCTGAAGCACAGGTCCAGGATGACTTGCTGGCACAACACAAAATGAATGCAACACTTTCTGGAGCACCGTTCGCACTCGGCGCAGTTCGGCATTTCTAGGTTAACTCATGAAGCCTCATTCTGGAGCTGGCAGGCCCGAAGAGGCGAGTGCTGGTACACATTCGCAACTCCACACAGGCCAGCGTGAGGCCAGCAAGAGTTCCTTAGCCTTGGCTCATCACAGGCCTGCCAGATCCCATCTGGCTCTCCAGAGAAACCCTCAGGTCTCTCTGCACCGTGCTCTGGGTTCCAGAAGGGTCTCTTCGCTCAGGAGCTCCCTCTCATCACCCCTCGTAACGCCCAGCTGGTTGTGCGCAGCGGGAGCGTGCCCACGGCGCTGTCACTAGGGTCATGTCTGTCTCCCACAGCCATCCTGTACCCAGAGGCAGGGACGGGGGCTGGAATGGGGTGGAACAGTCTTATTTCCTCACTGATTGGGCTTCCACTGTTCAGGAGCAGTCTCTGCATTTAAAAGAAACGTGTCCCAGGAAAAAGAATTGGTTAAGACTTTGAACAGGTAACTAGTGTGTGCTTTTTAAGCTATTTTAGACGCGCCACCAGAACATGCTTGCACTTCATGAAACATTTTCTCTTTTCCTCCCACAGAAGTCCCAAGATTAAATGCACTGAATTTTTTTTAAAAAAAAAAGATAGCAAATGACATATTCCAGCAATCTACACTTTTTAATGTTTCATGGTGCATCGTTTTACTTTTCTCACCTAATGGTGATTCTACACAATAGAAGGCCATTACAAAAATAAACTGTCTACATGGAAAAGAGTTTTTCAAAGCTAATTGAACCCACTCCTGTAAACGGCCAAGCAAAAACAGCAAGATAGCAGAAACTGACTCAATCTCAAAAATTCAAAGTGCCAGAGAGCAGACCCCCTCCCCACAGCTGAAGGAAGGTAATCACACAAGTTGCAGTATAGAAACATAACCCATAAAATAGGACCTTACAGACTTCAAGTCATTATTTAAAAAATAACTAGCTTCATTATTTGAAACTGACCTTCCAAGCCAAATCCTGAAGGATCACCAATGGCTATGCACCCTGTCCTGTGCCCCCACCTCCCTTTCAAGAGCTCTCTGTGAAGATCCTACCTTTCATGCAGCAAATGGCCTGTGCTAAGAGAACCAAGTGTTAAGAGGAGCAGAAGATTCGCAGGAGTCCCCAGACTGCTCAGCTAGCACACCTGCTTTACCCTGCTGCTCTAATCCAAACCTGCCAGTCAACAGCAACGTGTCCGATCTGCCCAAAATACAGGTTGGGGCAAGAAAAGCCCGCAAAAGTTTCTAATAGATATTTGTGCTGTTAAAATGTATGCTACCATCTGACTATGATCATTCCTTCCTGGAACAGGCAAATCTTCCTTTCATAGGACTTAACAGAAGAGACAGAAACGTAGTGTCATCCTACCTGGCTATAATTTTCTATGACAAATACAAAAAATGACATACAACCAAGACCCTAAACAAATATCAGAAGGAGCCTTGTTTATACAGTTGACTGCATTCTTGAAGCTGGTCAGTTAAATATACTGACATAGTGCTGTGTTTCCAGATGAGGCATTTAAACCAGATCAGTTAACAACTAAGTATACAGAGTGCAGGAAGTCGATTACTTGTTAAAAGAGATCAGTTGTTGAAATTTCACTCCACAAAAACATGTATCTTTTCCTGTGCATGCCATTTCTGTGAATGCTGTCAGCTACTGCTTGCAGGAAGGCATCTCGTTAATTCTGGATCATTACCACTCCTAATTTCAGTGGCATGCACCAATCCCACATGACCTACGTATACAAAATAATAAACATCACCGTCTTTATATTTGGTTCCTAAAAATACCTCTAACATGCTTCAACGTAAAAAGTATTATTTTAAGTGACAGTTATCATACTACTATTTTACCTACATGCTGAATGGAAAGCAACAGCAAAAGACTTAACTGTGTTTCACAGTAGATGCAAACTAACTTAAGGATACTAAATTTTCTGTACCACACCATGGCTTTGACATAGATTGTGATCACAGACTGTGACCACTGAATCACTCATGACAGTCAGTGTAATACAGAGTCAAAAAATTCTTAAGGGGACATCTCACTACAGTTCTATCAAAACTGACAACTGTGCAAAGCTCATTCTAGTCACCATGGATGTGCATGTAAAAATAAACTCACTTTAGCTAAAAATGTTCATGTTTACTCATCATACCTGCAAGATTACTACGGCTGAAAGATTAAAGAAAACCTCGCTTTGGTGTGTGATTTCTGTGCAATAATTCTTTGACAATAATTATTTTATTTTTCTAAACTGCTGGAAACGCAATACAAATAGTGTGAAAAGGAAATGGAGACAGAGGAACTTATAATAAAAAAATAAATAAAAACAAAACTTTTCCAAAAACTAGATACAAGAGCAGACACCATACTTGAACATATTTATATAGTTTTTGGGAAAGAAAAAAAAAAAAAAAGCTGACAGCTGATAGAACAGTGCAACAGCAGACTCCTTCAACCAAAGATGAAGGAAAAGATAGGCTGGATTCATGTAATCCAATAACCTGACACAATAAAAAGAACCAGGCACATAAGTGTTCCTTGCAGACACAGTTAAAAAGAAAACTTACACAGACAAATACTCTTGTTAAAAAACTGGCTTCCCAACCCTGTCATCTAGACAA
The DNA here is from genome assembly GCA_020746105.1 of Trogon surrucura. Classification (NCBI taxonomy): domain Eukaryota; kingdom Metazoa; phylum Chordata; class Aves; order Trogoniformes; family Trogonidae; genus Trogon; species Trogon surrucura. The sequence continues at coordinate 56,714,108 of CM036618.1, forward strand.
ATATTTGCTAGGTGCATTTCATTTCTACCACCCTTCTGCAAAACAAATCGCAGCTTTTATTTTATGAAAGGTCAAAACAAGTTTACAACACAACCTCTTCTCTCCCAAGACGAGCAGTACGCTATAAGAGCAGGTTTCTAACGCATTCAGGGCAGGTGGACAGATGACAGTTTTGGGACCCTTTTCACAAACACTCTGGAGGTGGTGGAAGCTCGTGGCTCTACCAGCTGGCCATGAACTGAGGTACCAGAAGGTCCTCGTCCCTCCTCTCTCATGAATGCAGCCGAGAGTAGGTGGATGATACAGCTTAATCTAGGTGCAAAAAGGAGCAAGGTGAAGTGGGATGAAATGACAGCCTTAACTACTGAATTTTTACATTTGAATTTCCCAAAAGCACTTTACGTCAGATAGCTAAAGTATGATTCACCCTGAGGACTCATATCCTTTATTAGTGTGCTTTCTTGACAAAGCCTGCAAGCAATTTAACTAAGTTCTCCTAGTTTTTCAGCTGGAAACTGATGAGAGAGATCCTAAGTAAGAAGAAAGATAAAAATATACAGCTATACATGGAAGCAGGGAAAGAAAAACAGGAATGCAAGAATTTAAGCAGAAGAATGTTGAGAGACCCTTTTACCGACATTTTTACTTGTACAGTCTGATAACAACATACTGCCTGTCCTCTGTACTTTCACACACAATATAATTCACCTACTAGAGAGAAAGAAAAACATCATAAAATAGTATAGGAAAAAAATGAAAGTAAAAGAGAAACACAAACAAGAAAATCCTGAAAATACAATCCCCAACATAAATATACGCCCGATTGACAGTATCAATTAGAACAACCTGAACAAGGTCATACTCTAAGGAAGAAAATAGAGCACAAGTATGTACTAAAAGAGCTAAGTTTTAAGTAGATTCTGTCCCTAAACCTGTGTCTTCTTTTGCCTCAGGAATTCCATAATAAAAGTTAAACCTTACCCCCAAGAAGCGGTTGAATGTGTAATCTCTCATCACAGATAATTATAGCTATACAGTCTTTGTCTTCTCCATGAAACAGTATTTCAGTGTGAACTTTCACAAGTTACAATTTTTTTACAACTTTACAAATGCATATGCCACTGTACAACACGAAGTTACAAGATTTCTCATGCAGGAAAGTAGGGAATCTACAAGCAAGAATGGGAACTAAGGAAAATAAATAGGTCAGTTTGAGAGTTGAGCTTTAGAGAATCTTGCCACAGCAGTTAAAGACACGCTCAGGTAGCTCCCTCTCTATCATAGAATCATAGAATCATAGAATGTTAGGGATTGGAAGGGACCTTGAAAGATCATCAAGTCCAATCCCCCTGCCAGAGCAGGAATGCCTAGACTATGCCACACAGGAACGTGTCCAGGCAGGTCTTGAATGTCTCCAGAGAAGGAGACTCCACAGCTTCTCTGGGCAGCGCTATCAACCCCTCGCACCAGAGAGCACAGAAAGTAAAAGGTGCTCAGCTCTGTCTTTCCATCAAATTGCCCAGGTGGCTGGCTTATGGCGTGGGCTAAAAGGGGGTTGTGCTGATTATGCTGTTTGACACTAGAGCTAATCGGATCTGGTGGTCAGCTGCTATGCAAAGGCTGGTCACCTTCCCCAGCCACGTATTCACTTTTGCTTTCCCGGCAGCAGCCCTGCTACTCCAGCCCCAACACAAAGTGGTTCAGGAACAAACTGTCCCCGACTATTAAAAAAAGGTTATCTGCTAATTTGATTTCCTAAGCTGGTTCAGCAAGGGGTGAGGCTAGAAGCAGTGCCAAGGAGGTAGTGGGAACATAGAGGCATGCTTCTGAAGCCCAGCAGCAACGAGCTAGTAACTGGTCTTATCCTTACTGCCAAATTGCACATTAAGGCAGATTCTAAACTGGAACGAGATAGACACAAATCTCTGCTGGCTTCACTGTGGAGGAAAAAAATCTGTTCAACTAGCAGCCAGCTGTGTTCAACATAGCATTCTGATAGTTAAAAAGGTAGCAAAATCCTTAGACTGACACAGTATGCAACAACAGATTCAGCCTCACCGATTTCTCTGTTAGAAAGTATGTAAAACAAGAACTCAAAAATGTAATGCGCTTTATAATTTTTATGCAGACAGCACTTAAATGAGATTATTAAATATCAGGCCAATGACAAAATCCCTATTCTTGTCGGGAACAAAGAGGTTTGCTTTCATTTTGCCACCGACAGGAGCAACACCAGGAATTCAGTCCAACTGTTGACGGCACTCCTGTGAGTTTTCTGCTTCCAGATACAGTATTTGCATAAAACAAAACTTCAAAATACAAACTGCAGATGTTTCTTATTTCAAATCTGGCACATGGACTACATATATTACCTCATGCCTGCTACACTGGCTTGCTTCTTTGTCTTTGGACTCAATGCACTATTCACCCCACAGAAACAAAATAATAATTCTCAGTTTCCATTCACTTCGTACAGTAACTGCAGAGGAGAAGATTACCTTTTAAACTTGGAAAGTTTATTGCTTACAATATGAAGAGGAAAATATCTAGGAAAATAAACAGATTAAGTTATGCTTAAAGCTAATAGATATTTCAAATAGCAAGCCCTCCGGACATGCAGTCAGTCCCTAGAGTCTTAAAAAGCTGTGTACTTGTAGATGACCAACTGAATCCTTCTCCTATCAAAAAAGAAAACAACAACAAAAAAAAGTGTGCCTGATGATCATAGATTATCATCTGTGTTTCAGCCCTTCTTGCAGTTTAGCTTTACTGGTGTTCAAAATCATGATCAGGTTAAGTTATTCTCCAAATTGTTCTTACACAATTACCTTTGTCCTCCTTGCTGTTTCAAGAGTTAATTCTATCTCCTTTATGCACTGGGAAAAGTGAAGTAATCGCAGCTGGTAGAACAAATCAAGAAATACTAAATGGTGGTAAGTAGTTCCCACACTTAGCAGAATGGAGCACATAAAGGAGGCTCACAGTGGTACTTTTTTTTGGGGGGGGGGGGAAAGGCATTTCTCCCCTCCTTATAATTAGATATCGGACCTAAAGATATTCATGATGTTAAAATAAATGCTGAAGACAGCAAAGAAAAAACACCTCACTGAAACATTTTGCTTTAGTACAACAATGAAAAAATGATGGGGGAAAAAAAAAAATCTAGCCAAGAGGTTTAGCGTGCAGGATACACACAACAGGATCCACTTTAATATGGATATACCAGAGACCAAGCCTCCAGGCTACAGTTTTAATGTATACTGACAGAAGTATTCACATTATGTAAGGGAGTTCCCACATTGTTACATTTGGGTTAAAAGGATGAAATTGTGGCTTTGCTTAAGTCATTAGGAGATCTTCCTTACAAGCTTCCAATGCCCATGTCACAATATAAGCAAGAACAACAGTCTCAAATTTAGGAAAAGAAGTAGTAAAAGAAAAAATCCCTCACACTGTACACCATCAACCCTACCTGGGATACTTCCAGTCAAAATCAATACTTCTTCTGTTTCCACCTTCACATCGACAACTACTTTGGATGTAAAACTTCACATTACCATAATTCCACTGAACACGCAAAAGCTCTTGTTAAATCAGTTTGGTGTTTCTGATGAGGTAACAGAAAGAGGTTAAGATCGCAACTGTTAGCTTTGCTTTCCATAAAGCCTCTAGCAAAAGAGAGTTTTAAGTAATGGTATTTTCAATATCTTTTAGTGCTTCTAGCTGAATCACTATACTCCCACTGTTTTCTTATTACCCACAGAACCACCAGGCCTTTGATCCATGCTAGTCACTGAGCTTTTATAAAGCATTAATTCTCAACTGTAAGAATGTCTCCAAAGGTTCAGAATTGCCAACAGGTATAAATAGCTTTGCTGTAGGCAGGCATTCAGGAGAGAAGATACTATCTTTTAAAGAAAAAGACTCAAAAGAAGTCTTATTTATTCTGAAACATTTGAAAAAAAAAGTTGCAGCTTTCCACACCATCTGGAAACTGCCACAGAAGGAGTAAAGCAGACGTTAAAAACATAAGGATACCTTATAAGGAATCTCAGATCTGACTCCAGGACAATTCAAGAATGTTTCTTGTCTGAATACTACACTCCTAGTTCCTTAACATATTAGGAAGCTGAAAGTTTGAAAAGTGTCATTGCTCTTCTACTTGCATTTGCTAAGTCTACTTCACATATTTTAATAACAAAGAGGCAGAATGAAGTTTCCTTGACACTACTTGCATTGCCTTTCCTCGGCGAGACTGAGATAGCCTCCTACTACCTCTCCAGTCATTACCCATTATTCTGGACCTGTTTAAACCTTTATGCAAGCCCACTAATTGGTGGAAGCTACATTGTCCTGTGGAATTAATGTCACTTTTTCCTGATCCTCTCTCTTAATCTTCCTTGGCGTCCACAGTAAATCTGAGGATTAACTACATACTTCCTGATGTCATCAGTAGTGGTAAAGCAAGATTGTGCCTGGAGATTTTTCCACTATCCATTAGCTGACTGAAAAGCCTGCCCATTCAACTCCTGGTATTCCACACCTGCCTGACACTAACATAGCTGTTTCCTGCAGAGATGTCTCATACCGGGGTCAGGCAGCTGTAAATCCTCCCTTCAGTATTTATTTAACCTTAGTATTCTCCTTGTCCAACTCCCCAAATTAGCTTGCTATAAGGCTGAACAAGTACCAGAATAGGCACATGGGAAGTAGTCAGGATGTCCAGAAGAGTAGACAGTCCCTCCAGAAAGGTGGGAGCAACTAGCCACTAAATTATTCTAGTTGTAAAATGAAATCATGGCCTACAATCCACCCACATACACCCCTTCAGGCAAAAGGATGAGTTTACCTGCTGCATCTTCCCATGTTTCAGGGACTACCAAACGTTGAAAGAAAAAGAAAGAAAATTCTAAACACTTGCCCTTATTTATGTTAATGTCTCCTTTTGCAGAGGGACCACTGGATTCCCAGAAAGCAGCAAAGATCCCTGAGGAATGAGGGCAGAAAGCTGCAGTGCCTCTCACAGCACGGCTGGCTGCAGAGAAATAGGTCACTTGAGCGTCGCTGTGCAATCAATAGGGTGTTCGAGCTCGGGCAGCCAAGCCAGATGCTGCAGAGAACATTGCCCAGGGAAAGCCAGTGTCCTCAGGGGTAATTCCACATCTGTCAGCAGTTTCGAGGCACACGAGGCATGATGGGTCAGGACTAACACAAACCGAAGCGTGCTTCTCATGAACATATTTACGCAAGTCATTCCCTGCTGTGTGTTTTCCTCAGCTCCAGTCATCCACCTCAGAGCCTCTGCAGCCAAGGGGCGGCCACTCATGCACCACATGGAGAACCTCTTTCAGCTTGGGCCAGGCAGCGAGAAACCCTCACAAAGGAGCCCGAGACAGAAACCAGAACCTTGTTACCCTGCAGCAACACCTTCCCCCACACCGGTGGCAGTTAACTTCAGGGCTATACGTAACATTACTCCAGGCCTAGCAAAAGAAATACTCAAAACATAACGGTTGCCTTCTTCAGAAGGCGCACTGGGTGAACAGGCCCTGGTGGGGCCTGCAGGGGGTGTCCTGTGAGGAGAGGCCGGGGCTGCCCCGACCCAGGCACAACCGGTTCCAGACGGCTCCAACCAACCCCCGCAAGGCAAGATGGCAGCACCTGGAGAAAGCCAGGGTGAGGAAGGGCAAAATGCTGCCCAGGAGCAATGAGTAAGAGAAAAAAAGCGTGAGAAACAGCCTTGTGAGCCCCAGAAGCCAGTAAGGACGACGCATTTTGAATCACATAGCAAAGACACTGAACGTGTTTTAAGCTAATCACAACCACAACGAGGCTGTTTGACTGTCAGCGTACAATTCCAAGACACGTTTCGGCATCTGAGACACTACTGACAACTGCAACTAGGTCAGCACTTTTTCAGCCAAAAAATAAAAATACCACAACAAAAAACCACAGCACAGGAATTGAGATTTCGTTTAACTCTCCAACTATGTAACTTGGCTGTGGTTTAAATGGTAAAAACAAGTATCCAAAGAGTGCAGAAAACAGAGGAGCTGATATTGAACTACCTCTTCTTTCCTTAACTAACCTGTCTAGAAGAAACAGGTTTTGCTTACAACAACCACAGATGATCACCTCTGGCTGCAACCTGAGGTCACGAAAGACCAGCTTTCAGCTATTCTTACCACCACCCACTGTTACCGTACTTGGCAACTCTTCCATATTTTGAAACACGTGGGTTCTTTAACAGGTTATTAAATGCCTGGCTAAAATCTCAACATGAATGATTTGCAACTGTAACAAGCAATATTTGGTGGAAATAAATCCTAGATGTTCTTTGGAGAAACTACAGGTGTTCTTACTCTAGCACTTTCTTCACCACCATCCCTGAGTGCAGACACAATAGCTCAGGTTGCTTTTTACTATATGCTTATTCTCTACAACTCTTCAAAATTAATGCATTCTTCTCAAAATCATTAAACTAATTACTACTTCCTTTAATCAAAGTTTTAAAAGCTTTAAAAGCATAGAATTACTGAGACCACAAGTCTATATTCAGTCAGTAAACGTTTAAAGTACAATTAACAGACTTGAACAATTGCTAATCCCTAAAACCAAAAATACAATGCACTCTTACATCTACCACTCTTTTCTTGTTAAGTAGCCAAGACATTTAAGCTTTGTACACATTAAAAGAGTGGATACCATGTCCATAAAAGTGAACTGCTTGGAGGGAGAGTGAGGGGAAGTGGGTTCTTTTTGAAGGGTACCAAGTAACTCCCGTTCAGCACCACTCAACTACAGAATGTCATTTCACGTAACTGCAATCCATGAAAGACAGTAAAGGCCATATGAGCAGTCAGTTTTGCAGCTGGAACATTACATTTTTAAGCTCAGGTAATCAACCTTAGCAATGCACCACATACACACACGTGTATATAAACACTTAAAACCAGAGAACAATTCAAAGTCTACCCTCGGTAACTCTACCTTGCCATTTATTGCCTTGCCTAGCCTGCAAAGACAAAGCCACCTTCTCAAGATGTCCCAGGAGCTGTCGCATCCCTGGTTTCAGACCTCCAAGAGCCAACCAATAAAACTCAAAACAAACAAAATCACTGGATTTCTGCCCCCCCTCCATCCCAAAGGATGAAAATGAGCATCGCCGTCCTCCCCACCTTGGTTGCGTTGCGAAGCTGCCTCTGAAGCCCATGGATAACTTAAAAAGGCAGCGGCCGCCAGCCCTTGCAGTGTGTTGTGACCTGACGGTTGCCAGTACTTGGGTTATGACATCACTGAACCTTTGACACCCACGGGCGTCGTGCTCACTGCCAACACGGGTCACATACAAAAAGACAGGCAACTTCTGGGATTTGCCCTACAAACAAATCACACTGTCAGGGCTCTAGGGGCCGAGGGATGCAGGCTGCTATTTTCATGGAGTGTCAATCACATCCTCCTGAGGACCTTACTTGTAGTTTTCACCACTTCTTGCTTTTGTCACCTGAACGGCCATTACGAGCCAAGTTTCAGCAGCTGTCAACTATTGGTATTATTGGCCAGTGGAAAGACGCATGACTAGAGGTGGTGCAGTTTACTGAATCTAAGAAACACTTGTTATTTCATTTCTAAGTGTGTTTGTTTCACTTTGCACAGGCATCTGTTGGATACACACAGCCTAACTGGATGACTGCATGCCCCAGAGGAACAACACGTCTAGATGAGCACTTTCATAGTCTTAAAAGAGTTATTAACCAACTGTGTGTTTCAAAGGATGGTCTAGATGAATAAGTAAAGGGCCTGAAATGCTGCATGCTCTTCACCGCAGTTATTTAAATTTCTGCACCATAGTGGATAGCTACTGTCTTTATAGAGGTAAAAACTATGCTGCAAGGTTTTCAAACAGTTAAATGTGAACAAGAAGGCTGAAAGTAAAGTCTGTAAGTCAATCACATACATTCCAAAAATAGCAATTTAATTTTTCAGGACAGGTACTGAGACTGTAAGAAGCTCAATTTATTTTGTATGGGAAGCAAACTTTGTCATTAAATCCACCGGTTAAAAAGACGCACCTATCTAAAAAAAATTACAAAAAAAAATAAATCTGAGGGATGGAAACAAGACAGCACTTTTTTTTTTTTCCCAGTAAATCCACTCCTATTGAGTTGAAAAGCAAGAAAAATCTGGAAATGACAAGACAGACTAAAATTGAAGGTAACAAATTAAATACTCCAAGAAGTGTTCTTATCTGTTACACTTTAAGAAAATCGGAATTAATTCACACCTAACACTGAAGGTCTGATAATTCCCCTGTATAAATTGTTACAGAATTCTTCAGTAGGTACCCAGTTTTTTAAGGAAATTGTAAGATTTCCAAAAAAAAATGGACTTCTGAATACACATATCCATAAATAACTAAAATACAACTAGCAAAACAGAATGCTTTTCAGTAATAAACACTGCTGCACAATAACGAAAAAGTCATTAACTGCTTTGCTCCCACACCAACATTTCAAAGACAATCAGAATCCATAGGAAGCAGTTGTCATTAAAGAATTAAACATATTTTGGCAGAAGGAAAAAATCCTTCAGTTTGAAAAATAAACGTTTAAACTTCTGCTTCCTAATAGGATGCTACTGTTCTGTGACAAAATACTCTTCCCATGGACAACTTCCTTCACAAAAAAAAAAAAAAAAAAAAAAAAATCTAACCTGGCAATAATAACATAGTACAGCATCTTAGTAACCATCATCCCTTCATTAAAATACCTGCATGGAGCTAATTAACTTCTTCTTTAGAGGGATTACAAACCTCATGAAACAGCTTCTTGACTTTTTCAAAGTGAAACATGAAGGGAGGGACTATTATGTTGGAAATTATAATGCACAGATCATATCTCAAGGTTAAACCTTTATCTGCTTGTTTTCTAATTAACCAACCACCTTCAGTTAGTCTCCCTTATCTCAAATTAGACACTTTTTACAAGTTTTGTTACCTTTCACTTTTACTGCTTATAGATAAGCATACATCTTGAATTTCATATTAACCTTGAGTGTTTAAAGGAGAGGGGATGGGGGAGGAAAGAAAAGCAATACACAAAATTAGTTCTCAAATCTTAAAGACAATTCGAACAAACAAGCAAAAGTAAACCATTCATGCATTAACAGACTAACAGAATTGCTGACAAATTCAACATAGTACTAAAACACTTTATCTGACCCCAAACAAAAGGGAAGATGCTGTAATGAATGTTTTCTGAAACAAAAAAAAAGGAACACCAACAATCCCAACCATCCGAAGCTAGTGCCAGTGTGCACTTGTAATACAACCTTTTAATATTCCTACTCCAAATACAAACAAGAACTGAAACACCCTGAATACCTACAGTTTCCACCAAATTAACTGAAATCTCTGCACCTAGTGTTGAGAATACCCAATATCTTTCCAAGCTGTAGCACAAAGATAACATGACTCCATTATTTTGCAGGAAGCGTTAAAAAAAAAACCAAACAAACAAAACACCTCAATGATGCACACATATTATACATAGAAATCAATAACTTAATAACAGTACAGAAAAAAGAACAATGTCTTCTTTCAGATTACAGGGACTGAACATTAGACTACTTGTAGAGATTCAGGCAGCTGCTGGGAACATCTGAGGAGCCCTTGTATTTGCAAGAAAACTGCTATCATTTGAAAGCAAAACAATCCCGTTATTTAAACACGTCAACTAATTGCATACACGTTCCGCAGCCGTATTTTGCAATCCCAAACTTAAAACCTGAATCAAAATTTCTGAATGAAAGTAATTATTCCAACAGTTGTGAAGGCAGAGCCAAACAACAAGACCTTCACAGTGATCAATTACGTCAATAAGGCGAAAACATCACAAAATACTTGCAGAAACTCTACCGCAATAAAGCAGGTGATAGAGTCGGTAATATTTTCAAACCTTGGAAAGGGCATCCAAAAGAGTCAGTACCTCGTCTTACCTGCCCAAAAGTAATGCTCGCACAGCTCTGCAATCAGTTCACCTATTTTCCTCTGACAGCCTTTACAGCGGAAAGTTAGTCCATCGCTTACGGACAGGATGTCTCCCCGGTAACAACTAACCCCAAGCGTAAAATTTCAACATATCCCTGCCAATCTGCAGGAACTAGGCTTCAATTAATCCAGCGACAGAAAAGTAGTGCAAATAAAAAAAAAATAATAGGACTCGACCGATTTCTTGCAGTCTAAATTTAAAACGAAAAGCATAAAGAGCAGCACACTTCCAGCCTCTGCCTAAGGCTATACTAACAAAACAGGGTGGGTTAAAAAAAAAAAAAAAAAAAAAAAGAGCCTAAAACACGGAAACGGATTATGTAGGTTAAGCTCAGCTTTTACGATCCGCTGCAGGGTCCAGCTAAGCGAAAGCCGAGCCCCGCGGACAGGCGGCCCAACGCCGCCACCGGTGCCGAAGCGGCGGCTGCGACGGGCCGGCCCCGCGCCCCCTCCCCGCCAGGCCCCGCCGCCACGTCCCCTCTCGGAGCCGACGGGGCCGTGGCGCTTCCCGCCCGCGGCGCGGAGGAAGCGGCTTCCTCAGACGCCCCTGCGGGGGCCCGGCGGGGCGAACCGAGCCGAGCCGGGCCGGAGGAGAGGAAGCGGCGCAGCACGCCCGTCCCGCCGCCGCCGCTGCCCCACCGTGACGGGGCCCCTGTGCCTCCCGCCGACCCCGTCCCCTCCCCGCAGGGCTCCTTACCCGCCTTGTAGCCGCGCAAGCCGAGCTGGGGGTGCAGCCCGCCCCACATGGTGCCGCGCCGGGCCGGGGAGGGCCGCCGCTCTCCGGCAGCGGTGGGCTCGGAGCTCCGCGCTCTCCGGCGGGCGGGCGAGCGGCCGCGGCCCTGATGGGTGGCGGAGGCAGCGGCTCCGGCTGCCGAGGGAGATTAGTGCGGGGCTGTTGCCGCGGCGGGGGCTGCTGCCTGCCCCAGGAGCGCCACAGCCATGGTGCCGGGCCGCGACCGCTAAGGGCGGTGAAACCTCGCCACCCCTTCGCCGCAGACAAAACTTGCTTTATTGCGCTGGTGCTGCCGCCGCCCGCCTCTCCGGCGCTGGGAGCGGGGCGGAGACAGGGGCGGGAGCCCCGCAGATGCTACCGCCGCTGGTGCCGAGGGACGAGCCGCTTACATAAACCGGCCCACGGGCAGGGGGCGCGGGGCGAGGCAGCGCCGGCAAAGCAGGCGAGTGCCGGCCCGGCTTCCCCTTCCTACCTCTCCCCTCCAGGCCGCGGCCCAGTCGCCGCCGCGCCCCGCTCAGGCCCCGCCTGGGGGGTTAACGTTCGGCGTTAGCTCACTCGTCGGCCGGTGCCCGAGGGTGCCCGGGCGGGGACGATCCCCCGGCGGGAGCCGCGCGTGCTGTCCCCTGACCGGGGCTGAGGGAAGGGGCCCGTTATCAACGGCGGTAACTGCCATCAGCAGAGAAAACGCTTCGTTGGAAGCGCTTAACTTGGTGTAAAGACAACCGGTAAAGAAAAGCGAAATGCCTACGTCCAGAATTACGGAATTTGAAATACCCGAGGCACCCGGTGTGTGCAGGCTCGGTAGGGTTTATCATAAAAATCACAGTTTGCCTGTACTTTTGTTGTTGTTGCTTTAGTAAGAAACCAAAGTGGTAAGAAGGGAAAACACGTTCATTTGAATGATTGGTTGCACGGAAAGATGCTCAGTATCATCACAAAGTTTAAGCCACAGGACTGGAAACAAAATGCTCCTGTCAGCAATAATTCAGACGCAGTAAGAGGCTTCCCTCCGCCCCGTCCCCAAGCTGCTTTGGGTCTGCTCCAAGTACTTCACAAGATAATTCTGCAACAGCAGCCTTCGTGTTACTGTTGTTTGCAACTGCAGCCCAGTGGTCCCCATTGTAAACTACCTTCTGAGCATCAGCCATCCACATTGCCAGACATAAACGTGAAGAGAGGGAGAAAATGCTTGGACTGCTTCTAGCTTCAGTGTAACCATCCCAAAATTACAATGCCCGACACCACCAAGATGAGAAAAGCGATGCTTTAAGGCAGCGTTACAGGGTGCAATGGACATGACAGCTCAGGGAGGTGAGGTGAAACAGGAGCAGTTCTGTGTTCATGTGGAAACATTCACAATCAATAAATAAAATCTGTGTTCAAACACTTCCTGCTGACCCAATGCATTTTTAATTAGTAGCCAAAGATCATAGTATAGCTTTTATCTCTTTGGAAAGTTATATGTTGTAGTTCAGCACAAGTCATATTTTATTTATGCCCAGCTACATATTCATAATGTACTCAGTAAAAGAGAGGCCTCAGAAGTACCAGCATGAGCGTGTAGAAATGCTGCATATTGCTGTTTCTTCCTCTTTCTTATCTCTATAAAGCCCTTATGTACTCACAGAAGACCTGACACAACACATTACTGTTTTAAATATGAAGCGTAACTGTCACTAGCTATTTTGTAAGTAACGTTGTAGAAACACAGGCTTTAAAAAGTTGATAAATACTGAATTAAAAACCCCAACTACTAGAATGCCTGGAGATCCCATTAAAACCTTCAAACTGTTGCTAGAGGTCCTCTGAATGATAAAAGGTCAGAAGCCACAGATACTGGCTTGCAGCAGAGTACCAGTGCAGAAAACTAAATTATTGTTGATAACACCTCAATGAAATTGCCCGGCCTCTCGACTCTGAAGCCAACTTCAGTATCAAAGAACATTTGCAAGAGAGAGTGTGGTAGTTAAACATGACTATGAGAAGGAAAAATAAAAGCCAAAATATCTTGCAAAACACTCAAGACCAAGAAACCTGTAAACAGCTTAGTTCAAGACCTCTTTAAAGGGCTTGTACGCATGCAACATTTGTTGCACACTATTTTATCAAATAAGCATGTGTACTTAGCATATTTACAGGAGGATGCAGTGAACTGTGAGTGAAGCTGAATGTCAAGAAGGGGAAGGCATCTAGCAGCAGGTGAAGAGGAAAATTGCCTCATCACTGCAGAGCTCTGGAGTTTGTGATGCTGCTCTGTAATACAGCTGCAGGAGCCCAGAGGCACACCACAACCCCAGAAAGCTGCATGCCCAGAAAATGTGTGATAGCAGTTCTTCTGTCTCCTAATAAACATCACTGCAGTGTTTTTCTGTACCTTGGTATTACCATTCATGGAAGCTTTACAGTTTTCTGTATATCTCCTGTCTATTGTGAACAATACCACAGAGGAAAAAAGCAGATATAAAAGCCAAGATGAGGGTGGTGGAACACAACCAGGCAGTCTAGCTGAATCATCTCCAACAGCAATGCTTTGTCTTCTAAGGTGTCCCTGCTGGGGCATCTCTACTTTGACAGCGCTACTGCTCAGAGCAGAAAGAAAAAACTTCATGTAAGCAGTGAGATAACAGAACCTGAGACACATTCATCCTTTTGATTGGATTTTAAGTTATCTTTATAGAAACTAAATATATTTAGTAAAGCCCTTTCACTATGAATAACCTCAGCATGTCTGTCTGGAAAGCAGACCAAACTGAACCAGCAGCTTTACTCTGTAAATAAATTCAACTCATTAATTCTTTATTCACTAACCAGCAATGTTTTATATCTGCAGTCTGCTTACGCACACAGTTCTAGACCGGGAGCAGTATTTTGTTTAAATTTTCAAAAACCTCTTCAAAAAAACATGGTAACCTCCTGCAGAGGTGAGTTGTGCTATTTAATGCTGTTGAAGCAAGCCCCTACTTTCACATGGATCTCAACTTGGTGATGCAGCAGGCCCTGAAGATATCCCAAGCTCTTCTTCTTAACAAGCTGCTGTTGGTCCCACCTATGAGGCTCAACCGTGCAGAGGCGGGCTCTGGTCCATTCCACGTGCATTTGTCCCTCTGTGCCTGATGGAGCCGACCTGCACTAGGGAGGCTGACATTAGCTCGTCCACTCTTACTTCTCTTGGATTGGTAAGAATCAGGAGTGGGGCAATCTCTATTCCAGTACTGCCCCGCTCAAGAGAGGTCTAAAGTTCATGATACTCATATAAAAAGGGAGTGGTGTAGGAGGGAAAACTCAAACTTACATATGAATCTACGGTAAGTAGAAATGCCCTGTGTGCCTGGCTAATTACTGTGAAATGTGATGCTCCAGACAATGAATGGAATCAAGTTCTTATAGTCAGAAAGGCTTCCTCCCTACCTCTTTCTTCCTATGCAAACTCTGCCCTCTTGGCAGAATCAACAAAGAAAAATAACAATAGAAAGTAACAGATTAAACACTGGTACTAGGCAGATGCTGTCTCATTAATGTCAATTGCAGCACATCTTACCCAAGGGTTTGTGATCTATTTCCAGGTTCAGAAATCACATCTTTTTTTTTTCCTCCTTTTTTTTCCTGAGTGAAAACATAATGCTCTAAATGGAATTAAGCTGAAACATAACCTCTGAAAGCAGCATTTTTCCTTGATTAAAGCCAGAAATGCGTTTGATATTTATTCTACGTTTGCCTTCACATTTAAGAGAATTAAAAGATTACTAAAAAAAACTGAACGCTAAGTGGCTGAATATCGTTCTAAGAGAATGCAGACTATTCCCCCTATCTTATGCACACATCAAGCATGCGTGCATTCTATCAAAAAGCCACAGCAGTATTTCTGCAGGCACATCTATACTGTAAATAGCTTTGAAATTAAAATCACAGATTTTGAGTTACCGAGTCACTTCTCTAAGGACAGAAATCCTTTTCCTCCATCCACAACTTTTTCAGCTAAACACTGTGTCCTAGTAAAGTCTAAGCAGCCTTTTAGAAGCCTTAGAGCAATTCCTCCTGTTTTGCAATAAATATGTATGCTACAATGCGAGATACATTGGGGAGCACTATAATTAAGAACAGATTAGCTTATCTAATAAAATGCATCCCTGCTGGTAGGGGCAGGTTGGCCCACAAAAGACTGAAATGTTTCACTAAAAGTACATCTTGTGCACTGCACAACATCAGCTATAAACTGTGTCACCTAATATCTGCAAAGCAGGTCTCATGAAGTAATGCAGCAAAGTTTTTATTTTTGTGCCTTTTCTACAAGCAAATGAAAGCGCGTGTCTTTCACAAAGGAACGCAAATTGATACTGATTTGAATCTGCTTTGTGCTGCACTTTCAGTAACAGCTTATACCATGGGAGAGAATAAAACCAAGCAGCTTGTTGTTACCATAGCTATGGTTTATTACCAGCCTCCTGAAATTTCAGATTCTTGTTAATGTTCCAGGCTTCACAGAGTCAGGAATTTTACACGGTTCATTACTGGGTAGGTCAAACACTTTTTTTTTCTGTGCCATATGATTTTTAAATAAGTCTAAGGGTTTAAAATCAACTTTGCTAGCAGCTCTGACACCACGGGAAGAAGAACATAAGCAACGGGTGGGATCCAGTAACTGCTGAAGATAATCAGGAGTTCCTCAGGTGTGTTTTTCTTAAGGGGGAAAATTTTGAGTTTGCTACTCTGCCTTTCCTTTTTTCCTTCTTATCCTCTCCCAGATGCAGTGGGAAATACGGGCAAATACAAATAACCTGAGAGGGGGATGGGCAGAATATGTAAAAACATACGGGCATTAGGCCTTCTTCTCCCAAGCATCCCGGGTTGGCTCCTAACATATTTAAGAGCCAGACTGCCTGTACTGAAGCAGTGAACCTCCTCCCCTAGCATCAGTGGGACTTGCTAATGTATCTAACTTTCTTTCAGGACACAACACTGCAACAAAAACCGTTTATTTTTAAATTGTTTTTCCTACTCGTGTTGCATGACTTTTTACAATCTCAGTTTCTCTTGCTCTTGGGCCACCTGAGTCACCTTCACTTTCTATGAACATACGATCAGATTTTAGGAGCACTGCTGTTTGTTGTTTGTTTGTTTGTTTGTTTGTTTGTTTCCAGTAGGTCTAAAGCAAAACGAGATAACAAGCTGTAAATCCTCTTGATTTACAAGAGGGTGGAGTCCTCTTGTTGATATTCTACATCTATTATGATGCTGAAACATCTGATGAAGGCCATATTTGGGACCTGTTGGATTCTAGAGGCTTCTTTGCAGTAATTAATAAAAAAATGATCATTTGGTGCATGACAGTATTCTTCAGAAAGAAAGACCAGCAAAATGAAGAAAATGAAGGCATGAGGTAACTCTGCTACCAGTCATCAGACCAAGTAGGCACAATTCAGTTTCAAAATGGCCATACAAAGAAAACCTATTAATTCAGGATTATCAAAATACTGAACTTTTTGTATTTACTTTTCTGTGCTAAAACTCATGCTAAAGCCTAAGAAGTCTCAGCAGTGCCGCTGTTCAAGTTTTCAGTCCAACTGCTACTGGCAACGCTTGAGTTTTCACAAATGACATCACTTCAAAGCAGTCTTGTTTGACTTTGCATTACGGAGAGACAAATGAGTGAAGAAGGATAAAGCATGGGATGATACTGCTATACAGTAACCTACATATTTTTTTAAGCTTCTTTACGTAGGCTAACCTCTTCATCAAATGTGAAATAACTGCCATACTGGAAACACCAATCAGCTTTTAACCTCACCTGTTTTAAAATCTAGACACTTCAGAAGTTAATCAGAAAGCACTCCCTTTGCATGCAGTGACTGAAACAAAGGATCAGACCATGCAATGAGGCTCCCTGCTCCACCTCCACCTTGGCAGGGAAAGGAATAAATCCCATTTTCCTTTTGCAACAAACATCCCTGCCAAATTCTATAACTTTTGAGAAATACAGAATTTAAAACTACGAGTGGTTGTATACAGGAAGGCCAAATATATCAGGGCACAGCCAGCCAGTGATACAACATTGTATGAATACTTGGAAATGGAAATTTCTTTCAAATGGCCATCATTATCTGCTTATAGCCTGAAATATGTAGTTTGTTTACCCCAAGTCAGAAATACAGCCTACGAACATTACCAGTCAGAAAACTGTCTGGTCACTTGTGTTTGAGCCAAACGCAGTATTGCTGCAAAGGGATGAAATTTCAGTAAAGTCAATGGAGTTATGCCAGTGCTCAGTTTAGTCAGCTCAGTGCTGTCATATGCCCATATGTAAACGTCAGATGGAAAAATTTATTTCATGCTTTAACTATAAATACAATTAACTTTATGAAGCTCCCCACCCCATTTTTTTCTCTGTTGACTTTTGCCCTACAAAATCACTGACTTTGATTCTACAATAATTCACTACTATATACTATAATAGTGTATCCATATTTTAATGCTTTGTTTTCTTTCAGCAGTGAGAGGTCCATGCCTATAATGATGGGGCATTCTCTGCTGGTAGAACAGAATCCAGTTTAAAAGCACACTTTTAGATCCACTCAGCACACCCCCTGCAGAACCAGCCTGCTCCCTGTCCAGTGCCAAGGGCCAGCAGCCATCGGCCGTGGCACTGCTGGAAACTTCCCGGTGTGCGGGACAGGCAGAAAACACTCCATTTTTTTTACGCCTGAGACCGCAAAGCACAATTCACTTGCATCCCGTGCTTCAGAGCCTTCATTTTTTTTTAGTACCATTCTCACATTAAACTAATAAACATATAAATTACCAAACACTGGTTTAGACAAACCCAGTTCACCCAAGAAGGTAGAAAATGACCAAAAATGCAAAGTGGACTGTGCTAGTCTGTATTGACCACAGCACCCATCAGATTTGCTTCACGGGGCCTCAGGATTGGTATATGGCATATATATGAATTCATCACAATATCCCTAGACTGTTTTGCTTTTGACTTAAAATTAATACAGACGAGAGCATTCATTAAAAGTAACTTTGTGACTCTGGTATAGCTGTAAGATCGTTCTCTAGTATTCTACTTTTAATGTGTTGCTTGAGTCATCAAATTGATCTGGAAGGCGTTTTAGTAAACATGCAACCTGATCTTTGCTCACAGGGAAAACAAGAAATCGAGCTTCTAAGTGAGCATGTAGCTTTAAATGTACATAAATAAAAGAAGCATAGAATCATAGAATCATAGAATGTTAGGGATTGGAAGGGACCTCGAAAGATCATCAAGTCCAATCCCCCTGCCAGAGCAGGAATGCCTAGACTATGCTACACAGGAGCGTGTCCAGGCAGGTCTTGAATGCCTCCAGAGAAGGAGACTCCACAACCTCTCTGGGCAGCCTGTTCCAGGGCTCCGTCACCCTCACTGAGAAGAAGTTTCCTGTCGAGTTTAAGCGGAACCTCTTATGTTCCAGTTTCAGCCCATTACCCCTTGTCCTATCAGTGGTTGACACCGAGAAGAGCCTGGCTCCATCCTCATGACACTCACCCTTGATATATTTGTAAACATTAATGAGGTCACCCCTCAGCCTCCTCTTCTCCAAACTAAAGAGCCCCAGCTCCTTCGGTCTTTTCTCATAAGGGAGATGCTCCACTCCCTTAATCATCCTAGTTGCCCTGTGCTGGACTCTCTCCAGCAGTTCCCTGTCTTTCTTGAACTGAGGGGCCCAGAACTGGACACAATATTCCAGATGGGGTCTCACCAGGGCAGAGTAGAGGGGAAGGAGAACCTCTCTCGACCTACTAACCACCCCCCTTCTAATACACCCCAGGATGCCATTGGACTGCTGCTTAAATTGTTGGGAGCTGTCTCACTAATTTACAAATCCCGTGATTTAAGAATTGCACATCATGTAGTGCACTGGTGTACTATTCTAATACCTCAAATAAAAATATTTGGTTAAATTAATTTAAATTGAAGAATCCTCATACTAATTTTTCTGGCTAATACAGGGCAGTATGGTACAAAGATGCTCTATGCTTGGATCATTTAGTTCTCAGCATTGCTATATTTCGAGGCAAGCCTCAGAAGGTCAATGCAGAACATAGGAACATCTCCACTGAAATATTATTGCTGCCTATTCATAAGGTAAGTAGCTTGAATCACTCAAGTGAAATGTGTTAATGGGAAGAGATATATATCTAAAAGTTCAGAACTGGCTGCATCCTTGTAAAACAACATTATCCATGTGCTCCCTATGTGAAAATTATAAAAAACAAAAAAACACAATAAACTGAAACTGAAAATATACTGAAAAGCAGTGCAGGAAGCTAAAATGAATAGCAACAAATATGCGTTAAGAAAGTGCAAGAAGCAGCCATACACAAGACTCCCATCTGCAAACTACTCCGGCGAAAGCTCGGTGAAGTCAATGGAAGTCCTTGCTGGAAAACACCACTGAGCTTGCATTACATGAGCCTTCTGCAGTGTTGGCTCTGCTGGAATGCTTCCCCAGCCGTCCCCACGACAAGATCTTTACTTAGCACAGCCACTGCAGTTAGAAGATAGAACAGAAAAATGAGAAGGAAATGAAAAGGAAGCAGACAGCTGTGATATACTTGAAATACTCATGAATATTATTTGTATTTTTGCGTCTACGTCTGAAGATAATTGCTGCAAGGATGAGCTCACAAAATTTGGATTAAATCCTCAAGAAAACCATGTATTTTTCATTGCATTAAGGGTAGAACTAATTTTAAAAATTATAAATTGAATCACATATTCTAAGAACACATTTTCTTCATTTATATGTTACTGCTTTCAGATGTTACTGATATGCAAGAACACATAACTTTAAAGCATAAAAACATGGCCTCCAAAAGTTGACTCTAATAGACTTCTAATCTGAAAGATCTAGAAAGTCTCGTGAGAGAGCAACTGGAGTGTATTCAGATCCATCGAGCAGCAGATGAGGAGCAAGTAGAGAGTTTATGGGTGAGAATTAAGGGGCAGGCTAGCTTAGGTGACACTGTGGTGGGTGTCTACTATAGACCACCTGATCAGGAGGTGGAAGTTGATGAGGCCTTTTACAGGCAGATGACAGCAGCCTCTCAGTCCCAGGCCCTGGTTCTCATGGGGGATTTCAACTACCCAGACGTTTGCTGGAAGTCCCACACAGCCAGCCATCCTCAGTCCAGGAGGTTCCTCCAGTGCATCGATGATAACTTTTTGATGCAAATGGTAGATGAGCCTACCAGGAGAGGAGCGCTGCTGGACCTTGTGTTCACCAACAAGGAAGGACTGGTTGAAGCAGTGAAGGTTGAGGGCAACCTTGGCTGCAGCGACCATGAGATGGTGGAGTTCAGGATCCTGTGCGGTAAAAACAGAATAGCAAGCAGGATCGCAACTCTGGACTTCAGAAGGGCCAACTTTGGCCTCTTCAAGCAATTACTGGGGGATACCCCGTGGGACAGGGAGCTGAAAGGTAAAGGGGCCCAAGACAGTTGGTTGGCATTCAAAGACCACTTCTTTGAAGCTCAGGATCAGTGCATCCCATCAGGTAGGAAATCAAGAAAGAGATCCAGGAGACCTGCTTGGTTAACCAGGGATCTGCTGGGCAGACTCAGGTGGAAGGGGAGGGTGTTTAAATTGTGGAAGGAAGGGCTGACCACTTGGGTGGAGTACAGGGCAGCTGTCAGGGAGTGCAGGGAGGCAATCAGAAAAGCTAAGGCCTCCTTGGAGTTAAAACTTGCAAGGGAGGTCAAAGACAACAGAAAGGGCTTCTTCAAATACATTGCTGACAAAACTAACACTAGAGGCAATGTAGGCCCTCTGTTGAATGAGGTGGGTGCCCTGGAGACAGAGGACAGAAAGAAGGCAGAGTTGCTGAATGCCTTCTTTGCCTCTGTCTACACTGTTGGAGACCGTCCTCAGGAGCCTCAGTCCCCTAAGGCCCCAGAGGAAGTCATGATAAAGGAGGAGTCTGCCCTGATTGATGAGGAGTGGGTTAAGGATCAGTTTGAACACTTGGACATTCATAAATCCATGGGCCCTGATGGGATGCACCCACGGGTGCTGAGGGAGCTGGCGGGAGTCATTGCTAGGCCACTCTCCATCATCTTTGGTAAGTCGTGGGTAACAGGTGAGGTGCCTGAAGACTGGAGGAAAGCGAATGTCACTCCAGTCTATAAGAAGGGCAGGAAGGATGACCCGAGTAACTACAGACCGGTCAGCCTCACCTCCATCCCTGGAAAGGTGATGGAACATCTTATCCTTGACACTGTCTCTAGGCATATCAAGGATAAGAAGGTTATTAGGGGCAGTCAGCATGGCTTTGCCAAGGGGAAGTCATGTTTGACCAACCTGATAGCCTTTTACGAAGACATAACCAGGTGGATGGATGGTGGCCATGCAGTGGACGTGGTCTACCTGGACATCAGCAAGGCCTTTGACACCGTCTCCCACAGCATCCTCATAGGTAAACTGAGGAAGTGTGGTCTGGATGACCAAGTAGTGAGGTGGGTCGAGAACTGGTTGAAGGGAAGAAGCCAGAGGGTTGTGGTCAATGGGGCCGAGTCTGGCTGGATGCCTGTGTCTAGTGGGGTCCCTCAGGGGTCAGTGCTTGGGCCGGTGCTGTTTAATATATTCATCAATGATCTGGATGAGGGATTAGAGAATGTTATCAGCAAACTTGCTGATGATACGAAGTTGGGGGGAGTGGTTGACACACCAGAAGGCTGTGCGGCCATTCAGAGAGACCTGGACAGGCTGGAGGGCTGGGCGGGGAGAAATCTGATGAAGTTTAATAAGGGCAAGTGTAGAGTTTTGCACTTGGGAAAAAATAACCCCATGTGCCAATATAGGTTGGGGACTGCCCTGCTGGAGAGCAGTGCAGGGGAAAGGGACCTGGGGGTTCTAGTGGACAGCAGGATGACCATGAGCCAACAGTGTGCCCTCGTGGCCAAGAAGGCCAATGGCATCCTGGGGTGTATTAGAAGGGGAGTAGCAAGTAGGTCAAGAGAGGTCCTCCTGCCCCTCTACTCTGCCCTGGTGAGGCCGCATCTGGAATATTGTGTCCAGTTCTGGGCCCCTCAGTTCAAGAAGGACAGGGAGCTGCTTGAGAGAGTCCAGCGTAGAGCCACAAAGATGGTGAAGGGAGTGGAGCATCTCCCTTATGAGGAAAGGCTGAAGGAGCTGGATCTCTTTAGCTTGGAGAAGAGGAGGCTGAGGGGTGACCTCATCAATGTTTATAAATATGTCAAGGGGGAATGTCAGGAGGATGGAGCCAGGCTCTTTTCAGCGGCGTCCACTGACAGGACAAGGGGCAATGGGTGGAAGCTGGAACACAGGAGGTTCCAGAAAAATATGAGGAAAAACTTTTTCACTGTGAGGGTGACTGAGCACTGGAACAGGCTGCCTAGGGAGGTTGTGGAATCTCCATCTCTTGAGACATTCAAAACCCGCCTGGACGCGTTCCTGTGCGCTCTAGTGTAGGTGATCCTGCTCTGGCAGGGGGGTTGGACTAGATGATCTTTGAGGTCCCTTCCAACCTTTAACATTCTGTGTGATTCTGTGTGAAACCTAGAGGTGTGTAACAAAACAGAGCACAATCAAACAATATCTACTCAGTGCTATACATCCTTGAGCTTATGTATTTCAATTTAAAAAAATCAGTCTCCCTTGCACAGACACGAGAAAACTGAGCTGTGTAAAACAACAGCTACCAACCATTTTACGTGAGTCTATATTTAGCACTTGCTGTGTCGTGCTTTAATTGCTGAAACTGCACTGAAAAATCACTAGAAAAAAATGGGTAGGGGTTTCATCACGTCACCATGAGGCACACTGAATGTTCAGAACAAAGCTTCAAGATATACTCATCAGTTTTGAAGCACAAAAAAAATCTAAAATATTCGTTCCCTCGGATAACCCTACTGAAGCTCACCATCACAAACAAAACATGACCTATTGCAAATTCAGATTTGGATGAACACAGATGAAAAGAAAATGTTGGCAGATTAGTTCCTTCTTTTTAAAAAAGCAGACAAGTTAGTAAATACAGTAACTTCCATGGGGCTAACAAGTCAATTTGTGCGCCAAGGTGGATCAAACAAATCCAGGTATCTAGTATGAGAGGCTGTGATTTGTGTTGCATTATTTAATGAAGTCCCTAATTTTCACCCACTGGGTTTTTCAGCATAATCTTTCATATGATTTTGAAATATAATTTTACATGAAGTATATATAGGTACTCAAAATGGACCATATGGTAAGTGACTAGTTTGCTAAAGATTTATTCATTTAAAATACAACCAAGTCACGAAAATGGATTTTCTTGCAGAGTCTGGATCAACCATATCTACAGCTGCAAAGATTTCCCACAGAAATCCTTTTCGCCATCCCAAATAGTGACTGCAATATAGGGTTCTACTGCCCCTGGACTTCAGCCACTTCAAACGTTTCCACAGCACACGGCGCAGGGGGCACTCACCACGTCCTCCCCGCCTCATGGCAATTCCATACGGAGCAGCACAGTGCAGACTTACAAGCTCCCCGATGTGCTGTGGTTGAGTTCACTAAAAAGAAAGAGCAGAGACAAGAGTTAATAGCTCGATGCAGAAGAGGACAAGGCCTGAGGGTCCCTGTGTCTCTAGTCTGTGGGGGAGTTCTGCCTGATGCACCTACAGGGTCCCTAAAACTTCTTGCAAAGGCTTGAAAAGTAACTTGACTCTCTGTATCTCAACACTGACTGATTGGGTGCAGAATGAGTAATGCCACTGGAACCATAGAACAAATTATCCTATTAGTTGTGCAACTTAATCACAAAGTTTACCGTCCCAGAAGACCACAGCTTCAAACAACTCGGGGTCAGGTTTTCCCAAGCCCTCACCCACTCATACAGTGAGTATTTTGCAAAGCACACCTGAGAGGGAGCAGGACTGTCTGCAAAGAACAAAAAAGCAGATTTCTGAATGTCCTCTTCCCTCACCCACTCTTATCAGCTCTATTTTTAAATACAAAGCTAGCTCCATAGAATTTCCTGGGATTCGACAGTTGGTCACACTGCTACAGATTTAACATAAGAGTGGCAGACTTGGCTGGGCTTACCTCTTGGCACAGAAAAGAGAAAGACCTGCCCCTGTAAATATGTCACAGTGTTCGGAAGTAGCATTTGCTGGACGAGAAATGAGCGTGATGCAGGTCTGCCCCCATGCAGTACGCATGACACACAGAATTTTTCATCATATTTCAGCTTTGATGCAGGGCGGTGATGACAGATTCAGACCTGCTCAGCTACTGCAAATGAGTAGGCAACTCATTTAGTGGGTTGTTAGCATCTGCAGAAGTAACTGGCAAATATAGCGTAAGAGTTATTTGTGGTAATAGATGTGGGGGGTAGGGTGTGGTGGGTGTTTATATATATATGTGTGTTGAGGCTTTCAAAGAGATGGCATAAAATACCTATCCCTCCAGGCCTCCATGGTACATAGCCCCTCCTCAGTATCTTTCACGCTTATTCTGCCTTGCACTTTTCAGACCACTTCCAAAACAGCGGGAGTGAGTCCCGTTGTAGCCATTTCAAAGATGATGAAAACTGGGCACACAACAGCCCACTATGGAGTCGAGAAGGTTTTTCAGGGCTCTCCAGTTCTAATGCTTTCCTGTTAGACAGTGCTAAGAGCACTTACTACCCACAGAATTGTATATTCATATCTTAGTGAGCTGAAGGTTTGCTAAAAATTGATTTTGTTGTAACATCGATGTCATTATTACCAACCAGTTTCAAGTCTGCCATTTAACTTAATTTCATTTAAAAATATACAGCGAGAATCCAAACAGTTCAATTATTTTTATGCAGTGCATAGCTATTAGGGAAAGTGAAAAAGACTGGGTAAATTTAAAATGAATGCACTTTTAATAGAATCATAGAATGTCTTAGGTTGGAAGGGACCTTAGAGTTCATCTAATCCAACCTCCCTGTCATGGGCAGGGATACCCTTAACTGAAGAATTTCTTCTTAAGTTCCAATCTAAACCTATTCTCTTTTAACTTAAATTCATCTTCCCTTGTCCTATCACTTGACACTCTTGTAAAAAGTCCTTCTTCAGCCTTCCTGTAGGTTCCTTTCAGGTATTGGAAGGCAGTTATAAGGTGCCCCTGGAACCTTCTCTTCTCCAGGCTGAACAACTCCAGCTCCCTCAGCCTATCCCCATAGCAGAGGTGCTCCAGCCCCTGGATCATCTTTGTGGCCCTCCTCTGGATTCGTTCCAGCAGATCCATATCCACTTTTGGTGAGGACACCAGAACTGGATGCAGTATTCGACGTGGGGTCTCGCAAGAGCAGGACCTTGCACTTTGAGTTGTTGAAGCTCATGCAGTTTGCATTGGCCCCTTTCTCGAGCTTGTCAAGGTCCCTCTGGATGATGGCATCCCTTCCCTCAAAGTGAGTCCATGGCACCACACAGCTTGATGTCATCAGCAAACTTGCTGAGGGTGCACTTGATGCCATTGTCCATGTCACTGACAAAGATGTTGAACAGCACTGGACCCAGAACAGACCCCTGAGAAGCTCCCCTTGTCATTGGTCTCCATGTGAACATCAAGCCATTGACCACAACCCTTTGAGTGTGACCTTCTAGCCAGGTCCTTATCCACTGAGTGGTCCAACCATCAAGTCCATATCTCTCCATCTTAGAGACAAGGATGTCATGTGGGACAGTGCCAAATGCCTTACCCAAGTCCAGGCAGATGACATCAGTTGCTCTTCCCGTAACAACCAGAGTTGTAGCTTTTTCATAGAAGGCCACCAAATTAGTCAGGCACAATTTGCCCTTAGTGAAGCCTTGTTGGCTGTCACCGATCACCTTGCTATTTTTCATGTGCCTTAGTACTGTTACTGGGAGGATCTGCTCCATGATTTTACCTGGTGCAGAGGCAAGGCTGACTGGTCTGTAGTTCCCCAGGTTTTCTTTGCTTCCATTTGTAAAAGTGGGGGTTATGTTTCCTTTTTCCCAATCTTTGGGAACTTCACCAGACTGCCATGCCTTCTTGCATATGATGGCTAGTGGTCTAGCAACTTCACTTGCCAGTTTCCTCAGAACCCGTGAGTGTATCTCATCAGGTCTCACAGACTGGTGCACCTTCAGGTTCTCTAGGCGTTCCCGGACCTGATCTGCTCCTACCCTGGGTGATTCTTCACTCTCCCTGACCCAGCAAATGCCCTCTGTGACTTGGGTAGTGTGCCTCAAGTGGTTATCAGTGAAGACTGAAACCAAAAAGTCGTTGAGTACTTCAGCCTTCTCCATATCCTCGGTAACCAGGTCACCTGTACTGCTCCAGAGAGGCCCTATGTTCCCTCTTGTTTTTCTTTCTTCTTTCACATACCTGTAGCATCCTTTTCTGTTATTTTTAATGCTCCTGGCCAGATTTGATTCCGTCAGGGCTTTAGCTCATCTAACCTGGTTTCTGATTTCACAAGCAATCTCCTTGTAATCAGCCCAGGTTACCAGTCCTTGTTTCCACCCTTTGTGGATTTCCCTTTTGTGTTTGATTTTGGCCAGGAGTTCCTTGTTCAGCCATATAGGTCTCCTGGTGCTTTTGCCAGATTTCTTCCTTTTAGGGATGCAGTGCCTTTGAACTTTGAGGAGATGATCTTTGAAAGTCAACCAGCTTTCCTGGGCTCCCAGTCCCTCCAGGGCTTTGTTCCACTGTATGTTACCAAGGAGGGTCCTGAAGAGCACTTCTGAAGTCAAGGGTTTCAACCTTGCTGAGCTTCCCCTTCTTCACTGCCCTTAGGATCTTAAACTCCACCATCTTGTGGTCACTGCAGCCAAGGCTGCCCATGAGATTAACACTGCCCACTAGCCCCTCCCTGTTGGTGAGAACAAGGTCTAGCATGGCACCTCTCCTCGTTAGTTCCTCTGTCACTTGGAAGAGGAAGTTATCATCAATACATTCCAGGAATTTCCTGGATTGCTTATGCCCTGCTGTGTTGTCTCTCAAACTGATAGCAGGGTGGTTAAAGTCTCCCATAAGGACCAGGGCTTGTGAATGAGCAGCAAGTCCCATCTGTTTATGAAGGGTCTCGTCCACTTGGTCCTCCTGATCAGGTGGTCTGTAGCAGATCACCACTGTAATGTCTCCTACCCTTTCTTCCACTCTGGCCCACAGGCATTCGGTCTTTTCATCATCGCTTGCCAGGTGGAGCTTCAGGCATTCTAGCTGTTCATTGACACAGAGGGCAACACTCCCTCCTTGTTTCCCCTGCCTGTCCTTCCTGAAGAGCTTATATCCTTCTAATGTAACACACCACCCATAGGAGTCATTCCACCATGTCTCTCTGATGCCGATCACATCGTAGCACTGTAGGCTCATGACCATCTCCAGTTCCCCTTGTTTATTTCCCATACTGTGGGCGTTTGCATAAAGGCATTTGAGCTGGGCTCCTGATGAAGTACCTGAAGCCCCGATGAAGTACAGTTGCACTTCAGCTGAACTAATGGTTTCACTCCCAATGTTGTTATGACTTTCCCAGGGTCATCTTCATCTGATCTGGTTGTAAGCTGTTCCCCCCTCATATCTGGTTTAAAGATCACTCAGTGAGCCCTGTCAGCTCATGACCCAGGATCCTTTTTCCCCTTTGAGTCATCTGAAGCCCATCTTGTTTCAGTAGGCCAGGTGTTGTGTAGACCTCCTCGTGGTCGCAAAACCCAAAATTGGACGGTTGGCACCACCCTTTAAGCCAAGTATTAATCTCATGAGTTTTTTGAACCTCTCAGTATTTTTCCTTGCAATTGAAGGAATTGAGGGAAACACAACTTGCGCACTGGTTCCTTGTAGCATCTGCCTCAGTGCCCTGAAGTCTCTTTAGATTGCCTCTGTTTGTCTCTCTTCTACCTCATCATTGCCAATCTGCATTACCAGAAGTTGGCAATAATCAGAAGACTTCAACAGACCTGGGAGCTTCCTAATCATATCCTTAACTCGAGCCCCAGGGAGGCCTATGGGGCCTTCTGTTCCCCTGAGAAGAGAGTTTCCTATGACAACTACCGTCTTTTTTTTTTAACAGTAGAAGCCCTAATGCGTGGGGCACACTGTCTCACTCTGGACAACCCTGTGGATGGTCTCTCTACATTCTCATTTGCCTGGCTCTCAACCTCCAGTGCCCCATATCTGTTGTGTAAGGGCAACTGGGAAGGCAAGGGCCTTTTTCTTATTCTCTTCATAATACTTTTAAATATTATTTTCTGAACACTTTTATACTACATAGCTGGCTAATAGGGAAAGAACTGTTGTACTAGAAAAGAGGTTTTTATTAAAGACAGCTTTAACTTTTCAAACTCCACAGGTTTTTCTGGCAGGCAGAGTATCAGCTTGTCTGGTAAAAACTGCTTTCCCTTGGAAAGAAGAGAAGGGTATAGGATGTACCCAAGAAAATACAATTTCTCTTGGCTGACCTAAGCAGAAGTATTGACTTATGGCTCTGAAAGGAGTTCTTTATTACAGCGGGGTAAGTTGTTCAGTAACTATACAGATGGGTTGTTTTCTGTTGTGGGTTGTTTTGTTGTGTTTTTTTCCTCCCCAAAAAGGAAAGGAAGTTGAAATTAGCAGTGAGTTCATAACAGATTTTGGACCCTTAGCAGATGGTAATTAAGAGACTCATGGGCAATATAGTTAAGAGAGTGATTTTCCACATCTGCAGAATAGGAATGATGGGAATTAAAAAGACAATTCTGAAATAACATTAACTTCCAGACCACAATTAAAGCACAGTTAGCTTTTCAGAAATAAGAAACAGGCTCCTGGTAGGAGGCCATGAATTTTCATTTGCCTCTCAAACAGCACGAAGTGCACTCTCGGGTCTTACTAAACAGCAACAGTCACACATAATCTTCTGGATCCTACAAAGAAACGTGTATCTGTGTATGAATTAATGCCTTTTCAGAAATGTGCCAGTATCAACTTCTAGAGTTTTCATGCTCTCCTCAAAAACTCCTGAGAAAGTGTTCAAGCTCTCTTTGATGTAGAAGTTTAAGGCAGATAAATAAGTAGATTGATGAGTCTTTCTTTTCTTGCTTGCTTTCATGCAGACTGGGCAGTCAGAACCAAAATCCATCTTGGGGGCCCAGTCTTGTTCCAGATTAAGCTGATGAGTGATCTGTTAAACTCACGTAGGGTCAAAAGAACCATCAGTGAGACAAGCATTTAGATCATGAGCTCTCTTCATACAAAGTGTTTCAGAAAGCAGTAAATGAAACAAAAAGGTTGTTGGTCTCCTCCATAAGAATGTAGTGACTCTCAGAAAGAGAATAAAAAACAGGATGAGAGAAAGAATGAGAAAGAAGGAACGGGACAGAACAAGGGAAAGGGGAGAAAACAAAAAAAAAAAAAGAAGGAAAAAAATGAGACATGAAGAGAGACTTAGAGAGAAGGAAAGTGAAAAGAAAGAAAGAGAAGGAAAGAAGAGAGGCAGAGAGACAGAAAAAGGAGGAAGAAAGAGAGAAAGAGGAAAGAAAGGAAAGAAAGGAAAGAAGGAAAGAAAGAGAAAGCTAAAGGGAGGGAAGGAAGCAAACAAGAAAGAAAGTAGAGAAAGAGAGCAAGGGTAAGAAGAAAGCTCTGATAACATGCAGTTTTGGGGAGACTCTTCATCTTGCAGAGGCTGAGAGGGAAGTTTAGAGAGTAGCATTATACTGATTCTTCTTTGGAATGATTTATAAAATTGGATATGCAGATAAATCACTTAAATATAACTGTAAGCAAAATTGTCCTGGAGAACATGCTAACCATCAAACTGTAAAGCCCCCAGAAGGCTCAGCTGTTCCTGTCCTTCAAAATACATCCTTGCTCAGTGCTTTGCAGATTGCTTATAAACTAAGGTCTTTTTTGTCACAGTAAACAGACAAAGAGAAATTCAAACCGAGCAGCCAACTCTGCTCACTGGCTATACATAGGGATTTCTAAGAGAGAGAGAAAACAACCCCAGCTAGTCTGAAGGCAAAAGGCTATTGCTTAAAGACAATTATTTCCCTTCTCCGGTTTGCATTGTCCTGACCTTTCTTTGTATATGGATCATTGTTAAATGAGAGAAAGATACAACAGAAAGCCACAGAAAAAAATATAATGGATGTATTCCCTTCTGGGCATTAACATGATCAATGAAGCAGCTACTTTAGTTACCTTGTGCATGATTTGTCCTTGTTTCCATGAAGAAGGTTTGCAATTCCACTTACAGAGCCCTCCTCTGCAGTGAAACAGTGTTCAAGCACAATTATGCATTTCCAAGTAGCAAGATAGTACCACATGTTAACATTTTCCTTCTCAGGACCTAGATGCTAGAAGTGAAAACTGTGCCTTGGCTCTCTACATGCTTCTGTCTGGCTTAATTAACTGATTGCGGCAATTATCTCAGCTAAAATAATTCTCAGTAAAAGGGCAGGAGAGAGCTTCTTTAGCAGAACTGGATGAGGCTTTTCATGTAGCTACTACTCAAGCAAGATCCAAGAGGAAAGATCGGGGATTTTGGCTCAGCACCTCCCTAAGCTGGATGGGATTTGAAATTTTGGAGATTGAGAGCAGGATTCTGAATCAAGCCTGATACCTCCTACTGCCGTGCCAACTGCAACCAGAAAAGTTCAGGCATTGTTTTGGGGGGTTGTTCTGGTAATTGTAAAGAAAAAGAACCACTGTAAAACTGAGAGTAGAATCTACATTCAAATTCAAAATTTTCTCACAGTCTTCCAAAGTACTTTGGATTTAGAATCACTTTGTAACAAGACAAAATCACCTTGAAGAGGAAGAATCATTATAATTTGCTCTGTTGTCTTAGCTTTTTTTTTCCCCCCCAGTGACAGAATGCCAGTCACATCATAAAAGGTGGGATTTTCCCTACCTCTATGATTTGGTGGTGACACTACACAGCTCGGTATCCCCAGCTTTCTAGTCTCTTCATGAGTATAAAAGAACTCATGTTTCTGTGCTTCAGCTGGAGGACTGTACAGACCAAAGTTTCCCAAGGGTAATCCAGTAAAAATAACATGCCCCCATTTCTTAATGTAGTGATGCAACACTGAAAGTATTGGACAGCAGTAAAGCAAACACTTAATAGCATTTGTGGTTTAAACACATTTAAAACAAAGACCCTAAATTGTTTTACAAGAATAAACTGGGATTCACAGCAGTGTCTCTGGAATTTTACAGTGTCTCATCACAAAGATTTTCCAGCTACTGGTTATTTTTCAGTTCAAGTTTCAACTAGGTAAACTAAGGCATAGTGACTGAGAGTGTATCCAATGAGCACAGTGAATTAGTTTATATCCTGTTCAATTTTTTCACAATTTAAGACCTGACGTGCGTATTGCTCTCCAGTGAAGGTATGATGGTTTATTCACATTGTTCTATAGATGAACAGAGAGTCCCACATGTTTATTCAGTGCAGGGCTGGTTTACTTCAGTAGACTATTGCGTATTAGCAAACTGAAAAGGAATGCAGCAGCCCATCTCCTATAAACACCACTTGGCTATTTAAGCCTACACTGCACTAGAAATAGACTTATATCTCACAAACACCACCAAATGTCAGAGCGTATCATTTATTCACTGCACGCTATATTGTTTTTCAAATCAGATTGTATGTGCCCCTTACTGTAGAAAGCTGGAAAAATATTCTCATGCACGTGAAGCACTTCTACACTGAGGAATTATACTGCTTTTAAATCAATTTACAGACTATGCAGTGAAGGTCAAACTACCAGGCAGAAGATTCAGATTTTGATTTGGGTCTCGCTCTTGGTTCAGTGACTGACCCCTTATTTGTTTTTAACATTGTCTTGCACCGACACTTCACTGGCTCTGCTTTCCTTTGTCCTGCACCATCTTCTGTTGATGTCCCTCACATCTCCTACTTGCTAAAACATGACCTCTGGAATATTGTCTGCTCCAAGTTGGATAAGCACAAGCAGCCCCAGTATCTCCTAATGTTCACTCAACCCCTGTTCACCCAGCTGAAGACCACATGTAGTCAGGTCTGTAGTTTGCAACCTTTCCTTCAAACGCTGCCTTCTTTTGGCAAAGCAAGGACCATAAGCAGTTTTAGTGCCTAGACATTCAAAAATGATTCAAGTTTTTAAAAAAGTAATATTTGATGCAGGCAGATGATGAAGCCTTAGGATACAAACCTGTCTAATCAATCTATTTCGAATTGCCAGTATGAGTCGTATTTTGGACCGTGCAGTTTTTGCACGCAGAGGATGTGCTCTGATCTTTTACGCCTCCTCCTCTAGTTAAGCTAGGTTTTCACACCGACAGCAGAGCTATTGTGTGCATGACATTTACTGCTGGAAATGGATGCCGTGTCTTGGCAATGAATGGAAATTCTGAGCACTAGCAATGAAAAGCTATCTTCACAGTGTTTCTCGGTCTCTTGTTAGTCATTCAACGTAGAGGAATTCAGCACAGAGGAAACACGCTGGGTGAATGTCAGTGTTCCCAGCTCTGGCTGAAGGAAAAAAACCCTGCTATAAAACAGAGTATGGGCACTGAGCATGACAGGCTCCGGATTTTCAGTGCACACCAATGAAAACCTTCCTGACAGCAAAGTCCCAGCAACCCAGGTGGGGTTTATTTGGAAAATGTACAGTTTTCCACATAGAACACTAAGTTGAGATGCTTGTTTCAGGTTGTGTGAAAAAAGTCTAATTGCTCTGAGGGATTTGTATTTAGATGCAGCTTTGTAGTATGCAGAAAGAAGAAATAGTCAACAGGCTAAGAGTGTCATCTGGGGTAGAAGTTCCCCAGCCTTTTATAACCTCACTTGAGAGTGGGTGTCCATGGTCTATGTCTGACTGGATCCCAAGGAGCCAACACAGGCTCTTTGTGCAGGCCCAGCTCTAAGGCATTGCATTCCCCTACTGCTTCATCAGGCTTTAGATCATTTACAAATTGTTCTGTCTGTCTTGATCAGTGTCCTCTGCAGAGAGACAGCAAACCTCTTCACCGCGGAAGCACCATGCAACCTTTTAAAAAGTAATTCACTGACAACTTTGCATCCCAGATGCTGTGTGTGTGCCTGGCCACCGCACCTGCAGCCTGGCACCACGATGGGACCAGAGCCAGCTCCAAACTCTTCCTGATGCAGGTGCCATCATGATCTGACAAGTGTGTAGGGTTCCACAGCTCTTTTCCTTGCAGTGGCTTTGTAAGTAACTGTCTGAGGACATACAGAACACAAATGAGCCATAGAACATAACTCATTTAAAACTAACCTGGATTATTCACAGAAGTATGTAACACACTGGGTTTCTAATCTAGAATTTCTACCTCTTTCAAGACAGAGGCCAAATGAAAAGAGCTTGGCCAAGGCACGAGATGGTTGTTGCAATCTCCTCGCCTTTAGCTATGCAGTGAGGGTGGCACTCTTCTGACTGATGGGTTGTGTAATCGTCTTTTGCATACCGTTCTTCATGCAATTAGATTGAAAACTGCTGCCTAGAAGACATGTTAAGTATTTATGCCTTGTATTTTGTCATTTTCTCCATATTAAAAAAACAGAGAATATAACCAGCCAGTTAAGGTGACACTCAAGATTTTTCCTTTTTTTGCAGTACCATCCATTACAAATGTTCCTTACAGCATCTGTTTTTAACTGTTTGCAGATTCTAAAAAAATATATAATTATTTGCCTATAGAAAAATTATCTAACAACATACGTAAAAACTATTTCCTGCATGGTTTCAAGAAATCAGGGAGGGAGAGGAAGGTATTTAGTGAACATTTTTGCAGCTCTTAAATAAGACTGAACTTAAGCAGAGGCTAACACTGTGTGACTTCCAGAAATTGTTACTGTATGCCTTTTACAAAATAGGAAAAGCTTCTTTCTTTCATTTATGTAATTATTACAGCTTATCATTACATATGAGCTTTTTCTAAGACAAAATTTGTCTGTTAAATCATGATGAGGTATGGCTTTGGCTCTTACATGAAATAGAATTTTCTAATATTTGTATTTTTCATCACATTTTTACTAAATAATTCCTATTAGTCATTGAACAGTGTGCTTACTGCACAATGCAATTTTAAAATGTACACAAAACCACCACGACACATGAATGTTTCTGTGGGAGAGTTAAAGCTGTAGTAATCTGGCACCAGAGCAAGAGTGTGAGGCACTTGGCAAGTTTTTATACTGGGCAAGGAAGAAAATGTAGTTATCTGGAAGAAGTAATTTAGGACAGATAAAACCAAATGTTTACACAAGCCCAAATTTAATCAAGGTGCTTGCTTCAGGAAGGACATTTACATCAGCACTAGCATACTAAAAAACATCAAGTTTGCACATGAGCATAAAACCAAACAAATGCATTTACAGATTGGGTTCCAGGTCACCGAATAAAAGATGGTGCCACTGACATGTAATCATTGGTCTATAGAGACGTATATTATCTTAGTCTGATTTCCAGCAGACAAATGGCATTATTTTGCAAACCCTATTGTGCCACAAGACCTTCATCAACATTGCTGTGTCTGTAAGGGAACAACTACTTCACAGGTGACAGATTCCAGACCTGACGTTTTTTACCCCTAGAACTCTGCAAAAGGACACACAGAAATATTAAAGGTAAGCCGGCATTGCTGCCTCTTTGGGTGGTGCACTTCTATTTACTTAGCCGTCCGCCAAGTGCAGTATGAATAGGCAGCTGCGGTGCAGCTCCCCAGGACACTACAGAGATGAGGAGAGATCCATCAGAGCAAATTACATCAGCTGATCTGCAGACCAGAAACAATATAGCCAGCAGGGCCCAGTTTACCTTCCTTTAGACCATCAGGATGCCATTTGATGGAAACCAACTGCTCTGGTCATGTTTGTCACACTATGTCCAGCCCTGCCACCAGAACCTGTGGACAAGACCCAAGTGTCTGATGGTCTCATGGTTTATTTTGTTTTCAGTAGATTTCACGTACTAAGTAGATTGACATTCTTGTAATGGAAACAAGGAATCCCTATCAATAAATCACTCAGATATTTATATGAAATGTAAACTGATTTCCACAAGCTACGTCAGCACTGCCAGTACAGTATTGAGCCCAGTAAAACAGGATTTTTAAAATATTATCTGCCTATTTCACAATCTGAATACATCTGTAATGACACTCCAGCTCCAGTTATTCGGAAACCTGTCAAATATAAATTCTCTTGGCTTCCTTTGCCAGAGGAGTCATTGCATACATCCCAAATCAACAAATCACTGGGTAATTCATAATGAGTGGTTATCAAGTAACTGACAGAAAGCACTGCACGCATAGGACTAGACTGAGCTTAGAGAAGAGAGATGTGAATGTCCCACCCCCATTCCAGCATTATTAGCACCCTAACTGAGGCCTAGCATCAGTGAAGTTGCTTTTTTTTTCCCTTGGGGAGAATAAATCAAGATAAGCGTAGGTTACTCTCAGTTGAGATGGGTGGATCCCTGGGTCTCCAGACAGACAACCTGTTTCCTGGGCTGCCCAGGGTCCCAGCAAGCCCGGTTCCACAGGGGCTTA
Organism: Trogon surrucura; assembly: GCA_020746105.1. Classification (NCBI taxonomy): domain Eukaryota; kingdom Metazoa; phylum Chordata; class Aves; order Trogoniformes; family Trogonidae; genus Trogon; species Trogon surrucura. The sequence continues at coordinate 56,749,397 of CM036618.1, forward strand.
CCTGGCAAAGTCCCCAGCCCCAAAGCTTCCCTGAAGCTGCCTCCTCAGGCTCATCTCTCAGGGGGACATCTGCCCCCTCTTCTGCACTAACTTTTCCCAGGAAGAAGGGCATTTTTTTATTTAAAATGTTTATCACAAAGACGTTTATGATTATTTTTCCAGAGCTCTCATAAAAGCTGTTGTATTTGGCAATGAATTTAACAGCCACTTGTGTTCTTCATCTCTTTACCTTTAAATAACACTCCCAAATCAATTAGCTGTATCCTTTTATCTGTCTGCTCCATGATGTTTCTACAGGAAAAATGACCGCAGGTATGTGCACCTCCCATATGTGCACTGTAAAAATTATAATTAGAAAAGAAACAGGAAAACCCACCCCTTTGAATTTTGCACATCCCAGAGGAGCTGCGCTATTTTATATGGGCTACATGTACCTTCCACCGGTAGCTTTCTGCTTTTCTTTCCCCTTTTCTCTATTTTACATCATTCTTCTTAGTTCTGGAATGACTTGGGCTTAGGATCTAAATCCAGGGACTTCTGTGAAAGTTTTCACAGAGACACATATAATCTTTGTGAATCCAAATGTGATTTCTGTTCTGTTACTTTTGTGTTTAGTTTTTTTTTTCTCTACACAAATGTCACCTTTCACTGTAATCTTTATAAGCAATTATACAAACGTGCAAGATTTGTTAAAATCAAATTACACTTTTGGCTGTTTTGGGAAATGGACAGACCACTCATGCTGAAAGTCTTCTCCTGCTGCTGCCTTTGTTTCCCCAGCATCGCCGAAGGCACGCTGACATCCTGAAGCCAAGAGCCCTACCAGTTGCTCTGTGTGACCCAAGATGGTGAAAGTGGTCTCTGAGTGCCAAAAACCAAATCAAACAAACCCAGAGATCAAGAAAACTAACAAATTTAAGAAACTTAACAAACCAGGCTCCTCCAAAGGATTATGGCTTGCCTACTAGATCATGAAAATATATAATGGATCAAGAAGATAAACACCACTATAAAGTTAGTGAGGTTGTACTTGTAAATCCTGTTCTAAAATACCTTACATACAAAACTAGTTACTGTAATCTCTACATAAACTATTCAGTAGTTTCATAGACTGTTTTAAGAGAGGAAACACTAGAAAGCATTATGTGTATTAAACAATGTTAAACTTTTCACTTTTTTTTGTATAGCTATTATTTATGTTTTTCCCTAATGAGTCTTTTCTTTAAAATTGTGCAAGTTACAGACAAATTTATAGTATCTGCACAGACAAAATAAAGCACAGTTAAAATCATGGTGCCATATTCTGAACACACTTACTCTACTGTAAACACGAATAATTCTGCTGACCTCAATGAATTTAAACATTGTTTTTGTAATGAAATACAGAAAGTGTCCTGTACTTTGGCTTATTAAGCTTCAAAGTCATTGACTTGTGACCTTTTCTGAGCACAAAGACATTTTAGACAGTGTTACATAAGTGCTAGCTACAATATGTGACTTCAGTTATAAAGCAATGATGGCAACAATTACAGTTTCTCCTTCAATCTTCTTTAGTATCACTGGAGAAAAAAAGATAAAAATTGGATCTGTTCCTACCCACTCATTCCCTTCCTCCAGCCAGGGTTACATGCCAGCTCACCGAAAGCAGGCTCAAGCTTAGTCTCACTCAGCAGAAGAAAAAAATACCGAAACATGAGTTCTTAAGGTCAGTCCCTGGCTTGTTGCAAACTGATACCGAACTTCACGGGCTTCAGACAGGCTTTCTTTCAGGGATGAATCTTGCTGAATTTCTCCCAAACATTTCAGAGTCAGCTCACCTTTGTGGTGAGGACACCGTCTGATGTTCTGTGACTTTGTAAATGCAGCACAGGTAATGGTAAGGCCTGACCACAACTGTACAGGCAGGCTCCATAATGCACATTTCGGCCCCATTTCCCTGTCACAAATACGGTCCCAACACCCTCCTGGTGGGAGGACCCGGGGCACATGGGACACAGAGAAGGGTATTGGTGGGTGCCCAGTTTGAACCTCAACATGGAGCTGGTTGCCTCACCTCGGGTTGCACAGTTCAGACACCACCTCGATGTGCCTCTTCCATATGGCACAATCAAGGCCCTTCCCCAAAGATCCCTCCTGACCTCACTAGACTTTTTCTGCCCTAAAGGGTTGTGACTAGCAGTACACAGGTGAGGAACGGGTCACCTTATAAACTTTCTCTTGTAAAGATTAGGCTTCCTTTTAATCCACAGCTAGTCAAAACTGGGTTTGTGCAGTGTATCTCTCATTATCAACTGGGAAAAAAAAATGCAGTTGGAATACGATGCTGTATTGCAGTTCTGGGCCTCTCACTGCAAGAAAGACATTGAGGTGCTGGAGCAGGTCCAGAGGAGAGCAACGAGGCTGGGGAAGGGACTGGAGGGAAAGTCCTGTGAGGAGAGGCTGAGGGAGGTGGGGGTGTTTAGCCTGGAGGAGACTCAGGGGGGACCTTATCACTCTCTACAACTGCCTGAAGGGGGGTTGTAGTCAGGTGGGGGTCGGGCTCTTCTCCCAGGCAACTCGTGACAGGACGAGAGGGCACGGCCTGAAACTGTGTCAGGGGAGGTTTAGGTTGGATCTCAGGAAGCACTTCCTCATGGAGAGGGTGCTCAGGCACTGGAATGAATTGCCCAGGGAAGGGGTGGAGTCACTGTCCCTGGAGGTGTTTAAGGAGAGGCTGGATGTGGCACTTAGTGCCATGGTCTGGCCAATGTGGTGGTGTTGGGACATAGGCTGGACTTGATGATCTCAGAGGTCTTTTCCAGCCTAAATAATTCTGTGATTCTATGATTCTGTGATCAACTATTATATTTAAAACCATAGGCAAATAAAAAGGAATTGATAATGCCGTAAAAATAGTACCTGTAAGTGCTTTTCACTTGAAAAGGGGTAGTGTCACAAGGATGGAGCCAGGCTCTTCTCGGTGGCAAACAATGATAGCACAAAGGGTAATGGAATCAAGCTGGAACACAAGAGCTTCCACTTAAATTTGAGAAGAAACTTCTTCTCAGTGAGGGTGACAGCACTGGAACAGGCTGCCCAGGGAGGTTGTGGAGTCTCCTTCTCTGGAGACATTCAAAACCCACCTGGACGCCTTCCTGTGTAACAACATCTAGGTGTTCCTGCTCTGGCAGGGGGATTGGACTAGATGATCTTTTGAGGTCCCTTCCAATCCCTACCATACTGTGATACTGTGATTCTGTGTGAAAACCACATGAACTATGTTTTCCTTCCGTGAAGTTACATGCTAAAACTCACAGTAAACAGAGTGGACCGTTGAAAAGGACTAGGTCAACAGGGACACATTTTCAATGGTGATAAAAATTAGGATGGGAAGCCAATAAGGCAAATTTGCATATGCATCAGTGGGGAGAGACTGTGGCAGATACACTGTTAGGGACAGTGGTAGCAGTAGGTCTCTTCTCTACAGTGGTGGCCACTGAAGACAAGGAGAGTTAGAATGAGAGAGTGATATTAAGTAATGTTCCTTCAGTGCTATTGCATCTCTATTTTTCTAGACAACCTTATGTTTTAACCAAAGAGAAGAGCATCATTCAGAATGCACATGGTTTGCAGTGGCACAGAAAAAAACCCACTTGCAGCTTCACCAGCAGCTACTGTTTAACATGCTTCATCTTCATTTATACTGAGGTTACTCAGAAGAAGAAAGGAAACTGTATAACTGAGGACTTCCCCCAAAGCACAAAATTATACATTGCTCTAGAAATTATTTAGTTATTTGGTATGAATGTGAACATGTTGCCTTTTCCTTGATGTGTCTTTTTCCATAAATGGCAGAATATTTATTTATCAGCCTGTGAAAAATTTATTTATTATGTATTACCCTGTGAAAAGATACATTTCTCTAGTGTTACCTTGCAGTGATAGTAGAGTGTCATCCTCTCTGTCAGGCTGCTAGAGAGCTGGTATTATTTACAAGTAATGTTCTTTTAAAACTAGCTGATTCTTTAATAAAAAAAAAAAAAGGAGACTTTTGTGGTGGTAAGGCTATAGAGAAATAGATGGCCTTTTAAAAAAGAACTCAAAATGTGGCACTTGATTAATGATAGAGTGGTCAAGTGTCACACTCTCGGATAAAAATATTCAAGCCCTTTCAGTCTTCTTCTGTGACAAAATAAAATCATGCTACTCCAAGCCCATGTGCATTACATACTGTATGTTTTTAACCCTTCACCTCAGTATTTTTTTTACCAAGCTATTTAATTTGGTCTTGGCATTTATACACCGCTGGAAACTATTAACCCAAGGAACATTCTTTTCACAGCTATGATCTCCTAATTACAAAAGGAATTAATTGTTTTTCTCTTTATAGTCTCAATTAATTACAAGAAATTAACCTTTTTCTTTCTTCCATGTCCAATACAAGGAACTGCTTGGGGCACTTGTTTATCCTGTTAAAACTGCTTCCCCTGAACGCTTCCAAGCAATGGCGCTCCCATAGCTTGGGGAAAGAGGGACTGATTGTCTTCACAGCAGAGTTCCTGACTTGCCACCACCTGGATTTTCAAGCAACTCTGCAAGTCCTCCAAATACAGGAGCTGGGGCCAAACAGAAAATAGACTGAAGAGAGATGCCTCCCATCTCATCACCTGGTTTCACAGTTATGCCTTACATCCTGGCAGTGTGAGTCAAAAGCTCCCTGATATATGAGACGCAAGCCAGGCTTAGGAAACATAAACGCCGTTTTCCTCCAGCCGAAACACAACCTACTGCTTGAACACCAGTGAACAGGCTGTGCCACACCTGTGACAGGCTGAAAGTGAAATACCCACAACTGTTCTCTTGCACATCAGTTAAGAAATTAAAGACTGGAAGTGGGCCTTTGTGTCTCCATCTAACTGCTTACAAATTAAGTGATTTCTTTACCTCGTATGACAGCATGCTTACAAAGACATGACCAATTTACTCCGTTTCAATTAGTTATTATTATTCTGCTTCTATTACAGAACCACTTAGAGGCTCCAGCTGCAGTTGATGCCGGATCATGTAGGAACTACAAGCACAAGCAAACAAACCTTATCTGTGCAGAAGCATAATGCTGCTTTAAGTTAGGGTATGTCTACAGTAAGTTGGTGTGCTGTAGCTGGAGTGTGAATTTACAGCCCACAAGCTAGTCTACACTAGCCTTTTGCAATGCTCACTGTAAAAGCAGAGTAAGTTACTGTAATATTTATTGTATTCCAAAGATAGCCGTGAAGAAAACAGTAAAAAGTAGCTAATTAACTATATATTCACATCCCAGATAAGCATACACTAATTTCTTCCATGCATCAATTTACAAACTAAATTAGAAACCCTATTAGTTGGTCAAACCTGATGTTTCCTTTTGTGCTTCAGCAAGATGAAAACCAGAAGCACTGATAGGTTGAGGTGGAAACAGGAGAGGAGGGACCCCAGCAATCCGCATGAGAATCAGCTCTTCTACAACCCAACTTCTCCATCCTGCTCTCCCTCTGCACCAAAGCTCAGTGTCCTTCCCCGTGGCTGTGGTGTCCAGGCTCTGCTCCTTGGTTTGGTCACCCACTTTCCTACTTCGCCAGGGCTTACGGCAGCCCAGTGATGGCCCCAGCCATGAACCAGCAGAGCAGCCTGTTTCCTGCGTGCCTCCTAACTTTCCCCTGAACTGCCCCATGATATCAGAGTTAAATGAAGGAAATTCCCGTTTAGTGAACTTAATTATCTTTGATTTAAGTCTTGTCAAATGGTTTTTCCTCCTTGTGTAACTAATCGGAATTTCCAGGAAAACATCAGCTAAACCTGAGGAAAGTCTGAGTGGACATTTGGCTGAGTGGAGACACCAGCCAGCACGGTCCCGAAAAACATTGCTGTGTTTGAGAATGCTGCTCAAAGCTTTCAGAATGGTATTTTCTCCTAGATTTTAATTCAGGATATGCAATCTTCCTTGCTTGCCCAAGCCGCGGCCCTGGGATCTGATGAGTTCCTGGTCTGGTGGGAGGAAGGCAAGACAGGTGCCCCGCAGCCACGTGCTGGGGTTGGGCATCGCTTGGCCTCCAGCCTGGGACAAGTGCCCCATGTGATGCCAGCATCAGGCCACAGGTCCTGAGGAGAAAAGCATGGCCCTGATGGCATCTGCTCTGCTTCACAGGCTTAAAAGCAGCGAATAAAAGGAGAATAAAAGCCCTCTGAGTTTTCCAGAGCAGAATCTTTCTGTCACCCTCGGCCTGTATAACCTCGATCTCCTGGCTGAAGCCCATAGAGCAGCACCAGCAGGAATATCTGCACAGGGTTACTCATCCTCACCATCTCTAGCAACATCAGAAATGTGTTTCTTTCATATGTGTAAATCAGATTTCCAAAACAAAGGATCTACATACATATTACTATTCTTACTTGGATACTGTCCAGAAGAATCAAATATAAGTTTTTGAATAGTAAGATAATATAGTAAAGCCATACTATGTTTTAGAAATATCTATTCAAAAGTGTAAGAAATAACAGCTAGAGATATTCAGACACATACCAGCAGTTCTGTCATTAGGGCACATACGTGTAGTTTATGGGGTTTTTTTCAGACTAACTCTTTGCTCTTATTTCTTCTGGTAGGTTTCTCTCCTGACCCTGGCTGCTATTTCCCCATACCCCACCCCTCTCTGGTCAATCACATCCTCTTCTCAGCTTCCTCCTCGCTCTACTTGTACAGCCTCTTCTGGGGTCATGCCTTCAACTTCTTGCCATCTGCCGTGCTTCGGTGTTTGTTTAGAGGAGAAACTTCCCCTTGCTATGGTACCTTCAAACTGGTGGTCCCCTCCACAGTGCTGCCCCTCAGCTTTGTGCCCAGGAGCTTTGGGAAACTGAATTAATGGGCATGGAGGGCATCATTTTGAAAGGCATGAGGCAGTTTATATAAGACGGAAAGATGTTCTTTTAAAGATGCTCTCAAAGCCACTGCAGGAGTAAAGCCACATCTCAGCCTGGAAGCAAAGCTCTTTTATGAGAGTTTTTGTGCCTAACTGTTATAATGCTCTGTTTTGTAAATTAAAATAAACACAAATCCTACTATGTGAAACTGTAACACCCTCCTCATCACGCCAGCTTTGAATTATGTGCTGAAAGCTCCAATTGCAACCACCAGTAAGACAGGATGAGACCGGCTACAAAGTCTGCTGGTGGCAGTATGAGGACTATTCTGGCTGCTGGAAGACTCTAAGTCATGTTAGCGGAGGGGCCTCCCAAACTTTCTGGCCTTGCTGCTCAGCAGGGTGCACTGGGCAAGGCAGAGCTCTGCCCCACGCCTCCCAGCTCCCACTGCAGATCCAGCTCAGGGGGTGCCAGGGCTCCTTGGCCACTCTGTGTTCCCTGGGGAGAGCTCCTGCAGCTCCCACAGCCAGGCTGCCCACTGCCATACATTTCCCTAGGAACTCACTAAAACATTGAGGATTAAAAAAGAAAAAAAATGTCGTGAGAGAAAATTGTCTTCAAATAATGCAGTTGTTCACACCCACACCCAAAAAAGGGAAATATTTATAAACAATTCTGGTTTTATTTATATAGTTTCTGTGGCTCTGCTCTGTCAGACACCATCTGTGCCCTTCCAGAGACCGTCCTCCTTACACTGCACTTACTCTCAGCCTGTAATTTTTCAGAGATTAAGGGAGTGTCGTTTCATTCATAGACTGAACAGAGTTCAAGCATGAAGAAATGTTACTCAAAGATGACGCATTTAGCTAATTTTTTGTAACATCTGATACCAGAGAGGTGTAGAAAAATGCAGAAGTCAATGGTGACAGAAAAGACCTTACATCTACACCATAACGTGTTGAGGTGCTGTTGTGTTGGGTAATATTTCCTCCTCAAACTTCATTATGGGTGATGAAGCTGCTGTGCAAGAAAGAGTCAAGAGGTCAACCTGTTTTCCTCAACGTCCAGAGGAAGGACAGTGTTATATCCCACAAGAATAAGTCCGGTCCTGTCTACAGGCAGCTTTCACTTCCTGCCCTCATTCTTGCTCATGACATGAATTTTAGGTACAGGGTAGTACTTCTACCCGCTCTTCAAACACCATTTCTACTGATTTACGCTGCTGTTATGCAGGAAATGGTGACTATGGTGAAGAGTGTTTCCTGCAGATTAATGGCTGGACGGGAGCAAATGGTGGTCCATAAATAAGGTGAAAGATATTAACTACAAACAAACAATAAATCTTTAGGAAATACTCTGACCTCTGTTGGTTATTGCTATTAAAAATGGAAAAAAAATCCCTTGCATTTTTTCTATATGACATAGCTACCACTGGCATGCATAGAATACATGTTAGCAAATCTTTTGGCACTCTCTCTGTACTATAGTCATCATAATTTGCTATTTTGAGGGAAAGATGTATGTATGTGCTGGTAGAATTAGGGGAAGGAAACTATTATTGCTCTGAAAGTCACAGTGAGAAATTACAGCTCAGTTTTTCATTTTCTAAAATGTCTTTATTCTTCTATAGCACCAGTTTCTTAATTCCTACTGTTGCTTAAAACCTTAGGCTCTAGTTCTCTGAGGTGTTTACTTCATCCCTTTCTTTGGGTAGGTCCTATTATTTTTGTCTTGGAGGATTCACCAGAATATGACTGTACAGTGTCTGTGTGACATACACGTGTGTGCAGAGGAGGAAATGAGAACAGGAATGTGTCACTGGCATTTGAAAAGGATGGTACGGTACTAAAAACCAGCAAGCAGCTCTGAATGTATATGATAATGGAGAAAGTGGGCAAAACTCCATGTTTAGTAGAAGAGGAAGTGATAAAGGCAAAGAGCTTAACAGGAAGGTAGCTACACCTACTTACTTCTAAACATTTTCACTGAGATCTTTGCCATACAACCTTTTCTCCCCTGAGCATTTCATTGCAGTATATGCTCCTCCTATCAATCTACTTTATTGATATGCTTTTAGGAATCTCTCAGAAATTACTTGGCTTACATGAGGGCTAATAAGATTTCTACACCCCGTGCCCTTGTCTCTCACAAGACACTACTGCACAAACCATTCCAAGGACTTCTTTCAGAAAGGACACCGTGCTGTTGCCTGTAAATTTAAGAGCAGCAGCTGGAAAAATGAGAACTAGGAAAACACTAAGCAATACAAATTAATTAAACAAGGCACAGAACTATTTTAATAAACGGTATCCTGCCACACAACTCAGCAGTATTTTAAAGATAATGTGATTATATTTCCATCAGTCAGCAGTAGATGTAATAGTCTTTGGACAAGATCCTCTGAGTCCTGGCAGACTGTTGAGGAGATGGAGGCATGACCAATGCCTGAAGTGACTTGGATGATGATGAAGGCACTGTGTAGTCAAGCCCAAATTTAGATGCTGATGATGCACATTGGAAAATGTCTTCTCTTTGAAAGCTTTGGTAGCAGTATTTTAGATTCAAGGCAAATGTGAGGTCTGTATTATTAGAGCAACTTTAGTTACAGTGCCAGGGAGAGCTGCGAAGTTTAACAGATCTGGTCCAGTCGTTTATAGGTGGAACTAAATTGTAACACGTGCGACTATTTCTGTCTTTTTCGCTAATGCTCTGCTCTCTCAACACTATTTACAAATGCTAAGACCCCCTCTGCTGCACCTCACAGTTTCCTTAAAAAATTGCTATCCTATGTGATCAAGCTGCCTCTGCACGAAAGATGACAGGTCAAAGATTAATGGCTTTAATTTGAAAGATTTAGACTAGATATAAGGAAAAAAAATTTTACAATGAGGGTGGTGAAACACTGGAACAGGTTGCCCAGAGAGGTGGTAGAAGCCCCATCCCTGGAAACATTCAAGGTCAGGTTGGATGGGGCTCTGAGTAATCTGACCTAATGAAAGATGTCCCTGCTCACTGCAGAGGGGTTGGACTAGATGACCTTTAAAGGTCCCTTCTAACCCAAAACACTCTTATGATTCTGTGATTCTATGATCAGCCACACTGCTGCCTTGTTAGTATCCTTGTAAATCTCATTCTCTCCATTGCAGAAGACCACTGGTTTTTGCCATGCCTGCTACACGCTGACTAGCAGTTCAAGTAATTCACCAGCCTGAGGAAGCTGTTGACTTTACTCTTCAAACCTGTGTTTGCTGTGTTTGAAAAACAGATCTTCTTGCTGTGACCCTTTCTACCTTTAAATCTCCATTAATGAGTTTCTCTGGGAAGGCTAGGAAAGCACTGGGAGATAGCAGCTATCCTATCTACTGCCAGCTTGAACCAGTTGCTCAGCCTGTGCTGTTTGTCAAGACCACTGACGCTACCACGCGTGAGATGCATTTTGTGTTTTTGTGATTTTGCCATTCGTAGTGAGTATGCCTCTTCACATTGTCCCACTGCCTCTGCTTCTTCACGGGCCAGGATATCTTCTACTATCAAGGGTTCCCTTAGCCACCTTCATAGCATGATCAAGGCAGAACTTTTCAAGACTAGTTCAGTTGCCTGCAGATACTCCTCTGCACTTTGTTCTCAGCTGATGCCAAAAGGTTGTGGCTCACCATCTTCTCATGGTCCAGTTTTGTCATCGGTCTCCCTGGCATCTTCTATTAATATCTTGACTTCCATTAATATTTCACTTGATTTGCTGCTGCAAAGCAACAGATTTGCTGGAAACCTTGTCAGAGACAAACGAGGGGCAAATGAGCTTTCAGGGAAGAAATAGTCACGATACTGTCAGCAGCCAGTGGAATATCTTAGGTCAATTTTCTGTTTAGTTTGAACATTATAATGCACATGCAGATGCTGTAGTAGAAGCTTTCGAAGAGAAACAATCACTCACTCACTAGTTTTTGCCTCCACATCTGTACTTACTCCTGCGAGATATCAGCAGCCAGGAGTCCAGCCAGCACTCAACACACAAACATTTCTCTGAAACTGCTCTCCAGACCTTTGCCCTCATAACAAAACCATTTGATCTCCTGAAGCATACAGATAATATGAATGAATTTCATATGGATGAAGTACACAACAGGCAGTATAGCTAGCCTCTGAATGCCTGTAGCACCTTCAGAAGGTCTTTAAAAACAGAATCTGTATGTGACAATCATGGAGTTTAAGAAAACACTCCGCTTATCAACTCCAAACCTCACTAACTCAAAAAAAAATCATAAATTAAAACCCAAAAAACAATGCACGTCTAAAACTTCAGAGAGACACTATAAAATAAATAAAGATTTTTGTTGTGTATAATATTGCTCTGTATAAACTCTTAGCAGAAGCACCTAGTTCAGAACAGGCAGGAGTTTCATGAGGGATACACAAGAAAATCTAATCTTAACTTACATACCCTGTGATAAAAAAGCATTTGTGAATTAGAGGAGTGCTGGGCAGAGAGACAAGCACAGAATCATATGGCAAACCGAATGCATTATTTATTATTTAGTAGAGCTTCTGTAATACAATTCTGTACATTGACTTATTTATGAAGCGCAGTAAGAAAGTGAATTTGCATGCGAGGAGGATCAGGTTTAGTATTCAGCTAATATGCTAGCTAAAATTGAAACTAACAAACACGAGCTGAAAAGATGTCATAAAGTTCTTAGCCACTATTTGGGAAATACTAACCGAAATACACCAAAGCAAATGAAGGCAGGCGCCTACAGTAACTGTGAAAGATGACACCCAGCTTCTGGTTTCTCAGGCCACCGAAGAGCTCGTGCGTTATAGGCAGCAGCAACAAGAGCTCCCCTTTGCATGAAACTCACCCTCCTCCTGAGCATTCATGGCAAACCATTCACACCATTGCCAGTCTTGGCACTGACAGAGATTGGCGTTGGCACTACCAACACTAAACTACAATAATCCTTTAAAGTAAAAGTTGCCACCAGACAGCAGGAAGGTGACTCAGAAAGCAAGATCCTGTTCTCCACACTTGTCCGGCCAGGAGAGCCTGCTGGCACCGTCAGCGGTGGTGCCTGTGAGCACCAAGTCTAATGGGAGTTTCTCTGACATGGAGCCTTTTGCTGACTCACAGGAGACAATGGAGACAAGATGAATAGCGGCATTGAAAAATATCCTCTCTCTTCTTTAAATCAGTGTCGGCACAGCAACTGCGACTCTCCTAGAGAGCAGCTTTCTGGCTTCCCACCGTCTGGTGTTGAATTTCCAATTCTGCAGCTGAAGTACCCCAGACTGCCTCACAAATCTCACTGAAACACGGTGTACTACTACCCAAGGGCTGTGCATGTCCCTTTACTTTATCTTAGAAATTTAAATTAGTCCCTATTACTGAGGCTACCATCATAAGTCTCTGGATCTTGTGATCCTTCACATATACTACAGAGATCTTTTTGGCCTTTGCATCTCAGTTCATACGCAGTTAATGATGCTTTAAGTTAGTGTAAGTGTATAAGAGGAGTATTCTAGTCTGCTTAACCTTAAGCAGAATGAATCTTTAAAGTGATAATACAAAGAAACACACAGAGTGTAACCGATGAGCATACAACTAAATAATTTATTTTCTCTATTATTCATTTCACACACTAAACCACAATAATTTTTTATCTCATTTTTTGCATTTGCTACTTTTCAAGTTAGTAGCTTTCCTTCCTTTTCTAAATCTCACTTTTTCTAGAAGTGACAGTGGAAATTTTGCACGAGAAATTTGGAACTTAAAAAGTTATCAGAAATGTGTTAAAGAAATGAGAACTTTTTCGGCGAGTGGAAACAAGAGTGTCGCAGGTGGTTTATCAGTTTTAAAGAGTGGTGGCACATGGCATCAATGGTTTCCAAACATTCAGACACAGAGGAAAAACTCAGAGCACGAAGAACACTCTGAGGCTCTTTGCTCTTCCGTGGCCTGAGAAGAACAGCCTCCACGGCTTGCTCTGTGTTGGCTTAGTTCCCGCATTACCAGCAAAACAACTGCCTAGCAACCCGGCTTTTCCCACAACATTTCCTCACACACACGTTGTGAGCTCAGAAAAAAAAAAGTATAGCACCTAGTATTCTCCCTGGATAATCCCCTTATTCAAGAGTTGTATCTGTACACATTGGAGCTATAACCAGCAAGGCAACTGCTGTCATGATGGAGCAGGCAAAGTCAAATGAGTCCTGTCCGTGCCGCAAGCCGTGTGGTAACGCTCTGCGCCCTGGCCAGGTTATCTGTGCATCAGACACAGAGCAAACTTCTGCTTCCCTCCACCGTGTTTCCCCTAACAAAGGCAGGAAGCCGTGGCTGTTAGGGGAAAGGTACAGACATCCTTCCGATTTAAAACCCTGTCTCATGAACAGCGAGGGAGCTCTCTAGCACACACTTCACAATCATCCCGAGAGTCCATCTGAAGGCACAAATAACTCAGCATTTTAAAAAAGCATGCTGGTTTGAACACAAGAAATTGCTTTTTCAGTTACTGCCTTTGAGGAACATTTACAGTCATACATACATTTACTAATAGTTACACTGTCTTATCTGACATCCCCGCTGCAGCAGCATCTTGCGACTCAATACTTGAGCTACTTTCCTCGCAGTTTCAGCACCAGCAAAAGAAAGAGCTGCTTTGAAACTTCTGCAGCTGTTTCTCAGCAACGTGTTGGGAGGGCTGCAGAGTATCTGAACTTGCCCCTCTGCTATCTGGATGCACAAGCCTTCTCATTCCTCCAACAGACAGCACCATTCAAGCAGCGCTGTAAATAAGCTCTAACCAGCATAATTAAGACAGCACTCTTAATGAAACACGCAGAAATTAAGGCAGCAGCAACTTACTTGCCGTCTTCATAACTTCCTCAGGAACATTGTCTTTTCAAATGAGTGTAACAGGAAATTGTGGTAATTACAAGTAAGTTACACACGGCTGCAGCTCAACCCACCCACTGCAAAGTGCAAAGGCAGTCAGCACTGGATTGGTAAGAAACAACTGACAGCCGCCTCCCACTCTTTTTGTGCTTTGCATGTAAATCTTAAACAGACACTGTGTGGAGAGAGATGACTTTGTAACAAAGTTCCACATGAAATATGTCTCCGAAAAGGCTTTATTACTCATGATAACTCTATGCTCAGGATAGCAAAACTTCCCTCGGTGAAGTGCTCTGAGACCTGCAGGTGAAAAGCATCCTAGGTGTGCTATCATCTATTATTGATTTTATCTGGACAGGTGTTGACTGTCTTTATTCAAGGCAATACTGACCTTTTATTTTCCCTTTTTCTCATAGGAATGAACTCAGACCTCTCTCGCCCTGGCTTTTGCTGCGGCGTGGTAGAGGGTATTGAAATGTGCACACTCATGGGTCGAGCGGGTCCAAAGACAACTCACATCCTTGTGCTCTGCTAAGGCAGAACTTTGTCCATAGTGGATCAGGACCCTGCTCCTACCTTCTTCTTACAAGAGGGTTTCACGACAGAGCAGACAGCTAGCTGAAACCGTGCCAGGATCCCACAGCCCCTAAGACAGGAACTACAATCTCTTTTTTGTTCCTGAATTAGCATCTGACAGATGCAGAGAGCTGCTGTTAATGTCCAGCTTACAGAAATATCTATGCAAGACTGTGAACTCATGGAAAAGCTCTGATAACATCAGATACTGCAGGCAGTTTGGCATGTCTTTAGTAACTGGATTGCCTCACCGAGGTTTGTACTTTCAAATCTGCATTTTTGTCAAAGTCAGTTTAGTACCCACTGGATAGTTAGATAAGGCAGAGTCTAACAGCAGAGCAATGAAATATTCATGGAAATGGATGAAATGTTGTTAACTAAGTTGGAACCGCAAGAATAAATTCTGACTGCTATGACATCTGAAAAATCTTGCTGGGACGACATGGTTGGAAAAAGCAGAATTTCAGAAAAGAGCAGTTGTACAGAATTGCTGAAGGGCAGATTTAGCTTACAGAACCTGTGTTTCTGGGTACAAGTCAAGAAACTTGCAGAATGCCCTTAGGAACTCAGTCTGACTCTGCAGGGTGAGCGATTAGGGAAAAGTGTTTTGTCTGTAAGCTGAGCCAGCTCCATGACATTGACTCCAGGAGGTCCTGCTTACGCAGCTATGGGTCAGACTGAAAAATCACTGGAGATGCACATGTAAAAGGAAACATCTGTGCCAGCAACTAAAGCAAGTTAGCAATGCTGTCTTGCATAACACAAGTAAGAGGCTGTAGAGACTCCCTGAAGGAAAAGCCTTACCTAGCTTCAGTGAAATGCATCTGGTTTCTTTGCATTTTTCCCATTAAAGGTATCCAGTCTTTCCTCACTGCATCTGCAGTGAGACACTGAGTAGCAGTGTCTGGAAAAACATCATTTGAACTTCCAAAGAACACTTGCCTGCACCAAACTCACCTGCCATGCAGGTTATTTGATAGCCTAAGTAACTTGGCTGCTTTTTGAAGAACCCGCAAACATAGGAAAAGAGTATCATCTTCCCCTCCCCCCTGCTGCTACATCCTCTGTTGTTTTCTCAGCAAACTGCACCAGAGGATTTGACAAGACTGGTGGATATGACCAGCTGACTAAAGTGAAAAGGCTGTTCCCTGGCAAGTGAGACATCTCTGCAACTGATGGAGAGCTAAAAGCTCTTTTGCCCTGGAGTTTCATCTCCAATTTCCTTGCGGTGCTCCTCTTACTGCCTTAACCCCCTTACTGTTTCCCTTTCAAGTGATTCTTCACTTTCTAGCTTTTTAATTTCTCTCCTACTAAAAAGTTCTCTGGTAAGTAATACTGATGAAAAGAAAATTAAAGGCCTTTTTATGTCTTTGACTGTTTCCCTTTCTCCTCCCCTTCTTCCCTTGAGTCCAGACGCAACCCTTGGAGATTGTTCATTACAGAATCACAGAATCACAGAATGTTAAAGGTTGGAAGGGACCTCAAAGATCATCTAGTCCAACCCCCCTGCCAGAGCAGGATCACCTACACTAGAGCGCACAGGAACGCGTCCAGGCGGGTTTTGAATGTCTCAAGAGATGGAGATTCCACAACCTCCCTAGGCAGCCTGTTCCAGTGCTCAGTCACCCTCACAGTGAAAAAGTTTTTCCTCATATTTTTCTGGAACCTCCTGTGTTCCAGCTTCCACCCATTGCCCCTTGTCCTGTCAGTGGACGCCGCTGAAAAGAGCCTGGCTCCATCCTCCTGACATTCCCCCTTGACATATTTATAAACATTGATGAGGTCACCCCTCAGCCTCCTCTTCTCCAAGCTAAAGAGATCCAGCTCCTTCAGCCTTTCCTCATAAGGGAGATGCTCCACTCCCTTCACCATCTTTGTGGCTCTCCGCTGGACTCTCTCAAGCAGCTCCCTGTCCTTCTTGAACTGAGGGGCCCAGAACTGGACACAATATTCCAGATGCGGCCTCACCAGGGCAGAGTAGAGGGGCAGGAGGACCTCTCTTGACCTACTTGCTACTCCCCTTCTAATACACCCCAGGATGCCATTGGCCTTCTTGGCCACGAGGGCACACTGCTGGCTCATGGTCATCCTGCTGTCCACTAGAACCCCCAGGTCCCTTTCCCCTGCACTGCTCTCCAGCAGGGCAGTCCCCAACCTATATTGGCACATGGGGTTATTTTTTCCCAAGTGCAAAACTCTACACTTGCCCTTATTAAACTTCATCAGATTTCTCCCCGCCCAGCCCTCCAGCCTGTCCAGGTCTCTCTGAATGGCTGCACAGCCTTCTGGTGTGTCAACCACTCCCCCCAACTTCGTATCATCAGCAAACTTGCTGACAACATTCTCTAATCCCTCATTCATTCTCCCTCTTCTCCACCCGCCCCCTCAGCTTTTTAAGATACAGCCACAAACTCTTTTGAACATTTCAGTTTAATGTTGCTAACTCCTCTATGGAAGTTGATCCAGCTGTCCTGCCCTCTCTCTCTCTTAGCCCATTGCTACAGCCAAGGATCACCAATGAGTTTGAGCTGCACTGCGTGCATGTAGGGACACGCGGTACGAGAGCAGGAAGAGGACCCGGCTGCTTCAGGTGAGGGACCAGCTTCTCAGAAGGATTTGCATGTTGCAACACTTGTCTCTTAAGTGCCAGCTTTCTATTTAATTTCAGAGTCCTAATGTTGCACAAAACCTGCAACAGCAAAAGGAGAGAAACACCTGAATTGTTACTCGCACGGAATGCTGCAGCCTGAGCTCTGGGAGGGGCTCAGACCCAGGTTCTGGTGGTTGTTCATCTGACTGGCTGCCAGCGAGATCCCTTTGGGGCACTGGATGTTATACACCCAGCTCCTCACGGCAGGCAACCATTTCCACCCCCTCAGTGTTCGCAGGCATGAAACCAGGCAGTTGTGCCAGTGCTTTCTCACACACAGACCTCCAATTCTTAATAATCCACTGCTCAGACCAGTATTTGGAAGGCCCAAGTTCCATTTTTACCTCCTTACAGAGCATTGTAAACCTATGCTTCCCTATTGAAATGCTCTGTCTGATTATGATTATGATATTGGTGGCCTTCAGTGCATATTAAAATTTTTATTTGACAGAGCAAGTCACATACCAAGAACTTCCCTTGGAAGCAGTTCAGTTCACAGGAAAGAGATGTTAACACAGCCCCAGAGGAGCTACCAACTTTGGCCTCAGCATGGGGTGGAATTGTCTTGAGTCCTCATGGGGAAAGTGTTGCTCTTTGCATTGAATATTCACACATCTACACTGAGTCTATCCCTGGCTCTGAGGTTGAAGCATTCACCCAGGTTTAGGGAAACCCATTGGCAAGGATTGGGGCTGGGCCGGCCACTAACACAGACAGACGCTCTCTAACCCCCTCTTTCCCCCCCAAACAGGAAGGAAAAGAGAATGAGGCAGAGAGACTTACAGGTTAGAGAAGAAAAAAACTAGAACAGCTTTAATGAAACAATAATAGAAACAATAGTGAAAAGATAGAAGTAAAGAACTATATACAACTATAGACAGTAGCCCGATATCAAACCTGACTCCCTCCCCCGACAGCAATCCCCACTGATGCTGCAGAGCAGGAGACACTGGGGAAGCCCCAGGCTCAGCAGTGGCAGGAGCTGGATTCAGGAACTCAGGATCCAGATCAAAAGCAGAAGGTCAGATGGAGTCCTCTCTGGACACTGGCCATTGCAGAAAAAGGACAAAACTTTCGTGATCACTCAGTTTATACTAGATATGACGTATATGGGATGGAATACTCTCACTGGTCACCTGTCCTGTCTATTACCCCCTGGAGGTGCAACCTTTTACTTCCTTGTGCCCCCTCTCACTACCTGGCACCCCCAGCGTGGCACACAAGAGCCAGCAGCGGCCTTGGTCACTACAGGAATAAATATAAGCAAGAGCCTTTCTGCATCCCAGTCCCAGGCAGTAACTGTAAACATCAGGTGTTATCACTGCCAGTAGCACACACTGTCTGCAAAAACACACTGCTGACTTCAGAATGTGCAGCCTCTTAGAAGACACTAAACTGGAAAGTAAAAATCACTAAACAGAACTGGGTTTTTAGCTAAAACCAGGACACCCATTTATTGGTATGATATTTGATGTCAAGTATTCACAAAAGTGGAAGTAAGAACCCCAGTCTTCTTTCCCTCCCCCAATCTAGACAGGTTGTCTAGTTATTCTCTATTATTTCATAAACCTGTTCCATTTTTCAAAAGAGGAGATTACAGCCGCCTCATTCTATAACACTCCATAGCTAATTTAAGCATTCAGAGGGAGTTTGAAAAATCCATGAAGAGAAGGTGGATGTGAAGCTACACAAGTGTTCAAACTACTGTTTAGTGGAGAAAACATCTGATACACTGAACCAGATTCATTGAATACACATGTACCTAGTCCTCCCAATGACTTCAGTAGATATTTACCTAAAATAAAGATCCCTGTGTAGCTTAGCTACGTACACTAGGTAGCAACAGACTGTACACAAAACATCCACTTTAGTCCTGAGGGAAGCTCACTGCTGGAAAGTTGGCACACAGAAGCTCCCATTTATGTTGTGCAGAAGTACTGCAGGGATTTTAAAGATATGATTTTTTTTAACTCACATGCCCAAGTCTTTGCATTTCTGATGCAATACTCCCTTTGCTAGGAGATATAGCTCCTCATGGGATAAATGGGGTTTAGCCACTGCTATTTTCTCTTGGGACCCAGGCAAATGTTCAGACAAAAATTGGTGAGATAAATATTGGTCTTGCTACTACTGATTGGGTAACGTTATGCCATTACCTGCCAATAGGAATCCCTTCCAATGCGTTTGTGCACCTACTTTCACTTGATGAGACACTTTGCTGTCATCCCCCAAATAAAGATAACCACAAATACAGACATTTTCTTTTTGGAACAAATTCTAATAGTTGTCAGAATGATCAGATCTGCAATTTAGGTCTACAAACAAAGAGGGTAGAGGTTCTCTGGGCAGAGACACAAATACCTGTGGGCTAAATAATTACTCTATGCAGTCTGTTTTGATAAACACTGCCTGAAGCAAAACCAAACCACAGTAATTTACATTAAAATCATGGTTCTCTAAGGCTCGTAGTACCATCTTTATTAAATAAATGCTTATGCAAGTTTATGTTTTGAATGAGTAGGGAGTTGTTTTGGAGTACAGCCTTTCTGCTACACAAAGCTTTTCCTTCACATTAACTATTCTCATTAACAGATACGTTCCTGAGCAACATTTTAAAAATAACGTTATTGCTTCTTACTTTGTTTCTTTAATTCACACTCTGTGGCTTCACTCTATCAGAACGAGCAGGGATAAGTTTAAAACCAAGCACGACATCAAATCCTCCTCTTTCCAAAAAAGCTGAGCATTTTCGTTTCAAAGTGTTCTTTTTAAGGAAGAACCTCTGAAAAAATATCTGAATCACAGAATGTTTCAGGGCTGCTCCTCCTCCATTCCAGAATCTTTACATTCTCCATGTAAAGATTTGTTCCCCACAGCACATTTGTTGGGTCTTTGCAAGCTGTACATCTGAAATCAATACTAGACACTTCCTTTTCAAATTCAAAATTGATTTTAGCCAGTCAAAAGACAACATTGAAACAATTCCTTGTCATCTTTTCAGAAAATTTATTAACACAGCTGGAAATAATCACTCAGCAGGAATCTCTACAGTGTATCTAACAGGCCACCCCACCCTCTGAAGAAAGAGAAAGACTATTCCTGACCCATGAGATTGATTTGAACCATAAAAGAATGGTAAGTTTTAGAAATATGGCCATACTAACATTGTACTGCAAAAATGTGTACTACATAAATTCCATTTCTCTTATTTACCTCAGAAAGAACACAAAATATGGAATCCCTGTCAGATTGCCTTACTTCCAGCACTTCCAACTGTGGTCTCGCATGGCTGTAACTCCTCTTAACATTCAGCAGAAATACTTAACCACAGAACATATTTATTTTATTTCACTTTGCCAGCTCCATATCTGTTTATTTTAACCTCATGCAGACTGTGCAGAAGTTCAAAATCTATTGACTTAAAATGTGTCTTTACTCAGAAAGTGGACAGAAAGGGTCACATTTCTGCGGGTTGCTCTTTGCAGACTTTCTGAGGTTCACTGTTTTCACTTACAACATAAATTTGTGTTTTTTCTTAATTCATTGAGACCCGTGGAGATGACATAGGAAAGAAGGAACCATTGGTCTTACTTCACATTATGTATGATGAAAAAAAAATAAATCTTAATTTGATCCTATTCATGTGCAATTTATAGAAACCAATGCAAGTCATGGCACTCCCCAGGTTTCTTTTGGGTATAAGTTCACTTGAAAGACATCTTTTGTTGGTTATGGACAACTTTTAAAAACTCACTGGAAATTCAGGTATCAAACTGATTAACTCACTGGAAATTCAGGTATCAAACTGATTTGAAAAGTTTGGCAACCCACCCTTGTGTTTCCTCCTATAGGTAAACCTAGAATATCTGACTCGGTAGAAGGAACTCTTTTAGTGGGAAGCAAACACAGAACCTAAGAATGTAGAGTAGTGATTCAAAGAAAACATGCATTTTAAGCAGCACTCTTTTACTCATTTAAATGATTTTATTTACAGATGAGTCTCCTTAGGGAATTATGAAATGGCATTGACACAAGGTTTGCTTCATTGTGCATATCCGCTTTAGTTAGTGACAGAGTGCTACCTATAAGACATACCTAGGTAATGGAAACTTTTACAGTGCAGGACACCCCATGAAAACATACATAGAATCTATTACCGTATATATAAAAACTTCTCTCTAGTAAATGCAAAATTTAATGTGAAATATGAATTTAATGTGAAAAACTTAGCCTCTGGCTTAAATGTCTCTCAATCTATTTCTTTTGTCAGAACTTAGGTCACTGAAGAGACATACCAAAAATGTTTACATAGAGAATCTAAACACCAGGATTTATTTCAAACCTTAAAAAATACATTTCAAATTTCTAAATCCAGGCACGTAATATATTTCTTCTTTCTATTAAAGGGTTACATAGCCCTGGCAGAATCAGGTAACAGTATCAAATAAAATTTCCTCCCCTAAATCATAAGCTTATAGACTATTATGGTGTTTCTCTTGCTATCTTTCATCCCAGTTTCTCAGTCACATTCTCTTAATCACCTCAGAGCAACAGTAATTTCTGATTTTTAAAGATGCACTTTGCATTTCAAAGCCATTAAAATGTGCTTTCAAAGAAGTGAAGTTATTAATTAAAAGTGACAAAAGGTTTTAGAAATAATAGCCAACAGAAAATGACTGCCGAAGTTATTATTATGCATATGCATGATCCTGCAATGACAACGATGAAGCAATTAATGCAATTAACTTAGACAGCAATCTTGCTGTGGATGGAAGCACCTTCTCTCTGCCATCACCTCAGTCTATGGTTTGCCAGCATTGTCCATCGCACTATTTTTGCATAGATTGTCTTTTGAAATAATGGTTTCCCAGTGTCAGTACAAATGAACAGAGAAGTACTTCTCCAGGTCAACTCATTTTGGCTCTGCCAGTTGACATTTCAAGGCAGAAGTCATTCAGAAGCAAAGAAACACAATGATACCCACCAATAACAGAAGGAAAGAAGCACAGCGATATCCACCAGTAACTCCTGTCACTAACACTTTGTTGTAGGGTCTTTTTGCAACTGCTGGGAAAGAATTCGGCTTGGGAGGTCATGAAGTTCCTGTTGTCTCAGAGAAATTGTAATTTATTTTTTTACCAACTGTAAGCTATTGATCAAATGAATAAACAGAGAGTTACAACAAGTGACTGTTTAAGTTAAAGTGTTATTTCCAGCTTTTTATTTATGGATAATTCACTGTGTGAAATAAAATCAATCACTAAGTAATGGGCCATGAAAAGAAAATAGGAAATGCAGGATGTGGAAACAGTAAGAAATGGGCATGTGCAACTGCTAGAGACAGGCACTCTGCCTGAGGGCAATAAAGTCCTCAAAACCCAATTATAGATAAAAAAAACAGGGAAATTAACTATTTTATGCATAACTGGCATTAAATCAACAGTTACTTTTGTGTTTTGCTATTCAGAGTTCATTGCGATGTTAACACCATAACCTGGTCCAAAGGGATTAGGGGTGAAGATTGTAACGGAAATACTTTTAAATTGTTGCAACCCATGATTAGAGTTGCATGTTATCGAAGATACTATAGTAGGCACCACCTGAACCAAAGGAGGATGAGCCTTACAAGAAGCAGCACGAGTGCAGTCGTGACACGACCTGAGCTGGCTTTGGTGCCCAGTAACCGCACACAACACAGCGCCTCTCCTGCCCTCAGGGACCACCACAATAGGTGAAGCCCGATGTCATGGACTAAATGAGCTCAGCTTACATTTTTGGGGACATTTTAAAGACATTTTACAGGCGGTCCATAGACTAAGACTGTCTGTTTTATCAAAGAAAGGGAGTGGGGCGGGGGGGGGGATTGTTAACGAGGATGTGTTGGATAGCCTGGGACCTGAGCATAATGTAAATGGTATGGAATAAGAAGGGACAAACCTGCTGGTTTTAGCTGGGGCAGAGGTAATTTTCTTCATAGAAGCTGGTATGGGGCTGTGGTTTGGATTTTTGCTGGAAAGAATTTTGATAATACAGAGATATTTTAGTTATTGCTGCACAGTGCTCACACAGAATCAAGGCATTTTCTGCTTCTCACACCTCTCTGCCAGCAAGTAGGCAGGAGGCGCACAAGAAGTTGTGGGGGGGACATAGCTTGGACAGCTGACCCCAACTGACCAAAGAGATATTCAATACCACATGACACTATGTGGTATTGAAAAAGCTGAGGGAATAAGGAAGGGAGGATATTTGCAGCACTTGTCTTCCCAAGTCTCCATTACGCATGATGGGGCCCTGCTTTTCTGGTGCTGTCCATGAGAAGCAGTGAATGAATTCCTTGCTTTGATTTGCTTGTGTATGTGGTTTCCACTTCACCTATTAAACTCTCTTTATCTCAACCTATTAGTAACTTGCTGCTTAATAAACCAGCTGAGTCTGAGGACCTTCTCTGAAAACAATTTTACTAGCAGTATTGCAAGTAAAATAGTGCAATGTGAAAATTCTTGTTCTACATTGACAAAGATTTGGTCAGAACAAAAGGTTGTGAAACAACTTACCAGAGAAGATTTAGCAGGGCAGCAGCAAAAACAACTGTGACAGGAATCAGGTCTGCTGGTCCCTTTCCTAGTCTGTTTCCTAGAGCACATGAATGGAAAGATTTATTACCAAAGTTATTTGCTTGTAGAGCAATTATTTTCACTTCAGAAATCGGTGAATGAATGTTTACAACTCCCTCTTTAATGATCTCTTTATATTATTGTAATCTTTATTCCCTTTTAGACCTCATCAGGACAACTGACAGGTTTTTAAACACTGAAAACCCCCCCCATTAATTAAATATATTGTAATATAAATGCAGTATTAGATAGAAAAATATTAATGCTTCCAAATGTTCTGAAGAGATAAGCTGCAATAACATGCTCTGGTACGGACACAATTCTCAACAGGTACGCACATTATTACAATGACAAACAATGCTGACTGCTCTAGAAGATATATTGGCTGATTAAAATGTACCAACTCCATGCTGTAGAAAATAGCTTAACCGGTATGACACAAAATGAAAAAGATAATTATTTCCAGAGGCTCTGGTACTAACTGCCCACTTCTGCTCTTGTGGTCTATGTCGTTACTGTGTAGGGTGAAGGGGCCCTGCTCTCCTGGGGATTTCAGGGCAGGAGGCTGCTGGGGCAGCCACAGAGCTCCCCTCACCTAAAGGTGAGAAGCACATGGAGCCTGCTGCAGTTGAAGGCACAGTTTAAATGAGAATTTAGCTTCTGCAGTGAATTGGAGCGATGCACTGGGTAGTGGAGTGACTTAACTTGTGCATTGTTAGCAGAAGCTTGGTTGCAATTGTCTAAACAGAGAAACAGAGAGGAAGAGAGAGAAAAGAAGGAAGGAAGGAGACATACATCAAAGAAAACTGGACACGGTAACCCACAACTTCAAAAGGAGGAAACACTAGAGCCAGACAAGAAAGCAACCAAAAAGATAAACCAGAAGCCTGTAAAAAGGGCAAAAAATATCAGTTGTGAGCTTGTGTGCGTCTCGGTCTTCCAGCTGCCGGGCTCCACCAAGGCAGAGCCCACGGCCCCATCTCAGGGCATGGGACAGCAGGGGCGCAGCCAGAGGGGTCACCTGCTGCGCCAGACCCAGCGACCCTGCGGAAACGGCCTCCTTCGTACTCATCCCTACTTAAATATCAAGTGAGGGATTTCACGGAAAATATTGCAACTACTTACAGGCATGAGGATAGCGGGATTTACCATGAACAGTCTGGAAAGACCAAAACAACATTTGTTTTGTTTAATTTAAAAAGCTGTTAGCTTTCTCAGTTCCAAGAAAACTAAAGTGATGGCAAGAAATGGGATTGTGCAGATTGCCTGAACTGGTGTTAATTACTTTTTAATCACTGGAAACTAAATTAGGCTTAGAATATACATTATTTATTTCTTGTCTGGGTTGTCCAAAGGCAGTGTAACAAGCTAACAGATACTGAACTATAATTACAAGAATATATAATTACACCAATTTTAGAGACTATAAGAAGGAGATGCTGGCTGTTGAGTATAGCATCTGCCCAACTCACAGCACATTTTATTTAACCAAACAGTAAAATAGAAAATGGTGTAAAATATTACATTTTATCCTAACTTTTGTTTATAGTTTTTCATTTTTAACTATCTTGGACAGCTGTTTACATGTTCCCAAGCATTGTGAAGTTTGATTTTTCTGACAATTTTACAATCTGATGGACTCTCTTTGGTCACAACCACGAGGAAAAAAAAGATATCATTCAGTCTCTGAGTACTGATGAGTGGGCACAGGAAGTTTCAGGTAGCACAGCTTGTGGGGATCCATTCTCCCCAGCAGCACTTTCATGGTCACAGGTCTTCCAGTAGTACATGGATGCCCAGTATTTAGAAAATGGGTCCCCTTTAAATTAACATAATAGCTCTCTTCTTAGTAGCATTAAACTGATCGCATTTTGGAGGAGACTCTAGAAGTTTAGGGCAAGACCAGGCACCAATCTCTGGCAGACACTCCCTGTGATTCCCCTCCCATGGGAGGACAACAGGGGAACCAGGGAGAGAGACTTTGAGGTTGGAAAAAAAACCCTTGAACTGGTTTAGTGAAAAATCAAATAGCACTAGCAATAACAATGAGAATGTTGACCTACATACAAGTATACGTAAGTATAGAAATATATTCAAAGATCCAAATGGATCTACTAATACAGAGCCTGCACCTTCTGATGACAACTGGGCCCCAATCAGAAAAGTCCCAGACTGGACTCCACAAGAGATGGGAGCGCCCAAGCCCAGAGACCCAACAATGGTCCAAAAAAAAAAAAAAAAAAAAAAAAAAACAAAAAACTCCCCAAAAAAGGAGTAGTGGTGCTCTCACCTGGGGAAGCAGGTAAGACAACCCGTCCCAATAAATGGTGCTCCTCTGCAATGTGAAAACAGGAGGCAGGAACACCAGCAGCACAGTGAGCGCTGATGACCAGTCTACAGAAACCCTCCCATCAAAGCAGGGACTGAACAGCTGAGGGTCTTCTTAGGGGCCCTTTTATACTGAGCACCACGGGAAGGAACACTGTGATTGGTCCATATGGGTCACGTGACTCATCCTCTCCCCCCCACAGACACAGCTGCCCCCCTGCCCCACAGTGAGTGCCCCCTGGGCCAGGAGCCCCAGAGGACTTCTGCCCTGGGGCTCTCAAACCAGGAGAGAAACCAAGAGCACCCTGCATCTGCTCCCACAAAAGTCAATGTCAGCATTAATATCAGATACAGGAGTGTCTGGGGGTACCGAGCCTGTAGAGAAAGTATCGTCCACACAGCCTTCCTCCTGGCAGAGATTCCCCAGGGTCTTCCTCTTTTACATCTAGGGTAATGGAACTGACCACAGGAAGAGATGGCAGAAGACAGTAAGGACAGTCGAAGCTTGGCTGCTGGGTGCAGAGGGGGAGCCTGTGGCTCTGCCCCACTGACTGGCCTGTTATGCCTCTTGGTTGACCAGCTGCCCAGCCAGATGTGCAACAGCTGTTGCTGTGTGTGCTGAGGGGTCAGTTGATCAGGTGGGGATGTAAGTGAGCTCAGAGATGCTAGTGGAGAGGAGGCAGCAAGTGGAGCACGTGGGCAAATGTGGCAGGATGGGAAGAGTTAGGAGCGAGACGAGTGTTGCTGCAGAAGCTGCTGACAATCTAAGATGCAGGAGCTGAAGCCTTCTGCAGTTTGCTCTCTGATATGGGCAAACAGCAGCTATGGAGATGGGACAGGAGAGAGGCTGTCTTCAGGGCACTTCAGGCTCCTGGAGCTTGACTGGCACCAAGGGCTCAGCAGACAGGGATGGGATGTGATAAAAGGCTGAAGATAATTTGTACTAGTGGGTGAGGAACCAAGCTAACAGTCTGTTTTGTGTTTCCTTTTACCTTATAGAAATGCCCTTGTTTCCCTAACTATGTCGGTACTTCCGAGGGTGTAAGTCCCACCAACTAAAGGTTCTCAGGATGACATTGAGTAGTCCCAGAGTAAAACTGATGATGAGCGAGCTGGACACATTTGTTAACTTCAGTTTAGGATTTTGAGCCCAGCCCTTCTCCTGCTGCAAACCCTGAGCAAAACAAATCAATCCCTGTAACTGGAAAAAAACATGCTTTCAAGAAAAAACTACTTGCAATAAACAGCACCAAAAAAAAAAAACCAAAAAACCCTGACAGAAACGCTGGATCCTTCTATCTTTTTTTAAAAAAGTTTTGTGTGTGTGTGTGAATTAAACCAAGTTTTTAACCTACAGATATTTTAAAAAATATTTAGTTATGCCTGCCCTTCTGCTCTTCCCTATTCAGTTTGCACAATTTATTCATCCTTGCTCTCAAATGAGGACTGAATTATACATCACCTTAAATTCTTCACCAAACAAAAAGTTGTATGTAAAAAAGGTCAATCAGAGAATCTGAAAGTTGATCTCCTTGGTGAGGCTGGTATCAGCTGGCAGCCATCAAGGGAAGTGCTAGAGACTCTATTTCATACCTGTCTCTGAGGTTAAGGTAACAGTAAACACCTGGTCGTCCTCCACAGCAGGTCCAAGATATTGTGGGTTGTTTTTTTCCTGTGAAGGGCTATTGTGATATGCCTACCAATTCCCTCCTGAACTTCTGGAGAATGCCTCCACGAATTTCCTTCCCTGTAGGGAAGGACGTGAGTGATTATAAAGAACTCATCTAGATTTATCTAGATTACTACCTATACCCTGATATACCAATAATGTCACACAAGCCACGATTCAAAGTGCTTTCGAAACAGTTGACAGGTGGATACTCTGGAAAGACTTCTGTAGTGTCTGGACAATATGTGTAAGAGGTAAAAAACAGGGAAGGGGAAAGCATGTTTCTTCCCTCCCACCACCAATCAAATATCACTCCTGATCACCCTTAGGACTTAAAAATCTACAATGAATGGGGCATTTTGTGGAATGGGCATTGATCTACATTGGGGAAGAAATGTCCATTGTCTTCTAGAGTATCAAAAAGCCAGAGGTACTGTGTGTGACGGACTAAAGCACTGATCTACTCTGACAAATGACTCTGCAATTGCTGCTAAGCCTAGCAGAGGCTAGATTAATATCTAGAAATTATGCAGATTTTCTGGTCAATATTGGTCTAACAAATAACAATTTAAAAAACCCACAAAGACTCGTGAATGCCTCATTAAAAGGTACACGTGAATCTTCAGAAAAGATGAATGGGAAATGTATAAGGAATACAATATTGAAATAAGTCCAGCATTAAACTGCATCTGAGGGGGGGGAAAGCCACAACAAAAAACTCCAACAACAAATTCCTACAAGCAGGCACTAAGTGGAAAAGAAACAGTATTTTTTTCTTTTTAAAAAGCCTCTAACTGCTGACCTTGAGCTTCACTGGAGACGAGTGAAAAACAAGGGAAGAAACTTCATTTAAACAAGTATAAAAGTGATTTGCAGTCCATTTGTTGACAGCCCCATAACACTGTCTGGCAAACAGCAACCAATCTGGGGAAGAAATCTGTTTGATTAGAGTGGAAAGACGGCTACAGATGGAAGTGGCAGTGCGGAGGAACTCAGCCAGGCCCTGGCAGGGTTGCTTTGCTCAGGAGCTCCAAAGTTGGAAACAAAACGGTGGGGCCCAAATCTTATTTTGCATCAAAGCACGTCAGGATTTTTAGCCATCTGCGCCCCACTGTTCTCCTGAGAGACAGCAACCTTTGACACGCCAGCTTTTTGCTAAAAGGAGGAGTGGCTCACTGCATTCCTAACCCCTTAATGCTACTCTTTTCAGTGAAGTGACAGCGAGTGTGATCTGTCGCCTTTGCTTCCCCTGCTGCTTTACGCGGCTGCCTACAATTGGAGCACGGAGCTGGCTGCTGCTCCTCACGCCTCACTGGAGGGATCTCCACAAGGCTCTGTGCAACCTGAGTTAATGAGCTGAAAGATGCAGAAACCTCTGGCCAAATTCAGCCTTACAGGGGCAGGGTTTACTTGGAGGTAAGTCCATCCTCTGGTACTTTGGGTGGAGTCACATATATTTACACGGGAGCTGAATTTGGTGTACACTTTTAAAGTTCCTTTATTACAATCCACAGAAATGAAAGTGGTGGGGGTTTTGTTTTGGTTGTTTATTTTATTTTATTTTATTTTATTTTATTTTATTTTATTTTATTGTAAGGATAAGCAGGTTTTGTAAATGGTGCTGCAGAGGTAGACTTCGTTCCTTGGAAAAAAAAATGTGACTGCTGCAAAGTGTATCACAGCTTTAATCCTTTAATGACCCAACCACATACTGGTAATTGCATTATGCAGCTGCAGTTTTTTTCTCCATTCGATTTAATGGGACAGAGCAAAAAGAGTTACACTGGAAGCATCTAATGGGCCCAGATTACCGAAGTTAAGTGCTGTATAATTTGAATCCACAAAACTGACTCCTGCTCTTTTTTCATGCTCTCCTCCAACTCATCAGCCAAGCACAGTTCACTGTCATCTATCATCCCAAACATAGAAAAAAGGGAGAGGAGAAAAGAAGCTAAAATAGTGCAGGATCTATAGGTAAAATCCAGGAAACTGGGGTGAGTGGTTTAATAGCCCATACATTCTTGTTAGAGAACTACCAGATGGGTCTCACTGCAACATTCACGTTGCAGCAAAACTTTCTTGTTTGAATTTCTTAGGGCGTAAGGACTGAAGAATAGATATTTAAGAGGACATATCACTAACAACTGTCACATTGGGGGAGCTCACAGTCTGAAAATTCTTTTATATAGGTCATTACTGCACTGGTATGCCTGAAACAACTGAAAAAAAGTATGAACAAATGTGAACACAAGAGAAAGAAAGGAGAAGAGGGGACCCAAGCCACCACAGAAGCCATATGCCAGTGAGGCAAACTAGCGCTTCTGTCCAGACCTGTTGGCGGGAGCTGTGGTGGAAGCACTGGCTGATGGTCTGGGCGTGTGGCTGGATGAGCCTGCGAGTCACAGGTCAGCAGCTGCCCGCGCTCTGCCCCCACTGAGGTTTCTCCTGTGGCTTTGCCCTGAGTTGTAACAGGTGACAGCAACTACGAGGAAATATCTAACAAGGACAAGAACTGAGGTTATTCAGACAAGGCTGCAAGAAGACGAGGACAGGAGCAAGGCCAGCAGGATGGAACCAGACTGCAAAAAAAAGTGTGATTTCCTCTCCTGGAACAAAAAAATGACTTCTACACCAGCAGCCCCTGCTCTCATCTTTTTGAAAGCAAACTGATGTCCTCAAGCTACAGCCCCTGCAGTAGTTTAAGAGATTCCCTGGTAGAAAGACAGACGGTAGGGATCCCTGTTACAAGCCAAGTGCCACCTGCACAACCACGAATAAGTATTTATATGACTTTTAGAAATGATGTGTTCTCCAAAGCAACACTCACACTCACTGGAAAAGCAGAGAGCGTGGCACTGGAGACCTCAGGAATTCTGCAGCTCGGGCCCACCTCTGGGCTGGATTCCCTGAGCATCCACACGAGGAAGTTGGGTCTCACTATCATGAGCTACTGACACAGGACAAGGTCTCTAAACCAGGCCCAGGTTTGGGATAGGACATAACAGTGTTGTGTTCTGCTGGTCTAGAAGTGGCTGTGACATCCTGTGACTTTGGCAAGCTATGGCATGGGGGCTTTCCCTTTTAAAAATATGTAGCAATGCTAAGAAGGGAAGACTTGGTTTGGTCTGCAGCTCCCACTTTTGGTAGGAGCCAGAAGAGAACCCACAGTCATTATGCACAGGGACAGGAACTCCTTTCTGACCCAACCTATATGCTTGTTGTGAAGGTTTACTGTGTTATTTTATTTATCTGGGGAAACAAGCACCGTGTTTGTGCTCCCGAGTCTGAGCTGCATGGCCATGACAGAGCTGGTTTAAACTAGATGCTTGCATGCTGTTAGCAGAACAGCTATGGAAGTGCAGAAACCAATGTGTGCTGCAACATCTACCTGAGAAACCCAGTAAATTGTCAAGCTGTTAGTTTTAGGGTGTCTTGAGTATGCCTATGTTAATTGTAATAATGTGGGGTTTTGTCACAGTCCTGCTTATTTACCTTTAGATAGTATCCTGCTTATTTACACAGAACATAACATAAAAAGTCCAGTTGCGCCTTACCAGTAGGAATGAGAGCAATATTAGACATTTTCATCAGCATTGGATGGCATAGCCAAGTACACATTTAAATGTTGCTACATGCCTGGGGTATTGAGTTACTAGAAAGAACCTGATTGCTTCTTACGTTTGTCTCTTATGTCCACCAGTCTCAGTTACAATTTAGCTATTTCCCCAGCTGAACAATGCTAATGACTTTGAAAGGCAGTTAAGTGGAAAATAAATTTCAATTAGCAGGTAAAAACCTTAAGGTAAAGTGTGACAGGGCGTATCTTTTCTTAGTCTGAACTACTCACACAAATTACTATCTATATCTGTTCAGTGAGCAGCAAAGATGAAAGAACCCCCCCACACAATTTCTAGCCGCTCCCTACCAAAAAATCAATTATCTCCCACACCTTCCCATGGCATTAGTGTAATGCTGATCTGAGGGAAAAAGAACACATGAAAATGCAACCTTCCATAATGCCTTGCTGTCATTCCTAACTGGGCCGGTAAGTTCTAGTAAAGGCTTCCAGTTCTAAATGCAGGAGAGGGTAGCAAAATGAGTGAAAGTTATTATACATAATGGTACAGTTTCAGGTGATCAGCACTGAAAGAATTGTTAGAATTAAGGATTAGAGGTGTAACAAAAGTCAGTTTGTTTCTCTTGTTGCATCCTACAAGAGAAAGGGAGCGGCATGTGAAACAGAAAACAAATGCATTCAGAAGCGAAATAAACTGAGAGGCTAAGCAGGTAAACAATATTTAGTTGTCAAAGCAGATAAGGATTGAACTTGACATCTGTTTTTCTTGCAGACGGTCAGTTTCAATCCAGTAGCTAAAAACCTGATCTGAAATCCTGCTTCAACAATCTTTTTTTTTTTTTTTTAATTATTATTTTATTTTATTTTATCTTTAAACTTACTTTGTCTTATGAGAGAAAGACATACTGGAGTTAAAACTGTTAGGTATGCATTCTGCAGCATGTGGTGTTTACAGATACCCTGAGATATCACTACAAGACCCATGTGAGAAGCACGTTCAGAGGAGCCAGTGTAGACCAGTGAGAGCACCAGTAAGATCCAGTATAAGGTTTTAGTACCAGAAATTACATT
Organism: Trogon surrucura; assembly: GCA_020746105.1. Lineage (NCBI taxonomy): Eukaryota > Metazoa > Chordata > Aves > Trogoniformes > Trogonidae > Trogon > Trogon surrucura. Next base: position 56,781,647 of record CM036618.1, read on the forward strand.
TGACAGGAACAAAACATTGCTATTCTCTCAGGGGAGCAAAATACACTGTGCAGTTCCAGGCAGACCTTAAATGACAACAGCATCATCACAATTTTAGGATAATATCTCAGACTCCTTGTGCTTTACAACACAGCCCAACCTCTAATTATGGAGATGGAGAGAACTTCTAGAGATGGTTTCATTACAAATCAGAATGAGTTTTGCTTTTGTTGCTGGCTAATGTACCTTTTTTTTTTTTTTCCACCCAACCCTGTTTTCTCATGCAGTCCACAGAGTTGATTGCTGAACATGTGCATGATACTGACCCCTGTTTTCTGCTGTAAAACCAAAGCCAAAAGTTAGCGTAGAGGTCAAGAGATGGTGAGGCAGCTGTAACTATTTGCAAAGAGAGGCTCAAACTGGATGAAGGCACATACACAAAATCCTGCCTGTTCTGGAGAGCAGCCTGTGCCACACTGCAGGAAGCAACTCCGTGAGGGGCTCCATGGAAAAAAAATCTTCAATGTACAGAAGAGCGTTAATTCATAGAGATGTTTCTTCTCCCTTGCCTCCTCTCAGATAAATGAGCTGCAGGGAATGGAGGAAACAGACATGAAGGATTCCGTGTCCTAGCCCAAGGAGTGGTCAGAAAAGTAAGAGGAGCTCTAAAAAATAGTATATTCTTAGAAACCGCGTCATCTGAACAGATGCAGTGCTGCTAAAGTTCACTGGATAAACTAGGTTTTATTTTCTACAGCATCCTTTTAAATACAGTAACAAGAAGTCAGCAGGTTCATGGGTCCAGGGCCCACTGGAATGTTTTGCTGCACATTAATAACTCCACAGCACTAGGTTCCAGCTACGCAGGCCAAAACAAACATAAAACAATTTTTGGCTTCAGTCCCACACATAACCTCTGGGAATTATCTTGAAACTTCCTGTTTTCCCCGCTACCTGCCAGGCACTTCACAGCCTACAAATGCGAGCTAGCAAAGACCTTCCAAAGAATCGTATTTGGAAAGAAACCAAGAAGCAAGAAAACAGCTTCACGGTAACACAGATGACTTGAAAAACCTGCCTGTGAAACATGGGCAGGGAGAGGGGCTTGTGAGAAGGAAACTCTCCATCCCAGATCCCCTTTCAAAGGGCCCGTGCCAAACCGGCAAAGTCCTCGCGCTGAACTTGAGCACAGAGCTGCACCCCAGCAGCCTCCGGCTCTGCAGACGTCTCCACCGAGCTCTGTGCCTGCGGACCCTGAGAGGAAAAGAAGTGGTGTTCCTGCTCCGTGGTTTTAAATGAAGGTGGAAACAAACATTTGTTTTACTCAGCAGTGTTACTTCTCCAGGCACAAACACTTGCTGTGCTCGGGCCTCAGCTGCTGCACACTGTTGCTTCCCCTGCCTCTGCACTAGCACAGGAGAAGGAGCGCCTGAAACGCCGGGGTGGCCACTTGAGAATTACCATTATTAGTTTTATGAAGAGTAGATTTCCACTTTATTAAAAACTGTGATAATGTTCAACAAAGCCCTCAGTGAGCAATGTGCTGCTATTTCATGTCAATCCAGAGTCACTAGTGAGAGACAGCAAAGTCTTGAGCAGTTTAGTGCTTCTTCATGTACAAAAATTCAATTTGACTGGGCTTCAGAGGCTGCAGCTTGCCTGTGTGGCAGCTGGGTCCTGATGTCCGTGAAATTAGTAAAACCTTGCTGACAGCCTGGTGGCTACAGCCGTCCAAACGGCCTAAAAGTCTGGCCCCTTTTTGCTTTGTTTCCTTACTTTTAACCATGGAAAACACAATATCTAGCCATTCATTAGTAACACTGAAAAATTTCACATGCTTACAAGCACTTAGAAGAAGTCTTTGGTCTGCAAAATAATCATCACCTTTCCCTACAGTATATAAATCTCACAAGTATCTTTAAATCTGTTCCACTTTCTTGGGTCCCAACTCAGCAAAAAAATAGGACATTCATTTATGACCTATTTTCTATTATTAGGAACAAATCAGTCTGCAGTAGTAATAGATAATAGAGCCTGATGCCATGATAACAGGAAAGACACCATACTGACGTTCACTGCAATAAAAACAGGTGCACAGAAATCTTTTTTACAGGTTCTGGGAAGCAGATGGTCATTATGCCATTACAAATAAATGCCAAAAAAATATTAGGTAGAGTTTTCTTCCACACATCATGCTTCTTATCTGTGGTCCAAAGTTCATTTTAATCACAAGAACAATTATACTCCTTGCAGAAGTATAACAGGGCAGTGATTAACAAGGCCAACACAGAGCCTGTATTAAAAAATGCTTTCAAAGATAGTGTTGTCAAAAGCAAGTGCATGATACTATATGAACTATAATGAATTATAACTGTCGCAGGTGAGGGCTGGGCAGGCCACTAAATGCGAACAGATGCTCTCTAACCCCCTCTTGCCCCCCCAAAATGGGAAGGAAAAGGGAATAAGGCAGAGGGACTTACGGGTTAGAAAGGAAAAACTAGAGTATCTTTAATGAAACAATAATGGAAATAATGGTGAAATTATAAAAATAAAGAACTATATACAACTATATATATTAGCCCAATATTAAACCTGACTCCCTCCCCCGATAGCAATCCCCACTGATGCTACAGAGCAAGCGGCACTGGGGAAGCGGAGCTGGATACAGGGAGCTGGATTCAGGAACTCAGGATCCAGATCAAAAGCAGGAGGTCAGATGGAGTCCTCCCTGGACACCAGCCATTGCAGAAAAGGGGCAAAGAAGGAAGAAGGAAAAGGGAAAAGGGCTAAAACACTTGTGATCACTCAATTTATACTAAATATGATGTATATGGGATGGAATACTCTCGTTGGTCACCTGTCCTGTCTATTACCCCCCGGAGGTGCAACCTTTTACTTCCTGTGACTCCTCTCACTACCCAGCACCCCCAGTGTGGCACACAAGAGCCAGCAGTGGCCTTGGTCACTACAGGAATAAGTATAAGCAGGAGCCTTTCTGCATCCCAGTCCCAGGCAGTAACTGTAAACATCAGGTGTTATCACTGCCAGTAGCACACAGTGTCTGCAAAAACATGCTGCTGACTTCAGAACGTGTAGCCTTTTAGAAGACACTAAACTGGAAAGTAAAATTCACTAAACGGAATTGGGGTTTTTAGCTAAAACCAGGACGAATACTATCTAAACATTCATTCCTACCAATGCTTCAAGAGCAAGGGGCTGCAAGTCCTGATTCCCACCTCTGTCCCCTGTAATCATTCTCACATTACTCTGCTTGAGCAAGAAACGAAATGCAGATAAGCACAGTTGAATTTCTATTCCATTCTGACTTTCCAGCAGACTAGTGGTGGTGTGGGTCAGGTCTATGCCTCAAAAGCCATGAGGTAATCACCAGATGATGGCATTTGAGCCTAAACAAGTAAGTTGATGTGCTCCTTGTGCCGTCTGGTGTTAGAACTTCCCCACCCACCCAGTGCAGCTGCATGTGCGTCTGATGCCTGCGCATCTCTCGTGAGGTCCGTTGCTCAATGACCCGATGAACCCCCTCGGACAGCACACTACATGCTCTGACTGCTGCTGCTGGTGACCAAGGCTTTTCAAATATTCAAATCTCATCATCTTAATCACCCTCACATCCTGCTCCTCCCGCTCCTGTAGCCATCGCTAACCCCTCACACCAACAGTTCTACCTAACAGTTGTGCTCTCTTCCCTCTTTTTGCAGCTACACAGGTTCGAGGACAAATCAGTGGGTGGGAAATACATAGAAGGTTATCAAATACGTAGTGAGGCTGGGGAACACCAAGGAGAAGTATCATATACATGTCACCTGCTGCCATGGTCTTCCACCAGCAGCTACTTCTTCTTGGACTAGATGACCTTTAAAGGCCCTTTCCAACCCAACACATTCTATGATTCTATGATTCCCTTTCTTAAAAGTTATTTATATTTACTAAATAAATAATTACACAATTATCCAGATTTTACACCTGCCATTGACTCTCTCACATATATCAGCCACCAGTAGGCTTCAGTTGCAGACAATTCTGTGTGCCCTGGAACTCCTTCTTACTGGCTCGCCCCACACCAGGGGTGCTTGGCACTTCCTCTCTCACCTTCTGCTGCATTTCTTCGTTGGTCTTAGGCATATTCAGCATCTACTGGAGCCTTTGCTTGGCTCCCAGTTGGTCTAGTCCATTGTTTGAGAACTCAGGAACCTCTCATCTGCTTCTTTCCAGAGAAGTACCTCCAGGTCATTTGCTTCCTGTCACAGCAGGACTCTCTCCTGGACCAAGCAGCATCTTTTCAGGGTCCTGCCCTTTCCAGTCCTCCCACAGCAGCTTAGCCTCTGACTCTGCATGCTGGAGAAAGCACTCGCACTGAGGCCTCTCCCTACCTCCTCTTGTTGATGCTTGCAACATTTTCCGCTCTCGCTGTTTTCCATTTTCCTGCAGGTTCTACTCATTCTGTAGTGGCCTTGTTCAGCTCTGCCATAATGCAAAACCTGGGCTAGATAGGCCTTTTGGTCAGACCCTCTATGACTTCTTTAATGCGTGTCTGCCCTGGCCTTTCCATGTCCTTTCACTCTCCCCCAAAACCTGCATACCTGCAAACAGTTAAAACAAGAAAAGAAAGCGTACAGAAATTTTGGCCTTTGTTTTCTTCAGTCTCTCCAAGCACATCTGCTAACAGCTGTCCTTCTCTCTGGCATTCCTGTACCCTGCTCTGGAAGTGGGGCTTTTGTCGAGGATCCACTTGGCTGCCCTTCCCCAGGAGGAAGGGATGTGTGCCAAGGAGCACGGCTGGGCAAGGCTGAAAACCTCGCTTTTAAACCTCTTTTATCATTGCTGAGGACTCTAACAAGGGCCATAGCCATGTGACCGGCAGCCCTTAATGCGGTGGCATAGCAGGAGATGGAGCCCAGACCTCTGCAGGGAAACACTGCTCTGCTCTGGCAAAGAGAGCTACTCGGACATCACTCTCCCAGGGAGTAAACCACTGGTCAGTAGGGTGGAAGAGACTCATGCCCTGCTTGTGTATTTTTTAAATCAACAATCTTTGTCTCTCCTGAGGCATGAAATTAAATCTTCACAATAACATTGATGTCACAGTTTCTAAAACCTTTCCTGTAAGGATCTGAAGGGATAATAAAGCCGAGCGTTAACCATATTTCACAAACCAGAAATCTTAATATTATGAACCATCCAGCCTCTGCTGTGACTACCCTTGTCCCTGCAGCAGCTCAGTTATGAACTGTATTTTTCCTTCACTACTACTGAAAAGACAAGAGAATAGTTAACGGTGTTTTACTAGTATAAACTATTTAACAGATTTCCCTGATTTTTGGTAAAGGTACAGGAAAAAAAAAAAAGAACAAACGAACTGATTTCTGGCAGGTCTGTCTGGAACAAAAGGTAGAGGCTGCGTTGTTGTCTGCAGACTTACTCTTCTTGCCTGGAGAATTTCTGCACCAGCCTGACTGAATTACAATACAGTGCTACCAAAACATTTACCATTCCACGGCGGTTTAAAATAAAGAAAAATAACACAGAAAAAAAATAATTGACTTTTTAAAAATTACCCACAGGTTAGGTCCACACCACAGGCATTGTTGTGACCGTATCTTCTGCGGACACATCTAACCTAGCATTAAAATTTGCCGGCAGTCGAGGGTCAGCATCACAGATGTGCAGAGCCTCACACTGATGCTATTCTGTAAAATCAGTGGCAGCACTAAGTTTGAACTATAAGGCTACATCTATACTAGTAAAAAAAAGCAGGCTAGACACTTTTCTGTGGCCTGAAGCAAGTCAAAATGGCTTGACACATGTATACAAGACTAAATTGTTCCCTTTGCCTCCAGACATGACGGTCATATCTGAACCACCCATTAGGAAAGGTCTGTGGCATCCAATCCTTTTTGTTTCCAGCAATACTGCCAGCTGGCATGAACCAAATTTGTGCCATGGAGCACTGTGACAATTAAACAAGATGCATGATTTCAGACCAGTGCCCTGGTCCTGCTCTACTTTCTAGTATAGATGTAGCCTAGGGGTACTGGTCTTCTAAAGCATTTTGAAAGGCTCTCTGCGGCCACCCTAGTTTATCTGCTTACCCCAGTGTGTCCTCAGGCCTTGCCTGAGAAAAACAGCAGTGTTCTGCATCTTATTCATAAATAGGTAAAAGACTTGTTTCTCATGGAAGTATTGAGTTAGGAACATTTCTCATAGGATTACATGGAAGCATTGTCAAACAACCAAAGAAGAACCTGTATTAGAAGACAAAACTAATAACCATGGCTGCCTTTCTTGTGAGAGGATTTGGAAATGAGAAGGAACTAGAAGAGTTAAATGAGATAATTTTGGGGGAAAAGTCCCAAATAGATCCTGGGCTGAGGATGTTAACATGTTTGTCACAGTAAAGGCTCTTTATAATAATGAGCTCCATCAGAGACATCCCTCTGTTCACCCATTCCTTCTGGGGATACGGCAGGTGCCTCCCCAGCTGGTTTTGTTAAACCCAGCTGTGTTTAACAGAGGGCAGATTCCCTCCCTGCGATGCTGTGATGCTGCTTGATGGAAAAATTCACCAAATTTCTTTTGCATGTGTTTTTCAATCACCATTTGCGATAGCATAGTCCTATAAGGGGAGGAATAACACCAGGCACCAGTACAGATTAGGGGTCGTCCTGCTGGAAAGCAGCCCCATAGGGAAAGACCTTAAAATCCTAGTGGACAGCAAGTTGTCCATGGGAGAGCAATGTGCCCTTGTGGCCAAGAAGGCCGCTACCTGCTTTACCTGGAGCAGGCTTAGACAGGGGCAGTGGCAAGCACCTCGCCCGGGGCAGAGGAAGCCAGTGGGGACCAGGTGTGCCCTTGTGGCCAAGAGGGCCAATGGGATCCTGGGGAGCATTAAGAAAAGTGTGTCCAGCAGGTCTAGGGAGGTTCTTCTGCCCCTCTACTCTGCCCTGGTGAGACCACACCTGGAATACTGTGTCCAGTTTTGGGCTCCCCAGTTCAAGAGAGACAGGGACCGACTGGAGAGAGCCCAAGGGAGAGCTACGAGGATGATTAAGGGACTTGAACATCTCTCCTGTGAAGAGAGATGAGAGAACTGGGGCTGTTTAGCCTTGAAAGGAGATGACTGAGAGGGGACCTTATTAATGTATACAAATATCTGAAGGGTGAGTGTCAGGAGGAAGGAGACAATCTTTTTTCAGTGGTGCCCAGAAACAGAACAAGGAATAATGGGTTTAAGTTAGAACATAGGAAGTTCCACCTCAACATGAGGAGAAACTTCTTTACTGTGAGGGTGACGGAGCCCTGGCACAGGCTGCCCAGAGAGGTTGTGGAGTCCCCTTCTCTGGAGACTTTCAAAACCCACCTGGACCCGTTCCTGTGTGGCTGCCCTAGGGGATCCTGCTCTGGCAGGGGGGTTGGACTAGATGATCTCTAGAGGTCCCTTCCAACCCCTGACATTCTGTGATTCTATGATAAGCTGTAAAAAGTTGCGTACGAACAAAATTTTTTTAAAAAAGGAAATATTTCTCAATTTTCAGCTTTCTGTGTTCCTTCAGACCAGAAATATGTATGGATAAAATACTCTCTCAGTCTCCTGGTTTTATTGCTAACATACGCATTGCAGACCGGATCCGAAGCAGGCTGAATTTAAAAGGAGCTTCAACACAAAGGAAACGGCCTCAGTGTCCCAAATATTGTCAAGCACATTTTGAAAACCTCAACATCTGTGAAGCTTTGGGCTTCTTGCCTTAATGCTTAAAAACAGGGAGAACAGTAACACAGAAACTATGTGCCTAATTGCATTTATTAAGGGTCAGCTCAGTTTTGAATCTACCTTTTGATTTCCGTTGGAAAAAGCTGCATGATTCAATTAGGATCTGATGACACCAGCCCCAATGCCGCAGGCACAGCCCATATCCCCTCAGGAAGGGCGATCGCTTCTCCGCTGAAAGGCCTGATGCACGTTAGTGCAACGCTTTGTGGGTTGCTGAAAGCTTTTAAATTACATGTTTCCAGAGTAAGAGGGTATGTGTGGGGAAAACAAAAATGGAAAAAAACGAAAAAAGAAAAATAAAATCAGGAAGTACTTCATCTGAAATATATGGAACACCATCTTCGATCTGAATTAAATGTTCTGCTGCCCTGATATTCTACAGATATTGATTCGTGCCTCAGGAATCTCTGCCCGGTAGCGTAAGCCAGCACGTACCTCCACAGCCACTCTGTCTTCCTGTCCCTTCCCCACAAACTTGGCCTCCTCCTCCTCCTCCTCCTCCTCCTCCTCTTCCTCCTCCCCGCCTTGCACTGGGATTCCTCCGCTCCTTGCACTCCACAAGCCAAGCAGCCCTCCAGGTGACAGCTGGCACATCAGCCTGCACGGCCTGGCCTCACTGGCGGCCACCTTCCTGAGGAGGAGGAGACTGTGTGTGCACTGTAGAACCCTGGGGCGGCCACTTGATGGGTACCAGCTTCACAGGTATTGGCCAAAGGTGGTGGCCATCTTGACTTAAGGGAACTGGGCAAACTGTCCACTCACCGTTCCCTCCTCCTCAGGGGATGAAATACCCGGAGGATCATCCATAAGAAAGAGAACTAAAGAGAGGTATTTTGTTTAAAATCATGGAGGTGCTTTCTTTAGTGAAGGAAACTGGACACATGTCTCCTGACATTTCCCTGGCTCTGGCCGCTGCCTGCTTTACCTGGAGCAGGCTTAGACAGGGGGAGTGGCAGCGGCAGCACCTTGCCCGGGGCAGAGGAAGCTGGCGGGGACCGACTTGTGGCCATGACCAAGGATCCCATTGGCCAAGAGGGCCAATGGGATCCTGGGGTGCATTAAGAAAAGTGTGTCCAGCAGGTCTAGGGAGGTTCTCCTCCCCCTCTACTCTGCCCTGGTGAGACCACACCTGGAATACTGTGTCCAGTTTGGGGCTCCCCAATTCAAGAGAGACAGGCACCTACTGGAGAGAGTCCAAGGGAGAGCTACGAGGATGATTAAGGGACTTGAACATCTCTCCTATGAAGAGAGACTGAGAGAACTGGGACTGTTCAGCTTTGAAAGGAGACAGCTGAGAGGGGACCTCATTAACATATATAAATATCTGAGGGTTGGGTGTCAGGAGGAAGGAGACAATCTCTTTTCAGTGGTGCCCAGAAACAGAACAAGGAATAATGGGTGTAAGTTAGAACATAGGAAGTTCCACCTCAACACAAGGAGAAACTTCTTTACTGTGAGGGTGACAGAGCACTGGGACAGGCTGCCCAGGGAGGTTGTGGAGTCTCCTTCTCTGGAGACTTTCAAAACCCGCCTGGACGCGCTCCTGTGTGGCTGCCCTAGGGGATCCTTCTCTGGCAGGGGGGCTGGAGTAGGTGATCCCTAGAGGTCCCTTCCAACTCCGAACATTCCACGATTCTATGATTCTATGATTCTATGATTCTATGCTGGGGGCCAGAGAGCAGGCCAGGGCTGTGACGGCATCTGGAGACACAGGGCTCCCATTTTGCCTGACTGCGTGGGCAGAGTGAGTTTGTCGCATACCGAGGTCACGGCGTGGGAACGTAAAGGAAGAGACAGATGAAAAGCGGGGTCTCTTCTGTTTGTTTCTCTCTCAGATCTCACGCTCAGAGGGCAAGGTTGCTGGAGTATGTATTTCAGAGAGAGTTGGAGAAAAGCAGTACTGGAGGTTACACAGATGCAAATCAAGTCAGAATCAGGCACAAAGCTCTGAACTGCTGGAAAAAAAAAAAAGAGGAAAAAGGAGAAACCAGATGCGTAATGCACACATTTACCTTTTTAACATTGTCACAGAAGAAAATTATCTTGAGAACACGACAAAAGCAAGACAAACGACAGAGTGAACTTGAGGAACCGATCCCTGAAATTAGCCTTGCTGAAAAGTATTTGATGAGGAAATTCAGCTGCGGTTTGGGAGTGCAAGGTCTTCCAGGAATTAATCTGATCTCCCAGCTCTGCTTGGCAGCACGTCAGAAAGTACGGAGCTAGGAGATGAGAAGACTCTGAGCTGAAGGTATCAGACAGAAGTTTTGCTTCTCTATTCCCTGTGAGATGGGCTGACTTGGGAAAGCACCATATTTATAAGCAGTAGTTTGTGACACAACTTTAACACATTTAAAGTGCACAAATAAATCTGGGCCTAACTGTTTAGTAACTATTCCTTGCAGTGTGACAAATAATGTTTCAATATTTGCATGCCCAGGCATCAGTAAACTTCCCAAAAAAACAGCCTAAAGCACTATTTTTGCACCTAAGTTAGTGGCTTGCTTTATCCAAGGTGCCCATCACTGATTCTAGAGGAAGCTCTTGGAAGAAGATCAAAAAGAGGAGGGGAAGAGGGGAACAAAACAGATTGTGGAGTCAGATTCTGCTTTCTGATTATTTAAGCCCAACACAGGCACAACACACCCAGGAGTTGGTAAAGGGAAGCCCTGAACTGCACAAATGGCTTCCAGCTCTCTTCTCTCTGTAGAGAAAAACACACTGAAGTCAGGCAGCCAGCAGCAAACAAAAGTTTTACGGCCTTCTTGCCTGCAAAATGAAAACACTCTCCTTCATCTGGGGACCGCTGCAGCATGAGCAGAGATGGGAAGGAGTACATCATGACAGTAATTCTTTGGCAGAACAAGGAATTACTACATCAAGGGCAACGCCACACTGTTTCAGAAGAGTGTTCAACCCACACGCAACTATCCGGACCCCTTGTGCCCTCAGAGCAGCTGCTAAAGGACTGCACATCTCCTCTGAAGCTTGCTCCCATTATGTCTATTTATCCTCCAAGCCAGAGTAAAAGAAAAGCCTCAGCAGACCGGATATTTTAGTGTAGTGGCATGACATGACCAGGAGCTAAATGCCATATGTTTTCCGTCTTCATTGTAAGAATCAAAGACGAAGGTAGCAGACATGGCTTGTTACAAGTTCCTGAAGCTCGAAAGCCTCAGGATTTTCTTTTTAAAAATAAATAAACCAAAACCAAAAGGGATAGCTAAGCATGGTTTTGCTTTCCACAGTTCACTTGCTCAGCATTTCCGCTACTGGACCAGCGAAGGCTGGGATCCGCTTCCCCACAGAGACAAAGTTTCAAGCATTGTGAGCAAGAGACAGGCAGTGATTTTTTTTCCATGTTAACTCAAATAAAGCAGACTTACTAGATGTCATTTGTGAGGGCAATAGCATCGGCATGTCACCCTTCACACCTCAAATTAGATGAATATGTTAGAGTAGTAGTTAAATATTATCAGAAGCAACAACGTGGCATCAGGTTCTGTGGCCATTCTTTAACGAGTTTGAACAAAGAGGAAAGGGAAGGTGCTAACGGAAGAGATGAGGGCTTAAAACTCATATAATCTGCTTCATCTGGAGCCTACTGACTTGACTTGAACAGAAGATGAACACATGGTTATTTGTAGATATAGTTTATGTAAGGAAAAAACTTTGCTCATTTGCTGAGCTGAGTTTGCATGTGGAAATTTAGGAAAACGTATATAAATAATTCCTATAGTATGGCTTTTTTTTCTAGAAAAGGTGAGCAGAAGTATTTTAAATAAATGCTATGAAAAAAAATATGCATTAAAATTTAAGTTTAAATTAATCGAACATATAAAAAATGTTTTAGAATGTTAGGACAGCCTCAAAAATACCCTCAGGCATAGACAAATTCTGATATAATTTTAGTGTTGAGGATTGTGAAAGACAGGAATTCCTAAGAGAAGGGAACGGAAATCATCAAAGGATTTATATGTTAACAAACAGGATTCTACCAGAGATCATCTATTTCAAAGAAAAGTACCATCTGTCACCCCCACAACAACAAAATATAAAAATCGTATTTTGGAGCTCCCTCTGCTGGACGCAATTACTTTGGTTTTGCTTGCCCTCTGCACACCTACCACAGAAGGTTAAAAAATCCCACAACCTTTTCAGGAATAAACCGCACATTTCACATGAATTTGTGATACCAAGGAAGAAGAGATCTTTTTTTTTTTTCCCTCTGCATACGAAGAGCAAATGCATGTAAACCAGTACTGCTTGCTCTACAACTGGGAAGAAAAAATCACAACTGTGGTTTAAAGATTGACTGTAGTACCAGCAGGATTTCTTTTGCTATTTCACCTCTCTTACTTGACCACAGGAATTCACACTTACCAAGCTTCCCCACCTTGATCTCTTTTTGTTTTTTCTCTACTGGATCAACAGGGAATCAATAAATTACTGTTTAAATAGTAGGGAAAAAAAGGGCATTCTCAATAACATTGCTGCGGGAAGAAGCCTGGGAAGTAGCACCAAATATCATGTATTCATGACAGTCATGCAGCAGGGCTGAATTGGTTATGATAAATTCACACCTAAAAATATAATTGTAATTGGACGGTGCCCCAAATGTCTGGTTCAGTTCTTGGTGCCCCACAAGACCGATGTTTTTGGGACAAGAGCTTGGAGCCCACCAGAAGCATGGCGGCTTGGGCAGGGTGTCATTTGGAATAGCCATCTTAGGCTCCGTGGAAGGATACTTCTTTCTTTACAGACCACAAAATCCATCTAAATGCCTTTCTCAGAGGGGGTCTCTTGTTGGTTTTTATCACCTCTGTTCCTAACCAGGCGGCTGCAGGACGCGCTTGGCACGGCTTACTGGCAAGCCGGGATACACTCAACTTTGCAGAAATATTTGAAAAAAGGTATGTTCATCATCCCGGGCCCAGCATTCACAAGTTGCATTAGTGTCATTTATACACACATATATGTATGTATTTGATTCATATATAACAGATAGAAATTCACAGTAAAAGAGGTAAGAAGTGGAAGAGCGTTCCTGGGGATACGCGTGTGTGTGCACGTGTGGGGAGTGTGTGTGTGTGTGTGTGCTTACAGGAGGCTGAGATAGGGCGGCAAGAAGAGCTGTGTAAAACCAGGAGACTGAGGCAGTGAGGTCAGTGCCAAAAAAAAGTGAAAAATGAGGACAGGGCCCCTGAGAAGGAATAAAAGGCGGGAGAGCAAAGGAGGCAGGAAGGCTCAACATCACAGGCTGGGGAGATGGGACAAAGGCAGAGTGCCACCACATCTCACAAGCCTTTTTCTGAGAACTCTCTCCTCACCCCCAGCATCAACCTACACAGAAGGGAACGTAACAAGTCCCTTTCTTTCTTTTTTCGAGACAGGCAAAAGAAACGTCTTATGCTTTGTAACTTCTCGTTACTTTTCATCTTTTATTCTTTCAAATACAAACCCTCCCCTTTTAGCTTTAGGTTTAAATATTTTGCTGAAAATCTTAAACTCTACATGATAAATCTTGATCATTAATATTATTCACTGCTATATTGTAAATACTGTCCAAGATGCAATGATTCTATGATTCTATGATACCAGCAGGAGCACTGCTGCTACAAATCAAGAGAGTGGCTTCAATCAATGCAGTAATAAACAGAGCACATTCTACTTTAATAATTACATTAGACTGTTGGATTTAGAATGTCATTTTAGTGACATTGGTTCTTTGAACATGAGATCATGTCTGATTACTTCATTTAGTTAGTTTATTCTGTTCAAGAAGGGTACTAATTGGGATGCAGTCTCCAGGATGGCTGTTAAGAGACTAATATTTATCTTCTGGGTACAGTTACTTGACGGAGGATAGTCTTACAGAAAAGTAATAGTACTGTTTAAGGTTAGGGGTCAATAGCCTTAATTCTATGAGTTTCATCCTTTTATCCTTCCTCCCTCTAAGTATCAAGTGCAAATGAAATACACAACAATTAAAAATACCAAATCGAGAATTCATCACCGGAGGAACGAGAGATCTGATAGGGAGAACAGGATAGATAAAGTGATTCAAAAAAGAGAGATTACTCTTCTCTTTATTCAGTACTGTTCTCCCCGGAGCTTGACGGCATGCAGACCAACAATTGCTTCATGTCTTCAGGGCACTATTTTCACGGCTGCTGAGACCTGTGCCCGTTCTCAGGATCCCTTTGGACACAGCTGGTGGCTGCAGCCGCCAGCAGCTCCCTGGGCAAGCCACAGCCTGATCACCACGGCACGGCCAGGAGGAACAGAGGGCTGAGTAACAGAGGGCTGCTCTTCTCAAACAGGCGGGTTTTATTTCCTAACCTCTGGCCTCCAAGTTGTGTTTCCAACATATAAACTTGGTTCAGAGAGTTTTGCTTGGGAAGTGTATTTTTTTGCTGTTGCTGCTACTTCCTTTGTTGCATGACCAGTTCCATTACATCTAGCTTTTTTTCTTTTTTTTTTTATTTTGCCCTGTTCAACCAAACCTGCAGATGGGACAGCACAGGAAACCTACCTAGAGCTTTAATTGATGGCCTGGCCTTTAAATCCATCTGAGTGTGGGTCTATTCTCCTACTTTGCTGCCATTTTTTGTTTGTTTTTTTTTTAATTGGGGGAGGGCATTCTTCAGAGAGGCCATGGCACAGCAAGGATGCCTTATTTTCAAGTTCTGCTGATGGTGTTACCTGTGCAAACTCCTAACAGATCAACTGAGGCCCAAACTGTTAATTGCTGAAAGGAGGCAAATAGAGGTTGCACAGTTCAACAACAGATGCTGTTGTTATCATGGCTGGGCCGTACATTCCTGGCAGTCGTATCAAACAACGCAGCTGAAGTTGATTTCTTTCTTACCATCAGTTCCATTTCTGCTTTGCAGGCACCTGGAAGAAAAGGGTACCTACTCACACCCTGGGTACTATCAGAAACAAGGATTATACAGAAAGAATGTGACACCATGTGCGATACCAGATGGCAACAGCTTCTTCAGGAGTTGATACTAAATGCTGGTATTTCAGCAGTTTCTGTTTGATTATCAGTCTTGAGAAATTACACAGCGTGGAACACACTTTGGAAGAAAATGTAACAGAGAGTCCCCCTTGGGCAGGATATTAACTCACTTGGAACAGAGACTGCTGTCTTCTACATTTGGGAAGTCTTTAGTTTCACATCAGTGCTTTAAGAAGCATCCAGTTTCAAGAAAATCCAAGAATATAGAGAAAAACATCTATTTTTATTACAACCATATTTTTACATCGCTCCCTAGTGCTTATTGAGTGAGCATAAACTGCATGATGCCATCTAAAAATAAGCCCATACACAGTTTTCAGCATCAGAAAATAAATCCATTTATTTAGTGCAGGAAAAGCATGTGTTACTGAATCAGTCAAGATTTTAAAACTCCACTTTTCAAGTGTTGCGGTACTTTTCCTTTCCAGGCTATTTTTCACATTTTCTCCTCTGCTCTCTCCCCAGAAGCTCACCTGCTTCGTCACCAGGATGTTCTGCAACCTAAACTAACAGTGAAAGCATAAGCTTTTCACATCTCAAGATGTGGGCTGCAGCGAAGGTAACAGGTTGCCCATGATCTCCCCTTACAGTATCACAAACCCTAGCAGAGTCACTTTCTCCTCCATAGGCTCATTAGGCTTCAGCCATACTGGGGAGGAAAAGCAAGTCACTGTTAAGTGTCAGACTTATCTCCCCCAAAAAGTAAAAAAAAAAAAAAAAAAAAAAAAAAAAAAAAGGTTGAACATGTCAGTGATTGTGTGAGAATAAGAATAATCTCAAGGTTTCATGCTATCAAACAAGATCTCACACTACATGCTGCAAGAGGAGTGTGTAACAACATCTTTTGTAAGACAAGGTGAGCTGATGCCCTGTTCACATACTGATCACCCAAACCCACTTCAGGCTGTGAATCCCAGTTGCAGAGAGGATGCATCTAGGCTCTGGGGCAGGTACAGCAGATCCCGATCTCCTGGTTTTACAGTCGAGCTCCTGCCAGAAGGTTGGAGCGCTGCCTTCCAGGGCGTGCACCCAGCTTTTTCCCACAGAAGTAAGCACGTGGCCTAGGGAAAAGAGGTGGTGCGTGTTGAAGTCTAAACAAGACAAAGACGAGACGCCTTTGGGGCATATGCCTAGGTCCAGCATGGAGGAAGTGCTTCCATATCCAATAATTTAGGTGCAACTGAAGGTACCTGACAAACACCTGCAAATTCATGTTGCATGTTTCAAAAATGTTCCTTTACGTGACTTTTTTGATGATTTATCCAGGCAGTTGCTCCAAACTGCAGCCAGAACAAGCCATCTAAACGCTTGCAGAGTATCCGTTCTGAAACTCCTCCCTTTCTTCAGCTTTTGCTTGGCCTTATAATTTAGATAATGCAATTAATACTGTAATTCTAACTGCCATTTCATTTTATGCATGCATTTCAGTATACTGGTTTTGATTAAAGCCCAGTGTCTCTGTTCCTGCTCTGTCCTAGCAAACAGACATTCCAGATCCAGAAACAGACAGTTATATTTAGTGAACATTTAATTCTCATCCGTACAATTTAAACTGACACACTGACCCAATTAGCCTTTTGGCATCACAAACACTCTCAATTTAGGGAGGGTGGTGGTTCTGTGGCCGTAATAATAACCAAAAAGTTCTTATATTGTTTGCTGGTTTAGACATCTTGAATAGAACAGTTAAAAGGCTCCAACAGTGGCAGTCTGGATGAAGAAGTAAAATTAAATTAGACTGAGAGTCTACCAGCAGTATCAATTTGGGAACCCTGAGTTCATGAAGCAAATGTTTTTACTTAGTTTAGATTAACTGATACAAGTTTATCATTCTAGGAATAAAGTAATGATTCTATCTGGATTTTTTTTAGCAGCTATATGATATTTAGATTAAAGCTCTGAAATTTTTTAATAAACTAGATAAAGTGTTTTCTAAAGTTCATCTTTTAAAATTAATTGATCTGAAGTTAACATATCTATCACTTATCAACTTCTTTAATAACAAAGCCTTCTGGAAATGTAATTTTAACTTAGATGTATGGAGAATATGTTCAAAATAAAGCACTATGTTTTACTCATACTCTCAAAAGAAAACATGTGATCCTGAGTCCTGAAGAGTGAGCAGAAGCAGCTTCTTGACTCAGAATAGTTCAGTGAATGGATGACAAACTGTTTAAAATCTGCAACTTGTGTGTCTTTAATCTGATTGAGGCCCACGGCTGGCAAATACACGGGCACAATGAGATACGAGACCTGGAGCTACATCTGCACAGGCTTACCTCTGCACCTGTAGACACTTGTGACTCAGGTGCTTTCTGCCCCCATCACAGTGCCAGAGGGACAGAATCTCCCGAGTGACCTCAGTGGCGCACTGTTGTGTTCCAGGACAGAGTCATAGAACGCGTTGGGTTGGAAGGGATCTTTAAAGGTCATCTAGTCCAACGTCCCTGCAGTGAGCAGGGACATCTTTAACCAGATCAGGTTGCTCAGAGCCCCATCCAGCCTGACCTTGAATGTTTCCAGAGAATGTTACCACCTCTTTGGGTAACCTGTTCCAGCATTTCACCACCCCCACTGTAAAAAAAAAAAGAAGTGTTCCTCATATACAGTCTAAATTAGCCTTCTTTTAGTTTGAAACCATTACCTCTTGTTCTGTCACAGCAGGCTTTGCTAAAAAGATTGTCTCTCCTTTCTTACAGGTTCCCTTTAAGTACTGGAAGGCTGCTATAAGGTCTCCTTGAAGCCTTTTTTTCTTCAGGCTAAACAAGCACGATTCTCTCAGCCTGTTTAAATAGGAGAAGTGTTCTAGCCCTCTGATCATTTCTGTGGCCCTCCTGACAGGCTAATGCTTGTTTAATTTGTCTTTAAGATCTTCAGCCATGAAGTTTCCACAGGCTCCCTATGGTCACCGACTGCTGAACTCTGGGCTCAAACCACCTGCAACCAACCTTTGCTCAGGCATCAGCAGCTGCACTTGCTCCTGGATGTGAGGTCAAGCTGGCTGGAACCTGTGCCAAAGTGTCAGATACACACAGAGGCTCCCCAAGCCCTGCTCTTGCCTTGAGCTGTGCCTGAGCACGTGCTCCTGGGAGAACATAACCAGCTGGCACAGCTGGTCACCAGCACAGCCCGAGACACCGGCTCAGCCAGAGGTGCCCGTTAGGAGAAACTGCAGACAAAGCTGTGAAGGCCCATTGATTGACACCTTGCTGACTTAGGTTAAGAGCAATCAAGGGTTATAGGCCTAGAGATGATGGAGTTTCAGTTTAAATTAGTATCAGAGCATGACAAAAGTTTCTATAATTATCTCCCCACACCCCATAGGTTCAAGACCAGTCTTGCTGACACGTTCCCTGCCATCGCTACCAGGTGTGTTGGGTAAAGGAGGGAGGGTGAAGAGTGGCTGGATTTTGTGAAGTTTTAATCACTCACAAAATGAGCATTTGAAGGGCAGGGAAGCATTAGGGTTAAATAACAGTCTCCTTAGCACAAATATTCATGGGCCACTGGAAAGAGCTGGGCAATGGTAATGTCTATGTGTAGCCTGTACCTGTGGCTAAATAATAGCAGTTGCTCTATCATCTGGTGGCCCCTCTCCAGCAGAGAAGGGGGATCAGAAGAAGAGAAGATGCATGGTTAAAATAAAAGCAGATTTCATGAAATAGCAAAACTAATATTAACGCCACTATAGAGTATACGAAGTCATACTCAGCCCAGTGAATGCACAGTGGTCACAAAACAGGTGAAAGCAGTTTTCAGGAGCAGAATGGTAAGTGAGTCCCTCCAGGGATGGAGAGAAGCAGGAGAAGGAAGCAGAAGAAGAAGCAGCAGCAAAAGCAGGAGAAGGAGGAGAAGAAACAAAAGAATAAAAGGTGGAGGAGAAGGTAAAGGAATGCCCCTCTGCAGCAAAACTCTCTCTCTCTATGCTGAGCACGGCGTTTATGCTACAGGATACACCTGTAACCAGCACAGGTCACCTGCCCTGGATTTTGCCTCTCTTGACTGACTCTGAACTGCTGGCAGCTGCACACCATGGCTGGCCTGTGATTCCAACCCAGCAAAACCAGGACAGGTAGATATTTCACCAGAAATGAGGAGAAAAGAAATGCAAACATCACCAGTTACAGAAAGCACATTACTATTGTCTTAATTTGGAAGAAGGGGGTTAATAAATGTATGTGATACAGGGAAGTTGGCAATACCAGTCTAAAGATCGGAAAAACAGAAGAGAGAATTCTCCAAAAGGTCTTTTTAGCAGATATTGGTAATTACTGGTGTTACAGTAAAGCTGCTTGTTTGTTTGTTTATAATTCAAAAATACTTGTGTGTTGCTATCAGTAAAAGAGAATGAGAATAAATCATTTTTTCCCGTTTGATAGAGAGAGAAAAAGTCACTTAAGAAGGAATTTTCGAGAGCATTCAGCTCAAACCTAGTTTGCTACCAATTAAGCTAATGCTAATCAGCTTAATGCATAAGCATGTTATTGGGGAAAGGATGAGAGGTACCAAGGCCATCCCTGCCTTGGACACCGCTGACAAGAAGCTTTCAATTGTACAACTCTCAGTGCTAATACATTGTTCTGAGAGAGTATTTAATTTCTCTCCAGTTCACTGAAAGAAATAATTAAATGTAGAAGCAGTCCATGACTACATTTAGCAGAGAGATCTGCAGAGCATCTGACCAGCTCATTCCAGAACCGTACTGGATTTGTCTGAAATTTTGAAAGTGAAATGATTTTTGGTAACATTTCTCCTTGGCCAGGACAGTTTCTCACCCCAAGCTGAGGACCTCAAAAGGGTCCAGGTCTGTATAAGCCCACGCTGGGGAGGACTGCTGAGGCGTATCCACTTTGCAGAACGCATCAGGAAGAAAGCAGTCCATAGCTGACTCCATGGTCCATGTCCCTTCAGTGTCCTGGCACCCTTCATATTGGAACTAATTCTAAAAATAAGAGAACAAGTTGTCACCCAGGCCAGGGCAGTCTGTCGAGCTGTCTTATGCCTTAGTTTGGAACAGAGAATTTAACATCACAGTTTGGCTCTTCATCAGTGCGATGGATTCAGGCAATAAGAGCAACAGTGCTGACGTGTAATGTATTAAGGAAGAGTTTGCCATATGGTTTGGTAAGTCAAAAATCTTACAATTATACTTCGATTACTTCTTCCAACAAACAGTGGTGCTACAAAAACCTTTTAAATTACGTTTTAAGCACGTCAGGAGGGTACTCTTACCCAAAGAAATGTGACATCATTTGGCTGTTGCGACTCCTGGGACCAGGAAGCAGCGGCGCACACAGCTGCCGCCTTCGCTGTCTCACGACTGTTTCTCCCAAGTCAGCTCCCAAGGACGTTTCTTGGTGCACAAAAACAATTCAAATTTTGGAGCTCCCTCTGCTGGTTCGACAACAGCTTTCACTCACAACTGCTTGGCCTTCTCTCCAGCTGCTCGCTTAATTAATTATTTCATGTATTGTTGTATTTAAAAAAAAAAGAAAAAAAAAGAAAAAAAAAGATCTACATTGCTTATCAGAACATGTGTCTGTGATAGTTGATATAACCTTGGAGAAAAATCTGACATCCCTCTAACAAGGAGAGAAAAGGTTTTAAGTCTAGTTTTAGGGCTTGCAAATGCATAGTGCATGCACGCACGTGTGTAATGGAAGCATATACCCCTAACTCCATTCTTCTCTGAATTCCTAATATGATTTCGCTCATGTTACGTGATTGCTTTAATGTATGTTAGAGTCTGCCTTACTAAGTATAAGCAAATTAAAACAGAAGACACTGTGAAAATGCTGCATGAAATAGCGCAAGCACACAACCACCAAGAAACTAGGTATACAGTTTTGTATTCATCCTTCATAGAGCTTATTTCAGTGTTATGTGGTCTAGAACTTTCCTCATTCTTATTCAAAGTATTTTCTTACTGTTACGATGTAAACGGAACTACAGAGTTTCAGGGTTCGCTGTTCTAAACTGTAACCAATCTCAAGGCGCCTCAGAGCACCATCACAGGGGTAATTCAGGTGTGTGTGTGTGTGTGTGTGTGTGTGTTAAAAATAACCAAACGAATGAGATGACACACACATCAGGGTATGCCCAAGGGATTGCTCAAGTTTCATTGTCTTCATAAGCTTCAAAGTAAGCTCAGGGTGAGCCAGGGGTGTATCAATTAGCTCACTTGGTTTATAACTTTACAGCTGTTAATCCAAATTCTCAGGGATTAAAGTTAACCTCTCTAGTTGCAGTTTCATATGCCAACTTCTTTTTTTTTTTTTTTTTTTGCAATTAGTATGAAACACCTTTAACTTTAAAAGGTAAAAATTCACTACGCTCAAGTATTTTCTGAATGGATTAAAGCTAGAGCACTGTTTTTGCAGTTAAGATGCAACAAATTCCAACCAATCTGAAGTCTGCACATCAAATAGCAGCCTATAAAAAATTTTAATAGTGGAGGTTTGCAGCTCTCAATGAGGCTGATAAAATACTAACGGGAGAGCCACAATGTAATTACAGGAACAGCTGATTAAATCAAGACAGCACTTAACAGAATAAGATCATTTCAAATCTAATGATTACATTAGATTATACCATTATACCACCGAGAGGTGATTGAAGATGGAACTTTAACTTTCAACTTTTGAACAATGTAATTTACATTTTTTAATCACTAATATAGAAAAAAACCCCTTACAATTTCTCTGTGTTCACTGAGGGAACAGTTTATCTTTAGTTCCAGCTTGCTTGAATAAAAGGTTTCTTTCAAAAGATTAAAAGGCTACTTAGTTCTGAATATTGATAACTGGATAATGGACCCATAAATATACGTTGCTGAGCTGCATGTTGTGAAGGTCATTAGAAATTTATCCCATGGAAGTCATTGGAAATATTCCTTCTGATTCTTACAGAAACTGGAAAGACCCACTAGTGACTTCACAGTAGTTTTCAATCTTCCTAACATTTTATGGTGTATTTAAAATTATTTTAGCTTGGGTCTTTGTTATCTATCTAAACAAGGAAAAGATCTTTCAGTGATGCCATTAATTCCTAGCTATATAATAGAGTAGAACTGTCAGTCATGAATATTCAGAAACTGTAAACTAGACACCGTAAAAAATATTTTTTAATCAGAAAAAGTTAACTTGCCATAATTTAGGGGGAGTTTATCGTATCTCCGAATACAAAAGTAGACCAGGTGATTCCCAGCATTTCCTCCAGTCTTTAACCTTGGTGTTTAATATTTGTGAGCTTTCCCGTGGTCATAATTAGCTCTAGGTGTTCCTAAGATGAAAGCTGAGACTGCTTGCATAAGTACAGGATCTATGACTCCGAGCAAAGCCTGCCAGCTGCAGCAGGGCTGCTCTGCCACGGTCCTCAGCAGAGACCTGCGCACGCCTGCTCCCTCGGCAGCGCAGTGTCCACCGGGATCCGCGGGCTGGGCTGGAGCACAGCAGCTGTGTCACCTGGCATCCCGTGTTGCTTTGGATTCCTCTTTGCTGCAGGATGCTCGCCCCATTGAACTTTGGAGCTGTTAGTGGGTAATGCTCTTTCCTAGCAGTTGGCCTTCTGTTTCTGTGACCTGAAAGAAGCTCTTAAAAAAATCATTGCTCTAGGGTGTAGACACCTTTACATTTCATACAGGCATTTTCACACCTCCACATCTAGATCGTTGCTTCCTTACCACTGAGATGGGCTTGGAAGCAGAACTGCAGGTGCAGCTGCTTAAATTCCTGATTGGTCTCTCTCACTAAGGTAGGGACCTCTCTCCTCTCGTCTCCTCTCCGCTCCATCATGACAGATGAACACAGCTTGTGGCACGTAGGTGCCTTGAATGGAGAAGGAAAACACTTCAGGACAAAGGCAAGTAATGTTTCTGGAAGTATGCAGAACGCTCACCTAGTTTTTGGCAGTGAAGATGAACAATGCTAGGATGTGGAAGGTGACTACATCCGGACACTTGTAGCTCCCACTGTTCTTTACCCCTGCTTGAGGTTGCCAGGGAATATGGGGTTATAATAACATTGATAGTAGCAACAGGGTGACTTGGGACATGGTGTCTGCTATTCAGAAGATGCCAAACACTTTCATGTAGGTTTTTCTTGTACGAACTTTTTTGCTAGAAACTTGTGATGACATATACACTTCTCTCCTTGCCTTTTTGCATAATCTTATTCTATCTCATGACTTATGAGCTCAAGCTAGGAAAAGTTACTGATTGCTCCAAAGGCTCTCCCTTCCGAAATTGCACTGCAAGAATACATTTTATTGGTACAACAATATTTGCATTATCACACCATATGCATATTACGCATCTATTATTGTGTATATACAGTTATACAATCACATACATGAAGTACACAATTGCAATTAGATATATTTGGTCAGAACAATAATACTTGATACTCTTTACTCAGTAAAGGACAATGTTCTTCCTTGGAACTATTAACATTCTTCTGTCTATCAGGAAGGAAAGTATTGATAAGCAAAGGCATATCAGATACCTAAGGGAGATGACATAATTAGAATTCATTATTAATGAAGCTATTGCCTCATTCGCATGAAATACAGAGCACTTAATAGCCTGTTTACCTCATCTTCTCATCAATAAATACATTCCCTCTAGAATGTGATGTTACACGTCTTCACTTGGGAGATCTGTTCACACTGAATCCACTAATTAAAGTTTCAGTTCAGCTTATACTGACTTTGACTTGCCTTTGGCTTTAGTTCACTTGGGTTTATAATCCTTGTGCACATCACATTATGATATTTAACATATTAATCTATGTATCTGACAAGAATGACATTCAAACTACTGTCCTGAGAATAACATGAGCAATAACCAGACTCAGCCATACAGGGTGTTTTTTTTTTCTACTTACTAGTTATTTAGGTTGAAAAGCAGCATATAAACTGGAGTAAGACTAGCTGGCAGAGCAAGAATGTGCTAGCATGGTGCACGCTCCCTTTTTGGTTTGGCTTCTGCCGTGTTTTTTGCATCACATCTAAAATTTTCATAATGCTGTGAAGAACGGAAGGCTGTTTTTTTAAGATGTCCATGTGGCAAGTGATTCTTATCCTTGTAAAACAAGGTTAAGAGCTCGATATCCTCCCCAGAAGTGCGTTAAATTAAGTCGGGCAATACTTCCCAGGGGAGCTCTGAAGAGAGCTGCACTGGCACGGCACGACCAGGCAGAGACAAGAGATCCAAGCTGCAGAGGAAGAAGGCAACAAGGGTCTGGGAGGAAGGGAAGGAGGTGAGAAGGCACCTCAAGGGAAGGGTAAGGAACCAGTGGCAGCAGTTGCAGGCCACGTCTGGTCAAGTGTTGTCGAGGGTCTTCAGCAAGATCAGACTATGAAAAGGTGATGAACCACAGCTCTGTACTTGTAACTGCTGTAAGATCCTGAAAGGCAACAAACACCCACATATTCTAGGAAGAATTTCAGGTGATACTGAAAGATTGGACCTGATTATTAACTGTCACTTCATAGTGTAACTGTTTAAGTTAAAGAGGTCAAAAACACTAGAAGAAAAATGGATAGAAAACCAGCTCCTTTCTGCCTTGCTACCTTTTCATTTCGGGGAAGTTTCACATAAATGCCTACAGACTGCCCTGTTTGTCTGGCATGCCACCTCCGCAGCGATGCCTACAAGATGCAGCTGCCAAATACTAGATTGCGGTACGGAGCATGCTTAGACTCAGCTGCAAGTGAGGTGAATTAAAGGTGAAATTTAAAAATATCAATAAAAAGATTTAAAAAATTAAAAGAATAAAAAAAAAACCCACGCCGCAATCAAAAAAGCCATAATGCAACAATAACAGCTAAAGACCCCAACATAGATCTGGAAATAACCTGTGGCTGTTTAACTGAGAACAGCTTTTTAGTTTTTCTCCATCTTACAAAGTGCCATCAACAGCATCCAGCTTGGAAAACAAGCCCTGGGCACAGCCAGCAGCCTGTTCCTGTCTGTAAACGGGAAGAAGAGAGGAAGAATGCTGCGGAAGCCTCCTTCAGTGGGATTTTTCAGCTACAGAAGGAAATGAGGAGACAGGCCATCAGGGAGGCCCGGAGGACCACCGGTGATGTATGTAACCACAGAGAACAACTACTCGCAGCTCCCCCAGTACTGTCAAACGGGGAGCGACTCAGGCACTAAACAGAGCTACCCCATGATGGTCTAGAATATCCTACCCAGACTCCTCATCTGGATGAGAGCGGGTCTCAAGTCCAGTCTCATATCAGCCAAGGCTGTGTCTTCCCCAGGAAAACTGCCATGCAGTAGGATTAAAAGATTTATGATGAAGTGGTGGGTTTTTTTTCACAATACCATAATTAAATATAACATAAAAATATATACTTTAGTTGTCGGGGTTTTTTTTTTGCTTTCTACCTCCTTCATCAGCATGCCTGCATGGGCCATCCAGTGGAACATGACTATGGGACAGCCGCCAGTAAAACCACGATCTTGTCCCACTCTGACAAGATGTAATCTGGTTTCAGACAAGGTAATGGAGTCTGTCCACTGAGTATCAAACAACAGCATCTGATCAAGATGCTGTTAGAATCAGTGATTTCTAAGGTTTGGTTCAATTAGGTTTTAAGACAGCAACATGTATATTCACCTTTAATGAACCAGACTCATAAACCACAGCTAAATAAGACACCAGTGTATTCAACGGTAATAATTGGTTTGACAAGTATTTGTATACAGTCACCCCGAAAAGACACATTGGACATGTTTTTATATTCTTAGATCATAAGCTCAGAGAAGCAAGTGTTAAAACATGAAGGAGATAATGGCTCCAAGCCTGGCCAGGAAGGAGCCTCACAGGAAGTGACTCATCTGCCCAGTGACTTAGCAAAGTACTCAATAGCGATAGCAGAGGAAATTCCTCCAAAGGCAGGCCATCACTGCCATAGTGAATTAAATCTCCCCATCACTGGGCTGTTGCAGCACTCAGAAAACATTAAAACATATGGAGACATTTGGAGACATTGGAGGGGAAGTTGGTTTACAAAGGGAAAGAAGTTAGCAATGTTCCCTGCAGAGGCACTGATGAGTTCTGGAGCAATGGCAATGGTGAGGGAGTAAACCAGCAGCAGGTATCATCTTCTTATTGCTGTGGGCTTCTCATTTATCTTGAATGCCCTGAATTCATGCTATGAATCAGAAGTGACACCACAACAGTAGTATTTCAACTGGCCTGGTAAAGACAGATCTCAGCAGCACCTGCTCTTTCAAATTTATTCTTCGGTTACTTAGCCATCACACTTGGGTGATGAAGACTTCTTTGCAGACAGTATGAGAGAACAAGAGTGCTTTTTTTTCTGCCTATATAGAACAGAGAGGCCTTTCTGCAATCCAAATAGAATGTCCCTCTGTCTCCTCTCTTTTGCTTCTACCTGGGAAACAGAGCTACCCAAGTGGTCTTCCCCAATCCCTTCTGGTTTTTGTTCCACTTCTCATGTTATACAAACCGGAGAAGCAGATCACCCAGATCTTAAAAACCTCTTGTCAATAAAGGAGCGTAGTTCCACTTCATAAAGCAATACACTGACTACTTCTGAGGAACCTGAAGAGACCTTCTATTTACTGATACACTAACATATTATCCCTCTAAAATTATTAACCATTGAAACACTACAAATAATGACAGAATACACTCTGCCTCAATTCTGAAAACATTTAAATGGTAGATAGCAACCCAGCTACGCTCCTTCCAGGAAAAAATGTCTTCATTGATGTGGAAAAGTCTCCTGGGCATTACCAAATTTGTCCTGATCTGCTCAAAGGTCACTGCAATCTAGTAAAGACAGGTGCTAAAATGCAGGTCTCAGGTTCTCAGATGTCCTCAGCAAGAAGAGCAGTGAACATGAACAAGTCCTGGCTTGAGCTAAACAGAACCAGTTCTGTTCAGTGATTTTACTTTTCAGCTCAGTCTGAGAGGTTGCACTCTGAAGTCAACAGTCTGGTTTTGCAGACAGTGTCTGCTTCTAGAAGTGGTAATGCCTAATGTTCATAGTCACTACCAAGGGCCGGGACGCAGAAAGGCTTACACTTGCTCCTACAGTCACCAAGGTCACTGCTAAATCTTGTGTGCCACGCTGAGGTGCTCCGAAATAAAAAGGGTGGCGAGGAAGTAACAAGTTGCCCCTTTGGGAAGGAACGTTCAGGAGAGGTGACCCCAAACCGACCAACAAAGTGTTCCATTCTGTAATTCCATTCTCATGATTTCATTGTGTCACACCAAAGTACCTGGGCCTCATACTCCCTTCCTCTCTGAAATTCTGCAACACTTTAACCCACCCGGTTTCAAGCGAGCTATTTCTGAATTTAAGCAAATAAAAAGAATCAGATCTTGTTTGTGCTAGCAAGCCTCTCGAAGGATTTACTGTCCTGTAAGCAACCCCTCTATTCTCTGTTTACCTTGCAGGTAATAACAGGAATATTCTGTGGAGAATTCAAATACAGAAGAAACTTACCACGCAAATCACTGAAAGAAATGCAAGGCTTACCTTTCTCTGTAAACATGCAATCCATTAGTAGATTAATTTCCCATTAGACAAATGAATGACATAGGATGTGGCACGCTATGGAAGATGAACTGCATATCAGATGCAGTAAAACTCTAATCACAATTAAAATAGTCAAGTAAACATTATGTGAGCCAGAATCAAGCTACACTATGGCAGCTCTTCACCATGCTGCTAGGTTTGAACTATAGCTTACGTGGCAGGGCTTAATGCCTGCATTAAAGTTACCCTGGTTACTAAGGACTCCAATCACCTGAAATTTGTTCTCTCTGCAGTGGGGAACTGTATGTTTATTAGGCTTGAGTTTTCATAAAATGACCCAGAATACAGACACACACACCTGAAGCAGTGTATTTAAAATTAAAACTAAAAAAAAAACAAACCAGGAAAGAACAAAAAGCTCATGATCCATGTCTTTAACATCAGGAATGTGACAAGGAACACAGTAACCAGAGATGCAGCAAAACTGTCATGATATTGATAATAACGAAATACTTACCACAGCATGATGATAAATCACAAATATTGCTAACATGAACAAAATATAATGACATGGCTTTAGCATCATCATTTTTCTAAAGTGGCATAGTGATTTGGAAGGACAACTGGAACCATGTGTAGTTCTGTTACATGAACTAAAGGATAACCATCAATTGAGCCTGCTCTTCTGCAAGATTCACTGCACTCTGGATATACGAACCTAACTAGACAAGCCTTTGCATTATATCAGGTCAATCAAAACAGTCAACAGACATAAGTAGTCTTGGGAAGAGCTGACAGAACTAAAAGCTAGGCCAGGCCTGCTGCTTAGCTTACGAAAAGTACACAGCCCTTAAAGAAAGTATGGTCACTGGTATCAAGAGAGGCCCAGGTGATTGTTTTTAAGCGTTCTGTGAACTACAGATAGAACTGATAGAAGGACGGAGATTCAGACAAAGTGCACGTTAAGTAATTTGGAGGACATACACGTTATGTGCTTGGACTTTTCTTAACTTCTTCATCCCAATCAAAATCTAATGCAGCATCATCTAGCTCTGCTATTGAGAAGAGAGGTTTCTGTGTGGTCACACAGGCTTTACCAGCATTTCCCAACATGAAAGTCTTCCTTCTGCAAGGATTGCTCACGTGCACCTTCATCAACGGGCTGTGACCTTCCTTGTTAGTGTCAATGTTAACAGTAGGTGAGGTTTCCACTTCTGACTCAGGACGTGGTGCAAAGGAGAATGCTGACAGTTTGGCTAATGTGCTGGAGCGCACCTTTCCTGTGCTTGGGCCACCAAGCTTCTCCCCTCCTTCCCTTTTCTTTTCAGTGGGTGGAGATGACACAGCATCAAAACTGACATCAGAGCGTATCGTTGCACTTCCTCCAATCTCTTTCCCTAAGGGCTGACTCTGTTGCTCTTCTCTCCCTTTACTATCAGTTGATCGTTTTTCCAAACTACTTTTTCCTAAGCGATTCAATATCATCTTGCGTTTCTCAGGGGGGCAGCATTCTTCTGGCAGCTGCTTTCCCTGGGGCTGTTCTCCAGGCTTAAAAATAGTTTTGCTCTGAAAAAGAGAAAGGTCTTCATTTTTCTTCTCTGAAGAATGATCAAGTTTTGTCCTTGCTCTGAAAGAAAACTTAGCTAGTTTAGCTGCTGGAGCACTTTCACTGTCAAGGATTTCTGGCTCATGGGTACTCACTACCTTTGTTTCCTTCACCACTTGATCTTTACTTCGTTTTCTCATTGAAACGGTTGCAGTTTTTGCTGCTACAGATATGCTGTTCTCTGCTTCCCCTAGAACAGAATCTGCATCGCTTGAAAGATCTGACAGGTCAGGTGCAGGTAACATGGACAGAAGGGCATTTGTCTTGGGGTCTTGCGTACTTGTAAAGAATTCGCGTGATTTCTCCGTGTGCAGTCTCTGCCAGCGTTTAGAAACCCGCTGCATAATCACTGAATCCTGCACACTGGCGCTTGGCAATGCTGGGTCTTGAATATTTCCCTCTGAAGAAAAACGGT
The DNA here is from genome assembly GCA_020746105.1 of Trogon surrucura. Lineage (NCBI taxonomy): Eukaryota > Metazoa > Chordata > Aves > Trogoniformes > Trogonidae > Trogon > Trogon surrucura. The sequence goes on from CM036618.1 coordinate 56,810,982, forward strand.
TGTGTTCGTCAGTCCTTTTCCTGCTTATGCCGAGAACTTTGTCCTGTTCCGACGGAACATGCAGATTCCCAGTTACTGCTGACTCTCTCATTCTGTTTCCTTTCCTTGGTGTTGAAGCGCTTCTTTCTTCGGAACAGGATGTTTTACACAGGGTTTTTGAAGTCAAGTTATTTGGAGATATCTTGGGCGCTGGAGACTTTTTCTGAGAAGTTTCTTCAGCATCAGTGTTGCTCTCTTCCAGGCTGTCAAACCACGCCAGGCTGCCATTGTCACCTCTCTTACTACGTTTTACCAAGTGGTTTGTATTTTTGTTATCACCATGTGCTGTGTTGCGCAAAGGTTCTAGGTGTGTATCCCCTTCAGGCAAAGAAGGCTGTGGCCTGGAATTAGTCTCTTGTTGATCTGAAGGTTCTGACTGGGACATTTGCTTTGACTGCCCAAATGTATCCTTGTTCAAGCATGCTGTAGTAGTACTGAAATTTGTCTCTTCAGGCTGCAGCTGGCATGAATTTTCCCTTTGTAATCTATGGAATGAAAAACAAAAAAAAAGGCAATAGTAATTTATTTTTCATTTTTTTTTCCTCTCTTGCATCACTGTCACTTTAATATGTATGAATGGTGAAAAGCTACAAATAATATAGGTCACAGAAGTGCATTATTAAGTTTGACATATCGCTTCGAAAGCTGGTGTTGCAGTCTGTGATCTTTCAGCATTTTATACAGTAAGAATTTAGTGTCTGCAATAGAACACAGGCAGATGGACAGAGAAAGCAGCCACCTAAACTTCCATTTCCTTGGGAAACCAAAGAAGGAAAAACCAAAAGCAGACAAAAGAGCTTTGCACTACTTAGAGCCATTGCTAGAGCCCATCAGGGATTGAATAGTCTGTAAGTTCTAGAGAAGGGTCCTCATTAGATATGATCCTGTGCAAGGCAAAGCCTCAAACGCATTGCGTTATCGGAATGGAAAAACTAGGTATTACTTGGAATAGGGGTTGCTGATGGTTTCTACAGATTCAACACGCCAAAGACACCACAACAGACTGAAAGTATCTCAGACCACTCAGAAAACTTAATTATCACTGTCTGTGGCTATCAACATTCTCAGGGCCCTCCAAAACAACAGAGGTGCCAGAATGAGGGCTCCCTCCATTCTACAATTTTGATGGGAAGTGGCAGAAAGTATCTGACTCATCAAGAAGGGCTGAAAGACAAATTCTTGTTTTACTGAAATACAGTTTAGGAAGAATGGATAGGACAGGTCCTCAAATAAAGAATAGATTGTTTTAAAGAGGACGTTCATTTAGTACTCTCTAAGCTGCTTAAGAGGCCAAAGAAGAAATCAGCTTAATTCGCAGCACAGGGGATTCAGCAGGATATCTGGAAAACCTTTATAAGCATTAGGACGGAGCAATAATGGAAGGGACCATCCAACCGCAATGAAAATCTTCATTAGGCAGCCTTTGGAGCAGATAACAAAGGCCCTTGCAGGAAAGTCAAACACAAACCTGCTCCCTTCTTTGTATTTGATCTCCCGTCCCATCCTACATTTCTATGATCCTGAATGAACACCTCTGTTTTAAAACTACCTTTTCCTTGTCTGTTGGAGATACCCCACTTTTATCTGCTTTTATTGCCTCTGTGATTATTTAAGATGTTCTTACTGCAAGTTACAAAATAAGTCTGAAAAAATACTTAAAAGTGTATTGTCCCAGCTATTTCCACTAGCTTGGTAACATTAATCTTTTATCTTCCTTTAACAGTACATAAGTATGAGTTTCCTTAGAGCCTATGCTACTATCAGGAAACAAATGCTATTTTTCTTGTATCTCATTTCCTTCCAACCCTCATGTTTTCCTTTCAGCCTCAGTATGTTAAAAGCTTTCTATTAACAACAGCGAACAGACTTTCCAAGATTATAGCAGCGAGATGAAAACTAGAGAAGAAACAGTGAAAACTCCAGTATGTAAAAAAAGAAAAAAAGAACAAAAGAACAGAACTTTGATTCTGGCTTATATTTTCCATTAACAGAAAGGGAAGGATCCAACACAAATGAAGATTTAAGAAATATGAAGTGGATCTTCTGCATTTTACTGAGCAAGTAACAAAAGGTTATATAAAATTATTTGTCCAGCTACAGAATCTGGCATTTTGACCCTAAGAAGCTCTGCTGAAACTTCTCTGAGAATAGGAGTGATAGGAGTTGAGAACTGATTAAAGTGTTCTTAAATTCTCTGTAAATTCCATAACCCGGAGGGAGAAATGATACTGTGACGATCTCAGAGTGCTACCTTAAAACAATCTCCCTGCTTATCCATCTCCCTCAAAGAATAAGTCCCTTTCCAATGTTTCCAATTTTTAGACCCTCTCTAGATATTATTGCTTTTTCCATTACAGAATTATTTTGTTACTTTGCATATTATAACCTGTCAAGTCTTCGCAGCTCTTTGTGCAGAAGATCTTGCAGCTCCAGTCGCTCCAATATGAGTTCGCACTGTGTTCGGTACTGCGCCATTGGATTTTCTGGAAATGAGGTGTGTAAGGCATTGATGCCTCCAAGAAGCGCACCCCCCTATGTCACCAAGGAGACAAAAACCAGAGAGGAAGCTATCTTTATTATTCAGCAAAAAAATGTAAACAGCAGAGACCATTTTATACACAATTCTCCCTTGGATATTTTAAAGCTTAAGGCAGCAAAGTCTTACTGAGTCACACAAAGAACCCTATCAGGGCTGCACACCCAGGTAAAGTCGTTCATGCACATAAAGCTATTATATGACCAAGCCCGCAGTTTACTCCTAATGGTTTATTTTTACTTACACAAAAAATGGGAATTCTACCTGAGGCTTGGGAACATCATGACTAAAAATGGAAATTACAATGAAAGAAGTTTTCCAAATACCCTGTAAAAATCCTGCCACTGTGAGCAACTTTTGTAACTGACTGCTACAAGTTTTCATTAGCTTTGACTAATTATTTAAATGGAAAGACCTGGGTATTAAGGCTTGTCAACACAAGGTAAATTGACCAGCGGAAATATTTCTGAATAGCTCTTTAAGAGTAACTACCTTTTCAGGAATAATTCCAGGGAGCAAGTGATTTTAATCATAGAATCATAGAATCATAGAATGGCCTGGGCTGGAAGGGACCTCAGAGATCATTTTAATCCAACCTCCCTGTTGTGAGCAGGGACGCCACCTCTCGACTAGGTCATTCTCAGACAATTTTGCTGTGCCTTGTGAAAATGAAGTAGTTTTTATTTGTAACAGAGCATGTGCACAAAGCAACATGTTCCACAATATATAATCTAGAATAGCTCTGTGGTTGATTGCTCTTTGCAAAAAGAGCCCCACACCACAAATTCTCTATTTTGCCAGAGATTAACTAGCATTTACCACTCCTGTCTAATATATAAAGCTCAATACAACTAATCAACAAGATGTATATCAAGTGCTGTGAGAGCAATAGCAAAAGTGAACCACGTTGCTATATATGGTATCACATGGACCACACATTCATTTATCACAGTTTTGGTTCTCCCATTTCGAAATTTTAAAATTTTGTATTAAAATAAATTACATTAAAAAACCATCATTTTGGTGGCTAATTAAAGCCTTCTAAAACTACGCCGTACTATAACTAAGGCTGTCTGTGCAAGCATTAATGCATCCCACTGAAGTATCTCTTTGGATTTTGATCGTGTATCGCTTCAGGAACATGACGGATTCATTCCACAAGGAAGCACACGTCTGCAGTCACGGAAAAGGTTGTTGCAAAATCTCTCTGCCCTATTTGGCAGGTTCATAGTTAATGAGGCAGGGACTGTGGAAAGGAAAGGCCAGCCTTTCGGTTAGGACAGTTAAAAACAGATGAGGAGAGTGAGTTTCTACCTCTGACCCAAAGTTCCACTTCTTGTGGTTCCAAACGAGCCAGTTAAGCAAAGCTTTTGAAAGGCAAACCCTCTGTAAATGGGCTGCAGGTGTGGTGGGTGCACAGAAGGAAACCAGAATCAAAAGGAAACGTGCTCAACGCTCCAAGTGCTACTTCTCTGAAACTGGAGCCCTAACCATCTCTAATGGGATACGCTCCAGTGGATAATTTCTTCTCGAATGTGCCTAAGTCAGGTCCAGATCATAGGACAGGAGTAGCATCGTTCCACCACTTCGGAAGGACTGCATGAAGATAAATGAACTGATATTTCTGAAATACTGTAGAGTATTATACACTGGAGCTGAATTCTGCAGAAAAACCCACGAAGAAATTGAGACTTCTACCTTTAGAACAGCAGGTGATAAACAAAGCATTGAGCAAAACACTGACAAAGGTTAGCTGCTTTTGGCTTGGGTACTGCCAATGTATGATCTAAGGATCCAACAGAAAAAAAAAAAAAGGAACACATGATTATGTGTCCTTGAGCTATATGCTTAAGGGGTACCATTACATTTTGCCCTCGCTGACCTAGTGCTTTACTTGGCCATCACAATGAGCTTCTTCTCAATGTTCTTTTCTGTGTGTGAAATTCTAAGACGGATGGGACTGAATTTAAGTATCTGTGAAGTTTCATTCCTGTGCTGGTGCCTACGTCTGAGGTACCTGCCCCTTGGAGACTGTGAGATACTTTCACTAGAGGAAGGCAGCCATATGACAAATCCACATGCTGTGGAACTGAGGGCAGAGGATCTAGAACAGAGAGAGAAAAAAGAAAGCATTACAGAGAAAGTTAGCAGAAAGGAAGGGCGTAAAAGTGCCTAAGCATGGGGAGGCCAAATGTAAATGGGAACTAAAAGGAGAGGGATTGGAAAGGGAATAAAACAAGGATGAAAACATGACCAGGAGAAGGAGGGAGACAATATTAACAAAGAGGAAATGAGGCAAAGAAAACACCAGACCAGACGGGATCAGAATATGCTCACAAAGACAAAGAAGGAAAAACAAAATAAGGGTGAATTAGAGGAAAAAACCTAAGGGTGAATTAGAGGACAAAACAAATAACCCAAACAAACTAGGCTGGTGATGAAAATGTGGTGGTCCTCCTTCCCAAAAGGGCTCACAAGAAATAGCTGAACAGTGACCGTGAACTTTGACTTTATACGGGTAAGAATATGACTTTTTGTAGAAGTTGCAAAGGTAGCGTTGCTGAATTGAAAGGTGTTGCCCAGTCCTTCAGAATGACACCAGTACTCCCCACTTACAACCTCATTCTACAGACTGACAATCAGGTAGGAAACACGGGTTTTATCTATACATAAAGTTGTTGGGTGGGGTTTGAGAGCAGGATTGTATAAAAATGAAGAAGTGGCCTGACAGTTACAACAATTCTTTCACATTTATTTGTGCTGACGAGGTAGAGAGATACACAGATGACACTGCACACTCATTATTATTATTATATATATACTATCCACTTTTTGATCTGTCATGAAAAGATTAGTATTTCATATTTCTTACATCCAAAATTATATTGAGTTGAAACCACTGTCCCATCGAATTCCCATCTAGTTAATTAAATGTTTAATTACAGTTAATGAACACTTATGTGACATCTTTTTCCATGTCACCATATTAGTGCAGCTTCTTATTTTAACTTAGATGCAGTGCTGTCACTGAAAAGCTGAGCTCTTCAAAACAGTGTAAGATGAATTGCAGCAGAGAGCGAAATAATCTTTTGCTACTTAATAAGGTCAGGCCTTGAAGTATTTTTAAGACAAATTCCATTTGCAACACTGCACAGGAGATTCTCCACAGCACAAACTACAATTAATCTCTCAACCATCACTGAAAGAACAAGGGAGATCACTGGTGCCTACCTGCCACATGTGACTTTGGGCATCTATCCTGAAGAGCTTTATTTCCAAATAAGGAGCGTATCTACTCCTGCAAAGGTCTTTAAGATCCATTTTGCTAATTGGTGCTACATAAAATTGTTTAATTTGAATATATTCATAACAACCTACACAGAAACATAGGAAATGCCATTTTGGATCAGACCAGTCATCTGCGCAGTGGGATACACCATCTCTGACAGAGCCAAACCCAAATATTTCAGATGTGCTAAAAACCTCCATGCGTTAAACTTTGGATAAGCTGCTCATGGCAATTTTTTATTTCTACTCCAGAACCTGAAGATTTGTTTCCCTTAAAAATACTCCATCTGAAGTAATAGCATCTATATTATTTTCCATATTTCCATTAAAAAAAAAGCCTCTATCAGATTCACATTCCTTTTATTAATTCTAAATGGGTTGCTTTTTCTTAACATCCAACATCTTAATAACGTTAAACTAAAATCTAGCCTTTCACATCTTTTCAATAAGTTTTATATAGAAATATTACACAAATCCATGTGATAAATGGAATGCACAATTTTCAGTGCAACCAAACTTTTGGACTTTCAACGTTTCTCAGAGTAAAATTAGTCTTCTGCAAGTTCTGAGTTTTAGTATCACCACCGACATATTTTAAAATTTTCTAGTGGCAAAATAAAGTGTAGGTCTTGGCAACTGTTCAAAACTTGCTCAAGAAAAATGACTTGATTCTCTCATACCTAGTTAATGAGTGAGAGATAAGATCATGGAGTAAAAACCCATCAGAGGCTATTGAACACGGTGATACAGACACAATTCCTGTCTCAAAAGCTCTTTAAAATGTAGATTACCAGAAGTCAATAGTAGGCCAAAACTTCATTTAGACTGCAAAGTCCATGAAAAAAAAGGTACCAGGCCTTTATCACCATTCCAGATTTTTCAGTATAATCTCTATTTTAGGATTTTATTAATCAAGATGGACTGAAAGTTACTTGTCAAGGTCTCTGATGAGCTACTTTCCATGAGTTCACGAAACCTTCTCCAGAGAGGCAACGGGAACTGGCACGTATCCCTTCAGTGTGCTACCGCAGCAACGGCCATGTCTGTGAGAAACCTTACCTGCATGGAAGACTCCATCACCGATACCACAGTTACAGCATCTTCCAAAGTCACAGTGTCCCTAAACATCAACCGGGCATGAGCTACCAAAAAAAAACCAAACCAGACATTGAAAGCAAGTGTTACCAAAGTCAAAAAGCAATTTTTTGTACTAGAAGGGACAGGATATTTCGTCAAATTTCTTCAGCTCTTCAGACGCTGGTGTATGGGCCTAACTTAAACGTTAATACAATCTTTTTGATTTTGGATGGGAATTGAAAGGCTTAGTTTCACTAGTGAAGAATGTAATGTGACTTCCGGATTACAGTTACAGTGACAGTTCGAATAAAGTTGCTCAAAATGCTAAAGTGAAAAAAAGGTGAAGTGTTGGATACCACAACAAAGACTGTGATATGAAATAACTCTACCTATATAGGTACATTTCATCACCATGAAGCAAAAAGTTAAGGGTAATTTTCATCAAAGACCAGAAAAGATTTTATTTCCCTTAACTGGTCTGTGTCACGTACTTAGTATTATTTAAAATGCTTTTCTCTACCATAGCTTTATTTTTTCATGTCTCCCTTTCTTAAGTCAGCAAAACAAAACTGTTTTTTGTAAATAGATACAATGCAAATAATTTACTACATGAAGCTCTCCTCCTAACTGGCTATCGAAACATGTTTCTTACACAGCAAGAGAAATCCAAGTTAATTAATACCATCTATATAATAATTTCAAAGAATAAAATGCTACTGAGAGCCCCAATGAACTGAATGCATAAGAACAAAAAAAACCAAACACTGAATGTGAAAAAAGCACATTCCTTAGGAATGTCTTTTAGTTAAATAATTTTTCCCCCAAAATGGAGGACAAAAGATAAACCATCTCATGAAGGAAGCACTACATTGCTAAGTGGCATACAAAAGCATAAAGACCATTTATAACTGTTATACAAAAGTACAGTACATTCTTTTTAAGTCATCCAGAAAATATTTGATACGCCATTATATAAACCAAAATCGTATTAAGACAGCGACCTACTTCTTCCTTTGGTTTTGTTCTTATAAATGAAATATCATTTTAACTCATGAGTTGGGAATGTTGAAGTCATATTGCAAAATACAGACTTGATTACTGGTACTTAAGGAAGCAAAAATGTGTTCTTTTTGACGTTATATTAATTTTAGGATAGAAACAAATACTTCACACCTTTTCTCAGGTTAAGTAGGATGGCAACCCAAAACTCCAAATAAAGTAAATCCTGAGACTGCTTTTCATAAAGACACATAACTTTTGAGATTTTTCTCTCAAATGTGCTTTCTTCCAGTGGTTTTAGTTTTTATTATAGGTGTGAGAATGGCAAAATTAAACCTGATTTTGATAATCTCAGTGTGATGCCCCTTCCCACATTCAGAATCTCCAATCCCAAGTCTCTTTAGATCAGAAAGCTAACACCATACAAGAATCACCTACCCCTACCTCTGTGGAGAAGCTGCTACTCTGCTGACTGGCTATAATTACATGCCGAATCTATTCGTTTTATAAAGGTTAATTGTCAGCCTAAAAATAAAATTGCCACGGCCTTACCTTCTGCAAGGCGTATCAAACTCTCCAATAAGCGGATGGTGGTCCGGGCAGCATTTCTGCTGTCGCTCTGGCGCTGCATCTGATAGTAGCGTACGAGGACCAGGTGGCTCTCATCAGACAGTTTGGGCTGTATGCTTTTTATAAGGCAGAAGTAGGTTTTCATCTTTTCCATGCTCCAGAGCTTTTCTGATTTGCTTGGGCAACCTGCGTTACAACTGCCTGGTCAGTAATTGTACAGAACAGACGCCAAGCTCTTTCCCAAGAACTCCTGTTAGACAGACGGGTGATCATAAAAGAGATTTTGTCTGTCTTTTGGGGGCATACTGGCTTGTCTGTGCACTAGTCCCCAAGGACTTGGTCAAATTCCAGTGTGGAATTTTACACACCATCCAAACCCTCCCCTATCAAAATCCCCAGTAAAGCTTCCAGTAATTTCACCAGAACGGCTGTCAAGACTCACTGCCCAGCAGATGGTTCAGTGAGCAGTGAGTGCTTTAGTGGTCCTTAAAATGTAAAATGTTGCATGAATGTGGGTACCTCCTCCAGCTGGCTCACCTACTGCGCAGAAGCCAAAAAGCAACCTGCTGTATTCTGAACACTTTTTGCAGGGAAAGCTTTTGGGAAGGGAAGGAAGCTAGCTGAAGAAGATTGCTTTAACCACTTCTTCCCCAATGGGGATCCAAGCCCTGTCCCTCAAGCGGATGGAGAAAGGGCTGGTTAAAATCAAAGCTCTCTGCCTGCCCTAACTCCAGAGCACAGAGCTCCGTGTAGGGAACACTCTTGTTCTTTCTCTGAGCCCTGCAGCACGCGCAGCTTAGGTTTGTTCGATCTCAATTCAGTGTCCCGTGAACAGCACGTACAGCTGTGCACAGGATCTGCATGAAGAGCAGTGTAACGGTGCAGGATGGAAATTAATCCACTTCCTGAGCAGCCTGGGCCAAAAATCTCTTGTAAATGATCATAAAGTACAGGGGTCTCAACTCACCTCCATTAATTAATTACTGATCCCTATCTTATTCCTACTGGGAAAAAAAACCAAAAAACCAGACTGCAGGAAACTACCATAGCAAAACTGTAAGCAGGGATTAATACAGAAGACTCAATAATAACAAACTAAAGGTAGGGAAATTAAAAAAAAATAATAATTCCAAAATATCCACCTTTTAATATAAAACCAGTACTCTCACCTTTATTTTGCAAGATGAAGGATGAAATGATGCGGTCCCATTCCTCATTCTTAGTATCTAACAACACCAAGATCAGGTCAAATCTGCTCAACAGGGGACTGCCAAGAGCTATGTTGACAGACACAGACTCATTCGGGTCATAATGGCCTTTTGGATTTGTTGCTGCCAAGATAGTTGTCCTTGTATTAAGCTTGCACACCAAGCTAGAGAAAAGTACGGTGAACATTATGGTTGCATTAAACTGGGTATGGGAAATCATTTCAAGAGTTGAAAATCAGCACGTTTTTATGTTATAAAGTGCGCATCTTACCTTAGAAGACCATAAGAGCTAAACAATATATACAATTATCATATTAATTTATATTGTATATACACAGCACTTCTCAGTAAGACAAGAGCAACTAGGCAGAAAGACAGTGACCAGGATACTAGAAGTAACTAAGCAATATTGCCATGAGTAATCTCTATATACAGCTAGGTCCTTAAACGGTGAAAACCAAAATAGCTTTTCAGAAATATTAATTTGCTGATTTATATGGCATATAAACACTTGTTCATCATGGAAAGTAACATTTTAGCTGAATCCACATCTTAAGAAAGCCAGATCAAATGTAATATAACTGTATGCTTTACTCCTGTGTATAAACATGGTATAAATATGAACCCAACCAATTGGTAGCCATTACCAACTGCTTCTCCAGAGAAATGGCCATTTTCTTCTCATAACCATGCTACCCTGGCATGTGTTTTTAGATATGAGGAGAGATTATTTTTATTTTAGTAGTCCAAATATAATCTTTTCAGTTAAGGCAGCAGCAGAAGTATTTTAACTTTGGTTTGTCACTGAGCTATTTCCAGTCAGCTCCTGAGTAATTGCTGCCTCACGTCCAAAGTTCTTCGGTAACTGAGAGGAAGGATCACAGATCACCTCTTTGCTTCTACCAAAATAAAACCTTAAACTAACAAAGTGCTTAGCCTGTCTGTGCTAGGTTACTATTCAAAAACTCCTCATGATGTGTAGTAAGCAACTGAGACTGTACGTGCAAGTCAGCAAACTGTGGTTTGGGGTCTACGACACCCAACCAGACACTATATTGCTAAGGAGGTAGGGCCTCGCTGATTCCAAACATCTGTCCTCGGCTGCATTACTGCCACAGGCTGGTCGTCTCCCAGACGAAAGCAACATTAGTTGCCCACCGTCTGCCAAAGAGGGTAAAGAGGGTTTCAGCGGAGATGTTTTGAATAAAGAAAGGACACGACGAGTTACAGAAGCCAAGAAGATGTGACTGGAGCAGGAGCCGAGTTGAAGGTGACAAGGAAGAGTGTGGAAAATGTGATGCCTTTTGAGCAGCAGAGATTTCAGCAGTATCAGCCAGGAAATTATCTGGGCCTGGACTGGAGCTGCGTACGACTGACAGAGTAAGATGTAAGTGGCACGGGGCAGAAATAGCACATGTGAACACACGCTACTTTGAAAAAAATAAAGTAAGCGGAGTCTATGCCATGTCCAACACATAAAATTCAGCAGCCTTGAAATTCCTTGGGTTTTTTTTGTTACCATGCAGTATTACTGCATTTCGGAGAAATGAAGTCCTGCTTGCTGAGTTCCAAGAAAAAATTCACAGAGTTCCTCATTTCACACACGATTATTATGACCACTCGCAGCAACGGACAAGAAGAACACCAAGTTCTTCTTCTAGGAAAGTGCCCTGGTCTACAGTGGTGGATTGAAAACCCAACAGTGCAGAGGGTATGCATTTATTTTGATCACTTTCAACCTCCGGTGCTGCGCACTGTCCTTTGAAATGTTGATTTGTCCAGTTTATGAATATGGCTGGGAACAAAATTATTAAGTACAACGTAGGAAAAATATTTAATCAGTGTGACAAACCTCCCTCCGTCTTCTAAGCAAAAGAGAAACACCTTCGGTTGTTTTATCACACATGTTAGCATGCCGCTTACCCTGCCTTTGCAACACTGATGGTTTGTTGCTCCATTGCTTCATGGATACTGGTCCTGTCATGTTCTTTGATACTACTGAACTCATCAATGCAACAAAGGCCTCCATCTGCAAGCACCAGTGCTCCAGCTTCCAAGTTCCACTCCCCAAAGTCCTTTACAGCAGTCACAGTCAAACCTGAAGAACCAATGACTTCAGTCAGTCTTTTCCTTAAAATGCAGGAGAGCACTTGATCGCAGCTTGTGCGATAGACAGAGCCAAAGCAGCAGGTTAGCTCCACCACATGCTTCTACCATGTAATTCCTTTTACACCTACTGGTAAGAAATCCTACCAGCGTTCAGCGGGTCACTCTGGATTTGTGGAGCAGATTCCGTTAAGCTTCCCATGCTTGACAGTGACTTGTTTTAGAACTTTGTTAATCGAATGGAAGAGATTAGGGTAAGAAGACTACATATGTCAGATCAAATTAAAAATTAGGGCAAACACAAGGACTGCAAAATTATGGAATGGACCCATTCCGGTCCTCTTCCCCATCAACTACTAAAATAGATGAAAATTTTGGAGCGGCAAAACAAAGTTTGGGGAAAAAAAATGTTATTTCAAGCATCTTTTAACTCCTAGCCCCAGGAAGTAGAAACAAATTTTCACTTTAAACCAAGGTAATTAAATTGCTTTATGAGATTTTGGGTTCTTCTAAGCATGAAGCAAAAAAGAAAATCCAAAGATGCCCAAGGATGAAATGGAGGGGGAAAAAGGTTCCTAGGAAGTCTACGTATGACACCAGGAGCATGGAAATTCATAAACTGTAGAACTATGGAAAGGGCCACTCATTATCAAATATGTGCAGTTACTTTCAAAGCTTCCATTCCCTATCTCCCAGCTTCTTCTCTATCTTTAGCCTCCCTTTTTCACTCCAGTGTTCAGCTCAAAATATCCTAGAAGTTGCCAAGCTGCAACCAGCCTAAAATCTCCTTGAATGCTATGGCAAAAACTTGCCCAAGTGTTCCCCCCCTCAATTTCTCAGGCTGGAAAGGCTGCTGGGGCCTTCTTATCCCTGTGCCAGCCCATCACAGTAGCCATTTCGGAACAAACGGCCTGAAAAAAGTTATTGGAAATACATGTTTTATGGTAACATCCTGTCTACTTTCACTTGTGGTGAAGAATCTCCTCCATTGTGTCCAATCTTCCCTCGTTTCCTGGACTCTGCACTGAACAACTCAGGCAGTCGTTATAAAAATGCAAAACAGCCTCTACCCTTGCACCAGGCATACACAGAATGCTATTGAAAGGTGGAGCAACACATCAGGCGAGTACCAAATGATGACATTTCTTTGTAAATACAAACCGACAGTGTCATCTACTCCCCAAACCTTGTGGGGGCTTGGAGATTTGCTGAAGACCAAGGGCCTCGGTACCTCTGCACTGGGTTCTCACCTGCCACAAACCTGGCAGTGCTCTGCTCCCACCCGCGGGGCTTGGCCTTCCCGCGCAGGTGGGAAGGTGGCTGCTCCATGGGCCTCCCTGCTGGGTGTCACTTCACTGCATTCAGGGTCAACCTGCTGACATCACTGGAGCCTGGCTGCGTATTTACTGCCACACAAGATCTCCTCTCGCAGTGAGGGTCCATAACTCGCACCCCCCCCAGCCCTGAGCACTTGCTGCTCTCCCCCCAGAGCAGCCCGAGGTGCGGGGCCCGCTGGCACCGCCCGGTGTCACTGCCCCCGGCCCTTGTGCGTGGCAGCCACAAGATGGCCTCCTCCGCGGGCCTCCTGCTGCCACACAAGATGGCCTCCTCTGCGGGCCTCTTGCTGCTGCACTAGATGGGCTGCTCACTGGCCTTCCTGCTGCACAGGGATACGTGTTGTTCCACAGGCTGCGACGATACCTCAGCTCCTCTTTACAGACAGCGCGATGGCTTCTTGGCAGCGGGGCTGTGCACAAACACACGCTCTGCTCTCCCCACAGCCCCTCTAGCAGCTGCGAGGTGCGTTTCCAGGGGACCTCAGGCCCGAGCAGGCCGCCCCTCGGCCCCGGGGCAGCGCCCACCTCCCCACCCGCACACGCCCCCTTCGTCCCGAGAGCGCCCCTGCAAGGCAGCTGCGGGCACACCGCCTGCGGCCGCCGGCTCCGCGCCGCGGTGCTGACCGGGACAGCGCAGCCACCCCTGGGGTCAGGCTCCCGTGAGCCCGATACCCCCCCGGGCAGCCCCACGGCGGCACCCGGGACCCCATCGGCGACACCAGCAGCCCACGGCATCGCCCCGACCGCCTCCGGCCACAGAAAAAGGGGGGAAAAACCCGCTAACACACACAGGCGGGCCAAGACCAGCGCCCCACGGCACCCGGCGCAGCCCCAGGGGCGAGGAGGTGCCCGGCCTGGCGCCTCGCCCGCCTCGGCCCCGCCCGCTGGCCGCGGGCCCGGCCCCGCCTCTCCCGGCGCGGCGCGGCCGTTCGGCGGCTCGTTTCCGGCGCGGGCCGGGCGGGGGCGCCGCAGCCGGGCGCCGGGCGGGAGCGGCGGGGCCTATCTGGCTGCCGCTCGTCGGCCGCGTTCGGGGAGGAGGGCCCTAGCCCGGCGTGCGGCCAATCCGGGCGGGCGCTGGCGGCGAGCAGGGCAGAATGGGCTGTAGTTTAGTGAAATAGGAAAGCTGCGAACAGTGTGGAGTGTTCCCGGTGTAAATAAAAGGGGGAAAAGAAAAGTTTTCTGCGAGTCGCAGCTCCGCAGCCTCGCTCGGGCACTGGCGCGGGGGTTTGTGCGTTGCAAAAAGCGAACACACTGGACTTTATCGCGCTGCGTTAACGCGCTCTTCCTATTGTTTGTGTTTTTTTCAAAATATGGCAAAGGTTCAGGTGAACAATGTAGTGGTGTTGGATAATCCGTCTCCTTTCTACAACCCTTTCCAATTCGAAATCACATTTGAGTGCATAGAGGACCTGTCGGAAGGTGAGTAGATTTTTTCCCGATACGGATTTTTAACCCCGGGCTCTCAGTTTCGGGGCTTTTAAGGCTTAAACTTCGCACAGGGCCTGCTCCTACAATTTAACAGTTTCTCCTTCACCGCATCGCCGTGCCGAGGCGAAGGGATGTGCTCGCCCGGCACCGGAGCCGCCGCCGGCGAACCGCTCTCGCCGAGAGCGGCGGGGAAAGTTGCCCGGCGTTCGCCTGCCCTGGCCGCCGAGCCGGAGCCGCCTCTCCCCGCCGCGCCATCGGCGAGACCAGCTTCAAGTTGCGAGGAACTTGTTTGAGTGGTGGTAGCCATGTTGCCAGCTTTGTGTGTGCGAGGGGGGGAGGAGGGGGGAGAGGGTTCACCGGGCTCGGCGGCCGCGCATCCCCGCAGGGAGAGGGGCTGCCGGGCAGCCGGCCCCCCTACGCTCGGGCTTTACTCGCAGCGCGGAAAACGCTCCGCGGAGAGCGTCTCCTCGGCCTCGTGCTCCATTTTAATACTTCAAAAAAAAAGAAAGAAAAATCGCTGCGGGAGGCAGGGCCGGGCGGGCTCGCCCCCGGGTGCCGGCAGCCGCGGCGCGGTGGGTGTGCGGGGCCCGCGGTGCGGTTCGGTACGTTGGCAGCGGGAGCCTCGCTGTTGGGGGAGGGGGCCGGCCGCCAGCCACTATTTTTGGAAGTCACTCGAAAGTTACCGGCGGCCGCCGGAGCCGGGAAGGGGTGGCCCCGGCGGCGCCGCCCTGCAGCCCCTCCGCGGCGACCCCCCCGCCCCCGGCCTGAGCTCTGGGCACCGGCTGCGGTCCCCGCCGAGGGGCGCCCCGCGCCGCCGCCGGGCTCCCACCTTCCCCTCCGTCGGGCGGGCCGCGAACCGCCTTCGCCTCGGCAGCGCTCCGCAGCGCCGCCCGCCGGGCCGCCGGCAGGCCTCGCCACGGGAGGCGCCCCGAGAGGCCGCGCGTCGCGCCTCGGGCGGGAGTTTTGAACGGCGCCGCTCGAGGCGAGTCTGGCGGATGGGCCGGCAGAGCAAGCGGGGGGCTCCTGCCCGGCGGGCGGGGCGAGGCTGCGGCTGCCCCGCCGGCAGGAGCAGGAGGCCGCTCGGCTGGGGCCGCCTGGCCCCTGGCGGAGACCCGCTCCGCGTGCTCGCCAGGCAGCCCCAGCGGCCCGAGGGGAAGCGAAGGGAAACCCGGCGTTGGCGGGCGATAACGCCGGGCAGACCCTCCGTCGCGGCAGTTAAACTTGCCTCGCCCTGCCTACGAGCGGTGGCAGGGGCGGCTTTACTCCGCCGCCGTGGGAGGGACGGTCGCGCTGGCGGGAACTTCGGAGGAAGTCTCGCCTCGGCCTGGGATTTCCTCAAGGCCTGTGCCGCCCGGCCCCTGCCCGCGTACGGCTGACGGGCGCGTTGGCTGGTGCTGCCGGTGGCAGAGTGTGCCCCGTGCCCACGGCCGGGTTGCGGACCTGGATCTGGTCGGTCTGGCCGCTACCGAGATGTGGCATCAGACCCCTCGATGGCAGCCGCGGTGTCAGGCGGCAGTGCCGGCCACAGGGGCTCGGCACAAGGTGTCACGCCTTTCCTTCCAGTTGTGCACAGCTGTGTGTGACGTGCTCGTCACTCTGTGGCTTTGCGTTAGAGTTAATCCGGGACAATCGGGATGAGAAGTATTACAGACGGTCTAACGCGAAAGTCTTGGTTCCTTGCCCCCTCTTCCTGCCCCCCCAAATGAAAGTTAGACTACAGGATAAATTCAGGATGAGTACTACTATCTTTCACATTTTAAAACAAGATTCTACATAGCTTTACTATACTTGATGAAGAAAGTGCTGTCGTTGCCTTAGCTTTCACATACTAATATGAATGTTTACTGTGCCGTTCTCTCTTCAGCAAGTCCTGTGCACTACTGATCTTAAAACTATTTTCATTAACTTCAGCCCACTCTTTTTATGTTTTTTGTTTTTTTTCAAGCTGTTATTCCCTATCAGCTGATATTGCCTGAACAGCATTTGGATCAACTTATTAACTGTGTTATATAAAACTTATTTTCTAAAAGCCCATTTTTTTAGTGCTAAATACTACCGTTTGAGAATGAACTTCTGTACTGTTCTCATAGCCTAATGGCACAGAATGCTGTGATAATCTTAAGTAGTTTAGCCTAAAAGTCCTCCCTTCTTGTAAGTAGTAACTTAGATGCTGACTAAAGAGGTCCTTAATTGTCCTGGATGAGTAGCCTGCAGCACTGGTAGTAGCTAATACTACACCCAGGCTTAAAAGGTAAAGAAAACCTCTGATACAGTACCTGACCAATTGTGCTGTGCTGTACCAACGAGTAAAACCCAAGCCTTGTTAATTATGTTATTTAAACCCCCAAACCCTGTACTGATGTTAAACATAAGTAGGAAGAATTCATTAATAAAGAGAGTTGCAGTCCTAAAGCAGCCAAGTTCTGTTAAAGTGCTAAGTTTTTTCTAAGCTTAAGTTTTGTTCCTGCATCAAGAAACCATAATCTAGGCCTTGGATGTTGTAGAGCATAAAGTAAATGTAATAGGGTACAGGTTTGTGCTTTTATGTAGACAATCTGGGCATTGTTCATAAGGAGAAAAAATACCAAATATATCATGTAAGTATTCAGCTACAGCTTTGAAGCAAGAGGTTTTGGTTTGTGTTTTTTTTTTTTAAAAAAAAAGTGTTACTCATAGCTTTCCATAATGGTGATCTTTTCTTCGTCATGTTTAAAAAACCAAAACCTGCCTTTTAAGATTAGTTCCATATGTATGCTTTTGAATCAAAAAGTGAAAGTGAAAAGCTGGGCCAGGAACAGTGAATGTGGGCTAATTTACCATTTCAACTTTCAAACACCTGTGGTGGGGAGGGTGAATTGTAAGAAATGCTTGATTTTGGTGCATTTTTTTTAAGAAGTAAAATGTTACATTTAAATTATTTTTTTTTTGCATGTAATTCCACTTCAAGATGCAGATAAAATCCAAGTACCAATACCTTTGAGAAGAATATGATCTAATCATGCTGTCAGAGTTTTACATACTTCCCAGGTTACACAAGTTACATGTGAAAGGATGGGAACATACAGTTGGTGTGCTTGGTGCTCACACAGTGGGTTTTCTTACTCGGTTAACTACCTTCCGTGATCTGTATAACTTAAGCTGTCAGGTGTGTATGTGGAAGGTGGGAATTTCTTTTGGGGAGGTGAGTCGGTATTCAAGGCCTGTGGTGCATTATAGGCCCATGTAAGGCATTGTCCCTGTGCTGCAGCTGTTCAGACAGACTGAGAAGATGCTGACTGTGGCCTGTCGTGGGTCCTGTGCTCTGTAAAAATGTTGAAAATTAACCCGACTGTGTGAAAATTAACCTATTAACCTGACCTGGGACACCAGCTGACTAGGCAGAGGTGGTGGGCTGGTCTGGTTCACGAGGACTGGGGCAGGCATTGCTAAATTTCCTCAGTGAAGACGTGCCCTTGTTATTTTAGGCCCATTGTTAAAGAATCAATTCTTGGGCTGTGCAAAACTGTAGATAGGTAAGAGTGGAAGACCCTTAACTATAATGATAAGTAATGTTTATTGTGGTTTTTTTTGTTTGTTTTGCTGTAGATTTGGAATGGAAAATAATTTATGTGGGTTCAGCTGAAAGTGAAGAGTATGATCAGGTGTTAGACTCTGTTTTGGTAGGACCTGTTCCTGCAGGCAGACACATGTTTGTATTTCAGGTAAGTTTAATTTCACTTTTTCTAAAAGCGTTACCTTAGTTTGTTTGAAGATGACTGTATCAAACTCAGAGGCACTTGAAAAATAGTGGTAAGCTAGAGAAGTACTTTAGTCAGCTCTTCAGGTATGATACACCTTCCTTTAAAGTTCAAGAGCTGATATTTCTTGTCCCTGATATTTCCATGGTAATATTTTCACTTGTGGTAGCAATAATTAGAGATAGTGATATAAGCGCTGTTCCTGTAGCTACTGATAATTTTGACCCGTCTGGTTTATAAATATATTCTATCTAGATTATTCAGTAATCAAAAGTGCCAGCTACCTAGTTTATACTAGGAGCATCAGGCTTAACTCTGCTGCAGTTGGTGGCAATTTCAGACAATCGGGAGCTTTGGGTTAACGTAGACAACATCTTCAGAAGATCAGGTGAACAAATTAATTGCAAAACTCTGCTAGAACAGTCAGGAGTTCATTTCTGTTTGGCAGGATAACCATTCAACTGTGATGTTTGGCTAAGCGTGCTAAATCACAGCAAAATAAAGCCATTCGTAAAATAAGACGGAATTCCAGTTGTAGATAGCAGGTATTTGGAACACAAGTGTGTGGATCAAGACTGTGCAGCAAAGTCTGGAGCATGTGATAGTCCTGCTGTTAAAGTACTGCTGTTAAAGCTGAAAGTTATTAAGAAGGAATAATGAAGTGAAGGAAAACAGGGAAAGAACAGCAGCACTAACATGCCTTACTAGCCTATTCCAGTTTCCATTTTAAGTCAGCAAGAAGGTAAAAAAAAAATTAAGCAGACTCGCCTAAATTCTTACAGAAGTTTGTTTTTTTAAATCAAAATTGTGTGTGTGGTTTTTTTTTTTTCTCTATTTGTCAAATACTAGTATTTGTCTTGTAAACTGAGAGCAAAAGCCATCAGCTGAAAAAGCAGACTGAAGCTGAGTATAGCTTATTGTGTAAGAACCATGCTACTTTCTCACATACTATAAATTCACTGAACTATTTAATGGCAGTTGTGTGTTGGAGTATGAGCATTAACAAAAATGTTAATGAATATACTTTCTTTTTTTCCTCGCAGTTATTGCAACTGCTTTAAAATAGTATCAGCATTTGTGAGGCATCTTGATTAATCCTACAAGTTCCAGGAATTTTTTTTTTTCTGACAGGACAGGCTAAAGGAATAGGATTGGGCTGGAGGTCATGTTTATCAACCACACACTTAAATCAATGTTGAAACACTTCTCTTTGGTTTTGGAGCTGGGCCTACCTTTTTCTACATTACAAGTAAAGCACACGTGTAACAAATGCATCATTTATTAACAGTTCTTCCATTATCAAGCTATTAGAGCTTACAAAATTAATTGGTCAGAAATAGGTGATGCTCTGTTGCCCTCAAACCTTGTAGCTCTATATCCAGAGAAATCAGCTGCGTTTATGTTTCTGGTTTCAAAGATGCACTGTTACCAATTAAGTTACGAAAATTCATTGGTGATGGGAAGAAGCAGTAGGCAGTTGCCTAAAATGGCATGTTTTGTCTGTATGACTAGGAAAGCCTTGACAATTCCATTTACTGGTCTTGCAGTTTCTGTAGGATGGACTCAACTGTATTCTGGTTCTGACACTACGGCTAAATTAAGAGTAGATAGGTAGACATTTTTCTTAGATTGTAATAAAGTGTCTCATTTATTTCTTACGTAAGTACTGTTGGTCTAAGTGTATTTGACTTTGTTCAGAAGCATGAGATTTGAGGCGAGGGTGAGACTCGGCTACTGTGTAAGCAAGAGACCACCAAAACCCAGAGCGCTGCAATAAAGCCTTTGCTGGTGACTGAAGCTGTTTTGATCCCCGAAGTGAAGCAGCCTGGGTGACAGAGAGAACCAGCAAGGGAAGGCCGGGGCAAAGCACAGAACTGCAGAAGGTGTACAGGATAAAGGAAGGAGGTTGTATGTGTGCGCTAGGGACAGCATGAGCAAAGGACCTTTGCAGAGGTATACAAAATTTTCAGCTGCTACGCTGTGTAGATTTTTCTAAATAGGAAAATGGCTGAAACGGCAAGTAAAAATAGAGTATCACAGAGATAAAATACTATGGATGATAAAACTATCTTTGAAAAGAAGCTAAGTATCAGGTTGGGAAGTCAGCCTTGCATGTAGAAAGACGGAAAGTTATTGTGCTTTTCAGACTTAAACAAGCTTCTTTTCTTTTTTTAAAAAACAATTTAAAAGGTTTCAATATTAAAGGCTCACATGTTGGCCTATTTGGTTCTAAATACCAAGGTATAAGTAGCGAAACCTGATTCCTTCTCTCTGTACTTGGGGATTTGTAATAAATACACCAAAACTTTTTTGAGAATGTAAGCATGTAAATAATTTACTATCTTTAAGTGGGGATATGACCTTAGCTACCTACTCTGCAGTAGTAACTGTGTGAGTAGATGTATCATGTGGAAAAGCAAGATAATTCAAGACAACATATACACTGAGTGGTTTCATAAAATTCTTAAATAATTTCTAGCATAAGAATGGCATATTAAGACAGTGATTTGTATGCAAAAGTTAATCTGCTGCCTCTTTTAGCCTACCAAAACATGTTTGCAACTTGTCATTTACCACTTGATCATACCAAGCTCTTCTTTTTTTTAACCAGTTGTGTATGATCATTTCTTTCCCAGACAATTAAGAAGTTTGACATTTGAGGAAGGCAATTCAGTATTTGAGAAAACAAAACAGTTTTAAAAACTGTTCAGTGTCTTTTCCACTCAGCAAAACAACGCTTTAGAGCTAAGTATGATTAAAGCAGAGTATTTCCTTGGGTTCACAACTGCATCATAGGATATTACAGGACAGAAAATTGCAGTGGGAGCCTGGAAGAACTAAAATCCCACATTAGGGTATGAATTGAGCTTCATGGGGCAGTTAAAAGGAAGAGTCCTTTTGCCATACATTAGTCTGTAACCACCTACTGTGGAATTTAAAGTAGCCAAATGGTCCTGGGCACTGTGAGAACAAGACTACTGAGTTGAAGTAGTAATTTCATCTGTGTTGGCAGTTCTCGTGGTTTTTTTCAAGTTTCTACACTTCCTTGGTCATCTTTTCCATTCCCGTGTGTGAGTTGTAAGGCCATTTGGTCATTTTCTGTTCCCTTCAAGGCTGGAGGAAGTTGTGTTCTACCTGAGTTCCTCATTTCTTCTCCTCCCCGTGGTGCATTTGTGCCCAAGGGGTCTGTCTCATCTAGTTCTAGTTCTTCTGCCAAGTGCCTACTGCTTCTTATAAAAAGCTAACCTGGTTTGAAGGCTTAGAATTGAAGTAGTGAGGAGCAGAATCCTGTGCTGTGTGACCACCAGCTCCCAAATGTCACAGAGCTGGAGCATATAAATACTACAGAGAAGTAGGGATGGGAAGGGATGGCAGGAATTAATCCCATTCGTCCTCGGGCAGGATTTGTTACACCCGAACCATGCTGGCATCTGTCATTAATGCGTACTTGCAGCAGACGTGTTCGTTGTTGGCTTTGGATATTCATGTAAAACTGTAAATGTGAAGGTGTTTCGTTTATACTTAGATTGCTGTTACTTTAAATCCTACTGCAGAATGAGGCATCGTGTGTAGCTAGGAAGCATTTTAACGGACATTTTAGGAGGCACATTTTATTGATTATTAGTTACTACAGAGCCACGGTAAGCATGGACATTGAGGAAGGTGATAAGAGTTGCCTATCAATTAGGGTTGCATCCTGGCTGAAGATAAGTCAGATGTCTTAAAATGATGATGCATTTAACTGCATGCATTTTAACGAACATGGGCATGTGGAAGGACAGTAGTTTCTTCCTTTCCTAGAAATCTGTGGGACAGCCCAAATCTCACCATAGCCTGTCCCTGCTCTTCTTGCTGCAGCATAAATTGCAGTGTCTATTTTTAAGGGTTTCGCCGTGTTAAATAACACATACACTGACCAATTCAACCTCAAAGGTACAAAAAAAAAAATTAAAAATTCACACTCTACTGAATTATAAAGATGGGCTGGAGGGCAATGGCACTGTAGAATTGGAGTGATGTTAGTACACTTGCTCAAACAACAGTTCAGCTCATTATATATTTAAAAGCAGTTTTGGATCAAAGCTGCTTAATCACACATGAGAAGTGTCAGCACACACACAATATTACTGTATTCAAAGTAATTCTGTTTCTAGAAGATATTGTCCTATATTCAGGGTTGATGTTGCGAAAGCAGGTACCTTCTGGTTAACACTAAGAACAATTTTAAATAGAGTTACTATTCAGCTGCAGAGACACACTACCTAAGATTCTCCTGTCAGATAGGTATGTGGTATCAATTTTATTTTAATCTGTCTTTCCCTTTCACATATAGGCTGATGCACCTAACCCAGGGCTTATTCCAGATGCAGATGCAGTAGGTGTAACAGTTGTGCTAATTACATGCACCTATCGAGGTCAAGAATTTATTAGAGTCGGCTACTATGTAAACAATGAATATACTGAAACAGAGCTGAGAGAGAATCCGCCAGTAAAACCAGATTTTTCTAAGGTAAGGCATGTTTTGTTCTAGCTATATATCAGAGGTATGCTTGAAGAAAGAGGTTTTTAAGAAACAAAACCAAACCCTAAGTGATTCCATAAAGTGCATGGAATGAGGCATCATGTAACAGAAAAGACTTGAGGGGACAAACTAGAAGCACCATGTAGTTGCCATAAATTTGGAGAACATTGAGAAACCTGCAACAGTTCCCACCAGCTTGAAGCCTTGGCTGGACTTCATTATTCTTTTACACGGTCTGTGTAAAATAAGCCACTGGTTCCCTCCACCTGCACCACTCTTGACAAAGTGGCTCTGTTCTTCAGAAAAACAGAGCACCTTTTTTTGTTGTTGTTTTTAGCTTGAACTAAGTTTTAAGTACTATTTAACACAGTTGGTAGCCAGCTGTTCTGGTGTTAGAACTGTAGTTTCTGCAAAACTGTAACAAAGTGAAGAATGAATTATGTATAAAATGAGAGAAGATGGGTAACCTGGTCAGAGCAGGTTAGATGATTATCAGATCAATGGGCAACTTGATCAAGAAAATGTACAGATTAAGTTTTAAAGAAATAGATATCCTTCATAGTAAAAATTAAACCAGGACTACAATGAAAAGATGATGTGAAGTAAAATTATTTGAAACCTAGTATCTTAAGAAGGATCAATTAAACATTAAAATACAGTCAAAATCCTGTGAAATACTCTACCCAGACCGTACAAACCCCCAGGGTTCTACACAGCATCCAGGTTTGTTTTCACAGATGAATTCGTGGAGTTGGGTTTGCTCGTTGTGAAAGATGATGTTCATGTGTACGCACTTACATTCCAGTGTTGTGGGATGATGAAAATTTTGTTGTTTCTCAAGTTTGCAGGAATTATATTACTGTATGCATGAAGAAATGAATGAGATAGTGCATGCACTCTAATGACTGCTACAAAGATAATCTGCATAGTCCCTGAAACTGATCTGAAAGTCTAAATAAGCTGAATTTGTATGTCAATTGTTTTTTAAAAGTCACTAAAGATTTTTATGTTTAACTTAATTTTCAGGGATCAGATGCTCAATATGTTCTCCACATTCAAAATTACAGTTAATTTTGATGATTCTTAAACTTATAATCCATTCCTTTCTTTTTTCTTTCATTTAAACCGTATACATACTTGTTATTTTGGGTGCAAATGCCAGAATGTTGACTTCCTTTAAGCACTTGAATTTAGAAATGCCTAGAACCACTTGTCTTAATTCTCTACTCATATAAAAAGCTAGCTCTGCTTCTATGAAAAGGAACAGCAAAAGCTATCATGTATTTGTAAGACAAGTCCTGAATGTGACTTTGGGACAGAGTTTAAACATAGAAGTAGAAGGTTATTAAATTGATTAATTGATGGGTAATAGACCCAACTAGGTTCAAAAAAAGAAATGGTCTTGTTAGTTTGCTTAAGGGTTTGGGAAATATTTCATGTGAATGCACTTCCTAGGAGCATAAAATGGCATTACTACCAAATCACACTTTCTGTGATCAGTCTTAACTTTCATAATGAGTGGCCAATGGTGGTAAGGTCCCATCCTCTTAACTATATATTGTCTTGAAAATGGTGAAAGATCAAAAGAAAGTGAGCATTTTCTTTTTTTGCTGCATATGTAGAATACAGCATGTTTTCAAAGGAAAAAAGACCAGCCATGAGAATAAAATATGTGACTAATGGCTAAGCATGTCCACTGCCACAATATTAATATTGTTCAAATCTAAATAATGTTTTGACTCTAAAACTTGAGTAGCCAAATTAAAATTCAGCTAGTGAAATCAATATAATCAATGAAGCTAGTCGGTGTTGTTTGCAGTAACTGTATCCATTCCATAAAGCTGGTGTTTATGAAGTACTGTGGTTTGCAAAATCTTTGTGGGAGTGGTCATTTGTTCTGCTACAAGCTGGCTAAAATAGTAAACACTTGCACTTTACTTGCAGAGTTCTTGTACAGCCTTGAACTCCTGAAACAGTTAAAAATATCCTCTCAAGAAAGCAGTTGTTTTGCTGAGTAGGATATTGGAGTAAATGAATAAGTGGTGTTTCTGAAAGCCTGACTCATGGACAGTAGCTATAGATTCTTATTTACATGAATTGCCTTTTTTAACAAATTCTTTTACACATACAAGACTATGGGAAGTAAAGCATCTATATGCACGTGAACTCTACTCTGACATGTACATCTTACATAATCTGTACATTTTCTTCTCTCTCAGCTTCAGAGGAATATTTTGGCATCTAATCCCAGAGTCACGAGATTCCACATCAATTGGGAGGACAACACTGAAAAACTGGAAGATGCAGAGAGCAGTAACCCAAATCTACAGTCACTGCTTTCTACAGATGCATTACCTTCAGCATCAAAGGGATGGTCAACATCAGAAAATTCATTAAATGTTATGTTAGAATCTCATATGGACTGCATGTGACTAACCACCATCGTTTTGGTACTGTACATGTGTTAAACTGTAAAAACAACCAGAACTATTTCCCTCAAATTCCATAAGTACATAGTTGACAAGCAATGTGAAGAACTTGTTTTAAAACATCCTGTAGAAAGTTTATTAAAAAAAAAACAAAAACAAAAAACAAAACCAAACAAACAGTATTTGAGCAAATTGTGGAATATAAATACAACTATTTTTAAGTAATTGCCTTTTTTCTCTAATGTGTTATTCTATGTGGTCTAAAGCAAACCTGATTAAAGCATACATATTCTCCCCCCTCCTTTTCCTTTGTAAGCACTATTAAAAGCTAAAAAACAAAGTTGAAATGTTTAGGCAAAATGAACAAATAATGCCATGTCCTCATCTCTGATATCCAGATTGCCAAATATAAAGTGCCCTTTAATAGCAGCTTAAGAACAAAACTGTCATTAGATGCAGTGTAAAGGAAAAACTCTCTCTTAAAAAAGGTCCAAAAATGTCCTCTTGCTGCGAAAGCAGACAGCACAGTATAATTTTAGGTGCAAGCTTCTTTTCCTTTCAAGGCACATACTTGTTACTTAAAGCATGCAATTTGAGATTTACCATCTGCTATCTTGGATTTTAGGATTTTATTTTTTTTTTATAAATCTCCTGCTGCTACTGTTTAGTCAAACTGTTGTTTGTTAAAGACAATGTTTCATGTGGATTGGGATGGGTATCTCAGGAAAGAACACTTCTTTCGCCACCTTACTAGCACATGCAGTTTGTTGGAAGGATTCAAGAAATTACTAGAAAATTTAAGCATCAAAAGGAATAGCGCAAGTATCAAAAATGCTCTTCTACAAGATTATTATGTACAAATGCTGCTTGGTACATTTATTTTCAGGTATGCTTTAATCTTGTTGTCTTTTTAAAGCTTGCTTTTTTTTTTTTTTTTTTTTTGAAACATCTGGAGTTTACAACTTTTCTATTTTGTCTCTACCCTTTAAACCAATTCTATGCACTGGTATAAATCAAGATTCAAACCCTGTTTTAATGGGCACAAACCACTCAAGAATCCATTGCCTGCCCTGAAGCTTTTGCACTGAGACATCCCTATTACCCGAGGCATTCTTGAAGATAAAAAGAACTAAGCAGTAAACTGCAAAGACTTACGATGTTATTATGACACTAACAATTTAGTTATTCCTTCCAATCCTTATTAGGCTTAGACATTTACTGTGACTATATGTGCATTTAAAGTTATAATCTGTCATGTCAGATTACAGGAATACAGTTCTGCTAGTTACTAGTAACCACCCAAGCTGGAACCCTTGTAGGTTCCAGGCCCTTAAAAAAAGGTGGATTTCATGATGACTGACAGTATAGCTCTGAATAAAAATAGAATGCTTTCTCTCCTCTTTCTGCATTCTCTAATAGGGATGAAGATGTACCAAGCAGTTAGCACTTTCTGTCTTTCCACATCATTAGTGAAATTGTCTTCATTCCTAACATGTATATTTTTGAAATTGGAAAGGAATGACCTGATCTGAATGTACATGCACGTGTTTGTTTCTTGTATGGAAACTCAGCAGTACATATAGATGCTGAATGAATTAATGAAAGCTATTAATATTTGGAACCCTAATTCTAATGTGCGCCCTTAAAAGTCTTTCTGTAATTGTTTCAGATGATTATGATCAATTTAAAAATATTAGACTCTAATGGTATGATTCAACACAAAGAACTAGTCTCCCAAACCAGCAGCTGCTTCGCTTGAGGGCTGAAATTGTGTGAACTTTGAAAATCAAAGGATCTTTCTTAAATTATATCGAAACTTTAAGGTCTACAGTGACATTTTAAGATTTTTTCATGCACTTTATTGTTCCATTTATAAATCTTTTTAAGATACCTCTTAAATGTAAGCATGTAAATAACTTAGTCATCTGCTGAAAGATCGGCAGCCTAATGAAGTCTGTCTTGAGCGAAGGCTATTGTAGTAGTATTTCAAAACCCTCGCACCTATTGAAAATTTAAATGACAACATGATCAAGTACAAGCTGTACCCAGAATCCATCCGTCAGTAGGATGAAGGCTTCTTAGAAGTGTATGCCACAAAGTGATGGAAGCAAACTATGGTACTGTTGTTTCAGAATCAACTACAACATGCTGTCAGTGAGACTAGGTCATCCAGCAAACCAGTTTATTTAGAGAAATCAGAAAGTGAATATATATTGTTCTGTTTAGGAAGAAAGAAGTCAACTGTGCACATGAACTCGGGTGCAGTAAACTTCAAGCTAGACCAGAAAGCATAATGCTGCCGTGGAGTTTGGCACCACCTCACCCAGTACACTAACACATTCTACATAGAGCTGAGCCACCAGCTACAGGAAAAAGAACTCTACTGTGCTGGGCGAAAACTGGAGAAAAACAACCATATCTCATGAGAGCACCTCATGATCTGTGCAAGAGAAATGGTCTTTCTCTGCTTTTGAGAGACTGGATGTCTCTCAGGTCTTATACAACTTTGCCGAGATCTTAGCAGTCTAAGACCCACTGTCTTCTGAATATCACACTTCCTGGCAAAATCACATTCCAGAGACACACAATTTGAGAAATCAAGTATCAGTGCTCCAGAGGCTTCAAGTCTGACCACTGAGCAACATCACAGCATGAAGTCAGTGGTATTAAAAGGCACGGTGCCTAAAAGGCATCTCTAGAAAGACTTGTCCCTGACCTCTGAAAGTTCTTAAACAGCAGGGCTGCACACATGACAGACAGACAGACAGCTAGTGCAGACAGCGTTAAAACTTCAAGGTTGGAGATTTCACCTTCCCACAAACTTCCACTTGCAGAGACCACCAAGATGCAGGGGAATGCTAGATTCTATTAAAAGGGCTAGTGATGCGTCTCACTGTATTTTTACCTCAGATAGACTCAATTCCATTAGAAAATTGTCATAATGTTTATCAGAGGTTATTCATGTACAAAGAAGCAAAGGGATCGGACAAGGTAATGTTAGAGATGAAAAATGCGTGGAGTATTTATGTCTTGCTTGAAAAAAACCTGTCCCTTCATCTTACAGTCATTGTGATTTATTCATGCATCACCTTCAGTCTGAATTACTACAACACTTCGAGTCTGAAGGGGGCAAAAAGGCTCCAGCTCCACTGCAATGGAGTCTGGTGAAGTTTAGCCTCCTCAGTGGCTCTACAAAGCCCCCCTGGAAAAGCCAACCCTTAGTACCAATCTTCAAGGCTGCAGCAACTCAGAACTTTGCTACAGTAACCAAGTAACTTTGTTTATTGCTCAGCAGACAGTCTGTATTCATGAGATGGGAGTGACAACATCACCAGGATAAATCTGATGATCTTACAGTTCATTATTTCCTTTGTAGGGCTGCAACTGTTGATTTTCTGGAAGTCAGCTCAAACTGGGGGCTAACCACTTGCAACTGGACAAAGACTGCCCACTGCCACCTGAAAATGGTGGTAGGAAAGAAAAAGGAAAAAAAAAACCAAACGCCTTATGTATGTATACTCCTCACAAATTGTCATTTACCAGAGACAGAAAAAGAGCAAAGTTGACTATGCCTTGTAGCTTCTGTCTGGGCAGCTGCAGGAGATCCTTCACACGTACTTAACTACCCTCCCTCCCTCTTATCCATAGCACAGGGGTCTACAAACTTCCAGATTCTCTTTTTTTTTTTTTTTTTTTTTTTTGAGAGCCACAGAAGTTTGGTCCAGAGGCGATGGGTTAACTGTTCCTGTTGTGGAGACCTGAAGGGCTCTGCTCAGTGCCAGCGGAGAAGACACAACAAAACTGACAACTATCTCAACTACCTATACGGGCTGGCGGTGTGCGTGGGACCGTTGGTGCTAGGCCTTCCCATTTGTGTGTATGTTTCCAGTTAAAATTCTGCTTCTTAAGGCTGGTCTTGTAGTGTGTGTCAGGAGAGCTGGGCTGCAGAAGAGAACAGCAAAAAGGCAGTGCTCTCCAGGCTCTGTAGAGGCTGTGTGAGGAGAGGCCAGAAGGCTGCATCGCATCCAGCTCGGGAAGGCATATTGCACAGAACCGGAGAGCTGGAGAAACAGCTGATGGTTTCCCAGATTTCTAGACAAGCTGTTCTAAATACAGTTCACAAAATTCTTTAAGCAGTGCATCTGTGAAGGGACACAACATGAAACAAAACTCTGCAGAAATGTGAAAAGCCAAATATGCACCAGGGAGCAGCAGAATGACTCTTGACCAGATGTCCACGAGCTCCAGCCCCACCACCAGCTCCTATCTCTGTGGAGTCAAACGCACCACTCAATTTATCGCTGCAGATCTGAAGCTTCAGGGGTAAATAAAATATTTTCTTACTGGTGACTATCTCATCGAAATATGCACAAGCAGCACTACGGCTCTGGGGACTGAAAAACAGTTGGTTAATCTTAGCAGTAAGGTGAGAACTCACAGAGAGATTTCATTCAACTTCACTAAGTCTGTCTTCCTGCAAAACTATGTATCAGTTTCTAAAAAAGGCACCTGAATGACTCCCTGTGATTCTCAGATGAAAGGCTAGCTGAGGAGAATGAAGCAGGCCTTTAAAGAAACTAAGCACTCTGTAGACAGAACCAGACAGTGGGACATATGGTTCTCCCTACTTTTACTTACAAATCAGAAAGTCGACTAAATTTTTGCCATTGAGTGGCTGAATGTGGGCTGGTCTTCTGGCTGCCAACTTTAATGAAAGAAGTGTGGGAGGAACAAACCCTGGTTCCTCATAGAAGTCCTAAACCTGCAGAGAACTCTCAAGAGAAAATTTCTAAGTGTTCATAAGAAAGGCAACCTGATAAACCAAGCAAACTCAGAAATGCTATCGCACAGAGTGGAAGTAAAGTTCTGGGTTTTTTTCTCCAAAATAACAAGATTATTGATCATTTGCAAGGGCTGTTTGCTGCAAGCAGGCAACTTGAGCCTGTTGGTGAGGTAGAACGGTGAAGGTCTTCCATACTGATTCACTAGAACAAGAAAAAAAGGTGTCAGCCTGGGTCATACTTTCTGAATCAGGTGAAACACACCTGATGAAGCACAGTCCTTGCTTTAAAAATGCTGGGGGAGACAGAAACCTGATTGGAAGAGCAGAGGCCCAGCAGCAAATCAAGCTGCGGAGTTAGGTCGCTGTTTTCGGCAATTTTGTGAGATACATCCACTTAGGTCTGGATGGGTAATGGGCTGCAGCACATGACACTGTAGGGCCCCAAGGGATCACAGTAGATCTCAAAGCACATGATACCTAAGATGGAGCTGGAAAGAAAGGGAATTACGGCACAAGGAGAATGTTAGTGATTTAATATGCTGTTCTGGTACCAATAACCACTTGTGCAGGAAAATGGGGAAAACTGATGATAGACAGTTTTGGAAGCAGAATTCTATGGCTGATAGATAGCTCGTGTCCTACTGCGCTACCAGATGGGTAAAGGATACAAAACATGTTAATGCACAAAAATCTTACCAAAGGTAGGTTAGATATCAGCAGTTTTCCCTAAGAGAGGGATCCAAATGTGAGACAGCTTTTAGCACTTCTCCAGGGTATGTCTCAGGTGCGCCTTTTGGCCTGTGTGGGCTGTAATCCCAGAGCCAGCAATTAAACTGCAGATCCAGACTGCTTTTCACAGAAAGAACTAGTTGAAAGTGGAACTTGCAGATTTAGTCTTTGTATACTGGAAGGAAAAACGTGCATTAGCACTTTCCTCTTGTGAGAAAACAGAGACTGGTAATTTGAAGTGTGCACTTCTGACAAGGAAAGTAAAGCAGTTTAATAAGTTCCCTAAACTCATCATTTGCAGCTTCTGCACAAAGAAGAGGTTGACAAAATTAATGTGAGGTGTAGTTACAGATTTTCATACACTCCTTGCATAAGGAAGACAATTTTAAATATATCCAAACTCCTGGGCTAAAAACTAATGCTTTAGTCCAGCAGTTCTAGCCATGGAAAGGTTCCCTGAAATTAAACTAGGGTTAATATGATTTCTTGCTAGGGACTCAAGTTTCACTCATGATGAGGGTCCTAAAGTTTTTTAAGGTAGAAATTTGGTGTGCTTCCTGTCAAGTTTTTCAGAGGGGAGTGGGACTGGGAGAACGAGAGGCTGTTTAAAATATAAGGGATATTTAAGTGAAATGTAAATGATGTAAAGACCCACGATGATCCTTTCACAAGATGAAACTCATCTTCACACATCATTACAGCTGATTCTGTGGCACGCATACCACAGCAGGCTTGTAAACTGTGATACCGTTTTTCAGGGAAATGTCTTTGAACCTAGCTATCATGGCTGAGCTGGAAACCAAATCTTACAGAAATTGAAGCACAGGAGGGAGATACAGTGAAGAAGGCATCAGCAACATCAGAGGCCAAGAGCAGCTGACTCAGGGAGACTACTACTGACAAAGTGGGCAAAGTCCCACTGAAATGCATGGCAAAACTTCAGTGCAGGTCACTGTTAGTCCCTCTAGCAAAACTTAAATTATCCAGCCTGTTCTTAGCATAGAACAAAACGTGGAGAAAAGGTTATGCTGAGACAAAATGTTCTCTCTGGCTTCTCTCCAGACCTATTTGTCAACAGTTTGAATGGAAAACCAGAGGTATACGCGTTTCATACCAAGTTCCCTGCATACAAGAGTATATGTTCAATATCACGGTCCATTTCCACAGCTACAGAAGACCCAGTACACATGTAAACACACAGCTATGGAACTGGAAAAGATTTTTTCTCTAGTTTTCTCATGGATGAATAATACTGTTTCCCAGACGTAAAATGAAAAGCATCCCTACCTGAGAAACACTGAAGTTACACATGCTAGCTGAGACACGGGGGTTTGTCCCTAATTATTTCGTGATTTTGAATGTAATAGTAATGTCGTCATTTGCTCAAATGAAGTCATTTGCAGACATAATCTGACAATGCACATTGTCCCCAGAAGAATTTGTAAAGATACGTAGCATTCACAGCCAGCTGGAACATACCTAAATTTAACAACAACAACCACAAAGCTTGCTCTCTGAAACCATCCTGAAATCATCTTTGTGAGTGAGAAATAATTCCTCAGCACAGGGGTGAATTTCCAGAAAGTAAGCAGAAATCAAACCGGCACCCAGCCGGAACATAAGAAAAAAACAATAACAGAAGAGAGGAGAATATCTGTTCAGGAGAAACCAAATGATGCTAGCCCATCACCCAGTGTGAGCTCTGGAAAGATGTCCTATTTGTCATCGCTGGGAAGAACACCAAAAATACAGCGAAGCAGTGAGAGGTGCCTCCGGATGAGGCTTTTAAGGTTCTCTGTTAGAAGCTCATCACACTGCTCCATTGCCACAGAAGAAGGGGCAGGACTGCCCTTCTGCAGAGTCACGTCAAGCCTCACAGGGCTCCACAGCAGTTCTTGGCTTCAGCTGTGCTCATACGACCCGGGCACATATGTTCCTAGCTGCAGGAGGCCTCTATACAAACATACTCGAGTGAAAAAAAGGGAAGTGTTCCAGTTGAAGAAGCACATACCTGCGCTTGTAGATCCAATTCCTGCAGTGAGCACTGAACGTGGCATAATCTTTACTGCATACTTGAGAAACTGAGACTTCCCTGTACCCGGGTCTCCAACCAGCAAAAGATGCGATTCACCTTGGGGGAAAACATCGATGTAGGAGTTGACAGTTTATATACAGAGAAAGATATACACAAAATCCTCAGAATTAAATAATGCTTCTCATTATTAACCTAACATTTAGCACTACATATACATTACAATATGTGATTCTGTTTAAGACCGCACTGTTTATTGGGTGCAATTCATACTGTTTAATAAAGGCGCCTGGATATATTGCTGTACCAAATATTTACAATGAATTTTTTTCTAAAATATTAGCAGGTATTTGACGTACTTCCCATAATGTGAGTTCTTACATTTTATAACACTCATTTCTTAGACTCAACTCACTCTTTAACATGAAACAAAAGGATACCAGGGTTTAGTAATCATTCCACTATTCAGTTACTTTAATTATTGCAAAAAGGACCAATAGAATCAGCAGGCTGTTTTTCTTAACTAATTCTGTTATGATGCCAACAGTTACACAATTTAGTAATTTCAAAACAATGAAATTACAGAAGTCAATAATTTGGTTGCTACAATCTCACTGAAATCACGCTCTAAAATTATTTCAATTGTTGTATGAATACAACTTCAATTAAAATATAAAGTCTCTAACTTTATTTAGCTGCTAGAGCATTAAGAAAATCCTGTATTTGTATACACAGACATCCTATTTTAGAATTATTATGACCTCCATAGATTATGACCTGCACACCACCTGGCACATGCCATATTTGCCATCTAATAACAACAGAAGGAGAATCAGCAGGCAGATAACTTACAGTAACAGAAGTAAGCGAGACGTGCTGACAATCACAGATGGAAAAGTCTGGCATCAGGAAGTAAAATGAATCCTTTAATTTTTCCTTTCAATGTATTATAGTAATCGACATTAAGGTAACGTTAATATTCCATCGTTTGATGCCAAATACTGCTGGGCATACTGTACCAGAAATCATTTAAACTTGTCACTTACACAATAAAAAGTGAGTTTACGTTCTATCTAAAACAACTGCCTTTAATATTCTACATAATGGAATCCTGAATGCCTGCTTTTATTTTTATTTGGGAAAAATTAAAATAAAAAGAGGAAGTCTAGACACCCACTTTATTTGCCTAAGATTCTGGAAGAGCATTCAGCATTGATCAGAAATTGCTCCCTCTCAAGCAAATGGGATTAATACATTTCCAAGACCTTATTGGTTTGATTTTGGAGGGGTGAAGAAACGTGGGTGAAGACAGGGATGGGAACAACTGTTGGAAAGAATGTGATACTATGAGAAACAACACTAACCTCTGATTCGAGTCCCAGTAGCATCAGTCCTCTGGACACCACCAGCAAGCACCATGGCTACGGCCAACTTCACCAGGTACAGTCCAAACACTTGAGGACATAAGCTAGCCAAAATTTCATTCCTCCCTAGAACAGGAGCAAAAAGTGGCACTCAGCACTGCCCCAAGAGGGAGACTTGGTTTCACAGGGACTCCTACGTACACTTAAAGTCCTAGGTACGCTGACAAACAACTGTCCCATGTCCACAGCCCTACACACACTCAGAAATAATTTGGGTCTGCTTCCTCAACAAGAGGAGATGTTTTTATTATTTTATTTTTGAAATGGGACCCAAAGCAGTTGTTGGATCCAAACTTCCTTCATTATATAGAAGTCTTCCGCTGTCACAAGCAGCAAAGCCAATCCTATCGCAATGTAAGGAATGTATGGTCTGGATATTATGAGGAAAGGCACTAATGAAATGCCATTATGCAAATTCTTCTATTTCACAGATAAAAGCATAGGGGCTATGAAGAACAGAACTTAGAAGTTTCCAGACTTCAACATATGCCCTTGAAAGCTGGTGTGTTGTACATTTAGGAAAACTAAAAAAAAAACTATCTAACATTTGAAGTATTTTTCCTTAAGCCTGTGCAACTACAGCATGTCTTGTTTTCTCATTTTTGTCTTGAATCCCCTTCTCCTTTGACCCTTCTGTGTCAAAAGTCCCTTTCCAGCTATGATAATGCTGTTGGCTTGGAAGGTGTGCAACAGAATTAATTCCATCCTTTGGGATTCTGACACTAACAGCACATAGGGGATCACAGGGTTAAAGCCACACATTACTCCCATTGCTGAGGAATAAAGCAGAGGGACCGATTTTGAGTTCTCATGGTACTGGTAAAATATGTAGGCACCTAACACATGACCTGAGGCATACGTGTTTCTTGTGTAGGTCTTCTGAAGGAATTAACACATCTTTTTCCAAAAAAGAAATCTTAACGATTTTGGTCAGCCATACCATAACTCAAGATTTAACTCATGTCCTGATTTGAGCTAAACAAAACCAATTCTAATCAGCGATTTTACTTTTCAGCTCAGTCTTTTCTGAGAAGCTGCACTTTCTGAAGTCAACAGCGTGTTTCCACAGAGAGTGTCTGCTACCAGCAATGGTAACACCTGATGTTTATAGTTGCTGCCAAGGACCAAGATGCAGAAAGGTTCTTGCTTATACTTGCTCCTATAGTGACGAAGGTCACTGCTGGATCTTGTGTCACATGCTGGGGTGGCTGGGAAGTAAAAGAGTCATGAGGACCTGAAAAGTTGCACCTCCAGGGAGGGACAGACAGGACATGGGACCCACACCTGACCAACAACATGTTACATTCCATATACATCATATTCAGTATAAAGCTGAGGGATCATGGAGGTGCATCCTCCTCTTTAATGGCCAATGTCTGAGGACTCCATCCAACCTCCTGCCTTTGATTCCAATCCTGAGTTCCCAAATCCAGCTCCTGTATCCAGCTCCCCTCTGCCGCTGAACCTGGGGCTTCTCCAGTGCTGCCAGCTCTGCAGGATCTGTGGGGACTGCTATCGGATTGTGGTAGTTGGGTTCAATATTGGTTTGTACATATTTCCACGTAGCTCATTATTTTCATTTATTTTTATTTATTCCATTGTTTTCATCACTTTCTCTCTTAGTTCTATTATTGCTTTATTAAAGCTGTTCTAGATTTCTTTTCAATTTGTAAGTCTCTGCCTTATTCCCCTTCCCCACACTTTTGGGGAGGGAGAGGGGTTATTAGAGACCATCTGTCCATTGGTGAGTGACGGGCGCAGCCCTAATTCTTGATGCTCCACAGCTGCTTCTGCCTGACTTCAGACTGATTTGCCTTGGCAGTGCTCAGCAATTCTGCTACCTCCTAGATAGTATCCAGAAAAAATAAAGTCACTTGCATAAGTTGTCTGAGAGGTCTGCCGTGGCAGACTTTCTGAGGACACCAAGTACATAGCATCAGGAAATGACTGACATAAAAAGCAGTAGTAGCCACCATTATCTCTTGAAAAATAGTACATACACACACATCCTGTTGTGAAATGGCCTGTATCTTAGACTCCTTAGACAAATTTGATCTTTCCCCCTGAATTCAATTCAAATTGAGGCAAATGACCTGAAACAGACATCTTGGGCAGTCAGGGTCCTTCTAATCTCCACCTCAGTTTTCTTGTAGATACTTCATATGACTTTATTTATTCTGAATGGGTAATAATATTGCATAAAACCATATAGCTCCCTGCAGGCTCCCAAAAATTGTCCTGAGAATGAAAGATTACAGGGAACCTTCAAAGTGGATCCTGAATTACCTTCTGCAGTTCTAACCAGGGTGGTAAGAAATGTTCTCATTCCAAACAGCAGGAGACTAGCAATTATAAACTGCTTTCCAGGAAATACAGTTCTGAGGAATCTTTGCCATTGACACGATCTCCAATTTCTTACGTGAGCACACTAATTTTTAAGCTGACTCGGGCAGCATTCCCACCTGCTTTTCCTCCTGTTTGTCTTTCAAGAAGAAAGACTAAGCCCTTTTCAGGGTTTTAAAAGAGAGTGTTAGCCTGAGACAGTTCAGTGACAGAGACCCTAAAGAGTCCACTGAGATTCCCTGGGGCTCAGGAGGAGACACCCAGATTATGGAGAGGTAGAGAGTTCCAGACACAACTCCTGCGAGTTCCGAGGTGGCTGACTGCAGACCACAGTAGGTTTAGGAGCCACTGAACACTCTGGCTGCTCTGGAAGCCACTGCGAACTGGGAAACTCTTTCCATATTTGACAGGAGGCCCCACAGCACCTAAATCAAGGGTCTAGACATCCAAGAGTTAGGTTAAAGATGAGACATGCTAAGCTCTGTGGTAAAGATTCACAGCTTAATTTGAGATGCAGAGACAGTGAGCCAGATCTCATGCCCCAGAGTCAACAGCTATGCTGACTAAAAGCAGATCTGGTCCACGCTATTTCTTCTGAGACGTATGCTTTTTGCTTCTTGATTTTAAAGCACTTTCATTTTCCTCCATGATGCTTATATTATTTCTCATTTCTTGCTAATATATGTTCCACAAAACATTTGAGTAGGAAGCTCTAAAGAAGGAAGATCAATGCAGTTTCGTACTCTTTTTTTTCCCCAGTAACATCAAAGTAAGAATTTTGTGTTCCTGTAGTGGAAAAACATATTTTTGGAGGAACAGGTGGTAGGGTAGGGTAATGGGAGAGAAATGTGTGCAGTCACTGTATTTTTACTCCTGGTTTCATCTATATCTGAACACGTGTCCTACTTAAAAGCTTTCAACTACTAACCTGCTAAGGGATCATCCCTATGCTTTTCCCAGAAGTCTTCAAATTCCTTGCGGACCTCTCCATCAATTACAACTCCCGCTAGCTGCTCGTTATTTACTTTAATATAGTTGGCTTTCAAAACAAGCTCCAAGTCACAGCGTGCATCCTCACGGAAAGGTTTCCACCTCTGCATTACCACTCCATACACTGTGATGTCATCTCCTGGAGGTAACAACAAAAATTAGTAAAATAACATCTGACTTCAGATACGCAGATATGTCAGGTGTAATGCATAGTAACACAATAGAGATCCTGTGTTACAGTTAATAAGGCTAAAGAACCTCAACAACAAAAAGCAAACCTCCTGCAGTTACTGGAACTCTAAAACAAACATTAAGTAAATTGCTTATGTCTATGGTAGGAAGTTGCTATGCCTTTCTACTTAAGTTTAAGGTAAGTGAATTCTTAAAGGTATAATTTGTGGTAAGACTGTACACAGTCTTCTTTTAGTTAGATTTATTATTTAAAAAAAAATTAGTCAAAACTTATTTGACTCCTGGTAACTTTTGCGATGAATCCCAGAACCACTCATTAGCATTCTGGCCACGGTGTTCTTCTGAGAAAGAACAACCAGAAATTAATTTCTTGTGGGGATGTGCGTATCTGAGAATTTTTAGCCTATTCTTCATCCATCCTCCTGCCAATCAGCTTCCTTTCTGAATGCCAAGTAGCTTTTTCCACCTGCAGCACTCCTTAGCTAGGAGGTGACGTTACCCAGCTCTCCAAACCTACAGAGGTGCACCACACACTCTGTGATGGTGTGGACCAATGTCCTCAAGAGGTTTGGTGTTCCCACACTAAACAAGATTTAATATACTTTCTGTATGTCACAACACATTACTTATTGAAACTGATCCATCAAACAGTCAAGGTGTAACACGGTGAGGTATGGCATTTTTAGAATAGTCTTCAACTGCCATGGTAACATCCAAGCTGAAACAGCAACGTGTCACGAACATGTCGCAGTCAACAAGCCCGCAGCACTGACAGCCTGCTTGGTAAAGATTCATCTCAAATGGAAAAATAAAAATGCTCCTGGTACAAGCACATGCGATATATGCTGTATCCTCACCAGACTTGCAGCTGTCCACTAAGTCATCTTCCAGAACAATGACCATACACCGAGGGATGCTTCCAACAGACAGCCTTTGAACCTACGAGAGAGGAAGGAAACGCACTTGAGAACAGCACCTTTCAAAAGCCATTTAGAGCTGCTCTGGCTTAAGAACCTGCATTCCTTTCCTGGAACCGAGACCAGTCCTCGCTTTTCCTCACAGAACTTACACAGTAAGCATGCCACTGCTGCCGCGAACTTAACAATGCAAGTTTAATGCTGATATTAATGGAAATGGGTGTAGGTATTAAATCAGCTGAAGGTGCTCAGTCCTGGGAGGTGCTGTGTGATTTCAATAACTTGTTGAAGAAAGCTCTCTCAAAGGGGTGAGTTGAGTGAGATGATTTTTTTTTTTAATAATTTGAGATATTTTTAGATACTTCTTCAAGATGCGAAGTTTACTTTGGGTACTGATGCATGTCCATAGGTTAGATAACTCTTCGCTGAAGTACATACTGAAAGACTATTCTCCATTTTCTTCTGGTATTTAACTGTAATTTGACAGGTTGAGATGTAAGTTTACACCTAGGTATCAAGGCTTTAATTAACAACAAGAAAAAACAAATCACACACAACCAGACAAATATACATTGACAAATGTGCCAGTAACTCCTGTAATTCTTGTTCTTTTCTCCAGGGCAAAGCCTATGCAAGTTTGTCACAGTCTATTTCTAACCAGCAATCTTTCACAGAACGGCAGGGGCTGGAAGGGACATCTGAAGATCATCTAGTCCAATGCCCAACACTTTGCATTCACACCTTAGGCTTGCAACAGTTTTTAGAATATCCACTGCACAAGGACAACAATTGGGAGTACCTTTTCATTCTGCAGCACAGGTCAGACATGCGAGAATTCTAGTTTTATTCACCTTCTATTGCCTAGGAAGGTTAATTCAGCCCTGTGTATTATCTAAATGGCCACAGGGAGTTCACAATCACTGTCAGTACTGGCGGCACATACACAGGTACTTGCAGAGCTCAGTAGGAAACACAACTGAAATTTGTTTCTGGTTTAACTTTACTGTGTTTAATAAGCTCATGCTGCTGAAAATCCTTCCCATCATAGAGATCTGTGTGTCACACAGTAAAACAAAGTGTTAGAGAAACTATATGTCAGAAACAATCATTATACGAACATGCAACATTTCCTAGAAAAAGTTTTATTCCCTGACGGTTTTTTGCTATTATGAACTTTGAAGAGCTTCAATTCCAATTTCATACATTTCTGCTTTAATATACTTTGTGACCAGACTGGCACCACTGTCCTCTTAAATTATAAGATCAAAACCCCAAAGATATCTTAATTCTTTTTGTACTTGTGACTTCTCTACCTTAATGTCTTCCTGTTTTCTCCATGATTTGTTTATGTGCATTTTTTTTTACCTGTTCCTGAATTTTAATTTCTTGATAGTCTCTGCAGCAGGTAGAAGAGGTTGTTCCAGAGAGACACGTGAACTTGGTGGAGTTGCAGCCTTCTTCATTACGACAGGCTGACGGGCGGCAGAATGCATAGTACTGTTCAAAGTCAGCCTTGACGACAAACACGTGCTTGCACTTATTGCAGATATAATTTCGTTCAAACTCCAAAACTTTCACCGAACTGGTACGTATGACAGTCCCGGTAACAGACAAAAAGTGACCCACATCCCTGCTTTTAGGAATGTGCTCTCGAGTCAGCTCTGGGCAAACAGGCAAACCTGTTAAACAAAAACATGTGCAGCATAAGGCTCTGCATGTAAAACATGGACTTAGAATGCAGTTAAACACAAAGACTAGAAAAAATGCCAGACATAGTCATAGAATCACAGAGTTGCCTAGATTGGAAAAGACTTTTAAGGCCACTGAGTCCAGCCATTAACTAACAAGTCCTCAGTTAAACCATATCCCTAAGCACTTTGTCTACACAGCTCTTAAATACCTCCAGGGATAGGAACTCCACCACTGTCCTGGGCAACCTGTTCCAGTGCCTGGTAGCCCTTTCCGTAAAGAAATTCTTCCTAATACCCCACCTAAACTTCCATTGGCGCAACTTGAGGCCATTTCCTCTCATCTTATCGCTTATTATTTGGTTGAACAGATCGATCCTCACCTTGCTACAACCTCCTTTCAGGTAGTTGTAGCGAGCAATAAGGCCTCCCCTCAATCTCCTCTTCTCCAGGCTCAACAACCCCGGTTCCCTCAGCTGCTCCTCACAGGAATTGTTCCTGAGACCCTTCACCAGCCTTGTTGCCCTTGTCTGGACACGCTCCAGCACCTCAATGTCTTTCTTGACAGGCCCAAAACTGAACATGGTAACAAATTAACATACATATTAACAGTAGCCACTGTGATTACTGTGTCATAAACATGATTCAACAATTCATCTCTTGTACCATAAATCTGATTCAGTGGCCTCTGAGAGTGAACATCACCAGATCCTGAGCACTAACTGAAAATGTTGCCGTTTTGCTCTCCTGCTCTTGCCAAGGGCTGAATAGTCACGAACAGTTCCCATTCATGAAAGTAGATCCCAGTGTTCTCAGATCCATTTATTAATTTAAATGGTCTTTTGGCAAATGTCATTAATTCCACAGCTGGCTTATCTGCATTACAAAATTTTAGTTATGCCTCTTCATTGTGGTTCAACATTATTCCCACAGTTAAGCAAGCGTAACTCCTAATTTTGTGTGAATTCTCAAGTCTAAGCAAATCTAAAATTCATAGTCTGTGAACATTTGACCTTGAATACACAGTGCACAGCTCAAGCACATCAAGCACAAGGAAGATGGTGTAAAAACAATATAAAGGGATCACAAAAACAAAGCAAATTCACTTGTACGTTCAAAGGAACAGTGAGGGAACATTTTTGTGGCACTTGCTCTCACTTAATTCCACACCAACAGCCAGTTCTATGGTGTGTGCTGATCTCGCCGCAGCGCTCACCCCTGCGACCGCCACTTGGCACCTCAGCAGCTGAAATCCTCGGGAAGATTAATCTACCTCAACAGCCTACAAAGTCTTTACAAAAATAAATGGTCTCTGAAATGCACACCTGAGGCCAGCATCAACACATTGCCTCTTCGGAAGTTAGCACAGGAGCTACAAGACACCAGTTATTATCATCTTAAAAAGAAACT
This sequence comes from Trogon surrucura, assembly GCA_020746105.1. Taxonomy (NCBI): domain Eukaryota; kingdom Metazoa; phylum Chordata; class Aves; order Trogoniformes; family Trogonidae; genus Trogon; species Trogon surrucura. The sequence goes on from CM036618.1 coordinate 56,852,766, forward strand.
ACTCGCCCTTAGAATAATTTCTTAACTTTACTTCCCAAATAGAGCTAGCAAATAGCTTATAATTCTGCTGGAAAATTATGTTTCTAAGGGGACCAAAACTGTTTGTGCATTTAGGTCAAATCTTCTTAGCAGCTTTAGCTGTTAAAAAAAAAGACATCATATATTTATTTCAGTGTTTTAAACCCAAATGCTTTTAAGCAAAGTGTTTGACCTTTTGCTTTTGTTTAAAGAAAATATTTTAAAATATTAAGCTAATTTTAAAAGGTAAAAGAATAAAGTAAAAAAAAAAAGTAGAAAGGAAATAAATAATCTGGAAAAGAAATAAAAGGAAATAAATAATTTGGAAAAGAAATACAGTATTATGTAGAACTGCAAACAAATGTTTCTAGTTGTCTGTAACAAAGCCATTTAGGTGTTCTACCAAACCTGTTGGAAATTCTTTCTCTTCCACGGGTTTACACTTCTGTTCAGTTCAGGAAAAAAAATATAAAAAAAATATAAAATCAATTATTTTTACAGCTGTTTTGGCATCTCTTTTTTTCCGAGCTCGGAATTGGTGCAGCTCAACAACCTTTGCAAAATATAACACATCCTACACGAGAGAGAGCTGCAGCACTGTTGTCAGGATATATAATATCATCATCTCTGTGAATATTGAAGAGACAAGAGTCAAGACCAGGCAAAAAAAAAAAAAAAAGAGCCTTCATTCTGATCATATCAGACTGCTTGACAAACTCTTTGACTGAGTATGTACCTCTCTGAATCAGTTTTACCGTATTATCAACATGTAAAACTGAACTACTAGGAGTGGGTTGGCCACTTCCAGCACAGCGGTGCTCAGGCTAACGGTAAGTCAGGAAAATTCTTTTACTTAATTTGTAGCAAAATGAGAAGTTACACAAATTCCTACAATGCTAAAATTCAGATAAAAGAACTTAATCTTCTTCTTTCTCCAGTGAACCTGGGGTAATCGTTGATTAATAATGACTGCACATTCACACTCTCCAAATCCTTCTTGGGACTCCTAGGTGCCCTGCCCGTACCACTCTGAGCGCGCTAAGACCGCACGCTTGTACCCAGCACAAGCAAAACCACTTTTCCTCACTTCAGCCCTAGGCCAACACCCGGATCCCCTCGGCCAACACCCGGATCCCCTCGGCCCCACTCCAGGCAGCTGCTGCTGCTCCCGCTGAGAAGAGCGTGCTGCCGCCTCCTCCTTGCTCCTGCTGGACGCAGGGGTGGGAAGCCGCACTCCAAGACGAGAATCCTGAAAGTAATCAGAACCCAGTATCTGCTGAAAAGGGCAATGGTACCATGGGGGAATACGGGTGGAAAAAAGCCTGCAGATCATTTAGTTTATTGGGTTTTGTATCTTCAGTAGCCATCCTTTCGTTGGTACAGAACATAAACCAAACTACACAGACAGATGTTCTTTTGATCCAGCTGGACCATGCGAGGATAACCACCTCTTGTTCTTCTTCAATTTCCCTCAAGTTTAGTGATGGAGTAATTTGTGAGCCTGATGAATACCTTCTTCCATCAATGATCAGTCAGGCTTGCTTTTGTCAGTTATTTGAACTATTTGACAAAACGTGGCTCATTTTGCCTGACGTTGATTAGCGAATATTCAGACAAAACTCCACTGTGTGAGGAATGGTCAGCTCCAGCAACAGGCTGATAATACGAGCAGGACTTAAAGACGCAGCTACTCATATGGCAAACATCTGCCACTTCCTCTGCTCCTTCCAGTATTTCCTTGTAGCCTACAAAATAATCATAGTTGGAGTAAAAATAATCCTGTTCTGATGCTGAAGCTCTGATGGAGGCAAATGCACTCACAGAAACGCATCCTGTAACACTGGGGAAAAAAGTTTTAATTCACTCCCAATTTTATAGGTACAGGGAGAAGCCAGATATCTCAAATTTTAGCAAAATACAGAGGCCATCCTTTTACACCACATATCAGAGGTTGTACACAAACTCCGTAACACCTAAACAGGTAGCAAGCCATTTTGGGTGTTGTTTTTGTTTGGGTTTTTTTCCCCTAAAAACCTTGACAAAATAGCATTATGGGAGCCACGGGCTAATTGTATTTCTGATGTATGTGTTCTAATGACAGTATTTTTAATAAATTTTACTTGGGAAGAACACATCTGTTTAACGACTGTGATTCATCCAAGTTCAAGCTGCCAAAAGACTCAGTGATGATAAACCACTCCAACATGGGGCACGGTGGAATGTCAAACCAGGACACGGGGAAACACAGCTCACAAGCTCTTGGCTTTGCAGACTAGACAGTTCCAAATAGTTACAATCAGAAATGACCATAAAGGACTGTACAACTGCCGGCCTCAGTTTCCCACAACTGGCAAACCAGGCATTTTAACCCCAGAACCTGCACTCCACACTTACCAGATCTCGAAGCTAGTAAAAAAAATCATAGTAGCAAGAAAATACGGCATATCAACTGATGGGAAAAAAAGGACAAAATCATCTGATAATGATTATGCCTTACAACTGTTCATTCCAATTTCATAATCAGTAATTTTATAACAATTAAGCAAGCATAAAATTCAACAATTTCAGACAAGGCAACTCAAAATTTAGACTCTGTGTCTTCTGGGAGATGGCTGGAGCCAATAAAGACCATGAGCCAAATGACACGGTAAGGAAGCCAACTTGAAAGAAAATCTATGAAATGCATGTCTTCACACAATCATAGAATGGTTTGGCTTGGAAAGGACCTTAAAGACCATCTAGTTCCATCCTTGTTGCCATGGGCAGGGACACCTCCTACTAGCCCAGGTTACTCAAAGCCCCATCCAGCCTGGCCTTGAGAGCTTCCAGGGAGGGGGCTTCCACAACTTCCCTGTGCCTTCCCTGTTCTGGTGCCTCACCATCCTCACAGAAATTCTTTTCTTTCTAGAAAAATCTTCTCCTAAAATTTCTTCTATTTTTTTCTTCTTTAGACCTTCTGGCTAATAAGAGAAATAACATGAGACCAAATGCTGATCTGATAGGAATTTTTCTCCCAGGAAGGCTTTGGTATAAGTCCCGACCCAGTCACAAACGCCAACCACTGCACTCCTGCCATCAGGGACAGCCCCAGCTTTTTCTCCAGGTCGGTCTACACAACTCTATGTGTTTGCACGTGGTCTTTTCCATTTAACAAACACCAGCTGTCACATGCCGAGCTTTCAGGACGATGACTCAGGTTCACTGATTCCCAGACCAGGATTAAGGTGACTCATATCAAAGATCCCAACACCAGTTTTATTTATCAATCACCTAACAACGATGTATTTCAATAGTCCACTTAGCACAATCAACACGCCTCACAACAACGAGCTATTAGCAAGTAAAAGAAACCGGCCTTCCCATAGTTAGCCTTTTGTTAAAGCTAGAATGAGAGAGAAAGAAAGTGATACAAAAAGAAAAGATCACCACCCTTGGATCCAGCAAGGCCCATCTTCTAGCGGTGGGCGAAAAGCGCCCAACTGCCCAAGGTGAGCACCTTTTATACAGTCAGGTTTCCATCACATCATATTTTTTAGCCCCCGTGGAAAATTACCGGGAACCCTCTGGGGGATGGTAAGGGCTTCTGAGTGGGGGGGGTTACCCCTCCCTCTCCCGGCTTCTTACAGCCACAGCTCCAAGCCCTGTCTGCCCCCACAGCTCCACTGGTGCAGGGTTGGGCAGGGGGCTCAGCAAAGTGCTGAGTCACCCCCGCACCGACACAGACAGGGGACAGGCAGGCGCCTCTGGCTTGTTTGGGTTCAGAGAAGACCCAGACTGTTCAAGACACTTGTTTATTCCCTCACACGAGCCAAGAATTAACCTTGTTCCTTCCCACGACACCCCAATACTTTGTGACAGCGAAAGGAAATCTGGTAGCTCTGACTGCAGGAGGTCCTCGGGGCACTCACCCGAGATCCTGGCGTGGAGGTTCTGCTTCATGCTGAGCGGCGGAGAGGCCGGGGCAGCGGCCTGCAGGGCCGACAGGGCAGCCCGCCTCAGCGCGCCGTCGAAAACGGGGAGGACCTCACTGGGGAAGGCGTTGAAGTACTCCCCGATCTCCATGTTGGCCTCGAAGAGCGTCAAGGCGTCGACGACGACGGGGTAGTGCGCCTCCTCGTCGGCCTCGCGCAGGATGCCCAGGATGTCCTCCCGGTGGTGCTCCAGCACGTAGGACTCGAACACCTGCCCCACCAGGTTCACCTGCTCCGCGCTCAGAGACATGGCGGGACGGCAGCCCCGGGCAGGGGGAAATGGTCACGCACGCCAGGCCAGGTTTGCCCGTGAGGTCACGCACCGAGCGAGGAACTTTGTATTTTTCACTGCGGGGGAGGAAAACAAAAATAAATAAATAAACGAGTCCCTGACGGAGCCAGCCGCGAGGCAGGAGGGGCCGGCGCGAGAGCGCCGCGTTATCTGAGCCGCTGCCGCTGTCGCCTCCACGCACGACCGGCTCCCGCCAACCACCCGCCCCGCCCCGCACGGCTCCCGGCAGCCAATCAGCTCCGCCCCATCTCCCAGCAGCCAATCAGCCCTGCCCCACCTCCCGTCAATCACTCGGTCTGTTCGTCACCTCGCGGCGCCGAGGTCCTCACGCCCGCCCGCCGGGGGAGGGCTCTCCTCTCCGGTAATGCCGGAAAGTGAAGCCGCCTGGCGGCCCGCTCCCTCGCTCGGTGGGGAGAGGGAGGAGAGACATCAGCGGCTTGTCCCGCCTGGCAGCGCGGAGCCAGACCTGTCGTTTCCGGCCCGGCCGCCGCCAGTCACGGCAGGATTCGAACGCGGCGCGGGCGGGCGGGCGCCGTGAGGGAGGCGGGGCCGGGCCGGGCCCGGCCCGCCGCGCGCTACCTCTGCCGCCCGCCTGTGCAGCGCCGCCGCGCCCCGTCCCGTCCCGGCTCCGGGCAGCGCAGGCCGCGGGTGCGCTCCCAGCGCCCGCACCGGCGGCACCTCCCCGGTGCCCGCCGGGCGGAGGCGGCCAGCGCTCCGCCACCGCCGCGCTCTCACTGGGTACCTGCAGCACGGATCGCCGCCGCCCGGCCGGCCGCCTTCCCGCCGCGCGGAGACACGGGCCGCAGCTCCCTCACCCGGCGGGAGGAGAAGCGGCTCCGCCCCCGCCCCCTCCGCGCCGCTCCACGACCGGGCCCGGCGGCCTCCGAGCGCGGCGGTGAGGCGGGGGGCGGCCGCCGAGCCTCCAGCCCGCGGGCCGGGCTCGGGCCCCAGCGAGGGGCGTGGGGGGGCGGGATCGCTTCCCTCCGGTGCCTCCGCGGGGCGCCAGGAGCCGGTGCGAGGCGGAGGCAGAGGTGGTGGGGGGGAACCCGCTGCTTACGGAAGAGCCCCCTGATGTGTCCTTGAATATCTTTTTCATATAACCAAGTCTGATAATATCACACAGAAAAACTTCCAAGTGTTTGAAGGATTTTTAAACTTCTCTATTGAGCTGTTCCCTCCCAGGAGCTCCCGTTGCTGGTTTGTATCAATGGTGAATTGTTGATATGCAATCAAAATAAGAGTCACTGCCCCTGTAAGGTGTTAACCAAAAAGGGGACCATCCGGTCACGTATCAGAACTGTGCCAGTAGTACTACAATAAAAATGGATAAGAAGAAATGCTCAAAACTTGTATTTTAATGTGTCCTTAATACATAGAGTTTGTGGTAGGGAAAATCAATGCTTTTCAAACCCCAAAACATCCTTTAAATCCCTTATTTTCTGCTTATGATGTGTATGGCCTCAGTATGTAAAGTAACTGCCTTACCTGCCTTAATTAAGATAATTAATTTGAACGTCTAACTTTTTTTTTTTTCCCTAATCATATTTAAGTATGTGATCTTAATGATTAAGAAAGCTACAGTGGTTACTTCGCCTCTGTTAACTCTATACGAGTTGATCCAGGGAGGAACATTCAGCCAGCAGAGAAGGGAAGTGCCTCGGAATATTTGGGCACAAGCTTCTTAGGCGGAACCTAAGTGCTTAGCTGAGTAATGAAGAATTGTTTACTCAACAAGAAGTCATAAAAAAATACATTATGCCCATTTGAAAATGCACAAGGTAGCCCCTTTTGAAATCATGGTGCAGCATGGGATAAGAGAATGTAATTGTCTCAAAGAAGTGGATGGAGACAGCGCCAGCAGTTACCAGCCTGAAATATTGTTTTGTCCTGTGCTCAGAATGCTTCCCTAGCTTGTCCCTGCTTTCCTCTTTGAATGGCTCTCTTACGTAAGTCATACTACTATTTTCACTTTGAGTTCACTTTTGACAATCTTGCGTGGTTATGAAGAAAAAAAACAAAGACTAAAAACTTCTCTGTTTTTCAGTTTTAGAGAATATAGCGTGTGCCAGCTAGGAGTGGCTGGGACATGTCCTGCTCCAGCGCACAACTGGGATGGTGCCGGCAAGGCTGTGCCAATGCCCAGAAGGGCCAGTGGGTCCCACGAGTCAGGTAAAGATTTAGACTAAGCAGTGTGAATGTGGTTGAACGTTCACGTGACCGCAAAACTCGGGCTTCAGCCCATGCCCTAAGGCATGTCTGTTGCCCACTGTGACTGAGGCTGCCCACGGCGGTGACGGCCCAAGGTGTGCTGTGCTCACTCCCCTGTGTGCCCGGTCACTGTGCTGACGAGTTACAGCTGAAGTTACATGGATGTAGTTCCAGGTGAAGACTCAGATGCTTTTCTGTTTGTCTCATAAGGTTGAACATGGAATGCCTGTTGATTTCCAAGAGTAGTCGCTGTCATAATGAAACCAGATTTTGGTAGTCATTATTGAATTATGCTTTTATTTTCTTAAGCTTGGTTCTTCTTGTTCCCTAGCAACATTGCTATCAGTGCTGCTGGACTCAGCTGCTGCTCCTTGTGTTCATCCAGCTGTTGAGTGCGACCAGGCCCCCGAACCATGCTTAACTTTGAAAATAACTGAGTTGCCTTAGTGGCAGGCAATTAATTATAAACTCACCCTTAAGATGTTGCAGGACTCAAAGATGGATCATAGTTCACCTCATAGATCCCATTGTTAACCTGGGAACTTGCAGAGCAATTTGTGCAGTCAGCAAAGCTTGAGTTGTCTAAATGTGTACGTGCTTGAAAATGATAAATGCTAACACAGTTATGCAATAGAAGAGCCCAATGTTGAGCTCAGCCAGTAACAAGTTGTACTATAAGAGAAATGGAGTTCAGCAGTCGGTCAAGCTGAAGAGGGAAAGTTCAATTTCTGCTTGCCTGCCTGGTTTTGTTACACGATCCCAGTACTGTCCACAGGTACTTCCAATTACTGTAGCGTGTCTAAAGAAGTGACTGTGTATTTATATGACCAAAATATACTGAGAAGTAAATTAGCTTTAGAACTGCAAGCTGATTTCTGTATATAATTGCACATGGAAGTAAGTTGTATTTCCATTTAAATGTTTTGGTACGGAACGTATACATAGATGAAACCAATATAATGCTTAACACCTAAAAGTAGCTAAATAACAGTACTAGGTACCAGAGTTTTACCTTCATTATAGTATAGAAAGGTTTAGCATTTGCCTAGGAACAATAGTAACAGTACTGTATTGGACTATATTCAACATACCAGGAAAAAAGCAACACAGCTCCCAGTTTGCATCTTTCAGAGCTGTTATATTTTTTGCATAAGTTGGTTAAAAAAAGTTACAAACCAAAACAATAGACTAGAGTTCCTCACACCTAAATTTAGGCAATGGAGGCACTTATATTTCTGTTGCTTTACGGTTCTTATGCAGCCAAGAGAGAGAAGTGGGCTGATTCACCCTTGAAGTTGCCTGTGGACTCCAGAGAAGTTTGATCACCGTTTTCTTAGGTGACGTGACTCAGTCTTTTTCCTTCTAAGGAAAGTAAATTACAGCAAAAGAGGAAAACTTCAGAGAGTCTAATTTTCTCAATGCCAAATTAGTGAAATTTACCTGTGGATAGCATGGGGATCATATAGCAAAATTCACATGTAACTTAAAATAAACCTTAAGCAAGCAAGAGATTGCTCTGATACCATGAAAAGGTCTGATTTTTAATGAGTCAAGTCTCCTGATATTCATTAGGATTCCCTTATGTCCTACAGTTTTTAAATAGAGTTTCAGAGTAAGACTTAAAACTGGAAAAAAAGTGAAGGACTACTAGTCAAAAAGTTAATGTTGGGATTTTCTAGCTATGGTTACTGGGATAGTGTATTTCTTAGCAATTTAAAGAAAGGGCATCATTTTTTTTCAGCTGCCCTACCAGAAAGGCAAGCACTGCACCACGGGCTGTAGTTCAGAATCCCTCCATGTCCATTTTTCCCCGAGGAGACTGCTGCTTTCAGTTTTGAAGTGCAACTCATCAAAGGAGATCCTTGTGGAAACAGTTTTCTAGTCTCAAAAAAACCAGTAAAGTTTAGTTCCAGAGACTACCTACAGCAGGTGCAAAAAAGATATATTCTGCTTTAAGAACGTAAACAAAGATTCTTGAGGCACTATATAAAACATTTAAGAAGAAAAGATAATAGTTATAGACTAAAAAAAAAAAAAAAGGTATTCTATATTCTCCAGTTTTGTAATACACAGATATTCTTACTCTTTAAAGTGATCAAAGATTACAAACCTAAGACATTTAATTTAAATGTGTACACATGAAACTACTCAAAACAGTTAGAAAAGAATCCAAGTTTTTTCTTCTGGAATAACAGATCATGAGAGAAACAGTCATTAAAATTTATTTAGACTATATTAGAATGTTTAGAATTCTATAATATTGATCTGACCCATGTAATTTATTGCTAGTACTTCTCAGAGGACAAGTATCTTCCTTGAAGTATCAGGTACATACAGTACACATATGCTGAAGTAACTGAAAAAATGCAAAAGGAAGGAGTCAAATGGACAAAGCAATTTCTATGCTGGCACTGATTGCAGCTTGGTTTTCAGTCATCCTGGGTTTTGCTTCTTCCAAGTATACCTTCTGGGTACAATTCCTGCTGCAGATAGAAAGCGACACAGTTCTCTGGCCATAATTCTTCCCTTTGCTATGAGATCATGGTGGAGGGGTCGGCTACAGCAGTTTTTTGCTAACCTGGCAAATCCACTGGCATTCAAACTCTTATACCAGAGGTAAACAAAGCAATCCAGACCCAAGGGCTGAACCCGGCCCTGCGACTGATTATTTTGATGGTGTTCTGAGGAAACGTAGGAATCTTCTGCATTTTGCCCCCTCTATTAAGTACACCCTGTTCTTTCTTCCAAAGGAAAACACAGTAGGGATCAAACCACTATATTCTTTATTGTTTGCTTTGACTTTTTATAGTTCTTTTTGAATAAAACTAAAGGGTCGGGGGAGTTAGTGACACTAGGGACTGATGACGAGATTTAATTGTCAGAGTGCAGAGAAGCGAGCTCCTGAGAGCCAACAGATTTTCCCATCGTTGTAAATAACACAACTTCAGAGTAATTCTGCACCTCCTAACTCAAAGCTGTCAGTTCAGCCAGGAAAGACTGCGTGCCTGTGTGAGAGCAGAGACTTTGCAGAACTCTCTGCACAACTGGACTCATGAAAATGCACTTGTAGCTTTTTTTCCAGAATACCAGATACTGCAATGATCAGGAACACAGTGGCATTGTGGAAACACAAGTTCCTGTATTAATCTCCAATGCTAGATATTAACTTTTTTTAGGAATACATTTTACAGAGTTTTACATTTTTACAGAGTTCTCAGTGCCATTTGATAGCATTTTTATACTAGTTTCTTCAGGTTGGTGTTGGGCTGTTGCTGTCTGGGTTTTGGTTTTTTTTTGTTTTTAAGAGACTGATTCATTAATGGAACAGCTGCTGACCGCAGCTGTATGATAACTGAATACTTCTTTACCTTCTTCTCTCTTTCAAAAGACAAATGCCTACTAGCAAAAACACCAGTGGGAATACTTTTTACTGAATAGGTAAATGCCAGTATTATCACCTTCCAATTACTGATCAGTGATTAATTCCATATGTAAAAATGTACAAAGGTACAAATGAAGTGGAGGATGGGAGAAAAAGGCTGAGCCCTTGCAAAGCATGCAAGAAAAAATACGCAACACTCACTTCAGAACATTATAACAAAATGAGCTAGTGTATTTTATTTTGGGTAACAGCCAAGAAATCTGACATTTTGCCCAATATGGCTTTCTTCTAAAATTAAAAAGTTGCATATACCTACAGTTGAGTCCCCCAGCTACAGAAAATCTGCTCTATACATCTTTAATCCACGATAGCATCACCAGAATACAGCTCTCAGTGGAGTTTTCAAGCTGAATTATAAGATAGAAGTTTTAAAATGTTCATTTAGAAGATTTTCTATTGTTTATATGAAAACATACAAATTTTTCATTTATACATATACTACATACAAAACTCATTGCAATTAGCAAGTATCTTCATCTGGGTATTTACCTTTGTGCATATAGCAAAAAAAGGGTCTGGTCAGGGCTTCAGATGAAATATTAAAGTCCAAGACCTTTGTATATGCTAACTAAGACCTTATTCAAATAACTCAAACATTTTTTTTCCTGCTTTTAAAAGAGATTCAGCTTAAAAATACATTCATAAAACAAAGAGACAATTTTCTCCCTGAGACTACCAGTGTGAGTTACTTTGTGGTAATCTTTGAATGAAAAAGTATACAAAAAGACAATAAGCTCTAGTTTTGTAAATGCTGCAGCAAATTTCTCAAGCGACACTGGCATCATAAATGGTGTAGACTGGAGAATCATGCTCACTAGCAGAGAAAACATTTTCATATATCGGTTTAAGAAGAAAAAAACTTTGATATAGACAAGGGAAGGTGATTAAGTTTTAATGAAAGATCTGTATCCATAGTATGTATAAATGGGAAAAAGTTAGGTGGTGTTTTTTTGTTGGTTTTGTTTTTTTTTCATTTCAGACATGAATTTTATCCAAAGATGGACTATATGCTCAAAATGTAGATTCTTGATTTATGCAGAGATACTTAATACAGTATTCTCAGTGTTTCAAGCATCTGTTTTGGTAATATTCATAACAGAAACGTAAATTGTGGGAACAGTTTCTGCTTAAATTCGGTGATGAAAAGTTTGATTATAACCAGATGGCAAAGCCTCACGAGCAACAGGTAAGGAGTCATCCCACCCTCCCCAATGAACAGCTCCTGGTTCGTGGCTGTTTTCATCCTCTGGTCAAAGTGACTCTGCTCTGAAGGTCAGCAGCTACACTCATTTTGATTCATTTCACATTATTCCTTTTAAATGTTAGAAAGAGACAGTTTTTAAACTGCTACCAAGTAACAGAATAGAACTGGGATGCATTAAGCACATCCTGCCCAAACTTGAGAGAGAGCAATATATACTTTTTCCTTTTACAATTTGAGTTGTATTTATAGTAACCATGCAATTATGTTATTTTTTGGGGAAGAGCCTTACCTGAAATCAAAGAAAACACATTTATAGGAAAAAGGGGGAAAGCATTATGTTTGTTCTACCAAAATTTATTATGTAGTAATTACAAAGTTTAAAGTTCTTCCATTTTAAATAAAAATAATAGTTATAATTACACACATTATATAGTAGTACCATGTCAAGTGATTCCAACAAATATAACATGAAATACAGTGCCGTTTCAAATCAGAAAGACAAATACTTTCTCATTCACAGTGTTTGACAAATTACAGGAAAGCTTGTTCACATGAGGGTTTACTTAAGGTCATGCTCTTATAAAAACAGTCCACATTACGCTGTGCCACAAAAACTAATCGTCTCTCAGAACGTGAAGTACCGGGCAAACCACTCCTGGCGTTGTGGATCTGGAGAAGCCACTGGTGAAGCATCACTCTGAGGAGGGCTAAATTCACAGAAAGGGGAAAAAAAACACAAAACAATTATCCCACAACTACAACAAAAAAAGTACAACTGTTAGGAGAGAAAAAAAGAAAAAAAAAAAGCGCAGAGAATATTCAGTAAAGAACACAGTCGGGTTTTCCATGGATTAGTTCTCAGTGTGCCTCAGGACATGGTTTAATGTCTCCCTACCGAATCTGTGATCATCCACTCCATTCGAGAGCATCAGCAGCACGAACAAGTCAGTTCAGAAGCCACATTACAGGGTGGGCAAATCATATTTTGGAAAATTTAATTTAAAACTTCAGAAACAGCTGCAGGTTTTCAGGAAGAATAAAAAGGGTTTTCTTGGAAAAGCGTGCCTGTAGAAGGTCCTCTTTTAGCATCCTTTTCCTGTGGTAAAGTTAATTTTCAAAAATATGATGCAAGCATCATATTTGTAGACGTGCTCACAAAGACTGGCAACTGAACAAATATACACACTATTTCAATACTTTACACCAATCACAAACATCACTTGCACTGCAGTTCATGCACACATTTAAAATATGCTAATGTATCAGGAAAAAAAGAAACTACTGCGCTTCTAACAAGATTTGTTTCCCCCTTGACCACTTAAAATTCTCACAAAATGAGCAAGAGAGAATAATTTCAATTTAATGACACAGTTAAGTTCCTTTACCACCAAAGATCAGTAATAAAATAATCTCTGCTGTATTACTGGATAATAAAGAGCACAATTTGGAATAGAAACCCCTGCATCACAGTCCACGAGTTCATGCACATGCACGTTACAGATACCTGAGCATGTTCATGCACATTGCATGCACAGGAGAAAATAAGCAACAGTATTTTTTTCATAAAAGGATTACTTTCTCAAGATAGATTGTTTTCCCTTGTCTATTTTCAATTTTACTGTTTGTTTCCTTTTATAATTAGCAGTGCCTAGGTACATGGTCTTTTGCATTAAACCAAAGGAGAGAATAAACAACCAACCATGGGGCCAGTAGCTAAACATCGCCTTAAGTTGCCGACTTAGAGGTACAAGATCAGCACCTACCAAATACAGAGCACAGCACTGCAGTGCGTTTAACGTGTAGGCACATAAAGCCAAAAGATTAAAATCCTGCCTCTCAAATGCCATTTTCAAGTTAGTCAATTCACTGTATTATTTGGCGAGAGAATTACTTGAGACTTTAATGCCGGGTTGGATATTACTGGAAGCTCAGCATTAAGCACCCAAGCCTGCACATTGCCTGTTGCTGTAGTAGGATTACTCCTATGAACCAATGGGATATAGGTGAGGAAAGGGGAAACACAGAACGTTCACGTAGCACAGAAAATAGTTTTCTTACATAAAAACCATTGTCACGTAATACTGAATAAAAGGAATTCTGTGCTAGTGTCAATTCCCAAGTGACAATTAGTAACTAACACAAACATTAAAAACAATTGTTCATATATGTAAACAATTGGAAGCACATGAATTCCATTAAAGTATCTGAAGAGGTTTTCAAAGTTCAAGACTTAGGGAAAAGTGAGAGAATACTCACATTTCAACAAGGGCTACGATAAAAAGGAATACTATAAAGAGGTTACAAATATAATGTAAAAATTGAAAATGCCACGAGAGTACTTGTACCTCTGAAAAGTTCATAAAGCAAATGGGATTCAGCTCAATACGGATGGAAAATTTTCCTGAGTTAAGCAGAAAAAAAAGATTGGTGAGGCAGTGCTCACCTCAAAAACGTCTTGGGCTCTTTGGGTGGCACTGGCTGTGGTAGTGGTTTGCTGCTGTTGAACTCAATATCGTGGATGGGTGAGTTGGGAATGGGGTCCAGGCGGTTAGGATGTCCATTGCCCACCACTCCGCTAGATTCCAGAGCACTTAGATTGGGGACACTCACAAACCTGTTTGTTGATTTATCGTTCTTCTTCTTTTGCTGCATTAAAAATAACAAATGTAAGGAAGGCTTCTTGCACCAGGACAGATGAGGAAATTTGCAAATCGAAAAGTCTTACTGATGGTGGGTTTGGGGTTTTTGTTGAAGGAGAGCAATTGGGACAGATCGGTGTGGGGTTTTTTTCAACTGTAATCTTAGTATTTGCTTTGAGCAGACCTGAACACTACAATGTTTCACAGAAAAATCAAATGTTTAATCAAGATGATTAAGTTACTAAGACTTAATGTAATAATCAGTTAGTATATTATATGAGATTTTCCAATATAATAACACTTTCCTCTGTTTAAGACATTGGAAATAGGAAGTCTTCCACAAAATTGTCATTTAGTCTTCCAAATCTTTCACGGTTAGTTAAATCTTTTCTTAAGATTAGTGAAACAGCTCTGCTGTCCACTGTAATTACAGCAAATTACAATGATGGAAAAAGTGAATCTCTCCAACAGGTTTCACCCCATCACTGAGGCACATTTTGGTCACTGGAACATGGAACCTAGAAAAGCAGCTACACTTAAAGCAATTACACCCTCATAGTTAGGAAGCATTACAGCAACGCTCATAAAAAGATAAACTAATAAAATATAAAAAGATTATAGCAAAGGAGTTAAGTTTCTTGCACAAGGAAAAGGCCAGGCTTCTAAGGCTAACACAGGTCCCACTTCTAGACACCAGATGGCACAACTGAACATTTTTCTTAATACTCCTGATAGTATTTCAAGGGAGTCAAAATACTGAAGAATTTTATTTTTATGTCACTAATTTACTTCCACAACACATCATACAAAGGAATCAGTATTTATTCTCTCTACTTCTGTAGATATTTTAATGTAGAAAGATGCTTTAAATAAATCTATAGCTTTTTTAATATAGCTATGTGACAGGATGCCATGTGTATTTACTTACTTCTACCAAATATTCCATGTCCACAATAAAATATTAATATTAAAAAAGCCTGATTTCCAAAAATAGGATTTTTGAATGAATGGATTCATTTATTTCATGAATTATGTATTATTTGAATATATAATAAATACTTTCATTCAATTACATATATGCAACCCTAACAAAGCAGCTAGGAGAAAAACCTCTTAGGGGCTTTCTGAAGTACACAAATTTGAACTAAATAAAGTGAAAGACAAGTGGAATCTCATGTTGTTTCTATATTGTATTTCCCAGGAGAATTCCCCTAGAAACAGAAGAGCTGCTCTATTTGAGGGTGGGCATGAGTTTAAACAGAGACATAGAGAGTCCTTTTGTTTGTACTTTCTTCCTTTAGCTCTCTGCTAGCTTTGCTTTCAGTGCCTGACCTCTCCAGGGTTGGAAGGTGCAAATGTTACTAATTATAGCCACACTGGTGAATGCGTTTGTCAATTAAAAAATACCCAACGATTTAACAGAAAGCTCTAATAGAAAAAAAAAAAAGGTTTTTTTAAGCATCACGGCGAAAGATCATTAGGTGCAAAGGATTAAACTAAGATGATCCAATACACTTCATTAGTTCTGCAGTAGCTGAAGGAGCAAGAAATAACATTATGGTGGAAGAAACAGTCTGGTAAAAGTAACCAACCATATGTAAAATATATCTGCAAGGTAATACATGCTGTAAAAATGGTGTGTTAAACACTGTAGTGAAATCTGTGTGCTTCACAGCTGGCTCATTTCTGGAAAATGTATGTTATCCACACAAATGCTTAGAAAAATACTAGAGTTTATGTCTTTCTGTAAGACAATCTATGCTTCTGAAGCAGTCAAATCTGCAGAGACAAAATTGTGTGTATTGTTTCCATGAAATTCATGCAAAGTATTAAGAAATTTCAGATGTAACAATCAATACTAATCAGATCCATTGCATAAATTAGAGATGCTGTAATACATACTGCAATGGCTGTCATCTTGCATTAATATGCAAAGCATTTAGCAACCCATAAATTTTGACTTCTTTTTGTAAAAAATAAAGGAGAATGAGATTTTCAGTTTCTTTGCAATTCATTCTCCAACAACACGGTACATGTTATTACACGTACTGTATAAAAAATAAAATAAAGTAACATAGTCCACAACTCATGAAATGAGGGATCAGAATGTTCTGGCATACAAGACAGTTTTAAAGTCTAAACAGTTTCAAGTGATAGAAGCATATTATAAAAATATATAAATTATCACTATGGAAATCTGATGTTGAAGTTCTCCCAAACACTTCAGATTTCACACAAATCATGAGCTTCTATACTTGATGGTTACATTTCACATCTTTATAAATGAGTGGTTCAGACAAACTTCCAAAATTTCCAAACAACCTCTTTCACATAAAACCAAAGCATTCAAATTGTATCTGGCAGCCCTGGTATTGTCTCTACTGGGCCCAAACTAAGTTCTTTTATGCAGTTATGCATAAATGTTGGGCATCTGTGGATAAGCTCGTGTGAACTGATGGACTCCTGGAAACCGTAGAATACTGACAATTCCTGAGTTTGTGCAGAAGTGGGAAATACACTGATCTGACGTGAAACTACAATAAGGCTTAGCTGAACAACACAACATGGTCTCAAATAACGGAGCCAGACCTCCTGTTAAATAACAGAGCCTCAACCTTGATCACTGAAGCTCTCGGGCATCTGAGCTGCTCATGTTGTGCCCCTTGGGTTCCCCTCTGCTTCAGAACCTTCCCGAGTTCTTCTGCTTCTACAGCTGGGACAAATCTCTTCCCTTTCCATGCAGGTGAAATAACCTACGGGTTATCACAAGGAGGAAGGAAATGTCAGAGGACTCATTCTTACTCCTGAGGTAGTGAAAAGAAACAGTATTAAGGTACCCTACCGCCATGTAGTCACATTCCTCATGAAGGAATGCTGCTGGCTTTTCAAGTGACAGGGAGGCTACTACACCAACTTGTACAGTAGCCTTCATTGGCTGCTATTGAGCAAGATGAAGAGAACTGGAAAAGGTTGCTACCAAAGTGTTTCCACTCATATTGGAGGTGACAATAACTGAGAAGACTAGAGACTGACTTCTGTCTCCTGCTACCCCCCCAGTCCAGACTTGGTTTGTTACTCCAGTTCTCCAGTATTACTCTGTCTTTCTCCATTCAGACTCATTCTATGCCCTGCTCTTCACAGAATCACAAAATGGTAGGGGTTGGAAGGGACTATGTTTAGGCTGAACGTCCTGTTTTCCAGTTTGTGACCACTGCCCCTTGTCCTGTCCATGGACACCACTGAGAAGAGTCTGGCCCCATCTTCACCTCATTAATGTTTACAAATATATCAAGGGTGAGTGTCACGAGGATGGAGCCAGGCTCTTCTCGGTGACAACCAATGATCGGACAAGGGGTAATGGGCTGAAACTGGAACTTCTTCTCAGTGAGGGTGACGGAACACTGGAATGGGCTGCCCAGGGAGGTTGTGGAGTCTCCTTCTCTGGAGACATTCAAGACCTGCCTGGACACGTTCCTGTGTAGCATAATCTAGGCATTCCTGCTCTGGCAGGGGGGATTGGACTTGATGATCTTTCGAGGTCCCTTCCAATCCCTAACATTCTGTGATTCTGTGATTCCTGACATCTGCCCTTTAGATATTTATAAGCACTGATGAGATCCCTCCTCAGGCTCTTCTTCTCCAAGCTAAACAGACCCAACTCTCTCAGCATTTCTGGTAGATACTCCCTACCCTTTATGGTAGATACTTCAGCCTCTCAATCATCTTAGTGGCCCTGTGCTGGACTATCTCCACTAGTTCCCTGTACTTCTTGAACTGGGGAGCCCAGACCTGGACACAGTATTCCAGATATGGCCTCATCCGGGCAGAGTAGAGGAGGAGGAGAACCTCCCTCGACCTGCTGGCCATACTCTTCCGGATGCACCCCAGGATGCCATTGGCCTTCTTGGCCACGAGGGTACGTTGTTGGCTCATGATCAGCCTCTTGTTTACCAGGACTCCCAGGTCCTTTTCCCCAGAGCTGCTTTCCAGCAGGTCAGTGCGCAACCTGTACCAATATATGGGCTTGTTCCTCCCGAGATGCAGTACTCTGCACTTGCCCTTATTGAATTTCATTAAGTTTCTTCCCACCCAACTCTCCAGCCCATCCAGGTCACACTGGATAGCAGCACAGCCTTCTGGTGTGTCAGCCACTGCACCCCGTTTTGTATCATCCATAAACTTACTCTGTCCTTTTGTCCAGGTCACTTACAAATATATTAAATAGGGCTGGACTCCCCCCCCCTTTTTACCCTTATTCCCTTCCTTCAGTGTCGCCTCTCCCTCTTGTCTTTCTAACACTTTTCCATTCTGAGCACCACCTGAAAAATGAAATTTCCCTTGCGCTTTTCAAAATAACCAAGAAAAATTGTGAAACTAAAACTGGTTACAGGTGTCACTGTTCTCTGTTATATGATACAGCCCTGCCCTCTGTTGCCTTTCTGTTGCTTTTCTGGTTTTTTTTTCGCAGTTTTCCTTCTCAAAGGAACTGTGTTTTATGTCATGCATGTCTAGCAAACAAGGGCAACAATATCAGTGGATCTCTGAACAACACAAAAGAAACAAACCTACACAAAAATAAGCAGACAAATGGAAAACTATGTTCCTTGTTTTGAACATGTCTTTTAAGAGTGATATATGTATACACGCAGGCACACACATATACACATACATTTCTTTTTTTAATATATCCTAACTTTAGGTTTCTTTTTCTTAACTTTAGCAATGAAGTCCATGGAACATACCTTCACCAATGGATTAATAACACCAACATTAGGGCTTGCATTAAACATTTTGTTGTAGTTAGTCTCCCTGTTAACTAGCTCCAGCTGATAGAACTTTTTGTCCTCCTAAAAAGAAGAACAAATAGAAACTTCTTTTTATGCATTTTCAGTGAGTTAATGGCCAAATCTGCCTATAAAATGATCTCAAATAAATGTATGTTTACCTTTTTTAAGAAACTGGTAATTCTAAAAAACTGCATTTAAAATTTAATACGTTTTGTCTATTATTATATGTTATAATCTAAATAATTTCTATTTATGCGGTTCTGTTGCAGTTCTGTGCTCCCAAGAGTGAGCAGAGCCTAAAGGATTACGCACTGGGAAAGACTCAGTATAGTTAAACTGTGATCTCTAATTAACTTGAATTTGCTCATTACTCCTTGCTTCTGAATAAGGATCTAATCAGACTAATCTGAGTCAGGGTGTTCTGCTCTGAAGCTCAGTGGATCAGGAAATTGGTCTTAGAAATCTCACAGCAGAGACTATTTCTTATATGGTTTACATGGCTGGCTTATTCCAGGATTGGAGATAGGAGATGTCTGATCAAGGTCATACTGAAATATTTTTTTTAATAATGTATTACGATTGATTGTGCGGCGCTCTCTGTATCTAATTAGTTTTACTATTATGAGACACTGGAACCACAGGAATAATGCGTTGAAGAATATGAGTAACATGCTAGCAGGATTGGTTCTTTAAATACATTTCAAACACTTCGAATTAGATTAACTTTTGTATCTGTCAAGATATTAAACCAAGAGAGCATAAAAGTCTTACAATCAATTTCTTTATGAGTTGGTCCCGCTCTGCAATTAGGTCTTTCAGTTCTGAGATAAGTTGCAAGTCTTCTGGTCTTGATTCTCTGTTTTTATATTTTTCTTCCATTTCTTCTAAACTTTATAGGAAAGAAGAATACTCCCTTTAGCCTGATCCAGTGTTAAATGATGAGTGATTAGTCACATCTTTGATTAGTACAAAAGAGAGTTCAAGGAGTAAAAACAGAAGATGACTGTCTTATCACCCTGAAGTAAATTAATTTCTATGTTATCATTCAGCTTTAGGTAGTTCAAAACACAACCACCAAGAAAACTCAACAAAAAATATCAAAAACCAGCACAACAATAACCATAACCTTTGCTCCAGGAACTAATAATCTGGACAAAATTTTTTAAAAATTGTATCCTTCTTGTGTATGCAGCACTAGGTGTTTGCAAAAAAAGCCTCTAGGAAGTCAGGCTGAAAATAAGGCATTTGTACAGGAGAATTACAGAAGATATAGCTAAGATTGATTCTTATGTAAAATAAAGGGACTACATTGCATTATAGTTAACATTAAGGTAAATTTTTGAAGTTGGCAATTCACTTTCTTGACGAGGAAAACAAACTA
This sequence comes from Trogon surrucura, assembly GCA_020746105.1. Taxonomy (NCBI): domain Eukaryota; kingdom Metazoa; phylum Chordata; class Aves; order Trogoniformes; family Trogonidae; genus Trogon; species Trogon surrucura. The sequence continues at coordinate 56,872,708 of CM036618.1, forward strand.
TCATTGTTTTTGTAGATGGCTACTCTGAATGAAGATGCATGATACTGGAGAAACTGGATAGACAGACAAGGCTGGCACCATCTTCCTCAGTTCATGTAGAAAATACTGCAACAAAGATATCCAAGAACAGTGAAGACTAACAGGTAACTAATTCATCTCCACAAAAGCAACTTAGTATCATCAGAGATGAAATAGAGGAATGAGCTGCAAAAGAAAAGCAGTAACACTTGGATATTAGGATATCTGGGTTAAGAGATACGTAACAACTGATAAACATTAGAAAAAAATAGGAGGAAATTTGAAGTGCCTGGTGGGAAAGCATTAAAGGAGAGAAGTGAAATAAGCCAACTGAGAGAGGAATTGTACAAGTAACTGCATAAATATCCTTGTTTCTTCTTAACAAGTTTTGAAGACAGGACAATTTCAAATGGCTGTGTCTCTTTGAAACATCAATATAATCCTCATGAAGTTTAACAAGCTTAATGAAAAAAAAAATTTAAAAAACCCCCAAACAAGCCCCGAGAAAAATCTAGGAAGTTAAGGTGTTTAAGTCAGCTCAAACTTAATTCTACAGGAGGACACCTCGAAGTAGACAAGATTTCTCACTTTAGATGAATATCTTCCCTTCAGGAGCAGCTCTGTGATTTTCTACTTAGAGTTTCAACCGAAAAAAATGTTTCCTATTAAATTACATTTATAACCTTCAAATAACCTGTATAACCTAAGGAGATTATATAATGTATTTACATAAAACATTGTGAATGTGAATAACATGACTGTTTTTATTTGCAGAAAAGGCATTTGACTCAGCAGAACAGAAATATGCTCAGCTGGCCTAATTTCTGTGTATACATTTTATGCTGGGTTAAGCTATTGTATACAGAACCCCTTCGTACAGTACAGAGTTACACACAGCTGTCATTTTATTTTCAGATATTTCAAGGAACTGCTTTTTTTGTGTGTGTTTCAAAGAGATAAAATGTAATTTAAAGACTAGTTGTAGATCCTAATTATTGATACCCATTCTCAACTACTGTAAGACAGATTCTCCCTTTTATATTCACAAGGCCATGCTTTATGTGAGGCCAGACTTGGAAACAGTTACTTAAGAAATAGCTGCATAAAACTCTTCTGGGTTTGGGGTGTGGGGTTTGTTTTTTTTTTTAATCCCTTTTGACAGCTCCTTGCTTCAGTAAGTAGAGACACATAATACAGTGAAAGCCAGGTCAGGGCACCCCGGATACTGTTTACCAGTGGCTGCTTCCTCACAGCTAAGCGAGCAAGAACTAGGAGTAGAGGAACCAAGTAAATTCAGAAGATTTCAGGACACTGAAAAACCAACAACTTCATGGGAGAATTAAGTTAGGGTAAACAATCCTAAAACCCAGTTCTGGTGGCAGCTCATAGGCATGCTTCTCACACAAGATGAAGGCAGGAAACAGGAGGTACTTTTCACCTAATTTACTGAATGGCAAGTTCCCACAGTTATCAGGGCACAAGAGTGTGCATGTGGGCAATTACAAAAGAGTAGGAACTAGAATTTTATACCCATCTTATTCAAAGACAATTTCTAAGTGCTCATTATCAAGAATTAGATTTATTGTCTATCTTTGAAATTTACTTAAAAAAATTCTATCCTATAGTTGGAAGCATTTTTCTCTCTTTGCCATAAATCTATTGTGCTGCAAATACAAATCCCCCAGTGACAACTTTGCATCACGAAGCCCTCGGTGTACTGTGAAACCTCAGCCAGAAACCCTGACCAAAGGGGTTACATCTCAGAGATAAAAAATGAAGGCTGTGGAAGACAGGAAAACACCGACTAGACAACACACCACTACACCACTTCTGCCCAGAGGTGGTCTAACCCCAGGTGGCATTCTGACACACAGACACACTAAGTATTCTGTTGTTCTTACGCTCATATAATCCATTTCAGACACTAATTTTCCTTAGGTTGGCAAACCTGAAAATGTTCACGGCACTCGTGCTATAATCAGACTTCTTAATAGCAAATATTGTACTCTTGATAAACTTGAAGAAACTCCTGTGTTCTCAAAAAAGATGATTTAAAGAAGAAAACATCTGAAATAATGCTTTCTCCATTTTTTCTAAGATTTAATATTTTCCCTACTTGAAATTTTTTAGTCTCAAATCCCTACAATTTATCTCACTAAGTTTCTCTGAAGCATTATGAAGAATTATGTTGCCTAAAGAATGCAAGATTAGGCTCCATACTTAACTGAGGTTTTTGCAGAGATAAAAGTGTGCAGTATCTTTAGCAACTTATGGACACCAGAATAAAGTATTCACTCAAACGCAGCTACATACAGATTTTTTTAATGCAACAAAACTTACGAAATTTGTAAAGCTGAATTAATTTCCTTGAGCAGCTCTTGGGTCTTATTAAAATCTGCCAGCATGCTTTGTTTCTCTCTGATGTGATCTGCTGTCAAGACATCCAGCTCTTTCTCATGTTTCTTGCTTAAATCTTGCTCATGCATCCTGTTTAATTTATTTTTTGTTAAAAGAAGAGTTATTCTAAAATCAGAGTGGTTTGTTCATCATGATTTTCTGCCATGCTTCTAATGGCTTTTACACATATCAGACAACACAGAAGGAATTACTGATTCATCAAAACCCACTACTTACTGTCCACCAATCTTCCAGCTTATTTCATGGAAAATACATCTCCTTTAATGCTTTTTTAAATAAACAAACATATTTTTTAAAAAATCAAAAATAAGAAACAAAAAACCCACAAAAAAAAAAAACATTTGAGTAAAAGGTACTAAAATAGGCCAAAATGTATCACTGAAATGGAACTTAACTGTACAGTAATATTAACTAACTTTACCAGTAATGGACATAACTTCTTCTAAAGAAGTCAAAATGATACATAACATCACTTGATTAAGAAGCTAAATTAAAAGCTGCAAATGGTAGAATTTCTTGAGTAAAACAATACATGAAACAACGCACATTTGAGTTTAGAGTGGAAAAAATCATACCTGATCTGTTGGTTTGATTCACTGCGTATTCTAAGAACTTCTTTCCCTTTGAACTCTAATTCCTTGGTCAATGCACTTATATTTTCGTGAAGATGCAGAATCTCTTTGTCCAGTTCAGCTATATGATGGTCTCGGTGTCTCAGTTCATCTTGTAGATCTGATATTCGGCATAAAAATTCTTTCTCCTGTGATAGAAGTAGCAGCAGCACTGAGTATTTTACATTTGTCTCTCAAGAGCGCAACACTTGCGTTTGGAAGGTAACAGATGAGCAGAATTTTCCACTCAATAGATGACTTTTTTTCAGTTTTTGTTGCTGATATCAATTACAAATAAAACTGAGGTGTTTTTTTACTGTGTACAAGTACAAATAAAGAAGAAATCAAACTTATGCAGAACAATTTCCATTTGTGAGAAAATTTAAAACCTGGCATTGTCATTGCCTGTTAAAGTTTGTGCAGCTCATCACATTTTCCTTTTCCCCACGCGTACAACAAAACCCCAGATACCGCTAAGGACCAGGGGGCTGGATATTTAGCATTTTCTATCTGTTCCGCAAATGACAGACACTGGCTTTCCCTTTACAGCCCCATAAAACAGGACAAAATAGCTGAAGATATATGCCCTGCATCAACAGACATTATGATTCAGAAGTCATATATATATATATGGGTCATAAATATCCCACAGCAGAACACATGTTAAATAGTTTATATAATATTTATAATGTGTCCAATAAATCAATAAAAGTAATTCTTTTTGCATAAGAAATTCCAATGAAGTCAACATCTAGGAAACTCATCTGGAGCCCATCCCAATAATTTTGATAATTATTCTCCTCAGTTCTGAAGTTTGTAATAAATTCTACCTTTTTCCGAGTTTTCCATTTCCATCTGTTCTACTTCTTACAGTTTCACAACAATTAATGACCATAATGACCATATAGTTTGCATAGATAGAAAATTAGCAGATATTTTAAAATAGTTTTATGTGTACTGGTGTTTTGTGTCTTCTTGCATCCAGGAAATACAAACATATTCTAATGCACAATTTTTATAGGATATCTTTAAGAAAAGATCTTTAAAAATAACTCTCTACTTCCCTACAGAAAGACTGTATTAAAGATATGAGAAAACACAATTTGTCGCTCTGTTCTCAGTACAACTAAAGCTCGTGCTTAGCAGATCATTGTACTGAGGCGAAAAGTACAGGGCGTTTGGTTGGACTCAACACTTGCTCTTGTAATTCCATCGTTTTTTCCTGACATCTCCCTCAGGTGTCTCACTCTACGTTGAAACAACACATGACTGAAACCACATCCACCTAAATCCTGCGTGTTTTCCTTCACTGCTAGCAGCACGTTTTTTGCCTCAAGTGCTCACACTTTTAAACCAGGAAGGAAGAGAAAAAGGAAGGCTCGTCTTTGACTGGCTTTGTGTAAAGCCTACGTCCAACTAAACGAGTAGCATTCTCCTCCCAGGGCAATGCGGCGTGCTCCCAGGCGGCTGCACAATTCTGAGAGGACACAGTCTGCGAGCACAATTCCTGCCTCGATAGGGGAGCTGTTACTGAGTTTAGAATGAAGTTTGTTGAAGGCAGAAAAAGCTAAGCAAGGAAGCTTAGGCAAAGTGGTAAGGATGCATGATCTGCTGGTGCTGGCTGACTTTGAAGGACTACATGTTTGTCGTTTATTCACAAGAGCTCTTGCCTCCAGCTAAGAGAAAATGAATGTCAATTATGCGATTTTACAGTCAGTTGCCAGAATTGCCACCTACCTGTCGCCTGCCGAGTTCTATGCTTCTTTCAAGCTCCATTTTGGCAGCTACCAGTTCCTGCTGATGGTTGTGCCTCAGCTGGTCAATCGCTGCTGCGTGTTGATGATTTAGCTCTGAGCGCAAGGAAGCTAGTTACCATGGACAAAAAGAAAGGTTCATTTTGCAAACGTTTACATTAATTAACACTAACAGTCCAGCTACGCCATGTAGTGCTGCTGACCTAACGCACACTGTCCTGTCATTCTATTCCTGTTACTTCCTGTAATGTTCTTCATTGTGAAATTTGGTCACTTACTCCTTCCAAAAAAACTTAAGGGTAAGATTTTTCAAAAGTGAACAGCTTTGGGCTTAACTGTTAAAGCTTATATTGATTTTAAGAGCAACAGCTAGGTCAACATTGAATGACTCTGAGATACGCTGCAGTGTTATAACACACACACACATGTATACGTATATGTAAATGTATATTTGTATGAATAGAAGTAACGTTTTTGGACTCACTTGCAAATTTAAAATTAGCATACCTAACATAGCTTTGCCTTCATCCTCCAGCTCAAATCGTAGAGTCTGAAGTTCCTGTTCCATCTCCAATTTGAAACCTTCCATGGCTTGTTTATGTGTTTCTTTCAGTGCCTGAAGTTCTTCCGAGTGCTTCTGTTGTAAACGTTCTTCTAATTCCTATGTAATAAAAATTGACAAAATTTTTCTATACCAGCTTAGGGAATTTATGAAATATTAAACTGGCAAAAGAAAGCAGGCATCAGCATACTCTAGAAATTATGAAAAACGCACAAATATTGCTCATATTTTCCCCTCTCCACTATTATTTTTTGTCAGTGGCTAATAGACATTACGAAAAATCTGTTCTGCTCACATTTAGAAAAAAGAAGAAAAACAAGTCTTTGGCTCTATTTAGAATAGCAAGCAATATGATAAAGTGCAGATCCATAGATGGGTCTAGAGAGCCCACAGTACACATCTGGGGCTTTTTGCTCCCCACTGACACCCCTGTTGATTCCCTACTGAAGTGTATGAAGCACAGTGTTCCTGATGCACATCTTCTAGTTTGATTGCGAACAAAGGGAATTCACCTCGTGTGCTCCAAGACCAGTCTATGATGTGAACCAAAGTACATTAAGTGGGGACAATGGGAAATCATTTGCTAAGGTACACTCCAGATATGAACTTAAAAAAAGGCTGAAGACAGACCCCCTATTAAGTACCATGCATTGCCAAGATTTCCATTTTAAAGCTAGTTAAGGTTTTGGAAAAGCATCTTGGGTGTGACATTGTTCTGGACATGAAAATTATCTTGCAAGCTACAGAACATAGTTTAATCAATTTTTAAACATCAGAATATGAAAGACATTACAAAAGTAGTCAATTGACAGGTAATATCAGAAAACAAAAGCAAAATTTGGTAACTATAACGGAAAATACAGAGAAACCTATCCCAAATCAAAACTAGACTAAAATGTTATGGAAGACAATGTCAAAGTACTGTAAACAAATGTGTGTGTTGATAATAATTTTACATATATATATACACACCTATATATGCATATACTGGCTGAGTATAAACTAAGACATGAAACAATGCCAGTATTTGTAGATGATTTTCAATATGTCCTAATCAGATTTAAGTGGATAAAAGTGTTACTAGAAGACACCAGCTGAAAAGAAAATTTAGTGCTTATGCAGATACTTTTCTTTACTCGTTCCAGCTGTGTACATAAATTGCTAAAATGGCAACTTTCTCTATGTAATTAGGAATATCCATATGAACGTGCCTTTTGTTCTTGCTCTTTTGTTTCTTCCATGTTTTGAAAGGCAAGGATATGGGCTTCCTGAAGTGACTTATGCCTTTGCTGATGCTCCTCTTCTAATTCCTGGATCTCCTGGGTCAGCCTCTGCCGCTCCTGACTGAACTGGGCTTGTAGCTGTTGCAGAGAGCTCTGTGACTGGGAAAGCTGCATCTCCAGATTCTGCTTCAGTAGAGAGATCTAACCCACAACAGAACAGCAAAGATCCATTAGTCATTAACACTAACATCAACTCCGAAAAAACCCCACCACAACACAAAAACAAAAGCAGAAGACAATTGAAATTTTGAATGTTAACTAAAAGACAGACAAGCAATGTCATCCATCTAAATTTGTTGTTCATATCATTTCTCAGAGATATAATAATTACATTTATAATTACATTTAAATAGTTTTATAAAGGTTATCACACCTGTCAATTCATACAACGGCGCTACCTACAACACAATTTTTTCTTGGCCAAATTATCAAAATCTATTTCTAGTTTTGTACAGAGATCATGAAAAATGACACTATCGAGGTCTGAAATCCAACACTTAGTTGTTAAGATAAACTATTCATCAGGGGAACATCACGGCAATTCTGTAAGGAAAATCCTGAAGTTGATAGGTGAGGAGAGAGTATGACATCTAGATTGATTGACTTTTTTATCTTTTGATATGATAAGGTTCTGTCTTACTGGTAGTTTTTTCATTTAAAAAGAAATGGTAGCATACCACTCTACATCACAAATAAAATGTTACACTGGATGTATTTCCCCACACACAGTTTTTTTTTGTTAGCTCATTAATTTCTGCTGGTTTTCAAGATCTAAGGTCTAAGCAATCTAAGTCACAAATACTCATTTTCTTAGAAATACGTGATTTTACAAATTATGCTTTTTACCCAACAAGCATTTTAATATATCAGAGTACACTGTACTCCTTGAAAAAGCCCCATTTTCTTTTAATAATAATGTTATACTTTGCTCTTCACATCAGACAGTATCTTTTCAGACTGAAAATACTACACCTGTATTCCCTTTAGAGCCAAAGAAGAGAGAGAGACCCTCCAATTCTGGAAACAAGACTTAACCAAAAGAGAATTTTGCTATAGTGACTCAAAGGAAGTAAAAGTAAAATTGCCACGTGATAAAGAATTTGAAACAGTAAGGATACTTTTCAAGCCTCAGAGCATTACATAAAATTGTATTATAAATTAAAGTCTGATAGTGTCATTTGATTCAACGTATCTTAAAAGTAATTATGACAAATTAGTAACGACATTGCACATCAATTTATCTCCATTAAACCCCACCACTCCACAAAAAAATTAATAGCAGCATACCAAGGACAACTTGCAGCATGAACACTATTGTCAAACGTGTGGGGGTTTTTATTTTTATTTTCAGAAGGGCACAGCTTAAGCAGATTTGAAAGAAAAAAAGCTACACTTAAAGGAAAATTAGCGCTCAAACAAAACAAGCAAATTAATTTGAATGAAATGAGCATGGCTCGTTGCATTTCAAATTCACCAGGTCTTTGTGTCTGGGCTATGTATATATCCTGCCTTCTAAGTATACGTATCAACAATATTTTACTTCACATACCTTTGAGACATGTTAGCTACAATTGAAGAAGTCTAACAAATGCCTATACTACATTCTGTAATCTGAACTATACATGTAAAACCTTTTACCAAGTACATTAAATATAAATATCACATACAAGTTGTTACAATGTCAGACCACAGGTTTGTCTGATCTCCTGTTCTGCCTCCAGCAATGGCCAACCTGAGTCACCCAGGGAACACAAGGCCAAGGCATAAATGCAGGGATCTTGACTGAAGTCTACCAGAGTCAAGCAATCTTTCTCACACCCAAAGAGGTATTTTGGGGCAAATTAATGGAAGAAATATCAAATACAACCACTATCCGAATCCATAAAAGCTTTAAAGCTTACTTAAGTACCCACAATTTCCCGTGGCAAGTTCCATACGCACATGCCAATTTGACATGACGATCTTAAATACTTGTAATAGAAAGGTGTTAAAGTTCCCTTTTCATTTACTCTATTCTACTGATGTTTCTGTAGATCTCCATCATCCCCCTCCTTACACCCTTTTCCATACTAAACCATTTTGGCTTAATGAGTCACTGCTTGTATGAAAGCTATCTCATATCTATCATCACATTTCTCCCTTCTTTTGCCCCTTTTCTACTATTTCTTCTTAGGATTAGGAGACAAAAATAGCATAAGGTTTTTAAAGTGAGAGTAAATCCTAGTTTTACGTAGTTGTTTATATGGTTTCACATGTTATATTCCTTGTTTCTCTACTATATTCCTAATGTTTTATTCACTTTCACGACTGCTAAAGAGCACTGAAGCGATGTTTTCATGGCATTTTATATCATAGTACCCAAACCTGCTCTCTATTTCCAAAAGGTCAAGGTAAGGTTTACCATTTTACACAAGAAGTTAGAATTTTTTTTTTCTCAGTGTATCACTTCACATTTATCTACACTGAATTTCATCTGCCATTTTACTTCCAAGGCCCTTGGCTTTTTACAGCTATTCTGTAACGCTTGAGACAGTCTTTGTCCTTCCCATCCTGAATAACTTTTACAAGCTGCAAACTTTCCCACCCTACTTATTCATGAACAACCTGCAAAGGAAAGTATGTTGAACACCAATGTAACTCCATCGATGTGGTGTAACTGCCACTTCACTGTGGCAACACTATCTTTCAACCAGTTACTTACCTATCCTCCTCTTGTATCTTGGAGTTCTAGTTTCTTCAGAGCTCCAGAACTTCTCAGCCAACCTCTCCCAGCGTATCATGGCCAGGGCTGCCATGCTGGTCAGATAAACCAACAGTGCAACCACATATCCTGTTCTTTCTCTTCAACCCTGGAAACTCACTCCACTGTTGCAGTTAGTTTGCACCATGCAACTGCCAGCATGGCCAGCTCTGAATTTTCATCTGTGTACATCTATGCAACGTGCTATTGTCTTCCTTCTCCAAAAACCAAAATGATCTATTTTATCTAAATTCCCCTTTGATATACTCGCATTCCCATCTACGCTAATTCATCCTACGTGGACTATTGGGTCCTTCTCTCTTCCTGTAACTTCACACATACCTGCGTCCTGTTCTCACCTGTAAGCCTTGCTTTTATTTCCTTTTCCTCTGCCAGACTACACCTAGCAAAAACCAGACCCTGTCTGGACGTGTATTTCCCCCCTGAGCTTTTAGGCAACTTTTACACTTCTTTACATTACCTCTGCTCCTATCTAACCACGAGCTCTCAGGTTTGCTGGGGTTTTTGTTTGTTTGTTTCCCTGAGACCACTATTGTGACTTGGCTCTAGACCCTCTACTCCTCATCTTCCATCTGTCCCACACTCCAGTATCTCCCTCTCTTCTCCTCCTCTCCTTTATTCTGTTTCTTCTTCCTAACTCCATTTTCAATATCATATGAATGAGCAGTTAGGATTGTCTTAAGAGATTATTCAGTCCAATTCTTTGCACTAGGTGGGAACTCAATAGACAAATTCATGCTTAAAAATGTTGTATGAAAGAAATCTCACAATTTTCACTCAGATCCTCTTCCTCTGAGTGCCAGTGGCAGAAACACTGGGATACTGCATACTCTTACTTGTTCCTTTCACCGTGTTTCTGTCTCTCAGGGTTTCTCACCATTGCCCTGTCCTGTTCACCACAGCCATCAGGATGTACAATTCTAGGGGAGGGGTCTTCTCAGTCCTGCAGAACCTCAAGTACTTTAATCATCATACTCTAAAAAGCTTTTCGTGATAACATTCAAATGGAGTTGACTATGATATCTTAGCCAAAATTTATTAAGAACACATTTTTTATTAGGATGACATGGAAAAATGTATTTCTGGCTTGAGGTTAAATCTGTCTCTCATTTAAGTTCCTTCTCCAAATTTCAGTAATTCTCAGTATGTCATTTATAAACATTTTTTTGCATGGGCCAAGGGCAAAACAATTTTCTTTGCATTTCTTTCTTGGAAATGCAGAAAACATTTTAACTGAGATGACCAAGAGAAGTCTGACATTCTGACATCTGGCCAGGAAGCCATCTCAGAAGACATCAGGAATACCCTTCTCAGGAGCAGTCCAGACTTCCATCTGATTAAAGTGCCTGCAAAACCTCAGGCTGAAATAGGACAATGCCTGGAGATGTCTATTTGCATTAACAGACCACACAGAAAATAAAAGACAATGAGGATTAAATGATTCTAACTAGATTAGTCTGCCTTTCCAATAAAAAGATCTTTGTTGTTGTACATCAAATATTTTTGTACATTTTTGATGTTGTACATCAAATATTAAAAATTTGACAGTTATTTTCTGAAGAGGGTGTAATTTTAAACATTATTTTGATTATTCAGTACATATACTGATATCCTTAGTAGAGCATTTCTGAAAACATTTGTCACTCCCTTTGCATATCTTTGGAGTGTCCCTTCTATACTCTTGAACTGAGGATTCAAAAAAAACCATCTCTAAACACTATTCTCTGAACTTTCAGTACTTTTGTCCAAGATTTTCAGCACATTAAAAACATTGGTAAGAATTTTATAAATAAAAAGAAATAGAAAGAAAGAATATTTTGGCTGCAATTACGACTTGCACTGCAAAACTGCAAATTATAATACAGCATCAAATCTCATGCTTTGCAGAAAGCTCTGCAATACACATTTGCACTGCCCACAAGCTCGCTTGCTTTAACAATGACATAAAAATGCCGCTTATATTATGACCATGTATGTTGTGTTTGATGTCCAGTGATATATACATTTACACAGATGAATGGATGCATACATGTACACAAGCTTTTGCTAACTAGCAGCAAACGTTCTCCTCAAATATTACCATGTACTCTATTTCATAGGCTAAAGCTCTGAAGCAGTACTACAGGATACGCAGATTTATTAGTGCAAACATGCCCTGTTTACAAGCTGTAAGTGCAAATCACTTACATTGCTGATAGATTTATGCAAAGCTTCACCGAGACAGTGCCGCTATGAAGAAAAGATCACAGGAATAAAGGGAAACATTCAGAAATCAACTAAGTAAAAGAAAAAGGGATAAGGAAGGGAGAGTAAAACATAGAGCATTAATTATAATTTGATCAGGGAAAAATAAGTTGAAAACTATCTGGAAAAAAATAGGACTATGTTCCTTTGACTTAGTATATGAACTAGTGAACACAGAACAGAATGATGTATTTTCCTGTGTTAACATTTTGAACGTGCAAGACAGCATTATCTCTTCAACATAATGTTACTATATACTCATATATTAAGTAGCTGAACACTTCTGAAATTACCCAACAGTTTTCTCCTTCATGGCAAATAATTTTAGGAAGAAATCATTAAGTACAGCAATTTGCATTACATTAGAAAAGATGTTACATAAGGACTCAAGAACAGTCAGCTGTGTCTCTGAAATATTACAAGCATATTAAACACCTAATACTAAAGATAAATTTTCACAGCTAAAGGGCAGAAAATGAGTTATATTAAAATACTCTTTTCATTTTTCCTAAAATTCAGAACAAGATGGGCACATAAAAAAACCACTTCCTGGAAGTCTCCAGCAAAAAATGACTCAATGTTCCACTTACGCTAATTCTGATTGCTAATGAAAAGCAATAAATAAAACCACATTGCCATATAAATATTTTACATGAAATATTATTGATCATATAAATCGTATACATCATTCATATCTGTAAAAAAGCCTGTGTTTTTACATACATAGGAATGGTGTAGATATGCACACACACAGGCACACAACAGAGTCATCAGAAAAGAAGAGAGAAAAATTTCAAATCCAGCTTGACCAATCTTTCCTTTTGGCACAGGTCAGTCAAGAGGATGGCTTTCTCCAGGACAGAGCAGGTATTTTGACACCAGCTCAGAAACCTATAGTTAAGAACTTTCAGATAAAACTTTGATGAAACACAAGAAGAAAATATTATTCGTTCTCCTAAATCTACAAAAAGACACAACAGAAAAATAATTCTGGAAAATCCAAAATCATCTGTTACAAATAATTTTCTATGCAAGAGCATTACACTAGGAGGTATCACACTCCAGTGGACAAGACAATAGACTGGCATCGAACAGCTCTGATTCCAACCCTGGATTTTGACAGTGCCAATCTGATCAAATCCATCTATTTTTTCGGTGCTTCCTTTCCCACCTATCTGGTTTGTTTAGCGGGGAAACTGTTAAAATCAGGGATGATCTCTTGGTAAATAAACGTTCTGCTTCTAGAACGTTTGGAACTTATTTTGATGGACGTATTCTAAGCACCACTGTAGTACAACTAGGAAATATTTAAATTTTACATGGGAAGCAGAAGAGTTAATAATGTTCTACACTGAAAAGAAATTGCAAGTAAAAATAGTTTTGAGAAGCCTATTAAAAAGACCATTGAAAACAGTTGAGAGTTGCCTCCTGCTGCTTGCAGGACAACAGATTTCTTTCACAAAGAAACCAAGCAGACTTGCTCTGCTGTCAAACTGTTCTTGTAACAAGAAGTACTAAGATAGGCGAACCATTTTAATACGCCTGATTTCATCAAATTCAAAAGAGATCTGGAAAACAGATGGAATTAAAATGAACTTTTGGTGAAGGAACTCTACTTCCACACGTTGGAATTCAAGATTGTTGGCTTGTGACAGTACTGTGGGATGAGAAACCCTTGCTCAATTCTATTTGCAATCAGGCTTGACAAACGCAGGATGTCGAAATGAATTTGTTTATTGGAAGTATAGAACTTCTGAAAAAAAGGTGTCTTTATTTGGTATATATGTATTAGATATCCTGCTTTTACTTGGTTTTGCTGTCTCATTTTTCAGTAGAAGTACTGTCTTCTCCATGCTCAGCACATGCACAGCTAAGCCTCACATGTAACCAAGAGACATTCCTCATGACCCAGAGGAACAGCAAAGAGGCTGCTGCATCTTTAGAACTGATCACTGTGGGCTACGCAGCAGGACTGAAAAACCTCTCGGGCAATACATGGGGCAAGATTTGTATTCCTGTCTCTATTTCAACACCTCTCCTAAGAGAGTTGAGTTTTCAATTTAGCTGGGCCAATTTGTGTTGCAGTAAAGCATAGGCTTAGAAATCTAAAACTGTTCAAGCTCTGGCTTTGCTTACTCTAACGAACAGTTGCTCCTGTCTCTATCACGATGGCTGTCACAGGGGTCACAGGATCACCTGGTGATCAGACGGTGTCATTTTCCTCAGGAAGGAAATTTACTGTACCACTGACATTTTCACATTTCTAGTCTTTCCTGCAGGACATTAACTTATTGGATGTATGGAATTTCTCTCATTTCACTGTTTCTCTCTCATCTAAAAATCACTTGCAACCAGATTACCAAGGCTTGACACTGACTTTCAGCATCAGTCTTCATGCCACCCAGAGATCAGTTATGTAACATTTTCTCTCATTGATATTTCAACGTCAAATTTTGTCAAGATCTGACTTTAGTATACAGTTTACTGAATTGTCAAAATACTGCTGGCAACAGGAATTCTTGTGTGATACCCAAGACCCTAGCTGGGGAAAGTCTGACTTTATCTGTCGAGCCAATTCCAGGCACAAATACAAACTGGATTCAGAGTGCAATGAGAGTAGCCCTGAAGAGAAGGATTTGGAGGTGTTGACAGATGAGAAGCTCAACATGAGCCGGCAGTGCGCTCATGCAGCCCAGAAGGCCAACCGCATCCTGGGATGTATCAAGAGGAGTGTGGCCAGCAGATCGAGAGGTGATTCTCCCCCTTTACTCTGCTCTTGTGAGACCCCACCTCGAATACTGCATCCAGTTCTGGTGTCCCCACCATAAGAGGGACATAGAACTGTTGGAGCATGTTCAGAGGAGGGCCACAAAGATGATACAGAGACTAGAGCACCTCTGCTACAAGGACAGGCTGGGATTGTTCAGTCTTGAAAAGAGAAGACTTTGGGAAGACCTAATAGCTGCCTTCCAATACCTGAAGGGATCCTACAGGAAAGCTGGGTAGGGACTTTTTACAAGAGTGTCCACTGACAGGACAAGGGGACATTGATTTAAGTTAAAGGAAAACAGATTTAGATTGCATTTTCGGAAAAAATTCTTCAGTATGAGGATGGCAAAACTCTGGAATAAATTGTCCAGAGAAGTTGTGGCTGCCGCCTCCCTGGAGGTGTTCAAGGTCAGGTTGGACAGGGCCTTGAGTAGCCTGATCTAGTTGAGAGCCGTCCCTGCCCGTGACAGGGAGGTTGGATTAGGTGATCTCTAAGGTCGCTTCCAACCTAGGCCATTCTATGATTCTATGATTATCTGTTGTATCAAAGCAGATCTAGATTGCTGCGTAGCCTTTGCCTCATTTTAAGAATGACCTTCAACGGATGCTGCTAACCTTTCTCAAGAAGAAAACCTTTGTGCATCCATCAGAAACTAGTTTCCAAGATGACAACTGAAGAAGCTCAAGGGATCTTTGGCATAAATTCAGTTTACCCAGCTAATAACAACAACCACCACCCCAAAACTCTCCCTCGAGACATGTCTTTGGCTTGAAGAGGAAGACTGATTTGTCAGCAGATGCACTATCTTGGCTGCACAGTGCTCACGTGACAGATGACTCTGCAGAGATTTGGGAAGCAGCTGTTTCCTACTACAACGTTTTGTACTTGGCTTGAGGCTTGTGACATGCTAGAAACAGAAGAGCTCCATCAAAGTTTGCCCTCTCTGACTGGTAAGAAAAAGCAGCATTCAGAGCCCCCTTTCTCTCTCTCAAAATCCAACAGTTTTATACTGAGGAAAATGAAGTACATATAAGGCATTCTGAAATGTACAGCTATCTCTGGGATCTAACTGGTCCTGATTTCCTCCTGGTTGTGTAGCAACCCTGAGTGAAGGTGCTGTGTCGAGGCTATTACAAGGTGGGGTATGCAGCCCACTGCTTTCAAAAGATGGAGCTCTTCTCTTTTCCAGTTTTAGTCTATCAAGCTCATAGGCAAAATGCCTAGGTATCTTGACATATTTGACAATCCTGTTTGGATTGTGGATTATATGCTTTTAATCTAACAAACTGCAGGTTCAATGGTCAGGTGAAAAACAGGACCATTTGAATCTCAGGATAATTTGGAACAGCACTAGTGTTTCATTTCGTTTTACTTATTTGTCATAATGCTGTCAGGATTTTAAAGATTATATATGCATCTTGGCTAATCCTTCCTGGAGCAGAGAGGTATCTGTCAAGAAGTGCCCTTAATCTAGAATTTTATTCATCTGCTGAATCTCAAACAAATTTTTCCCCACTGAATACATTATCTCTTGTTGCTCCCAGGGCCCACTGTTTTCTCTGGTTCTGAACCTATGCAAAAGCTACTTGAGCAACTATGTTCCAGAGCAAAAAGGCTAAGGGTAATGTTTTAGAACTAGATTCTTGCTAGAGTCTTATCTTACATTTAAGTAAAAATATGTACAGATACAGGATTAAAATTTTATTTGGAGAATGGTGTTTCTGTTGGATTTGTCTTAGATTTCTATTCACCAGTTTTTGGAAGTGTAACTTTAAATAACAAATTAAATTCTTTAAATTCTTAAATTCTAATGACTCACGCATCATTAATTATATACTGTACTAATAATTTAATGGTCTTTTCATCGACTGACAGGTAGAATTAAAAAGTCTTTCAGTCTCCTCCAGATTTACTAACTCAAATACTGCCAAACAGAAACTGGTAATATTAAATTCCAATTAGATGTTTATGATCAGACAGACAAGTTTCTTTGGATATGAAGATATCATTTCAAATATCAGCCCAGATGTATTTATAAATTTAATTAAACACAACACCATGAGAGAAACACACTAAATGAAGAAGAAACCAAAAGAGAGATGAAAAAGAAGTCCAGTAACAAATTTCATAGAATCACAGAATCATTTAGATTGGAAAAAGATCTTTAGGGCCATGAGTCCAACCCTCAACATAACAAAGTCCACCACTAAACCACTTGTCCTGTAACAAAGCAACTTGTCAGTATTCCTATTGTATACCACTGAAAATCCTTTGAACACTCTCATTTGTTCAGTTGCTTTTGTTTGCCTGAATTGCTGGGTAGCTCCTAATTGTAAATGGTCTTTAATGAATTTTCTCTGTTACATTCAGTTCTTTTAAACAAAGCGTAAAATAATGAAGAGGGCACAGTATGGGCAGAACGGGCTCACCAGAACTAAAAGCTCAGAAAATGAGATAGTAAAGCTGAATATTAGGCAATTGTTTTCATGTTCAAGCTTCAGACAAAGCTACAATGACCAACCAATCTTCTGGGTCATATCTCCGCATAGAGCAGGGAGCCCAGAACAAGAGGGACTATTTATTGGGAAGTACAGACAATCATGACACAAGGGGAAGCACCCTTAACACACAGCCCGCTGAGGGCTGCCATGACTCTGGATTACATGATCATTCATACGTACATATCATTCATATGTACAATAGTTTTTGACTTGCTTAAAGCATAGGTTTCCCACTTAGAATCATGAAACGGCTTAAGTTGGAAGAACACAGGAGTACTGGTTCCTTTAAATCAGTGGTGAGTGGCAGGATGCACATGGACGGGATCTAAGGCAGGAACTCCCAAAGCTCCTCTGATTCTCTGTGAAGCCCATGGGAGTTATGGCATAGTCCCATTAAGACCACAGAATTTCCGAGTGCTGCAGCAAGTAGTTCTCCTTTGGAAAATCAACAAATATCTACAGATGAAGGAATAGACATAAAACCTTACATTGAACTGCATTCCATGTGCCCTCTGTCGTTTGCTCCCTCTCTGGTATGATTTTCCTTCCTACTTTTTAAGTTTTCAGCATTTTAGATTTCTACGGGCTTTTAAAATCTTGCCCAAAATCCCTTACCATCCACTAGATGTCATGGTAGCCTTACTAGTACTACTGAATGCAAGAATGACCAAAGAGAATTAGGGGGAAGTTACCTGAAATTCACTTTCTCTCTGTTTCTGACAGACAAGCCTTTATACAGTGCATTCAGGACAATATCAAGTGACAGGAAGAAGAGTAAAATGATTCTGTGCTGAAAGTTAATCTCCTTTCTTTCAGGAAATTGAGAAAGGGTATGTGCAGGTTATTTCTTGTAGAAATTTCCAGCATCCATTCAACAGCAAATCTTCTAAAGAAAGGATTACCCAAGGCTGTGGAACAAGCCAATAATCCCTGTGCCAGGAAAAGAAACTAGTGTTTCCCGATTCTCCTAATGTGGATGCACAGCAGCTCTGTGATAATTTTATTGCCACACAGGCAAATAAAGACAGGGCAGTAATGGCCCTCTGGTAGAAGCCTGATCAACAGTCCTTTACAGATGTGCACAGAAGCTCTGTGGCTTTTCTAGACCACCACTTCATGAACAAGAGTATATTCAGTGGCCAGGGTTTTAAGACTGAGTTTGAAATTTTCTGAAAACCATGATTTGAAAAATGTCTACATGAGGAGAAAATACCTACATTTTGATATCAATGAACACTTGTCATATTTACTTCGACGGTTTAAAACAAGAACACACCATCATAAAAAAAAACCTCTGAATAGGAAACTTCTACACTTTTTTCCAAAAAAGGAAAGAATCTTTGCATCAAAAAAAAAAAAAAATGGCTACAGAATCACAGAATTGTTGAGGCTGGAAAAGACCTCTGAGATCATCAAGTCCAGCCTATGACTCAACAGCATCGCAACGGCTACACCATGGCACTAAGTGCCACATCCAGCCTTTCCTTAAACACCTCCAGGGATGGTGACTCCAAAGTAGGTAGTATAGTTTTGCTCATTCTCGCTATACTACTTCTAATATTTCCACCAGAAAGGGCTTCTTCAAATACATTGCTGACAAAACTAACACTAGAGGCAATGTAGGCCCTCTGTTGAATGAGGTGGGTGCCCTGGAGACAGAGGACAGAAAGAAGGCAGAGTTGCTGAATGCCTTCTTTGCCTCTGTTCTACACTGCTGAAGACTGTCCTCAGGAGCCTCCGTTCCCTGAGGCCCCAGAGGAAGTCAAGATAAAGGAGGAGTTTGCCCTGATTGATGAGGAGTGGGTTAAGGATCAATTTGAACACTTAAACATCCATAAATCCATGGGCCCTGATGGGATGCACCCACGGGTGCTGAGGGAGCTGGCAGGAGTCACTGCTAGGCCACTCTACATCATCTTTAGTAATTCATGGGGAACAGGTGAGGTGCCTGAAGACTGGAGGAAAGTGAATGTCACTCCAGTCTACAAGAAGGGCAGGAAAGATGACCCGGCTAGCTACAGACCGGTCAGCCTCACCTCCATCCCTGGAAAGGTGATGGAACATCTTATCCTTGACACTGTCTCTAGGTATATCAAGGATAAGAAGGTTATTAGGAGCAGTCAGCATGGCTTTGCCAAGGGGAAGTCATGTTTGACCAACCTGATAGCCTTTTATGAAGACATAACCAGGTGGATGGATGGTGGCCGTGCAGTGGATGTGGTCTATCTGGACATCAGCAAGGCCTTTGACACCGTCTCCCACAGCATCCTCATAGGTAAACTGAGGAAGTGTGGTCTGGATGACCAAGTAGTGAGGTGGGTCACTAATTGGTTGAAGGGAAGAAGCCAGAGAGTTGTGGTCAATGGGGCAGAGTCTGGCTGGAGGTCTGTGTCTAGTGGGGTCCCTCAGGGGTCAGTGCTCAGGCTGGTGCTGTTTAATATATTTATCAATGACCTGGACGAGGGATTAGAGAATGTTGTCAGCAAGTTTGCTGATGACACAAAACTGGGAGGAGTGGTTGACACACCAGAAGGCTGTGCAGCCATTCAAAGAGACCTGGACAGGCTGGAGAGTTGGAGGGGGAGAAATCTTATGCGGTTCAACAAGGGCAAGTGTAGAGTGTTGCACTTGGGAAAGAATAACCCCATGTGCCAGTAGAGGTTGGGGACTGACCTGCTGGAGAGCAGCGCAGGGGAAAGGGACCTGGGGGTTCTAGTGGACAGCAGGATGACCATGAGCCAGCAATGTGCCCTCGTGGCCAAGAAGGCCAATGGCATCCTGGGGTGTATTAGAAGGGGAGTAGCAAGTAGGTCGAGAGAGGTCCTCCTGCCCCTCTACTCTGCCCTGGTGAGGCTGCATCTAGAATATTGTGTCCAGTTCTGGGCCCCTCAGTTCAAGAAGGACAGGGAGCTGCTTGAGAGAGTCCAGCGCAGAGCCACAAAGATGATGAAGGGAGTGGAGCATCTCCCTTATGAGGAAAGGCTGAAGGAGCTGGGTCTCTTTAGCTTGGAGAAGAGGAGGCTGAGGGGTGACCTCATTAATGTTTATAAATATGTCAAGGGGGAGTGTCAGGAGGACGGAGCCAGGCTCTTTTCAGCGGCGCCCAACCTCTAACATTCCAACCTCTAACATTCTGTGATTCTGTGATCAACTGAAGATGGCATCTTTGTGTGTGAAAAGTTCACAAAGACAAAAGAAGGCAGAATGTGACACTAATGCTTGGTCACATAATAGTATGTAGAGACATAAAAATGGAGAAAGATGCTGACAAAAACATATATTTTAGCGGAACACCGGAAAGAAGGGAAGATGGAAGAACCGTATTTGCTTAACTACAGAAAAGCACATCCACAATCAGAATACTTGATTTAGTTTACAAAGAGAAACAGATAAGAACCACACAGGTCTTAACATGTAAATTTTCAGTGCCCAGAATTGAAAGTTGACCAACACGAAGAGGTAGAAAAGAGAACATGCTCATGCTTTAAAAAAAGCAAATTCCTGCTATTTCATCCATGGCTGAAGCCCTTTCTCAGCAGTAAAATGTTTTTAAGAAAAGCGTTAAAAGCCTTTACACAGCTAAGTGAAATGGAAAGGAGCTAGCACATCTGAATTCACTACATATTTAATGAAGAAACTCTCACATGGATTGATGTAGAAGTACTTCGTACAACTTACAGGGGAAAAAGGAAAAGCGCTTTCTTTTTAGGTCTTCTAGAACCGTTTCTCATATCAGAAATAAGAACTACACACTTGGTCCCTAGACACTGATTTCGTTAACCAACCATATTTAACTGTAGATGGTAAGTGATGCTTTGCAACTGGCAAGAATATTTTTAAGCACTTCAATCAGCTGAATAGCATTTTCTCTCAAGAGAATTACTCTACTCATAACAACGCTATACTGGTAGAAAGACAACAATCCTATAGGCATTCTACGAGAGACCGCTGAGCATTACCGCTATAAAAGCAAAACTATTACCTTGCTAGATATCACCTATCAAAGGTGCTTAGGGACATGGTTTAGTGGTGGACCTGCCATTGCTACATTAAGGATTGGACTCAGTGACTTTAGAGGTGTTTTCCAACCTAAACGATTCTAAGATTGTAAATATGCAACAACTAGAAGGCAGAAATTTGCAGATTAGCATGACATAACTTTAAAAAAAATAAACCAGCTTAGTACACTTTATGGACATAACTTTTGTGATTGAATATTTATTTTACTCTATTTTTTAAAAAATTGTTGCCATTTACAGCTGTGTTTCTTCAGTTTTTTTCTGGCTCCAGTCAGCAGCATTCCAAGATGGGCAGAGTCTATGCTGTATTTTTCTACAGTTTAAGTAACTGTACTGTGTCACTTTATTCATTTAAAACTGTTTTTAAAGGTCTTGCTTACATAACCACTCCTGTACTTCAAGTTAGGTGCTACACTTCTTTGCAGCTTGATTTTCAATCAAATCCAAGATGCATCAATACATATTAGAAAATCATGTACCCAATGAGCATTTAATTTCTGGTTTCAAACTTTCTAAATAGCAAGTGAAGTATACAAGTAAACAGTAAAGCTCTAGGCACTTTCTAAACATAAAGAGCACATGTAGACCACTTTTTCTATCAAGCTAGGGGTTTACAAATGATTTAGCAGAAACCTTGTTCTTGTATTATTTCAATATATTGTTGTATAGTACTGCTGGTATAGACCAGACAAAAGTTTCAGGTGCAGAAATCACAATTGCAGAAAGAGGAGTTGGGTTTCCACTCTCTTCCTAATTTTCACACATCCTTCATGCCTTTCAGATGGGTTTCAAATGTATCTTCCCACTAATGAAGGCTAGGGCTGGGTGTAACAAATTCACAATTTTACAGCCCTACTGCAGTATCTCAGGCTTTTCTAGTTCAGTGTAGTTGAAAGATGACATGTATGAGCAGATATCCTTTTGATGGACTGAAATCTGAATTCTTCCCAAAGCTGTAAACATTTTTAATACATTCATTTCTCTATATATAACAGCAGAAGAATCTAATATTTTTCAATGTCTCCAGCCTATTTAAACTAGACTGTGAACTCTTTGCAGTAAAGTGTCTTAGTGCACATTTACAGATCACCAAGCACAGCTTGGCTTCATGCAGTAGTTCCCACAGCATTGAAATGGGCCCAACGCAGTTTCCACTCAAATAGCACCATTCTGCTTTAACACAATCAAAGTGTATAGTAACCTCTGCATTAAGAAATTCACACCAAAAATCTTCCAACCTCTTCCATAATGAAAATACTACCTTTGATTTTCTTCTATGATGAAATGACTAGATCTGTGGGCGATGGAAGAGTAGTGGATGTCTGTGACCTTGACTTCGGCAAGGTTTTTAATATCCTTGTACCTGATTGTATCACAAGTGAGATGTGTGGGATACCAGAGAGATTAGAACTGGCTGGATCAGGCTGAAAGGGCAGCAGTTAATGGTTCACTCTATCCAAAAGCTTGCTATAAGTAAACTTCCTAAGGTGTCTGTTCC
Source organism: Trogon surrucura (assembly GCA_020746105.1). Classification (NCBI taxonomy): domain Eukaryota; kingdom Metazoa; phylum Chordata; class Aves; order Trogoniformes; family Trogonidae; genus Trogon; species Trogon surrucura. The sequence continues at coordinate 56,895,147 of CM036618.1, forward strand.
AGGACCTGTTTTAGTATCTTTATTAATGATCTGGAGGAGAAGGCAGAGAGTACCCTCAAGGAATTTGTGGATGACACCAAACTGGGAGGAGTAGAACGTGGAGTGCGGCACAGTGGAGGGGACACAATAGGTAGGGCTGCCACCCAGAGGGACCTAAACAGGTTATAGGTATGGGCTGATAGGAACTTCACAAAATTCAGCAAAGGCAAATGCAAAATCATGTGGGATGGACTAAACCCCTGCATTGGTTCATACTGGGTTATAGATCTGCTTTGCATAACCTAGTTATCAGTCGGCTAAACATGATCCAGCAGTGTGGCCTGGCAGCAATGAATGGCAGCAGCACGCTGGGTTGTAGCAACAGCCAGCAGTTTGGAGGGAAGGGATCGGTCCCGCTGACTTGGCACTTGCTGCATGTTACCAGGAAGGTACGTTCTGTCTCCTCCTTCAGTTCATTTATCTTTGTATCCTTTATCTGGTTGCCCCACTACAAGACAAATGTTGATAAACTTGAACATGTTCAATGGAGAGCTATGACCAAGATGGCTGGGACTGTCACATAGATCCTTCTGAGGGAAGCAAGTTTGATCAGTCTAAAGAAGAGAAGATTTTGTGGGACTTAATAGCTTTCCACGATCTACGAGATGGCTGGAGAGAAAGCAGACCAAGCCTTGTAACAATGCTGTGCAATAGGACAATGAGAGATAATGATTATAAACTGAAGCAGAGAAGGTCCACTTTAAATATTAAAAAAACTCTCACTATGAGGATAATTACAGATAACTAAGCACTAGAAGAGATTATTCAGAGAGCCTGTGGAATCTTCATCCTTGGAAGTTATTCAAGAGCTGACTGGACAGAGCCCAAAGCAACCTGGTTCAGATTCAGTGTTGACTGATTTGAGCAGGAGGTTGCACTAGATGACCTCCTGAGGTCTCTTCTAAGCTAAGTAAGTCTGATGCTATGATTCAGGTCAGTGCAACTCTCAGAAGCTACCCTTTGTGTACTGCAGTAGGGAAGAACTCACTACAAACCCACTTCTCTAAGAGTTAAGTTACCCATATTGTATGCTACAGCCTGGAATTCTCTCTCCTTCAGGTGTAATGGAGAAAATGTAGATTTTCACAGAGGGAAAGCTTAAATTTCCTACCACCAAAATTAACAATCTATCTCTGTGAAATACCTATCCAACTCAAACACTGCTATAGAAAAGCAGCAGCTGGATTTAAAAAATAAAAGAAAAAAGTGAAGACTCCCAGGATTTAGTTTCTTATTAGTCCTCCAAACACACATGCTTTTACAAAACGGTGCAGCTATTTTTACTGTGCCAAAGGAATGAAGTAAAAAACCCAACCATTTTGCATATGTAGACCATTTCCTATGTCTGCAAATTCTCTAGTAAAAGTATCCTTAGTACAGTTAGGTTAGCAATTCCAAAATTTCTTCCATATGCAGAAAAAAAAATGTTCATTTGTGACACACTAATTTTCCATTCTGAAACTGTAAGTTAGCCTTATTATGTTATTTTTAAAAGGTAGAGATAAGTATTTTAAAGGTATGTTAAAAGTACAGAAAGTTTAACATATCCTTTCATATTGCACTTTCCTAGAGAAAATGCTATTTAAAGGTAGAAGTAAAGAGAGTAAATGAGACTTGGGTAAAGGCATTAAGTGAAGCTTAAATGAGTCCAAGCCTTATTATATTCATGTTGTAAAAAGTAACACATCAAGAACTTTTAAATCCTCCAGTTTTTATGAGCCTATGCCACAAGATTTTACAAGCTTAAATTCCCTTGTCAGCAAAATGTGTTCCTATAAGAAGTTGTATAATCAAGTAGATGTTCAGTTATTAGACTTCTCAAATTAGATAACAAATTAAAAGCTATCACAATAGCACCCTGAAATCACAGTTAGCTAATGAGTTCCAAAATCTGTTTCTCTTGCTTTAAAATGTATTTGTTCGTTATCAGCTATTCTTTCAAGCTGTAGTCAATAAAACGAGTTCTACAGCATTTATGGTTTGGAAAAAGTAAAAACTAAGTGTTTTCCGCGAATTACCTACCATAACAGAGTTTCTAAATACAAGATGTTATTAAAAACCTCAGCATTTCTAAAAAAAGATAAATCTCAAAATAATGTTCAAAATCACCTAAGAGAAGACATAGCTGTAATAAACTCATCATAAAAATTGAGGGACATTTTGACTTTCCAGTGCCTTGTACAGTGTTATTATCATAAAGATAAGGGATATCAAGTCCAAACGATGAGCACTGGTAAATATTTACAATAGGATAGCAGACACAGAATCAAAAGGTGAGCAGAGAGAGAATCAAAAAATCTTACTGTAAAGTGGTAACACCCTCCCACTCCCCCCAAAAAGCTTCACATTTAGTGAAGAATGACATTCATACAATTTTAAGGCATCTGCATATATTACTTTAAAAGTTTGGTAACCATTAGGGTTTCAAAAGCATTATGCTACGAGATTTCATTGCTAAGATGTCACAACCAATTTCATGTAGTTAGTTGGTAATAAACCACCAGCAACTAAAATAGTCATGGGCTTCCAATTCTCAAAGAAACTATAGTTACCTGGTCTAAAAGATCTTCAACTTTTTTTTGCCACCCATCCCTTGCTGCATTTTTTTCACGTTCTTTCAACTGCAACAGCTGAGTCATAGCTGCCTTCTTATCCTCTTCATGCTGCAGCCTCAGCTCTTCACGAAGCTTATTACATTCCTGTCTAAAAGCAAAGGTCAAATAACTAAAATGCTGTTGACCTCATGCAAGCACTGAAAAAGAATTAAGAATTCAATAATAATTGGAAAAGTAGATAGTAACAGAAAACTTTGCTTTACATTTCATTTGCTAAATCTGTTTGCATGTAACGCATATCTAATTTCTTACTAAAGAATAAAAGAAAAAAATCAATACTTGCCGAAGATTTTCTGTCCATTTTATTTCCAAGTCACGAGCCATTCTGTCAACTTTGAACTTTTCCTCTTCTCTCATGGCAGCAATCATTGCCTCGTGCTGTTGCCTCTCCTGATCTAATTCTCCCTGCAAACAGAAACTTCACAATAGAGACTGATCAGCAGCAAAAAAAAGTCTTTCAAACCTTAAATGAGTCTATTTATAATAAAAGCATCAGTTACCACTGGCTCCAAAACTTGAACTACATCTTTTTTAGTGTGTAATTCCTAATTACACATCTGCTGATATTTCTTACTCGTAGAACAGAATTCCGCATTCATATAAGAAGTTACCAAAAGCAATTTTTCAGTAAGTCATTCCGGAAGTAGTCTTTTCAATAGGGTTACACTGAATAACAGAATTATTTATGTTGGAAAGAGCCTGAAAAGGTCACCAAGTCCTGCTCACTGCAGGACTAAATTCAGAATTACAGTAGGTTGCTTATGTTTCTGACAAGCATGTTTTGGATTTTAAAAATTTTTTTTAAGTATTAAAATATTCAGTATTTGAATTTCAAAGTTTGAGCTATCTGGAATTGCTAAAAATTCTGCGTATCTTCTTTCTGTTTCTTGACCAAACAAACCTGCTAGAAACAGCGTTTCACAGTCTGAACACCAAAAAATCCTTCAAATTTCTTACCAAATTCTGTTCAAATTTTACCATACTGGAATAGTATTAGGTACTACCTACAAACCATACTTCAATATTTTTCAGCAGTGCTTGCTTCATTCATGAGAAGCAAACATGGCCACCTAAATTTAATTAAAACTTTTTAAAGTGAGAGTTAGTTGAAATATGAAAAAAAAAAAAAATCCTACAGAAATCTGTTAAGGTAAATGTTATTGCCAGTAACCTACTACATATGAATACTTAAATGTTATAATAGATGAAAAGAGAGTAACACAGTAGTTCATAAGGACATTTAGAGAAATTATAAAAAAATACAGAGGAAGTTATAAACTGTAATAGGGTACACATCTAATGAGTATAGCTGAAAGAAATAAAAAAAAACACAACAATATCTTGTTTCAGGCTGCTTCTGTTAAGAAAATAACAGCAGTACAGACTCAGGGAAATTTTTTTTTAATACTTGCTGTTCTACTTGAAATATTGTTGTGATATTGTAAATGTTTGTTTTTATTTTTTTACTGAGGAATGAAAAAGGAAAGGTTATACTTAGTACTCAAGTGAATGACCTATTGACAGATTAACTGTTTTAGTTTTATATAAGCCAACTGAAATGGCAATATATTTGTGCTTAGACAAATTACTTGCTTCAATTGTATGAAGAGGTCATTTTCTGGACGCTGTCTTTCAAGATATCACAGCATATGTCTTTAAACTATTCTCAAGCATCTTCTGAAATTCTAAATTTGAATCTGAAATGAAGACTGTGCCCATCATTCGCAAAGAACACAGTATGCATACATAGAAAACAAATAATTTAAAAGGTTTCAATGAATTCTAGTGCTAGTAAGCTCTGGATCTTTTTCTTCCACAGAGACATGAAACCATCTGGAATAGCACTGCTGTAACACATATCCTTTTTACACACTCATGAAATTCTATTAAGCCTCTGAAAAATCCAACTCTGAATATATTTTGTATGGACACACTTTGGGAGCTACAATTTATATTAACCACAGAAAGATGTGCTTGCAGCAATACCCATCAAATACTAAGAGTGTTCTGAAAAAAGAAAACAACCAAAACTACCCCAAAGCAACCCACCAACAAAAAGCTCAAACCAACCATCATAGTTTTTTCCAGGTTTTTTCTCTCTGCTTGAAATAAAAAGAGAAATATCTCTATTAAAGAAGCCATATGAAGCTCCTTCAGTAATGTGTACACTATAATACTTCTTGCTATTTTAAGAATAAGACCAAAATCACTGGTGACTGTACTTTGCACAATTTATTCTCCAACATTACGGTTACCTCAACACTATACAATGAATCTGTGGTCTCTCGCAGTCTTGCTCTAGTTAATTCTAGTTCTTTCTGGAGTATTTCCTGAGTTTCTTGAAGACTGGAGATATGTCCTTCTGCAGTACCAAGGCCTTGTTCACTTTTTCTTACTAGGTCTTGCAGACGACACACCTATAACGGAAAAAAAAAAAAATTGTGACTAATTGTGACTAAAGGCAGCCCAGCCACCCTGGTTGCCTTTCTTTTGGTGTTTTCTAATTCCAACATATGCAAATTTTTATTTGCATAGTCAATTGTCCTCTAATATCAGTTAATATTTCTGTATGAAAAAAAAAAGCCTGTAATATTATAGAATCAAAGATTCAATTACAGGATTTTTACAAGCAGAAGAAACCAACCAACCTATGTTTGAATCATTTCACAAAGAAAGAGGTTACATAAAAGTTCTGAAGTGACACGTAATTTTACTGTAAGAAAGCATGCTATGCAAATTAGAAGAAGAACAACTATTTTTAAATATACAAATGCTAATCAACTGGATAAATTAACTTGTGTTAGGGTATATGTTCCTCTGTTTTCAGACTGCTACCTGTCCAAAAATCAGCCCATTTAAAGCACAATCCAGCATCTGTAGAGTATAATGGCAAACCTTCCTTAACTGGTACGTAACAATACACTTGTCTTCTACCTGTTTGTCCTTTAGTTTCTCATCTCTAAAATTATTATACTATACTTCTTTGTTTCAAGGAATAGTATTAGAGATTGAACTTTATTCACCAGTTACAGGAAAGGAAAAAAAATACGGAGTCTGGAGAAACAGAATAATGGTAGGTGGGGGACACCAAAGAACAGCAGACAATGGGAACTGAAGTTTTGGCAGCAGTCTGTGCCACTGCCTTTGTATGTTAAGTTCATTCACAATGGGACAAGTGTCTCAAAGACTAGCCCTCGGTTTGCAGGTATCAACAAGTCACAGTTATAACTACTCGTTCTGTTTGTTAGCGTAATTATAAGCAAATACCATTTATAACACACACAGGCACAGACTCACATGGACATTCCTCCCAGAACTCTCTCCCTCTGGGTGCAACTCATGAAGTGCTTAAAAAGAGGGACTCCTCCCCTCCCCTCAGCAAGCAATCCCAGATTTCTTTGGCATGATGGATCTCAGAGAAAAACTAATGCAATCTTGAATGCTCGTCTATGTGCTCCTTTGCATTATACACAAACAACTAGTAATTCCCTACAAAGCCCTACTACCTGAAGGAGAATCCCTACATGAAAAACTGCTCCTAAACCTGCATTAATATCCCCAAAGCACCCCACCTACATGAAACATGAAGAGCAGTCCTGTCGATCTAAAGGATATAGGAACATTACGCAGGAATGCCACTCACAGGGCTTAGTTCTATTCTACTAATGACAAAGCAACGCTGGAGGATCTTTAAAATGATCCTTGGTTATTATCAGAAGTCCTTTGCATGAGACAGCCAGTCCTTAGACTATTCTGTTAAGTGTCACAAAGAGTCTCTCTAAAAGCTCTTGACTGGTCTACAAAGAAAGGAAGCAAATCTAGAGAGTAGACAGCCACCCTTATCCTGAGGTACATGTGAGAAAGTTAGTATCTTGACTTCAACTCTCGGAAATAATCTCTGGCAAGTATTTTGTGATTACACCGTTCTTAAATAGCCTGGTACTAGGATCAAGCCTAACAAGGCTTGAAACTTCTTCATCCTTTAGTTAAGATAACTGTTGTCAACAAGTCTGTCAAAAAGAAGAGAAGGGCACAGGTTAAAACCCAGATTTCTCAGCACGGGAGCGGACTATAACAAACAGAAAAGAAAGCAGCAGTAGGAATGCAAGAACTAAGCTAAAGATGTGCCAGACAGAGAAGTTTCTTCCAGGCCTCCAAAGACACTGAGAAATGATTGTCAGTTGTCAACAGAGATCCAAAAGTAAGTTGTGGTTGCAAGTGAAGCACTTGCCTCATGTGCTTAAGACAAACATAGTAACAAAATAAAATAAAATTCTTCAGTCCTGCACAGAGTGGATTTACAGACCACCCCAATTTTATTGTCTGTACCCTTCCTATCATTCCCTCAATAGGCAAAACACACTGTATTGCATTTATCCTGGCACAAGAACATATATAAACTAAATTACTACATAGCAGCTGGCCCTAGTTCTTTAGTTTATGTTAGTTAACTATTCCTTAGCTATGCCTTCCTTTTCTCAATTCAGTATGCTAATGAATTTTCTAAGCCTGAACTTGATATCAGTTAGATAACAAAAATTCATTCTTAAAACATTTGAAGCAATTTTCTTCAAAGGAGCAGCAAGTTTATTACTCATGAACCCAAGAGAAATTGATAAAGAGTAACTAAATGAAAACCTACAGTAATGAATGACAATAAAATGACAACAGTGCTCTCCTCAGATCTAATCCAGAAACAAGGAAAGTTAACATACAACAAAGAAATTAAAGCTAAAAAGAAATAACAAAACTTTCTGTAATTTTGACAGGAAAAATAAACCCACGTATCATTTTGTTAACATATATAAACAATCACTTTTTCATTAATCTGAATGTAGGCCAGCATCCCGTTAAGAGAGCAAGAGCAGTTCCAGCTTGAATTTACAGCTCCTCAAAGTACCAGCAAACGTACTCACAACTATCAGAAAGAAGTACAGTCTCCTGTGTAACAGGTACTCACGACTGACTTGTCAGCAGTGCTGCTGAGCATTGATGGTGAGAGGTTCAGCTACTCTGGTAGTGTGTATTATCTGGGGTGTATATATATCTATACACACACATTTGGTAGATACTCTGAAAAAATATATTAATATGCTGAATATAATAATATATTTTCATAATAGATGACGTAATATATAATTTAATATATTAGCACTTACATTAATATAGCAGTATACTGATATATAAATTAGTGCTATATACAATACTTTATATCAATATAGATATAAACATAGAATATTTTAAGAATATATACTTTACTACAATAATAGACTATACTTTCAGAAGGACAATCTTTCCCAATTATTAAACCCAAACAATTTTGTTCTAAAGGAAGTTTAACATTTGTGCAAACTGCAAGCCACCAGAATTAGACAAACACCTGCCACCTTCTATGGTGCAGAAAACAGTAATGAAAAGTATCGCTGCAAAAAAGTACTTAAATTCACGCTTAAATCTGTCTTAAAGCACATGCTGAAATCATATGTATGGCCTGTTGAACACTGAAGCTGACGAATTACTTTCATGAAACAAGGCAAAAGTTTCCGACAAGAATGGATTGAATTTTTTTATATTAGTAAGAATATATTTTGTGTAAATAAATATATTACAAAAAGGTGGTGATTTCAAATTAAAAAAAAAAATTTGCAAAATGCATTGAGATATGATACATATAACATTGATTGCATATATCAAAACATTGCAGGTAACTCGGATCTTGCTGTATATAAGTATTTCACGTCGTTGTTTGGTGAAAATATATGAAGATCATCCGCAAGTCCAGAAGCTGACCAAAATTTACAATATGTTAATTGTAACCAAACATGGGGAAATTACAGTTAATTTTCCCTTTGTCTCCTGATACATTTTGTATAAAGGTCTATGTACCCAATAAGAAGACAATCAGAGTTAAAACAAGAAAGGCTGTTTATGTCAACTGTTTGGCCCCTCAGTCTCTTTTGCTTTGTTAATGTTGTAAAGGACAATAAAACCAGTACTCAGAAGCAATGAAGTAACCTACCATGTTTGAAGGATACTCCACTTTAAACAGAAACGAGGCACTAAACAGACTGAACAGTGTAGTCCTAGCTTTGTGCTGGACTGTAAGCACAAGATCATTACTGAAAAAAATGTGCTCTAGTGCACAGGACCATTAGCTGATACAATTAAGTTAACTCTTGCCTCCTGATTGGCAGATGTCAGTTTCGTTGTCAGCTCTTCCTTCAGGTTTTCCAGCTGCTGTCGGAGCTGATTCTTATCGTCCTCCAAATGTAGCTTCTCCTTCTCAAACTGCTGCTCCAACTCCTTCAGAAATAACAAGGATATAAAAAATACTAAATACTTGTCATACAGACATTGAAAAGTACTGGTGTACCACATAAAACTTACTCAACCTGACATAAATATTCCTGATCTCAATCAAGAATTGTGCTTTCCTTCAGGTGTTGAAAAATGAACATTTATTTCTTTTTACAACTGATGTCTTAATACTCCAGTTTATTTTCTACTAACCTAACATCCTTGATTAACTTCTAATCTAACACCCTTGATTAATCACAGAAGACAGATGAAGAGGACTTTCCCCTCAATTACTAGTTTCACTTTGCACTTCATTATCAAAATCATTAACCTATATCTATTTTCACAGTTTTTCAGTCTGAGTTGAAAGAATGCAGAAGTTTTCACTTTCTATAAAACTACTCTGATAATATGCTTATCCTTCAGCTTTTACCCATCTATCTCCTACACATAATCCCCACAGAAAATAGTAAAGCTTAAAATCTGGACTGAGCTTTGGGAAGTTTTTCAGGCTGTTTTAATACACAAAAAAAAAAGACCCACAACATATCTATAACATTTATGTAGAACCAAAGGAAATCAGCAATTAGTCTTCAAGTTCAACTATATGGAAAGAATCAAATAACACTTCTGTTCTCACTCAATCTCTGGAGTAATAGCCAAATTCTGAAAACAGCTCTGTTCGGTGAATTATATTTCTCTTACATGAGCCTATGTTGTATATATATTTGTTAAAAACTTTTTAAAGGAAAACTATAAATTTAATCTTCAGCTTTATTAATATTCAGAATAGATTTTTAAAGATCCATTTCTTTCTGTCACAAAAATACTTAGCATGGAATATGTTAAAATTAAGAGCTTTGTTATGTATTTCAGTGGAATATACTAGATAATAGTATTGTAGTTTATTATACCACAAAGACTTCTTGAGGGACAATAAGGTTACCAAGTAAAGTGCTCCAGAACCAGGTAATACAAAACTGAAACGTTTTCTATGCAGCTGCAGAGCCTCCTTTATTAACTCCCTCCTAGGGGTTCAGCTGCAATGCAAGGCTTAGCATCGATTCAGTGCTTCTGTACAGCCCCGGGCTCAGATTTCTGAGAAATCAATATCATCTCAGAAACAGCTGTGAAAATCCATAGACCAGAGCCATGCATGAAACACAAAGTACAACTGCAGGCGTTCGTAAGACCGCAGAGACAAGGAGTTAAGTGCTCGAGAATTCAAGAGGAAAAAGACTGTCAGGAAAAGGTATAAAACTAAGAAAAACCAGGGAGCTGGAAGACAGCAACTTAGTGGCATCCAGCACATTCCCAGAAGCAATGGAGGCCAACCCTTCCTCACCCAAAATCAGAGACGACTCGTGTTTTGCTGAGGGTGGTAGGCACATTAAGCCCAGCAGCTTGTTAGTTCCAGCACTCCACGGGGGTGTGTGATAGACAATAAATAATCTGTGTTTAAACTGCTTGCACGATCTCTTTGTTCACGGTAGAAGTTGGACAGAGTGCCAAAACAAGGGGTTACACCTTCCGTAATACATTGCCCTACAACAGAACTCAGCAAGCGTATGTTTTCTTCACAGGGCGCAGATCAATCACCACGTGGGACAAATGCCGTCTGCCAAAGGAGACTTGCGCACTTTCTCTTGTTCGTGCTGTGAAATCCGGTGTCTGCAAAATTTCACTGGTGCTATTCAGACCCTATTCTGATAACTGAGTAATTAGTTCTTTCATGATACTTATCAGGACAGCTGTGCAGTACTGCAAAATTATTAGCAGCTCTATTTTCATAATCTTCCTAGGAACTGATGCCATTTTTACAGCACGTTCTATAGATGGAAGAATTGAAACAGAGATGTATTTAAGTCATTTTTTGAGTCCCAATCTCATTCTTCAGAATTCTCTTCTGTTCCATTTTTTTTCCAAAGGTCTCCAGATGCCAGATGCCTTCCAGTCCCAACAAATTCTTCTGTCCTCTATCCCAAGGCTCCTTGTACCAGGCTTCTTCCTCATACTAAATTCAACTCTTCTCCACGTTTGAGACTATTTCTTCCTTGAATTACTCAAACACCACACGTGCTTAGCGAGACAGGTTTAACAGAGGAGACAGTACTCGGAGTAAGATTTACAGAGATCTTGACCCTGATATATTTTCTTAGGAACTTTCTGTTGCTGGAATCAAGTTTAACATTTCTCACATTTGCAGAGCTGTTCCCTATTTTAACTAATATAATGTTTCAAGAACAAACATTTTACGATATCCTTTGTTTTATTCTCAACATTATTTCTATAACAAGAGAAAGTAAACTTGAAAAATCAGATGCACATATGTCTTGAGAACTACTTCCATTTCTAGAAGACATGAAAAAATGTTTGGGTTTTTTTCAAAACAAAAATAAGAAGCAACACACTAGAGTTGCTGAAAAAAAAATCAGTCAAAGATGAACACCACTATCTATAACTGTGTTTCTTTGCATATCTCTTGTGGACACACTGCAGGAGCATAACAAAGCCTTAAACAAGTAATATTTATCCCGTTTTACTGTGTAAGGCAAAATCTGTGTGTAATGTACATATAGATTAGGAAATACTAATTCAAAATTGGTCCTTTCATTTATCCCAACAAAGTAAAGGCCAATTTTGTGAAACAAAAGCGCCTTTCAGTTTCAGGATTCCAGTCAAAGACAAATGAGTATTCGATATACAGTTAGCCTAATTTTATGATGTAAGTTAGGACAAGCTGTTGTCATCTTCTGAGTATACATATAATCAAGTCTTAACATCTTTTTGCACTTCAGGACTGCTTACGAAAATTTTAAATAAATATTAGAATAACATGATCTTTCATCTCCTTCAGAAGAACTGATCTGGAGTGATACATGAGTATGGGTCACAAAACTTGGAAAAACATACTCACTATACTTGAAGAGAATGTTAAGTTTAGAATTTCTCTTCTGTTTGCAGACAAATGGCAGTAAGAAGGCATTTTTTCCTGTTGTTTTGGCAAGATGTATGTTGTTTTAATCAAGTCTGAGAAGTTTCTTCAGCGAGGCACAGCCGATCTGCAGGTAACTCCAAATAAAACTTTCCATACTTGAAAACCACGCACTATAAAGTTCAGACTCTAACATTTGATTTCTGTAATATGTTTGATTATTAAGAAAACATAAAAACTTACCATCTGCAGTTTTTTCTTATCCTTATTAGCACTACTATGTGCAGCCTCAATGGCAGTATGGTGTTTCCATGCCAATTCTTCTAAGGTCTTGGAATGAGCTTCCTTTAACTGTGCAGCCTCTCCTTCTAACCTTGCTTGCAATTTTACCAGCTCCTTCTCATAATACTCACGTTGTGTCTCCCTTGCTTCATTTACTTTCTACAAGAGACAGAGAAGAATAAAATTTTTTTCTATTAAAGATACTTCTATTAAATGATAAAATCTAAATAGTAGGAAGGAAAAAATACAAGAACTTTACTGGGGACATAAACCTACAAAAATTAACTTCCATACAAATCAACCTGAGCAAACACTAAGCACTGACTAAATAATTCAATAAGGAAAAAGATAGGTTCAATGTATCCATGCAAAGCAGTATAACCATATTAAAATCTATTTTTTGCTCTATTTAACCTGCGGAAACAGCAATTAGGTATCAAGCCTGTGGAAAATTTCAGTTCAGTATTTTCAAATATGTTCAGAACATTTTGAGATAATGGCTTTTTTAATTGGTCTTTAACTATTTCACCTTTCTCCTTACTGAGATATTTTAGATGCTAGGCATCTACACATGAGGTCACAGGTTAGAAGAGACCTCAAGGATCATCTGGTCCAATCTTTCTTGGCAAAAGCATGGTCTAGACAAGATAGCCCAGCACCTTATCCAGCTGAATCTTAAAAGTGTCCAATGTTGGGGCCTCCACCACTTCCCTGGGGAGACTGTTCCAATGGCTGATTGCTCTCACTGTGAAAAATTTTCCTGTTGTGTCCAACTGAAATCTCCCCAGGAGGAACTTTTACCCACTCCCCTTTGTCCTTCCCATGTGACTCCTTGTAAAAATGGAGTCTCTTCATCTTCTTTGTAGACATTCTTTAAATACCAGAACATAAATTAAATAGTGGATCATAAATTAAATGAAATTGTTAAAAGACGTCCAAAGCAGTTCAAACATCATCTAATCTGACTTCTCTCTACTCTCACTTTACACTCTACATTAGTCATTGTATGTTGTTACACGACTACTAGTGATCCTAGTCCAGTCATATCAAACAAAAAGTAAAACATATCCAAGTTTGGTGGCTTTTTTTTTTTTTCTGAGAATTCTAAGTCTTTTCGTTTTATTAAACTAAAGCAAATAAGCTGTTTAACCTTCTCCAAGGCCAGAATTTGCTGCCTTTGTCGCTCATCCAGACTTTGTGTTTTGCTTTGTAGTAAGTTTCTTTCCTCTTCCAGTTGGGATAGTTTTTCTTTTAATCTAGACTTTTCTGATTCCAAATCTCTGATCGTAACTTCTTGAGTCATTTGAGTAGCCTGTAGCATTCCAATGTGACCTAAAACCAAAACAGCTCTTTAAAACCTCACGGCATTGGTTTCACATAATTGAAGTACAAATTCATGGTTCGGTGATTTCTAGAAATACAGTTCTAGTAGAACCCTTCATATGGATCTCCATTATCTTCACTGCAACGCCTACCTTCCCCTCCACTTCTCTCTTTTTTATTTTTATAGTAAAATACCCAAAATAGCAGAGTGCTTGGTGCTGGAGCTCCATTAGTTTCAATTTTCATGATTCAAAGTTGTAAGGTGACTCCAAGAGAAAGCAGAGGTAGGCAACAGTATGAACACAGACAGTCTCTCTAGAAGAATTCATCCCACCTAAACCCACATATTTTTACTCCTCAATAAGCTATGCACTAGAAAGCAGAGCACTGAAGTCTAGTAGTAAAGATGTTACTCTTTTATCAAGTTCATAATTTACCCAACATTCTAGGTATAGCAGCTAAAGATGCATAAAACTTCTGAAATTACACTTTGTTTCTTTTGCTATAGATATATGAATAAAAGATGCAACTGAACTCATTCTCTCTATAGTAAAGTATGATCGGAATCCTTGCAAGTTAGAGGCTTGCTTTTAATTTCTTTGTATATACTCAAGAAAAAACAGTATCTACAAACCTAGACAGTATAATCTGTCCTTCACAACACCAGTAGAAAAAGACTGACAACTTCAGAAATTTTTGTCCCTGTTCTTCTACATTTATACCTGTATTACTGAAAATATTACTACTAGGTAACTGGCTAAAGCAGTGAAACTCCTGCTGTTTTGGAAAAGGCTTAGGAGGGGGTAGAAGACTATTCTAGAAAAGAGGATGCTCCAAAGTTTGTTCAATCAAAAGGCAAGAGAGGGGACATTCTCCCATTATTTTAACATCTTTGTAGAAGCATCATAAAGTCAGACCTAAGCTAATATTCCACATTGGAATGGATTCTTTGGATAGAAAGACCCTATTATCCCTTACATAAATTGACCTAGACATGTCTGAAATATGCCTTTTAAAAATAAACAGACTTTCAAGGATTATACAGAGATCCTTAATAGTTTCACATAAAGAAAGCATTCAGGTAAGAAACTGTTATTTACTCAGATTTTACTTTACTATTTCTGTAGTCACAACTTCTAGGAGAGATTTTTTTTCCCTCCACTTTATTACAGCCTTCAGTAGGGATAGATTAGCTGAGTTTTAATAAGAGAGTACATTTAAGTTACTAAGAAACAGCTAATAAAGTGTACTGTAGGTCACTGTTCCTCAAAAGACAAAACCACTGATCTTCCAGATTCATTTCCATCTGAGGTTAAGGCAAAACATGAGCCAAAAAGGAAGACATCTTAACCTTTGTTGCTTGTGGACACTGATGTGAAGGGAAGGACAGTGGGATACATAAAGGAATTTGGCCATGAAAAATGCTTCAAAATCAGTAGTATTTCTATAAATAATGCATATCTCTAATTTTACTAAGCCCTGAAGAATTGTACGAGTAATTTTGGCTTTTTTGCTTGGTAAAACCAAAAACTGAAGAGAAAAAAAAAGAAGTAAGAAAATGGGTATGTTTAACTTCTGTAAAATTCAAAAATTACCTTATTTCAGCAGTTCAGCCATTTAAGAAATGTATTTGCAAACCCCAATTTTAGAATATAACAAGAATAACTGTACAAGAATTTCAAGTTTGTCAGGAAGTATCATGCACGTGCATATTTTATTGTAAGCACACACACGTGCTGATTCAGAGCTTTTGTCCTAGCAATACCGACACACAACAGAGGTTTCCCATTCCTCATGCTCTACGCAGAAGGTATGAAACACAACAGTTTCAAGTTTGGAATCTCAGGATAAATGGAAGAAAAACATATTAATTTTCCATAACAGACATAATACAGTGTTCTCAAATTGCAATAAAATGAGTGAATATTTTGTATGGTAATTAAGTACGAGAATCTAGTTTCTTTGACTTCAAGGGCAAGCCGAAATTCAAAGGAGACAGCAACGTGTCAGTAACCATTTCCAAACAGGCTGGTAATCAATCACGTCACATAGTAATGGCTTGGTGGCACGACTGTAAACAGGGCTCCTGGTTCTTGTTGCACAGCGAGGTTTTGCCAAGCAAAGAGGTACTACTGACACTGCCACTGAGCTCACTAACATCAGTAACACTGCAATTTCTGGTAAAACTAAAAACCTCAGTGCCAGAGGAGATCAATGCATAGTTCATCTGTCTTCATGCCATCAGTAGTACCAAAAAACAGTCTGGATATTTAAGTCTGTTTCTGCTAAATCTGGGGGTGGCTGCTGAACCCTTCCCATGCTTCTGCCTAGGGAAAATACAGCAATGGTCAAGGAATGCACAGAGAGGGGTTTTTTTCCCCCAACAATCTCAGATCATGATTTTTTTGGAGTGCCTCAAACATAACTTTCTGAAGGGTCAGATTCCCATTTGAGATTCATAATTTGAGATGCTCTTGGCAGGAAGCCCACTCCTTTTAGCTATTTATATGCATCAGGATCTTGCAGTCTTGGGTCCATGCTACCCTCTATAAAGTCCAAACATAGATCCAAGACTACTCTTAGCCTTTACCTTAGGTCAGTTTATCTATGACACTTGTCCTAGTTGTGAAACTCTCCTAAGGCAGCAGATACATTCAGTCTATCCGTAGGAACTGCTTAATTATTTGAAGGACAGAAATAAAGCCTTCAGGACAGAACTAAAGCTATGCCACATGTAGCCATCTCTAATTGTAAATACAGTATTATATATAGTATATAATATAAATAGTAAACTATTGCAGTATTAGCAAGTTAACGTTGTGTAGTATTTTCTGGCCCTAAGGCCAACTGGCACAGTCTGGCAACATCCCAGCCTTCAAAACAAGGTAGTCTTATCCAAAATGACTTTTAGGAAGGGCCTCTGGGCTTGTGCTAACTTGTGTGGAAAATAATCGGGTATTTCTACGATTGGTCTAGTTGAACAAGGCCAAAGATAAGACAGGGGCTTATTTTTAGCCTACAGTCCTACCTAAAGTATAGCTAACCAAGTACTCGGGCCTGGGCCCATACCCTACCTACCACTGAGCAGTTTACTAGAGACACAATGCCAATAAGTCAAAACCCACACGTATACAGGCAAATCTTATGCCATTTTCTATGCTTTTCCATATACCAATGAGCACAGAAAAATAAAGAAAACAGCTATAAAGAAAATCCTAACAGCTTTAATAACTGACAAGCTCTAAGTCTTCTGACAGTAGATGTGAAGCAAAGCACCACAATCCCAGCAAAAAGACAGGGCAATTGAGCAAGAACAGAGAAAGAGGAAGCATGTCTCAGAGCCTGGGTGGAGAGAAGTATTCAGTACAAGTGCAGATAGGGCAAGAAATTCCAAGGCCTGGAAGATATATACAGGCCACGAAAAGTAGCACATCGGGACAAATAAGTACACTCACACAGAGACAAAAAAAGAGTTTTAAGTACAACACATGCACGTCAGAACAGCTAAAAAACCCAAAACTTGTCTGAAATTTCTATGGACAGCATTGAACAGTCTTTAAGCACTTTAAACCTGCACGAAGTTAACAAAAGAAGGAACAGTTAGAATAAATAAAGTTCATTTCCAGATTAAGTTACTGACATACATACTGGCTTTGAGAACAAGATCAGTGGCCTGCTGCTGTAAGCGCTCTCTAGCAGCCGCTAGCTCACTTTCCACTTCTTTGTGTTTGCTTAACAATGACATCTCCTCCTCCTTCACATCATCTAGCTGTTTCTGAAGAACCTAGAGGAAACACAAGTATAATACTTGTTACCATTCTATACTATCATGTTTAAATTCAAACAAGCATTAGGTCAAAACATATAGAAAAGACCTTTCAGTAAACAAGTTTCACTCATACACATGCTGAAATCTTGTAATATTACTATGATATTAATTTTGTATTACATGTTTTTCCAAAAATATTGCTGAAGCACTACAAGATACTGGATATACGACATGACAAGGATACATAAGAGAAATGCAACAATATTCAAAAAGGTGTATGAAAAATAAGAATAGTAACATGGTCCACAGAGTTTGGGGGACAATTTGAGAACCTTGGTTTCTGGTATCTCAGAGTTCTTCAGGACGAAGAATACACTATATGTTCACAGCAGTTTTCAGTGCCCTTAATCGCAACTCAGTGTTTAGTACCAACACAGTTTAAGATGGACATTTATATACATGAAAGCTAGGCAATTAGTTAAATCGAACTTTTAATATGCATTAAGTCTCATGTACCGATTCACAAGAGCAGCTCTGGGGTAGTGTGATGATGGTGTGCTCCCAGCCATGCAGGAAGGAAAAGAGTATCTTGTTCTGTCTTAAAAGGAAAGCTAGATTTCTCATCATTTGAGTCACCAGAGTAGTAGAAGGCCAATTTAAAAACTAAAGCAGGAAATAGAATTGGCAGAAACACTGGACCGAAGTACCATGCCTTTGACCACCTCATCCACAACGACCAGAGTAGGACCTGAGTCCACAGTCTGCTGCAAGTACTGTACTAGACTCTTCCTCTTCTTTGGAACAAAGAGGAACTCCTTTACTGCAGGAATGATCAACATACAGTGGGTTTCGTTTTCACTGCAACTTGCCAGAAACCCAGCTTCTTGATGTAGTCAACTGAAAGGCAAGAGTTAACTGAACTGAGTTGGAAATGAATTTTTGGAAGGCTCCTTAGGAAACTGCAAAAACATATTCTGAATTCAACATCTGAAGAAGACAGCAGTCTTCCTTCACTATACTCTATAGCCTTTACAAAAGATGGACTGGAATTAGACTAAATTGGAAAAGTTCATGGCCCATCTTGGCACTACCCAAAGATGCTTCCAAAATTACTACGACCATCACATTTAAGGTACTCTGGCTTTGAAACTTAAGAGTAACTACAAACGCAAGAGATAAGATACGTAAGTTTACCTGCAGAGATTACTATTCTCCAGACCTCGGCACAGCTACTAAAAATCAGGCAGAATTTCACAAAATCTTTTCCTTCCAGTCCTATTTTTTTTCTGGTCAAAAAACACCAGTCTTTGTGAGTTGTCTTGCCCTTTTTTAAGGACAAGAAATTTTAGTATCTAAATAACCCTGTGTTGTGATTTAAGCTGATTTAAGCTCAACACCCTCCAGCTGCTCACTCACTCCTCCCTTGTAGGATGGGGGAGACAATCAGAAGGGTAAAAGTGAGAAGACTTATGGCTTGAGATAAATACAGTTTAATAGCTAAAGCAAAAGCTGCATGTGCAAGCAAAACAAAACAAGGAATTCATTCACTATTTCCCATTGGCAGGCAGGTGTTTAGCCACCCTCAGGAAAGCAAGGCTCCATCATGCACAATGGCTACTTGAGAAGATAAACACCATCACTTTGAACATGCGCCCCTTTCTTCTTCTTCCTTTAGCTTTTATTACTGAGCATGACGTCTGTTAGGGAACATCCCTTTGGTCAGTTGTGGTCAGCTGTCCCAGCTGATCTCCTTCCCACACTCTTGTGCACCCCCAGCCTATTTGTTAGTAGGTCAGTCTGAGAAGCAGAAAAGGTCTTGACTCTGTGTAAGGACTGCTCAGCAACAGCTAAAACATCTCTGTGTTATCAATGCTGTTTTCAGCACAAATCCAAAATCATAGTCCCATACAAGCTATTATGAAGAAAATTATCTGTATCTCAGACAAGTACACAATGAAAATGCATGCAGTATTTCAGTTACTGCTTGTGATATCATTGAAGCAGTTATAAGAAAAAAACGTTAAAACAATCACAAATCTCTTTACTTCTTGCCCCACACAGATCTATTTTTTCCAAACACTCAGCATCTTTAGGCGAAATACTCACTAATGACCTCTAAAAGCAAGACTGCACTGAATAGAAGATAGTCATTATACTTATAGCATCAATTGCATGGTATTTCTGGCAAACATTTCTGAAAGAAACTGTAAAGTCTAGATAAGGGGTTTCACAACTTTTCTAGCAAGAATTTCCGTTTGTCAGAATAACATCTCAAATAGTACCAGTCACTAACATCCTTCTTCCCTCTCAGCCTTCTCTTTTGTGGGGATGGAGAGATGAGTTTTTATGTAGACCTGATGCAAAGACATTGCTTAGCTGCCTTTTTTTTTTATTCCCCCCCTCTTTGGAGAGAGGGGAACAGGTTTTGGTTTGGGTTTTTTGTCTGTTCTTTAAGTGGCAATGGCTTTGAGTATTCTATTGAGTACACTACACTTTGAGCACTAGAACAACCAAGTTCTGTTCATGAACAGCTGAAAGAAAGGAAACCAAAACTTTCCTCCAAGTAGTGACTTCTAGATTCTGCTGGAACATAAAGGAGTACTAATTCAGCCTGGGAAAATTAAACACACAATATAAATTTAAAAATATAAATTAAAAAAAATGAGAAGATGATAATCAAGTATAAGTGCCAGAAAATTAAGTTTACATGTTCCAATCACCTCAATCTATCAGCCTCATAGAAAGCCTAAACAGGGAAAGAAAACTTAGTCTTGGGAACAACATATTATTGGTCTCACCTGAACATTGTTTTCTGCTGTACCTAGAGCCACTTGAAGTTTCTGGCATTTTTCCCTTAGACTGGCAGCTTCATCCTGGACCATTTGCAATTCAGTTTTAAGCTTTCCCAGATTCTTCCGTAAAATACTTTCCTGGTTCTGAAATTCCTTTCTTAGCTCCACTTCTTTCTCTTTGCAAGCATGCAGACTTTCTGCTGTAAAAAGCTGAGACCTTTTCAAAGAATCAAGTTCATGTTCATAGAAGGACTGTGCTTTGCTGAGTTTCCCTTCATAGTCCTCAATGAGTTTTTTTCTTTCCAGCCTTAACTCTTCAACTTTATTGTTCAAGTCTTCCAGCTCCAGTCTGTGCAATTCCTCTAGCTTTTCTTGCCCCTTACTTAAAGTAGCATTCTGACTCTGTTGAGTCTTCAGAAGTTCTTGAATCTCAAGCCTGTGGGCAGCTCTCAAGTCTTCCAGAGCTGTACGTTTGTCTTTCTCATATTGCACTTGCAACTGTATGAAACTTCGTAGCCTTTCTTCAAATTTCTTTCTGATCTCTTCTACTTCTCTTGACATGGTCACTACACGTTGGACATGCTGAGCTTCAGCACAAAGCTGCATATCTTCAACTCTATCTTTGTAGGCTTCAAATTCTGTCAAGGCCTGATGTTTCATCTTTTTATGATCCTCCAGTGACTCTTCTAAAACTTGTATCTTTCTCTTGAGATCCATTTCTTCGGCAACTTTACTTTTATACTGCAAGATCTTCTCTCTGGTTTCTGCAAGAATTTGCTGAATTTCTTCCTCATGAGCATCCTTAAGGGCTTGGATAGCAGCTTCATGTTCATCATTTTTAGTGTTCAAAGCATATATTACCTACAAACATGAAAAAACATTGTGTTACAGAAAAAGCATTTATCTGCTAAATCATTTTAAAAACCCCCACATATGTGCTCTGAAAGTCACTTCAACAATCTGGCAGGTTTTCATGATACAAAGACAAAATCAAATGTTCTTATAAATATGACTATATAAATGCTGTAGTAATTATTACAATCTTAAACATTTTGTGCAATGGTCTTTTTAACCTACAATTTGGCTGATGAAAGTTTTGCCTTTATATGCAAGTTGTTGCTGTAAGTACTACTGGAAAAAAAGCACATTCGACAAATCTGAAAAAGAAAAATATTTAAAAGAACTAAAACCATAGCCTAAAATGAAATTAGAACAAAAGTTCAAAGAGAAAACACACACAGAGTGTATATTACAGCATGAAATAACACTGGAACAAACTCCAAATCTCAAATTCCTCCTTTCCAGATGCTTAAATACTTCTTAAATATTTCAGTTTAGAAACACCTAAAAAGCCAACATTGTTTACTCTGGCTTGTAGGCCTGATGGTTGCCCAGATACGATTTAGTTTAGCTTATCTTGTAGGCATCCCACGTATGTAGATCATCTAAGGTCTGAGGTCCCTCACCACCTAAGCCTGCCAACTTTCCAGCTACAGTCAGCTGAACAGAAAAGTAGCTGGCAGGGCAGCTAACAGTTTGGGGAACCCAGGGCTCTGAGCAGCTCAAGGCAGCTGTGACACCAGCAAAACTGCCTCACACTCAGTGAAAGTTTTCAAGCAACCATGGGATGTTTCAACTTCACCATAATGTGGTATGTTGCCATTTTGGTTTTTAACTAAGAAGCACTCCTACCACCATAGAGACACAGATAAGTATGTGAGCATGCATGTGTATATATCAGTGAATAAACTATTTATGGAATAAGTGGTTTTGATACAATACTCTTTGCTCCAAGAACTCCAGCAAATCCCCACACTTCCCAGATGTGTGTTACAGGAAGCAGAATTACAAAGCACATCTGAATAGGGAAAAACAGTCATCCGACTGGTATTTTTGTATATCTTGAAAATGAACAAGAAGAAACAAAAATTGACAAGGAAGCAACAGATAATTTAGGGAAAAAAAAAAAAAAAGCTGCCCCTTGAAGACTTTTTTTATTATTTTTTTTGTGGAGACAGAACCTGGACCAGTCCTCCATTAGCATTCAACCAGGCAAAAGAGGAAGATTGCATTGACTTGCGCTCAGGACCAGAGAATATGAAGAAAGGCCCTTTTTAACAAAAGTCCAGACACTGTACTCTAAATCTTATTGTCTGAAATAACAAACAGCCAGCATTACATTACCTGTAACCAAAAAAAAAAAACCACCAAAAAAAACCCTAAAAGGGCAGACTTTATATTAAAGAAAAAAAGTTCAGAAACACAAAGGAAAGAAAAAAACTGAACAGCCTCACTCATCTTTATATAGCAAGGAAATAACTTTAAGAAAAAACAATCACAAAAAATGGTTTAACTTACATTAGACTAACTCAATTTTTCTAACATATATACACATTTAATGAAAGAAGGAAAAAATAGCTTTTACATGGGTTTGGTACTGTTCTTTATATTGCTAATATCTCTGCAAGCAGCAGGTAGACTTTGGGCTTTCTTACTCCCTATAAAAAAAAGTAGTTTTTCCTATGGCTAAGGAGCTTCATGGATCAGAGACTCAAAAAACTCCTCCAATACATTGCAAAAAATGCCAACAAAACCACATGCAACCGCATTAGCAGAATCACAACTACCATTGCAACACCCTTCATCCAAGATTTCAACAACCTTTTACATTCTTCTTGTCTTTGGTGATGCCAAAAAGTAACTTTTGACCACAAAGCTTTCACTTTCTTCCTGCCACCAACATACAGTCTCAGCTACTGGATCCCAAAAATTAGTTTCTGTGTTGTTTAAATGGTGTCCACTGCTCAACTCCTTTGTTCAAATCAGAAATACTTTGAAAACTGATGTTTTACTTTTTTACCTTTTTTTAAAAAAAAAAACACATGCAGTATCTTGCAAGTAGGAGTCTTACTTTTGGTTAGATAAGACAGACAGCGTAGTTAAAAAGGTATTATAAAGAAATATCATGGTTATGATCAGATTATTTTAAGTAGTTGCAGAACACTAGGAAAGCCCTTGACTCCTGTCTGTACAGGGAAGTGCCACAATCTTCTTCAGGCAGCGTTCCAATCTCAGGTTATGCAGCACTGCAATATGCAGCAAGTACAAATCACATAGTATTTTCAAAGGTGTTCTGATTTCGCAATGGGACTCTCACTGAAAATGCCAAGCGAAAAATAAGCCTATATACAATACTAGATTCAGAATGTATCTTCAAATTCTCATCATCTGCTTGCTCCATATAAAAAGCACTGAACATCTACAAATTCAGTAAGCACCATTCATTCCCTAAATAAAGAATACGACATTCACTAAATACAGGATACGAGTGCCTTATGGAAAACATAAAAATAAAATGCATGCAACTGAATGTCGTAACCTATGTTCTTCAGCAGCCTGAATGCCAGATCTATCAAATTACTATAATTCTCAACGCTTTTAAAGTAATAGAACAGTTTTATCGGATTTTATCTTTGAGGATATGATTCACTGCATTAGCATAAGAATACTGGGAAAAAACCAAGTCTGTACTAACTGAAGCAAAAGCAACCTAATAGCATGTCAATGAAGTGCAAGCAGCAGCTGAAATGTATTGGAGCAAATTAATACATTTAAAGTTCTAACTAAAATACATAGTTCTTGCTCAAGTAAGTTTCTGAAAATTGGAAGGCAGCAAGGTTGCAAAAGTGGAGGTGGGTGAGTTTTGTACTCTCTATTTTTCCATCAGAGATAAGTCATTTCCTAAGCATACTTGTAAATGCTTTAAAAATACTTATAGCTTTTTTAAGTGCAACTGAATATTATTAAGAAGCATAAAATGCTCATTTGAGTAATCCATTTTTTTTCCAGCTCTACTCTAAATGCATCATACATATTACAGTTCTTACCAGGTAACAGGAAAAAAAGCAAAATTGTGCTTCACTATGTGTTCAGTTAGGGTATCATTTAGGGGTACAAAAAGAACCATACCCTGTTGAAGAATACTGAGATTGCCAGCTAAAGACCTTAATACTCTTCATATGGTAACATAATCAGTTATTATTAAGATCTTACTGAAACACTAATAAGCACATTGGTCTGAAGAACTACAACCAAGGAAGTCTCATGAGCAGTAATAGCCATTTTTATGCCAATAATTGAGTACTGGAGTGTTCAGGTCTACTCTATGTGGTAAGGATAAGCAAGTCTGTTGCTGCATTAGCATCGGTGCCTTGAGCTACCTGAAATACAAACAACAATCAGTGTTCGACACTGCCTGTGGCTGAAAGATAAAAGTTTTACTATTTGGCAGAGAAATATTTTTACTCCAAACCAGATGTTATGGCTTGGAGAGCTGACCAACTCTTTCACAGTCAGCTGCACTTGGTCATCTGCTCCTGTCAGCAATTCAGTTACAATGGAATGCTCTTCCAATTAAACATGTGCAACTCACCTTAACGCTAGTATTAAGCACCAAATATCTTTTGCAGCACAGAAAGTATCTCGAAAAGTGTGTGATCCAGTCTCTCTATTTTTGCATGGAAACATGAAATGACACCTCCGGGGAAAAAAAGCAACAACATTGCCACACCCCTTATACAAACATCAACCTTACCCCTCTGGTAAACCCTCATTTTACATTCTTTGTGTGGGTCCCTGGCCCAGAGCACTATATCCAGCCTAGTTCAGGTGAAGTGTCTTACTCGCAGTGCTGCCAGGGTGCTTGCACGCACTGCTCCTCGCTGTACCTGCCAGTCTGAAACACTAGAACCCCCAGAGACACCCCAAGACTTTGCACACCTGTTTAATGAGGTATGCAGCCCCAGTACCAACAAAGAATTGCTCATGTGTAACCTGCTAATAAATTGGAACATGTGGAGCAATAAGTCGGACGTGTACCCTTGCTGTCTCTGGTTAGATAAGAACTGCTAGATGCTGAAAAAAGTAAGATAGTCTGGGAAACAAGAGTCTGCTAGAGACAAGTCACATCCTAAGAATACAGTGGCATGTTCCATTTACAACACTGCCCAGAAACACCAAAAAACTTCCAGGTATTATTATCAATTAATTTTATGTAGAAATGTATCCTCTTCTAAAGTCCAAATGATCACACTTTTTGTTACAATAGATATTGCATTAATTTTCCCCCTGTTGACCAAATAATGCAAAGTATGTTATGTATAAGCATTTAAAGTTTATGTATTGTGATCAATAAAAGTTCCATTTAAGATAAAATAAAAAAAAAATAACAAATTTAAAACACAGAAAAAGACTGCTTTCACTGGACAAATTTCTGCTCCTTAGTACGTTACAAAAATACACTTATACAGGAAAATATTTCAAAGTTATTTAAAACAGTCTTTCAGAAAAGCTGTCCAGAATCAGAGTACAGTCTTAAAAATGCATTACTAGGTACAAAGCAAAGAGCCAACTATAATATATTTCATCACTTCTCCCGCATTGCTAGCCAACAACTTAACACAAGATAAGCTTGTGTTGAAGATTTTTTCATATAACAATCTTTGAAGTTGCGTTTCTGAACAGGACTTCTTTTTCTTTAAAACGTAACCAAGGGACAACTCTGCTCAGAGCATTTTACGGGTGAACCTAAGATACTGCTAAACCTGAACCCCTTCTCTTTAAAAAGCCATATTATGCATAACAAAAAAATCCCACCGTAAAATCTACGCATGCTCATTTCCTTTTTTTTTTTTTTTTTTTTGAAATCAATGAAAATAAATCCTCTTTATCTAGAAAGACCTTTTGTTCCCTTATGGAAAACACTTCACGTATAGATTCTTTGTCAATCCAGTCCTTTGTGCTGCTGGCAACACAACAAGCCTAGAACTTTAGGCCAGGATTGCTTAGACATCACAGATAAGGAAGATACTTGCTTTTCTGCTATATGGTTCACTGCAAGTCTTCTTAAGTGCATTAGGGACACAGTATGATGAGTAGGGAAGAGACAAATATGATCTGCAGCTGTAAAAATAGTGTCCCCCGACTATATTATCTCCCAGAAAAGTTGATGTAACTACACCAGACTTCCTTTGAGATAAAACCCACAGAGAGCAAGAACTTGAAAATATTTCCCCAAAAATATACTTCCACAGGAAATTTACTAAGAAAATACCCTTTAGCTGTTCAATAGTATTCATGCATTAGCTCAATATATACCTAAGTAAAATTAAGTACTTTATTCCTTTAGAAATTCTGAAAACAAATACCGAATTCTTTTTATTACAGCGACAAGCTTTCTGAAGAAATCTCCAATGTCCTCATCTTACAATGCATTATTTAGAGAATGACGCCATGAAGTTCAGCATAATTTATTTCCAGGAATAGAACATTAACAGATTTCTACTTCTACTTAACATCCAACCCTCGAATGAAACTAAACAACAACCATTTTTCACTTTGACAATTTTGCTTAACATTTATGCTTAATTTTCTATAAAAAAGAAGTCTTGATAAGTCAGAGAACATACATTTTTTACTAGCATCTAAGCTGATAATTAAGCAGGGAAAAATATTTATTTTGTACTCACGGGTTTCTTGATGTTCAATACCATATACGTAAGACAAAAAGCCTCATGGGGCAAATACACTTAAAGAACTTTTCTCATACTCCTAAACACATGTTCTTCATGTACCTATGATATGATGTGCCGATAACACATTTATATTTTCTGAACTGCCAAGCATAAATCAATATCACATTGACTTGATAATGATCAATATTACAACTATTTGACTTACAATCCTTCCTGTGTTTTTTCTATTTATGTATGACTCACACTGAAATATCATCTCTTCTTAAGTATTTGCCTGAAAATCCCACTGGCTGAAAAGATCCATTTGTTTTTACAGCTAAGCATATTTATAAATGATTACAGTGACTGCACCTTAAAATTTAATTATCAGAAAAACTCCTGCTTTATTACAATTAACCATGGGGTAGGAGATGTCCCCACCTGAAGAATAGACACAGAGCATGTTTTGTCACAGGGGCAGAATGGCCAGTGTGCCCAATTTGGTCATTCACTCTGTCCTTTTTCCTTTCCCCTAGAATTGTACCACACAACACATAAGAAGCTTTTGAGGAGCTAATCAGGAGCTTTATGTTACGCTAGACCATCTGGAAATATGCACTTTGTCCGAATTCAGGAAAAGGAATAACCATTAAAAAGCCAACCAGGTGAGAGAAATCAAAAGCATGCCAGCAGGTAAATCTAAAGCTGCAGAGCACTCTGCAGTCAAAGATGCCACAAAAGAGCACATTCCCCACACCACATTTTACAGACCAACACACCAAGCCCCAACAGGAAGATGGGGTTCACAAGTTCAGAAGCCGTGCAGTCTGCTGCTGGCAGTCAAGAGTGGTTTAAACCTCTGGCCCAGGACACAACAACATGGTACCTTCCAAATGATTTTAGCAATCACTAGTGAACTGAGAAACAGTTCACCCATTATGACAGGCAGAGCACGCAATCATGCTATGTTGCTCCTTCTGCTCTAGCAGCCAAGTGTCTCCAAGACCGGGTCTCAGTGAAATACTACCTTAGGGGTGCAAAAGGGGATTTGACAGAGACACTAGTGCATATGTGAGGCTGACAGAAATACATACTTGGGGGAAAATCCATTCTGTTCAGCAGAACAAGATCTTTGACTGGATGTGTGAGGTCCACAGCAGAACAGATGGCATCCTGCTACAGTTAGTAGAAATTTCTTTTTTTTTTCTTACATGCGTATCCTATGCTGTGCTGCAGAAAATGGAGAAGCAGGGTATTTTCCTCAACCTAGAGAATTACAATGGAGCAAAGGAAATTGTACCAATGATGAGTGAAGGCATGCCAGGTAAGATAACTATACTTAGGTTTCAAGAAAGAAAGAAGAGAGGAAATAAGGGCAGATATCACTTACAAATATTAATGAAAATACAATTAAAACCCAGGAGCCCTTAGATCTAGCTTTTTCCTTCCAGAAAACAAGAGGGTCATTATGGAAGGTACGTGATGTTTGATGGAAGGGAAAAAGAGGAAAAACTATTTGCCAATATGTAATTTAGAGTGTCAGTTTGAGAATCAGTTGGAAGTTGTTATTTCTGCTATGCAGAAGACAGAAGAGTAGAAAAAAGAATAAAATACAACATGCATTAGGTATAACATGCAGGTGCTATATCCTGAAAACTATTCTAATTTGGTTTTCAAGACTTTCATAACAAAGCTACTTAGAAAACAACTGAAACACACTGATCAAATACAAGTTTGTTTTGTAAGGGTTTTTAAAACACGCATGGCCTGGCTAAGGCACAACAGACAGATACAATGCTGCACCACCTAAATACAATGCAACCTTCAGAACAGCAGAACTGAAGTTGAAGCAAAAACTCAGGTGCAAAGCAAGCAGACGTGATGTCACACAATCAAGAAAGACAGTTTGAATAGGCAGAGCTATTTGAAGATAATTGCATTGGACTATGAGACATGGATTGGATACTCAGTTGAACAACATTAGCCACTGACTAGAAATAACATCCAAGATGCCTGGAAAAGAATGCCGCAGATGGAAGGCCTTATGGCCAGATTCAATTTAATTAATTTTCAGGAGTAAAACACCCCAGACTTATCTGCACAGTCTTGACCCAAAACGGTTCTTACAGTAGGTAGGAGTAGACTTGAAGAGCTTGACAAAAAGACATGAAGGAGCTGGGTACAAGTAAAGCACCTCTTCACTGTAAAGCAAATTATATAGGGCTATTTCCCCAGCTCCAGGGGAGACATCACCACTGCTGCTTTGTACGACCTCGCATGTAATCCCCGACTTGGCTACTACATGACATCTATTTTGGAGAGAAGTGCTCAGCTGTTCTACACTTGCATTGCTGGCTCTAATGGAGTTACATAAGTTTACAGTGTTCAGCAATCCAATTCCATAGATTCGTATTACGCCGTTCTCAACTACAGCTATTTCTAAGCATTATATTGTCTGTGTGATTAAGAGACATTTAGTTTTGTTAACTGCACCAAAGAGTAAAACTAACTTGCAGAATACATCAGAACAGAGTTTAATATAAGCTCAAATTGATTATCACATCAAAAATATCTTCACGACGACAGAGTTCAACACAGGTAGTCCTAAGCCACTTACTTGCCTAATTAAGGAGAGCTCTGCTACACAAATGTTATCAGAATACAGCAACTCTTTACAAAGCTCCTCAGACTACTTCAACACTATGGCTTAAAAATTATTCGATTCATCCTATATCAGCATTGTTTCAGAACTGCATTACAGAAAAAAACACAGATGCAGTATTTCCATCTGCTATAATTACCTGTCAGCCATACTAAGTTACTACTTTCTTTTTTCAATTTCTGTATCATCAAATTATGTCTTAATGGTCAAGGCACAGTTAATGAAGTTGCAATATTTTTTTCCAAGACAATCTCATTCAGAAATTTCCCTCTCTCTCTGCATTTGTGTATTTTTAAAAAGACAACACACTTTCTAGGTCACCACTACATATTTTTTCCTTTTTTTTTTAAAAAAAAGCAATTCATATTTCATTTTCCGCAAAAATATTTCACAGTAAATCCATCCCATTTAGAGATTCTTATTTTAGAGAAAAAAAAATCATATAAAAGAAGACTAGTCAGCTGATTAAATTTATTGTCTGAAAGCAAAGCTTGAGTTCCTCTATTTTTTTCTAAAATCAATCCTTCAATTGAAAAAGCCACTACAAAAATGCCTAACAGTCACTATCATTTATGCCAATATAATTGCTATTTTAAATCTCCCATGTTTTGGCTAGATTTAGCTAAATTATTCTTGAAATAATCAACATCTGTACTTTCCCAATAAGAAAGAAATATTTAAGTCATGTAGTTATTTGTAATAGATAGAAAAGTAAGTCATAAGACTCACAATAATTAACGTTTAAAAACTTACTGTCGTATTTCCTTCAAAATCCATTTCCCAGCTTTATCACTCAAGTTGATTTTCATTATAACTCCAGACTAAAAATTTATTCTTAGTCTTGAATTATTCACCTTTGAACTTAACACTTATTAACTTTTGCTATCTGAAGTGTCATGTTTTAAACATTTATTTTTCACTAGATGTTTATGAGGAAAAGCTGTCTGGTCATTGACTGGTTTTGGATTTCTCCATACATGACCTAGCTAGAAATACATACTTTTTTATTAAATAAGGGTATGTGAGACAAGTTGCCTTTAAGAAAAAATAATTTTTGTGGAGTACTTCCTAATATTCGGAACTGAAGCTAGAATTAATTTTTTTTAACTACTTAGAAAGGGATTTGGTTTTTTTTTTCTTTTATTGGGAAAGACTGGGAAGAAAGCATGGGTGGTAGAACAACAACTGTGGCAATATCAAGTAAAATGAAGCATCTCTTGTACTAAATCTATTCTAGAGGATATCCAAAGCCGTATTTTTGAGTTCCATCACCTGAAAACATCACAAGTATTTTTGGCTAAATTGTAAATGAAGCTGACACTAGAGAAAGCTGACACTAGAGAAAGATGATCTCTTTTCCTCTTAGTTCAGTTATAAACCTGAAAGCAAGGCATAGCCAGCATTAGTATCACTCATACACACTATTCATTTTTACTGATAAGTCCACCAATATTGAGCTGATGAAAATGTTAGCAAAAGGTTTCTTGTATTCGGCTTCCCCAAAGAATCGGCAGTACTGTATAACAAGAAGAAAGGTCTTCACATTTTCTCTTCTCCATCAAAGCAAAGATCATTTTCACAATCTCTCTGCCTGCAGGTCTTTTCCTCTCAATGCTTGATCCATTTTGATTCTTTTTTCCTCAAGAACTTCTGCAGATTCTACACAATTTCTATATCTAGTGGTTCCTCACAGCAGAAGAGACCAATCACACAAGAATATACCACGCAGCCTCGATGGAGCAAAGTAGAATTCCTCATCAGTGGTTTGAATGGCACAGTGGAAGACATTTCTCTCTCATAATTTTCCCTCTACTTCCCAGGCTTGTTTAAGAGAAGGAAAGGCATGGAGCCTTCCAAACAAGTGTGCAGCTATGCAGAAAAGTAATATCAGTGAGAAGCATACACTGTAAGACTCCCAACTCGGTATTTTTATCCACAACATTTTTCACTTTACGCAAGGCCTTAACTACAAATCATCTCTGGAAGTTTAATGGTAAATGCTAATGTTCCACAATGCAAAAGGAAAATCCAACCAAAAGCTTGTCTACTTGTGGAATTTTTATTAACTATAAAAGAATTTGAGGCACCTCCCCAGAAATATTATATTACCTTGAAGTAATTTCTCTTCTCTTTCTGTAGAAAAAGTGATCCAGATTTTAATAAAAAAAAAAAAATCATCTTCTAACTAAGGATTGATCATTATGCTTCCACTTTTTTCTCTTTTTTTTTTTTCAGGTTATAAGAGCAAAACCATAAAGTAAGTCAAGAAGATAGCACAGTCACTTCTGTTCAAATCACACCACTTGACAGTCCAAGTTTATTCTGAAAGCTCAGCCCCAGATGAATCTAGGACAAGTTTGCTGTGGCCCACTGGGATACTATCCAGCATCCCACAGGTATCTATCACACAATGAAAAATGTTTATAATTGCTAGCTATCTCTCAGTATTCGCACAACACTTGCTATTATTTTTGTCATTTCACACCAACACGTAAAGGTTTGACACATTAATTATTACAGAAACAACATGGATACACAATCACAGAAGGGCTGAGTTGGGAAAGCCCATCTGGAGGTCATCTCATCCAACTTTCCTGCTCAAAGCAGGGTCAGCTGGAACAGACTATGCTGAGCCTTCCTCAAGTGGGTTTTGAATATTTTCAAGTAAGGAGACTCCTCAACTTCTCTGGGAAGCCTGTTCCAGTATATGATGACCTTCACAGCAAAAGAAGCATTTTCTTATGTTCCAATGGTATTTCTTATGTTTTTGTTTGTGCGTATTGCCTCATCGTTTCATGAGGTATCACTAAGAATATGCCCGCTCAGTCTTTACTCCCTACCATCTGGTATACATATATCCATAAGATTCCCCCGAGCCTTCTCTTCTCCAGGCTAAACAGTCCCAGCTCTCTGCCTCTCTTACTATGACAGATGGTCCAGTCCTTTAATCATCTTAGTGGTCTTTTGCTGGACTTGCTCCAGAGTGTCCATGTTTCTCTCATTCTGGGGAGCTCAGAACTGGACCCAGCACTCCAGGTATGTCTCACCAGTGCCAAGCAGAGGAGCACAATCACCTCCCTTGAGCTGCTGGCAACGTTCTTTCTAAGGCAGCCTAGTCTGCCATCGGCCTTCTTTGCCACAAAGGCACTTTGTTGGCTCTTGTTCAACTTGTTGTCTGTCAGGACCCCAAGGCCTTTTCCACAAAGCTGCTTTCCAGCCAGTTGATCCTAACCACGTACTTATTATGCTGCCTCAGATGCAGAACTTTGCGGGAGCTTCATACTGGTGCATTTCTCCAGCTTGTCTAACTCTGAACAGCAGTACATCTGTTTTATAAACCCGTTGTACCAGTTTTGTATTGTCTACAAACTTGCTGAGTGTGCATTTTGTCTCATCATTCAGGCCAGAAACAAAGATGTTAAACAGTTCTGTCCTCAGTATCAGCCTTTCGCGTACACTGTTAGTGACTGGCCTCCAGCTGGAATTCATGCTGCTTAAAGAACACTTTAAGCCCAGCAGTTCAGCCAGTTTTCAGTTCACCCCAACATCTACTTGTCTAGCACACACCTGCAGAAAACACACAGGCACAAGCAGCAGTGAAGATGTCACTAATTTTAAATTTCCTTAAAAACAGCCCCACAAAGAAAAGACAAAATATATGTTTTTCCTAGTCTTTATTTCTCAAGAAACTTCAAAATTCTGCACAGTTGCTTACACCACAAGTTTTCTGAACCACTCAATAAATTGAAACACCCCCACACACACAATTGTGTATATATTTAAGCAGGAAAATTGCAGTACGTCCCTTAGAGATCTATAAGAAAATTGATGTCCTCTGTTGTGGTTTAAGCCCAGATAGCAAAAAAGCCATCACGCATTCACTCCCTCATCTCCCCAATGGGATGGGGAGAAGAAAGTACAACAAAAGGCTCATGGATTGAGACAAAGCCAGGGAGAAATCATTCACCAATTATGTTCACAAGCAAAACAGACTCAAATTGGGGGGAGAAATCAGAGTAGGTTAACAAGAAAAAAAACCAAATCTTAAAAAATCTCTCCCCATCCCTCCCTTTCTTCCTGAGCTCAACTTCGTTCCCAATTTTCTCTACCTCCTCTCCACTAGCAGCACAAGAGGACAGGGAGTGGGGGTTGTGGTCAGTTCATCACATATTGTCTCTGGTGCTCCTTCCTCCTTGGGTGGAGGGTTCCTCACACTCTTCCCATGCTCCAGCGTGGGGTCCCTCCCACAGGAGACAGTCTCGAAGAACTTTTCCAACATGAGTCCTTTCCACAGACTGCAGTTCTTCACAAACTGCTCCAGCCTGGGTCCCTCCACAGGGTGCAGTCCTTCAGGAACACACTGCTCCAGTATGAGTCCCCCATAGGGTCACAAGTCCTGCCAGCAAACCTGCTCCAGCATGGGCTCCTTCTCCACAGGTCTTGCCAGAAGCCTGCTCCAGCATGGATCACCCACAAGCTCATAGCCTCCTTCAAGCATACACCTGGTCCAGCATGTAGTCCTCCACAGGCTGCATGTGAGTATTTGCTCCACTGCTAACCTCCATGGCCTGCAAGGGGACAGCCCGCCTCACCAGGATCTGCATGGGAATCTCTGCTCCAGTGCCTGAAGCACCTCCTCCTCCTTCTTCACTGACCTTGCTGTCTGCAGTGCTGTTTCTCACATATTCTCACTCCTCTCTATGTTGCAGGTTTACCAGCAGTTTATTCTTTTTCCCCTTCTTAAATACATTACCACAGTGGTGCTACCACTGTCACTGGTGGGCTCAGCATTGCCCAGTGGTGGGTCTGTCTTGGAGCCAGCTGGAATTGGCTCTGTTAAACAGGAGAAGTTTCTAGCAGCTTCGCACAGAAGCCATCCCCCCACCAAAACCCCACCACACAAACCCCATACACCTGGTAAAAGCACTGTATGTGTTTGAGTCTGGTGGGGTTTTTTTGTAAAAGCGAGGGTAGACTCATGTGAAACTTCAAGAGCCTCCCTCATCCCCAGGTAGGAGTCAGATCTGCCTCTGGTCAGTGCCAGGCCAACCAGCGTCTCTGCCATTAAGGTGTTTAAGAGGTGACCTCATTGTTCTCTTCCTCTCTTTTGTTTTTGTCTTGTTTTGAGCTGTTCTGTCTTTCATGTGGGGGAGTTTTTCTGTTGGAGGAGGGGGAGGTGAGAGGAGAACTAAGGAATGTTGCCCTGAGAATAAAGAGGGGGAGAAGAGTCCCAGAGGCAAAGGAGAGGGAGAAGGCTGCCAGAGCAGGGCCTTTCCCTGGAGCCTCGTGGTGGCTGAGACGGCAAGAAGATGACTGCCTGCCAGCTGAGGGAATCGACAACGTCAAAAACGTCCAGAGTGAGGCAGTATATACAGAGCCTCATGTGAGAGGGGAAAGAGACTGAGCATCAGTGAGGGACGAGCCTGAAGTGACCCATGGCCCAAAGGGACTCAGGGGGAGGAAGAGGACTGCCTTCTGTGAGGTGGACACCATGCAGCATTAAGGAGAGACTGCGAGAAACCCTCTTTCTCAAGGAGGAGCTACCATGGACAATGAGTAATGGCCAGATGGACTGCACCCCTCACCCACTGTCCCTACCTTGCACCGATGAGGGTGGGGGAGGAGGTAGCCAGGAAGATGGGAGAGGAAGTTTATATAAGACCAGGTCGTATTTACTGATGTATTCCTCTTACTATCCTACTTTGTAACTGGTGGTGGAGAATTCAATCTATGTTTTTCTCTCCACATCTCTCTGGTTCTTTACTCGTCACCTTAAATGGTAGGTTATTACCTCCCTATCCTTAATTTCAAGCCCTTGAGCTTTTATAGTTGAATTGTCTCCCTCCACGTCACTGTGGAAATGGGGGTAGGGGGAGGAGTGAGTTGGAGGCTGCATGTTTTTTTGTCCCAGTTGGCCTGAACCACAACAAGCACATAATTATATTGCTTTGTTCTAAATCATCACTTTTTCATTCATACCATTAAATACAGTAAGTGGAATCTGGTGGCTTCTGAACCTGACCACTCAGTTAACAGTCCAACACCTGTATTTTCTTGTTCTGGTTATACAGTTGGATCTGAACTTCATCAGAGATATAATCTTCTGAAGAGCTACAGTAGTGAATGCTCTTAAAAAGCCATCTCATGCAATTGCAATAAAGGCTTCTACTACTGCTTCTGTTTGGCAGCTAGAATACAAAAAGCTTAAGAACACTTATTTGTAATGATTTGCTAGATTTGTCTCTTTTACAACACCTACTGTTCAGAATTTTTCATCTCCAACAAAAATTTCCCATTCGCAATGAGTCAGTTAAATGAGGATCTTCATCAAGACCTCAGGTTCTGGCTGTGACGAGCTATCCTAATAGGAAAAGCTGTGATTGCTTATGTAAGAAAGAAAGACTATTCAAGGAAAATCAAGTTTTCTTTCTTCATCATATGTCAATTATATTTTTCGTTAAATACAGCAGTTAATAAAATGGTGACAATCTTAAAACAAGGAATGCATATAAACCAAATAAGTAGACTAGCATAAAAAAAAAAAAATTACTAAGCATTTGCGTGCAACTTCACATTAAATAATTAGCTCAAGGCCTCCAGCCTCGAAGTCAGTACAGGTCTGTATCATGCACATGTCAGTTTGTATATTCTCTCAAACAAACGTGCCTAGTTCCAACCACTACTGTAAAAATCTTAATTTTTATATGAAAAGGGAAACAAAAAGTGAGCCAAATTGGTGTCATATTGCAAAATACACAATTACCTAAGAGAAAAATTTAAGAATTACCTACACAAGCTATATACAATGAACACATTCATAAATTACCAAGAAACTCTTACTACACTTTAAGACTATTCTATGTAGAATACAGCTTTCAATACATCAGCTTTAATTCCAAAGCATTATAAATGATGTCTTAATTTGTAATGAGACAGTATAGAACAATTTGCTTGGCAAACTAAAATATTTAGCAGTGGACAACAAATTTGCTGAAGTTTTGAAATACTTTTTCAAAGTTGAATTTCAAATTTAGGTAGCAAGTAGTATTTATGCTTTTTGGTTTTGGTTTTTTTGGGGGTTGCCTTTTTTTTTTTTTAATAGCACTCTTAGAAAGCAATCATAGAATCACAGAACAGTTTTGGTTGGAAAAGACCTTCAAGATCGAGTCCAACCCTTGTCCTAGGCCTATCAACACCACTAAACCATGTCCCTCAGGACAACATCTACCCGTTTCTTAAACACCTCCAGGGATGGTGACAAGTGTCTTCAGAACTTAATGCACTCTTCCTATAAGAGTCAGGATGGGTTCTGATAAAGAGGACAGATTTTGATACCTAACATTCTGTTCTGCTTTTAGCAGATCCTCTTCCTAATTCTTATCTATACTTTAAGAGAGCTTCCATGGTTTTCTGTCTATAGTTTGAGGGATAGAAAGACTGTGTACAATACAGCTTCCAAAACAACATCTATTTCATGGAAGTGTTAAGATTATTTACAACAAAAAGAACACAAAAAATAAACAAGCTCAGTGCATATCAGCAGAACTACATACATTTCAGAAATGTCTCTTTCTATAGATAAAAAGTCAAACAAATGCTTGCACTTAGAATTTCATAGGGGTTCATTGAGTTCTTAACATACTTCCTATATTTTGAGCAGTATTCAATCACAGAAATGGACACAAAATGCACTAGAGTTCAGTGCAGTTTCCAGTGACTTCACTGAAGTGTCATTAAAATGGAACATTAGCAATACCAGTGTGTCATAATAAAGAAGGAATATTCTCCCTAACCCAAACATAAACATTTCAAAAAGAAGGAAAAAACCAGTAATGTACTGACTACAGAAGTAGTAAATAAGCACAAAGCTCCTTGCAGTTAGCAGGAATTAGACTTTCTACTACATTCAAACAAACAAACAAGAACCAACACAAGTTAAAGGAACCTGATCATTGTGAGTTTTTCAAGCCATGTAAAAAAAAAAAGAAAACTGAAGTTTTCAAGCTTTGTTAACATCTGCAAGGAAAGTAATACAAGCTGCCTTGCAAGGCTTTTAAGCTACATTATACAGAAGATACACAGCTAGTTACTATGCTATACTTCAGAAAGCAGGATATCAAATGAGCTGTCAATGTTGAAGCCCTCTAATCCATACCTTCCATACCCTATACACATTGAGAAGTCAAATCTGCATTTTAGCTTCAGCTTCCACATGTCCCAGGTGCCTGAGAACAGACAAAAGTTACCTAATATAGGCTCTGCAATTTACTACATGATTTTTGTTTGAAAGCAATATAGTTCTCTTTAGAAAATAAGCATAAGGAGGGTATAAACCGAGGTGAAGGTGTGGCCAACAGAAAGTTCATCTGTTTCAACATCTGATACAGGCTGGGACTCTCAAAGAGCAGGTAACCCACTATTTATAGAGGTAAACACAAGCATACAAGAAAACACCAGCTACATGTTATACGCCCTGAGTTGTCAAGCAATAAATCAGTGACTTAAATTAGAAAAATCAAATTAATCAAATAACTTCAAGTGTGCTTATTTTCACAGAAAAGAACACAGAAGAGTTGACCAAAAATGACGCATGATTTAAAATTCCATTGTGGTAAAAGACACTTGCTAAAATAGTCTTTCACAGCCCTCTAATGAACAGGAATAGCTTAGATGTTCATTGCCATAAAACTTGAATCAACTACTTCGTCCTGTTAGAGACTACAGTTTAGCACACACTTGCAACTGCAACTCAATGTCCTTGTGCTGGGAGAAGTGTGGCAGTACCAATACCCAATCAAAACCCCTTTTCAGTTTTGGGATGTTAACCTTTACCAGTCAGGTTATGTCAGAAATAACCACTACAGATATATACAATAGTCAGCTTTAGGCAATTTCCAAAGACAGTTAAATCTTGAGAACCATACTGAAGCAAACAAAACCAAACAAAAAAAAGGAGTTTTAAAAAGCCGAAAAGACTTAGTGACGGATGTACAAATGGCTCAATCTGCCTCCTGGTGAGACAGAATCCCATTCACCCTCTAATCATCTATCTAGAATATAGTTGCCACATTTGCTATATGATTACACCTTAGATTGCTACAAGAAAAACAAGGTAGGCCAAAGGGCTACTCCAAGTTGTGTTTTCAACTTTGTGCTACATTTCTTCACAGGTTAATTTCTCGATTATTTTCATATTTGATTTGAGCCCTTCAAGTATAGAGACCTCTAGAGGAATTTAAGGTAGTATGTCTATATTGCATCTTTTTAGGGGTATTCGGACTCTGTGAAACAATGCACTGAAAAGTTCGCAGAGCCAAGCAAGTGACTTTGCATTGAGAAGATACCAGTAGTTTGCCCTCAGCAAAACAAACAAACAACATAGCAAAGATCTTCACTCTACATGAGTTGTTTCATATATAAACAAATATACTGTTTCTCAGTAGAGCAATATTAAGCTCAAAGCTTCCTAAAACAAAATGTAGCAATACCTAAGTGGAGAATCAGGGAGAAACAGGGTAAAAGGTAACCATCTTAGAGGTCCCTATCACTGCTTCCGATTAATCAACAAAATTAATGTTTTTAAGTAGTGTATCATTTCAAGATGCATGTTCCTCTTCTTTTGAGAACTCCAAGGACTTTTGACTCCAAGATATTTTGGGCAACATCCAGAAATAGAATACATTTCTTTAATGAATTTTATGACAAGGTAACTGCATTTCCAGCTTTAAAAATTCCTTAAAAGGTAAGAACTCAATTACTTCAGAACAGAATTAAAACAAGTATACATCCTGAAGGAAATCATCAAGTTTTGTGTTGTATATTCCCTAAGTCAGCTTTAGGACATCAAACTCGAATTCTGTTTTAGAGTCTTGAAAATATGAAAAAAATGGTGCTCGTTTAAATACTCTCAAGCATTTCTTAATTTGATAACTGACAGAACGCCCTGAAAAATACTAATGGTCGTTTTACATGTTCACTTCTTTGTCTTTTTGTCAGGCTTTTGGGAAGCATGGCACACATTTTAGAGAAATAATTCCCTACACTTACCTTCATAGCGTTCAGCGTCATGAATGCTACAGCTCACCACACTGACAGGATTGGGCAATTGTAGTTATGTAAGTTGGGCCTCTAAAGAGATCTTGCTGGCAGGG
Organism: Trogon surrucura; assembly: GCA_020746105.1. Classification (NCBI taxonomy): domain Eukaryota; kingdom Metazoa; phylum Chordata; class Aves; order Trogoniformes; family Trogonidae; genus Trogon; species Trogon surrucura. The sequence continues at coordinate 56,934,524 of CM036618.1, forward strand.
AAATGTACTGCTTTGCATAACAGGAAGCAAAACTTACTTGCTTTTGACATCAGTGCCAGTGAAGCAAAAAAAAGGTGGAGGCGGCCCCACGTTCAGCACCAAGGAGAGCGACAGGTGCCCGCACACTGTCGCGCTCGACGTTCAGGACCACGGAGAGCGGCACGCTATGGCCTCCACGGTAACACGGCGAGAGAAAAATCCAAAGCGTCAGAGAAGGGCTCCGCTTCACAAGTCTTCCAAGACAAGCACGCACAGCCTGAGACTTCACTAAAATATGTGTAACATTCTTCATTAAAACCAGTTATTGAAGATAAACTTGAGGCTAGTTTCAACTCTCTGACAAACTACTGTTGTTTTTATGCTTCCCAGACGAGATAATTTTCTTTCTTTCTATACACGTACAAATTCTTCCCTTCTCTGTAAGAACCTGTAAGAACCCCTTTTCTATGTATGATAAAAGAAGAGGCGCAAGAATTAGCAGCAAATCTAGAGTCAAATAGCACATGTCACTCAGAACTTCAGTAGTAAGGATTTTCTTTAAGGGACCACATTTACCAGAATTTCATTGACACATATAGAATCACATATATATTTTATAGTGAAAGGGCATGTTACTTCTGTCTCCAACTTTGTCAGACTAACAGTTTTCTGAAAGCAGGAAATTTAGTTTCCATCAGGAACAGGAAGTATAGGCCCATAAGAAAAAAAAAATATTTAACCTGTCATTAGTGAAAAAAGTCTATTACACAAATGGCTATGTCAAAAAAAAAACCAAAACCCTGGGATTTGGAATACAGGTTATTCTACAGTATTAACTCATAGCTATGGAAGAATAACAGAAACCAGTAGAAGCTAAACTTGCTTCAGGCTCTTTGCTTGTAGAGAAGGTGCAAGAATACTTAATATAGCAGTGCCTGCCCAAACATAAATGACAAGAATCACAAATCTCATGCATTAGGTATTTGAAGGTAAGGCAGAATATACCCAATACACCAAATCATGAATGGTCTACACTGTAGACTGAACGGCAGTATGAAGCAGAGTGTGGAGATAGAAAACAGCAAGACAAGAATCATGGGAGTAGAGAGAACGGCCACAGAATGTCCCCAGATCATGTCAAAGAACACATAAATTGATCTTCATGTCAAAGCCCGGTCTCTGGTTTAGGACTTACGGCATATTCTATGTAAGCATAAAGCAAACAGCCTTAGGCTTTTAAAAAGGAAAAAAAAAAAGAGAGGGGAAAAAAAAAGACTTATTTTTATGGCATAAGATTGTAATGCTATACTGTTAGATATGGAAAGCTAGTGCACAACTCAACCAAAATCATGGATCAAAAATCTGAAATAAAGTTCTACCATTCAGTGGCACAATACAAAAAGTACATTTTTTTTTTAATATATAACTAAGTAATGTAAGTAGTATACATTACTATGTTGGCAATACAGGTTAACACTGTAAATACAGACATATGCTGATTTTCAAGGTGTTTCAATGACAATTTTTAGCCTGTAAAAATTTCCTTGATCACTTATCATCTACTTTTTAAGGTCTGAAACCTATGCTTATAATTACACAAAGCAGATAAATAAGCTTTTTTTAAAAAAAAAAAAAAATTAGTCCGTTTCCCTAATCTTTATGATAGAATTTTTTTACCATTATTTCTGTCAAATTTTAAAAGGACAAAGACAGTCGTTGGAGATTATTGAAACAGATTTTAGTACAACCTACCCAATTGTATCAGCATCTATACAGCAAAATACTAGATCTGAGAAGGCAGTAACAGACACCTTTAACTAAAAGTTATAGTTTTCTGTCACGTTGTCAGGAAAAATATTGCTCAATTAAAATCTCTGGATTATAGCACACCTGTTTTCTAAACATACTACAATTCAGGAAACTAAATTTTAGGAAGCTGGCTGAAAAGATTTAAGCAATCTCATGAAAATTAAAAGAGAAAGTAAGTATTTCTTATAATCACTTCATATTAATTCTTTTAGCTAAAAGGTTGTCTTTCATTTAATGGTAGGATCTTGAACAAGAAGGACTTTTTAACAGTAGCTATTTTTAAAGGCTGTCATTTTGAGCTTAGCCAAGTGACAACCTCAGCAAAAGGTTGTTCTTCCTCATAGTCTTCTCGATTCATTAAAAAAAGCCTGACCAAGAAAACAGAACCAGGTAATATGCATTAAGTAGGACAAGATGGTGAATAGCTTCAGACTGTTTTTGTTTCTTCTGGTTATTTTTGGAATGCAATGCCCTTGGTTATCAGTATGACATCAGTCATTAGAAGAATACATAGAAGCCTAGCTTAATACTGCCACATTTGTATCAGCCAAAAGACATATACATCTGATTTCATAATGTTATACTGAGATTTACTAGATTTATTTAGCAGTAAGCCTGTAAACAGTAAGAAAAAGTTAGTGACTATTTAAGGTAATATCCCACTCCTCTACACAGGAGAGTACAGTTTTCAGTGGAGACTTGAAGGGGTAGGGATACAGTAGCATTACTGACAAAATTACTGCTTCTATTAAAGCCAAAGTCTGAGTTCAGAAAGCAAGATATTGGAAGAAGTTCAGTGGTTAGAAATTACTTAATGCTGGGAGTTACAGTAACAATACAATGACATGACAAATAACATCTCTACATATATATTAGATGCAGTATGCACCTCATTGTACTTCTGAACATTATGAAAGTATGTGTGACCAATAGGTTACATGACAATACAGAAATGGCCAAATAAAAACAATGCTGTTACTGAATACAGTTTTACAGTTTGAAGAAAGTACAGAACCACTACGACTAAGATTAAATTGCAATCTGACTTTTTCTGAATTAGTATTAACCCTCATCATTTTGAAACAATTTCTTTGTACATTTATGGTATTCCAGATACCAAAAAAATATTATCTTCTGCTGGTATTTTCATTTATCATAGGACTTGACAAATCAATACTCCTTGCAGAACTGAGTACTACAGAGTGCTGTGTCCATGCTAATTTACAAGTGTATAAAGAAATTGATCTACAAATACCTCATACTACTAAAGAGAGAGTTCAACTACTGATTTTCTTTTTTCAAATATACATATAATCTCCTATTTGGAACTTTTGCTTCTGGAGGAAAGAGCATAATACTGAAACGCTTAACTCTGAACTGGCACTTTCTTGATTTTATCTAAATCACGGTAATAGCAAAAGTTTTCTTTCCTAATGCAGTACTTATCTGAAAACTGTAACAACAGTAAAAAAAGCCTAAAATCAAACTAAGTTTCAAGTATCTCTTAATTTTTTGATAGTATTGATAACATCACATGTAAAAAACAGTTGAAGGTTGACAGATCTTAAACTTAATGGATGTTGCAATATTTGGATCCATAGACAACTTGCACATTCGTTCTTCAGTTTTTTAGAACTTTGTACTGAAATCCTTGTCTTTCAGGTTTTTAAACATCCTTAATGTACTGAAGTACCAAATTTAACAGCTGAAGTACATAGAGTGATAACATCTAAGAGTCCTCCAGCTCCTCAAAACTCTGTATTATTTAACTACAGTAATAAGTTAAGAATAAGCATAGAGCAAGAGGATACATATAGAATCACAGAAACACTTAGGTTGGTAAAGACCCTTACGTCCAATTGTAAACCTAACACTGCCAAATCCACCACTAAACCACGTCCTTAAGTGCCATGTTATATTATTCATCCTCTCCCCCAATTTATCTGCTTCTTCATTTTGGTTATTCTTTTGGACGTTTGTAAAACATAGGAAAAAAAAATAAATCACAAGAACACCCCCCCAAAAGAACCCAAATCCAAAACAACCTCAGATCCACTAACATACACACGAACATTAAAAAGAGGCATTTTAGACTAGTGGTTTATGTGAATGTGTGATCAGTTTTCCAACAACATCACACTTTCAGTTACACATACATACAGAAAATATCTTTAGAACATTAAGCTCTCAGTGATCTCAGAAGAACTCCAAGTTAGTAGTCAACCATTAAGACTATGCAGATAGAGAGTAAAAGAAATTTCATTTAGTTCTTTCTTAGATTAAAAGTATTTCATTTTTGCTCTAATTCTTTCTTCTTGATGTCTTGCGACAAAAAACTGTAAAGTCACTGACCTAATTCACACATACCATAACAGAGAGCTCTAAAATATACCCATATCAAGCCCATACAGCACCCTTGCAGTCTCACCTTATAGGTATGCAATGACAATGAGTGGAAGAACTACTCAAGACATACACGGTCCTAAGGTCTTCGAAGTATCATAATAATTAACTTTTTTTTTCCTCCAACTAGTCGAGACTGGGAATAAGCATCATTAAATAAGAGTTCCCAGACTTCGTATCAGGAGTGTCAACTTTTTAAAATTATTTATTTCTTAAAGAAAAGATCCCTGGTCTCTTCATTCATAGACAAAGAGAATGTTAACTAAAACATCAAATTCCATACTTTTTCTCCTACAAAATATGAAAGGTAAGAAAGACCTCTTCAGGTCTAAATTAGAAGCCACAGCTGCTTTAAAGCAATTCTAAGTGCTTCAGCTAGCAAGTATTCAGATAAAGATAATAACTGCTGATTCTATTTAAGGTCTGAAGATGACTTTGAGAGCCTGAAAGCTCTACTTACTTTTTCTGAACTATACCAGACGGTAGTAAAGACAAGCCATTTTTACCCAGTCCCATCTTTGTCCTTATACCTTCATGGCTACAGAAAATTTCCCTTCTGTGAATATCCCTTGCTAAGACCATAACTACTGCTGAACAAGGAAACAGTCAGAATACAACATCTCACATGGAGAGAGTCAGAAAGGAAAGACGGAGAGTCTACATCAGCATAATTTAAAAAAAATAAATATCTTAAAGGCACTTTCTTCAGCTTTCTCAGTTCCTACTTTCAGTCTCTCCCTTCTTAGAGCACTTCAGCTATCCTGGGAATAATTAAACTAAAAATTAAGTATCCCCACAGAAATGTAAAAGAATTGAGTATTTAATACTACATTTTCATATCTTTTAGTCCTTGAAAACTATTTTTATATAATAACAAAATATAATATTTATTCCCACATTACTAGTCATAAGTATATGCAAAAATTTTGACATTTAAGTATGTACTCAGCTCACACCCACCTCAAAATTCCACTTCTTTTCATGCAATCCTAGAAGTGTTAGCAAACACTGGCCTACTGCCAATGTTAACACACATTTGAGAGATGACATAAGGTTGCTTAGAAAACTAAACCCCAAGTTTTTACAAAGCTGTTAATGGCATCAACTACCACATGATGACAGCTAACATCAAAACAGTTCTACAGTGTTTTTTAGATTCTCATTTTTTCCCTATTTTTAAGGACTCTTTTAATATGCACAAGGAACCTTCTTCAAGAGGTTTGTTGTGTTTCCTGAGGCAGAACACTTCCAAATAAAAACTGAGAAGGTTTCACTGAAATAATTTTGTTAGGAATAATTCGTATAAAGTTAAATCCTATACCTCTTACTTTCATAGCACTGCATTCTGTGATACCTAAGGGACACCTTGAACCACCTCAGTAAAAAAGTTCACAGAATAAGAAGCTTAAGTGTCTCAATTAAAGATCATCAAATTTGCTATCTACATGCCCAAGCAACTCACTGGGATGCCATTAACTTCATCTATTCTCTAAGTACTTCTCTCTAACACAGGAAGACAGAAAAAACCCCAAAGGAGTAATTTAAATAATAGGCTTTTTAAAAAAAAGTTTCCCAAATTCACACACGCTGATAGCACAACTGATAACAGAACTCTGTTGTCAGAAGTCCCAGTAAACTTCTTGTTTACCCAAGCTATGGTGCATCTGGGATAACTTTGTTGCCTTAGCCTTTGAACTAGCTGAGGATTTTTGGAACCTTTCCAGAACCGAGCTATCCAGCTCTAAGTATGTACCAAGGGAAATCATCAGGGTTACATACAGTTTTTGCTTTCTATTAAATAGACAGGAACAATCACTGTAGGGTATGCATCATCTGCATGGCACTTACAGACTCTTCTTCCACTTAATGTAAGATTTCTGCAGCTCATAATCATGCAACCAAACAATGCTGAAGATTCCCACTGCGTAAACCCAGTGCGGATCATGCAGTTATTTCACAGACGTCAAAGATTTATGTTGATGTCAGAAAGCTTGCCCAACAGACCTGACAGACACATTTAGGATATGGATTTCTCAATCACAAATGCTGAAGCTGCAAACTACAGCACTAAAAGCAAAAACAAACCCAAACCACTTGAACTTGTACTCTTCCAGCAATTGTAAAAACTAATCTCATTCTCCCCTACTGATGTAAGCATAGCAGCTTTTCGTTTTCCATTCCAGTTGTCTTATGCAAACTAATTAAATATATATATGCATATTTTCATCTGCAGCAGGCATAATTCAACACTGCATTAGTCCTCCAGCATGCAGCAGTACAAACACAAATATGCAATCTCATAATCGTAGTTTATTTCTTGATGGCTTTAATCTTTGTGTCAGATGCTACTTTATCCCCAAACTGGTATACAGATCCTTCAAAACGCGTAAAATAAGGAGCTTATACTGAAGAGGAGGACCTAAAATTGTTTCAGTTATAATTTACCACAGTCTTTAAACATGACATGGAGTATCATCTTATTTTTTAAAGCTGCATTTCTAACTACTTGTTTTACCTTCCCCTGTGAATTAAGCATATTAAAGTTAAATACGTCTCTTCCTCCCTATCCGAAAGTAAAAATCTAGTTAAACACTTCAGAAGTGTTGTGCTTAGTGAAATGCATTTGTACCTTGTTTCACTCTGAATTACTCATTAAACCTGATTATTAAACACATTTCACCTCTTTTCTTTGTGTTTCTGTATTGTTTTGACTGAAACATTGGATTCTAAGTAATGCGAAAACATAACAGAGGAACCCTAATTTTGGAATTCCACTTTACCTCATGATTGACTTGCATCTTCTGTGGAGAAAGTATTTTCTCCTGCTGCTACTCTGTACAAGGATGGGCAAAAATAAACTATTGAGTTATATTACTTTTGTCAGAAGACAGAAGCCGTCTTGATAACTTAACCATTTGCATCCCTTTGGCAACGCCTCATGCATATTTAGATTTCCTTTTGCTATACTACATTGGTGGGTTTGTTTTTACCTGGTAACGGGCCTGACTTCAGCTCTAAACCCATCATGACTCTTAATATATCTTCAAGGCAGTCTTAGAGAAGAGTTGGAATTCAAAAATAAAAATAAAAAATAAAGACGGAGAAAACACTTGGAAGGTATGCGAGAAGTGCCTTATATATAAAGCTTTAAACAATGAGAAGCAAAAGTAAATAGTGTTATTGTTAAGAAGTTCCTAGATTACTGAAGAGGATTATATACACACATAAGAAATTAAAGCGTTTGACAAAGCCAGAACTGCAGAAGTTGGTCAAAAGACCTCAGAGAAACCTTAGGCCTTCTGAGAAAATCTTAGACCTTCATAGTATCTTTTTCACATCAGCTTATTTCCAGAAATCCGCTGCAAAGTGAAGTTGATCCTTCTCTGACTTCTTCTTCTCTCGCTTACAGATATTAAGTATCACATCTATTATTTTCCCCTGTAGCTCCAGTCCTTTCTCAAAGATTAATTTCTGCAGACACTTATTGAATGGGGCTTCAGATTCTAGAACAGGTTAAAAAGCTTAGGTTACACTTTACCCAGAAGTTTCTATACTTTTTTTAAGCCTCCCTTTCTGAAAGGTCAAGCAACAAACAGAAATGTAGGACCCAAGTCCTCTAACTACAAAACTGTCAAAATCTGCAACTCTACCTCAGCAGAATTAATGCTATAGAATACTTTTTATCTTAATCTTCAAATTATTTTTTTTAATGTTGTAATAGGTGCAAGAGTAATATTTTTATTATACATCCTGGTTTACATCTGAAAATACCGTTCTTCACTCCAGACCTTCATTCAGTAGAAAAATCAGTGGGTTTTCTAAGTTTTCTCCCTAAAACTTAAAAATAGAACACACACACAAAACCTAAAACATTACCAGAATCTGCAAGTCACCAGGAAACAAATACAAGATCCTAGTCCTGCAAAAGTCTAATTCACATATAAACTCCTTGTACAAGCACAGTTTACAGTTATTTTAGCTACACAAGCAGAAGACAACTCATAGCTTTTATGTGCACTGCTCTGAAGTCTTTGGCAAGACAGACATGCAGTCAACTATTAGAATTTTAGAAAAGCCCTATTATGGATCATTAAAAAAAAATCAAAAAACCCCACAGTATTTACTGTCACTCTCTTCATGGTTTCCAATATAGAAGTTCAAAATACTCCAGCACCACACATTTAAATCCATATTTAACTCACAAATACCTCAACATATCTGACACATGCCCAGTGATGTGGAACTCATGGGTATACACAAATGACTTCACAAGAGAAGTGGAAAACTGTTTCTGAAATCACTTATAAACTGCTGGGTAAATTCCTAGAGAAAAGAAGAGAAATACATCAAAAGATCCACACTCAAATAAAAATTATTCTTTGAGAGTTACTTTGCATATGCACAAGGCCTTAAGGTAAGTCTAAAATACATTTATGGTCTCCAGCTGCCTTTTGCATGTTTCAGGGAGCAAAAGTCTTTAGTAACATATTTAACTTTCTAATTCACAATTCGTAAGCACATGGAGTAAACCCAAAAAGACTTTGCAGCTTATTTTAATTCTACTTTTGTCCTTATGAAATTACAATTTTACTTCCATTGATGTTAACATAAAGAAATAGACTCTGAATTCAAAGACAAGACAAAATACCCCTCAATCATCAGCTTTCCAATACACTACGGTGCACAGAGTATCACAATAAATACTATTTTTAACTGCTCAACAGTGCATCAACTGTGCATAAATATGAACTGTCTCCACTGTGAGAATGCCAGCGGTCTTCATTCTCAGTTGCAACGAAATGTCACCTTCATCCATTTTAGCATACATTTGAAGAATACTAGCAGTTCCCACAGTGCATTTAAAATACCTCCAGGTGTCTTAGCTATATAACTCATGACAGAAATTATTCCCTCTGCTTTCTCTTTAACAAAAATCATCTGCCTTTCATTTCCTAAATAATGCTATTCACCTATGGCTTGAGCATCATACAGCACCAAAGCATTTTTTTTAAGTTATTCTAAGTAAATCACAGCTACGATCACATCTGAAACATGGGGCCTATGACCCTTAACAATATGCTTTTAAAAATATGTTGTAGTTCGACTCTAGCTTTTAAAGAAGATATAATTTATTTTCTATACTGAGGGTAGTATAATCAAAATTGTTCAATAAGCAATATAGGACCAGAGATATTCTAACACTTCACCCTCACCATCTAAGGCATTTAAGATATTACCAGAGCCCTTAAATAACAGCACTTCATCCAAAGGAAAGAAAGCATCACTTTAATCTCCCTACACGAAAGGACTCAGAGCACGGCTTACAACAGAGCCAGAAGAGAAGCTACGGTTTCCATAGACTGAACAGCAAATGCCAGCCCAGCGATCAGGGATCATCACCTCCCACACGCCCAGACACCTGCCTGTGCCAGACGGAATTTGGACACAACTAACGGCGAAGCGCTACTGCGGCAGCTTCGCGAACGGTTCGCCTCTAACCCGCGCCGTTCCCGCTCTCCCCGTTCGCGGTCTGCGGGAGCTCCGGCCGCTCCGGCCCCCGGGGATCGAGGCTGCTCCCGGGGCAAGGCCCGGCCTTCGGGCTACGAACGCGGCCGCGATGTTAAACCCACGCGGATTTAACACCGACGCTCAGAGCCAGCCTCTTCTCGGCCGCATCGCTGCCCAGGCGACGGCAAGAGGCGAAGGCAAACAAAAAACAGCAAGAAATGACAGGCGGCAGCGGACCCGGCGCGCCTCCCGCTGCCCAGCGGGGAGGACGCTCCCTCACCTTGGTGAGCTGGGCAATCTTCTTGCTCATTTTGAAATGAAGGTCCGGGCTGTGCTCGGCGGCTCCCAGCCCCGGCTGGGCTGAGCCGGAGCCGACTTTTCCCGCTCCGGGCGTGGAGCCGCCGCCGTAGCTGTGCTGCGGCTGCTGCCAGCCCATCCCCGGGGTCGCCATCTTCACCGCCCGGCCCCCGCCGCCGCTCGGGCTCCGCCGGCACCGGCCCTACCGGGGAGCCGCGCCGAGGGCGCGCCAGCCGTCAAGCGTTGCCCGAGGCGGCTCCTCCAGCCCCGGGACCGGCTTCGGGCGCTTCGTATCAGCCGCCGTCCCCACGAGCCGCTCCAGGCTGCGACGTCAACCCCTCGGGGCCGCTGCACGAAGGGGCATCAGCTTCGCCTCGCCTCGCCTCCCTTTCCGTCCGTTCCGCCCGGCACCGTGCGGCGGAGCCGGTCCGGAGGCCGGGCGCAGGCGGTGGCGGGGCGGCCGTCCCCGGTTGCCGGGCTGCCGCCGGGCTGTTTACGCCACGCAGCCCCCGCGTCACTCGCCGGGCCCGCCCGCCCGCAGCCTCCCCGCCTTCGGAGCAGCGCCTGCCGCGCGCGCCACCCAGCGAGCGAGAGAGCGCGGGGTTCCCTCCCCCTCCTCCGCTTTCGCCCCACCGCTCCGGCCGTTGGCGGCGGCGGCGGGAACCGTTAGCCACCGGTGAGCCGTTAGCCGCCGGTGAGCCGTTAGCCAGGTGGTTCTCCTGCGAGCGGGGATAGAGAGAGAGCTACTTCCGTAACAGGGACGCTTCCGCCGTCTCGGGCACGAGGGGAAGGTTTTAGGCAGCGTTGCCCCTCGGTGATGGGGCTTTGGGGGACGTTCGCCAACGGCCGAAACGGCGTCCTCAAGGCGAGCCATCAGGATGCAGTGGGTGCCGGAGTTGGGGGCAGAGTCCCCAGCGCTGGAAGGGCACCGGGGTAGAACAACCCCGTGTGTCTGAGTGACTCAAGTGGGTGAGGTCTTGCAGGGGGCTGCGTACCGGCCTGTGATGGACCAAGTGCCGTCCTCTCAGAAGTAGGTCGTAGGGGCAAGTAGCATCTTAAAATTGAAGTATGTAGTAAATTAGACATGCACGAGTGCACAATTACTTTAGCTTTTGAAGGAAGAAACCAAACGGTGCTCACAGATCATGGGGTGACCTGGCTGGGTGCAGGGGGGTGCATTCTCTCCCGTCTCTTCACTGTCTCTTCACTGCCACAGACCCTGCCTGTGCAGCCCACTGTTGTGGACCTGTGAGCTGATGAGTAGGGATCAAAGGTCACTGCCAGAAGGAATTCACAGCTGAGTTTAGTACGTCTGTCTTTTAACTTAGATTTGACTGCTCTCTGCTTCTGTTTCCATCCTGTGCAACTCCTGAGAATGCCCACTTTCTTTAACAATTTAATGTCTCTTTGCTAGGCTCTGGCCTTGTGAGAATATATATATTAATGTGGTTGGACACATTTGATTTCCTGAATATCAGCCTCTGCACTCATCTTTTAAAGTAAAGTGTCCTTGATATTCTCTGTTGCATACTTCGTATTTTTACTGCTTTTTTTTTTTTTTGGCTCTAAAAATATTTACCTGCGTTCTTTGTAGGCAGACAGAAATATCAAAGAGGTAAACCAAAAAAACCACACAGCTATATCTGTTGTACTGAACAAGGGATGGAGAAAAATTTGCAAATTATGGAAATAGGATTGTAAATTACAAGAAGAGATCCATATTACAGAGCAATGTGCCTCACTTGCTAATAGAGATTCATGCTTATATAGGTATGATAAATAACCAACTAAACATGAACTGCCAGTGCAAACCAGAGGTACTGGTGCAAATTAGATTCTTTGATGTATAAATCGGATACAATCCAGAAGGTACAATTAGATGTTGCTACTTTTGTACTGTTTGTAAGAGTACAAGAAAAATAATTGCATCAAGGTCTAGAGCGTGCAGTTTCCCTGCGTCAACACACTGGATAGGTGTTCAGAAAAGGGCCAAAAGAACTACAGAGGTTCTGGAAAAAGTCGCATATATTGAAAGATGTTAACTGTTTTGAATAGTGAGGAGTCTAAGATGTGATTTAATACAAGTCTGTGTTGCCTTAAGCTCAGAATTTGCATTGTTCAGGAAATTCTGACACCGATTTTTTTTTTTTTTTCCTTCTGAACTGGCCTGTTCTGGCAACAGAGGACAAGGGACAGATGGTGCCTACCCAGGCAGTGATTCGTACAGATGAAATAAAAGGGGAAGAGAGAATATTAGGAGCATCTGTATCAAATCTGTGTCCGTAGATGACATCCATGAAGAGCACATACTCTTAATTTAGTTTTAGCAAATTAAAAAATAATTTCGTGGCAGAGTAGACTGTGATTTTTTCATGTCTAGGAAGGTCAAAGTACTAAATAAAGCAGTAGACTGGTTGTGAAGACTTGGTTACGGATAATGATTGTGTCTGGCTGATTGTGTGACCTTTTGTGCAAAAGGGCACTTTCTTTAGTGTGCCTAATCTTCTGATATTAAGGAATGGCTGGCTCAATTTCTTATTACTCCTAGAAATATCAACAGTTACAGAAAGTATTATTTTAATGTTAATCTACACACTTTAAATATTTTGGACAGATTTATTTTTTCAAGTAAATTAGAGTGGTTTGGATTTATCAATGTTTCTTCTGGGTCAAAAAGCCTCACTGTTTTATTTTTTCAGTTTCTTCTGAGGAGTGTGCATATTTGCTATGGTTCATATTGGCCCCAAATCATTGGTTTGAAACATTTTGAAGTGACTTATATCTGCAAGGACAAAACAGTCAAGTATGTTTAATTTTTACCTCCTTCTTTTACTGAGTTGCTAAATATTACGTTTTGTCTAGGTGCTTTTAAACTAAAAAAGTGATTAAATATTCTGTGTCAATATTTCATGGGCCTTTTAGTAGCAGTATTCATTTTTAAATTTTTTTCAAGCTTCTCTCTACCCTTTTTATGCCTTTAGAGCTCAGATGGTGACTATTCCATTCAGGTCTGCATGTGTAGCATAGGGCCTGTTTTCTCTCAAGTTGCTGCTGAAAAGAGGCTTTATGCAGAACAGCCAGGACCCTAGTGCTTGTTTTCCTTGGTGGGATTTCATGTGTCACCAGTAGAGTAGAATCTGTGGGTCCAGAGGTCTCCCAGGGCTTGGGCTGAGGCCATCCTGAGGCAAATGAGGAGACATCAGCGCTCACGGCTTGCTGAAGGGTGCAGAAAGCAGTGGGATGAGGCAGAGTTCCTGATGTGTATCATCGCTGTGAAAGCTGCATGGTAAAACCTTTGGTGTCTCTATCACCACGGGCTCACGTAAGCGACATACATTTCCTATCTATCCAGTGCCTCCATGTGAGTGTAGGAGTGCTTTTGATATAAGTATACGGAAGACTTTTTATAAATTTGAAAATATTGGTAGTAAACGTATGCATTAACATTGCATTTTTATATATTTGTTATACATGTAGAGCAGCATATGCGCAAGACATACAGCGACTCTACAGTTTTGGTTTTTCACATGTAAAAACAACAACACGGCCTATTTGGAAATCTACCTGTGCTCTTTTGTATTATACTACCTATCTATATATCTGCATGTTTGTTGTTGAAATGTTCTGGTGTGTGTGTATGTTTTCTAAAATTATGAAATCCTGTTACTGAGGTCTGCAAAACCAGAAAAGAATTTAATTTGCATTCAATCTGCTAAGAATATTATGGATTACAGATTTCCACGTGTACAAAAAAAACCCGTTATTTATCTCATCACAGCTTTGACTATGATAAATGTGTGCAATCTCTCTATGCCTTATTTTCAAGCCATAGGCACAAAATTCCCTCTCGGATTCTTGATAGGCAGAAAGTGTTACAAGGGCTAAGCTTGCTCTGTGGTAATGTCTTTTGACAACTCTGAAGATGTCAGAAAGTCGGCAGCTTTTACTGAACGGACAGTTAGCAAGAAATTTGACCTACTGGTCTTTGCAGGTTTTTGATGTTTAATTTGTAAGCTTGCAGCTACAACTCTGAACAGTGAGTTTTCAAATTTTTTGTGAACGTGTATGAACAAACGTGATTATATCACAATTCTCATTTTCATTGAATGGTTGGATTATGCAAGTATGTAGTAACTAAATACTTAAAATATGGAGAATCTTAAGAAAAAGCCCGTTTATTTCTACCAGAATGTTAAACTAGCCACTTCTGATATACATAGCTTAAGTTTATATACAGGTTTCATTATTTTATTAAAGTAATAACTCATGATTTAAAAGAACAGTATAAAATACACAAAATAACAGTAAAGCTTAAACATATCTGTCATTCCTGCTTTGATTTTCTGGTCCAAACAAACCTGATGGAATATAATAACTGAATAAGCCCGTGATGTCCTACTTTAACATAAAGACCTCATTGCTAAGGTTAATCTATGATGCTGAGATTTCCGTGTAAGAAATGTGTATGAGTAACAAGAGCTTCTTCTGTTAGCTGTAGATAACAATATGAAGACAGGCATATTTTCAGATCTATAAATGACAAAAGACTAACCAAAATTGCCTTGCTATTGGTGCATATATAATCGTAAGGGATATGCAGGGGGGAAGTGAAGAACCAAACAAAAATAAAAACTAAATGTCCTAATAATTTTGAAATAATCTCACATGGGTTAATCTCATAGTCTGTGGGTTAGCAAGACTGCAATTTATGTAAGGTACACAACTGGGTCAGCATTTCAGGATACTCATCAGAATAATTCAATCAGTTACCCTGTTGCCTCTACGTGTGCAAGTAAGCTTTCAGTCAGTAACAAGTCAGTGATTCAGGGTGACAAATCTAGGTTTAGGACTCTACCTGGTACAGGTTTGGTCCTTACATCTTTTGGGATTTATGATTTTGTGGCTGTACGCTGGGCTTTAAAGCTTGAAAGATTCAGCCCCTGCAAGTCTTGGACTAATGTGTACGAGAAACCTGGCTTAGGTTCAAGTAAGTAAGCAGAGAATGATGAGGACACATCTGATATGGATGAAGCTGTTGTGTCCTTTGTTATGTCTAGTAGCCCATCTACGAAACTGTTTGTGTGTGGCAAATAATTCAGATTGCCAACACCTAAGAGGAATGTCACCACATGCATGTGTCCAAACTGCAATTACTGTCAAGATATGACGTTTAAAAGCATATTTCAATGGTTGGGTTTTTTTGATGATTCTTTGGAATTTAATTTTCCAGATCCTCTAGAGATATGCACTGGCACACAGGAGTATTCCCATAAGCAATCATCTCCAGATAATTCCATCTCTCTTTAAATCCATTTGTATATTCTCCTGCATGACATATTTATCTTCATATGGAAATACGCAGTTGGGGACATGTGGCTTTTTATTAGAAAAATTAACATTAGCCCACTCTTTTATGAAAATTGATTTTTATATTGTTTTAATTTAAAGCACAAAGGATTAGGTAAGGATGGAAAAGTCCAGTGTAAAGCAAAAATACTACTGTGAAAAACGTAAGGCTCTCTTTCTCCCGATACAGCTCTCATTTTTAATACTTCTGTTGTCTTATAATTTATTTTAACTTTGAGTTTTGAGCTTGATCTAATTTCTATTTTATTTGTAGCAGAGAAGTTATAATTTAAAGAAAATATATTACAGAGAAAAGACAGATCAGTTTTATGGGCAAAGAAAAAAAAAAGAGCAGCAGGAGAAGTGCAAACAAAGAAAAACTAATGCACTGGCAAGAAGTCCCACTGCTTACACATGACTGTCCTTTAGAGGTGGGAATCACAGAAAGTAAGTATTGGTTGTATCACTCATTGCTTTTCTGGAAGCTGTTGAGATATGGCTGGGTAAAAGGTACTTTAAGAATCTACATAGTACAAAAAACGTTTTCTCTTGTTTTAGAAAAGATTATCCAGTACATTTCTGTTCTCTTTAGCTGCATAGATGGGGAAGACTGGATGAATCCTCAGTTAAGTATGAATCTTAATGTTTCTATTAATTCTTATAATTTTTCTTAGTAAAGTGCTATTTCAGTCTAGTCTCTGGCTAATTTAACAGAACCAGAAGGTATTTACCAACACCGAGAAAGTACCCAGACATAAAATCCAACTCTTGTGATTTTCCGGTCAAAACAGAGAACTAAACCTACCAGTGCTCACCACTGGATGGAAAATTACGAAGCCAGAGCTCATGTGCTGTGTAAGTGTTAATAATAGCCTTACATCATATTTTGTGCCAGCCATCTGCATCAAGGTGTAATATCTAATCCTACAGAACTTGTCAGATACAGGCTTTTAGTAATTAGTGACTTCACTTCAGGCTTAGAGCCAACATTTTGGCTGACAAAATGCATTTTCTGAAGTAAGCCTTCTCACTTTAAGTAATATTTCATTTTGCCTTTTCCCAAGGATCTCTTTTGTTTGATAAATGGTATGTATTTGCTCTAAGTTGCCAATAAAGTCCTGAAACAGGGTATAATAGACCTTAGAGCCTCTCACGTCATCTGCAAAGATTTAACACATTAGCTACCACTTCAAGCTTCTTTGTAACAACTTTTCTGATTTCATGTTGTACTCTTTTTTTTTTTTAAATTATGCACGTTCTTTCAGGTAGAAAAAATTAGACCTAAACTAGGGAAGTTGGCAGCTCCACTGGATGCAAGTACTTGAGAGGAATGGTGAATGGACAGGAGGAAGGGAACAGAGAGGTGCTGTGTAGGCTTGGACCCAGTGTTGGCCTTTCTGGCAAGGAATAGGAGGCCAAGGAACCTGCTTTTCAAACCAAGTCTTCTAAGCAGGGCGCTTATCAGACATTTGGCAGACATTAAAAGAACTGCCATCCTTTCCTGCACAACCTGTGTAAATCAATCTTGTTTTCCACTATGGAATATGGCAGACCAAATCCTCATTTTAATGTTTGAAATCAATTGTTCTAGACTTAAGCTACAAATAAATTTAGGGATGCAAAGAAAGATTGATTTAATAACTCTGTTCAAACTCAAGTTGTAAGGCACATTTCTACACATGAAAACACAATTTTATCGATATATGCTAAATTTAGCATAATTCTTATTATGCTGAGCTCTGTACCGCAGAGGAGGGATCCAGTCTTGCTTTCTACACTGGAATATAAATTTAATCAGCTGCATAGGATGCTTTTATCCAAGGATGTTAGAAAGTGGGTTTGGTTTTCTCATGGACAAAATGGTAGATAGGACAAAAATTGATATATTAAAGTAACAGCTGAATTTGAAGGTCTATCACAGACTGTTGATCTTTTACATTCTTACGTTCCTTTGACAATAACGCATTAAGGAGACTGTTCAGGGTAAAATGAATCCATTTCAGTTAATTCAATTGATACATTCATATAAAACTTTATTAGGATGAAAGCATTCCTATCAAAAGGAGCAGTGACCTTTGGTGTATTATCAGAGCTTCTTCCAGGGATGCATTAAATAACCTTGCTAACTTCTGTAATGTTCCTCGAAGGACACAATTAAATGGGAGTGGTGTGTGTGGGGCTGGGTTGTTTTTAATACAAATGTTACAGAGCACTCAAAAAGAAGACAAGTACAAGGAAGTCTGCCATGGCCTTTTAGTAGCAGTCCGTAAAGATTATTTTGGTATATTAATATGACTTGCTTAGCTCAATCCTGACATTACTTCAATATGCTGGACTTGTAGTATAGAACTGTAATGAATTCATTTTCTCCTTGGAGGAAAGGCAGCTTTATAGGCTAACATATAAAAATAATTCTGACAACAATATGATTCAGAATATTAATATATGATAAACAATACTAAATAACTGTGATTAAGAAGATGTACAACACTGACCTAGGAAAATATGGCTAGCTGCTGATGTTTGTTTGCTTTTGGCATAGTTACTGCCAGCTGGTATTTATCACATCTATTATGCATCTACAGGGAAAAAAAATATCAATAGGAAAAAGCAGCTACAGTGACAGCCCCCACTGCTCTCAGCAGCTTGATCTAACATCATGTACCTGTTCATTGTAGGACCACTGGTACAGAGTTAAGCTAGGTGAGGATTTAGTTCACTGCTTTCCATGCTGGTGTTTGTATTGTCTCATGTATGTACTCATTCAGACTTCAGGATGCCTATAAAATGCATGCAGTCTTGCAACAGGCAGAACGGATGAAGTGCAAATTTTTTGTTTTTTCTTCTTGAGGTCATCAGTGAGAGGTTGAATAGAGCCGCTGAAAGCTGTGCTGAGCAGCACGTCATATCCACAGTGCAGGTAAAGGCATCCAAAGCCCCAGGATTGCTCCAGGATCAGCCACAGCTGATTGGAAGCAGCCACAGCTCCAGTAGGAAAGTTCAAACAGATGGCTGGTGTAGCTCTGATCCTGCCCCCAGGTCATTCTGCAGAGCAACAGAGACAGCATTTGTAATCTGTATTTCTCACTGTGACGGTACTGGAAATGGAGATACTGGTTGCTTGAAGGGTTTTACTTTGAATGTGGCTAATTAATCTCCAATGATGGTTCAGGATTTTCTGGCCCACATAGTTATCACTAGTCTATTTCCTGACACATAAGAATTCAAATCGCTGCATCTTGCCAACGTATTTTGGGGGATTTAAGCATACAGATTTGGAGACCAGAGAGGATTTTGGTTATGCTTCAAGAAGAGAGAAAGACTGGTATCTTTTCAGAAAATTAACAGTGGTGGATTTATGGTTTTGCTAAAATACTGTCAAAGCACTAAAAGGCTTTGCACAAGTGTCAATATTCAAATAAAAATGCCTTTTGTAAAGTTTTTACTACCTTCAAATAGTTGAAGATTTCTTTTGAAATTACATGTATTGAAAACTGCAACATTTTAGGATGAACTTTCATATGCTGGTTGTTGACTGAAAATTTCATTTTGTAGAACTGTTCCATAAAATCATGGCTGAGGGGGGTTAAAGAAGAGCACTTTGAGTTTATTTCTGATCTTCAATTAATGTGTCAAAATCAAGAGGCATATCTTGTAATTTTACATAGTCTACTGAAACTGATGCAGTAACTAAAACTATCATGGGTAGGGGGAAAAGAGCAAAGTTTATCTGCACTGAGTAAGATAACCTGCTATAACTGTAAGGTCTGGTGACTGTGCTTATTATCTGCTGACTTTACTGTTGTTATTCACAGAGGTCACCTTTTGACACTTGCTTGCCAGACATCCAGATTTGCCTTGGAACAGTCAAGACTACAGAATCATCATTTATCTGGATTAAAGTGCATCAGGCCTGAAAATTTCCCCTTATGCTCAAACTCAAATCAACTGCAGCACAGTTTGCATTTAGCAAAGTGTTGGGTTCCCAGTTCTTGACAGGAATCCAACTGCCTCAATGATATTTAAAAATTTGGAAGGGATCAGGGCTAGTGTTGCACAGGCCTGGTTCTGGACCAAGGTAAGAGATTTGCTTTGAGAATGGACTGCCTTTGAAAGCTAAAACACATAGTTCCCCAAATCAGCATGAACTTGTGTTTCAGTATATCATGCGTATAAATTTCATAAAGGGGATAGTATCCTGTTTAATGCATAATCAAGCTAGTTTATAAGCACAGAAATATGAGTATTTTTAATTATTATGGAAAAAGGTTGTAAATAATTTATTGAAATGTTCTTGGGAGTGAGAGAAAAGATACATGATTTCTATGACTGGAATAGTCCTTAAATTTACAATTTTTTTCTTATGAAGTTTTAAAATGGGCATTTTAGACAAATCTGAATAAAAGCATGTTTTTCCACACATCATAGCATATAAAACGCTCTTGAGCATCTTTTGAAATTTATGAACACTAGGGCAAAACTGTAAAGATTACGTATCACTGATAGTAATTTTTTACATCGTTGTTGATTTTCACTTTACTCCTTAGTTACACGTACCCCTAACTATCATAATAAAATCTAGTTTACTTGCTTGTAAGTGTAGTTTACTATCCTGTTAGATATTAAGAGAATAAATTTGAAGTCATTATTACTGCTCTTTATGTGCTGAGCTAGTTGCTCCTACATGGTTTATCAAATTTCACATAAATCCATGTTTTGAACATTAAAAGTATTCTGAGTTATAAGATTAGAACTAGATAAAACTAAATAAAATATTCACAACACTTAGCAAGTAAAGTAATAAACCCCAGTATTTGAACATCAAAAGTTATTCCACAAAGGATTTCTTAATGTCAAAGGTTGTGATGAAGTGATGCAGTGCCTCTGAAGTAGGAAACATGAAGGGCAAGAACAAGAATTCACTCCAAGTCTTCATCCAGTTAGACTAAGCTTGGTCATTAGAGCCTCAGTCCAGCATTAACATAATTAGCTTGGAGTATTCAAGTAATCTCTTTGAGATCAGCTTTCACCTGATGGAAGTCTTGCCACACAGGCCACCAGCCAAATGCAGAAATCTACTAAGTATTTTTGCTATCTATTTTTTCAAGCCTACTGTAACTTTCAGAGAATTTTAGAATGGAAATCAGTAAAGAGATATAAAAAAAATAACCCTTTTAGTAACAAGGAGCCCTTTTCCCACCTGATCTTTTGTTAAACAGAAGAGATATCAACCTTCAGCAGCAGGATAAAAGGTTCTTGATTTTGTTTTAATTAGGGATATTATTCTTCCACAGTTAAGTTATCCAGGGCTTTCTCTAACATCATTTAGGTATGACATTCATAGGGCCTAATCTTAGTTTAAAAATGTTTTGGGGTTTTTTTGTGGGGTTTTTGGCCATGCTTATCAGAATCAGTTGAATTATTTGAGACTGAAAATCCAAAAAGCACAATAAAGCTACTAGGAATAATTGCACCTTAATCTTTTGGAATCTAAAATCTGTGGGCTTTTGAAACTTAATATTCAAACCCAACTAGAAGAAAATCTAGCAATCCTAATGCTTGTGACAGTCCATTTTGTCTTTAAGATTCCCTCTCTTCTTTCAAAGTACTTTAGGAAGTATATCAGTGTAATTTCAAGTGCCAGATTTCTGCTTGTATGATTTTAAAACTGTAACTGTAGTGCATATACAATAGTAACTGATGGTAACCTTTCACTAAAACCAGATCAGCATTTTAAAGATCTCCTATAATGAATAAACTTTATGTCTATGGAAAACTCTGTCTTCCCTATGCTGTGTAGCTGGCTTCTGCACTATTTGCCGCAGAAGCTTTTTGATGCCAGACTACACTTTCTTACTTAATGGCTACCTAGAGAAATTACCTGGAGAAAAAGGTTGTATGGTAGCTTCACATATTTATATTGTGAATCATATCAACCCTTATAAAGACATCTTAAATCTCTTTAACACTTGGTTTAATTCAGGGCAAAATCGTTTGCCTTTCAGAAGCTTTTTTTTCTGAGCCAGAGCTTCTGCTGCAGCACAAATGGGTCCATCATAGAAGCAAGTAGCTCTCAATTTGGCATCCCTCCAAAACAGAGAGCAAGGCCAAGTAGATATTGAGAAGTAAGGGACTGATTCTACTCCATGTAGCTGTCATACAGTGTGTACTCTGGAGAGATGTCAGATTTGCCAGAGCACGAATTGTAATAAAAATAGGCTCAGATCATCTCCTGTAGAAATAGTGGAAAAAATCCTTGATTCTAAAAGATAAATCTCTATAACATATTAGCCTTAAAGAAAACCTCCAAGGCTCCATGCAACTCATATATATATATATGGGGGGGAAGAATACTGTGTATTATAACTAACTCATAGTTGTACTGTGTAAATACACAGGTATTTCCAGTTTACAGATTTCCAGTTTACATTATAACCTACTCGGCACACACAGGAGTATGTTACTGGTATTCTAAAATAAAATTCTCACAGTAAAAAGGCATAATCCTTATTTTATTTTTGAGTAATCTGGAATATCCAAATCTAGTAAAAGATTTAAATTTTATTTGGGGAAAGAATATAAAGAGTTTGCTTTCATCTGGTAGATATGCAAAATATGAAAACTACTGGAAGATCTATATGCAGCTGTTTTTTAGTTTAAAGAGTATTTTAATTCTTTATGCATGAAATTAATATTTATTTGATTATAATGCATAATTCAGCTGCTCAACTCTCATCTAACATCAGTCAGGGATAAAGGTGTCTGTTTCAGAAATAGTGCCCACCACTCAAACTCAATTTTCAGCACAAAACAACTTTTTCAGAATTATCATGCAGCCATACAAAATTATCCCGCACTTCTCATTGTTTGCCTTGTAAATTACCTTCCATTTATTTTCCTTTTCAATGATGAAGAGTGAAGCAAACTCTAATACTGCCTATTTTTGACCTGAGTCCTCAATTACTTTAGTTAGTCCATGAATATTTAGTTATGTCAAATATTTCTTGTTGCTTGTTTGTAAATATTTTGATGTCATTCAAAGAATGACAATAGCTAAGAGAGTCCAGATTAGCATGCAGGTGCATCCCTTCAGTGGTGGAAAAAGAAAAATCCATTTCAATGGGAATACATCATGGTATTTACTTCCCTGTTAAACTTCCCTTTGGAGAAAGAAAAATATAATTCCAAACTGTAGCTGAGAGAACTTGCTTAGCTTTATGAGATCAAGTATTTAGTAAAGAAAAAAGTCGATGATTTTAGACTAAAAAGAATACTAAGATGATTATTTTCAACGACATCTCTTCTGAAAGTATGAGGTTTTTTAAAAAATAAATTATGCCATCAGTGGGCTACCAATATCTTCAATTATGAGCTGAATTAAATTTATTTCTTCTTTAATAATAAGATTTACAGCTGATTATACATTTGTACCTGTGTATAAATACACGTTCACTTCTATGCATAGATCTTAGAATTTCTATGGTGTGCTGTGTGGCACACTTCCGTCTCAGTATCAGGTAGGAGATCCATGCTAAAGAAACGAACATTGTGCCAAACACCAAGTAATATTAAAATCAATTTATAAAAAATTACTTTAAATATTTTATGTAATGTGATGTTAAAAATGTTCTTCTGTCACGCCATTTATATTAGAACACAAGAGACAGGAGAAAACCATATGAAAAAAGATGCATGTTTACTCAGGAGAGAAGATTATTTCTGCAGCTCCAATTATTTCCATATTTGAGAAACTAAGTATGAAAAATGGAATGGGTTTGACATGGCTGAAGAGAAGGATATTAACCTCCCTTTGAATTCCTGCAGCTTCTGCATCTTATCCTCCTCAGTGAGCACAGTGGTGAAGCTGGCTTCGCCAGACACTAGTCCCGGACTAGAGGATCCAAACTTAGCCAAACATAATTTCTGCCTACAAACTGAACAAATAAATGGTCAGCATTGGTTTTGATACAAAGCTGATAGAGAATACTACTGACAAACCCCTTTAACTGACATCTAGCACTTCAAAGGATCAGTTGTTCTAATAGCATAGAGCTAATTTAGAGTATGGGCAACACAGTTCTTTTTTGTTTGGCAGGATACCAGAGCAGTTAGTGAGACTGTGCATCCTTCTCTTTCAAAGGTAGTTTCAGATCTTCCATTCAGTCTGTATCAC
Organism: Trogon surrucura; assembly: GCA_020746105.1. Taxonomy (NCBI): domain Eukaryota; kingdom Metazoa; phylum Chordata; class Aves; order Trogoniformes; family Trogonidae; genus Trogon; species Trogon surrucura. The sequence goes on from CM036618.1 coordinate 56,958,039, forward strand.
CTCAAGAAAACTATTTTTACGATGCTGTTAGAGGTTCTTTCTGATATCAGTTTCATGTTATGATCCCAAGGCAAGTGTACAGAAGAATAGAACTAGGAGACTAATTACATAATGCTAATTTAGTCAAGATTTGACATCTTAACAAGTAAGAAATCCCTATAATAATTTTAGATTGCTTGTTCACGAAGTATTACTATCTCACTATTATATAATGAAGCAAAGATTTCTCTCTTTTCTTGGATCCTTTCATTCTCTCTGATGTATTTTCTGTATTTCCCAGACACTTCAGGTATGAACAGTGCCTCTGTGCAGCACTGCCTCGGTACTGCAGAATGTCACTCATCCAGTCTTGCACATGTCTATTAAAAAATTCACAGTGTTAACAAACCAGTCTTCCATGATTGTCTTCTAAAATATTTATTTCATTATTATTTTCTTCCTAAGCTATTTTTCTCCTCTGCAACACTTCTACTGCAGTGCCACTGCCTCCACTTGAACACTAATGTATTTCACACAAATACTACAAATTTAAACTCAAGATTCATGGACCAGCTTTAAAGAAATGCATAAAAAGTTATATTCCAAACCACTTGAGAAATTATACTTGTAATGTTTTCCAGTAAAATGACTGCTAAAAAGCAGGATTACATATCACTCATAGAAATAACTGATATATGTCTATGTTAATGCATTTTAGCATAACTTACTCTTCCGTAGTTCTTCTTTAGGGCAATAAATGCGTCTGAGAATGAAAGCAATTTCATGCACTATTATATGCATGATTTCATGGATTTTATTTGCCTATGCCAATTGCAAGGAAAAGCCAGGGTTTCACATGGAGAGCCAGGTGTTAGAGCAAACCTCTTTTTGGCCAATGACAATTCCACTCGTTTGTAGCTCTTACAATGTCTTGTGGAATCTTAAGATTGGCCATGAAGTCAATAGTCCACATCAGCTAAAAATTCCTTTAATAAACCAAAAGGCAATTTACTGGGAGTATGTAAGTAAGTTACAACTTAAGTAGTTACAACACAAAGTAATCATACCCAGATAGGTTTGTAGTTCTAGGTGTTCCTAGAGTAATTCAGGTCAGGAGGGATCTCAGGGGGTCTTTAGTCCAACCTCCTGCCCGGAACAGGCTGAGTTGAGACTCGGCTTGCCTGGTCAGGGCTGGAAGACCTCCAGTGATGGAGGCAATACAGCTTCTCCACACAGTCTGCTGCTACACTGCCTGGCTCTCCTCTTGGAGAAACCTTTTCCTTATGTCCAGTTTGAACCTCTCTTGCTTCAGTTCATGCCACTGTCATAAATCCTTCTGCCCTGCACAAGGTTCCGTCTTCTTGATAACACCCCTGCAGGTATTAGCACCTTGCTGTTAAGATCCCCCCTAAGCCTTCCCTTCTCCAGGTTGAATACGCCCCAGCAGTACATTTGCAAATCCATTCTGACTAGCTTCAGAAGAAAGCATTAGCAACAGGCACTAGCTTGCATTATTCGTGGGATTATCCGACATGTCCCTTCCTCTGCTTCCTTGCTTTTGTTAGGACCAGTTGAACTCTGCTTTTGGCAAGCAGCTATTAGGTGAGCCAGCAGTATAGATGGTATGTATCCTACAGCCTTTAACACATCTTGTACTGCCTGACTCATCCTCCTACACAATAAACACTTCCTTTTCCTAGCAAAGGACAATATCTGAAACAACAGATGATATTCTTAATAATTTTTAAAAAAAAACAACCCACAGCTATTTAAGGATGTTGATACTTCCCCATGCCTTTGTGTCTCTTAATTGAAGAACTAAGGTAATTCTATTGCCAGGGTTTAAGGAACCGGAGAAGGAGGAGAGCAAAAAGGAAAAGACGTATTTCTTTCAATTAAATCAAGTTTTATGGAAAGCTTTTTCCCTTTAAATCCATATGTGTGGGAGGTGGAAAGATGACGGAAAGAGTCCTTTCTCAGACAGATTTCTTTCTGCATGTATAACACAAAAGAATTTTATGTAACAAAAAGAATTTCCCTTCCAGATGTGCAGGATGATACCAAAATAAAGCCTGACCAGGGCAACAGAAATGCTTTCCTGTAAAAGCATCATATAATATGAAAGATAACCTCTTTGTGTAGAGATCTTGCTTCATTGCCCTCTATGTTTGCTAGACAGCCCAGAATCTACAAGATTAAATGAGGCCTTTAAGGTTTCCAACATGCAACCTTTCTCATAATGTAAATAATATTTTAAATCATCTATCACAACAGATGTACCAAGAGAGTCACCTGCTCTCCTCTCTCTTGACAACAAAAAAGTTCAGAACAGAACTAAAAAGGGCCCCTCTCTACGACCTCGCCTGCGTACAGCCAAGAAGCGAGTCAGCTACGCTCAGAATTATACCATAAACACGTCCCAGCTGCTCACAAGGCTGGGAGGATGTAATGTTACCATTACAGACAGAACCCCGAGGAGTAAATAGTTTTCAGGTTGCCCCAAATGACATCAGAAATATTGTTTTTCTAACACATTAAATACTGTGTTGCTACACTACAAAAATTGGTTACACCCCACCATAAAATTTCTCCATTCCTTTTGTGAGGTTTTGACAGAGGAAGTTCACAACATAAACACTGAAACAAAGTAGCTGGGACCTTTCTGATAATGTTGGCTGAGGCACCGTGTCAGCCTCGCATCCCTGATTCCAACACAAGCAAGAATTCATTCATTTGGGAATGTGAGGGAACTGTTGTCTACCAACAGACTGTCCACTGCAAACACTTGCAGTGATAAACATTACTCTAGTTTTTTCAAGGTAACATTACAATATTTTTCAAAAGTAACCATATTATACAGCTGCCTCTTCCTGCTGTAAAACTTCCTATTTACCACTTCCAGATTTCAGTCTTTCTTGTCAGAGAATTTTTAATGCTGCTCTGTGAATATACAGGATGAAACTAGGTCACTTCAGTAACCTGGGGCTGTCTTTGCTCTGTCTCAGTGAACATTGTTGGGCCATGGTGAATGAATTATTTCTTTCCTGGACTGACAATAGAAGGAATTATTTTAGGAAATTTTATGCCCATTTTAGACTGGTTATATATTAATATGTATTCTGCTAAGACTTTGGAGACAGGAGAAGAATACAGTTGACATTTGACAATAAAGACTACCTGGGAGAGTCCTAGGCAGATCAACCTTCACTTTAATTCTGTTCCATGTCTACTTTTGTATTGGTTTTACGTGAACACAAGTAGACAGATCTTGAACCCAGGTACCACAGAGATGGAGATAATGTTGGGTCCATCTGCCCTAACACCCAACTGCCATCAAGAGAACCAAAGGAAGCAAATGCTTTTTAGCCAGAATGAGCTCTCTGCACACAATACTCATAAGTAACATGAGTGGAAGAAATGCCGACACTCTGGGTTACAGAACTGACCTCATCTAGAAAACAATTTTATTATGTCTCTGCACAACTGCAGCATTGCATCATATACATACGTATACATAAACAGTCAGAAATTTAGGAAATGGCCTAATCTGAAACATGTATCTATGGCAGTGACTAGTACGAGCAAAGTAATCTTTCTCTAGTCCTGACACTGGTTTCCTTTATGAAGCCACACATTGGGGTTTCAGTATTTATTTTCAGGGTTCTAATATTCATAAGATGCTTGTAAATATGAAAGTTCTCAGTCAGACTAAAAACTTTTAGAGAACTATTCTAGCACCATCGCAAAACTTTAGTGGTCCCTCCAGCATATACTCCTTACAGAGTGCCCTGGGATGGTGGAAAAGCTTCCACACCAGAGTTTGGTTCCTAACGAACACTGCCAGCCCTCACGCTTGGGACAGGCCGTTTCACGTCACCTGGAGTAAAATGACAAAGTGCCAAAGGCCCTCCCTGGAGAGGCCACACTGAGCCCCGGGAGGTCTGATTGCGCAGGGCAAGCACATTATCGTAAAATCCCACTCCCATTAACGGTATCATTGCGCACAACGTCACTCCAGCCCCATTTCAGATAAGCCCTTTCTTGTAAGCGTTGAAGTTCTCGGTGGCGTTTGCTCCCTGGGTCCTTTTCTAACGCACCCCCCTCCGAGAGAGGGCTCACACCGAGCGTCCCTCTGCCCGCAGACCGGGACGCGCTCCCCAGGCCAGGGCAGCAGGGCGGCCCTCCAGCCGGCCCCCCAGCCAGCCACCGCCCGCCGCCAACCTCCCGCCTCTCCCACCGCAACACAAACGCGGCCGCCCCTCGCCCGCCACGGCGCAGACGACTGCGGCCACGAAGCCAGCCCTACCCAGGGCCGCAGCCCGGCGGGACGAGGCGAGAGCGACCCCGGGACGCTGCCCGCCGGCCCGGAACTGTTGCTACGGCCGCCCAAGCCGTTGCCAGGCTCCCGCCCTGCCCCGCCCGCGACGCCCCAAGTGCGCGCATGCGCCTTGACGCCCACAGCAGGTGCCGCCAGCGGCTGCTTCCGGGCTGGGAGCGGGGCTCCGTGGCCTGCGGGCCGGCGTGGGTGAGCGGTAGCGGCCTGGCCGGCTGGAAGCCCCAGGGCGGGCACTTGCTTCGCCATGGATCGTTCAGGCTGAGCATGTTGCTCAGAGCAGTTGAAGAGCTTCCCCTTCATCCTTTCTGAGTGACTCTCGGGATGGCGGGTGTTTCAGGTGGCCCGCGCGGAGGCGGGTGTTGCTCTGCTCGCTTCTCCTTGCCCTGCACTGACCGCCCGGGCCTCGGGAGCGCTGGGGGTTCTCGAGGTACCTCAGTGCTTACCCACCAGTAGTGGATTTTCAGGCAGACTATTTTCTGACTTTTTATGATTGGAGTTCAGATGCTTTACCTAAGCAGCACAATGAACTGAGAGGTTGTGGAGTCTCCTTCTCTGGAGACATTCAAAACCCGCCTGGATGCGTTCCTGTGCGACCTACTGTAGGTGATCCTGCTCTGGCAGGGGGGCTGGACTAGGTGATCTTTGGAGGTGCCTTCCAACCCCTGACATTCTGTGAGATTCTGTTATCCTGCAAATGGCAGCCACGGTACGGTTAACACTCTTCAAATGTGATAGCTGGAAGGGCTGAAATGAAGTGCCTGTCTGGGCATGGCTTGCTGATTCCCGCTGTCATTGTCACCAATCCTTTCCAGCACATGTTATTTCTAAAATGGTTTCACGTCAGTCCTGGTAACTCCCAGATCTTGCTAAAGAAGTGGCCAAATAGAGAAGAGAAAGCAAGCTTTTACGAATTCAAGACTGTATCTCTCCCCAGTCTGAGGCAGACCACACAGTGTTAGCACAAACAGTTGGAGGCTTTCCAGATTTGCTCTTTGATTGCTCATTGCTGTACTATACTGCAAATTGGTTTGTTCAGTCATGGCTAAAGCCATCCACCCACTTACAGCTATTTTTACAGAAAATAATGTCCTTTTCCACTGATGTACATAATGGGTATTTTCTAATAATTGTACATCTGATATATGGAGAGAAGACAATAATGGATAAGGGCTTCAGCTTGATTTCTGACATGCTATGGAAAACACAGGCAATGGCTTAAGTTAATGTGTGCATAAATTTTACCTGAATGATAAATAAACATGGAAATCCTCAGTTGCGCTAATCAGTAAGGTCAGTAATTTTCTGAGTTTATGAATGGCTGAAATGCCATGAAATTCACATAGATATGCAATCAGATTTTTACTGTAACTAACTTACATATATATACATGCACATAGATACACATATTTTTACTACATGATATTTTACTTGCAACTTTTTAAAACAAAGGGCATGTCAGACTGTATAGATGCCTTTAAGATGCCCTAACTGCAAAGTAATATGTGACATCAAACAGACTTAATGAATCTATTATCTTCTTAAAGGGAGCTTTAATTTCTATTCTGTTATACTACGAGACTTCAAAAGTTAGATGTTACTTAAACAGTTTAACTGTTTATATAAACTAATAAAGCACACTTTTTTTTTTAAAAAAGAAAATTTATTGGTCATGGAGTTCAAATGCTTAAAGAAAGAATGTGCAAACATACAGCTATAAATCGCATGAGTTCAGAGGCTTGGAAGAATTTTCTGAGAACTTTGGGAAATGTAGTGACTTACAATGTGTATTGAAAATCTGAGTAGCTGAGATGCAGAACTTCAAGGTGAAGTTCTATAATTATGGAATTACATATTTATATGTCTACCTATATCAATGTGAAGTTCTGTATTCTGCAGAAAGAGTGGTCGCTGACTTGGCTGAAGATAAAGGGTGCTGTGCCCCCCATCTCACCGCTGGACCACCAGCTTGTGGCTTGCTTGGGTCCCTCTCCTGGGCAGACTCCTCAGGTGTACCTGACACTGTGCGCACCTGTCAGCTGAGTTGAGGTGTGTTCAGTTCCTGCAGGCAGCCGGTAGCTCTAGCCATGCTGAGTTCATGCGCAAAAGTTTGATGTTTACAGAGCTACTCCTCTGAGCTGCCCTTGGCAACTGAGAAAAAAACGTTTTTATTGGAAAATCCTTGACATCAGTATGTGGAAGGATATATATTTCCATATGAAGATATCAAGAAAAGCACATCCAGTGGTCAGTATGTATAACCATGCACCCTCTGATTTAGGCACATTCTGTTAGGTAATATCACACACATATCCGAAACAGAAAGTTTAGTGTCTTGTGGTACTCTGTGGGACTGTTTCCTACATAGTGCTCATGGAAGTCACATAGGTGGAAAGTACAGAACATGTTAAAATTATCTGTAGAGAAAGAAGAAGTAAGGAAAATTTTCTGGCAAATATAGGTCACCTATTTGTGCAAGTTAGTTTCACAGTTCATTGCCTGACTTCTTGCTTTTTTACCTAAGGAGGATTGTATAGCTAACACAGTATGTATTAATATTACACAGTAGACTGTGTTAATATTTAAATACATTCCTGAGGAATTAAATTGAGATTAATACAGCTAAGTAGTAACAGATGTATTGGAGCATTAACATAGAGAAATTAATGTAAGTGTACAGGATTAAGTAATAAGTATACAATGCCTCAAGTATGCTGACACTTAGAGCAAGTACATAGTTGCATTATTTGATAAATGCTATGTGGTTGTATCTTTCAATACTGCATTCTAATGTAGAAGCCCTAATGTTTTTTTTTTTGTTGCTGCTAAATTTTTGGAAATAGATGTTTAAAAACCTTCAAAAAATATCCCTTGCACACTTCTATGTGTAGTTTTGTTATCAGCTCTAGTCACAGATTTGTTGCCGTGGAGGCCAAATGTTTCATAGACATAGTGCAAAATTAGAGATGTACTAAAAATTCCGTAGCTCAGCACTGAATTTGCATTTTATTATTAAAAATATAACACATCGTGTGATACCACTGAAAACTCATCTTGGAAAAGATGGCTTTTTGGACCTGGATCAATTCTCTGATAAGACTCACTGGAGAGCAGCACAAATGGCTGTGCTGGCACCAGGGTGCGGCTGAGTGGTGGACAGAGCTGCTGCTTTTGGCAGCAGTGCCAGCCTCTGCTGGTTTAAGGTGTTCATTTACCCAGAGCTTGGGTGTGCAACTCCACAGTGACTGAAGCCAGGTTAGGCTGGTGCTGTTGCAGTCCCATGGTGTTTCCTTCCTTCCCACAGCTGTACACTCTCACCTTTCTTTTCTCTGGCACTTTTCCCCAACCCATTTGTGAGCTAGTTTGGGTAGTGAAAGGGGAGGAGGACTATAATTTTTTTTTTTTTTATTTAATTTTCTATTAAGTGAGCCTTCCAGGCTGACCTAGCTGAAGGTGAATATGATTGCTATGAGCAGCAGTATGAAAGAGCAATGCAAAGCTCTGGGCAGGATTGCCACATCTGACCTGTGTTGGCTTAAATTATCTTGGAAGTAAAACTGTCAGAGCTTACCTAGGCTAAGCTACTGCAGTCCTGTCTTCTCTTTCCTGGCTGCATGTTCCTTCACCTTCTTGTAGGCACTCACATCCATGGAAATTGCATTGATAGAGGGATTGGCTAAAAACTAACTACTGTTTTTTGTTAACTAAGATTAATTTTCCTATGGTCCAGTTCCTGAGCCAGCTCACCTTCTGGCCACTTAAGCACTCAATTTAGGTTTGTTTAAGATGCCAAAGAATTATATTTCAGGGTGATGTGCTTTATTCACCTAAAGATTTTCTCTGTTAGATGAAAGAATATGGAAGTGAAAGCTGCCGGAGACAAGAGCTCTGCAATGTGTGAGTTTGCTCTGTTCCTCCTGCTGGGTGCTTTCTCTTCCCAGAGGCAGCACTCATGGGCCTCTGATAGGTGTCCACTGAGCTTGAACGGTAACCAAGGAGAAGCATGTTCCTCAGTTGACTGCTGAAATGCATAGAGGAAGAGGACTGAAGGCTGTGCACAAGTTGACGTTCACACCAAAACCTCCCAGCATGTTCCTGCCTTTCCGAGCTCTCTCACCCCAGACTGTGAGACACTAATGCTGTCAGCCACTGAGCAACGTGACAGCAAAAAGGGGAGATTTTTGGTGTCCTGGAAGTATTCTGTGACCTGTGTACCTTATAGACTGCAGGCCTGGCTGTGTTTCTGACTCACTGTCTATAGGCAAAAACTAGATGCAGCCTTGAACATACAAATGCTGACAACTTTAAATAAGTCAGATTTTTCTGAAAATCTATCTCATGAGCAGCATGGCTTCCTGGTACTCTAAGGCCTTCTTTTAAAAAGTGCCAATGGATCTATGTAAACATGCTTATGCTAAACATACACAAACAAATTGCATATATGGTAAGTTAACTGTAAATAAGCACAAAACAGAAAGGAAAGGGAAAATCCTTCCTTGTTATGTGTATTTCTAGTACAAAATGGTGCTGAGAAGTGGATCTAATATGTGCATGTGTCTCTAAGACAGTTGTGCATTTTGCTGGAAAAACATATAAGGTGCCGAATTTTAAGCGAAAATATTTTGTCTTTATTGTCTCACACATAATAAATCACAGCTTTCCCTAAGGCTGTTTTATTTATAATTTCATACTTATAAATAAATTCCATAGAATTATTCTGAAAAAATTGTAAGATGTGGTAAAAAAGAATTACTGACGTTTTTACAGGAAATACTGCAACGTAAAACCTGAAATTGCCTTTTAGGCTGCCCAGTCTCACAGACTGTATTTAGAATATGACTAATATTGAAATTACAAATGTGGGACTATCATAATTTCTTTTTTTTTCAAAACATGTTGCCTGGGGAAGGCATGTGCTGTCCTGCTGCTGCTCTTCACAGCCAGTAATACCTGTGCTTAATGCTATTAATCTGTGTTGTAACGAGGCTCTGATGAAGACCCTGGAGGCTTCAGAAGGAACCAGCAATTTTATTTTCAAGAAACTCTTCTCAGAAGTGAGTGGCAACTCACAAAAGCAGTTACTGCCTTTTGTATCTGGAGTTACACAAATGGGAACCTGTTTTGTATATCCGGGATCTGTTACATGTGACATCGATCTAACATCTGCATGTGTCTGATGTGAAACCTTTCATCAGTTCTAAGGCTGGCATTCCTCAGCTGTCATATCAGAAATGTATGCTCTCAATGAGGTGACTGAGGGCCAAAGACAAAAGGGACAAGGACTGACCCAGTAAGAGCAAGACTGTAGTTTTTAACAGTGTTTCAGATACATTACAATTTTTGAGGCATAATTTTTTTCCTTTGTTGTTGATTCCAGTTAGGGTGGCCACTGCTTAGATTCACAGTAATAGCTTAGACTGTTGGTAGGGCAGTAGAAACGTAGATGCACATTCCCTTCTCACACCGCCGCTGCTGGAGCAGCATCCCCTGTCACAGGGACAGTGCAGATACTTGAGGGTTTAGATCTCCCTACAAGATTTGCCAGAGGACATCTGTCAGAGCCCAAAGAGGTAACAGCTGCACAGGGCAGGGTGGAAAATTTTGAAAGCGAGCGAATAACTGATAAGGAAAGAAGACAGCAATTTTATCTGCCTAGGGCACCAAAAAACCTTGCATAAACTCTGTTCAGTTTTAATACAGATTTCTGGTTTTGTCTAGTTTTCCCAGGGAATGTTGTGTTGTGCTTTTGCGTTGTGTCTGCTCACCTTATTCAGTTTAGGGAAAGGTATTCCAAGCAGAATACATTTTAGAGTTACTTTTCAAAATGCAAAGCACATCAACCTAATGAATACCCTCTGGAAGAATTCTGCACCCAAAAAGCCACGTTGTTTCATGCACTGGCCCCCAGCAATTTGAAAGAGGTATTTAGAGGCACGGAAAAGGTCATTGCTGCTAAAACACATACCGGGGAAGAGAAGGAAAGATATTAAAAAATGCATTGCCATGACAGACTGAGGGAAAGCTACATATCTGAAGATTACCAGCATTCAGTGTGAAGGTTGGATGGAAGGGGTCATGTGTGCTTTTCCTTCCTTCTTTCCAAAAGTCTTTGTATTTACTGAATATGCTTGAGTCTGTAACCTGCAGAATGATAAAGGTTGTAAAACAAGCAAGTCCAACGTGGAGACAATAGTGTTAGTGACCTTCAAGAAGCTGCAATCTCGCAGTGCCATCCAGTGAGTACAAACAGTTGTCACTTCTCTGTAGATTCAGTGAATTTATTCAACTCTACATGCGCAGGTGGAAAAAAAAAATCAGTTTTCCCCAAATGAGCCTTAAAAATGTTACTCAAGATGCAGACTGAGTGGTGCCTAGAATGTGCCATATCAAGCAGTGATGACAGTCTAGATTACCTGCAAAAATGCTAGTGAGACTTCAGAACTTCTTGCTTCTCATTATCCACTTACTACAAGTCCTTGGTAAAGCAGTCTTGCTACTTCCATGCTAAGAATAAACTGTCCTTGCCTTTCCTCGGAAAGCTCATAAGGAAGCAACATTGCTAGCTCTTCATGATCAAATATAGATAGTTTTCCTGCTTTTTTCTTGTCAGGGCTCAATAAGAGCTGCTTGCTCCCTAGGGGAGGGTGGGCTGAGTCTGGAGGCTTACCCCTTGTGGGTGTGCTTGACCACAGTGGACAGAGCCAGGGGCTGTAACAGAGTCCTGTTGGCAGCCCCTGAGATGGAAAGCGATGAACCAGGGCCAAGGACCATCCAGGGGCTCCCATCAGGAGCTGTAGTAGAGGAGGTTGGAGGCAGGACCAGAGAAAGACTTCAGCGTGGGTCTGAAGTTCATCCAAGGGGCAGGGCCAGAGACCGGACTGGAAACAAGCTGCAACATGTGACCACAGGGGCCATCCAGGAGACAGGCTGCCACAACAGACGTAGGTCCCTGTGCATCCAGGAGGCAGGGCCAGAGACAGAAGTGAGAGATTGGCACTGGTCCAGCACAACACTGGCAGCCCCAGGCTGAGCTGAAATGGGGCTCCTGTGCCCATGGGCATGGTAGAGAGGAGGTCCCAGATGAGGCTGGTCAGGACCATTAAGGCTTATGGGTGCCTTCAGGGCCCTGAAAATTCCAAAGGAAACTTTTTTGAATTGTTCTTCCCATCACTCCCAAAGAAAAAAAACAACTCTAAATGCCAATAACTGTTTCCAAAAGACATGACTACTCTGTCTTTCACTCTCTTCAAGTTACAGAAGCAGCATTTCAATGTTGGGTTTGCTGCAGGAAGAGCCCTGGGTCAGGCATGGTGAGACAGAGCTCTTAGGTCTCAGATCCCTTCTTCTTTGGGGAAGCAAAAAAAATAGATGTTTTACTAATCATCAGAGGGTTTCTTAGTTGCAGATTTAATATGAAATCTTCGCTCTGCTAACTTCAATAGCAATTTTGGAATTGACTGTGCAGTGAATTGGCAGTGTAGTGGATGTGCTTTACCTGGATTTCAGTAAAGATTTTGACACCATCTCCCACAGGATCCTTGTATCTAGACTGAGGTGGTGTGGTCTGGATGACTGAGTGGTGAGGTCAATTGTGAACGAGTTGAGGGAAAGAAGTCAGAGAGTTGTGGTCAATGGTAGAGAGTCTACTGGGACCAGCACTATTCAATATACTCATCAACAACCTGGATGAGGGAACAGAGAGCACTGTCAGCAAGTTTGCTGATGACAGAAAACTGGGAGGAGTGGCTGACACACCAGAAGGCTGTGCTGCCATTCAGAGAGACCTGGACAGGCTGGAAAGTTGGAGGGGGAGAAATTTAATGAAATCCAACAAGGGTAAGTGTAGAGTCTTGCACCTGGAAAAGAACAATGCCTTGTACCAGTACAGGTTGGGGACTGACCTGCTGGAGAGTAGAGGAAAGGGACCTGGGAGTCTTGGTGGACAGCAGGATGACCATGAGCAGGCACTGTGCCCTCGTGGCCAAGAAGACCAATGGCATCCTGGGCTGTATTAGAAGAGGTGTGGCTAGTAGGTCGAGAGAAGTTCTCCTCCCCTTCTACTCTGCCTTGGTGAGGCTGCATCTGGAATACTGTGTCCAGTTCTGGGCCCCTCAGTTCAAGAAGGACAGGGAGCTGCTTGAGAGAGTCCAGTGCAGAACCACAAAGATGGTGAAGGGAGTGGAGCATCTCCCTTATGGGGAAAGGCTGAAGGAGCTGGGTCTCTTCAGCTTGGAGGAGACTGAGGGGTGACCTCATTAATGTTTCTAATATGTCAAGGGTGAGCGTCAGGAAGATGGAGCCAGGCTCTTCTCAGTGATGCCCCATGATAGGACAAGGGGCAACAGGTGCAAGCTGGAGATTCCACAAAAACATTAGGAAAAACCTTTTCACTGAGAGGGTGACAGAGCACTGGAACAGACTGTCTGGAGAGGTTGTGGAGTCTCCTTCTCTGGAGACATTCAAAACCCGCCTGGACGCGTTCCTGTGTGACCTACTGTAGGTGGTCTGGCTCTGGCAGGGGGGTTGAACTAGATGATCTTTGAAGGTTGCTTCCAGCCACTAACTTTCTGTGATTTTGTGACTGTAGTGTTTTTTTTTTCTCCTGTTGTCTTCTTATATGTAACGGGATGTATTTGGTGCCGAGGAACCTATAAAGAAACTGTGTAAAGTACTAAGTATCAGCCCATATGCCTGTTTTTCAGCTGATGGATTTAAAGCACTCATGATTTCTGGAATCAAACTGGATTTTCAATGTACAACCTGCTTTTTGATAAAGCTTTGTACCATGGGTAATGTGCATTAAAATACAGCTCCTGTGATCTCCTAGCCATTAAGAAAGAAAAGAAGATAAAAGCTAAAGGAAGTTTAAATAGAAATACCCACTGTATTAGGGAAAGGGGTAAGTGTATACCTGAGAGGCAAATGTGGGAGCTGAAGTAAAAGTGAATAGGAAAGACAATAAACGTTATCTAAAGCATTAACTTTGCTAATAATTACATATAACTATTACCTAATGGGCTAGAAGAGGGTGGATATACTTCTTTAATCTGTACAGGCCTGTCTGAATATGAAAAGTTAGTCAACAGCATTGACAAGTAGAAGTTGTTGGCCTGCCTTTCAGTGATGGATGGACCCAGGGCCCTTCCCCTGCATTAGGGGATCATAAAAAAGAGGCCTAAATTATCCTCATATGAGCTAAAATATGAGACTCGATCTGATTGCTGGCTACAGCTACATTGTGTCACTCACTGCTCCTTGTTTCAGTGATGGTGTCTCTGCTACTGTAAGTTGTCTGAGGAAAGTACAGGAACAAAGAGCCAGATGTTTAACCGATGAGACAAGCTTGTCCTTATAGCCCAAGGCCATTAAACAATTTCAAGCTTCCTGGAAATACGATGTAGAAAAACACCATTTAGGCTGTATCCTGGCATGAATCTTTTCCTTATTCTTCAAGATCACTTTTTTGTTAATGTACCCACTAACCTGCTGTGGTCAAATCATCCTCCCCCTCTGTTTTCAGGGTCCTGCCAATGCTACTTGTAGCACACCCCCAACTCGGCGATTTCATTACAAGCCCATCTCTTGCTAGGATGCATGTGCTCTGTCGCACCATCTGTTTCCTCTGTGAAGGCAGATGTGGAAGGCAGATGTGGGGATAGATAGACCCTGTGATTCATTCCCAGTGTGTAGATGTTGAGGCCAGTCTTCTGGCTGGAAATTTCGTTGGCTCTGTTTTGTTGTCTCAGTAACAATCTCCTCAGTAGATGCCCCCTGATTATTTTGAATTAAATTATGAGGCAAGGACACGCAAGTGTCCTGTTTTACCAGACTTCCTTCCTCCTGCTAACTGCAGAGCTGCAGGGACTGCTAGAGGGCCTGACAGAAGGCAAGGAGAATCTACAGTTCATGCTCACTGTCATTTTTTCTGGGACTCTTTATGCAAGTGATTGGCACCTTCACTGGGAGAGCTGTCACCTCTCATCATCCACTGGCATTTGGATGTTTCTAAAACATCCTGCATGTTTCTGTGAGCTATGTCACCCTCTAATTTAGCAAATGTGTTCTCATTTTTAAATACAGTTTTGTGTATTTTTAATATAATAAAGTATATTTTTTCTTCTTTGTATAGGGATCAAAGATTACCTGGGTGAGACTGAAGATATATTTGGGAGTTTGCTGCCATCTGCAGTTGAAATCTAATATTAATCCCAGTTTACATGAGTGATTCTTCCTTTCCAGTGTCTTGAGAGACCCTCAAATCTCAGATAAATGACAAGACATAGAATAATGACTGTCATTCTGTCCTCGCTAGAGAAATCCTGCTCTTGCAGAAGGGAGGTGAAATGTTAACATAAAATTATTTACCTTCTTCTGGCTCTTCATCTCTCTTTTTGGTCAATTTGTTCACTTTCCATTCTATAAACACTCATGACACAATCCCACTGTTTGAGTACAAACTTTTCAGAAGATATCCAGCTTTAACACAATTCGAGTGGTTTGGGAGTGGAACATCTGCATTTTCTGAACTGGGCTATCTCCTTGTTTCAACTCATAAAACTTAAAGTAGGAGAACCGCTGGTGATGTAATATAGCTCTTCCCATACTGCTCTAGTGTGTTTTTTTTCACTGAGATATGTGGTGATTCCTAGTACAGAAGGCAAAGACATTAAACCATGCATGTATTAGGCTGGTGTAGAATATGATAAGAAAAGTGATTTTCAAAGATTTACCTCCACAGTACTGCAATCATTTTAGACACCAGAATATCCAGATAAATCTAGGTGCAACAAACAACGTTTGAGGTAATAACTAAAACCCACATAAACCCCAAAAAATTCCACCCCAATCCAGTTAATATTTATATATTTTATGATATTGCAGATAATGGATATAAGATAGTAGGAGAAAAATTAATGTCATTTTCATACATCCTGCAAATAAATACAGAAATAAGGAAATAATTACATAAAAGAATGACAGTGGCACAAAGGAAATGAGTAGAGATGATTAAATTGTTGTAGCATGAGTATTTTCTAAGTAAGGCTGGATAGTTTTGGAAAAAAAATTTCAAATTAATCTAGTCAAGCAATTTTACTGAGGTATTAGGGTAAGAAATTATTTTTGACTGTCTGCATAAGAAAACAAAGTATTAGTTTCAATAATATTTAAAAGTCCTTCCTGCACTCTATTAAAGGAACTGCATCCCATTTCATAGGTATTGATTCTAACTCCTCTAATACAGCACATTTACAAGCTAAAAATCTCTGTACTTTTAAGGATCCAAAATGACAATATCTTTGGATTTTCCTATCTCTGCAAACCATAGCAAAATGAACAAGTATTGTAAATCTGATCCTCAAGGACTGTAAATCACTGTTTCTTCACTAAAGCCAGTGGAGCAGCACTGATTCATAGAAACAGAAGATCTAGCCTTAGATTTTAAGTGTTTCATAAACACTCAAACTGAGAAATATGCATGATGATTCAAATAATAGTTTACTTTCTGCATATTATAGTTTATGCTCTTTTGCCCAATTTGAAGTACTTGAAGTACCCACACATATAATAAAATTACAATATAACAGTGATCAGCATGAAGTGCATCAAATTACTATAGTTTAATTACTGAATGAACTGCCAACTTCTTTCTGCAGTCACACAAAAGCAATGTCTTAATTTCTTCTGACAAATGGAGTTTGTTACTTATGCAGATGGTGCATAGATGAAACATGAGTGGTTAAATTTTGCCAGCTTGTCTTTTTCCAAAGAGTGCTTAAAACAGCAGTCCTAAAGTTCACATAATAAACTATTTCCATGCTGAGATCAAGGTCAGAAATTGTACCCACTGTCAAACCAATGTCAACAAATTGTCTATGTGGTCGAGAATTTGTCGTGAGGTATCTGAGGAAATGTGAGAGTGTTTCTGTTCACTAGAGCAATGGACATCATCTTGTCTGCATTTTTTTTTCTCCCTTTTCACAATCCCCAGATTTGTGGAAGTGCTCAGGCATTTTTCAGCATCTGGGAATCACAGCGATCAGGTCTTGGCTGTGCTATTTTCTACTGTGGGAGCTTGAGCGAGCTAATTAACTTCTTTTTAGTGTTTAAATTTTCGTGTTCATTTTCTCGCTAGAAAGTTAATAATACCTGTGTGACAAGTGTATTACAAAGTTTAGTTGATGAAAATGTTCAGAGACTTTTGACCTGGTGCCCTTTAAAAGCATCCTCTTGTTATGTATTATGTGATTAGGCTAATGCTAAACACAGTCAGAATTCACAAAAATTGGAGCTATAAAAATTATCTTCTGCAAAACTAAGTTGTAAATTTTTTATTGTAGTGCATTCAGATGATATCCTGAAAAAAAGGGTGGTGCAAACCTTCCCAGATTGCATTAGTAAAGAGTATAACCAAAACAAATACTGAAATAAACTTTAGTTTGCTTGTTTCTTAAATTACTCGTATACTTCAGAGCATCCTTCAATGACCTAGCAATAAAAGAGAAGTATGAGGAAATACCTTACATTCTCTATTACACTTCTTAGTGGCTAAAGTTCATGCTGGTTTTTTTGTACTACAAAATTTTGAGTTATGAACTTTTTATAAGAGATCATAAAGATTTAATCTGTAACTTAGTTCAAAGTACTTCATCTACCATAAGCCCAGCATATGTGTTTTAGAACTTCAGCTTCACTTAGATTTAAGGATCAGGTTTTGACCATGGTCTCTGACTTGATTGTGGAAAAATTCCTCCCCAAAGGAGAGCTCAGTGACTGTTCTTTCATATAGGAAAGGTACTTAGAGGGGAACAGTCTTTCTCTTCAACATCAATTAAAAAGTCATCGGCTAAGATAGCGTTAGGGTGTGTTGTAGGCCTGAGCATTAAAGCCTATGAGAATTTGTCTGGTACTATTTGCAACTTAGGATAGACAGACTCTAGAACACTTCAAGCTTTGCCTCTGCTTGACCCCACTTTCCTTCGGGAAAGCTGTCAATGAAGAGTGCTATACAAATCAAGCAGAACTCTGCTTTACTTTCTTTGTGATCAAGTGGAGTTGACAATGTACACGACAAGAGGGAGAAATCAGGAATTAAATATTATCAGCTCATTTGAGAACGAGGTGATTTTGTTCCCACTCCTTCAACACTTGACCAAGGGAAAGAAGTGAGGAGAGGAGGGAACTAAAGAGTCCTGAAGTGTCATCTAACTTGCAAGATTAGGAGAGAAAAGTAGTGGGAACTCTTAAAACTGTCCCTGTGATTTGAGGAGAAAACATCTGAGTAAACAGAAGTAAGAGCTGGGAAGAGCACTGGGGACTGTTGGAGCTTAAAAGCAACAGTAAAGTCCTATAGCACAAGTAACTGAGAGTCAGGGCACTTGATTTAATCAATATTAAATGTAATAATTGTAACTAATTATTTAAATACATTTAAATTAATTCATTAATAGAAATAAATAATTGAATTAATTTAATTTACTTAATTTTAATCAATATTGAATATAAACAATATTAACAATACATTTGGTTGTGGAGCTAGGGAGTAAGGGTTGTTCAAAAATCAAGAGAAACAAGTTCTATCAATTTTGTTTGAATAATTCCATATTTTCAGGGGCCAGTAGGTGGGGAGCTGATAGAGGGCCACCACGTATTTGCTTTCTTTGACATTTCTAGAAACTGTGTCCACGTGAAGACTATGGATGTAGCCCAGGCCTTCTTGAGACCTGGCAGCTCTCTGAACAGTTTTGACTGTGATGGGATAACTGGAAACGTTTTCAGTTTCAGCAGGCCTGACCCTTATGGTATGATCAGCAGAGGGTGTTTTTGCTCTGGCTGTGCTGATGAGCTGCAGGGCTGCCTGACAGGTACCCCGACAGCAGCAGGCACTTGATCAGCGTGCTGCATTATCCTTTTCCTGGGTCTCTGGTCCTTTGCTTTGCTGTCCTTACATGTTCCCTTCTCTACCCCGGTGTTCTCCTGAAAAAGCAACCTGCCCCTAGTTACTTTTCCCACATTGTTCCTTGTTTTGCTATATCTGTACCCAAATTTGGTATTTCCGATTCTGTTACCTAGGTGATCTTGGCCTTTTATGTAAATGACAATAACAACCTATGTGATGTTGGCTTTGCAGAATCGTAATCCCCAAAATGTCCTGATTACTCCCCTCCAATTCCCCAGTTAACTTGGTGAATCATAGAATCATAGGATGTTAGGGGTTGGAAGGGACCTCTAGAGATCATCTAGTCCAACCCCCCTGCCAGAGCAGGATCTCCTAGGGCAGCAACACGGGAACACGTCCAGGCGGGTTTTGAAAGTCTCCAGAGAAGGAGACTCCACGACCTCTCTGGGCAACCTGTGCCAGTGCTCTGTCACCCTCACAGTAAAGAAGTTTCTCCTCATGTTACGATGGAACTTCCTACGTTCTAACTTAAACCCATTATTCCTTGTTCTATTGCTGGCCACCACTGAGAAGAGATTGTCTCCTTCTTCCTGACACCCACCCCTCAGATATTTATATACGTTAATAAGGTCCCCTCTCAGCCTTCTCCTTTCAAGGCTAAACAGCCCCAGTTCTCTCAGTCTCTCTGCATAGGAGAGATGTTCAAGTGAAGTCCACCTGTACCTTACATGTCTCCCCCATAGCCCTCTGTAATGTCCCTTTACCCAGGGTGTCACTGGCTGTCACTTGTGGCTGCATGTTGTACTGCTAGAATCACCTCCAGCCCTGTCTCACCAGCAGCTCCTCACAAACACCATGTCCTTGGTCAGCCAAGGCCTCAGCAGCGGCCCAGCCGCCTCCTGGCAGCTCTGCCGGCTGCATGGGCCTGGGAGTGCCTTGGACTTGCCTGGCTGGTCATTGCCTCCTGCTTCCCAGGGTGGGTGGATGCAGTGAACAAGCAGTGGTGAGTCCAGGAGTCTGCCCAAGGCTTGTCCTGGGTGAGGAAGAAACCTTCACCTGAGTTTCTCTAGGGGAAGAGAATTTGCTCGTTTGTTGTACGGTAGTGGGTTTGATTGCAGTTTAGTTCCCTCTCGGGACATATGTGTTATGAACAAACTAATAACCTTGCAGCTGACATGATAAGACTCCCTGCTTTGGATGATAGCTCAGAGCTAGCTGCTGAGCGTAAATGAGGCAGAGCCAGCTGAGGCAAGAGCTTTAGAAGGCCAAACAGCTGGCAGTTACTGAAGTAACTGAGGAATAGAAAGCAGTAAATAACGATATTTAGATGAATCTTGTTCTTGCTGAAGAGGTAATTATGTTTTCTAGAGGGTACACTAATTTGTCGATGTGTCTTTTTGCTTGGTTTGGTGGTATTTCACACACTATTTGAGAGGTGTGCATTGATGTGAAGATGGAGGCTTTGCAGCTGAAGGTACCTGGAGGTATTTTATCTTTGACAATAATCACAGGACCTGCTGGGGCAGAGCTCAGCTAGGTAAAATGGATCAAACCTAAGCAGTAACTAACTCATGCAGCCTATTAAGTGAACTGACAGTTGGCCAAAGTTGTTGTAGCTGACTTACTTTGAAGGAACAGTAAATAAAGAGAATGGAGGATGATACAGTGATACTATGGAGGAGAAATGGGATGACAATTAGAGGTGGTGTTTGTATGGCACCAGAACAAAGGGTGTGGTCTGCCTTAGTTGTTAGGAAAGTAATGGAATTAAGTACAGTAATGCAGTTGGAATATAGTTAGATGAGGCTAAAATCAAAATTTTCTATGAGAATGTGTGGAAGTTTGTCTGATCTGAGAAGCTTAGATGCTATCCTAAAATAATAAGAAAATAGTATATATCCTATTAAACAAAGAAACGTGATTCAGATTTCTACAGACCTGTTTGACTGTCAAAATACAGAAGCCTTTATAACTAACTTTGAAATAAGAATATATGGAGACTTGTACATAAATGGAGAATGAGATGAAATGTGATATATTTACTAACAGTAAGTTGTGTCGGGCTGATGTGGTTTTTTTATTAGTCCTCCATAGTTCAGTAAAGCACTTGATACAGTGTTAGGGTGTAGATTGTTACATGAGAGACACGAATTAGTAGAAAAATGTGGAACTGGTGGAAGCCAGACCATTCACAGAGGTGCACTGTCATAGGATGCGAGGCAAAGTTCAGAAATAATGTGAAAATTCCACTTTTTAAGAGATTCAGAGGTCTGATCGGGATGAGCCTGAGCTATCCAAGCTAATGTCCAAGTTGATTCTGCTTTGAGAAAGAGGTGGAAAAAAATGATGCCCAGAGATCCCTTTCAAATTAAATTATTCTACAGTTCTTTGAAAGATTCTTTTCCAAGGCAAAATTTATGGGTGAAAAGATGCTATCAGTGTATTTTTGCAAGCATGGTTTTTTGAGACTCTGAAAATATTTTAACTTATTCCAGTTAGAGAATGCTGAGAGTATTTGGGAAATACTGCCTATGTGTAGGAAGATTAGTGCCTAGACCAGAAACAAATAAGACTGGAGTTATAGCAGTGAAACAATTTTGTGCATTGCTGTGTAAAAATCTGAGGACAGTAGCATTCTGAAGGAAATAAACAGACCAAATGAGAGTGCATTAGCTGATTGCTGCTTGATTAGGCCACCAGTTCTGTTACAGCCATAGGGAAGGCAAATAAAATTCTAAGAGGGCTGACAGACACCTCCGGTGTCTATCAGGAAAAATGAGTTCAAATCCAATAAGCGCATCAGGAACCGGGGGAATGGAGACCTTATTTTCTTGAAAGAACTTCATTTTGTTTAGGAAGATTAGACTGAAAACCAAAGTGTTTATTGATTTTTAGTACATCAAGGTGGTAAACACCATGATAGAAGAAAGCCTGTCTAAGGTACAGGATATGATGTTTGACCCAGAACAGCTGGGTATAAGGTTGGTAAAAGCTGAAGAAAGTTACAAACTGCCACAGCATTCAACTTCTGAAATAGCTTTCCAGCAGGAGTAATAGGGCTGAAAAATTATCTAGGCCTTGGCTGGTGCTTGATCTGCTGTTAAAATAAATTATTTGATATGGCTGTGGGAACAGCAGAGGACAAGAGTTGATGACTTTGAAGCATAAGACTGGAAAGGACATTATCTTTCTCGAAATATAGGCAGAGCAGTTTGACGAAAAGCTACAGTAAATCAATCTGATTCTTAAATGCCATTAATATTAAAGGGTTGTATTTCTTCGAAGCATCTAAGACGTCTTGAGTCACTGAAAAAAGTAAAAGTTACTTATTATCAAGGAGGTTTAGACTCAAGAACTGTCTGCACCAGCGTCCACTCAGCTGTCATGGCCTTCTATCGCAAGGAGTTGCATGTTAAATGACTATGTTCTCTCTTGGCCTAAGGGAAAGGTACCTTCAGCTGAAAAATTGCTCTGGTTGCTGGTGTTGACAGAAGGCAGACTCAATACAGGAATCCCTTTATCTGGAGGACAGACTGCATCTGAACTAGGCCTGTTTTAATAGTTGACCCAGCCTTGCCCATTTAAAGCCATTACAAGGGTCCAGTCCTTCTAAGGACCCGCGTTGTGCGTTTCTGCTTCTAAGAAAAGCAAAGACACTTCTGAATATGACAAAAAGTTGTCTGCATTTGGCTTGTTTTCATTTAATCTAAGCTCTGGGCATCTATGAGAAATTGTTCTAAGTATTTACTACATTGAAAGTCTCCCTAACTGCTTCCCTTAGCTGCTCTGCAGTGCTCTTGTTCTTATATACCTCTCTTGTCTGCAAGGATGACTGAAGGAAAATCTTAGTTCTCTATCTGAACACACAAAGAATTCTCATTTTGGTATAAAATAAACTAAACCTATACCACAGCGGACTGAAATAGCTAACTGTACTGTTCTTGAAGCAGCAGTCATGTGTAGAAATCAAAAACCTTGATTTATGGAAAATACTCGAGTAGTAGTCCTAAAATAATAGTTTACAGTAGCTTTGCTTAAGAGTTTGTAGTCACTGCTGTCAAATATCGTAATTTATTTTTTTGTATAAACACATATGTTATTTGTATGTGGTAGCACTGTAGCCATATTTGAAAGGGGCAAACAGAGAACAAGTATGTACAAAGTGTTAATCTGACACATATGAAGTGTCACCTGAATAAAACAGTGTAGTACAAGATTTTGGTAAAGGATGTAGTGATGTCTTCAGTAGGATTAAATTATATTTATTTTCCTTCAAGAATGAATTATAAATGTCACAGTTCTGCACAGCTGAAAAGACTGAATTAATTAGCCTGTCACCTGAGAGCTTTCACCCTTTCTGGAAGGGAATGAAGTGCTTTGAAAGAGCACTGGAAAGGGCCCTCATCCTACTTGACCTTTCCAGAGATGCGGCACACAGATCGATAGGCAAGTGACTGCAATGAGCTGGCACCTCGCAGGGAGGGTACACTTCAGGAGTGCTGAAACAAGTTAGAAAAACATGGAGGTTGACTGCTTTGTTTTATGAAGAGGCTCTCCTGTCTTTTTCTTTTCACTTTGTCTGTCCCTTGACTTTATTTTTTTTAACGTTTTCTGTATCTTTGCCAAAATCAAACCCTTCTCCATTCTAAAACATTGGTGGTGTGAATTTTTGATAGAGGGGAACCACCTGGGGCAACTGAAAATAGTCCAAGTTTTAAAGATAAGCTGCATTTTCTGTAGTTGTTTTTCTATTTTGGCTCAAAACCAAAACTAAATAGCAACACTGTAGAAACCTCAAATGTGCCCTCACTAGTGTTGCTAAGAATTGGTGATGATTATGAACATGATACAATCAGAGTAGTTGATACACTGCTGCGAGGTTCATGCTCTCTATGGGATATTGATGCTGCAGTTTTTTCATGTGCTCCTTAATCAGCTGCTTCCATACAAGTAGAGGAATGTTAAAGAGTACAGAGAGGGGAAATCGTTGTGGCCGAAAGTGTACTTGCTAGATTATTGGATTGAGGGTGAATTGCACCAGATAAATCTTCTCTCTTGTGAATGCAACATTTATCCTTTAATGTTGAAGCCCAGTTGTGAGGAATGATGCAAAATAGCAATTAACATGTGGATTGAGAGACCATCGTCTGAGACAGTCATCCTGAATCTCCTCTGACAAGATTTCATGTAGTGAGGGTATTTAAGTGTTTAGATATGGGGGAGAAAGGAACCTGTTTTCAGAGCCTGCCCTGCTTTCTTCAGTTACTTCCTAACAAGGACATTTATATAAAAAGTTTTGTTGGTAGGCTCTGAACAGCTAACTAACCAAGAAAAAATGTACCAAGAGCTGTGTGGTGAAACTAAGTAGTTATATTGATGGCAGCACCCAAACCAAGTGTATTTATCTTAATTACTCTAAAAATGAGGTAACAAAGAACCTTTGCAATGTTTGTTGGACTGTGGCTCAACAGCAGAAATACCTAACTTGTAGTCACCACCTTTCTAAAATCAAGTCTTCCAGTAGCTCAGAAGCATGTGTCTACACAACTGCTCTGTGTTGCTGTGTATCAGAATGACAAAGAAATGAGTGAACAGGCTTCATAAATTGTGCCTATGCAAGCAATTCAAATAATATCTGGATGTTAATTTATTAATATAGGATCTGGCTCTTTGCATGGGTCAGAAAGCGCTCTCCCAGCACAGGCCAAAGACTATTCCCAATGTGTAAACTGAATGGGGTACAACTACTCTGGGGGAAAACAGGTTTAACGCTATAAATGTGGCTGGCCTGTAACAGTTGCTGTCAGGGCCAGAGAATAGGCTCTGGCACCATTTAGCTTTCTGTGAAGAGGTCACCATCATCTCTGGCCAGAGAGCTCTTCTAGGAAACAGAAGACAAGCTGAAGGTGGTTGCAGTAACAGACTCTTTCAGCTGTTTCCTAATGTGTATAATGATGAGATCACTCACTTGCAAGGTGATGCTCTATGCTCTGGTCCTTGCTTTGAGGACTTTTCTGTATTGAAATTAAATGATTAGTGGAGAAGTTAAAATGAACGAATTCTTCCCCCTAACAGACTGTAACTGTAGCTTACAGTCTATGTAGAGTCACAGTCTTTTTTGTTCTTCTTTTGGCTCAATTAATCTTGATTTCCCTGCATGACACATTGAGTGGCTTGACCAGGAATAGAGACTCTGTCTCTACACCCATCCTCCTACATTGGTGATTAGGGCACTTGTGTGGACGGTGAGAAACAAGGGTTTGCAATTTATTCATATTTGTGCATCTAACACTGACAAATTGCTCTGAGGGGTAATAAGAATGGTGAGGCTAAAATTACTGGATGCTTAGGCCAGGATTATATTGATCAGTTTAAAAGTTCAGTGTTCTGCAATTTGATGTAGGATGGAAAGCTGGATACAGGAGGCCTACAGACAGACCCAGGAGTTATTTGTATAAGCAAATACACTGTGAATGCCATTTGTTAGGGTAAAATCCCACTTCTGGTGTGATGCCACTAGCAATTTTCAGTCTTGTCTTTTGAGAAATGGTGGTTGATAGCTGCTACCTTTCCAGACATCAAATACTCCAAGCTAAACACTGCTTATATTCAGAATAATATGGGTACCAAGGGAAAAGGTTTCCCTGCTTTGCTCTTTCCATGTGCCCTTCTTAGGCATTTCACGTACAAAACTGTGGTGATGTGTTGGTGTGAGTTTTCACCTATCCTATCTTCTGCTTTACCTTCTATAGCCATATCACTGTAACTCTGGAAACCAGCTGAAGGAGGTTTTGTGGATGCTGCTCTCTGGAAACTTGTCCAGCTAATTCATTGTTGTGGTTTATGCTGTGCTCTTGCTCTCTTTGTAGGATTGTTCTGGGGGCAAGGAGAGCAGCCCTGAATGACTTTAATCTTCAATCTCTCTCTTTTTTTTTTTTAAAAAAAAAAAGCAACAACAAAACAACAAAAACCACAACAAAACAATGAAAAGAATTCTTAGATTTTGTGCTTTTCTTATCATCTAGTATTTCTCTTTAGAGGCTTCTTTGATAGGATCTATTTTCTTCTGAGCCAGCATTTATTACTATCACTTTTGCATTAAAACCGCACCTTTAAGAGTTAAACTTGCTCCTGCTGTTCTGTCAGTGAAGGAGATAGTCCTCTCTTCAATGATCTGTGGAAATTGCTCTGTGGAAACCAGTGAGGCTGTCAGAGCCCCTAAAGTCCAAGTTATTGCCTGAAAGAGATCTTGGCAAAGAAGAGCACTTGGTCCTCAGTGTGAAAACCGTTAACCTACTGCATAGAAGTTGCTTAAATACCTAAAAAATGTTGTTATAGGGATTCTTACCTTGATCATGCAAAATAGGAAATAACCTAGACTACTGTTTAAAGTGCAGAACAGCTTGCAGTTCTCTTTAAAATATGGAGTGAATAAGCAGTGATGCTTCCTGACTTGCTAGAAAGGAAAACATTTTATTGTGATTTTTCTGTTAGACCTTGACACAGCAAAACACTTGGTCTGATAAAACGTTAATAACTGCTCCAGGGTGAAATGTAACCAACATAAAAGTCTAGAAGTACTGCATGGGTACTGCACAGGTCAGTCACCTGTACTTCACATGGATGTGTTTTTAACAGCATCTTCTATATGTGGTGTTCCAGCTTAATTTTTGAACTAGTCTGGTTTTAGTTAGTCTCCAAGAGTAAAAATAAACTCTTGGTAAACTGCCAGATTGTTTTTGGTATGCTAATAGGACTGATGAGATTAGACTGAAATAATCCAATGTGTTCAGGAGCTGCTGTTGCATTAGCGACCTTTTGACTCCCCGAAAAGGAATATTCAACCGGAAATTAGGTTCCTGGGCTTTCCAGTTAATGTGTGGTGATTAGATGCTTAAGAAGGGGATTTTTGGGCACCCGTGGAGTCAGAGAAGCAAGGCACCAGAAAGTGCCAGAGATAAGTGGGTAGCTAATCCCACATGTAACTCACAGTTACAAACTCTCTCTTGGAAAGAAAGCTGGCTGGTCTCTCTCCGAGCATGGCAGGAGCAAACTGAGAATCACTGCAGCAAATCTGGCAGTGGTCAAAGCTTGCCCCAGTGGTACAGGAAACCTGCGAGAGGAATTTCCTAGGTACTGTGAACTCTCACACCAGATAACTGCTCTGTTCTTTGGATTTATGGATTTGTATAAATAAAGTAAGTGACTTTCTCTCTCCTCCTGCCCCCTTCTTTCTTTTTTTTTTTAATTTTGGTTGTATGTTGTTGTGATTTTTGTCATATCAGACACACCAGAAATGCTGAACAATAGAAGTAAACTATTTGACCTAGTCCATGTAAGAGTGAATTACAATGGAGAAACAAGGAGAGACTCCCTGTGATGTGCAAGGTTATAGTTTGTATCCTGCTGCACAGAAAACCTCTGACCTCAGGTTTTCAGTCTTGTA
Source organism: Trogon surrucura (assembly GCA_020746105.1). Classification (NCBI taxonomy): domain Eukaryota; kingdom Metazoa; phylum Chordata; class Aves; order Trogoniformes; family Trogonidae; genus Trogon; species Trogon surrucura. The sequence goes on from CM036618.1 coordinate 56,984,694, forward strand.
TGTGAGTAAACCCAGGTTAGGCTGGATTGGAGAGAAAATACTGGAATACTTATATTGGTGTGCGGTCAGCTTTTGGTAGCTGGGGGGCTACAGAGGTGGCTTCTGCGAGAAACTATGTCCAATAGAGCCAACGCCAGCCAGCTCCAAGACAGACCCACCACTGGGCAAGGCTGAGCCCATCGGTGACAGTGGTAGCACCTCTGGGATAACATATTTAAGAGTTACTGTGGAATTGCAGGCAGAGAGGGGAGTTTTGCACTCACCCTCTTTTTTCACTGACACCAAGGTTAGTGAAAAAGTGAGGAGAGAATGTGCTCCAGGTGCTGGAGCAGATTGCCCTGAGTCATGATGAAGAGTATGGTGAGGCAGGCTGTTCCCCTGCAGCCCATGGATGTTAACGGTGGAGCACATGTCCACCTACAGCCCGTGGAGGGCCTCACGCCAGAGTAGATGGATGCCCGAAAGAGGCTGTGACCTTGTGGGAAGCCTGCTCTGAAAGCATGTAGCTGACAGGTCCTGTGGAGAGAGGAGCCCACGCTACAGCAGGTTTGCCGACAGGACTTGTGACCCTGTGGGGGACCCACGCTGGAGCAGTCTGTTCCTGAAGGACTGCACCTCATGGAAAGGACCCACGTGGAGAAATTTGTGGAGAAATATCTCCTGTGGGAAGCACCCCGTCCTGAATCAGCGGAAGAGTGTGAGAAGTTCTTTCCCTGAAAAGGAACAGAGAGAACGTCTGATGAACTGACCGCAACTCCCATTTCAATCCCCTGCACCATTCAGGGAGAGGAGGTGGAGAAATCAGGAATGAAGTTAAAACCCAGGAAGAAAGGAGCGGTTAGGGGAAGGTGTTATTTTAAGATTTGGTTTTATTCTCTGATCTGGTTGCTAATAAATTAAATTAGTTTCCCCAAGTCGAGTCTGTTTTGCCTGTGACGGTAATTGCTGCGTGATGTCCCTGCTCTTATGTCAAACCATGAGCCTTTCATTATATTTTCTCTCCCCTGTCTAGTTAAGGAGGGAGAATGATAGAGCAACTTTGATGGACACCTGGCCTCTAGTCAGGGTCAAACCACTACAATACTAGAAAATCAAAACTGACTTATCATGTCTCATGCACTGGCCTAAATTGCTGTCCCACATAGTTTTGCTGTTTTTTTGCTGGTTGTGGGTATTTTAGGTGCTACTTATTATTCCCAAATTGAGTCTGCCATGCCTATTTTCTTATAGAAGTCACTGAAGTGACACTTCTCATGGAGCGGACAATGACTGTGCAAAAATGGAAGTCTTGGCTGATGCATGGAACAACCTTTGTGGGCCTAGAAAGGTTTTTCTTAATTTGCAAAAACCTTTTGCCATAAATAACTTGCTGCAGACAAATATTTAGGCATGGGACTTACAGAAATGGATGGATATCTGGCTCACGTGCTTGTTTACAAATGGTTAACAAAGCCAACAAAACATTTAAATTGGACATACAGTTTTGGGGTTTTTTTTAAGGTTTACATACCTGAAGCGAATATCCAGTACTAGGATAGCGTCAGCAATCCAATAGGTCTTTTTAGTTCAAGTATTCTTAGTCTGTCTCTTAGAATAGAGATCTGATTTTAAAAGCTGTTCTGCAATTCGATATACTAATAAAACCAGAAGAGTCTCCAAACTATCTTTCTCAATCTTGTGTGTTCATGAACTGGACTTTAACAGCCAGCAGTATGAATTCTATTAAGCATTCAATAACAAAGTAGACTGTACTCTCTATGCAAAAGCTGTTTTCCCAGACAGATAAATTACAGGCTAAAGTGCAAGTACGTTTATTCCGACAATGAATTTAAACTATTGCCTCTAAAAATGGTGCATCTGTCCAAAGCAGTAAAACATCTGGTTTCTTTTTGCAAATGTACATGGGCAAAATAAGTCGGCTGTAACTGTAGTTTTACCTACATCTATCCAGATTTGCTAGTTTTTGCACTATTCCACAAGAAATTGCAGATGGTTTTTCAGCTTCATTTCAGCATCATAAAAGAAAAATATTTAAGTGCTCCTTAGATATTGAACCTCCTTTAGGGGCTAAAAGGAAGGGTAGACTTGTGGGTAAAGCATTGATCAGAGAATTATTCACTTGGCTGTAGCCTTCCTCTGCTACTAGGGGCAAATAAAACAGGTTAAACACTCTTTTCGCTATAACTTGTTTGAAACAGAGGCCATCTCTTACAGGGTCGGTACAAAATACACTGATGCCAACTTATAGGCAAGCAGCAAACTAGCCTGTTTCTGCTGCTTTACCCTTTCTTGGATTTTTATAACTGCTCAGTATTCAAGATTCCTTTAGGTAAATCCCTTTGAACAAATGGACAAGGTGTAGCCTGTTGGAATTTTGTTTCCTTTTCAGTGAGGAGTTGCTTTGCTCAAGCCTGGAGAACATACCCATGAAAACAGTGAAAAACTATTTTTTTCTTCTGTAGTGGTATGGTCTTTGCCTCTGGGAGAAGTTATACTCACTAAGAGAACTGCTTTCAGTTACCTGTACTCTAAGATTAGTATGGAAATCGGTTGTCTATTCCTTTTTAATCTTTTTTTATCTCTCTTCTTTAGAAAAATGTGTAATTTCCTATCCTACCCATGTAATTCAGAATAAAGGAAACAGCATATTGCTGTGAAATCCTCAACATTTTCATTTGTAAACCTTTTGAATGTAAACTTAAAACCATAAACTACTAAGTAATTAAAAATGGTGGCCATGTCTAGAAGTTAAGTGTATAGAACATTCACTCTAATTTTATGTGAAATTGAAACTTTCTTTTGATCAGCCCAACTTCGGGGCCTCACAGATGTTCTCTAATAAGTTTGACAGTCTTTGAGGACGCCCTATTTTGTATCAATCAGAGGAAACAGGAAGGGCTTGCTTTGTTTATAACTGAAATGTTTTTCTACTTGACGGGACTGCGCACAAAATTTTTTTTGTTAAATTTTAAAGTCATAGTATCAGGTACCTACCTTTATTTCTTTTCCTGTTATATTTCTGCTTGTTTTCCTCCTTCCTCAGCAAACATATATTAAAAATCAGAACAAAAATTGCACCAGAACCTTGTTCCATTCACGAGACTTGCTGACACAATGACATGACTGCGTTTAGGATGCTATATTTCATTTAAAGATCTTTTAAGTGAAGAGTAGCAGTGATGTTTGTGAATTGGAGATATTGCTCAATTTACAGTAGTCCTAAATTTTCCTTCAGTCCTTCTGTAAGAAGGGTATGATTTCAACTACATCTTTCCACAGCACACTGACTTTACTGAAGCCTGCCTACACCGATTTTCCTGCTGGTTTTATGAGAAGCGAGAAGAATCTTTAAAAGTATCGGCAGTTCTAATTTTCTTCTCCTCCTTTAAATTCCGAGGTCCTTTTGAGGTTTCCATAGGCCTAAGGGAAAATACTGTTACTCTGCTCTGCTTCAGATTTGTGGCGTGAAACCATCACTACACTTACACATTGCATTTTACAGCCATTGTCTTGATTACTGAGCTGCAATTGATTCACTAGACAGCAAATTGAAAAATTATCTCTAGGCTTCTCTGTAAAATTACCTCTGATAGCAGGTGCATTAGACTGCTTTAATACTAACAGAAGGCTGTCAGGCTGTTGCCTTCTCTGCCAGCTAACTCCAACTGCTAGGAGAAAATTAAAGTCCGAGTTTAGAAGTTGCAGCCACTGACAGGTTCCCTTCAAACAACGGCAAAGTGTGGGAGGGCGGACTGGGAGGGAGGGAAACCCTCGCCTTTACCATAGTCAAGCAACTTGGGTGCTTAATTGGCCTCAAAAATAATAGTGGTTGAAGAGCTCTCCTACCAAAGCTGATTAGCAAATGCAGTGTCCTTTTTGTTTTGGCATCTGTGGGTTACATGTGTATCTCCTGTCGTGAACTGTTACTCACTCATGTGCTTTTGTCATCCTCATTAGGAGTAAAAAGCGTGCCAGAAAACTCAGATAGCAGCTTTAGAGCGGAAGAGACTAGCAGTCTTTTACACAGTGTGTGGTGAAAATGGAGACCCCATTGCTACAAATGGTATGGAAACCGAAAGTACAACTAATTTTGCATGAATGTGTAGTGGTTTTGTTTTGTTGTTGGTTTTATTTTTTAATATCTTCATGGAAAATAGGAGGTTGTGAACAGACTTTTGGGCCACAGGGAGCAATGTACTCTACTGTCATGACCAGGTCTGTGCAGATTTGTGAATAAGGATGTAATTGAATCAAAAAAATTGAGACAAGGCAAAATAACCTAAGGTGTAACGATACAAACTTTGTTGAGGAGGATCATCTGGAATTTCAGGGGTGATATTGATGCTGGAAAGGATGAAAGCTGAACTGGAGAAAATTAGATAGTAAGTGTGATAGAAAAATCCCCATGTGTTGCCTGATCTAGTTGAGAGATATCCCTGCCCGTGACAGGGAGGTTGGATTAAATGATCTCTAAGGTCCCTTCCAGCCTAGGCCATTCTATGATTCTATGAAAAATGGCATTGAGGTAGTAGTTGCAGGTAGCTGGTAAGCAGGGTGGAATTTCAGTCCAACCTCTACTAAGACCTTCTTAAGAACAGTGCCTCAAGCATGCTTGTGTAGAGAGCCAGAGGGGAAGGAGTATAAAGTCAGGAGGCTGTCTTCCTGCTGATGGTGTATTTTGTGGTTTAATTTGAAAACCAATATATCTGCAAGGAGAAAAAGTGAAGGAGTAGTTCTGGGTCAGAGGGCTAGGAAAGTTCTTGTCTTCTGAGAGCTATTTTGAAGTCGCTGTTGAGCAACAGGAGGAGAAAGTAATGTTTGCTTCTTTCTTAGGGTCAGTGAATAGGGGCTATTTTTATTGAAGGGTGTCTCTCCTCTACGAAAAAGGCTGTCATTGATGTAAGGGAAACTGCTGATCCTCTTCTGCAGTAAATTTTATGTACCTGTGGGGATGCATGTGAATCCATGTGCTACTTATATCTCATGAGGGTTTTTAAGAATTGTGAGTTCGAGGTCTCCAGGTGCAGTCACACCTGTTACTGTTTCTATAGTTATGCCACTAGCCTTGAAAGTCCATGCAGAGCTAGAATGTTTGTATTTAGATCTTACCTTGCCCTGTGTTTATGGGTGTATGCATGTTTGCACACAACTCCCTACTGCTTGCTGTTGCCCTTCCAGCTTGTGGTGAAGCCACAAGCACCATTTACACTCTTAAATGTAAGATGACACTGGGTTTTTTTTCCCTTTCCTTGGCCTGTCTAGGAGCTATAACTGTGAAAGAGAGGAATGTCTGCTTCTCTGTCTGTCCCTTCCGTTTCCAAACAGAGCTTAGCAGCCCTCTCATGGGAGGTTGTCATTAGCAGTTGTGTAGTGACCCCTGGCCAATTTATAATCTCTCCTCTGCCCTGGGAGGGAGGGGCTGACACATGCCCTTATGTTTTCCTTGTTCTTCTTCCATCCTTTCTGCTTTCTTTTCTTGCCAGGCACTTTGACACCCTGACTTATTTTACACTTACAGCAACTTTCTGCTGAGAGCTTAATGAGTGCAAAAGGGCACTGATGACTTCCAAACATCATAAGGCATAATAGCGCCATGGGCAAGACTGTCTAGAAATGAACAGAAAGCAGCAAAACACTGAAGGGTGGGCAGGATGCTGCAAAGCCGTCCAGAAATATCTACATACTGTGTAGTGAATTTGCCTCATCCCGAAGATCTAGCTTCCCCCCCTCCCCCTGTAGATTGTAAAGCTCTGCCCAGGTATTTCAAGTGTGCCTAAAGCTGGGCTTCACAAAGCTTTGGTGCATTGCTAGCACCGTGCAAAATTACTTCCATGTAAGCTTGCTGCTGTGTGGTGGAATATTGTTAATGCTTGACAACCTCTTGAGAAATAGTTGGCTTTCCCTGGGTTCCAGCTCATTTTAGCAGATCACAGTCTGTATTTTTCCTTTCCTGTGGAAAAAGCACACAGAAGAGAAATTCTTGTTGGCATTTATCCTTGTTTTCAGCTTTACATCCTGCTCTACGTGTTCCTTTCAGAGCAGACAGAAGCTCTCAAAAGCAGCACTGGCACTTCTTATGGAAAGCTGAGAATAACAGAAAGAGGACACTTTTGGGCTGCTAGTGTTTGGTTCAGGTTGCCCATGTCACCAGCCACAGGACTCTTTTCCTTGCTGTTACTTAGCTAGGCTAGAAAGGTTGGTCTAGTTACTGCTTAGAGTTTATTACTCTAGTCTCTCTTGTCATAATTCTTGATTCCTTTATGGAACCTGCCTAAACACGGGACTGGAAGAGTTACTTGACATTTAGTTGAATGATTGGAGCCAAGCACACTCTAGCCAGGAAGGTGGAAGTTGTTTTGCCATTCTGCTTGGTTGTAAAGATATTGCTCTTCTGCTTTGATGGTTGAGGGCCTTCGTTGGTTTTCAGTTCTCCAGATACACTCAGTGCTCCTCCCTCGCTCACAAAGTGACAAGTATTCAGTTGAAACACTTCAAGAATCCCAGTCTGGGAGAGGATTCTGTGGACAAAACAATCTTAGTTCTTGACTTTGTAGAAAATACCCAGTGCCAGTCAGTGCCTGTCAGTGTGATGGGGAATATTCTGAGCCTCTGCACTGACAAGCCTTGCAAAACAGCGGTCCTTTGGGACGTAGGAGGGAGAGCACGTTTCTCCAGTTGTTTCAAACATGAGTAATACTAAATAAACATACCCTGAAATACAGGAAATGTATGTACCTAACAATGCTCTATTTTGTTTCTAAAGGCTATCACAGGTTAAATGTAGACTAGTAAAACAGACCTAGTGACCTTAAGAACCAAAACAAAATCGTCAGAGTAGGAGTGATTACATCTTTATGAACGTGGGGTCAGCTTTGGGTTTTGTTCCTTTTCTGATATGTTGAGTGCAGCTGCAGGTACACACAATCCTGCTTCACCAAGGCTTTTCCTCCAAACCAAGACCTTTTACTGTGGGCTTCCCAAGTCATACTGTTAACCACAGGACAGCACGGGATGCTCAGTGAACCTTAATATTCTTGGGAACCAAAACAAGTTCTCTCTTATGCTCTGATAACTCATCAGCTGCTACAAGCAGCTGTAGATTTTAACCTCTGCACGTTCTCAGATTGAAGAGAAGGTAATATTGCCCAATTATTAATTGCAGTGGTTTAGGAGGACGGAGGACAGAGGGTGGCAGCACAGCGCTGTCGGAGCTCACCCGCACAAATTGTAGAGGCTGTGGCAGCGCTGAGTGGGTGTGAAACATTTCACACACAATTGCTTCTAATTAAATGCACATATTCTTTTGTTTTGCTTCACAACAGGGCAAAAATAACTTCTGTTTGCCTGGTGTGTTTTGGTAGGTTTTAAACTGTATCTTATTGTTTTATTTAAGCTTAAGCAGTGAAGTTTAAAACCATGAGTCATATGTACAGTGTATGTATGCGGAGACAAAACTTGCCTCTAAGAGGTCAGTCACTGATCTTTTACTTATTAAAGACTATAAAATTGCTGCTTGTTCTGACAATAACAGGCTATTTCTTAGTATAAGGAAGAGTAAACAAATGACTGGTACTGAGGTTATATCCAGCTCCAGCCTGGGGGGAGAGTGAAGAATCTTTTATATGAATCGTAGTATGGAGGAATGAACCCTAACTGTAGCAGAAGGCATGCTTCCAGGAGCCCTAAAATGCTTCATTTTACATTGCCCCTCTCCACCACCCTCCCTGTGGAGAGACTGAGAGAACAAATTGCTTAATGGGCTGCTGGAACAGGTTGGATTTCTGTGGTGCTGAGTGCAGGACTGAAAACTTGTGAAACAAACCAAAACCCACCAGCTCCCGAATCACCTAAAACAAAACTAGATCTATAACCCTCATTGAAAACGAGCTACAATCTTTATCCCTCTCTCACATTCCCAATTAAGTGAAATGAAGGTACTAGGCTGTTGCTACCATGCTATAAGGGTATGCAGATGTCCAAAACATTATTCATGAATGCTCTTTGTTACTTGAGAAGAACAATAAGTAGAATTACTAAAGGACTATCCAGAGTTCTTAGTACTAATAAAAGATTTCCTGAGTGTCAAAAATTAGCTTTTTTGAAAAGAAGCTAGCTGAGCATTGAAAGGAAGCCTTGCCCATTTCCTCCATTAACAGTCTTTGTCTCCTGTGTTTTGAATGAGAGGTCAGCTTTCAGATGGCAGACCAAAAGTTTCGGAGCACCTTGGTTGAAGCTCAGACTGAAAAGTTTTGAATTGTTGTACATGGTGTGATTATGTTATTTATATTTTTATACTGTGATTGTTTATATTGTTGTACATTGATTATGTGATTTGGACCTGTGTTATGCATCAGTTATGTAGCATGAAAATCCCTCTAAATCTGGCATAACTACCAAATGGTGCTTACTGGAAGTCTACAGAAGTAGAATGTAATTTACTTACAACTTGTGTTATAATAAGCTCCTCTGAAAAAGAAAAAAAAACATATACACAAACAATGGGCTACTTTTACAAATGCCTTTTTCTTCATTCATTTAGTTTAGCACCTCAACAGTTCATTAGATGAGGTGTTGTGTCTTGCTTTTACATCAGTTGGTTTACTTAATCTTATCTTGCTGTGCTCCTTTGGCTAATTGGGAAGTGCATCACACTCTGTTTATTTGTGTGGATGAAATTATTTTATGTCTGATAATCCCAGGAGAGATCATTTCAGTTCTGAATCATCTGCACAAGTCTTAAGTAGCTTATTGGGAAACAGGACCCATATATATACACCTATTTCATATTGGTTATGTTTTTAGTTCAGAACAATGCAAAAGAATCTTCCTGAGCTGAAGATATAATATTCTGGAAACTTTAAAAGCTTTTTAGTTGTGGAAGAATTATTCCCATGCTCCAACAGTAGAAGAGCTTGGTAGACTAACTCCGCTGAAGTCCAGTATGTCTCAGAAGAATGGGGAGAAGAGATCGCTTCTTCCAGTTGACTCTCACTTCTATTTCTGATTTCATTCACTCTCCAGATTTTTTCTTCTATTTCCATCACTAATTTATTTTTTAGTGCTTTTTCTCAGCAGACAGAGCCTCTGAGTGTAAAGACAGGAGAGCATCTTCCACCTCAGCTTTTTTTGGATGGCAGCTATCTAGATCTTTTCATAGAGGCATTAAAAATCCTTGAAAGGACAAAGGTCAACTCTGAACAGGCTAATTTACACCAGTAAAAATGAAAGTAGTATTGGACAAGTCAACACCTGACTGATAGAAGTCACAGCAGACATTTTAATTGGAACTATGCCTTATATTTGTGGAAAGAATCTGAATTATTACTGAGAAAGTCTTTCTAGTTATTCCTTTAAACAGCAATTTGATAATCTCCTGCAGCTGTGCTCACATTATTGCCAGAACTTTATGCAGTTTATTTCGCTGACATCACATTTCTTATTAAGTACACTCTGATCTTCACAAATCAGATGAGATGTTGAAAGAAATATTTGCGATGGCCCATTTTCTGCAATTGAGGTATTGTGGCCCCTGTGAATCATTGTTTTAGAAAAGCTTTTGTCTGCCAGAGATTGGATGGGGGGGGGGGATGTAAGGTGTTCCTCCAAAACATACATCAATTGCAAATTGCATGTATTGACACACGTTTCATCATCTTTCCATTTCTACAGGAAAGGACTACACAAACTAGGAATGCACCTGATTTTTGGCAGATTTGCTTCGTAGCAATTTGATAGCACTTTCCTGACTTGAAAGGTGGGAACCCCCGACCTGGAGACATGCGTCTTCGTGGTGGAAAGGGGTGTAAGGGACACAGCCACAGGCTGCAGCCTGATGGTGTTGGCTGAGGTCGGGCAGATAGGTGAATACAGCAGCAGCTACCTGTGTTTCTTTGCTGCAAATAAGATTAGTTCCTACATGTATTTAGTTTGTGCTGGGAGACAGAGCAGCTCCCCAGAACTTAAAGTGATTTGAGCCAAGCTCAGGAAGACTCAAAAATCGTGCCCTTAGTTTCTGAAGAAAAGAAACGTTTTGAAATAATTATTCCCAGTGGAGACTGTAATGAGGTTAGGTTAGACACAATGAATAATTCTAATTCTTTATTGTCTAATGACACAATTTAAAATAAGGTTTCAGACTCGGGCCTCCCAGGTAACTGGGTTAGATCAGTAATCCCCTGTTCTGATAGAAACTTCTACTCATTCCTCAGAGCCATGTCTTTTTGTGACTGTCCAAACATAGGCTTTCTGGGTTTCAGTACAGCAATCTGTCTGTAAGACTTCCCTCAGTTGCTCTGTGTATAGGCAAGATGTTTATTTGAGGTAGAACATAGCTTTCAATATAAATATTTTGGTTGGGGGAGAAAAACAGAATTCTTTTAAATGATTCAGAGGAAGAAGATCTTGCTGAGCAGCTATATCAAAAGCTAGACAGAATAATTGGTGCATCCTAGCATGTTCTTAGTAGTGGCCTAGTGATTGAATCATTTTTTTTCTTACCAACCCTTTGAAATCTTCTTTCTTCAATTAGTCTCTGAAGGGAGATCAATGAAATAGTTTTCTCTTCCAAGAGTAAAGATGTGTCTAGACTTTACAATAGAGAAAGTAACAGTTTGTCCACAGCAGTGATGAAGTCTCCACTCTTAAGTACTGTAATATATACATAGGGCACCCAGCATGACTGGGTCTTCCTCATACAAGGTACTTTTATCTATGTAAAATTCTAGCTTTTCTCTTAAGTCACTTGCAAACGAACTAGAAGATTGGTAAAAGCAGCAACATTGGGAAGAAATATTTTACTATCTCCTGTCCCAAGGTGAGGGTAAACTTTTATATTTGGAAAGGGGAAATGTTTAAACCAAGCAAGTGTATTTTTTTTTTCAGATGTACTTTTTTTACTTTTGCTCAGCCGTAAAGTTCTGTGAAGTTCGTTAGTGATGTTGTTAAAAACTTGAGCTCTCCCAAGCATTGCTCTGCTGATGCTGCTGATGGACACTGAGCCCATGCCCATGGAAGACTTTATGTTCAGCTTCCTCCCTCAGCTGTATTTGTTTGGGTATCAGTTAGATCTTGTTCCTCACTGCTCTGCAGGGAATGGCCAGCACACAGGATTAGGAAGACTAAAATTATGAAGAAAAGCTCAGGTGGTAATGCTTCATTGCTCTCCAAGGGAAAACATGTAAAATGGTGAAGGTACCTGGAGCTCAGATGCAGCTGTCTCATTAGTAAATTACACAGGCATGATGGCCTCACCTGTACTTGTTAAGTACTGAGAAGATCAGTGGTGTCCCTTAAAACTGAATCCAGCGTTAAGGTGAGTAGAGCTCATACTAATTCCTGCTGGAAGAAGCTGTGGAACTGCCTCTGCTAGACTTGAAGGTGCTGTAAGGGTTAGAAAGTAAGGCAGATATTTGCACAGACAGAGAAAATGACTTTTGTATCGGCTGTTGCCCTAAATATCCAAGTAAGCATCTGTCGATGAACTTTGTCTCCTTCCTGCTCTTAATTAATTTCGATTTGTCAAGTTTGTTTGTACAGGCAAAATTCAGCCAGATCCTGCCCGCTGTAGCTCTGTAGTAACAGACAGGCCTGGCTTGCAGAAGCTGGCAGAGGGGGTTAGTGAGGTGACCTCTGTTCTGCTACCTTGGAGGCAAAACCAACATCCTCAAGACCTACAGTTTGCTGCCCGAGGTTGCACATCAGTTATATGGCAAAGAGTGGCATGTCTTCTGCTTGGAAAGGCAGCGTGTTCCTTGGCAGGCTCCCCAGAGGGTGCATCCAGATTTGTATCTGTTTGTTATTGCTGTACTAACCAGCTCATGATTAAAGCAGATGACTGGTCTAGCCTATTTAGTGGGGTGAGAGATGGGACGTATTTCGGATCTTCTTGTCTTTGTTTGCCTTGGTTTTCTCAGCTTCAGGAGGAAGATATTAGCAACACTGAGGTAGCCAATTATTTGCTTGTATGAGTACATATCTTAATTAGCAAATTTGAAAAACTGTCTGTGGTGAGTACTCCAACAGCAAGAGGAATCCTTCATTCTATAAAAAACCGGGAATTGTTTCCTCCAACATTTAGTCACCTCTCAGGATGGAGCCACTAATTTCTCCTCCTCCCCCTTTAATACACACATTATGTAAATAATCCTAACAATAAGCTGTCTGGAGTATTTTATTGCTTAATTAATATGGTTTCAATATTATGAATAAATAAGATCACATTCAGACTGTGAGTACAGTGAAGTTAAGGGGATATGATCCAAGAAGGAGTTTCAAATCCCTTCACATCTGTTCCTCTATTTTGTTGGATTAATTTTATATTCTAAATTAAATTATTCTTATGAATCTGTTTCCTCTGATGTTCTGCCCTCCTCCCCTGCCCCGTCTTTTCATCATCTGTCTGTTCAACACCTTTGCTGCTCTCTCGTGTGGGGAAATAAAAGCCACTTGACAGCCCAGCTGGCTGAACAGGTTTATGCGGTTCCCCTCCATCCCTTGTGGGACTTCTGAATGTGATGGTTTGGAAAGATCTGGACTGGTTGGTCTCTATTTTTGGATGATTGCAGCCTTTCCAACTGGCATTTGTTGTTACTTTGATCCATGTTTTAATTAAAAACTTGGGAATTCCAAGTCCATTGAACTGTAGTAGACTTTTTCCTAAAAGACCCTTTTCTTCTCTTTGCTGCCCTAAAATAAAACTCAAACCCAAACACCTCCCAGGGCCTTGCTTATTTCTGTTTAGTGATGGAGAAACAGTTGTTAAATGTTCATCTTCTTTGTGTGGTACTTACGTGGATTTTTTTTTTTTTTAAAAAAGTTCTGGCTACAGAAATGGTGATGTGACTACACTTTCCTAGTCATCAGAAAAGAAAAAAAAAAGTCAAGAGAATGAAATTCTTGTAGGTGTATATATTTAAAAATTAAGACTTCATTTTCATTTTGCTAAATTGTAAATTCTCACTGGAAGGAACTGCCCCTCCCTTGGGCTAGGAGAAGGACCTGGCACATTTTGGGTGCTCCCACAAGGTGAAAATAATTGGGTTGCAAGTACAAGTGCGAAAGAGCTCCTTATCCTCTCTTTGGCATGAAGAAAAGAGTCTTTGCTCAAAGATGCTTCCCTTCAGACCTGCCCTTGCACAATGCAGCCAGGGCACTGATCCCTGCTGAGGACCGTCTTTGCCTCCAAAACGCTGCAGCTCCTGCTGGGGTGCAGCTCCCTCCTCCCCAGTGTCCCCTGTGGTGAGAGCAGCCAGCAGGGGTGGGCCCTGAGGTATTGGTGTCTCATTGCACGATCCTTATTTTTCCTAAAATAGTAGCTCCCTGCTCCCAACTGATCTGCCACCACCAGCTTTGGTAGGATCAAAAAGGGTGTAGCTGTTGTGAATACCCTCTCCTTTTCTTAACTATGTATTTTTAAGAACTTACAGGCATGCAGTTGTTATTGGGACTTGAGTGCTTCCTCTCTGGGGGGGAAAAATTTGGTTGAAATCCACCTGTCAAGGTAGAAAGCTCTTAGAGAGGGGCAAACTATATGGGCCGACTAAATGACCATTTAGAAATGGATTGGAGCTTGAAATGTGCTGTTTTTCAAGGAGCAGTGTCAGGCCGTGGTCATTTACGTGCTGCCGTGTCTCTTAGTGCATAGTGAAAGGTGAAGACAAGTTATCCCTTTAGGTATATTTTTGCACCTTTTAATTTACATAATGTTGTTCAGGCTCTCAACTGCACCCAGCCCCTTGTGGGGTGATCTCTATGGTGTGAGGCTTTTTCTCCTTCCCACATAGGGATGCAAAGAGAGGATGTGGGAGGTGCCCTGAGTCAGCTCCCAGGTGTTCAGAGATGTGTGCTAAGGTTGTTATTTTGTGGTAATGTCTCTTTTAGCCTGCCTCCCGGAACTGGCAATACTTCACCCCCCCCATTTAAGGCATATTAGCCGTAATTTCTGCACATCTAATTTTTTGTATATAATCTTAATTTTATTTTAATATTTATGCTTACTTCTTCCCCTGCAGTAAAGGAAACGGCACCTTAATGCAAAGGAAAACATACCTGATTTATTCGTGCTTGTATAAACAGCATGTATTTCTTCACATACAGGTAAATAGCATTATAAAAACAAGACTTTGTGAATAGAATGTTGAGGAGTGAGAGGGTTCACTAGTAACTCGTTTACCCTGACAGGAGATGAATAGCGGTAATTTAGTCTCATAAAAGTAAAATTGGCTCATGTCTTACATGGAGGTGGGAGGAAGAATAGTGGCTGGAAAGCAGAGTGGAGCTGAGAATTGGCAGCTGTGCTGAGGGGGTTTGACTGCCTGTGTTTGTAACCTTGAGTGAGTAATTTCGTGTGCCTTGTGTACATGTTCTCTTCTGTAAATACAGATCTTTATTCCTGGCTAGTTCATAGAATCATAGAATCATAGAATGTTAGGGATTGGAAGGGACCTCGAAAGATCATCAAGTCCAATCCCCCTGCCAGAGCAGGAATCACAGAATCACAGAATCACAGAATGTTAAAGGTTGGAAGGGACCTCAAAGATCATCTAGTCCAAAAGTTCGAAGATGGTTTTGTTCTCCCCGTGTGAAGCACCAGAAAGTAGGACTCCAGTGTGGTGCTGCTTTATTGCCATGTTTGAATAAGAGTTTTTCCTCCTCTCTTTTTTTCTCCTTTGGTTGATGTATTTGCTCCAGAAGCATATTTCAGCCTTCACATCTTTCCTGGGGACAGAGAGAGTGGAATGAAATCCTGAAAGAAAAGCAAACATCCTTTGGTTTTAAAGATATATAATAGTAAGATAAAAAGATTAGGGCCTGTGGGACTAGGCATTATGAGACTCAGATGAAGTATATGATCTACTAAGGTACTTATCTCCTTGGACAAATAAGCTGGACTGAAGGCACAAATTAAATGTGCCTGGGAAGTTCTTTTCCAGGACTTCCCTGTTAAAAACACAAAGCAAAAAGGAGACTGAGTAAAAAGTGTGCAAGAAAAAATTTCTCTTGTTACTAACAAAGATGTTGTGAAAGTCCCCAAGTTAAAGGATGGTCAGGGCTGCCCTGTGGTGTGGGCTGAAGAGCTGCACCCTCTCAAGGTCTAGAGATGGCCTGAAATGAGAGGGGGACACCTGGCAAGGATAAAGTGGATGCTAAGAAGTGCACAAAAAGAGGTAAAGATTTTGCATAAGTTAGCTTTGGAGCGATTTTGTGCCCCCACCGTGAAGAGAAAGGACAACAGGTTCTCTTGTGGTGCATGTTTTATTTTTGAAGGTGGGGCAGAGAGAGAAGAGGGTAAACCAGACTGGCTCTGACACAGCCTCTGGTTTTCTAAGCTTCAGGAGTGTGCTTTATAAAAATCTGTGGGACTATCAAAAAGGCATTAGTTCCACGGTGTAGGTAATGTTTGTTTACTGGTGTGAATGGAATCAAAACCGAAGTGTCTATTTTCTGCCTAGCCAGGTTACTTCCAGCATTTTCAAGCTCTTGAAGCTAAACAATGAGACCACCTTAGTTCTACTGGCATTTTGGTTCATAAAAAAATCTTCGTTATCAATCTTTTTGAAGCTGGAATATTATGGTATAAAACTGAGTTGCTAAACCTTACATTGTCAGTAATTAATATAATTATGTTTCTGGTTTTTGTGGGCTTTCTGGTTCCTCTGAGTGGTGATGATGTGCAGGCTGCCCTTTCTCAATGAATTATTTACACATTATTGCTGGTAGCTGGAGACAGTAAGATGACTTGTGCCTCTTTAAAACATTCCCCTACATTACTCTGAGGACATTGCTGTGGCCATACTAGCATACACACTGCTCCTGTGCTTTTAATCAGCTCATCGTGCTGCAAATCTGTGAGTAATGTTGTTTACAACAGTTCGGGGCTCTTTGCTAAACATTACAAACAGCTTTGGCCTGGGACTTGCTGAAGTCTGCAGCGAACGCTCTAGCCTGAGTACTAATCCTCACGCTTTGCAGCCCAGGCTGTGATTTACCACCCGGATTTACAAAGCCTATTCAAATTTCGGAAGCTGTACAAATGCTCGAGGTCTGAGTAGGCAGGACGAGCTCAGGGAAATCTCCATCTCCGCTAACCTTTAAAAGGTCTGTGTGCATCTCTCTATGAGATTTACTTGAAGAAGGTCTATAGATACCTACCTCCTGGCAAAAGGGCAGATCCAGTGATCAAGTGGGCTGTGCAGCGTGTAAGGTGAAGCAAAGAGCTGGGGTCATCAGGGTGATGTTTGTGTTGATGAGCAGCCAACAACCTGTGACTGCCATCTCTACAACAGGGAAAAATTACCAACTCAGAGTTTTTGTTTCCTTCTTTTGTTGTTTGAACGCAGAGCTAGACAAAAAGGATATGTAACACGTACTGCACTTTAATAAGTTGGGGAAGGAAAGCTGTGCATGAATATTTTCGACTTTTCCTGGTGGCTGGGCCCTTTTTTGCTGCCCACACCCACTTGTGCCATGGAGAAGCCCAGAGTCCGTGAACACACCAGGATGAGGGAGGGGAGTTTTGGAGTCGTGAGAGGACAGGAGGCCAGTCTGTAATGCAGGGTCATAGCTGGGTAATTATTTTTTAAATTTTTTTTTTTCTTTCTTTCAGGTTGTAGTTAACAGGCCATATTTTCAATGATTGACTCTTACGTTAGGTTTCCAACGTTGGTGCACCTACAGATGCAGAGCACTTGGGCTCTAGCTGCTGTCCTTAGTGTGTCTGCTCTGTCCACCTCAGTCCTGAAAAGGGGGAGGTGTCTCTGAGGTAGCAGTGCTGTTTTCACCGTAATTCCATTCTTGGCCTGTCTGAAGATGATATTTTTCAAAGTGGCCAGTTTAGGTGTGTGTAGGAGACACAGCCATTCTCTGACTCCTTCTCAGTTCTGAAGTATCTCACCATTACCAGGGTTCACTTGCTTGGTTTAGTAGCTTCTACTTATAAAAGTTATGTTGTCTTTTCACCCGCTTCCTTTCAACCAGATGCTTTCAGCAACTCATTTTGCCTTATTCTTTTCATCACTCATCTCCATATGCCCTTTTCTTGTGCAAGTAATTGCTCAGTGATTTACATTTATCTTGTGTCATATTCTAAAAATTTTCAAGAAAAGAATAGGTCTCTGTAACTTGCTCTACCTTTATAGCATTACAGAGTATAAATGGTTGTTATTAATAATGCATCTCCAAATGGTCTCTTATTTGACAAGTGTACTTTTATTTTATTATATAATATTTATGGCATGCTCATAAAGTGTTCTGCAGCATATTCTATGAAATTAATGGAATCCCACAAAATGGGAATTCGCTACTGTGTCTGGCAGTTAATATTTTGCTGAGAAATGGAAAGAGGCTGCAGGATTTGGTATGCAAATTATGAAAGGTGGAGATTTGGCTTTATGTGTGTTGGCAGCCATTGTTGGGAGAGAGAGAGAAGAAGAAGACTCTGAGATATATTAGAACATTTGAAAATGATAGAGAAAAGAAAGCTTCAGAATTTGTTGAAGCTATTCATGTTAAGACATGCATGACTTGATTAAAGAAGCCAAACTCTGCTGAATAGAAGGCACTGGTTTGTTTTCACTAGGTACAACCTAGCTTGGAATTATAGAAAAGATGGACAGTTTGCTCAGTGAGAATAAATCCATAGTGTTTATTGTCTAAAATAATCTTATTTGAAAAATATATCATGCATAGGATATTAAAAAAGAAAAGAAGGAAAAAAGACATAGCACCTACACTGTCTTTTCCTTGAGCTTTCTTTAGGCTGTGTCTGCTCTGTAAATCTCCATGTAAAATTCCATGAAATTGTTTTCTCTGAATGAAAAATTGACTTCACTAAAATAAACGGGAGTCTTGTCATTAGTTTAAATGGAGCTGGTTTCTTGCTTATATAAGTTATTTTTAGAAAGAAAAATGCTCACTGGTGCAAGAAATTTTTCTTGTATTTGCCCATGTTGATGATAGTGTTGGTGTGAAGATAGAAGATTTAGTGCCCCAAACAAGTTGTGACCTTGAGCAGCCAATTAATCATCTAGTTGAAAAGTGCTCGTACGCTTCAGTCTGAGGCTGTTCTTTCCTCCTTTTTGCCTTGGAACAGAAAGAAATGGCAATTAGATACAGAGATCTTGGTTTCAGTCTGACAAATCCTACAACAAAAGTAGATGATTATGGGGATTGCCTATATCTAGTATAAAATACTAAGAGAGTTTACATGTGCTCACTCTCTTTTGTTGAGAAATATTTGGGTTTTGGATTAAAATGCTACTGTCCACCTCTTATTTCACAGGAAAATGTATCCATTTTTGGATCTAAGGAGAAAATCAAAGATTATTTCGTTGGTTATTTGGTCAGAGATAAGCCTGAGACAAAACCTGCAAATTGGGAAGACATGATTATTTTTCTCTATAGCCTCACTTTCCTGTAATTTAATGTTTTTCAGGGCTTTAGATGTTAGTACAACACCGACTGGCTTTACTCATAAGCTTATTTTTTCTGGAGCTCTAGGAGTAGACATGGTTATGGCAGCAGCTGAGGGCCCTTGCAGAAATTACAAGAGGCACTTTTGCCTTGCTCTGCTATGGTCTTGTCAGGAAACCCTGGGGAGGCCTCTTGGGTAATTGCTTGTTATGTAGGTCCTGGCTTATCTTCTCCCCCTTGTTTGCATCTGTGGGTGTCAGGAGAGAGGTAATCAATAAAATGATAAACTTCTTTTTTTTTTTTTTTTTTTTCTGTCTCTGTCCCATCGGATTGTGAAAGTGTGTTTTAGTTAGTTTTCTATTTATCTGTATTCTTGCAGTGACACTTACGGTGGAAAGGTGCTTCATGAGCAACGGAGGAAATAATGTTTGTTTTTCTTTAGAGACTCCCAGGTTTTATGAGATCTTTCTTTTTAGCTCCTACTTTCTCATCCTGCTAACTCTCCTTCTTTGCTTTTCATCCTTTTGCTGGCTTGTGTTATGCTGGAGCTAAGTCACCAAAATAAGTTTCCTGGGCCATACGATCAGCACTCGTGTGGTGAGAAATCGCTGCTCCTGCTTTTAGGAATTTCACTCTTTGTGCTTTCCTACACTCTGAGACATGAGGAAGGAGCTTGGCCCTGTGGAGAGGGGAGCGCTCTGTTCTCAGCTTCCATGGGTGGTAGTTGATTATGCTTGGTCAGTATTTTATTATGGGTCCTTGCTGCAGATTTTGTTTGCCCTTAGGCAAGTTTTAGTCTATTTGTCGGCTCTTTTAGTCAGTGTGGTCACTCCCAAACAGGGGAATCATGGTGGCAAGAGCTGGCATTACACTGTAACCAGCAGTTGAAAAAAGTGTTTGGAGCTACTTTGTGGCAATTGCTACTTAGTGTGAGTATACTGAAACAAAATAAAGCAGCAATCTTCCTTGGGTTGCAGAGTTTCCAGAGAAATGACTAGACTCCAGGAGTCAGGCCATGATGATAACCTTGCTTCCCATACGGTGCTGGCAGCGCTTGGCTCCATAACATCTCTTGGCTGAGGTGCTGTGAGCGTCTGGCTCAGCTGCAGCTGAGCACTTCCAAAGTTACTGGATCTTGCCCTAACAGATCAGTGGGCACCTCAGTGGAACAGGAGAGGTGTCTGTGGGGAGCAAGGAGAACTCAGTGACCCCATAGGATGCGATCTGGGGCTCTTCACAGCTTGGACCAGATGCTTGACCTGTGCTTTTCACAGCCAAGTGAAGACCTGAGCTGGCTGTCGGAACGGTGCTTCAGCATCTGCATTCAGCAGATGACTGTGGTGGTAAGAAACCCCTTTCGTAACTGAGAGGTGCGTTGAAATGAGTGCGTTTCCAAAGAACTATGGCTTTTTACAACTTCAAAATACACTCTTCTAATTAGCTCTGCCCTCTGTTTTTAAGGTAGCAGCACCTGAGACGGAGAGTTTTTTCCTTATGGCTTGTGTTGTTATATTTCTCAGTAGGTTTCAGTTCGCTCTGAACGGAGTAGAAGCCTCTCACCGGCTAGAATGTGCCACAGCCTTAAGTTTACCGGTGAAGGCTTGGACGTGGTGAAAACCTCACTTTGTTGTAGGGTTCAGGGTTAAAATCTGACTGCTCAGAGTCAGTGTTTGGCTGGGTTACAAATGAGAGACTGGGAGTAGGGGCTTTTGGGGCACCACCGGCAGCTCCGTTTGCAGCCTGCCCAAAGGTGTTGGTCTGCAGCACCCAGACACTGTTCTGTTGTGCTGCAGTGGCACAAGGGTGGGCAGCAGCGCTATGGGGCACCTGTGCTGGGGGACCCAATTTCTGCGTGGACAGGCAGCAGAGGAGACTGGTGGAAACTCCTACTCACACAGGGAAAACATCAGGGCCAGGTTCTCTGGTTCCTGAGCTGCAAAGAAAGAGCTCTGTGCTGCTTGAGCTGATGGTTTGAGTCTCTTCTTTCTCCACCCTTCCAGGGAACAGCATAGTAAGGGTGTCTGGACATTTAGACTCTTCTTGTGGTATTTTGAGCCATTATATTTTGCTTTTCTGGGGTTTCTCCTGCGATCTGGTGATGGCTGTGGGATGCTGTAGTATTAATTCTCTGATGCTGCCTTTCTTAGTTCTGAGTGGTGTTTTTGAGGTAGCTAAGACAAATCCCAAAACTCTTGTGCAGTTGTAGATTAGAAGGTGTGGTATAAAGTGTAATGATTGGAACTGCGTGTGAAAAATGTTTTTAGAATAAGTTCTGTTTCTGCTTACTTATTCAGTACCATGGAATTGTAGCTCATTACTTAAGACTTACATAAGTTTTGCCGTGGAGCTGGTTGACTTTGGTTTTTTTGTGTGGTTTTTTTTGTTGTTGTTTTGTTTGTATAATTGCTTTTGGTGTATTTGTGGCTGTTGGTTTTGTTTGTTTTTTTTTTTTCTTTTAAACAGAGTGCTTGTGGCTAGTTGTTAGCAGTGGAAAGCTAAATGCAAATGTCTGAGAAAAAACATTTGAAACTCGTAGATACGAAGAGGAGATGGGAATTACATCAAACCCAGAAGCAAATGGAATAGAAAGCAACAAAGCAACTGTGGCTGAGCATTTAGCTGTAGCCAAAAGATAATCAAACTATAATAAGACCTCATGTAAATACAGATTTTGGTACAGTTTTGCTCATGCCTTATTTTGTATCCCCTGCTATATAATTCTTTGCGCTGTACTTTTGAAAAAGCGCATTGTAATATTTTAAATTGCAAATCAAGGGAACGGGACAAAGCTTACAGATAGGGTATTCACAGTACATAGCAACAATTTTTCCCGTGAGATTGAATATGCAATTCAACATAGCAAACGTGAAAGCGGTAAGGTCATGAGCCACCTCTTATTCTGAGGTGTTGTGGTGTTTGGTTTTTTTTTTTTTGTGGTTTGTTGGTTTTGTTGGTGTTTGGGTTTGTTGTTTTTTTTTTTAAGTTTAGGACTTTAAAATGCCAGGAACAAGCAGCAATGACTTGTAAGATTCAAGCAGCAGCAAAGTGAACACTGAGAACGCATGTCTGTGTGAATGGTCTCCACCTTTGAGAGGGGCTGGGGAGACCCTGTTTTTTTTTGTTTTCTTTTTTACTTAAGGTGCTCAAGACTTATAGTAGCTCTGTGCTACTTTGATGATGTGAAAGCAATGCACAATTGAAATGAAGGGCTAAAATGTTGGTGACAGGGGTCTTTAATGTCCTGTTAAGTGGCAGTATGGGAACAGTGAAAGGCAAACAGCCCTCCGCAGATCAACGACAAAGTGTGCATAGGAACTTTGGAGGGCACACGAAAGTTTTTAGAGAGGGGCTTCCAAAGGGAAGGTTGATTATGGTGGTTTTTAATTAAAGGGATAGTAAGAGCTGGTGCAGACAGAGGAGCAAATACCCGAGAAATGAGGGTCAAACTGCTGGCTTTTGAAGCACTGTTGAGTGCTAACAGCCTGCTGGGCTTTAGCTGGATTCTGCAGCTGTGTGACTTGCTCCATCCACCACTGTGCCCGTATGAATGCACAAAACCAGGAGAGAGCAAAAACCTTTCTCTTCTTGCAGAACTCAGAGAAGAACTTTCAGTCTCAGTGACCATTGCCTGTTTTTGGCAGACTGTTTTTTGAGGCATAATCTCTCCTCCTGCGTTTGAGATCAACCAGGACAGACTAATCCCAGGATTAAGATGGATCAGATGAAGGGCTGTTTCCATAGCAGATGCTGTCATAGGAGTGCTGAGTTCCTCTTATGACAGAGCAAGGCCATAGGGCAATGCAGACAGCAGGACAAATCCTATTTGTCTTGACTAATTGTCAACTCAGTCCTCATTCCTTTTCCCCCTGCAGAAAACAAATCACCCCCAAGCATCCAATTAAGAGACCGAACTGGTCGAAATTCTAACCTTGTATTTACATCTCCTGCGAATAACCTACTGCACGAAGGTTTGCATTAGTTTGTGTTTAACTTGTCGAGTAGCACTTTGTGTGGTCCTGGAGTCAGTGTCCCCAGAGGGGACTGCCTGCTGACTTACCCCAAGGATTGCCCAGTGTAAGCTGCACACCCACAACTGTGCTGGAAAAATGAGACACCAGGTCCAAGAGCTACCCTCAGGAATGATATATTTGTTAGACCTGTGTAAGTCCTTTGACAGAAATTGATACTACTGAGACTGTTCTGTAAAATCACAGCAGTTTATTGCACTGTTCTCTATGGATGAGGCTTTCTACTAAACGGAGAAAACAAGGTTATCCATGAGGTGTAGCTGTTATTTCAATATTTACATTGCAGATCTTACTGACATGTCCTTCTGACACAAAATGTAGTTACAGTTCCTATGACAACTGTTCCTCTCGTCTGGAGCAGGGACTAATGATAGCTTCATAATGTGATCATGTAACACTGGGCACTGGGACAGCCGTGTCATCTCTGCTCCAGTTTGCTCCTAAATGGCATTTAGCTGAAGCCCACTTGTGTTGTGCAGAACAGGAACTGGAGTGACTGACCTTCGTTCTGCTTTCTGCCTGTCACCTCTGAATGCCCTGCTTCCCGCTTTTCATTAGTAAATTCATTTTCTTTCTACCAAAATAAATTTGGTAGGATGAATTTTACTGACCAAAGCTTCTAGGTATTTATTTCTGTGGTAGCAATTCTACACAATGACTGACATTAATTAAAAATGGTATCTTAACAAGTACACAGAGTACTAATCTGTATCAAAGCAATCTGCTGACAGAATTTTGTGCATATAGCAGACTGAGTGAATGGGACTATGCAGCAGATTCCTGCAGTTACTTCTGCAACACAATTAGAGAAAAACTGTAACAAGTTGAGCAGATATATTAAAAGACTTTATTCACAATAGAGAAATTTTTACAAATATAAGTTCTTAAAAATTAAGCATCTTGATCTATTATGTATTCCATAATTTTGCTTTATATATAAAGATGAAAAGACTAAATAGACCATGTACAAATCAAAACCAATTTAAATGCATGACAGAAATGGATAATGTGTATGATGAAGTCACCATAGAAACAGTGAGCCATTGGGCATTGCAAAAATCTGTGTACAACCAATACATATGCAGTACTTATCTCACAAACAAAACTTTTTTTTTTTTTCCCCTGTGAAACAATGTGGGTGCCATTTAAAGTGATCTACCTCTTAGGACTTAACATATGCAGATTTAAATGCATTCTTATGGTGCAAAGAAATGACAAAGTATCGGTGGTGTGTTTATGCAAAGATAATGTCCTCCCTCCCCCTTTGCCGAGGAACACAGAGTGACCACCAAGAGTCACTGCCATGCAGGTAATTACGTGAACAGGAAATAAAGTCTATGTTATCTCAGTAATCTAACAAGCAGTGTTAAGTACCGACTGTTTCAAAATGATTGCTTAAACTTTGGTGTTCTTGCATTATTTAAAAAAAAAAGGAAGAAAAATCAATATATTCTTAATTCATGAAAATGTTGTTTTCTTACATTTGGCAGATCTACACGTTGTACAATCTTCTTGTCTTACTTACATTAGTTTACAAAAAGTACAGTATAGTGCAGTTTGTACATACAACCTGAATACCTATACCAGTCACATAAAATTTGTGCTCTTTCAAATCATTGTAATTCCAAAACTGAAAAAATCAAAATTAAAAGAAAAATCATACTAAATGTTTGTATTGCAAGGAAACAGTCATGATGCTTATATTTAAGTACATAAGACAAGAGTTTTTGAAACACGAGAAGAGCACTCTGGTTCTCCACTGTTTTTCTTCAGCTTATTAAGTAAAGGCAAGATCACTAGACCCAGTGGGGGGAAGCAGCTCACAAAACACACTTCAAGGACTGTTTTTATCTCAGCTACTGTAGTTATTTAACTGATATGAGGCCTATAGCAGCACATGCACAACCATGTGGTAGGCAGCAGCAGATGACCCAATAAAGATAACTATGACAAAAGTAATTATTACTACTTTTTGGTTAAAGAGGGAAGAGAATTTTTCTTTTATTCCGCAGATGTAACTTCTCTGTGCTACTTGGCGGGGGGGGAACCCCTCAAAACAACAAGCCACAAAACTCCCTTAAATACTATTTCTGAAGAAATACAATGAATTATTATAGTTCTCCAACAATGCAAATTCTGGAGTATTAAAATCACCAGGAGTTCTGCTTTTTTCAACAGAGGAGAGCCAAGACTTCATTCTTGCTCTTTCAGGTTTAGAAAACTGTTACAGTGACAGTTCTTTATAAAACAAAATAATATTTTCATTTGGAAAAAAAAAAAGAGCAGGAAAGCAAAAAGTGTTATGTTAGGCAGAGGCACGGGTGTTTGTATCCATTCTCCCAGCTCTGGGTCACCCAAGCTCAGCAGGGAACCTCCGAGTAACTTGCAGGTATGAAAGCAGAGCTCTCTGTCCTGTGATGGAAGGATCAGCACCGCTGAAGGTCTTCTTGCTTCGCGCCCTATGTAAAAGTCTTTGGTAGCGCGTGTGGCACGTGCCGTCTTCTCTCCTTTCCCTGCTGACAGTGAGGCAGTGCTCATCTTCACAGACTCCAGAGGGTCAAATGTGTGGGTCAGCCTCCAGCTGCTATATATAAAAAAGGTAATCCATTATCTTTGCTCTTGGCTTCTACCCAAGAAAAACTACATTGTAGACCTCTGTCATTATAAAAGTAAAACGTACTTGGTAATGCCTAAACAAACGTGCTTCCTCAGCTGTGATTAGCTATGCTGGACGTGTGAGCTCTCTTACTAAATACCTTTAAAGAGGATTACTGTTCAGAGCCATGTTTGTTTTGCTGCAGTCAAATCAGTGAATCATGAGCTTTCTCAGAATGGGAAGCCAGGTGTTATACCCGACTCAAAAGCTATGAAAGTCATACTGTCATTAAATGAAAACATAGGTAGACGTAACAATCACATAAACCACTCCAAACTGTACTAATGTAAAAAGAGGAATTAATCAGGTCTAATTATCTTTCCCTTTGGTGATGCTACAAAGTAGAATGTTCTGGGCGAAGCTGTTACCATTCTTAGTAAGCCAGGCCTCTAATGTATGGAACAATTTTAAACACAATGTGTTTCTGTCACTTAGATAAGACCAACTTGGTGCTTTCAGAAAGTTTTATACACTGGATAATTTCCTCTCTGAATATTTTTTTTTTTTTTTAAGTGACCAGTTGTCTGCAAGGCATCAGGACAGCTGATTTTATTCATGTAGATACATTAAATTGCTTTGTGATAATAAACTATCAAGTCTAGTCTCAAGTCTGAACCTAGCTAAGTGTTTGAGAAAGTCCCAGAAACCAAACAAATTGTCTCTGGTGTAACTCTCAGCTTCCAGGAACAAGTCATGAATATTTTTTTGTCTTTTTACCATCCAATCAAATGAAAACTACTGGACTACATACATGAAGACAGTAAGACTCCCTTTCTTAATATGAAATGTCTATTGTATTTTACTCTGTATTAGCCTGACTAAAGACATGAGACTAACACCACTTAGAAAAGGGAGGAAACAATTTATTCTATTACAATATTCTAATCAAAACCTGAAAAGCTAAGGTCTACTAACGAACGTGCTAAATTCATAAAAACTAAGTTAATTCTAACCTGAATGTATACTGCAGTTTCAGTTTTGTCTGCATGAGATGAAAATATTCCTATGTAGACTTCATTGACAATGAAATACATCAGATACTTTACCAAGTAATGATAAACCCGCATAAGAAGAGGCTGTCACAGTCACAAGATTTGTCTTGGATGACACACAAAACAAATTAACATAGAAGAAAAAAAGAAAAAAAGCTCTTTATACTTAATTCAATATGGCTTTTTGCAACATGGCAAAATATTACAGCTTAAAGCAGACATCTCCTCACAGAGGAGGAAAGAATTTTGCAGTCAAATTAAATGTCTAACACGAAATAACTAACATGCAGACCCTCTGCTCTTTTTGGCCAAGATGACACTGCAGCCTAACTAAATCCAGAGAGAGGTCCTATTTCTCTTCTAAGAAGTGGTTCAGCTGGATGAGAGGACTGAAATTCTATCATGATCAGTTGGCGTCCATTCATAAATATTTAGTCTTCAAGAAAACAGACTGCAAAACACTTGATTAAAAAATTTAACTCAGGAATTTAAAACCAAATAATGTGCCCAAGTCCTTGAAAGAAACATGAGGAATGAAACAAAGTATAACTTCATCTATTTCTGGTTTTCTTCTTTATTTTCCTCATCTTTGTGAAGAACAGGGAGAGGATGAGCCTCTGTGTTGAAGACCCAGTGTTCAAATGGAAGAAGATCATCTTCAGAAAACAGCAAATACAGGTACCTGGCAAGAAAAAAAGGAAATGTGACCACATCAGGGAAATGAAACTACAATAGTTTTCAAGAAAACATAAACCCCCGATTTCCCTAGATGAACGTATCAATGGAAACAGCTGCCCAAACACAAAACACCAGTTAGTCCCAGCATCACAACGATTAGCACAAAAGCTTGGGGCTACTTAACTCAGATTGGACTCAAGGGCAACAGCACCTGGAGACCAACAAAAAGAACCCCTCTATCCTGATAGAGGACAAAGAAGTTTAGGCTGTCAAGGTTAAATCATCAGTTCATTTCCATTTAATCCTGTTAATTTTATTACATATTGTTTTGATAATATACAACCACAATAATTTTTATCCTCCAGATTGCTGACATATATCACGGTGTAGGAATAAAAATATTGTAGTCCAATCCTGTCTTACTACTGAGAAACAAGTTCTGGCTTAGGATTTTTAAAGAAGAAAACTAGCACTAGACCAGTAAACTTGGGCATCTATTTACCAAGACAAAGTCTATTAAATCCATCAGTAACCAATCAACAAATCCAACATTTTATTTATTGTCATGATACAAGGCTGTAGCTAGTGTAGCATGATTATTGAATTCTGCTTAGCAAATGAAATTTTATTTTTTACTTGATCAACATCCCTTCCCTTAAGGATTTTCTTGTCTAACTCTGATAGGCAAATGTAAAAAGTATAGAAGAGGTAGCACACTATCTCAAAAAAATGCCACTAAATATCATAAATTTATTTATATTTCATTTACTTGACTGTTACATGTTCTGTTGAAATGGCATGATTGTTTCTTTCTGGTCTCTGCAATTTTTTTCTTGCACAGCAAAAAAGAAAAAAAAAAAGTGAAGAGACCAAGACAAAACTTCCTTATTTCATTAAATACTTAAGAGACAGTAGTAGATAAAGCTTTTGTTTTTCTCTTGTAACAGGCCCTGCGAGCTTACCTTGCAAGCTGACTTCTTATTTGTTTTTCTATAGTTTTAAAATGAAAGGTATGCAACACAAGCCTGATAAGTCCTCTGTCCAGTCAATGTTTCAATAGTCCTGGCATATATAATTAGATCCCATAAAAGCTAGGAGATGTCATTTCTCAACAAAGACTATCAAGTACCCTTAACACAAGTAAATACAATTTCCAGCGGTCACAGAATTTAGTTGATTGATATAGAAGGAAAAAAAGGCAATTTTTCTTCCCATCACTTAAGAAAAGCTCTACTACTTCAGTCAGACTTTGTTACCTGCTGTCAGGGGCACTACTAATTATGATTACTTATCTGTAAAGACGATACATAGAACTACTTCATATTAATGAAGGTCAACTTAACTTACTTGAGTGTCTCTGAAAGGAAGAAACTTTGCTGCACATCGTCATGGCTTTCATGATTGTTATAAACATCTCTAAGGCCAGAATAGCCACCATCTACTCTGCAGTGTTTTTCGAGTGCCTGAAGAGGGAGGAAAAAACCCACAGATGGGATTAACAACATGAATAATCTGTCAATTCTTCTTTTGTTTGACAACAAAACTAGCAAAAAAAAATCACAATTTTTTGATCGAGATAAAAATGAGACAATTTAGTTCGAAAACTCTTTTTGAAAAGACAGAGGCACATATCTAATTTTACATTTAGGAAGAAAAGCAAAACGGTAAATTAATAAAAGAAAGGAACACAAATGGGTTTTCAGAAGATATGTGGATATATGGATGTAAAGATATATGGATTTTCACATATTTCCTTTTTCCTCTTTTAATAGGCGTAACCATTACTTCTGTCTCACAGGCTTGTCTATCAGCCATCAGATTGTGTCACACATACCTTTCCCGGTCCTGTTCTAGAGCTTAAAAAGTATCGTGATAGAATTGAATACCATGATACGGACCAGTCTTTTCTTTACTTCCTGCAAATCACTTCAAAACAGGAAAGGCAACTTCATTTTCTAAGCAAATTGTTTGGTTTCTCTTTGTAATTATTTCATTTTTCGGTAGGAAACATCTGATGGGCTGTGACTGAATTTCTTTTCTGCAGTGGGTACTAGTTTTCTTTGATGCATTTGTCTGTTACACAGAAGGAGCCAAAAAGCCAGTATGTGGCTGGACTTCATGCTACATGCTTTAGATGTAAGAATAAATGTGGAGTTTTTTCTCTAGCTAGTTTCCAAACCACATATTTAGTTAAATGGTGTAAAACAGGTGACTGATTCCTATTTTAGAATAAAAGGGAGCACGTGGACCACCTAAAAGTATAATTTATTTTCTGCCCGCAGGAATGTTTTATATGATCAGCTTATTCTGAAAGAGAAAAAAGATCAGATGAAGGGTGTATACAACGGAAGGGCAAAAAACATGTACCTGGCACTAAAAGTGTAGAAGGTACAGAGAGTTATACCATTTAATAAACTTTGCTGCTTTTCTTTATTTTGGACAGGTGTTTGCTTCAGAAAGGTGGTACCTAATGTCTACCAATGAAGCATAACTTCTTTAAATATACTGCTATCCAGTACCTTATTTGAATAAATAGTTCTTTTATCAGTGCTTTGTTGAAAAATATTAATTCATTTTTTTTCTTTATAACTGACCTATTTGACACAAGGTCAATAGCCTCTTCATTTTTTCTTACTCTCTTATATAATAAATCTCTGGAATCACGCAGTATAGTAAAGGAGTGAAGAGAATCTAAAATGATTGTATACAAAAACCAATCCAGAGAACTGTTTAGCCCTAACTAACTTCTCACAGTGAAAATAACAGATAGACTATACATTCACTCAGGAGCACACTACCATGAAACACGGTGCTTGCTGTGGTGACAGGTATCGGAGCAACAACTTTTAGGCAGAAATAGCTGGAGCTTTATCAAGCCCCAGATGGAGAGGTGGGAGACAACTAGTTCCTTCATTTCTGAAGTTATTACAAATATCACTGAAGTGATTATATGATGTGTAGATTTTATTTAGGGTAAGGTGCTGCATTTCAGACCACATCTGGCAAAAAGCTATGAAAAGGCAGAATCACAGAATGTGTTGGGCTGGAAGGGACCTTTAAAGGTCGTCTAGTCCAGCCGCCCTGCAGTGAGCAGGGACATCTTGAACTAGATCAGGTTGCTCAGGGCTCCATCACGCCTGACCTTGAATGCCTTCAGGGATGGAGCCTCCACCACCTAAGAAGATTTGTCTAAAACAAGCAAGCAGGCAGAATACGCATGTTCTGATGAGAGATGGACTAAAAGTCACTACTAAATTAGAGGTATCCATCACTTCCACCTCCTCTAAAGGCTGTTCAAGATCTGTGTTTTGCTGGGAGCAGATATCCTAAACGTCCTTGTTTTTGCCAGAGTCCCCATACCTATCTGCATGTATTTAGCTTGCATGTCAGGCTCTGTGTAGTTTTCACTGGAGAGTAAGCTGCCTATTATATATATTTAAAAGGGATTTTTCTCCAGGAGAGATCCTTTAAAATATAACAGGCCTATTTGTCTTTTCCTATGTGTCTTTAGGTTCTTTAATTTTGCTGGACACTTTTACTAAGTGACAAATATACTTAAGTTTAAACAAGTAATTTCCCCTGGCTCATACTCCTTCCCGCTCGTCTACTTCAACCTGCAATGAATTCAAAATGCTGAAGCTGTGTCTGGATTTTCAATGTCAAACACAAGATTATGTTTTCCAAGGCACAGCAGAAGGAGAACTTGAAGGGTAAGGCTATTATTCAAGGAAACATCTGCATTCCAAACAGGGTGAGGTAAAATAAAAGGAAATTGCATTTGTGGTTTACGTGCTCTAGCACATAGTTAGAGCCTTCTTTATGAGTTTGCTGTAGGGCAACTCCATACAGGTACCAGAACGCATGGTGATGATGTAAATTAAGAGGTTAATGTGCACCATGTTAGCCACCCACTGGTAGCTACCTGATGCAGATGTGAAGAATCTTGCCCCTCAAATCTGCTTTCCACTTAACTAAAGGAACAGGACATTCATGCACAGCACTAGTACGATAAAAAGGCTCTTGATCGTCACCTCCCTTTAACCATCCGTAACGGCTCTTTGCTCCCGTACCTGCAGTTTTTGGAGCGCAGCGACACTCACGGGGACAGTGGGGTAGTGGTGGGTGGGAAGAAACAATCAAATGCATTTTAAATGAGTAGTTCTCAGAAAAAGAGGGTGGCTAAGATTAGTTATGCTTGAGTAATGGAAAACATCAAGCAGAACGAAAACTGGCTGACAGTTTCAAAGTATCATAAAGGGAAAAAAAAAAAACCCACAAAGGAAGTGCTATGAATTGAAATTATGTGCCACATTTATAATGCAGAAAGGGAGACTTTCATGAGCTAAGCTGATAAAAACCTTTCTGACTCAGTAACACTGGATATTGCTGTTGGTCATAACTGCATTTTCTCCAGCTGCTGAAGTACATATAGAATGATCTCGGACTCAAGTTAAAGCAGCAAACTAAGTTTCCAATGAAAAAATGGAGAGGCTAGAGCATGGTTTTAGTCTATAAAAGTTAGAGAAAGAATTAACAGACTTGTTGGAGAGTTTAGAAGTCATGACTTATAGAACAGCCTACTCTTCTACTACAAAGGCACTGGGGAAAAAAAAACCCAAACCGAAGGAGTTCTTACTGCCACTGCCGTGAGTTGAAAATAGACATGAAACACCTCAAGAACAGTTTTTTTTGGGCAACAACCAATAGTCTGATTGTTGCCCCCTTTCCTTCTTGTTTCAGTTTCAGCTTCCTCATTGTGCAACAGATGTGGGTAATTACAGCAACCATATTCAGTGGTTAGGGACTTCCCCAAGAACAAAAGAGCAATATGCTCTCTGGTGCAAGAATAAGGAGCAAAAGGGAACGGAAAATACGAAATAGTTGTAAGTAAGCTATCATGGCATGTGCAGGAACAAAAAAAAAAAAAAATACAGTGTAAGGTAAAGCTGTGCAGGCTGTAAACAAGGAAGAAGAGAAAAAAAATAATAAAAAATTTTAAACTTACAACTGGCTCTATGGGTCCTCTGAAGCCGCAAGATTTGTTTTAATGAAATAAGCAACTGCATATTAGAACAGTGGAGGACAGGCCTGTACAGAATGGGACCAGCTGCATCTCCCACACATGGGCTGCAATCCACTAGGTTAGAGCCAGGTGAGAATAACCACAGGAATGTTAAAACAAGGAACACGTGGGGAGCACTAAGAAGGTAAATGAGTGTACAAACTTGAAATAAACAGAAACAAACTGAACCAACAGGGTAAAGAATAATAATAAAGAAAACATTTCAATTGCTTATAACAATGTTATCAGTGTGGGCAGCAACAATGATTCAGGAAAAACACCTCCTGGAGAAGGAACGCTTGGCATTGCTGAAGCCTGGTGGGATTACTTCCATAAACAGCTATTGTAAATATTCCAATTATAATCTGCCTGGGAAAATTCCAATAGTAAAATGTGTGCCTATGGGTGGTGTTAGTGAAGAAGAAAGTGAGGGAAGAGCACTCTAAATCAGAGGTTGCAAAAAATAAAAATTGATTTGGAATCATTAACTCAGAAGCATATTGTTTCAGGGCTGACAGAACCAACACCCGAGGGAGGCAAATGAAATATCCTAAATAACTACAGTCTACCTAGCTGATTACAGTGTTCACTGTAGATATGTAATTGCTGTGAATATTCAACAGGAGAAGTTAGAGATTAGAGGTATAGTTAATGCTAGCTGCTATTCTTTTACGGAAAGCAGATTTATTTTATCATAAATTCATTCTTCAAGAATATCTGTTTACCAAACTTGAAACACTTTCCTTCACAGCACTCACAATACGTTCAGTTTGTCACACAGTGAATACCGAACTGCTGTTGAGGCAGCCAGGTAACAGGCAGATGTCATGTCACCGCCAGGTATATGGAGCCATAACCCAGTAAGAGCTCTCTAGTAGGGTCCTTCGGGGATGAGAAATTATACAACACAAGTCTACATGTTCACCCCTTATTTTAGAGCAGCCTTCTACAACTAGGAGCGTAGGCCAATCCAAGAAAGTTATAATCATACACTTGTAGAAACAAGAGGTGTTGGGCAAACTGACAAACAGGACATTTTTGAAATCCTAAGAAGCAATACCTCTGCAAAGGAGAGGTCACCATGAACAAAATATTGCACAGAGCTGCTGGTTTTTGGTTTGGTTTGGTTTTTTTTTTTTGTCATTATTCTTATGTTTACAGAGCCACAAGAATAATGTTCTTCAGCTTCCTCTATCTCCTACAAGATCTCAGTCTACTTAGAAATTCCAAAGAAAGAGTGAAAGGAAGGAAATTTAGCAAGGGCAATATCAATGTGAGAAAGTAAGTGAACTCTAGAAGTATAATAAGGATCCATACCTGGCAGAGGAAACATGATAAATCCAAAGGCTCTCATCTCTAACAGCAAGAGTAATTAACCACCAAAATAAGGGAAACAATGATTTGGCAAGCCAATTTTTGTTGTACAGACAAGCTGCCCTCTTGGAAGGCTTGTGCCAGACAAACACAAATAGCCAGCTTCAGCATGACTGGTTGAATCTCAAAGGGTAGTGGGACACAGAAACATAAATCTAGAAGACATTGTTATCATTAATGGAGATCAGTCCAGATGACCTACGCTTTCTGAAAGTGACACATCCTTTAAATGTTTGGTACTGTCTGGTACTTCATCTTGGCCTTCATCACCTGAATTAAAATCACCTGCGTACAACTACTGTTAGAAATACACTTCATAAAACTTATTTCCTTGCCGAACACTCAAATCTTGACACACGTTTGCACCTTCCATTTGCATGCAGTAATACTCAACTTCTTGAGCAGTACATCCAAATATGACCCTGATCTGAGAAGTACATAATTTTGATGAAATATGACCCTGATCTGAGAGTACTGAAGAAAGAGAAATCACAAGGTATTTTTCTAATACACAATACCAGCAGCTCATCTATTTAGTATATTAATTTCTGGAAATCTGAGCTCATATTACAGATTTAATATAAATATTTCCTCCCCAACTGCAAAAAAATATCCAGATTTCATTCAATAGCTCACTTAACAGGATATTAGGTTTTAATAAGAAAACAGCCCAATAGAACATTACCTCTACAGCTTCCCATCCCCACTGCCTGTACTTTGGGTCGTGAGTGAGCCGCCACATGTACATGTAGGTCTCTATGACTTCTGGTCGTAGGATGTAGTATTTTTCATTTTGCCTCGTAGCGATGGCCTCAACACCACCATCGAATCTGAAGGCTTCTGGTCCCAGTTTCATGCCTAGCCAATATGAAAAAAAAACCCACGCTAAATTAAAGGCATTAAAAATGTTTCAAATTATGTAACCTACCAAATCAACTATCCTTTCATGTGGCACAAAGCCAGGTTAGTCAAAATGTATATAATTTCTGAAAGATACTGTAGCACCCTCCAGTTTTTAATATTTTGTAAATAATTCAGAGTAGGAGAGAGCTGTTCCTCATTAATGTCTTAAACAGGAATTCCAGTTTGAACAGTGATGCTAATATTTGCATTCTGGAAGACTTCATATAGCTAGCAACATGTGAAATTTTGTTTAAAAGATGAGGAGATTTATTTTTCTGTATCAAACCTGAAAATACACTCTGGGACCTGAAATGCTGCCAGGGTTCTTTCTGTAAGAAGATGAAAGAATCCAAAGAAATTTCCGGCACAGAAATCCACCTTCTTTGTGCAATTGTATTATTTGTAGCATTGTACCAACAGAACTGAGGATAAAATTATTTTTTTTATGCATAAAATATGATCGATAGCTATATTGATACATAAATGAACAGGGTCCTCTCTTGTTTGAATTTGTCTACACAGAAACTGGCAAAGTGGAAAGAAAAGCTGTCATGTTAATTACTAGAGTGAGTAGATACCATTCAGGTACAAGAAATTATTTATAAAACAGAGCAGCCGTTCTTAAAGTTACTCTTAAGAGCAAGGCAACATTTGCTCAGAAAGAATGAAGAGCTCTCGCCATCATACAACTTCCATCATACATTCCACCTCGCCACTACACAACTTCCATTCAGCAAAAATACCGATGGCTGCCTTCACCAAGTCAACCCGTAAAACTGAATTCTGCAACTCAGTCCTTACTTGTACGATCATAGGATTCATGGCAAGTCCTTGCAATTTCAGCACCGAGCTCGATGTGATGGCCCGTCTTGTCGCTGGGGGCTCCGTCTGCTCCCAGGGCAAACATGCCTCCGGCAAAACAAGTGAGATGTCCCATCTTGTGTTCGAGCAGCCCGCCCTTCCACTCAGCGATGTATGTCAGCCCCCCGCTTGATTTTCGAATGAGGTGGGTCTCCATGGCCTGCAAAAGTACATAATTTCAAAGCAAAGGTACCATTTGGTAAAGGTATGAAGGACAAAGTTGGCTTGTATGTTGGTTGGTTTTCCTCCGCAGCACCTTTGCTGATAAAGTAAAACAGATAATACAAGCTATCGTAACCTCGAAGTGCAGCCACACCAACACAGATTAGCATGCATCACTAACTATAATTAGTTTTGCTACACTTTGAACAATTTACACAGTACGTGCCATAAAAATATTGGGAAGACCCAAATAGTACAATTTCATTTTAAAACTATTTTACTTCTTACCCTTTCTGCTTTGAGCAATTTCAGGTCATTTCACTTTTAACGGTGATTAGCCATCACCTCAGCTTCCATGCTTCCCATTTTAATTCTGGCTTAAAGGGTGTGGTTATTGATATAACTTCATCTCACTTATAGACTCATAGAATGGCCTAGGCTGGAAGGGACCTTAGAGATCATTTAATCCAACCTCCCTGTCATGGGCAGGGACGCCTCTCAACTAGATCAGGCAACAAATGGGTTATATGCAGACATAACTCATATTCAAAACGCCTGACTCAGTGGGTCCACTGAATGATGTCAGGCCTCTCAGTCTATACGCCATTCCCAACGTCCAGTGAGTTTCCCCTTCTAAACTGAATTCCTCTGCAGTTATCAAACAAGAGTAAGGTGTCACTGAGACTTCTGGGAAAAACAAAAGCCTAAGCAGAATGAAAATATACAAATCTCCTAGAGATAAATAGAAATTGGTGCTGTTCGCAATGTATAGTGACTAATTACAAAATCCAGGAAAACAGCTTTCCTTTGTGGGAGGAACAGAATTAAAACAAGAGAGGAGATGCAGAAGAGCACATTAATTAGAAGCCCACACAGAAAACAAGCTATTAGTCTTCAAAGGGTAATGGAGAGGAGACGAACAGTGCTATCATACATTCAGTTATCCAACAGTGCTCTGGTTTGTTCTATAAAAATTATAAGATCCAGAAGCAGTACTCAACATGCATTATACAAGAGAAGAAACATGAATAAAATATCAGTACAGAGAACTATTAACAAAAAAGCCAGGATTTTTAAAACAAGTTTTACAAAAAGAAGGTATTGATTGTAGTTATTCTTCCCATTTAAACATCTGCAAAGGTTGTTTTTATAAGCATGAAAAAGCTTTTCGAAACCAGACACATCAGCAGAATGATTGTACAAGTTTTACTTACTAAGTAGGTTTTTTTGTGCCAAGAATGTCACATTGAAAATTATACTTTGTCTTCCACTAATACTAGTGCAAAGCTTGTATTAGGGATGTTTTCTGCCCAGCTCCAGACGCAGTATTGGCTCAGAAAACTCCTCCATCCCTTTGTTTCCTCCTTACTTGTATGTTTTTAGCACTAGGTACCTACTGAAAAGCATACCTAAATTTTAAAGCAGCAATAAATAATGAAGACTCCAGTGCTTTAAACAAATCTTGCATAATTGAACCTATAAAAAGAGGAAATAAATATGAAAAGGCAAAGGTGGGCAAACCGTTTCCTTAAGCATCCAAACCACAGACCCTGCAGTAGAAGGTGAAAGAATTACAGAGGCTGAGTAGATGTCGAGCGAATTGGTGGTTGTACATTCCAAGTGAACATAAAAAAAGCTTTTCTGTCAGGTTGAGAAACTAGTAGTGGAATACCTAGGTACACACATTTTTTTTAAAACACATATTTTGTGCTTGTTTGGGTATAAAATATTTAAATTTATAATTGAAGAATTGACAGAATAGAGTTCAAAGAACCTACTACAAAATGTATTAATGCATAAACAAGCAAAATTTCTGAGAAGATAGAAATAATTGGAAAAAATCCAGAACCTTTTATAGAGCTGTTTGAATCTTTATTAAACAGCTTATACTTTGTAATAGGATGCCTTACTGTTACAAACACACAACAATTTTTGGGGAAATAGCTTTCAGACTACTTAGGCATTCTAAGAAATAAACTACCTGCAAACCAAGTTCAAAAAAGAAAAACTTTTAATTTAATGACATTTCATTACACCTTTCAGCACAGTGTCCCCATCTCACCAAATCAGCACTTCTGGCAATAGTTGATAACTTTACTGGTCACTTAGCTATTGAATCAGAATTAATTTAAAAAATAAAGAAATATGAAAATAGATTGATGACTAAACTTACCTATGTTGCAATTTCTTTAGTAAAGAATTCATGAAAGACAGAATGAAATATTACTGTACCTGACAGAAATAACAGTAATCACACACCTTCAGAACTACAGTAACTAGACCAGAGTTGATTCTTGTAGTATGAAATTGGATTTTGTGATACCAAATAGTCTTTCAGAGCTCTTCCCTGCTCTTTTGGCTCAAGATTAAAGTTCAGGCTGAAAAAAGATTACTTCGATGTGGGAAATTTTAAAATTATGCTAATAAACTGGTGTTAAGAAACTAACAAATTGATGTTAATTGATGCTAAGTGTCACAAAATAAATTTCCAAATTAATTATTCATGTTTAGTAAAGCAAATTGTCTTGGCTTTATAAATGGGCCCTATTAAGAATGAGTACATATGCTTATGAGAAGTCATTTTTATTAAGAGTCTTATTTAAAGCTATTTTATTAGGTATTTATCTGATACATTATAGCCTCTCAAATTGCCTTGTCATACTTTACACAATCACAGGTGCCCAAGTGCTAGATAATACCCATACTGATGTATAGAGCTTTATTAACAGCATGCCAGGTAACTAATCATTTCTACCTTGACATGAAATCCAAATAACCTTTGATATGTACAAATAACCTTCAAAAGCCATAAGCCCAAGTGTGCCAAACTTGCAAGTCCATCAGCTCTCAACAAACCAGAAGACAAGACAACTAACACTGTAACTTGCTAAAGCCTAAACTTCATTTGAAGTTCGATGCTTATGAATAAATAGTTTGCAGAGGTAGTTACGTGATTTAAGCAAACAGACCTCAAACGGACAGCTTTCGTAAAGCGTGAATAAGGCCGAGAAGTGCCTCTTCCCAAGAGGGCTGTGGTAGCTCTTTCTGGGGTGCTCACAAAACCCCTGCCAGGGAGCTTACAGTGGGGCTGTCCAAAGCTTCAGCTAAACCTGAGAAGTTCCTTCATGGGCCATTTTTGGCCTGAGCTAGCCAAACCGTTTTCGTCAGCCATCGGTTTTCCTTCTCTCATCACTATCCATCTATGCTCTTGCCCTGAAACAGCATTCACCAAGCGGTTGCTAATGGATTTGCAGTATCGAAGCTGGATGAAGTCTGGAATAATTCCTGCATGGCATCAAAGCGTCAGCTTATATTGAATTTGTTAGGCGTCTTCCAGTGGTTTCAGGAACTCAATATTAAAAAAAAGTTATTATAAAACATCAGCATATTTAGAAAGCCTCAAAACTATAAATTCTTTTGATCTTAAAAAAAGTATAATCTTCATGAGGAGAACATATAAAAGTAACTCCCCACCACTAACTATTGATTAATGTATTCACTGGAATTTTGAACTCCTCTATCGATAACAGCATTTGTAGCATTAAGATGTGGTAAAACCTTCCTTTTCCCCACAGGTCCAACCTACCTGTAGTTTAATTTGAGAATTTACTTTCAAATATTGTTAAAGCCCTGCTTCTGGAATATAATGGTTGTATAATGCAATAGTATAATAGAATCTTTTTGAAGTAAACAATAAACAAGAACTGGTACTCTTTTAATTATCAGTTCTGAATCTATATTTAACTGCCAAAGTGCCATCTATCATCTCTCTATTGGAAATTCACAAAGCTGCTAGTCAAGATGGGGTTTTTTGGGTGGTTTTTTTGTTATAATTTAATGTTTAGACTCCACCTCAAATACTGCGTCCAGTTCTGGTGTCCCCACCATAAGAGGGACATAGATCTGTTGGAGCGTGTTCAGAGGAGGGCCACAAAGATGATCCAGGGGCTGGAGCACCTCTGCTATGAGGACAGGCTACAGGAGCTGGGATTGTTCAGTCTTGAAAAGAGAAGACTCTGGGGGGACCTAATAGCTGCCTTCCAATACCTGAAGGGAACCTACAGGAAGGCTGGGGAGGGACTTTTTACAAGAGCATCCACTGATAGGACAAGGGGAAATGGGTTTAAGTTGAAGGAGAATAGATTTAGATTAGATCTTAGGAAGAAATTCTTCAGTACGAGGGTGGCAAGACTTTGGAATAAATTGTCCAGAGACGTTGTGGCTGCCCCCTCCCTGGAGGTGTTCAAGGCCAAGTTGGACAGAGCCTTGAGCAGCCTGATCTAGTTGAGAGGCGTCCCTGCCCATGACGGGGAGGTTGGATCAGATGATCTCTAAAGTCCCTTCCAGCCTAGGCCATTCTATGATTCTATGGTTTGTACTTCCGTGAGCAGCACATCAAAATATTTTCAGTGAGTTTCACAAAGGTTGTTTGTGCCATCAGGTTAGACATTAATTTTTTTAATAAGCTTGAGGACTAAATCATTAGCTGGAATACATAGGCAATTGTTTAAAGTATAAGAAACCCCTAACCTTTAATATAAAGTTGAGAAATTACTAGGATGAGGAAGAAATACTATCACTTTAATTGAAGATATAATAAGGGTCTGCAAACTTGAGCAGTAGAGTGGAAAGGTAGGGTTACAGTCCCAGAGGGAAATGGTATTTGCTATCTGCAATGCTCTGGGCCCACTTCTGGCAGGGAAATCAAGCTACTAAAATAATTTATTATATAAAAGGAGAATAGATAGTATGGTGACAAAGATCCACCCAAGTGAAAAGCTTTGTCTGGTAGAATTACTTCCGAATATCATACTTAGAATCAATTTACTTTTATTTTGATGTACTTATCTACTCACTTAAAAAGGGAGACATTTATTTGAATTACAGCTCTATTGCAACTTGGTCTCCACCTATGAATAATTTCTTCCTGCACTGCTTGGAGATCAAGTGGTGTCATATTTATCACTTTAGAGATTATTATTTCATTCTACTGTAACAAATATTCTCAGTACAAACCAATATAAAGTATCTGCAAATAATCAAAAAAGCTACAAGAATGGGATCTTTGATTAGTTGAAAATACATTATTGACAGGTAATTTTTTGGATTTTGTACAGCTTCTCTTTTAAGTAAACGGAAAGTTCATTTTATTGTTTTCCAGAATGTATTCCTGCAATTCAAATAGTAATTTTTTTTTTTCCATCAAGGTAAAGCTGAGAAACTGTGCAACATAAACGGCTGCAAAGAAGAAGCGACTCCAAATGTATGGTCCCAAAGGGAGCACTAGCAAATATTAACCTGGAGTGACCAAAAAAAAAAATTTAAAAATGAAGACAACCTGACTTTCAGTTGTAGGGAACAAAAAAGGAAAGCAAGGAAGGGAAGGTAAAGGAAAATGAAAAACAATTGCTATATATTTAGAGAAATAAATTTACTCCATGTAAAGTCGATATGGCATACGGCTTGTAGTGTACCTGCAAGCTCTTACAGCCAGACTAACTTTTATGGCTGATACAGTTCCTAGCAATTTATTTATTTTCCTGTAAGGCTCTGCTTACAGTCCTCACTGCAATAAAGCTTTTCGCTAAATTACTTTTTTTTTTCCCATCTTGTGAGAAATCATTCCTTCTACACAACAACTGTAAAAAATGCTTGAGCACTCAATTAGAAACACTAACAGTCCTTTCTACAGTTTGAATTGTGACCTTGTATTACTCTCACCATCTTTCTCATGAGTTCACATGTTAAATTTATGCCCTTGCCTATCTGTCACACTGGAAGAACAGCAATGAATGAGACATTATGAATTGTTTAGGTTACAGGATTGCACATTGCGGGTGTTTGTAATTTCTGTTATTGACAGTATAAAAGAGAAACTCTTCAATTTTTCCCAACCCAATTTCCTCTCCCTCCTGCTCCCTTCCTTAAGGAGGTATGTTTTGCACTCTCCTCTAGGTGATCCTGCTCTGGCAGGGGGGTTGGACTAGATGATCTTTTGAGGTCCCTTCCAGTCCCTGACATTCTGTGATTCTGTGATTATCAGGCCGTTCTTTAACCTTTACACAGCCAGTCCTCACACTTACAAAATGAAACAGAACTGGATCCACGTTCCTGCAATTCCATTCTTCACTCCTTTAAGCTTTTCACACAGCTTAAATGCTGTCTTCACCACGCTCCTTCCTCAGTCCCCAACTTGATTTTGCAATTGGAAAGGCCTTCATCTACCTATCATAAGTTGTTGCTGAACTGGAGCACTTACAGAGAAACATAGAGGATACAGAACTGAAGCCATCTCACTGTTAAAATGAGTAAAAATAGCCATTCAACAACCTTATTTTTAAGATGGTGTTCTCTTGGTGGATTATGCTGACAGTTAATAAAAATATTAACAAAGATGCCTACAGAGCACAGATAAAGGCTTCTCAGGAAGAATGTTCTGCACCTCAGAGTTGCTCAATCCAAAATAAAAGTGCCACAAAAAAAGTTACTTCTGCTAAATGAGCAGGAATAACAAAGCACAAACCTCAAAATGCAACATAAAACTGCAGAGTTTTACCACTAGCACTTAGCATTTTACCTCTCCTTTTACAATAACTAATTATGACTAATGAATGCCAATGACAGCTGCTGTCAACAAAAACTGGGTGCTTCATTTCCCACCTCAAGATGTCACTGTAGCTGTCTTGCAAGAAAGTCATAGTTACTTATTTCCATACCTTAATAAATTTCAAACTTAAAAAATGTGATCTCAGTTCTAAATTTTCAGGGTTTAAAATCGTAGAATGGTTTAGGTTGGAAGGGACCTTAAAGATCATCTATTTCCAGCCCCCTGCCAACTAGCCCAGCTTGCTCAAAGCCCCATCCAGCCTGGCCTTGAACACTTCCAGGGAGGGAGCTTCCACAACTTCCCTGGGCAACCTGTTCCGGTGCCTCACCACCCTCACAGAAAAGAATTTCTTCCTAATGTCTAGTCTAAATCTACCCTCTTTCAGTTTGAAACTCTTACCCCTTGTCCTATTACCTGATACCTATTACTCCCTGATAAAAAGTCCCTCCCTTTCTTTCCTGTAGCCCCCTTCAGGTACTGGCAGGCTGCTTTAAGTTCTCCCTGGATCTTTCTCTTCTCCAGACTGAACAGCACCAACTGTCTCAGCCTGTCCTCGTATGGGAGGAGCTCCAGCCCCGTGATCATCTTTGTGGCCCTCCTCTGGACCCGCTCAAGCAGGTCGACGTCTTTCTTATGATGTGGGCCCCAGAGCTGGACACAGCACTGCAGGTGGGGTTTCACGAGAGCAGAGCAGAGGAGCAGAATCCCCTCCCTTGACCTGCTGGTCACTCTTCTCTTGATGAAGCCCAGGATGCGATCGGCTTTCAGGGCTTTGAGCGCACGGTCCTGGGTCATGTTCAGTTTTTCATCCACCAACACCCCCAAGTCGTTCTCCAGAGGGCTGCTCTCTCTCTCTGTTTTGGGGATAATTACAACTCTGCAGGCTACTTTGGGGATAATTACAACTCTGCAGGCTAATTTACAGCAAAGCACTATAAATTGTCTCAGTCCAAACTTTTAATCTATTTTTCTTCCCCTAGGAATCTTCTTCATAAACAACATTTTGATGATTTGAAGCAACAGCGGTTATGAAAGACAATTCTACCACGTGATATTTGCAATAATTCAAAGATGGATAATGTCAATTGCTTATTTATTCTAATATTTACGGCTTGCACCAATTAAATGTTATAGCTTTGAAACAGCACACAGCAGGCAGGTCAAGATTATTGTGATTTTGCATGCTGTAAGTTTATAAGTCAATTAACTGTTTTCTTGACTTTATTTCCCTCATGTTTTCTCTCAAGTTGATATAATACAATAGATACTTTTCTTCAGCAATCTTCGTAATTCATCAAATTTATGTTTATCCAAAATTCCACTTAGTTTATTATGAAAAGTTTAAGATTTGCATTGTTCCACTATTAGAGCTGTTTTGGAGATGGCAGAAAAAACACTTCTGCACTTTATTTTTTTTAAAATTTATAATAGAATCATAGAATCATTAAGACTGGAAAAGATCTCTAAGATCATCTAGTCCAACTGTCAACCCAACGCTAGTTGATTCTGTTTTCTTAATTATATTTCATACAGGTTTAAAATATGTATTATAAGATGCATGAATTACATAACAGCATACAGTCAGAAAACTAGGATGGAGTAGGAAGTTTGAGCCCTTGTTACGATTTATTTAAACACTTCTGACAAAGACAGTGGCATATCCTTATCCTGAGGTCCTTGCTGCTTACTAAACTGAACTCCAAAAATCAAAACTGAAATATGAACATAGAAGAAATTTCACTTGTTTAAACACAATACATAAGAAATATTTTGAAAGGAACGAGGCACATACTGTTTTTGAACTTAAGATGTGTTATACAGACAAGCTTACACGTGAAATGAAATATGAGTGCTTATAATGCAGATGCCT
This sequence comes from Trogon surrucura, assembly GCA_020746105.1. Taxonomy (NCBI): domain Eukaryota; kingdom Metazoa; phylum Chordata; class Aves; order Trogoniformes; family Trogonidae; genus Trogon; species Trogon surrucura. The sequence goes on from CM036618.1 coordinate 57,028,295, forward strand.
AAATTTTTAAAATTGAAACATTGGCAAACATTTACCCATTATGATACCTATCCATCTGAACATTAAAAAGATGATTAAGTTCTAGGGGAAAACTGATGATTTACTTTTGTCTGAAAATCTAATTATGTTTTTTTTATAGATCTATTAGTGTCTCTAAGAGCACCAATGCTCTTGCACTAAATGTACTTAATGCTGTCTGCTACCAGAACGCTAGATTTATTCATTTTTTTTAAACAGTATTAATGGAGTGGCATGAATCAAAGCAAGTCACTCTCAGAATGTTACATTATGTTATTTTCTGAGTATTCTAGAATAAATATCTATCACTCCTGACAAGCCTTTTTGCTGTCAACAAAGGAAGGGAAAATAGCACAAGTAGTAAGGACACAGCTACTCTGACAACAAGAGCAAAGCCACAAGCGAAGACTTTTCTAGTTACAATCACCCTTAAAGAGTTCTAACAACATCATAGCTTGCTGCTTCTCCTGACAGTGCATAAACAAACAAGCACTTTAATAAGTACTTTCCATAGCCCAAAACATAGATGTTGTGCAGTTAGTATATTATTGACAATTTAAAATCTGCAGAAGCCCATCTTTAATTGTGATGCTTTCTGGAAGCAGTTGTACAGAGCCTCAGAACTCCCGTCACGAGGCGAAATATAGGGAAAAGAATAAAAAAGAGCAGTGAGTCCTCTGGACGTTCTCATCTGTTAAGCGTAATGAATCTTGTGCTCCTACACGTACTATCGCTAATGTGCAGAACACCAGTGCAGCTGGGTGATAAATATTTTAAACATGACAGCTGACAAAATATGTAAATAAACTGCCTGTTTATTCATTTTTACACTTATAGACAACAGCTCCCCCTCCCTTCTCCCCCCCCCAAATAATGTATGCAGTGGGAACGCTGGGTCCTCTGAACCAACTGTTTCATTCTGAAGTTGGGCTCCTATCGCACCACCCTGCCTGCCCTACTTACGGATTTCCTTCAATGCCAAGAAGTGCTCAAGCACTGAATGTTCGATTCATTAATACACTGTTGGCTTTACCCAGCACGATGAACTATTCTAATTGGGTTGTTGCAGTTCTGTCATTGTCCACATCGGTTATGTAGTTTTTAAGATCATTACGATCATAAAGCGAACCACTTCAAGGAACTTAATGGAAACTGCAATCAGCACAGACCAGCCACCAGACTGTCACCACAATTAAACAGACACTCCTGAAACTCTGGAGATGAAAAGGGCTTATCTGCCAATATCATGTTTTCAGTTTCAGAACACTTTGTTCTCTCCCTCATTTCAATGAGAAAGGAGCCTACATGGATTTGTTTTATTTATCTGAAAGGCTGAAATCTTGACAGCTCTGAAAAATATTCACTACTTGATGCTGAGAATTAAGTATACCAAAAAAAAAAAATCAAAACAAAATCAAACCCATATAGCTTCCTTTGGGAGATTACAAACTTAGTATATGTCAAGGCTAGTCTCAAAAGTTAGCAATATGCCAAAAAAATAATTAAAAAAAAATTAAAAAGGGATCCTATGTATTTTATATCTGAACACTCAAAATCCTGAGACCAAAAATTACTTTTTTTTGCCTTTCGATACCTACAAAAGGTTACTGCATCCCTTAATCATGCAACCCAGCCTAAGTGCAGGCTGACTGACAGGAGTCCTGTTGAAATTTGGCAGAGAACAGCTGCAGCACCGCTTCACAATGCTTATTATTCTTTTTTGCTATTTTCATTGCTTCTACTTCCGTGTATTAGGTTCTCTGGAGATCACTAGCCTTCTCAATACAATCTTCCAAGCAGTTGCTATCCAGTAAGAAAAATTAAACAATCTGAATGTCTAAAAGTAAACCACCCTGTCTAAGGGTAGCGCTGCAGTAGCTTTACCCCTCTGATACCATGGGGCCACTGTGGGCTGCGCTGAACCCAACTGCTTAAGAAGTGCTGGCAAGGGCTTCTCCCTCTTCCTGTGAAGAGCTTCTGGGCCAAGTTAGTGCTCTCTTCACAGCCTTTAGATAAGTCACTTCTCTAGAAATACACTGAGATGGGGATGAAGGCAGTGTCAGAGAGAGTAAGAACAAATAATTAAGATGCAGAAAGCTTGCAGCAATGGCTGTAAACAAACATAACTGGAAAATCTGGAAAAGATACCTGACCATCAGACATCAAGTGTGAGAACCTATTAACAGGGGTAGTGGGAAGACTGCCCTTCAACTTAGAAAATGAGGGCTGACCCATACAAGAAGGGGTATCTGATGCAGTTCCTTGGGACACTGCTGTTGCTGGACTAGATATAAGCGAACCATTTTTGCTCCGTTTTGCCAGTCCATTGCTCATTTTTGATCAACTGTGTTAAATGAAGAGTGGGATGGTTCCTGTCCTGCATACCTGCAAAGACTGATAGATTCTTCTATTAGTGCGTCCACCAGGACTAGGGAAGTGGTTGTCCCACTGGTGAGCTACACCTTGAGTACTGTGTTCAGTTTTGGGCACTGCAGTACAAGAAGGACACTGAGGTGCTGGAGCGGGTCTGGAGAAAGGCAACAAAGCTGGTGAAGGGTCTTGAGAACAAGTCTTAAGAGAAGTGGCTGAGGGAACTGGGGTTGTTTAGCCCAGAGAAAAGGAGGCTGATGGGAGACCTCATTGCTCTCTACAACTACCTGAAAGGAGGTTGTAGTGAGGTGGGGGTTAGTCTCTTCTCACAAGTTACAACTGATAGGACAAGAAGAAACGGTCTCAAGTTATGCCATCCCATCGATCACCATCCCTGGATGTGTTTAAAAGCTATCTTGATATCATGCTCAGGGACATAGTTTAGAAGTGGGCCTGGTAGAGTTAGATAACAGTTGGACTTGATTATCCTAAAGTTCTTTTCCAACTGAAATGATTACTGTGAGGGTGACCGAGTACTGGAACAGGCTGCCCAGGGAGGTTGTGGAATCTCCTTCTTTGGAGACATTCAAAACCCGCCTGGACATGTTCCTGTGCGCTCTACTGTAGGTGGTCCTGCTCTGGTGGGGGCTTGGACTAGATGATCTTTGAGGTCCCTTCCAACCTCTAACATTCTGTGATTCTGTAATTCTATGGGCAGTTACATCCTCAAAATATGACTAAAGTTTGAATAATATTCATTCTGTAACTGAATGTTGCACTCTGTCCACTGAAACCAGTTTAAGAAGATCTCGTATTTTCTGTCTTATGCGAAGCAGGACATTATACTCATTGACTTTCAAAAGAGAAAAATAACTTTAAAAATACATTCACTTGTCTTTTTGTGCAAATTCTAGAGTTTAGGAATCCCTCTGATGGCCTTATAAATACATTCATATTATGCCCTGATATTCAAAACAAGACTATCTCTGTCCTTTTTCCCAATAGAAATAAACTCTTCTTTAAATGGGATCAGCCAAATACACACATTATTCATGGCAAGCAGAAAAAGTTTTTAAATCTAATTTGACATCTTAGTTATTACTTTTAACTTATGCCATAAAACAATCTGTAAGTGCTACAAAAATTCTAATCGAAAGAACTCTTTCTTTTTAATATGACTTACAGAACAATGTAAGAGATAATCCCAAAGCTTTATCTAAATAAATTTCAGCTTTTCACAGTGAACTGTAATTCACCATATACATTCATTTGTGGTTTCTGATAGAAGAAGATATTGAATTAGGCATCGAACCTTCATCAAACCTCTTTCAGAATTTGGTGGGTATGTGCTGGACCGAACAGTCAAGAATAATCGTGCTGTTCCCTTTGGCATAGTCTTAAAAAGATTCTGAAAGCGTCAGGGGAAATTTATCTAAGAAAATATGAAGCACACTCGTAATGCCCAAGCCATGTAGGCTTAGCCATAAAGAAAGACTGCAGCTTGTGCAGACACTTAAATTAGCTTTAATTTAGATAAGTAAGGGATCAATAGCAATAAAGCCAATATCAGGATGGATTTCAAAACAGACTAGTTACTCCCATGAAGAACCTGGCATCTGAAAGGGGCCCAAACAGTCTGCAGCTTCTGCAAGGCTGCAATTTCCCTGCTGTTTTCTGAGCAAGCTACATTACAGCATCAAGCTGTGCCTCCACTTGCTGCATGCACATTTCCAGCTTTGGTACAGATGCACTTTGGTATAGAGAGCAGAGAACATGAATGCCATCGCTCAGAAAATACTGGAAATAGCATTCAACCAGCAGCATGGTGAAATCTAGCACAGATTTAGTGACCATTTGGCCCTCTCAAACACCCATATACTCTGGTTAGACTGCTTAAGAACTTGTACTACTAAAAGTATTAAGATGATGCATACTTTTCATACATAGCAGAGCTCAGACTCTGTCATTAATATGGCCACATTCAGTGATGCTGCTGACCAGGCAATTCTATTCCTGCAGCTCAACCCTGAGCAGGGAAAATTGGCCATGCAGTGTGGTGCTCATCACCAATTTTGCTCCCCGGTCGGACTCCAGGATGCCTGTGATAAATTTCATACCCAAGGTGGCTTGTTACCCCAGTACAGCTAACAAGTGAGTTTAAGCAAAGCCACCCCTGCTGTGCCCCGCATGGACACACCTCGGAGCTTCTAGTTCAGGAGGGACCCAGACTCAGGAGGAGGGACCCACCGTGCAGCTGACATGGGCTGACCCACCTGTTCCTGTGGTCTAAAGCAAGACAAACTTCCTGATGTACCTCCTCGCTGCAGCTGTGCTCGAGTCAGGGCAAGGTAAACCCTCAGCCTTCATAGGAGCCACCCAGCGGTGGCCATCAAGGCACTGGGCTGTCTGGGACTCTCTGTCAGCAGCGGGATCAACGTGCCCCTGCTGCTCCCCAGCAGGATGGGAGGCAATCTGCTCATGGTCTTGCCAACACAGGGGATGGTTGTACCACATTTGGAGTATTCCACCTCCAGTGGTTTCCAGAATAGCCATACTAGCAAAACTACAATTTTTTTTATCACCTTACATCTATGAACTAGTGCTTATCCTGTGTAAGAATGCATTTAAAAGAAAAACCTAATGTTATTACACCAGTGGACGTAGAAGATTAGAAGCAGCTTTGAGGTGTTTCAAAATGCCTTGCACAAGGTGAAGGATTGATATCATATTATCAAGACACTTTGTTCTTTCTTTTTGGCTGCCAACCTAATGGCTGAGCTATTATAGTATCCCTGGTCTTATTTTATAGCCTCAAATGCACTCAAACCTCATTTAAAAGCCACCTTTTGCTCTGAAACCACATCACTGGCGAAAATGAGGCCAACTGCATCCAAATCTACACTTACAAAATTAAAGGCAGGATTTTCTTAGCAGAGTATACTTGGTCGTCAAATTTACTGTCGCCAGAAATCACACCCTCCCTCAAATCATCGTATATGACTTTTCTCTCTAATGAAAAAACAAGAAAGATAGTTGCGTGAGCCAGGATTGTATTTTTTAATGTCACCACTTTTTGTGGTATGGGAAGTGAAAGGAAAATTCCAGATATATGAAAGAATAAGCAGATATTGCTTAGCATCTTGAAGCCTTGTCTACAGAGACACTGCACGTACGTATAGTTAATAAGAGATAAAAGTCCTGGCCCTAGAGAGCTTCCAGTCAAAACAGGTGAAAGGATGGGGAAAAAAGATGTAATATCACCCTCTTCATATATAGATAGGCAAAGAACCGAGAAAATAGGTAGTTTGTCCAAGGATGGAACAAAAGTCTGTAAATAGGAATTTAAACTTAATACTTCTCAAGCCTCAGTCTGGTCTCATAAAACCACTACTTCTCCCAAATCAGCATATTAAGGAAATACCATAAATAGTACAGCAAATGGTAGACAAGAAGGATGATAAATAAAATACCACATAGAAATGTAAGTATGAACAATTCTGATTTTTTTTTAAACTTTCTCGTGTGCAATTTGAATAATTGTCTGTTTCACAGAAGCTGGCAAATACATGCCTCTTGTAAAACAGTCATTGTGCAACAAAAATTAGTATTTTCATTTATAATTATCCACCATAATACTTAAGTCTCTGGGTTGGCAACAATCAAAATAATATCTGAAATAAGAGACTGCGACAGAAGAGAATAAGTCCCTCCTGCATAAAAGGAAAGAGGACAAAAGAAATCTATTTAGGAAAACTGAGGGGAAAAGAATTGAATTTCTGAGAGATACCTGTAGATGCATTTTTTGTTGCATGTTTTCTACTTCAGTCCTCTAGTATCAGGGAGGATTGACTGCATTGCAGCTGGAAAAAAACAGCTATGCTTTAAGACTCTCCCCTTTCTCACAGTATCTGTATTCCTCTAGCATTTATATTTGGTGAAGTCTTTTTAAAAAAAAAAAAAAAACACACTGTAGTGGCAAAGACATAAATCTCTCATATTGTCCCCAGAACCTATCTCTTTAAGATTATTATAGATTAGATTATTATGGAAAGGATGATTTAAATATCTTATTTACCTGAACAGAATCGTAATACATTTTCTTTCCTTCTTCATCTGTCTTGTCCGACATCAGCCATGCCTTGAGCAGATATTCATAAAAGCTATCCCCAAGCCCTCCAATGGAGACATGATCTTAAAAGGGAAGAAAGAGATTGAACAGCAATTTCATCTTCAGTCTGGGCAATAAAATACAATTACAGCTTGAAACAGTGCATGTAATGATCTCTTCCTACAGCAGTCTTTAATAAACGTAAGCCTGGAACCTCAGGAAAAACTTAACTGGTATATACAGAGGATTATTTCTTAAGTTGCTAACTTCCTCATCAGGCTAAAGCACCATTGTTATTTAATATCCACAATGTGCCACAGGAGTTTGTGGCAAAGAATCGAGACCTTACATGTTTAACCTCTAATTCATGTTGACAACACCATAAAAAAGAACTTGGATTAACACATTTTTTATTTTAAAAACAGGAAAAAAAGTAGAAAGTGCTCTCTGATAGAAGCTTTCCCCTCTTAACACGCACTCTTCCCACTCTTAACACATTTTTATTTGCTCTTTTATTCACTAATGGTCCATTTAAGTCACTTCATTAAAAAAGCCAAAATGTTTTAGCTCCTTATTGCAGAGTTGAATTTCAGGTTTTTTTAATGGAAAATGCTGATCTGTATTTTTAAAAATAATACTACATTTTTGAATATCTGGCTGCTTTCAGTACTCAGCAGTGGTTCTGGAAGGGAAAAAAATATACTTTGCCACATCAACAGAGGATTATTGCTATTACAGTGTTTTATTCTGCCCTGAGCTTCCTGTGTGAAATGATCCGGTCTTAGCAACGCTGTGATTATTCACCTGCACACATTTAGGACATGCCCCTGCAAACACTGACACCGCACAAGTCAGACAGTTTGACCCAAGTCGCACCAGTGATGTGACAGTCAGCGATGCTCTCAGCTGTTTCCACAAGGTTACATTCATTTGCTGTCCGGGAGCTTAAAAGACTCTTGGCAAAATTTTAATGGGGTATGATGATTTCAGCATAGATTCACTAAACACACAAAATGCTACAAATATATAGATAGATAAATGGATAGCTGTAGCGTGTGTATATATATGTATATGTCTGTAAAGTGTTTCTCTAAGCTTGGTTAAACTAAGAACACTAGCTAGAGGTTTTCTTTTTTAAGTTGGTGCTGCCTGGTAACCTCAAGAGATTTGACACTTATCAAATCTTCAGTGAAAGGATTCTGAAGTGCTTTACCAGGACTATTCCTTTATAATCATCAACTTTACAGTAAGAAAGGAGTCCACTAATTCCACCCAAGACATCCAGTATGAAGATGTGGTTACATATATCACACAGCGAGTCCATGTGCCATACCAGGAAATTCTGGGCATGAGAAAAGCAAAATATGCATGGGGTAATCCAGGCTCACGAAGAGAGATGCAGGAGGGTTAGTGGCACAGAGCTCACACTTCCCAACACCTAGCTCTGATCTTAGCTTCAAACTTTTGCCTCTGCTAGTTGAATTCAAAAGAACACGGAGAATTTATTTTTAAACTCCTTAGTATCTTCTCTTCATGGAATGCCTCCTCTCACCTTTTAAATAGGTGGCAAAGCAATGCAAATGCAGAAGATATACTTTTTTTCTATTCAAACTTTATTAACAGTGTCTTTTTCCTCCACTAGCTTGTGACACAAAAAAAGTAATTTAGTTTTCTGAATGTATTCTGTCTCTTTGCCTAGCAAATACATTGTACCATCAAACTTGAGTTATAAATGACTTTTCTCCCCCCTCCTTTTTTGAATGAGATATATTAAATTTCTGGAAAGAATACACAATTTTTTTAATTAAATGTTCATGATCCAAACAGAAAAGAGGCTTCTTGAAAAAAGATGAGAACGTTTTCTGTGATCGAAGGCTGATCTTTGAACAGCAGCATTTAAATGACCTTTACGGTTTCCTAAATAAATTACCATAGAAACCTCTGACATTTGCAAACTAAATAGCACAAGCACAGTTTCATCAATAATAAGCCCTGTTATTATATACATTATTGCAGTAGACAAATCCAATTGACGCACGCTGCAGCAAATCACTGTCAGTTTACTGTCAAAATAACAAGGGCTAAATGAATTTACAGGAACAATGGCAGTGATCCAGCAGCGTCCTTCACAGTTACAGCATTGCTCAGAGAAGAAATGTTCAGAAACTATTTCTCCCTCCCCTCTTGATGTTTGAGAGATAATTCTTCTGTCTTGTACCAATTAAGAGCATAAGGTTTTTCTTCATGTTGTAATCAGCTGAAAACAACCTAGAAAAGCAATCTCAAAACATCTCTCAAGTCTTGCATTCTGATTTTCTACTATGGGAAAAAAATTAATAAATCGGTGTCTGTGAAAGGAGGCAACTGAACTGGAAGAGATGCAACAAGACCACATTTGCTTTTGCCGCTTCAGTATGCTAGGGGCTGACCTGAATTAACATCTGTATCCATCTTTTGCATGTGCAGGAAGCTGTGTCTTTGTCAATAGTACATGCTATTGCAAAGCGAAGCTGGCATAAACTGTAAGTTTTCCTGGGTGCACCACCAAAGCCTGGCATTTAATATGAACGAGGAGCACCTAAGACACAATTATATTAAAAACAGGGAAATGGCAAAGGCCATAAGGTAGAGTAAATATTTGACTGCTTTAAAATGAATAAAGCAAAGCCACTAACAGTGTCAGCTACTAGAAAGATCTGCTCTCATGGAGCTCACTGAAAAGCTGAGTTTCTGTGGCTGACTGAAGCAGGAGGAGGAGGTAACCGGACCTAGCTCGCAGATGCTGAGGTGGCCCTCTAACGAAACCCACTGCCTACTGCTGTAGGATCAACACTTCCAGTGGGTTGTTTTGTTTTACAAAGCTGTGCTAAACCAACATAGGTAACAAGTGGGCACACATCTGTTCTGGGTTTAGCTAAAAACCCAGTTCTGTTTAGTGATTTTTACTTTCCAGTTTAGTGTCTTCTAAAAGGCTGCACTTTCTGAAGTCAGCAGCATGTTTCTGCAGACAGTGTGTGCTACTGGCAGTGATAACACCTGATGGTTACAGTTACTGCCTGGGACTGGGATGCAAAAGGCTCTTGCTTATACTTGTTCCTGTAGTGACCGAGGCCACTGCTGGCTCTTGTGTGCCACAGTGGGGGTGCTGGGTAGTAAGAGGGGGCACAAGGAAGTAAAAGGTTGCACCTACAGGGGGTAATAGACAGGACAGGTGACCAACAAGAGTATTTCATCCCACATACGTCATATTTAGTATAAATTGAGTGATGACGAGAGTTTTGCCCCTTTTTCGCCCTCTTTTCACCCTTTTTTCCTTTTTCTGCAATGGCCGGTGTCCAGAGAGGACTCTCTCTGACCTCCTGCTTTTGATCTGGATCCTGAGTTCCCAAATCCAGCTCCCTGTATCCAGCTCCCGCCGCTGCTGAGCCTGGGGTTTCCCCAGTGCCTCCTGCTCTGCAGCATCAGTGGGGATTGATATCAGGGGAGGGAGTTGGGTTTGATATCGGGCTACTATCTATAGTTGTATATAGTTCTTTACTTTTATCTTTTCACCATCATTTCCATTATTTTCATTAAAGCTGATCTATTTTTTTCTTCTCTAACCCATAAGTCTCTCTGCCTCATTCCCTTTTCTCTTCTCTTTGGGAGGGGGGGAAGAGGGGGTTAGAGAGCGTCTGTCCGCGTTAGTGGCCGGCCCAGCCCTAACCCATGACAACATCTCTCAGAACTGTGAACATATGTCAGACTTTGTACCAACACGCCAACTGGAGCTGATGGTTATGCACGCTGAGCTGCCACAGGCCTTGTGGCATAGTGACCTGAAGGAAGCCCCACTGCGTAGCAGATTAGAATGTTTTCTAAAATGATGGGCATACCTCTGATTCATAAAGGGAAGTGGCCTTTGCCTTGATGGGACAATATGACTGTGCAAGACAACATTTTTGGACATCTCTTTAATTCAGAAATTGATCTAAAGCATTCAGAAACATATTCTATGCAATAGAACACTCAGTTTTTACAAAGGCAAAGAACATGTTATCTGTAGAGATGGTGGCCAGTCCCATAAGGATGCCAGAACTTCACTTCCACCTTAGCTGCATCCTAAACAAACTGTTATATTCCAAAAACTCTCCAGTCCTTTCCCTCTCTTGTATTCCCTAAACAGCAACAACATTGATTAATCTACAGCACCATCTCATCTACCCGTGTCTCTTCAGACCAAGACATTGTATCTTGCTGGTTTTCTGTCAATAATGTAGGAAGGAAAAAATACGAGAACACTGAGTCACTTGAATAGGATGGTGGTTGACTGGACCTAAGCAGGAAAAGTGGAAAAAGGAGCAGGGTCTCTGAAATCATGATCCTGCACACTATGCAGGCTTTGAACATGTTATGAAGACTGGAGAAGGCAACGCACAGCAAGAAAAGGGTGTCATCAGGAAGGGGCTAAGAAGCTCAAATGCTTCAATCATTTTAGTATACTCTTTCCCTTCTAATTTTGGTGTTTCCAGTAATGGTTCCAAGGGGATTAATGCTATGAAACAGTTGTTTAGTTTGCTTCCTCAGTTGTTGGCATTAAACTTCAACAGAAATCACAGCTGGTATTAAGTGAAAAGACTTGGTTTATTTTTTTTATCTTCAGTGGAGCCACACCACTCTAAAATATGGAACAGATGAGCTGATAATGTTTCCTTAAACAGCTACTTTAGAGATCACTTCAGATTTTTCAGTAAAAAAATTCAGTAAAAAAATTGATACATACTCGGATATTATCCTGCTTGCACAAGCCATACAGAAAGGCTGAAGAAAAGTACATTAAAATACAGCAAGTAGGATTATTAGTTTTATATTTGTAGTATTTTCACACTGTATAGAAGCTCAGATATTACGTGATTTTTTTTTATACTTTAGAAAAGTTCTTTATATATATATAACAAAAGCACAAAACGATGATTGGAAAAAGTTAATGACTACAAACAGCACACCAATAGACATGTCTTAGTACCAAACAAGTCATCTACTTACGCTGGCCCCATTGGCCACTGCTGGGATTCAGATAGTTGGGGTAAAGGCCCTCTGGTTTATCCAGTCGACTTAGAACTTTTCGAATGTTCATTACCTATTGGACAGTAAAAAACACTGAGCACTAATCCATTTCCCTCCTCTCCCCCAAATAAGTGTCGCTACAAAAGCCTTAAAGTGCAAATATCCCTAAAAAAAAGTCTTATTCAACACATATACCTGAATACCTTTGTGCAATCGTATTACTATTAAAAAAAATTATACTCTGAGCTGATGATATCATCACTTAAATGAGCTCCTCAAAATCTCTGGAGATTCTGTGTCAAGTGTTGGTAATGAAGCAAGCTCTGAAGCTCAAGATGTGCCATACAGAGTGTCTTGCCCCTTCACAGGTTCCTGGAAGTCATAGAGGCTGGTTGCCTTAACTAAGCTCAGCTACTTCAGCGTTATATTCTTCATATACTCAATTTAGAATGTTAAGCCTATCAACTAGTTCAGATGCAAAAGTGAATTGTAAAGCATTTTGCCTGGAATGGAGAGTGCTGCTGAACTGAGCTCCACAAATCCACCTTGCCCAGCAGGAACCCGCACAGCAACCAGCGCTCAGCCAGCACTGCTGAAGAGCTCGATTGCGCCTGGGGAAAAAATTACAGTCCAGATGCTCTGCAGCTGGAGTCATCCAGCAGCACAACCCATTGCAGAGCACATGAAATAGTTTATACTGAATTTTAACATTCACAGAAAGAGCAAATGGAGCAGCTTGGGAGAATGAAGATCCTGAGCAGCACAGAGCAGAAATCATAACTATGAAGTACTGACAGCTTCATTATAACACACTGAATGCCTAGAGATCAAGTGCACTAGCTGCTGAGAGGGAAGATAAATTAGCCTACACCAAGCCACAGAAGGATTTCGGTTGTGGTACAAAAACCACCTTCTGCATCTTGACTCTACACTGCTAACAGTCATTGCCCAGACTGCTGCAAGTCCTAAACCTCATTTAATGAAGTCTTCTATGAATACTTCCAAACAAAGCCTATTCCAGTGTTGTTTCTCCTTTATCAGTGTACCCCCGGAATGGCTTGCCTCAGAGGGCTGTGGAACTGCAATCTCTAAAAGGTTTGAAGAGCAGCTTACATAAACAGATTCCTGGGATCTGGCAGCTATAGCTTGATGTCACTTCGGAAAAGAACTACAGGCTAGGACTTCTAACATATGCAGTTTTGTCAAACTTTGTCTCTTAGTAGGACAGATATTAAAACTAAGTTACCAAAAATGTCAAAAAGTTTGTTTCTGGCTGTTCCTGGGTGCTGCTGTCCCCTCATCCCTTCCCTCCAGTTCAGGTACGTTTAAGAGAAACTCTGTCTTTATATTCACTCCTAAATATATTAAAATTGCTAGTTTTACAAAATTTGTTCCAGTGCTGGGAATGGTATTATTGTAGCAAAGTCATTCAATTAGTATTCATTTTAGATTTGACCATTGCTTTTAAACCTACGGCTAAACATTTGGAATCTCATTATTTATTATGAGATAGAGAATATCAATTAACATGGGGCAGTTGTAGTAAGAATACAAAACCAAAACAAGTGGCAGTTTTAATTAGGGGGAAAAAAAGAGAAGATAAATGATGCAGTGTATTATAAGGAATGTAACTCGCTGACTATTTTACACATCAAAAAGGAAAGCAAAATTGCTTAAGCGGGAATTAGGGGGAAAAAAAGAGGAGCTGCTTTCCATGGCTCATGTATATAACAAGTACCCAGAAGACAATGTTATCAAATTTTAGAAGAACTATTAAGTACAACAACTGTTTTGTCAAAGGAGGTTTTGGGTTTTGTTTTTTTCTGTTTGGTTGGTTGGTTGATTTGGTCTTGTCCCCCAAACGAGGTTCAAGGCACATTTCTTAAAGGTCAGTGCAATGGAAAAGCTTTCTGACCTCACTGACAGCAGTGATACACAGCATTTTGAAGACTAAACTTGCTGAAATCACACAAGGTAGCCATGATGCTTTGCTTTCTATAGGCATAGCATATTATCCCCAAAATCATGTCAATTTTTGTTTTCACCACATTCAGGCAAAGTATCGAAGAAAGCTCTGGTCCGATTGTTTAATGTGACACCAATTTAGAACATAAACAGAAACGTTTTATGGTACTGAGTATGTTCTTTATAAAAGAAGATGCATCATAATGAATTTGGAACAGATTTTTGACTTCATAATACAAAAAAATGCCAAGGTGATTAGGGAAACATCTACAAAATATCTACCTCCTGTGACAAACACTTAAAACTGAGGAAAATCCAAACCTCTCCCCAGAGATATTAGTCTTTGAACACACGATTTATCTTTAACAACATGATTCTGACTGAACAGTCTAACCAACCTTTTCAGCAAAGACAGGGTTTCCAGACAGGTGGCTCAAGTGTACGAACTCCAGATGCAAAGTCCCAAATTCTGCCAAAATGCTGCTGCCACCAGAGGCCCATGGCCAATTTCGACCAATTCCACTGAGATGGGCAGGAAGAGAAACACAGAAAATGACCATGAGCATCCATAACAGGTACTAGACATACTGTTACCAAGAGAAGATATAATATAAATATAATTTATATTATAACATATGTAATTTAAATTTATTTAATATCTTCATAAGAAACCATGCTTCGGCAGTCTTCCACGACTTCATCACAGGACCTTGAATTACTTCAGTCTAGTTCTGTTCAGGCTTGTAAAATTGCATCTTGCAACAAGACAGTGTTTTAGCTCATGAATGCCCCCATTACACTTATCACCGTACCAGTGATATCACACTTAAAGACATTACAAAACCCACTGATCATTAGAACACATTCTCATATTTCATCTGTTTTCCCTGTATTTAATACAACACTCTTCAATTCCATCTCTTCCTTCTACAGGGCAATTGTTCATTAACTCAAAATACTGCATATATACAGCACAGGCTTCAAGTTAAAAGTACTACATGCAGTATATCCTTCTTAATATGTGAGAATTGAATAAAGCAGGATCTGTAGGCATTTTCTGTCCGGGTACTTTTACAAGAATGAGTAACTTCAATTTTAATTAAGACCTAAGGATACTTCACAGCAAAATTAATCTCAGGTTGTGTGCTGAGAGTAGAGAAAAGCACATTTGTTGCTAAATCTCCACTAGAAACTAAAGCTGGTTAAGATTCAGGATGAAAAGTCTGCTAAGCTTTCATTACAAAAAGGTGGGCTTTTTTTTCCCTTGAAATTTTTGGCAGCAATATTCAGAAATCCCCCTGAAATTAAAGAAAAGCTAGGCAACTTTCCAGAGCATGAAGGTGAATAATGACATATTAGACCAGCATATTATTAGTATGAATGTCACATAAATACACTTACTAGGTACTAGAAAGTCTTCCTTATATTCAAGTGGTAAATAGCATTAAACACACATATATATAAATAAAAATTAGTTTCTTTTTTTACACATAAGCAGCCACTAAAGTCATCAATTAGCACTTGCACAACCATGAAAACTGGGTATTCTTCCTCAGTTAAAATGTGACTCACGCTATGAAAAAACAAAGTAAAGCAAAAAGCCTCAAGAAACCCCATCTTCAGTTCATTATGATGGAAGTCCTCAGTTGTATTAAAATTTCTTCTACAAAATGTCAAGTATCTATATCTGAAGTTTAGCCAAGATAATAAAATTAAGACTCCATTAAATTAATTTCTTCACTAGCTATATTAACACATAATTTTGAGATTTCTGCCACACACACAAAATAAAAACAAGTCATTAAACTTTAAATACAGAGTAAAGGCTACAAATAAAGAGCACGTTTGTGTTCTTCTGAAATGTCACAGCTTTAAACCATGCAACACCTTTGGCTGCCTGGCACTGAGCTGAAAGCACCGCTGGAACTCACTTAAGTGCCACCAAAAATAAACCCAGAATATTACCTACTAATAGGCAGACTCGTCCTATTTCTGAAGTACCACAACATCTGACAAATCTCCCCATAGGTATGCTACAGATTTTCTTTTTCCCAGACTATAAAGCATTGAAGTGGCTAAGTTTATCTGAGTGCTGAGTGGAGGGAGAGAACTCGGTGGAGCAAAAGGAAAGAGATCAGATGAGGCTTTCCTGGCTGACTATAAAGGCACAAGAGGCTGGGACACATGGAAGTCTTCTGAGGCAAAAGATTGCCCAAAACTCCAAAGGAGAAAAATGTTTCTAATCTTCATAGCTGCAGGGAAAATCAATAACATAATAAAATCATGTTACTGAAAGACGCACACAATTCGATTTTGATATGGTATTTGTACGACTGAAAGAGAATACAAGTTTTGCAGAATTTGAATATCTCATTTTAAGAGCCATCTTACAAAGATTAGGGATATTTTTATGGTTGACAAGAAAAAAAGTGAAGAGAAAAACCTACCTGGCTTACAAGCTGTCTGCACTTCAATGTACTGTGGGTGAGAATTTTTTCAAATAGTGACATCAAAGCATCAGATATTACAGAAAATAGGATCAAGGTGAGTACTGAAGGCAACGAGTATGGAAACTTATCTACAGACTGAAGAGCTTACAACTACCGACTGGTTATTCACCCAAGAACAGGAATTATCTATGGGACACCCTGGCACAAGTTCTGCCTAACTACTGACCTCTAGGTGAAAATATTTGAGCATGTTTCCAAATCACCCAGATGAAAAGAGATGACATAAGACAATATTGGTAAATAATGTTGACCATATAAACCTGAAATATTTCAAGGTTTTGAAAAGTTACTATGTTATGGTGTAACTGGCAAAAGCCCACTTTTTTTTATCCTACAAAATTTCTCAATAAATCTGAAACTGGATACATAGAGCTGTTCCTGCAGCAAGGCATCAACCAAACTTGGCAGAAAATGTAATAAAGTCCCTGCTTGCACTCCACCACAATATCTGATGATATCAACACAACCTGTCAGAACATTTTGATGTACTGCATTTTGTTAACCATAAAAATTTCCAAGCACAGATATTAAGAGGTTTTCTGCATGCAGAAATGTGTTTTACCAAGGGTGGAAGATTCTTCTTGCTCAGGATGGTTTGAAAACTATAAACTTGCATTGTTTACGCTGAATACAAGAAAAGTAAATGTTGCATCTATGTACTATTTATGTAGCTTGTATTGTTTTCAGTTGGGACAGATGGTTAGAAAAAAACCAAACATTTTGCAAATCTGCAAAACAATGAGAGTATCTGTCGGTTTAGTTTCAGATGGGTGCTCTAAGTCAAAACTGAAAATCTTTTGTCAACAAGTAGTAGAACCCAAGAATTGCAATTCAGTGCCTTAACTTTTTTTCACGCAACCTTTGTTTTGTCGATGTCTTATATTCTCTCGTATACTTCATTTTTGGAAGTAATGAAATAGCTAAGTTTTCCACATTCCCACATATTAACTGGAACAGCCACAGTACTGCGTCTGGATAGGGAAGAGTGGCTGGAAAACCACCCAGGGGAAAAGGACCTGGGGGTTTTGGTGGACAGCCAGCTGAACATGAGCCGGCAGTGTGCCCAGGTGGCCAAGAAGGCCACCAGCATCCTGGGCTGTATCACAAATAATGTGACCAGCAGGACCAGAGAAGTGATTGTCCCCGTGTACTCAGCCCTTGTGAAGCTGCACCTCAAATATTGTGTTCAGTTTTGGGCCCCTCTCTACAAGAAAGACTTTGAAGTGCTGGAGCGGGTCCAAAGAGGGCAACAAAGCTGGTGAAAGGTCTCGAGAACAAGTCTTATGAGGAGCAGCTGAGAGAACTGGGATTGTTCAGCCTGGAGAAGCGAAGGCTGAGGGAAGACCTTATCACTCTCTGCAGCTACCTGAAAGGAGGTTGTAGGGACGTGAGGATTAGTCTCTTCTTCCACATGACAAGCAACAGGACAAAAGAAAGTGGCCTCAAGTTATGCCAGGGGAGGTTTAGATTGGATATTAGGAAAACCTTCTTTGTGGAAAGGAAGGGTTGCCAAGCATTGCAACAGGCTGCCCATGAAAGTGGTTGAGTCACTATCCCTGGTTGTATTTAAAAGACATATAGATGTGGTGCTTAGGGACATGGTTTAGTGCTGGACTTGGCAGTGTTAGGTTAATGGCTGGACTCAATAATCTTAAAGGTCTTTTCCAATGTAAACAATTCCATGGCTCCATTTAACTCGATCCTTATTTTAAGGCAACAGTCTAGTGTGCACGGCTATGCGGTCAGCTCCTAAAGAGACATTACTAGAGCCTAGAAGATACTCAACAAAGCTCTCGCATACAGACGGAGAGATATTTCATACTGTCTGATCCTTTTTGTCCAGGAAAAGTAGACTTCTGCTTTTGTCTAACATACTCCTTGCTTAAAAAAAAAAAAAGGAAACTGAAGAAGGTGCTCTTTTCTGCCTTACTCTCTCCCCAAAATAATATTGTATACTTTTAAACCGAACAGACCTCAAGCAAGAGAGAACCTGAACAGATGAAAGGATATGGTGAAGTGGAAAAAGATTTCTGCATGAAGGATTATAAACAATGAGTACATTTATAAATGACATGACGTGCCCTAAAAAGCAACATGTAATATATAAGTGTAATAGCTCATTACATCTTAATAACCAGGCATAGTAAAATACTGATTTCTGCCCATGCATGAGACAACACGTCCAGCATTCCCAACTCCGACATTTTTCAAGCTCTTCACCAATATTATTATAGGGGTGAACAAAAAATTCTCTAAAGTCAAAAAAGTTGATGCTAGGTACTTATTTACTCTTCAGCCATAAAGTCAATGCTGAGTATCTGAGGTTGTGGTGAAAAGCTTTATTTCTACTCCAGATTTTAGCAAAACTGTGTGTAACATTGCAAGTTCCTACAGTTTTTCTTATGTGCAGATCACTTGTCTCAGCCAAAGCAAAATATTCATAGCACCAAAAAATTGTTGTATCTTATTTTCCACTTAATTATTCTTCCAAAATGGTTTAATGTCCCAAATGCCTTATAAGCTGGCAAAAGCACTCTTCAGAAAGAGACAGATACACACCAGCACTGGTAGGGGACAGTAAAGTGGGCCCAGATATGACACTCACCCTGTCTATTAGCTGCATTCCTTTATCTTGGTTTTCTTTTTGCAATTTACTTTCCCACTGCAGTTTTCAACTCTACCACGTTGATATTGCAATCTGTACTAAGTGTCAGTCATGTACTGACAGTAGAGTCAGAAACAAAACTCCTTCTATACACCTCAGGAAAGAAGGAAGAAGCCACACTACTTTAAACTTGGTTTAGTTCCAGATCAGTATTAAACCAGTTTCAGTTTACATGGTAATATTTCAATGTATTTAAAATCATTGTGTCTAAAATCACATGGCTTATACTAATTAAACACATTAAAAATATGTAAATTATTAATAGAACTTTAGAATTTATTTCTGTGATTATTATAACTAACACTGTAACTAGCATTATGTAATGAAGTGAAATTTGAAGGGAGGATCTGGATCAGAAGAGTGTATTAAAGCAGGACCATCACTGTCTTATAGTTCCCCTTTTTGGTAAGCTTTGTACTGAACACCAAGTGTCACCGAATCTGAAATACAGTGTTTGCAATTCTACTGTCATTCATTCTCACGAAATACGAGTCTGATTGACCCAGGCTGCTGGTATCTCAACTCAGTATTTTTCCAGTACACCACTGTTGGTCCTGCACATAGGAACAGAAAGTATGAGATCAGTATCTCTTCTAAAATGTACAGAAAGTACCAGGAGAAGGAACCACAGAGGAAATATAAATATTCAAAGGTTGTTGCTGTGTGGGGATTTCTTTTTCTTTTTTTTTTTTTTTTACCGAACTACTGAAATTCAGAGGCACAACAGTATTTACAAGATTTAAAAAAAAATACATTATGTCCCAAATAACATGAAGCAGCAACTGATTTTCAACTGAAAGGAACAGCAAATCCTATGGGAAACTGCACAAATACTTCAAAGGGTCAAAATACTTACCAAATCAAAATTCTTGCCATCGGTGAGCAGAACTGTTTCAATCTCTGCAGACAGTTTGTTTATTATCCCCCAACCTTTCCTGGAGGGTGCCAGGACAACTCCACAAGCTGCAGGCAGAGCAAGACTGTGGAATTTCAATATTTAATGCAAAATGCCAAAGCACAACCTAATAGTCAGTATCCTTTGGCAGACTCAGCCAGTAAAAGAGGTGAAAGGCCAAAATAAAAGAGACCCAGCAGCAACAATGTGAAGAGTCCAAGAGCCACCGTCATGAAAAGTTTTAGGATTAAATATGAAAATAACTCCCTATAGCCTCTTTGGACTTTACTAATGCAAAACTATTCCAACTATGATGGTGGGAGAAAATGCAAAAACCTACGACAGAAATGAGAACACCACACTACAAAGGGTCCATTTAAATTCACCAGAGCCAGGAGACTCTAGTTGGAGCATACAGGTTGTGTCTGGTTCTTCCAGGAGTGCTGAGGGCACAGAGGGATCTGCCCAGAGAATACAGCTTCTCACTGGAATTGGTTGGTTGGGCTTAATCCCGTTTTAACGGGAACCCACATGAGCAGAGCGTTGCCCAACCCAACCTGCAACCCCCCTGGCTCGCTCGCCTCGCTCTGTGCCACCAGCCACCCCCCTGACACCCACCAGGGAGAGGGACCTTCCCAAATGTAAGTCAACAAAAAGGAGGGTGATACAAAGCGCACATAAACTTTACTGCAGCTTTCTTCCTCCATCTTTTGCCTCTCAGTTCCCCAGGACACACGTCAAGCTTAAGTCTCAACCCCCAAGTGTACAGGCCTTATAAATATAAACCAAAAGTATCAGCTTTTTATGTGAAAGAAAACATCATCCCACACTCTTCCCCCCCAGAAGAAGCCTGGGGTCGTCAGACAATGTGGAAAGCACAAGATGATCACTTTTCCACTTTTTAGCCTCAAGATGATTGGGATTCAGCTGCACAGCTCATACCCCAGACCGTGAAATGCAGCACACGGACACCATGTACCAGCGACACGTCTAACGGCGAGGGAGGATGCGGGAGTTGTGAGAGCAGTGCAGCTCCAGCAAGGGTATTGACAGAAATTAATCTCTTTGGGCTTCCCCTGATAATCAGTACAGGGAGATAAGGGAATTAAATCACTTCGCAAAGGAGATTAAGCTGAAGACAGAGCCTCTCTCTTTACAGAATAAACCCAGGGAGACCAGTCTCACCTACAGTTACCTCCTGCCAGGTGCTCAAATCTCCCCAAGATTTCAATTAGCTTCACAGGTATCAAATGATTTTTTAAGCTCTTGACAGGCTAATATATATAACAAAATGTAGGAGTAGAGATAAACGTTTTGTAATGTTATACTTTTAATTATTTAATTTTAAACAATTGTTTTCCTACCTCACAATTTATTTTTAATGGTCCTTTTTTGTACTGGCCACATTTGCATGACATGATCATAAAACATGGCAAGATAAGTTTTGGCAAATTAAACTACAAAAATAAATATAGAAAATTGTACTGTGGTTGTTAGAGGATACCTCAAAGTCCATGAATCTTCTATACCTAGCCAAGAACAGTGATAATTGCGCCACATTTTGTGAATTATTGAAATAAACAAGTTTACACAATACATTACATTCAAAATTTCTCTCAGAGATACAATGCATATCAATTTGTTATCATTTTCTCTGCCATATTTCAATCCAGCGAGATAAATCTCCAAGGCAGCATTGGTCATTATTTCCAT
Organism: Trogon surrucura; assembly: GCA_020746105.1. Lineage (NCBI taxonomy): Eukaryota > Metazoa > Chordata > Aves > Trogoniformes > Trogonidae > Trogon > Trogon surrucura. Next base: position 57,049,585 of record CM036618.1, read on the forward strand.
GGATGATTTTTTTTTTTAAACAAATTACTTCCTTTTAAAAAAAGGCAGTGTAACTACATGATAGCTCGTAATTGCATTTCTAATAAAGTGTTTATACATTGCAAAAACATTCAGACTATTTCTTTTCTGTCATTACTAGTCTTTCACAAGAATATTTTAATTAAGGCAACAAAATCTCCTTTAAACAGATGAAAAGAGGGCAGTAAAGGGTCAGGTTTTCATTTACATATATCCTATTTCTGATTTTAAACAAAATATATTTAAAAGATTAAGCTGCTATAGAGCCATAGATGGCACAAAATACGTCAACATTCTAAATAAAGCTTAATTGCTTTCAGCATTTCCTAGGCAAAGGAATGAACTCAAAATCAAACAATTAACACATTCTAAATACAGTTTGTGACTCTTGCCCCAACATAAAAACAAGGAAATAATGGGGAAAAGTATAGTTGCATACTGTGATCCTTTAGCTAAGGGAAACACTACGGCAGCCAAAAGGATGATACTCAGAGGTCATTTTCATAGAATATCTAATGTTTCATGCATTATTTAGGATTGCTACATCCAAAAAACACTTTCAAAAGAATGATTTTTTTATTTTGCCCTGAATGGAGCCATTTGTCAATGTGTCACAAAAATAAATGAAGAGCGGGTTCTTCTCTTCCCAGAAGCCAATGCCAATCATTTGGCACATACCCCTCGCTAACAACTTGTTAAAAAAGAAGCTAAATCCAAGAGGGGAAGCTAAATCCAACACCACAGACCAAACTGGGGAGTTAAAGGGTGGCCTGCTGCAGATATTTTTCAGAAGAGGTTCCTTTCAAACTCCGGTGCTGCATCTTTCTCCTTTTAGTATTGCAGCTAACAATGGTGATCAACTATGGTTTATAATATAATTTATAAAGAAGCTGTGGTGAAGCATGAAATTATTATAAGAGGTTCATACTTTACAAAACAACAACAACAAAAAAACCCCAAACAACAACTGCGGAACACACAGGCTATATGCACGCCAAATTTTCAGCTGCTGCATTTGGTAGATTACATGCACAAAAGATTTATTATTATTTTAAAAAATTTCCTTCATCTCCACCCACTAGAGTACAACATATGGGATTTTGGTGTGAAAAGGCCTGCTTTCACAAGCACTGAAATCAATGATTTCCTTGTTAATGTTTCAAAAATATTTAACGTGGGTTTTGTTTTCCCCGTACCTGCCAAACCATCCATACCCCTATTTGACAGAAGATCGAAACGCAAAAAATCCCATGTTTGCGTTCACCACTGATTCTCAACTTCCACTCAAGTCTAGTGCTGGGGGCTGCCAGGACAGCACCTTGAGGGCAAAGTCAAATGGGGGAACACACGGCAGCGCTAGCATGGCAGCCACATATTTCTAGCCCCAATAGCAACAGTGAACAAACCTTCCCATCCAGCTTCCAATAAACGGCAATTAAATTTTTGCAGGCCTGTACGGTCCCTATCTTCCTGGCAGACAGCATCGACCAAGAAAGGAAAATTATTATCATCTGGTTAAGCATCTCTCACACAAAGTCTCAATAGCTGGAGACTGCACGAGAAGAAACTTAAATCAAGTAGCTAGCCTATGGGGTCGTTACTGAAGTCTGGTTTATGTCTCTTTCTTAGAAGAATCATTCAGGCAAACCTTAGCAGGTGGTTAGTGTTTCAATGAGCATGTTAACTGCTGCCCTTGCCTCACCATTGCCCAGCTGGCAGCTTCCTGCTCAGCTGAAGACTGATACCAGCTACTGCCTCTTGAGGTGATTTCTAGGGGTGCTGACTTTGCAGGAGGAGGTAGATAATGAATTAGTACCACCAGCAACTGCAGTATGAAGACTAAGCACGAAAAGTGGTTACTCGATTTTACACTGCGATGGGGAATAAAAAAAATAAAACCTATGCTGTAACATCAAACAGAACGCAACTATTTTTTTTTTACCATAACAAGTGAGATAATGAAGAGGTATAGCCTCAAGAGCTATTAGTTTGAGAACATTAATTTTGTCTATTTGCCTAGTCATATGCAGTGTCAGCATTAATATATGCTGATCTCCTGGCCACTTCAGTTCTGCCAGTACAGGAGATGCATCCATTTGTATTGGAGGCACGTGCACATCATCATCCGGCTGGAAATGAGAGTAGGAGAAGTCAGATGACTGTATCTGACCATTCACCATCTGAGAAACTACCAGCACAGCTCCAAAACATGCTAATGTGAAACAGACCTTTAAACAAGATCCTTGCTTTTCAATATGAAGCTCATCAGGTCCTTCACAGGCAACGCATGTGGCACACTTTCCAATTCAAATATTACAGAGATGTCTGTCTCTAAAAGGGCAGGAGTAGAGGAAACAGTCTCCTTGATCCCCTCGTCAACTTTAGGAAGACTGCATCAGTCAGAATAGTTTTGTGTTTCTTGAATGTTAGTGATTGTTTTGGAGACCCTACAGTACCTAGGTACATCACAGCTGCACTGTCTGTCTGTGGTTAAGTTTTTCAGGAAAAGTTATCCTCCTACCAACATTTTTGCCTTTCATCTTTGTAAAAAAACCTACCTCACAACCTTTAAAGCTATCCTAGAATGGTCGCTATTTCCCTACTGTGTGTGCAGGCAAAACTTAAAAAGGCTCAACAAGCATGGAACACGATTGCCTACATTTAGCCCATAACCAGCTCTAAACTACAGCAGTAGCTTTATCACTTGATGACCCCTTCCCAACAGAGAAACGGATCAGGAAAGGAGATGAGACCCACAGGTTGAAATGAGAAGATTTAATGAAACACCAAACGAACATGAATATACAGTATACATGAATATATAAGTTATAGTCAGCCCAGTGAGCATATGGTGGTCACAATAAACGGGAAAGCAGTCCTAGGGAGCAGAGCAATCAGCAAGCCCATCCAGAGATGACAATCCTTGAGAGAAGGAGAAGGAAGAGAAGGCCCCGTCCTCAGCAAACTTATCCCCTTTATAATGAGTGTGAAGTTTATGGTACAGCACACACTTGTGAGCCAGCTCGAGTCAGCTGCCCCTCCCAGCTTAAACTCCTGCTTGACTCAAAACTGCTGACGGCCACCCACCTTGGCTAGGCTATGATTCAAAAAATCAGGAGAGCTATCAAGTGGGCTGATCTTCCTCAAGGTGATTGTCCAACAGGCAATTTCTCTTGAAACTGGACAGAACAGCGACAGAGACTGGAAAACACTGTTAATGTAAAAGCAGGAAGTGAGCAGAAGGTGCATGAAGTATGAAATTTCCAACATGAGCGGTGGCCTCTGCCAGGACAGGTCCTCATCTCCCAGGAGGATTAAGTCAGCAGCGGAGGAGCTGTTGGAGAAGTGTGCATATAAACATACACAGGGGGGGCTAGAGAGTTATGTCTGTTCCATAGTCCATGAGACCCTGCTAAGTACTCTTCACTCATTAAAAAAAGGCATTGTTCAATACCACCATCAAACTTACTGTCATGGTAACAGGACCAGCCCCTCTGTGGTGAGATGTATTTGCTCATGATCAGGTCAGAGTAATGACGGCTCCTGGGAAAATACTGAAGTGTGTGGGCACTGAAGTGAATGGAAACAGAGAAAGAAGGAGCAGGAGCCAAAACACAGGTGAAGACCAAAATGCCAGAGAGAACCAAGACAAAGAGGAGACAATCTCATCTGCCTCTGGAGAGCAGCAGAGAATAAGCAAAGGCCAGTGAAACTGCCTGTGGGAAGACCATGTTTTACTGTGTGCGGTGAAGTGTGACAGCTGCTGAGAATAATAATAAAAATAAAATACCTCCTCCATGGGCTAAAACCCAGCAGACACGATTAGATACTTCTCTCATGATCTGATACATGGTTTTTCAACATCTGGATCTTACAGTACTATGCCTATTAATGCTTAAAATAATCAGAGTATCTTATTCTTACCAGTCCATTCAGACTGTTAGGCTGCTTTGTTTATGTCAAAATCCTGTAACATTTCTCTGTGGAAAAAGACTGAGTTCCTTTAGGACTTTACTGGCTGGGTTTGCACAATCCTTTCCTTATGGCTGTCTGTCTTGTGACACTTCTCATGTTACTGGTGCTCTAAAGGGGCATCAAAGCTTGTGGAACTGTCACCCTGTGGCAAATCAGCAGAGCAGTAAGTAAGCTCACATGTATGCACCCACATGGAGGAGCGAGAGTAAGGGAGAGACAATTAGCAGTCAAGCAGTACATGATTTGGAATGTCACTAAGAGACATGGCAAGTGTTTAAAGGTGATTTTCAATGCCACCATCTAAAACTGTACTAAAACTGTATGTGTTACCATAATAATTTCTAGTAAAAGCACAGCACAGACATGCATGTCTCCCACAACACACTAATGAAGAAGCTAAACAACTCATGTTTCCTATTAGTTTATGCACTAAAGGTTTAATTAATCAATTCCAAGGGCTAAAAAAAGCAAAAGGGAATACAACACAACAGAGCTAGGCTAGAGATAATAAGTACCAGCATAAACTACTTTTAATCAGGTCCCTGAAGAGAAGTGAAAATAACAGGAAATGAAAAGTCTTGAATGGAAGTCTACAGTTCTGCCATCCATGCAATAACGAGAAAGTGCAAAAGAAGAAGACACTAGAATAAAATTCCCTACTGTAGCAAATGGTATAACTCAGTGCTAGTGACAGTCTTAAAAAACTCCCAAAACCAAAGCCAGCTGAACAACCAAACAAAAAGCCCCTCCACCTCCAAAAAACCACCAAAGCAAGAGCAATTCCAAACCCTTCCGGTTCTGAGAAGCCAACAGAAAACACAGATTTAGATGAAACTTCCTGTGTTCCAGTTTGTGTATTGCCCTTTCTCCTGTCTTAACAGATTCAGTGGGAAGAAAAAATAATTCAGAATTTTGGAAAAGTCCATAAGAAACAGTATTTATATATGTTATCTTCCTCTCTGCTATGGCTTTAATACTAAAAAATGAACTAACTTTGTTGAAGTCTAAAGCTTATTTCAGAACTTTTCATTTCACATTAAAGTGCTTGCTGCCTTAAACCACCATAGCCACAGTAATCGGCACTTTTGACCTACTTTGCTTAGAGTACATCTCTCTAGAAGACTCTGCTCCCAGTTTCATATCACTTTTAAAACATTCAGCTTCTAGGTTATCTTATTCTTTTCTGCTGAGGATTTGCTATAAATCTCCCCTCCACCCTGATTAGTCCATTCATTTCTGACTTCAGAGTTTCTATTCCACATCAGAATTCCTTTATAATAACGGATATTTGAGCTTTGCTAAGTTATTCTTGTGTCATATCAATTGCATTGTCCAAGTGCAAATAAACATTATTCATTTCCTTTGTAAAACAATCTGCTTTGAGGGTGAGTGCTAAGTTGTATGCATTCAGAAGTGACTAGGTAACATAGAAACAGTGTGCAGAACTGGTGCTAGAACCCATAATTTCTCAATTTCTTTTTCCTTCTCGGCATCTTTGTTGGTTGTTTTTTTTTGATGCTGCTCTTTCTTTCTGGCCCCACAACTCTTCTCTTGCTCTCTCAGTCGACATACAGCCTCAAGTGAAAAGCAGTAAGATGCATTTCTATGATGGAGATCTTGCAACACAATCACCTCCCGTTTAGGTTGAGGACACAACTCAATCAAGAATATCAGCATACAGAAATATTGTGAAAACAGTGGCTGCTTCAGAAGAGCAGGAGTCATTCAAGGAAAACCATTACTGATCCTGTGGGCAGGAGAAAATCCAAGTATTCAGTCTTTCCAGTGTGATAAGGACTTGAAGAGAAGGTAAAGATTTGAAGTATCGAAGCAATGGATGCCAAGTGACAGGCTAAATGAAACTTCCCAGCTACCAACTTCCACTTTCCCACTTTCCAATACTAATTTTATAATACTCTATGTTGTCCTAATCTTGGTAAATATATCTGTATCACACAAGATGGTAACTTTAAAAAGTGTTTCAAACCTTTTACTTTTCTGAATTCAGTTAGGTTTTATTAGCTTCGTACGTCAGGAAAATATTTTAAGTGGGTTTGCAGTAATTTAAGTTTAAAAGTCTTTAAAAACATTTAGTCACATTTATTGTGCTTGATATTGCATGTGCTACCATTAAATGTTTGAAGTAAGAATCAAAATCAATACACTAACTGCACGGCTCCGTTACTGAAAATAATTGGCTGACAAGTTGCAAAGGTCTGTTTTAAGCAGTTTTGTAGCTACTGTTCATTGCAAGGAGCTTACACCAGAGGCTTTCTGACTGACAGTCCATTATTTCTCCTTTTAATACTGCTTTTGGACCAACAGTGGTTTCAGATATTGGACAGCTTGTCACAAGACTTGCAGCTGTGATACTCATCTGATATAACATTAACTTACAAATGTCGTAAAATACAGTTGCACACACATTTACAGATATGTGTATCAATCGACACACATACAATAGAGACACCACTGCTGTCGATGGAAACCTCTCTCTTCACTATCTGCTTTCACAGATGCTGTGACAGCTGCATGAAACACTACTGAAATGGCATTCTGGTTCACTGTTCTCAGATAAAAAAAAACTGAAGTAGTCTTTTTCAGACTAGTGTTACTAAAGATATAATCTGTTTTGACAAGTGCTTTAAGAAAAGTATAAATGTCCCCTTTTTCCAGTCTGCTTCAATCTTCTCCTTCCACTTTACCCACACATTGCTGTGTCATATAAATCCATTTGTTCTGGGATCAGATAAACATTTGTTTTTCTCAGCACGAGTCAGTAAGGGCTTGATCCTCAGCCAACAGAAAAACTCCTGGTGGTTTCAGGATCAAGCATAAAAATCCTGTAACTGTCATTAAAATTCCTGCACAGACAATAGGTACAGGGAATCCCTGCAGCCTGACTGAAACACCAGCATCACTGTGTAAATCCTTTCTCTTAATATCACTTGGATTTGGGAACCAGTTCTCTTTTTAGAAATCAGTCATACAACGTAAAACCAGACTGTTCTGGTTTCTTTTCCCAACACAACACATTTGCTTGCGCACAGTTTTATCTTTCAATGCCCATAACTATTTGAAAATCAAGATTAAAGTCAATTACTTTAAAGAAAAGTATTCATATGCAATTTAAAGGCTCATTTTCCCTTGCTTTATACACTTATAGAACATACATATTATTCAGTATAATCTGGTCAATTTAATGATAAAGAGCTATTCCTATTTTTCTCAAATGACATCAGTTGCAGGTGTACCATGAGGTGTGTGGACGATATTCATATTATTTATCAGTTTCTGATTCAAAATGTTATTCTTTTTCTCCAAAAATAATGCAAAATGATTTCATAAATGTTAAATGTGACTGCATCGGATGACATATTTACAAATTAATGAAGTCCCTTGTGTGTTTGATCAAGGAAAATCAATCAACAGAGAAAATAAGGTATGGTTAAACAGGACTACTGTCTAGCAGGCAGATGGGGAAAAAAATATCACATAACCTAATAGGCACCTGATTCTCACCTGGGAAAATATCCCCACTACAATCTTCATGTGGTAGAATCTCTGTTAATCAGTTATTCAACTACATTCCACCAAATCCAGTACTTCACCCTTCATCTACCTATAACTACTTCAAGCAACACATACTTTTGCACAGCTGCTGCTCACCTTATGGATGAGAAACCAGTGATGCTGACTATCTCAGTTAGGAGGGCACAGCACAATACATCTTAGTTTGCAGATATGCACTCAAAATTATGATCCAGAACAACCTGATTATACCATGAAGAGAAAAAGACCAAAAAAAGAACAAACACTACCTTGAAAACTCAGTACAGTTAGACTAGGCAAGACTTGTATTTTTAAAGAAAAAGTAACTTTGTTCCATTATCTTTTTGCAGTAATCCACGTTTTAAACTATGCTACAATGATACTTTAACGTAGTGGATATCCTGAAGAAGAAATTTTCCATCCCATAATTCACTGGCATTGACTACAGCTGAAAGACCACGTTAGAGCAGAAAAATGAGAAGTATCAAACATTTCTTCTAAAACTACTTCTTACAAAAATAATCACAATCCATGCACTAATACTCATGACCACACTTCAGATATTCCTTGGAGGATTTTGTAAACCAGATTATTAGATAATAAAGTACATTGGCATCAAGTAGTCAAATAAGCTTTTCTTAAAAGTAATAGGATTTTAATCAATACAATGAAAATAAAATGATAAAGGATGAAGTGAAATCAGCATGAAAGGATTACTAGTTAAAATGGTAGAACAATCAAAGATTAGGAAAAAATACACTTCTGGAATCCTGCTGAAGACAGTACATACACTTTTTATTCCTGCACCACCACACACTGTTTAATTAACCACATTAAAAAAGCTTCCACATATGAAACAATGTACATAGAGAAAGTAACCTGCTTTTTTTTTTTTTTTTTAAATTATCAATGAGAACAATGATGCTATAAGTTCTAAAAAGCATTTAAGAAATTCAGGTTTCTGTCCCAATTCTAATGAAACATTTGGTCAAATATTTTAAATGTTTGTAATCTCTCACTGCTTTTAATGGCTTTAGTGTAAAAATCAGTATTTTAAGTTTTTTCTTTTGCCTTTTTGTATTTCCAGCTGTAGACCGGAATACTATAACAGCATAGAGTATCATGCAAGGATCATCATGAAAAACCAAAATAGTTGTTCTTCAACTAAGATGAAGACCTTGTCAGGAGTATACTCTGGATTGATATGGTATATTGGTTAGTCTTTTTGACACTTTTGAAAGATAATGTCATAGAATCATAGAATCATATCAGCTGGAAAAGACCCAGAAGATCATCAAGTCCAGCCTCTGTCCCAGCCCTATCAACCTACTAAATGATTCCCCCCAAGGCAACATCCACTCGTCTCTCAAACACCTCCAGGGACAGTGACTCAACCACCTTCCTGGGCAGCCTGTTCCAATGGTTGACAGCCCTTTCAGTAAAGAAATTCTTCCTAATATCCAACCTGAACCTCCCCTGGCACAATTTAAATCCCTTTCCCCTCATCCTATCACTCTTCACTAGGGAGAACAGACCAACCCCTGTCTCTCTACAACCTCCCTTCAGGTAGCTGTAGAGGGTGATGAGGTCTCCCCTCAATCTCCTCCAGGCTAAACAGCCCCAGATCCCTCAGCCTTTCCTCACAAGACTTATGTTCTAAGCCCTTTACCAGCTTGGCAGCCCGGCTTTGTACCCTCTCCAGCACCTCGATGTCCCTCTTTTAGAGAGGCGCCCAAAACTGGACACAGTACTCAAGGTGGGGCCTCACCAAAGCCAAGTACACAGGCATGATCACCTCCCTGCTCCTGCTGACAACACTATTCCTGATCCAGGCCAGGATGCCGTTGGCCTTCTTGGCCACCTGGGCATGCTGCTGGCTCATGTTCAGCCGGTCATCTATTAACACTCCCAAATCCCTCTCTGCCTGGCAGGTCTCCAGCCACTCCTCCCCAAGCCTGTAGCGCTGCTGGGGGTTGTGGCCGAAGTGCAGGGCCCAGCATTTGGCCCTATTGAAACTCATGGAGCTGGCCATGGCCCAGTGATCCAGCCTGTCCAGATCACTCTGGAGAGCCTCTCTGCCCTCAAGCAGATCGACGCTTCCACCCAGCTTGGTGTCATCTGCAAACTTACTGAGGGTGCACTCCATCCCCTGGTCCAAATCATTAAGAAAGATGTTAAACATGAGCGGCCCCAGTACTGAGCCCTGGGGGCCATCACTCATGACCGGATGCCATCTGGATTTAACTCCGTTGATGACAACCCTTTGGACTCGGCCATCTAACCAGTTTTTCACCCAGCAAAGCATATGCCCATGTCAATCAAAATAAGTATTTTTGGTAACATGTACAGTTGTCTTTTGGGTATCAGAGAGACTTTGAACTCAAAAGCCATCAAATAAGCTATTTTTATCTAAATAAATTAAAATAGAATCTGCCTACTCTATTAAAATTATTCATTTCATCACTCTTATCATATTACAAATTCGGGAGTATGAAAGCAACACACGGGCCCAAGTCAAATTAACTGGAGTAAACACAAAAGTGGAGATGGTGAAACACTGGAACAGGTTGCTCAGAGAGGTGGTAGAAGCCCCATCCCTGGAAACATTCAAGGTCAGGTTAGACGGGGCTCTGAGCAACCTGATTTAGTGAAAGATGTCCCTGCTCACTGCTGCAGGGGAGTTGGACTAGATGACCTTTAAAGGTTCCTTTTAACTCAATGCATTGTATGATTCTATGGCTCCCCTTTCTCACTCCCATCTCTTTCAGGCAGGCAGATTTCCAAAGGGTGTCTTCAAGGGCCAGCAACTAGACTCTAAATTGTCTTTGATGTGTGGGTGAATGTAGAAATGGAATATAAAAGGCAAGGCTCCCTCCTCCTCCCTAACAGGCAAGCGTGAAGAACAACCTCTCCAACAGCTGCTATCTCTGTGGACGGCAACAGGTCTTCTTCTAATCACCTGAGGTCCCTAAAACATGTTTGAGCAATGCATGACTGATTAATGAAAGACCAATCTGGCTCACACACAAAAAGCTATGCAAAGAATCGTAAAAGGAAAAGGGGGAAAAATAAAACAGTTGTTTACTTCAGAGAGGCTCAAGAGCTACTGAAACATAGTCTCCCATATCAGAGAATCGAATCAAGTACTGATATGGTACAGAAACATTAAAAAAACATATAAAAGTGATAGTGATGTCACAGTTTTGTCCTATTTTTGTTCTCTCTTTCTGTTATGCTTGAGTGAGGGGAAACAAACACAAGTTATGCTGAGCATATACAAGAGCTGCTTTGAGAAAACAAGTATTTTGGTGAGTAAAGAAATGTATATGGAAAAGAGCCCTGGAGAATTCATGAAGCTACTATGTATGATTAGAGTTTGTTCCAGAAGCACTGCAAAAAGCTTGGAGAAGCAGGTGTGGGGAAGGAGGTTTCAGAAATGTACAGGCTGTTAAGTGGAAATGCAAATGTGGGGTGTATGATGTGGCATAAATATGAACTGGGGAACAAGAGTGCTGAACAACGTATGCTATTCACTCATGGAAAGGTTTTCCTTGACCTGCATCCAATATCAGCCATCAACTACATTTCAGAAAAGACACGGATGCCTTTTAGAAAGCCTAAAAAAGAGCAACAAGAATTATCAGGAACAGAGAAAGCATTTTTCCAGGGTTGAGGGGAGAAAGAGTGATCTTGTTAACATATAATAGATTAGATATTGCAACAGTCCTCTTCCAACGTGTAAAAGGGGATAAATCTTCCACTGAAACAGTGAAGTACTTAAGTTCCAGGATAGACATCAGAGAAAATTATACCTATCCCAAAAAAACTTCCTTGGAAAAGCATGGAATCTCCATGTTGCAGGTCTTGAAGAAATGGTTAGACAAACATGTGCCTGGGATAGCTTCGGCACAGCTTAGGTGTTCAATGTTAGAACATACAGATTGATGACATGACTTCTGTCCTATTTTCTGTGATTATTTCATTCCTGAAACCTCAAAAAAAATCTGATAAAGTGACACAAAGCTAAATCATACATTCTTGATATATTAAGCTTTTCAAAAAAATAGTAAGGAAAATTTTACAGGATCCCATTCCTGTGTATTATTGGAGTAAATGGGAAGCAAGTAAAGCCCATCAGGTGTCCTTTCCTGATTTTTAAGGTGTATGTTATCAAAGCATCCATAGTACGTCATTCAAAAGAACCAGTATATCATGTAAAAATTGGACAGTTTCATAGAATCATAGAATCATAGAATGTTAGGGATTGGAAGGGACCTCGAAAGATCATGAAGTCCAATCCCCCTGCCAGAGCAGGAATGCCTAGACTATGCCACACAGGAACGTGTCCAGGCAGGTCTTGAATGTCTCCAGAGAAGGAGACTCCACAACCTCTCTGGGCAGCCTGTTCCAGGGCTCCGTCACCCTCACTGAGAAGAAGTTTCTTCTCGAGTTTAAGCGGAACCTCTTATGTTCCAGTTTCAGCCCATTACCCCTTGTCCTATCATTGGTTGTCACCGAGAAGAGCCTGGCTCCATCCTCGTGACACTCACCCTTGATATATTTGTAAACATTAATGAGGTCACCCCTCAGTCTCCTCTTCTCCAAACTAAAGAGCCCCAGCTCCTTCAGTCTTTTCTCATAAGGGAGATGCTCCACTCCCTTAATCATCCTAGTTGCCCTGTGCTGGACTCTCTCCAGCACTTCCCTGTCTAGTTTAGACTTCATTAAGTGGAGAAAAAGAAGCAAGTTTGAACCACTGTCCAAAGTTTGGTTACTCAAAAGCAGGTTTATGAACTTGTAATGCTCATGAATACCTTAGATGCTAGTAACCCTTAACAACAGGCTAAATATCAAAATAACAGATTTAAGACTTCAAAGACAGGTCCAAAAGCTGCTAGCTGTTAAAGCTATGCTGACTAAAACACAATTAAGCAAAGTTCAATTAATTTACAAAACAAGTTCTGGGTAGAAGATAGAGAAAATAGTTTATTTATGGCCTCAGTAGAATATCATGACATGATGTGAAGCAACACTCTTCTGAGAGACTGCACATTCTAATGCCTGTTAGAAAATATTAATTTGCAAAGAATTAAAACCAAGATGATAACATTTTAAAAATCTTCTTTGCTCCAATAGATTTCATTATCTAGAAAGTATGCTGTATGACATGAAATGGACAACCTGAAAGGTCAACCAGAAAGATTGTCAGATTTGCTGCACCAACCACTGTTTGCTGGGATGTATTTAAAATACAGAAGCCTCACCAAGGCTAAGTATTGAATCATGACATTTACATTAATAGGCCTTTGACAGACTCATACTCAAATTTTTTATACTACACAGAAACCACACAACACGAGCACCATTACAAGATATATAGCATATGGATACCATTAAAGCTCGATTATAATGAATACTTGCTCATTTATTTCTCTAAGTACTACTGCAAGGAATGTAGCAGCAGTTTCACAGATGTCAGCTGGAAATAGTAGCCTTTCATTTAATTTGCTGAAAGATTGTTCCCTCCTATTAACTTCCTCATAAAGATGTGTCAGTGTTGTAACAATAAAAATGTAATTTTAATGTGAAGTTTAAACCAATGAAGGCAAATTTCTGGAACAAACTGCTTAGCTGGGTCACCAGCCTCTTTTTATTTCCTTCTCAATAGCTCTAAAACTACCTCACCTTTGTCCAAGTCTCATTTTGTCTTTACCCTCTGCTATCTAGATTCCTACAGCGACATCCATGTATATACAGCATTTACCACAGTTTTTTTTTTTAAAGAAAAAATCAAATATTGTTAAGTCTTTAAAAATTACATGCATTTATACTATACCTTCTAAGCCAGGCCTACTTGATTGATGTACTATACAGTGAGCAAAGTCTGTTCATCAAAAAGCAGTTAACACAAGGTCATTCATTTTTTAATGTGAGATTAGAGTGAGAACACCACATATTTTGGATATTGGCTAAGAGCATCCACCCAACTCAACACTTAGAACACTCCATGCCAGCCCAATGGGTTAAGAAGTCAGGTTGTGTGTTTTCTGCAACATAAAGACACACTTGTGAGCTCCTCTTCCCTGTCCTTACACAAGTCAGCCTGTAATGAGTTAAAGGTCAGTCAGAGCAGGTCATGATCACGGAAGTATTGCCTGTTGGGTCATCCATTCTTAAAGTTGACTAGCCAGGCATTCTCTCTCTAGTATAATAATTCCAAATTATATGGCAATATTAGGGGGTAAAAAAAAAAAAAAAAAAAAGGCAAAGAGTCAGTCTACACAGCATCCAATGATCACCGTAACACCCCTAGCAAGAGGCACGCTCACTTGAAATGTTCACCCAGCCACAACTCTGATATGATTAATGCCATCATTTGATGTGTACAGGAATATTTGAACGCACATACAGGGATTTTAGCAACAACTCACTGCAAAATATCGTGCAGAAAATCCAGAACAATCTCAGCAGATACAGATTCTTTGGTAACCCTTATTTACCATCATCTTTTACAGTTTCTTTCTCAATATGAATGTCATGCTGGTCATCATAGCAGAAACTCAAAAATATGACAGAGGATGAGCTTTCTATGTACATGCAACTTAGAAGCAACCAGGAGATTAAAAATAAAACACTTAAAATTTTTTCTTTCAGGAAAAAAAACATTAAAAGCCTAACCATTTATTAAAACTTAACAGGAAGACTGAAGTTTTGCAGTTAATGTTCCATACCTTTTAGTACTATAAGGAAAAACCACAGATAGTTACAAAAAGCCTTGAGTCTCATATACATGACTGAATTTGCTTTTGGCAGAACTACTGGACTTCACTAACCATGTCAGTTCTACAATTATCCATTTTCTCAGCACAGATAAATGAATTACAGCACTGGATATCACTTAAGGTTATATTTTATCCTACACATCTGCAAACTAATTCTGTAATACACACTCTTTGTCAGTCGTAATATCTGGTAGTACATGAAAGCAGGTAACGAAAGCATAGCTGATCTAACTGAAAGTTACAGTGGGATCAAACTGATTTACAGTACTGGAGTGCCTAATCCAACACAATGTTTTCAAAGAATATATAAGACACTTCGAAATATCTCTTTCTCCAAACAGTTGCATTTCATGCAACCATCCTTATTTTGTCATGCGTGAACCGAGCTTTATTATGGTGAAATTTGAAAAATTGTGTTACATTGGTGAGTGCAAAGAAAACACTCAGCAAATTTAAAAATAAAACAATACAAAAAAATTAAGAAACTGAAAGAATGGTTTGAAGCAGACAAAAATAATGAAAATATTTGTGCACTACCACTTGGTAAATAGAAAAAAAAAAAGCTCAATTTGCTATATTCTGTATTCATTTGATTTATTCCAAAATGAGTTGTTCAATATGACTAATGCAATAAACTGCATTGCTGCCTATTTCTTATTTTGAAATACAAGCTAATTTATTCAATATTTTTTTTCTTATATGGAGAACAATATGGAACATTTCCAGACCCTAAAAACACTGATATGACACTGGCTGTGAAATATAAATTAGAAGAAGGCATAAGATGATGAACACCACCACGCAGTATTCACAGTCATTAATGTCAACCAGCAAACCTTAGACAATTTTCAAGTTTCATTTTTTGCATTTGAGGTTTTTTTGCGATGTTTTGGTTTTTTTTCCCCCCTGTATCCAGGAGCTATGCATAAAGAAAGCCTGGTATTAGATCTGCCTGAGTCTTATTCTCTACCACCAAACCAACACAATTTCCTAGTAGGTCCTTTATACAATCCCAAGACTTTTATCTGATTAGACCTTCGATAACTCCCTTCCCCCAATACCTTATATATTTCATTGTCATTATGGAAATCAAATCTTTTCATTTCTGCTTAAATTCTTTTATTTGGCCAACTCTTTGCTTACCTTGAGCTGGATCACACAAAAGCCACAGAAGGCTTTGCTTTACTTCAGGTATCTAAGACCAGGTTTGTGATCCCTGCATGTCCTGAGAACAAGTAGGTCAAACGTCCTGAGCAAATACACACTTTTAGGCACCTTTGTGTTTAACCATAAACCACAGCACAGCAAGTGGGGAAGACTTGGAGAACACTTCAGAAGCTCACTCCTGAGCTGAACTAACCTGCTAATGAAGACATTCACAGTGATTCCTTGATCTTAATTATTCACAAGCCCTTAAGCCATAACATACCCATCCATCCACGTAAAAGGTGATTTAAACTCTATAGCTAATGATTTCTTTTTAAGGAAGCAATAACCTAGGGAGCTAAAGCACATGTCCAAGACATCAGTTCACTTACCCTCCAGCTGAGGGGTTTCAAAGCTATACCAAAAATTCCTGGAGAACATCTTAAGTACTAACCAAGAAGCTGTTTTGGCAAAGGCTGTCCATCTTTTTTCCTGTTGAAATATGTGTCACAAAACAACCCAAAGGACAGACTTACTGGGCTGAAAACCCGTCTTTTGGTCTCCCATAACACCTCTTCTAATGCACTCTTAACGAACACTTAAAT
The DNA here is from genome assembly GCA_020746105.1 of Trogon surrucura. Lineage (NCBI taxonomy): Eukaryota > Metazoa > Chordata > Aves > Trogoniformes > Trogonidae > Trogon > Trogon surrucura. Next base: position 57,065,663 of record CM036618.1, read on the forward strand.
AACAACAACAACAGAAGCCCTAAAACAAGACACGAAAAACACCCAAAAGTCTTACAGAATTCTTTTAACTATCTGTTGACTGACGGTGCAAAAATACTGAATAATTCTGGACAGTTTTCACAGTCTGATGTACATAGATGCTTTGTGCTTTTTGCCTTTCAGTTGTTAAAAATAATAACTAAAGATGAACCTTACTGACCAGATTACAATACATCGTTCACCAGTGTAGGATTCTAGGAGATTGAATTTGATAGCAGCAAATGCATAGAGCATTTTCTCTTATCAATTCCACTGCTAGGATCCTCGTTCTAATTTTTGTTCAGTAGCATTTGATTTCCTAACAGATGATGAAGTGATCCAAAATAACCTTCGCACCTCACAAAGAAAGCAAGAAGGGCACAAACACTCCCCCACTCAGGTCACCTTGTCATGTTAATTCAATACACCGAGGTAATTTCTATTTTCCCTTTGTGTTTTTGAAAAGCATTTATGCATAGGTTATGAAAAATGCAAACTCATACAACTATTACAGTAATTGCATTGGTTAGGTTTATTAATTTGTCACAATCAAGTCAATAAGAGTTTTAGTAACACCATTATATTACTTGATTAGTTTTGAAAGTGATTATCCTAAGAACTCTATTTAATTGGAAGCATCTCAATTTACAGGGTACATTAGATTCTCAGTAGCATTTTAAGATTATTCAACATATGCAGGCCAATTACCAGTAATCACCGTTCCATACAACTGCTTCATAAGAAACTTAGTACAACACTGGAAAAATATAGAGGGTTCTAAAAAATACAACTGAACTTCAGTCCTGAAAGATACAACTGAACTCCAGTTCACATTACTATCGTAAAAGGCCATATCCAACATCTAAATTGTTAAACATTCTGAAATGGAAAAGATCATAAAAATTTGAGCAAAGATTAAAGAACGGTTGTCTACCTTAAAACAGATGATGATAATTTGTCAAGACTGCACTCATGCCCAGCTGCACATTAATTACCAGATTAGAAAGTTATAATTAATTTTCTTAATATCACTACACTGCTTTTCTTCCTTGAGTTAATAAAAACAGATTGCAATCAATCTTTGTTAATTCATGGTGCAGAACAGAACTGCTGTAGCTATTTCCATATGCAAAAAGCACCGCATGCATAGTTCTGGTGTAATGCCCTGCCTAGAAGCTGGATCTTCTGACATTTTAATAAAGTGTTGTAATAAGGCAAATGAATTATAAATTATAATTTGGCTTTATATACTTAGTAGAAAAACTACATAAGCTTAAAAATGAATTTTTAAAGAATCTTCTTAATGACAAAATTCACAAGTGGATAGTATTTCAACATATTCTCAACTAGAAAAAAGACTTTACATGTAGTTGCATTGTTGAAAGACTTCACTGCTGAGACTTTTAATTAAAAAAGTCCATTAAAAGTACTCCATATCTGTCTCACCTTCACACAGCAAAAACTGCAAAAAATTTAAAGAACTCTTAAAGAAAAACAACTTTATAGAGATGCAGACTAAAGTTCATCAGAGTTCTGATCAAGAGTGACCAGTTAGAAATACTGCAAAGATAATGGAGCATTCAAGCAGCATATACTTTCCTATGTCCATATCTGTAGTAGTATTGGTGTTTTTATAAGATGGAAAGCATTATGCAAGGGTTCTTGTGTGAGGAAAGGAGAACCAACTAAAATCAAGGGGCCTTTCATTTTCCATTTATTCCTGAAAGATATTTTATTTCTCCAGCCTCACTGATACCTAATTTTTTTTTTTCTCTCCTTATTTCTCACCTCTGTTAAAGATTAGAATGAGTGTAGGAATATGAGAATTACAACATCATGGCTTCCAAAGAGCAATAACCTATTTTATTCTGATCTTATATAAGCCTGCAAATTGTTAAGTTAGGTGTCAGGAAAGGGAAGACTGAATATTCAATAGCAAATGAAGGCTGAAAATGTTCTGAGTTGTTTTTTAACATTTCTAATGTCTTCCAGGAGATGGTAAAAACCAAGTAATTCTGCATTTGAGAGAAACTGCAGATAAGAAAATGAATTTTTAAACAATATATAGCCTTTAACAGCAAAGCCAAGCATTTTTAAAAAATTTTCCTTTCTCCCAAACTTCCCTAAAGCAGCCCAGTTTGCCTTACACAGCTAAATTTTACATATATAGTTCTTGATTTACAGAAAATATAGAACTAAAAGGCACTAGATGATCTCAGAAGCTTGTAATAAAAACTTTCAATGTGGATTAAGGATGCTGAAGAGACACTATGAGAACCAACATACCTATTTTCCAACCAAAACCAGCACCATTACATTGACTAAGACTTAGAATAATGGAAAGCAACAAGGACAGCACTACAGGTATCCGTAATCTGAGATTATTGTCTAAAACCAAGGATGTGTTCTGTATTCAGCTGGATGCATAAAACTGGTCACAAACCTGAGAAAATCCAACTAATGATCAGCAACTATGCAAGCAAAGACAGCAAGAATCATTTCATAATTTTAAGATTCCTGAAAAGAAATTAAACTCCTTGGGCAACGAAGTTGGCGAAGGGCCTGGAGAATAAGTTTTATGAGGAGAGGCTGAGGGTACTGGGGTTGTGAAGTCTGGATGAAAGGAGGCTGAGAGGAGACCTTATTGCTCTCTCAAACTGCCTGACAGGAGGTTGTAGTGAGGTGGGTGTTGTTCTATTCTCCTGAGTTACTAGCACTGGGACAAGAGGAAATAGTCTCAAGCTGCACATGGAGTGGTTTGGACTGGATTATTAGGAAAAATTCCTTTATTGAAAGAGTGCTGAAGCATTGGAACAGGCTGTCCAGGGCAGTGACGGAGTCACCATTCCTGGAGGTGTTCTAAAAAAGTGTAGACATGGCACTTTGGGACATGGTTAAGTGGTCATGGTGGTGTTAGGTTGATGGTTAGACTTGATGATCTTAGAGATCTTTTTCAACCTTAATGATTCTATGATTTTATGATTCCTCAAATCTTACCAAATGCGAAACTTAACTGAACAATTAAGAAATAATACACTTTAGTTTCTGTTAAAATCTAAAGCTAAAAATCAATCTGCATGAATGTTCTTATTATTGTCATAAAATGAACTGATTTCTACACAAAAAGGGAACGAATTTTATGCTGGTTTGTTATGTTAAGGTCATTCTAAAAGATTAAATGGAAAACTGCACTGATGTATCCATGAAAATGGATATGCCATAAATTTCAGAAGAACAAAAGATGTCATAGGCAGTTATGACTAGTCAGCTTAAAACTAAACATGCTTATAAAAATGGTATAAAAACACCTGTTGGTACTGGTATAATGAAACTGAAACCCACAAAATTCAAGTTTCATAGAATTAACAGGATTATGAAGTGCTATATAGAGAAGTTCAAAATTCAGATAACTGAAACAGTTATTTGAGATACACATGATGCATCTCAACTGCATCAGTTACAGGTAGGAGTCAGCTGTCAAGTTATTGCTGCTGGGAGCAGCAATGAGAAACCATGTAAGGATGAACAAACATTTACATATATATATATATACACACACACACATACATCTGCATGTATGTGTGTTTACATATCTACAATGAAAGATATATTAAAAGGTTAAGGTACTTAGAGAAGTATTAAAGAGAAAAAAGTCTTTTAATTGAGAACAAAGATTAGTATTCTATGAAGAGGATGACAGAATCTGTTCTCAGTAATGACTTCTGAAAAAAAGTAGTTAGCAACTCTCCTTCTCAGACATTATTTTAGGCAATAAGAACACAGAGTAACTACAAATATTAGTCACCTGTTTAAACCGATTTTTATTTTAGTCCTTTTGATGCTATGTAAAAATCTTGTTACTACAATCTTGTAATGCTGAACAGATATCATATTGTTATGCATATTATTACTAACAATTTAGTCAGACAGTCAAAGTATAGTGCTTGGCAGATCTCAATCTTTATTATCCACCACATCATAAAGATGTTTAAACTAGAGTAGGAAAAAAACCCAACCACCACCTCTGCATTTTGAAATCACTACTTTGAAGAATTACAGGACAAGGGGCAATGGGTATAAGCTGGAACATAGGAGGTTCCATAAAAATATGAGAAAAAACTTTTTCACTGTGAGGGTGACAGAGCACTGGCACAGGCTGCCCAGGGAGGTTGTGGAGTCTCCTTCTCTGAAGACATTCAAAACCCTCCTGGACGCGTTCCTGTGTGACCTACTGTAGGTGATCCTGCTCTGGCAGGGGGGCTGGACTAGATGATCTTTAGAGGTCCCTTCCAACGCTAACATGATTCTGTGTGACTGAGAAGTGCTTCTGCTTATTTTGTTTATTTAATGAAACATGAAGTCTGCACAAAATGATTTCCTTCCCTCTGAAGGAAGCCTCTTCCAACAGTCACATTTTGTCTATTATAAGACTGTAATTTACTAGACACAGATCAAAATTAGGACATACATGATACAAGCAATTGGAAGGGAAATGATCTTAAACCAGTGCGAAGATTAATGTGACTACATTCAGGTGTCGGAGTTCCCAGCACAGTCAATATAGTCAAGAGCAGCAAAGCGGGCCATGCACATGGCATTTATTTCAGGGCAAGGCAAGTGCTCCTCAAGCTGCTCTGTAATGCCGGGCTCCCCAACAACCCTAATGGGAACTAGTTCCTGCAGCACTGGGAAAACACAAACATGTCTCATCTTGAGCTGAGCGTAATCCCACATTCCACCCCAACCCAAATATATTTTGCAGCTCAGTACTACCAGAGAGACTCAGGGGCTCCCTTGCTCCTCCCAGGCATCAGGATAACTCATGATTATCAAGGTGATGGCAGCAGTTATGCAGCTAAAGCAGGAACACAAGCAACACCAACAGCTATGTACTAATCTATAAAATCCTATTTTCAAAAAATGCAAGTAGTAACCTGCTCATCCTGACTCAAATCTGTCCCCCTTTCCAGTGCAGGAAAATTTCCTATCTTCTTTATAAATAACACACAAAAAAAGCCATTTCCTTTTTTTTTTTTTTTTTTAACCATCAAGACAAAAAAAATATGATAGCTAGGGAAGCTTTTTGTACTTAAGAGAGTTTCTGCTGTGAAGGGAGGCAAAACCCATGAAGTGAAGATTAAGACTCTCCTTTGGCCAGCTAGCTTTTCTGGGACTGTCTGGCACAAGGTTTGTTTGGTTTTATAGACAAACACTACCTCTTGTTAGCACCACAGAGATCTATAAAGTGTTTGCAACCATACAACTTATGCTGAGAAATGACATTACTAACACTCACACAGAGTTTTACACAGATAAGTAATATGATAATTATGAACTTGTAAGCATTTATACTCATTTTACAGTGCACTAAAGAACTGTGGGGAAAGAGTTAGTGTTTAAACTCAGAATTTGGGACTAGAATCTCTTTCACAGTATCACAGAGTGCTAGGGAGGGGTTGGAAGGGACCTCTAGAGATCATCTAGTCCAACCCCCCTGCCAGAGCAGGACCACCTACAGTAAATCGCACAGGAACGCGTCCAGGCGGGTTTTGAATGTCTCCAGAGAAGGAGAGTCCTTCCTTTGGCCAGAACGAAAGCACTTGAACTGAGAAAGATATTTTGCAGTAGCAATAATAGGTCCCAAATCCTTCCTGTGTTATTGCCAGAGGGCAGCCTCCCACGCAAATTCAGTGTTACAATGCTGAACTGAAGCTGCTGTGTGAATAATATAGCTTAACATTATGGGCTACCACAAAAAATAATATTTTTCTTGTTTCTTTTTTTTTTTCTCCTTGCCAAACAGATATGTTCCTTGAACTATCTCATGGCATTTTTCTGATATTTTTATAATAAGATTTTTTTGCACTGCTCAATGGCAAATCAGACACTACCACATGTCAGAAGTATCTATCCTGAAAACTGCACTGACATACTGATGACTACAATCAGAAAATTTAAAGTTTAGTAACACTCCGAGACCCATTTTTTTTAATTTTATGTGTGGCCATGGAAGAATTATGGAAACTCAGAGGAAAAAAGAAAGCTGGTTTGTTGTCTTTAATGAAATACAGTTTTGTAACAGTTCATCTGATTCGCACTGAATATAAAGCATGAATCATGCAATGCAGAACTGGCTAGTCATATCAGGTGAGACAAAGACATGACAAGCACTGTGGCATTCTAATATGTTCTAAAACAATAAACTTGCTAATCAAATGAAATATTACATGGTGATATCAAAACTATTTTTTCAAGTTTATTTTGCAACCAGTACTGATTTAACAAATGTAAACTTGTTTATGGATCATGCAAGGAATCAGGGGGTTAACCAGCCCGTGAAATGACAGTGCTGAAAAAATGTACCCTTAGATGAAGTCATCATCACTAGTTATAAATTAGGATGGAATTTATTTCCTCAACTCAAAACATAACTTCTTTCAATTATTTGCCTGTGGTCTTCTTTAGTCAATGGAAAGAGATCAGTATCTCTAGAAGGCAAATCATTCTATGCCAAAACACATCTTTAACACCAGAAAAGTAATTTTTAGATAGGTAAAGTTCAGCTGGGATTTATCTCTTTGCATCTAGTGCTAATACAAACCCACACTGTGATCTAAATGCCTGAAGGAAAAAGTCTGGTTTCAATTGGTCTGTTTCGCTTTGGGGGAAATCTCAGTCTTTAACTCAACATCCAAATCCTTTTTGCTACGATTACCATTTTATTACATCAGTAGAGCATTTGCCAAAACCACACACACAAAGCCTTTACTGAGTGTGCAAACTAGGCTACATTTAGCTTTTTTTATTGTTATTATTTTAGGTAATGTTAATATCTTCCTCTAAAATTATGCCTAAGGTAGACAGAAGGGATAAAAATAAAGATTCCACCTAAACACAGCTTCTGCATGGTCCTACAATGACAAACAGTGCAGACAATTTCAGTTTTTCCTCTTTAAAAACCCTTTAAAAAACAGGTGCTTTTTTTTGCCAAAAATAGCAAATTTGAAGAATAAGTAGTCTTTTTTTTTTGTAATTTAATTTAGACAGTAGAGTTAACAGCACAAACCAGAAAATTAAAATTAGCCATCCTGATTGAATCTCTGGAAGGAAGTACTTGTTGAGTCACTAGGACAAGTAAAAGCATGAACTACCAGTTCTGTCAAAAAACATGGTATCATATGAACAACTTGATGCCTAGTTTGGATTCTGTCTCCTCTGTATTTTCAAGCTTTCTCAATGCATTAAGATTCCTTTTAAAACTATAAGGGAATACACTCTTGACTGCATTGAATATCTTTTCTTAGGAATACTAGAGTTTTTCTAATGATGTAGCATACTACAGACATTCTGAAGGCCATCTACTGCTCAAGTGATTTAGGCATACGAGACCTTAAACATGTTTTGATTTTGAAAAATACTTCAAAACTTTAAAATATTTTCAAGCAAGGTCTGTTGTCTAAACACCAACATTTCACATCTCAGTGGTTGGTTTATCAGTCACATTTCCTCCTAGGTGGAAAGTGCTCAGATTCTGAGGTTAATGCAAACCAGCAAGTAAGCTATGAACACAAATTTGGCAGTATAAACAAAGTGAGAAATAGGTGCTGAAAATGAACTTAAGATACAGAACAATATCAAGAACATTAGAAATATGGAAATGCAACTGAAACATTTAGAAAGAGAAAAGGAAATCCCAGTATAAATTATCAATCTAATTACTTAAAACATACTTCAGAGACAGAAATAAAATTTTACAAACACACACATGAATTGGCTAAGAATTTTAGCTGAGGAATAGTAGAGTAACATTTTTAATATATTTGATAAGAAGACAGAAAGTGTCATATGGCGATTAAGTTGTGAGGAAAGAAGCAGGATGAAGAAAAACAATGGAGAAGAGAAAGAGCAAAGGAGTTCAGGTGGATGTAAGGCCTTTGGTATGTAAGGACACACTTGGACAAAAGCACATATATATGTTTACAAAGCGCGGCATGCAAAGAGAGAGCAAGTCTGGCTATGATGGTGCAGGATGAGCAGAGAAAACAAACTATTTTGTGAAGAACATTTGCATAGTGAAACAAATATGCAGCTCATCTGTTAATCCAGAAATAGTAATTTAAAAATAAGAACTGACAACCACAATCTATTGTGAATGTTCTCCAGTTTGAAGCATAAATCAAAATAAAATCAAATAAAATACTAATCAGAAATGAGGCGTATTAGATCTGTAATATATGCAGGCTTCAGTGGCTTAGCATTTCCTAAGCCTGGATGACAGCGTATTTGTTTACGCACAGTATTATGGAAGAGTCATCTACTGAAGGTCAAATCTAGACAGATGTGCAAGGATTTAGAATGAATAACCAAGAACTCAGCATTTAATGTAACTTTTTCTGCTGTAGCAAAGGAAGTTATCTCAGCAGAGATCCTCTTCCACTTTGGTGCTAGATAAGAAATGAATCCCTTTTGCATCCCTATCCTTTAGCATCTGGCTGACATCTGTAGTGCATCACAGCAGTTAGTGTGAGAAGCTAGGAACAAAACCATAAAGATCTACCACAGAATTTCAATTACTTGCAAAAAAATTTGATATATTTTGTAGGTAAGCAAGGATTTAGATAAGGACTACTTATAAGACAAGCTTTTAGCTTAAATACCTTAAACGTTTACATATGCTATGTAGAATAAGGTACTGCTGTGTTCCAATTACAAACGTATGCTAGGGTGTCATACTCAGTATTTATAACAGCTTAAAAACACGTATCCAACAGACTCAAGCCATTGTGCTACTGGACTTTTTGCAGAACTCATCAAAGTCTGTTGGGAAGAAATCATTATTATACATGTAAGTAACCAGTCAAAGTCCAAGGATCATCATGGGGTAGCAGGTAACCAGCCCCTTCAATGATGAGAAAGTTCAGGAGGCACTAACTCCCTTCTGCTCCTGCTCACCGATGCGCTTTTTGCCTCCTGCCTCACTTCTGTTCGAAAGGAAGGATGAAGATAAGCCTGTCTGGGAAACCAGGGGTTTCTGTAAGACTGGCTCTGAGCAGTTTACTGGGCAGCAAAGACAGCCAACCCAAAAAGGATGCCAATGTACATCTAGCTTAGGGGTAAAGGTGTACCCACAAATGCAGATTAAGCAAAGAACAGTGAAAGATTCTGACCATCAAGGAGGGAATCACGCAAAAGAACCACACCACAACACTAACACATGCACATGTGAAATGCTCCTTGATTCACCTTCTCAGGACAGGTGGTGCTGGGGTTTATTCACAGTATGAAGAAAGGTACACAAATATACCCCACCAGTGTAACTTTCACTATTCTTCCCCAGGCAGTGCAAAGAAAACATGTTCTTTACCAGCGCAGTTACCACTGCTAGCAGACCAAGGAATTGCTGACATCTGCCTGGAGTCAGATCCTGGAGGCCAGAGTGACTGCAGGAGAACACGCAGCTCCAACAACAAACTCACAGCTGCCTTCAAAGCACAATTGGCTAAAAGTGAAACCACTCCTCGGGAGAGGGTGCAAAACAGGGAGCCACTTGGAGCAGATATCGCTCTTGTTTCCTGATAAACTGCCGAAGGATATGCTGATACTACATTTGAGAACAGTTAAGAGTACGAAGTGGCTGGAAACCTTACCTTTTCAGAGTAGCATGTCCTTTTGTTTTTACCCTACTATACACCACTAAAAGCAATACAGGACTTTGGGAAAAGTGATGCGCAACACAGTAAGTGACAAAAAAGATGACTTATTCACCTTATTCTGAGGCGAATAAATGTATTTCTATATGCATTCTTGTATGTGCAAAGTATATCTACTTAAATTTCCTAATGTACACTGTAGAAGCAAGGATCTTATGTCAACTTTTAGCTAGCTGGAAAGACAAAAACTGTGCAGCAATAGTTCTATGGTGAAGATGGTTTCAACATTCTTTTTTTTATATGCTCCAGTCACCAAAAAGCAGTTGTTTTACCTCTTAATATTAAGCAGTGCCCAGGGTATCCCAGTGGGCGTGTTGAAAGCAGGTAGCAATTTCTCTCCAAGCTCTACTGCCTTCTTTCGGAAAACCTGGAAGTTAAGAAGAAACAAAGTGTTGGAAAATGCATTGTTGCTCCTGCTACATTAATTTAGACATTGTTATCGAGCATATGGCACATCTCAGCACATTGAGGCATCCCTGATCCTTTGGAGTGACGTCAAATGACCAGAACTGCACAACCCATTTCCCATCACACGTGAGATGAATGAGAGAAGTTGCACAACAGGATCACACTGTGACGATGCCCAGATGCCCCCTGTCTGGCATGACCAGCATCAAGCCAGAGACGTTGGCAGGACCAGTTCTGCTCCAGTTTGTGCAGAGCTGCTCATTCTCTCCCCACCACGCCTGCCAGGTCCTGTGCAGTCAGGGATGGGGGTGCCATGAGCTGAGCACACTTGGATGGATCCAAGCTGGCTCGCAGGCAGCTCCCTGCCCTGTCTGACACTTGCTCACAGAGAGGGGGAGTTGGGGGGGGATGTTGCCACAGAGACATCCCCTTGGCTCTGCATGAGGTTTATTAACAGTGGCTCAGCGCACTGTGGGAATCCACTGTGGGAGCAGGATTGGCCTGTACCTGTCGTACTGCAATTGTGCTGCACGGGCAGTCTGTGGCAAAAACAATGCTGCCCCTTCGCCCCCCCCCCCCCCCCAAAAAAAAAAGAAAATAGAGACATTTATTTTTGCAGCACCAACAGTTTTATGGATTCATTGTCGTATACTCACATAGTATCAATGCCATGATTAATCCATTGAGATTTAACTGATCTTTAGCATCTAAAGAGTTTCAGCTTTCATCTTAAGCAGCAGCAAGACCCCAAATGAATAACAGGTGCCCACAAACATCAGGAACTTTTATGTCCAGAGTAAAAGTTACAAAGCTAGCACAAAGAGGATTTTTCTCTTTTTCAACTCCCAGCTCAGCTCAGGTTACACTAACCTGACTTCTTGAGCACTGAGTGCTCTAGTAAGAGTTTTTAATTAGAAGCAATATTGTTCCAACTTAAATATAGAAACCTATTTAGTGATTTCGGTATGTGGATGTTCGAGGCCTATTTGCTTGGAATTACACTGGGATCTTGCGCAACACTGAAAGGGATTATCCCAGGTGTAGTAGCCAAAATAGCAAAGTCACCTTCATCTTTCTAATAAGGGCTCCTTTCAATTCTTTTTTCCCCCCTCAAACATATTTATGATGATTTTTTATTTATTTATGTATTAGAAATCAACTTGTACATCTGATGCATCTCATGTTATGACCGAGTACAGTACAGCAAATTTCCAGAGAGGGGAAAAAATGCATATATGTTTATGTGAGTAATTAAAGACATTTTCTGATTAAAACAAGGTAATGAAGAAATTTCACACAAAAAAAATCTGACTTTCTAAACAGCACTTTGAAGAAAGAATTTTATTATTGAAAAATAGGTGATCAGGAAAGAATATAAAACTCTGGGATAACCACATCACCATAAAGAAGCTCCAGACTACCCCACAGTCTCCTCATCTGGCATGGATCTTAAGACTTCTGTGACAACAGTCCAAAATTTAGAATTGCAACACAAGATATTTTGAAGGAGGTTAAGTAATATGAAGCCAAATTATAGCTGGAAGTCAGAAAATGTTTCTGAGCAGATTGCATGTGAGTACTGGGAGAAACTTGAAGGAAGGCAGCAGGGGAAAAAAAAATTGTCTGGAAATTCCTTCATAATCAATATTTCTGACCTTCTGGTTTACTGATTGTATAGATTCTGCTGAGAATTAGTTATGGATCTGTGATTTTCACCCAGCACATAAGTCAGTCTCCCCAAGGGTTTAAAACATTGAGGGACATTCAGAAACAGTTAGTGCAGAACATCGAATAATTAACTCTTAGTGGATTTCCTTGAGAGGAGCAAGCAACAGTAACCTCAGGAGGACCACACAGGCTTTCCTCTCGTTACACTACGCAGCCACATTTTTTCACTTTCGTCTGTTGAACCCAAACCTATGCACCTCTGCCTCTGCCCTGAAGCACTAAATTATTAACAGGAGAATGGTTACCATGTCCCTCCCAAGCAATGGGCACACAAGAACCTTGAATTTGTGTAGAAGCATCTGCCACACAGTGCAAAACCCTATCTTCTGCGATATCTAAAGGAGGTAGATATTTTATGCAATGTGGTAAAAGGTGCCATATGTACTTTTTAATGTGTATTTAACGACAAGAGGAGATTTCCCTTTCAAAAAACACATACATATTTAACCACAGCCATGGCAGCAAGGCTCAATAACTGCTGTACTTTACAGGCTATATTAATCCTTCATCATTACATGCAAGCTCAGAAAGAGGTCCATTCCAATAATTGCTTCTGGACAAAAACATAACACTTTAGTATCTTAATTAAACATTTGATGTACAGCAGTAATGTTTTACTTTCAAATATCTCTAACAACTCTCACATATTTTTTTTCAATTCTATTGTATTTGTTTTACAAATTAACAACTTGAATTCTTTCAAAATAAAATCGCCTACTTCATGGAAATGTCAAAAATCATGGTTATGAAAAAATAAATCATCCACTATGAAGCAGTAAGGAAATACTATTCCATTTATGGATATACAAAGAAAGCATAATTCACTCCTGATAAGGACAGTGCTCTGAACAACAACAACAGAACACACAGTGAAGCCGGGCATTCTAACCTCTTTCTTGCCCAAAATGCACCTCTTTCAATGTAGTAAACAATATTCCTAGTAGGCAACTAAAAATGAGGATTAAAAAATATTTTTAAACCATCATACAATTTAGGAACAAGTCTTGAGGAGAACATGCACTTCTTGCTTACATGAGAATTTCAACCGGCTAGTACTAACACATGCTAATTTAATATGGCTGAACAACTGACTGCTAAAACACTATTTGTTGGGTAGAACAGTATAGGCAAGAATGACAAGACTGTAACAATACTCTGAATGACTGAACACAGTAAATAGCAACTTCACACAGTAAAATTGCTCTTTCACCAGGGGTAAAAGGGTGAAGACATGAAGGAATCACTTTAATTTTCAGTTTGCTGCTCTAATATTTAAAATAATATGAAAAGCAAGTGGTCTAATTACTACACACTATCCACAAAGTTTACTGTGTTTTTCTTTTGCAGAAATTTCTGTTGTAGAATATATAAATATTATACAGGATAAGATTTTTTTTGGATCACATAAGTTATAGAAAGTTCTACTTAATATCTCAATTGCTGACATGAATTTCAATTTTCTGTCAAGATCTAAGCTCTCCCCACTATCACTCAGTAAAGTCATTTTTTGGTAAGCAAAGAATATGACAGCCATTACCGAGATGAACACAGTAAAGTCAAAAAAATGACAGCGCACAAAAATGAGAGACATTATGTATAATAAAGGAAAAAACCTGCAGAAAGATTTCCCATTTGAGTGGTTATCCTGAGAGGCATGAGGACTTTTCCTGGTCTCTCTTCATGGTTGCTGAGCCAGCAATACCGAAAGCTCACTTACAAAAAGTATTCCCATCTGGATCAGACCTGGCAGAAGCTGTCCTAGTCCCATGCCTGCATCCACCCTCCATCCCACATTTAGTTCTCATGGTTTAAATATTTACCTACAAGTCTATAAGTCTACAAACCACTCTCAAGACCTCCAGGACTTGCTCCACTGTTCTGTCGTGTCTAGACTGCACATTTTTAAAGGAAGAGGGACTGTGGAATTATTTACCTGAAGTATCAGGTGTCCCTTCATCAAGTGATGCAACGAGCAAGTCACACTCTCAACAAGTCATTCCTTCTTTTAAATTAAGGATTCAGAGGAAAGTACTACGTCTACCTTTAAAAAACAACCAAACCATCACAAATTGCACTGACATTTAAATCAGCTATAGACTGTACTACAACACAGAAATTTATTCTCAGTGAAGCACTGTGATTCAGGAAAGAAAATGGTAATTGAAACCAGTCAGAAATACATGATCAATGTGTAACACTATAAAGATAGGTAGGATATTAAATGCTTTATCAAGCATTTCTCTCTAACCTAATTTTTGCCAGAAGACAGATTTTGAATGTCAGATAATCCATGTTTTTAAACTCAAGTATTATTAATATTTTTCAAAAGGTTTATGCAAGATTTCTAATAAACTTGTGTGATATTGATTCGCACTATGTGAAGGTCCTGTGTAAGAATAACTCCTCTATGGATCAAGTACACAAACTTCTTCACACTCTGCAGTCCTATTCATAATTAAAATTAGCACTAAAGCAAATTAGATAGTTACAATAGTCACATAACAGAGTATACAGAAGTTACTACATTTTCTACTACTGGGAATTGTTAGTTAAAATAAGCTCAATGCTCAGTAAAGAAGCACCTTTTGTTGTCTTTTGAGTGTTGTCCACAATCTCAAGTGCCTTACAAACACAAAAGTCACTCCAAATCATCACCATTATTTCAAGCCAGCAATTCTTTGAACACTTGAGTAAGCAGTGATATGGAAACAAGAAATCCACCTCACCGCTGCACACACTCAGCTCTCCTATTATTGTCTGTTCGTTCCACAGGCAACACACATAGTAAGCCAGGAAGCAAAACATTATCTCACTCCATTACACGTTCTTAATTATTTTTAAATACAGAGATATGTAAGTATTTTTGATCTGCATACGAGAGAACAAACTAACTCATTGTCGTGTGTCACTGTCGTGTTGCATCACCCAATATCTACAGAGTTTCAGCTGATGTACAGACATACTCACATTATCCTGAAGAATTTTTTGATACACTTGGGATTTCATCTTCCCCTCAACGACTGCAAACTGGCCAGGCCCTGATGCAGCAAAGCAGGCCCAAATTATGCCCATACTCTATGGTTGGGATGATGTTTTCATGACGCTATGCAGTGCCCTCATTACGCCAGATGTAGTGCTGTGTGTTCTTTCTAAATAGTTCAATCTTTGTTTCATCAATCCACAAAACATTTTGCCAATACCACTGTGGAGCGTCAATGTGTTCTTTCACAAACGTCAGGTGTGCAGCAGTGTTCTTTGTAGTAAAGCAGTGGCTTCCTTTGTGGTGTCCTGCCACACCTGCTTGATCAATGTGTTACGTACTGTAGATTCATAAACACAGATGTTAGCCACTGGTGCCTTCAACTCTTTGGCTGTTACTCGGGGTTGTTTCTTTACCCCATTGATGAGTCTTCATTGTGCTCTTGGGGTCCTTTTGACTGGGTACCCACTTCTTGGTAGAGTAACCACAGTCCCAACGTGTCTCCATTTGTAGATTGTTTGCCTAGTTGTACACTGGTGAATCTGTAAGGTCTCTGAAATCACTTTGTAACCCTTTCCAGCTTTATGTAAATCAACAATTCTTGACTGCAGATCCTCTGAAAGCTCTTTTTGGCAAGGCATGGCTCACGCAAGCATACATCTTGTGCAGAGTCAACACAAAAAGTTTGAGTGGTTTTTATCGGTCAACGTAGCTCTAGTCCACACCTCCAAACTCAATTTCTTAACAAGACTCGAGGCTAAACTGACTCTGATTTGTGTTTTTGAGGGCAGCTCAAGAGTTCACTTACTTTTTCCACTAGCATTTTGAATGTTGAATAAGTGTGTTCAATAAAGACATGGAGGATCAGAATTGTTTGTTTGTTATTATTTTAGGCACATTATATTTGTCAATACTCTTGACTTAGATGACTGTTAGATCACATTTTATGACAAATTAATGCAGGACACCATGAAACTCCAAAAAGTTCATGCTTTTTCTTCCAACTGTACATCCAGAATTGCATTGCTCACATTAGAAGACCCAATCCCACTACCAGTCAGATTTTGCAGACTCTTGTGTTCATTATCAAATCTTATTAGGGAAAATAGTGTTCTCACAGAGAAATGAGGATCTATCTGGCTGATGCAACCAAAGGGCTAAGACCAGAGCTGTCGTCTAGTGAGTCCTGGCTTTCATTATAGTGCAAGAATGTTATCTCCTCTGAGTAAACAAAAACGTTTCCTCTGGCTGGAATGACAAACCCCTTTGAAAATGATAGATTACCTCATCATAGATTTAATTCGTGTTGCTCATCAGGATGGAAAGAAAACACGGGAAACAAAGAAGTATCTTAAAATTGCGTACAAGGCTCGTCTAATTAAAAGAAAGCATAACATCGTACAACATAAATTAAATAACTGCCTTTAAAAGTCCTCCATATAAGGGAAGCCAGAAGATAAACTTTAACACCAGAGGAAACAATCCCTTTTTTTCTTTTCAATTGACAAAGACATTTTCTCTACATTTCTAATTCTGTCAAATTAAGCATTTTCCAGTTTTGTTTTATATTTACAGATAAAAACTGACAAGCTCCTAAGTAAGATTTATTGCTTTCTTTCCTGTACCTGACTGCCTTTCCCAGTAGGGTAAGGAATGAATATTTCAGTGCAAAAGCAGGAAACGAAAGCAGAAAAATGAACAGGGACAGGCCACTTTGCTGCTCTTCAGAACACTGAATAGAAATCCTTCAGTATAACAAATGTTGATTTAAGTTTAAAGCTATCTGCTAACACAACAGAACTCTCTCAGAAGAACTTGTTCCAGTATCTTCTTCCCCAAAAGACAATCCAGGATTTTTGCCATGTTTGCACTTATTTTATTTTTACAATGAAAAATTAGAAATGCTGCAAAAATTGTGGTGCTTCACTCAAAATATCATAATACTTGAAACAGCGTAAGATGAATTCTTCTACTATCTCCAGTACCAAGTGACACATTGTTTCAGAGTCATATTATTTGAAACCATTTCCTATGACATATTTTCAGTACTAATGACACCTGGATAAGTTGCCCAGCTGCTGGCATTAATTTAGCAGCAATTATTGGGTTTACAATTACGGTCATTTTGACATGAGCAGGTGGTTTTGAGTTTAAGTTCCATCAGTCCTCAGCGACTGCTGGCTGAGCCAAGTCAGTTAAGAATTATCTGTGCTACAAGGTGAGGAGACAGTTAATAACATTTCTGGAAACAAGTGTTGCAGTGAGTCATGTCAGTATGGTAACCAGTACCAACAGAAGGAACCCCTTGCTTAGGACCTTCACAGTCATAGGTGTATTTATCATACACCCAGATCCAACAGTGCTGAGAGCGTGTTTTGAGCATTCTTCCCAGGAAACAGTCTGTGTCCAAGAGAAACTTGATAGCTCTGGGCCAGCCCAAGCAGAGCACATGTGAAATGCCACACCAACGCATGAGCCCACCTCCAGCCCAGGGCTGCACAAAACCTCATATCTTCCTACCAGGAGACAGAGGAGGAGAGCACTGTAAAAACAAGCAGCACTGCTCAAGGCTATACCTGCAGTGGTCCAAGATAGGTCAGCATCATACTCTTTAGCAGTTTCAGTTTTGGTTTGTAAACCAGAAAGCCCTCCCAAAACTGAAACTGCTAAAGAGTATGATGCTGACCTAATCTTGCACCTTTACCCACCCGCACTATCTTGCTCAGGGCTAATGAGCCTCCATCCAGTCCCCAAGACCAGAGGGTCACTGATGGCCAAGCGGAGCAGCCCTGGCTCTCCTGTGGTTGCACCAACCCAGAGCTCAGAAGCTTGGCTGGATGTGGGCAGTTTCCCTGTAGAGGCGAGGAGCTGCTTCTGCACCAAACACCCTGAAGCATCCCACACTGCCTACCCTGCCCGAGCCAAACCCACCAAAGGGGACATCCCAGGTGAAGTCAGCCCAGACAGCGAGGAGCTGACTACGCACTGGACACCTAAATTGGCACCGATCTGTAAAGTACCACAAAGGAAACAAAGCACACTTTAGCTCCTTTACAAAGCATGGTTTGTCACACCTTCAGATGAAAATATTGACCGGACAAAGCAGCATTATATTTTATTGAGAATTTAAACAAGGTGCCCCCTCCCTGGAGATCAGCAAAAGGCAACTGGTCAGATTTCTATCCCTTGGGGATGCCAGCAGAGGGAGCACCAGTTAACCTGTTACACAGCTCAGCACAGGGGCATCTTGGGGTTAGGAGACGTCAGAAATCCCAGGAAAATGCCTAATTTTAATTTAAAAAAACCCAACTTAGCTTGGTAAATAATCCCAGGTGCTCCCCTTTCATTAAATTTTCAAAGCCGCACTCTTTTTCATACAAATTCCTCCCTCAACATATATAAAAGCAATATCACAGCTGTATAAAGCAGGAGACATGTTTCATTTAAAAATAATGACAATCTGCAGCCTTTCCCACAATCCTGCTCAGCATCAGCTGTCATACAGTGCTGGGTTGGGACTTGTTAAAAGACAAAGGATTTTCAGTGGAGAAAGCCTGAAAAGTACTGATTCTGTAG
The DNA here is from genome assembly GCA_020746105.1 of Trogon surrucura. NCBI lineage: Eukaryota > Metazoa > Chordata > Aves > Trogoniformes > Trogonidae > Trogon > Trogon surrucura. The sequence goes on from CM036618.1 coordinate 57,084,083, forward strand.
GACAGAGGGGACTTTCTATCCCAATTTAAGGTAGGAACAGCCACAGGGTAGTATTTATAATGAGATCTTCAGTACAGGAATCCAAAGCTTATATCTGACACAACTGTGAGAGCAGCAAGCATCAGAGCACTCAAAGCTTGTGAAAGCTCTTGGCACCCAAGATGACATGGTGATTCAAGAAAGTGCACATAAGTTTCCAGCTTCTAGAATTTGTGACTGTGGAAGTACACAAATAAACTTCCTGGAGAGATCCAGGCAGCTTGTGGTATCTATGAGCAACAATCCTATCTAATCTGCAAACTGCTAGAGAAGTACCTGTCTTTTGCACAACCTGAGGAAATAACAAGTACAGGTAAGCTTTTAGATTTGTACTGCTCTTTCCAGAATATCCCAATATGTTGGTCACCAGCTCCTAGAAGCAAATCCACTTTAAAAAAAAAAAAAGTTTATTACAAAAAATAATTACTTTTGTGAACAACAACAACAACAACAAACCCCTTGTTTTACTCAATTAGCCTTTTTTGTTATGGCTTTACTGATGGCAAGAAAATTAATTTCCTTTTCTAGTCAATTATTGTACCAAAGAAGACACATAGTATGATGAAGAGTCCCTCTGCCCATAAAAATACTGTAGAGAACTTATTCAAATGGAAGTAACTGGATTAGTGAAAGACTTCCAGATTTAATCCACCTGTACACAGCAACAAGCATAAATTCCCTCAAGTTATCAGCAGTAGCTAACACATGTAATTAGTTCAGTTGTTTTTTTAACTAAAGAATTTCTAAGCTGATATATTGTGTTTGAGAATCACATTTTAGACACTTCTGACTTTCACTTTAAAATTGGAAGGAAGGAAGGAATTGCTAAATAACTGCATAATTAAAAAATCATACCGGGTTTGTGCCAGTTATATGTAGTTATTTTCTTTTCGTGCTATTCACATGTATTTAAGATTGCTTAATGCAGGGGTAAACTCCAGGAACTATTTAACAGGAAGAACTTTTAGACCACTAGAGAAAAAGTAACTGTTAATTTATCTACTACCAACGTCAAGAAAACACTAGGTGTTTTTTTAAGGCTTATGTATATTTGCACAGTGACAAGCCTAGCTGCAACCCATTAGCACCGGGAAAGCTCATGAACTGACCTTTTAATAATATCTCTAAAAGCCTGTGAGAACCCCTCACCCCAAACTCAGGCCAGCCTTAATTTTTCAGGAGACACGATACACAACAGCATGCTCAGGGAGTAATGAGTCAGGTTTGCTGCATATGTGTGGGTCAGCTGTGTGGCAGCAGCTGGCTCCCGAGGCCCAAACCACAGGTAAGAAGACTCACACCTACAAAAGTTGCACAAAAGTCTTACGAACCTGAAAACCCACATCATCCCAAACAAATAAATTATGAAACAGCTCAGTGTCAGTAAACCAGCCTCAGAGATTTTGTGATACCTGTCTTGTGTCCTGTCAGCAACAGAAAGCCTGGAATTCAGGGCTCCACTCAAATAAAGCATGTGTTTCTAGCAAGGGCAGATGGCAGCCTATCAGGCACTAAAACTGTCGGCAGCCCATGACAGAAGACTGAGCCCACACCTAAGAGCTGGTGGAAGTTCTACATCTCTGGTGCTACCCGACATCCATGTAACTGGAACAGGATATTAACCCACTATATATATATTAACAACTATGGTATGTCCTGCTCTGAACTACAGGCAGCACTGTAAGAGGCACCATACAACTGCACAACTGCAGGATGAACAGACACTATCGGTAAATAGACTTCTCCCAGAGAACCCTTCATGCCCAAGAAAGTAAAGCCCCTCAAACCTGCAGAAGTCTGATATTCAAATTCTTGGATGCTGGTGAGAGACACTGCCAGTCTGAGAAGCAACTTGTAGACTAACACCAGAAAAGGACGACAAGAGCACAAAAAATGTCACGTATTTTGTGCTCAGGTCTTTCACGGTTAGGGAAGATGATACATGTATTTGAAGATATATTGGATGCAATTAAATACAAATGCTATTTAAAATATGGTATATACAATGGAAGCTCATTATATTGTGAAGTGTTACAGAAAACATCTGGACGTCATCTTAAAGGTTTATGTTTTTCCTGATTAAGGAAGCAGCTGCCTTAGAAAAATTACTCATATCCACCAGTAATGAAGAGTATCTTTTAGTGCAATTCCTCTGTTAAGCCACAAGCATCTGCTTCCTAATTTTCTTTTTATTTAATCTTGTGTACCCAGTCCAAGCGCTGTAACAACAAATTTAAATAGATGCCTCATTTTACATCTTGCAAGCTATCATATCTAAACAAAGAATAGTATTTTGCATATGAAACTCTCCCTTCAAGCAGGTGACCGTTGAGAGGTGATTTGCAACACCATCTGTGTGGAAGCAGGGGGTGGGGTGGAGGAGCCTAATAAACTTTGCATGGTGAATCAATAATTACATCCTTAATGTAGCATAAAGTGCTAACAGAAGATTCATTCCTGGCCTTGTAAATTTGACTGTATCTTTTAATTCCAACACCATTAAATGATTTAGAGTGATGCCTTCACTCCACGCTCTAAGACCACGGTGGCAGGCACAGAAAAGGCTCAAATCACTCTGTATACACAGCAGATAATCCATTTGCTTTTTAATGTTAAAGGCAAATGAAGAGCTGTTTGTTTCAGTTAGTGTTACACGACACATGTAAGTTCGTTTCAGCTGTTAATGGGAAGTGTTCTAAATGATGCTTATCAAGTACAACAATGTGAACAGGATACGAAGTATGCCTAATTTAATTGTTCCGCTCATTTTTTTTTCTAACTTCATTTACTCACTTTAATATTTTAGTCGAGCATCAGAATAACAGCTTACTGAAATGGCTCTCAACAGTTGGAATCAAAAGGGTCCTTGGACAAAAGTGTCTAAGGCTCAGGATCTCCCATATTCTGCCATTTTAGGAACTGACTGCTAGCAAATGCGTAGCTTGCAGAGCAAACTTGTCAGCTCACTAAGCCAATGGCAAAAAAAAAAACCTCAAAGCTATTCTTTTTGCCTCAATCTAATGCCATCACAGATATTTTAATTCAGATATTTATATCACTCAGAGGCCAGTCCTCAAATGGTTAATATTTATACTGACCATGTCCTCAGACCAGATAGCACAAAGTTGTTGTTCTTCTCCAGCCAGCTCAGGGTTTGTTCCTTCTGGAAAGAGTTACTCCTGTTGCCATAGAGCAATTGCTGTGGGTCTGCAGTGGCAGTGATGTGGCCTTAACAAAGGAAAGTTTTCCTTTTTCTTGTGTGGGTTTTTTTTGTTGTTGCTGTTGTTCATCCTCATGAAGCTGTGAGGGGAAGTTCACAGAATCGCAGAATGGTTGAGGTTGGATGAGACCTCTGAGGGTCATCTAGTACAACCCTCCTGCTCGAGCAGGGCCACCTACAGCCAGTTGCCCAGGACAGTGCCCAGATGGCTTTTGGATATATCCAAGGATGGAGACTCCACAAACTCTCTGGGCAACCTCTGCAGTGCTCAGTCACTCTCACAGTAAAAATATCTTTCCGGGTGTTCAGAGTGAACCTCTTGTGTTTCAGTTTCTGTTGAAAGCTATATATATAAACGTTACACATATATCATTGCATGGTGTTAGTGCATGCACATGGCAGTGGCATAGTACAGTCCTAAGTGACTTCTATCCAAGACAGCTTTAGTAGAAACTAGAACAAACTATTTATCAGCAAGAGTGTCCTCTTGTAAGGTAGTAGTGGCTGGCTTTAGAAAGAAGCAAGCAGTAAACTAATAACAATAACAACTACATACAATACATGCAATGTAGCAAACTACATACAATGCAGGTGACAAAAGGATTAGGGCAATGAACAAAGCAGGATGAGAATCCAAATTGACAAGTCTGAATGCAGAAGTTGTAAAAAGAAGTCCAGTTGCAAAAAGAAGTTCCAGGCTTCACACAGTCTCCATTAAACACAAAAAGCTTAAGGAGTCTCATTTGCATTAAAGTTTACTTTAATATCCTTTACCAGAGATCCTCTGTTCCTCTTCATGCATGGGCAGTTCCACTGACCATTAACTGATGTGTTCATGCATACAAGAAGAATAAAGACTACTCTTTTAGAGTGTTTCTTCTACTCTTTAAACATATATCAAATATAATGAGTATTTGCTGAAAATTAATGCTTCATATTAAGGCTGTCCCATGTTTAAACAGTAAAGTGCTTCTTTTAATCCTTATACTAAGTTTGAGGCTGACGCAGGAATTTCCAGATTATGTGATCTCAGATACTGCAAACATCATAAATATCTTAAAAAGTAAAATGATTACCACCACAAAGACAGTGCCAACTGTCACTCTGCTACATTCACAGCATGGATCACTTGGGAACAAGCCATTTGATCATAAACCTCATTGATCTTTCTCTACCACCAGCAGCTACAGACTACTTCTGTTTCACTTTTATATATATATGGAAAAGGAACCAAGAGTTTTAGCTGTTTCAGCCATAGTGTTTCAGAGGTTTCTCATATCAGAAGTAAATGTTGATAACTATCACAACCACTAACATTGTAGAAATTACTGCTTTCATTACTTTTGGGAAACTCCATTAAAAACAATGGGTGAATTCAGTGTGGATTTGCAACTGGTCAAACAACCTAGCTTGGCTCCATGACAGGCAAATTTTTTAACACTAGCAGTTGCATTGATGATGCCTTCCTAAGAAATTATATTCAGGGGAGAGGAATGTGTTAAAAAGTTCAACATATTCTGCAGGTTCCTTTCTCCACAAGATCTCTGACATACCATCTAGCTGGCTTTTTATTTAAGTAATGTAACAAGAAAAAACTTATGTATAGCAGGAAAAGAAGATGATGATTTTGTAACTTGGTGCTTATTTTCTTATTGTTGAGGTTTCTCTGAAAGACAACAGTCATTGAATTGCCTGATGAACAACAGGTACATTCAAAACAAGCCTAAATAAAGTGCTTGTGTATTTTCCTTAAATTAAATATAAGAAATGTGAACTCTCTAGCTGTTATTTTTATGTAAGCCAAACAGGAGGCTTCAAGAGAGAAGAACTATGATTTAAGAAGCTGCTTTTATGTCATAAGTTAAATCATCAGGCAGACTAATTTAATTCCTTTCTGTTTACTATAAGACTATTTCTCTTACTGGACAAGTCATAAAACTGAAGTGACTAAAATATAAGGAGGCAAGCAGGCATTTCCAATTCTTAAGAGTCAGACACAAGTGCTCTGACTGAAGAACAGTGCTGCCAGCAAGACACAAATTTACGAGCAATTCAACTGCTTCTCTAAATTCCCTGCGGTTAAAATTGCTTTTACAGCTAAACCTCAAAACCATTCCTGTAATTAAACAGCCATAAGATGTTATCTTCAAAGATTAACATTATTTTTGAATGCTGTGTATATTTAGAGAAAATAATGGCTAGAAGTATTCATAAAGATTTCAACTATGCATATTAGCATATGTAAGTATCACTACATTGCTCTCCATTCCTATGCTTGAAGTAAGTAGAAAGAAAAAAAAGACATAATAGTCATGTAAACTCTCTTCATTTTTACCAAATCTCATGACATAACTTTAATGCTTTTACAATGTGAATGAACACTATGCATAGATATTCCTATCCTAGAGAGAATAATTTGCAGGTTTCACTAAATTATTTTTATATTTGATGATACAAAAATTAAAATTTCAAGTTGGACATAGATACAAAAAAGTCTTAAAAGTTTGATGTAGAAAAGGGGAATCTTAGCACCAGCTACACTCATATTACTTGTATTACCAACTGTCATACTCCATCAAGAAAAAATTGGTTGAGCAAGAAGTTCTTCTCACTATCTCAGTAAGTCCTTACTTTTGGCCTTAGGCGAGTAAATAACCATATTAACTAAACACACAACCTTCAAGCAAATCTGAAAGGCTGATGGCATTTAACATCAGAGTGAGTCTGCCCAGCCGTGCTGAGTACCATCCCCATAGTCTCCTGCAGCAGCGTGGCAATGTTTGCCCAGAGCATCTCGGCAGTTATTGATCTTGCTGGAATCAGGAATATTATTTGTTCTTCTCTCTAGAATATAAATGTAAATACAAGCAACTCTGAAAAGACTGAGCCCAGATTGAATGATGTTTGTAAGAGATACCCTACAAGAAGCAAATGCTGATGAGGTTTGAGTTATTCACTGGTTTTACATGATAAAAGGAAAAAGATTGAAATTGTCTGTATACTATGAATAGGGTTTTTAAGAACAAGATGGGGAAAATAGCATTCTTTAAGAAATGGCATTGTGAGCTGCTGACTTTGTTCTGCAGCTGTTGGTTTGAAGAAAACAAAAAAGAGTTTTAAAAAAAAAAATCGACGATAATGAAGTTTGCCACATATCCTTTTCACATGATGATCCTGAGGATCTACTGGACTGTAAAATTATCTAGTCATGCTTGCAAAAATTAAGGACAACTTGCCCCCCAAGGGACAACATGACTTTAAAGCAGTAACTGGACCAAACCAACTTCCAAAAACAACTAGTGTGGTTATTCTGCTTAGCCTGCAAGAGCAGATGAGTGCCTAAAGGCTGAAGAAAAGAAGGAAATTAGACACATCTAGTTCTTCAGATTAACTAGTTACAGGGCCTTTTCAGTAGTTCAATCATTAGAAACAACAGAACTGGCCCTTGATGCCAGAAGGAAAGATTGCTTTCTGATAACTGAAGGTTGATTCTACTACAGTAACGCTGCTCCTTTGCTTTTGAGTTTTGTCAGCTTACATACGGTTGGGGTTTTTGGATATTAAAATAAGCTTTTGGGACTTCAAGTAGCCGAATGACGAGACTCCCCTCATACTGTACTGTCTTAATTAGCTACTATTTGAAGGAATTATCAAGTCAGGTGGGTTAACATAAGCAAACAAAGGCCTTTAGTGAAGAATATCAGAGCTGAATATATCAAACAAAATTCATGTTTTTCAGAAAATCTTACCACCTTCTGACCTCTCTTACAGCTTAAGCTTTACTAGGAAAATTAAACATTAAGATAGCTGACCAGCTAACACCCGTGGGAATACAAAAGTGTAACACTTGTTGACAAAAAACTTGCAATAAAAACAGCGAGCTAAGAAAACAGATCTGCTGTTTAAATACATCCTAAACTATTTTTCCTTGAGGAAAGTAAGATTTTTTTATGAAACTCTGGCACTACATACTATGTCTCTTTTTCACCTTTCAAATCTTTATGGAAATGATTTTGTTCATCCTCTTGTCAGTCTTTGGCTTAAAAACGGTTTGCAGTTTGCCCATTTCTGTGCACTTAGCCCTATGCAAAATGAGTCCTTATATTCATTGATCTGAGGAAAACAAAGATTTGCCTTTAACATGCTTCATGACAGCTCTGTTTAGCGGCAACAACCTGCCAACCCCTCAAATTCTGCTTGGCATCCTGTGCGCTGGAAGCAGCACAGGATTTTTCATGTGAACATCTTTTCCAAATTCCTTCTCAGTCATTTGCACATAGGGTGCAAATCCAGCCTGTGTACGGCAGAGGAAAGCCTTTGGCACAGCAGAGACAGGAATCATGCTCATTTATCAAACACAACATTTATCAACATTATTCAACTGTTGCATTTTTGCAAACAAATGGTAAACAAATAGCACGTGGATTCCTCCAATTTCCAAAAGAACTGGGAAAAAGCTCCCTTCTTATCTTTCCTTTCAAATCTTTGAGATCCCTGTTGTTTGAAAATCACCAACAATAGATACTGCCAAAAAATACACAGGCCAGTTAGCAATCTCCATAAACTGAGTCCAGGAGTTCACGCTAATTTAAAGCGAGTGCACACGGCTTGCATCTGTTTCAGGTTTGATCTGCTTAGCAAGATATATTGCTAAATCCACAGGAGACTAAAAGAGTATCTGTTTCTTCTGCAGCAAAGATGCTATTATCTGTACCTATTGCTAGAGGCATGAAGGGCGTGCAAGAACAGTAGTGATTTCAGGCATTCAATTTTTTCAATGATTTTCAGTTAGTCTGTAGCAGCAGGACTTGTATGTGGCACAAAGTGGTGTCTTGTAACAAACCCCTAATCTGATCCTTCAAACAGCAAATTGGATGAGGAACTTTACCAATTTCATCATAAATCTATTCATTTGATTTGTATTTAAAATAGTTTACTTAATGTTTACATATCCTTTAATAGACGCCACTTAAATTTTTGCAGAAAGATACAAAAGTAGGATTCTTTGATAAAGTAAGATTCCAAAACCTGATGGAATGCCTTAGTAGTTACCAACAGAATGAAAAATATGGGACTCCTGCTGTATGGTTTATGCTTTTATCTTCTCTAAGCTAGTAAGGAGAGAATACTGTCATCTACTTAACTCCCAACTTAATGAAAAATAATCTCCAGATCAGACTCAGTCTATGGAGACAAAGAACTAAATGGAACCTTACATGAACTAGCTACATCTTTTGAAAGATGTAGATAAAGAAATTAACAGTTATGCCATGCCATGTCCAAGCAAAATGCAGGTATATACTATTTTCATCTGTACTTTTGGGGGGAAAATAGAGTACAATGAGTCAATAGCATTTATTACTTATCACCCATTTGAACTTTTCTAATATGTCCACAGAAACGGTATACTTTCCCAAAAATTTCACAGAGCCTAGAATTAAAGGAGGGTAAATTAATGCTGATCTATTTCCACCGTCAGCACCAACTGAGATATTTTTATGTTGCTTTCATTTGCAGAAATAAGTCAAATTCTCAGCTGTGAAATCATATATAAGGATCATTCTTTGGATATGGGTAGTGTATTTGCAACAATCTCAACACAGTTTGCATTTAACCACATGTTGCACATTTTCTATCAAACTCACAGAGCAGCCTAATCCTACCAACTCTTCAGGCCATATGTTTTTACTTTTTTTTTTACTCTTCTTTACTATTGCAATTGCTTTTAGTGTTGCAAAATGATAGAACTGAATACTGAGATAAATGAAAGGAACAAATGTCTTGGAAACTGAATTTCACTGTAGATACATGGTGACCCTGGACAGACTGTTAATAACATATAATTTCTTCTCTATAATATATTAACCCACATGTAAAGAATACTTCTGGGTCTATCTAGAACTGCTGCTCAATAGGAAGGCACCCACACTAGTATTTTTGGTAGACATGCCCTCTCCAACTGTTCTGTGGAACCACAATCAAGTGAAACTGCAGGAGCTGGTTGAGAGCCAAATCCTCAGAACAAACAAACCAGCTCCCTCCCAGCTGCTTGAATTCTACTTAATAATAAGCTCATGAGCTTATGTCAAATACACCAGCTGTTACAATCACAATCAGATATTACTTAGCTCTCATTATCATCCATTCTCCTTTCTAACAGTTAACCAGTTTTAGCATCAGCCTACAGTAGTCTGGAGGTGAGAACGGATTTTTGTTAAAAATAATTCAATGAGCAATAAAACTTCTTGGTTTAGTTATTTCTAAAGTCAAAAACATGTCAAGCAAGTTTGTCATAGGAAATTTTTTTTTGTTTGTTTTTTGACAAAACTCCCCAAGCTCCGTCTTATTAGGCAGAAGGAAAACCACTAAAGTGAAGAATGTGGTTATGTACAGGTCAGAGTTCTAAACTCATGTTTCTCAGATCAAAATCAGGGCTCTGGCTCCTGTTTTCATAGTAGGCTTATTTATGGCAGCTGCAGCAGGCTATCACCATAGCTCCTCTGTCCCCCTGCTGTGGATATTCATGCTGATGATAGATATTTGAAAGAGAAACATACCTACTGCTGAACTCCAGCAGACAGCAATTCACTGAATTAATGAAAATTGCCACTATTTTCACTTTACATTAGTAGAGTGGTCTGAGGGTCTTTATTATGACGCACAAAAATTGTTGGTGATGGCAGCTGATTGCGCGCCTTGTGTACAGGTGGCAGAAGGTCAACAAGTCTTCAGGTGCTTAGAGCTAAGTAACAGTTCCCAGTGGTATCTATATGTGGTATCAGTAGCTCCAAAGCAGAAAGGGAAGAGAAGGAAAACCAGGAAGCAAAATTTGAATTATATGCACAACTGGAAAATCAGCCTATCTGTTACCAGTTTCCTCAAGAATTATGCATGGGGCTGGCTTGAGAGGTAGAGTTACACAGAGCAGCTGAGCAAGTAGCAGTGGGAGAAAGGGGTTAGAACTGTTAGAAACAAGGAAGTTTTGGGAATGTAGGGAACCTATTCAGCAGAGAGGGGCTTCATCAACAGCAACAGTAAAATTGCACTGCAGGAACTTATGAGACAGAAATAGAAGACTGAAGGGCAGTCTGTTTGCAACAGCAGAAGAACAGTCTGCATTAAAAAAAAATCTTCGGAGTCAAGGTTATCTCCAGAATTCAAATCCATAGAGATTCTGTAGCACATTTTGATGCAGCTAGCACAGAAAGAGAACAGTATTACATCTATTAAAGGTGGTGAAGAAACTGAAATACTAATGGAGATTACAGACTGTGATTGTGGGAAATAGATTTTAAATCCTTCTCTGTCCCTGAGTAGGCTGTTAAGTGCCACATCAGAGCAGATATAAACCATGCTTTTTATACACTGTAATGACAGCTTCTTGCAGAAACTCATAGTTCAGAAGAAAAAAAGTAGCTCTTGACTTAGTCTGACATATTACTGTCTAACAGGGGCCACATGCTCTAATTCAACATGCTGTTATAAACAAAAGGTTCACTTTAGTGATGTTTAAGTTTGGAAAGAGAATCAAGACCAGCTGAAATGAACCTAGAAAGGAATGGCCAATGGGGAAAATGCTTGGAGATGGAGGATTACAGATGAGATTCACAGTCACAAGATTCTCAAATCAAAAGGCTTAGATGACTTCTATTTTCTTTTGGTATGATTGTAAAGAAGGTAATTAAAAGCAAAAGTATATTAAGTCCGATAAAGGAATACAGAAACTGATGATGCCTGACAAGTCAAATGAAAAAACTAGAAGTTTTTGACTAGAAGTCAAGCTAGAAGTTATTTCTGAAGAACAAGTTGTTAAAAAACAAAAAGAGAAACATGAGGCCTGATAGAGAGCCAGGAGGAACAACTAAGAGATGACTGTGTAAAAAAAGCACAGTGCATGAAACAAAGGCATTGCAGAAGAGCTAAATTTGCCCATGTTCAGACTTGATGAGCCTAGGCAGGTTCCCATGCAAGGATATTCTTAAAAGGACAAGTCTAATGCACTGTCCCAGTATTGAGGCTGGACTACATGACCTCTTGAGGTTTCCTTCAAGTTGAATGATGCCAGAATTCTATGAAATACATACGTTTAAAAAAAATCATAAATCAATAAAAATGAAACAAATCATCAAGATCATTGCAGAGCTCTGAAGGAAGTAAAACATGACACCACTGAAGTATTGATGTATCACTTAAATTGGAAGCAGATGGATGGTAGGTGGCAAACAGGACCCAAATCTGAAAACAGGACTGCAGAAAACTACAGGCACAATTGCAATCTTCTGGTTTCTATCAAACAGGGAATTCTACTGTCAGTCTGTGAAGATGCTTAAGGAAGAGTTAAGTGACATTCACACAGAAGTGATCAAGCTGGTATAGTATGCCTGGAGTTTCAAACAGCATTAGAAATCAAGCTTCTAAAACATAAAAGGAAAAGTCCTCTTGTTAATTAGTGTCAAGTTAAGTGAAAGGAAGCAGGAGATAAAACATTTGGTCAATTCTCACACTGGTGAGATAAGATCCCCAAGGCATCAACAGAGGAACTCACATTCCTGATTTGCAGGAACAGGCCATTGCCTTTGTAGAGGTGACGAACTTCATCCTCCTGCCATTCCAGATTGCTAAATTATGAGTTACATTCATTCGTATTTACAAAATTTAAATATTCTCTATGAAGGAGAGACCTCTACAAGAGAAGGAGAAGCAGATAAAAATAGCTAGAGCTAAATTATGGAGAATGTCTTAGCACTATATGAAGTCAGCAATGTTTTGTGGTCAGCCTGGCAAAGGCAGCTCTAGATCAATAGCATCTGCATCACTATTTCATGTCTGCTCCTCATTAATAGGACAGCATTACCATTACTGATGGATGTTTGTTTTAAGCAGGCAATGATTAGGTCTGGAGCCAGACAGGAGACCAAGATCATCAAGTGAGGTTGAATAGTGGCACTGTAACTCCTATTCTAAATGCAGATATAAACTAATTAGGTGATATGTCCTTGCTTTTTTTTTTTTTACTTCTAATTAACAGAGTTGGTGGAGAGTAATAGATGAAATACAGAAAATTCAACTTTTATTATAATGAAGAACACTCTGTTGTGTTTTTTTTTTTTTATTCTTTCATCCTGATCAGAATAGTGTTCCTTTGAACAGGATATATTGCCAGATTAAAAAAATTAAAATCTGTCATATTTCTGCTTCATGCCATTGAAAGAAATGGCAATATGAACATCATTACCAAATTTATTTTGTCTTCCTCCAGTGAAGATAACCATCTTTAGTGCTAGAAAAGAGAAGGTTCTATTATCCAGGAAGAACAGCTGCTGAATCCAAATATTTTAACTCTGAGGAGGAAAAAAATTACTCATTCCATTCAAAAATTAAAAAGCTTCAAGGGAATCTGGGAAGTTACCAGCTGGATCTGAAGCTCATGTGATCCTTATTCACTTGAGAGCATTTTTTTGCTACTCACACAAATCCTACAAACAGCAATTATTAAAACCTCCTTCTATTCCTGCCTATGCAATGTATTCACTTGACTGGAACCAACCTTCAAGTAAAATAGTCCTCTTATGACACAGCTTTAGCAGTACCTGTAAGAACCAGCTATCAGTAAATGAGAAGAGCTAATCAGATATACTGACATAGGCTTATATATTCTCTACAAGCTGTGCCATGAGCTTACCATGACTTTCAGCGCCAGTATCACAGCTATTCCCAACAGTGGAGATCACAGTGCTTAGAAATAATGTTTGTAATCTCCATGAATTCCAATAAAGGCTTTAGCTGCTGTTAGTGGACACAGTGTTGTCCTCCTCCAAAAGTTAACAAATTATCCCCATATATGACTACATTTGGAAGTGTGCTTTGAGAAAGAGAAAAAAAAAATTATGCAGGTCTGCAGAACATGGGATCTTATTGTACTCAATACTCCCGGTATGACAGAATTTTACATTAGACTAGTAAGTACAGCAAGCAGTTTTAAAACAAACATCTTATTTTCCAGTACAAAACTAAAAAATGTTCGACATCAATTTGCTTAGAAGAGGAACTGCATGTCTAATAAGGATTCAGATTTAATTTAAACAAAATGATGAAGGAATTTTCCAAAAATTCTGTCCTGTTCCTACGGTTAAATTGCCATATTACAGACTCCTGTAGATGCTTTCATACAAACAAGTAAACAAAAAAAAAATCAATACTAGCAGTGCTTTAAAGGACCCAATTTGTTGGGTTGGGTTTTTTTTAATAATCCCTTACAGCCACTGACCTAAGGAAAAATACAAGGGAAGAATTCAAATGCCGTATTTCTATGAGAAACTTAAAGGGAAAAAAAAAAAAGAGCAGTTCTTGAAATCAAGTTTTCTGGTATTTGTAGCTATTTTGCAAATGAAGTTTGATATTTGACTGGAATTCTTTCTAGCTTGGGTTTAAACAGCAATCATAAAATAGAAAAAAAATTACTTCAAGTGTATAAGACCTAGCATTTTTAGGTCATTCATATTCATTCTAGTATGGCAGAAATTGTAGGAAGTTTAATAGAATGCATCTCATAGCTGTGTTTAAAAGTGAGCATCACACACACTTATCAAGAGGCAAAGTATTCAATTTGTTCATTTTTAGAATTATTCACATTGGTGCCTTTATCTAAATGAACTATTATGTGAGCAGGATGTTTTAGGAACTACTCGGTATGATAGAATATTCTTTAATCATGATTAGTTAGACTTACAAATGATTATGGAACATACAATGTGTTGCAGCTTTGGATCATTACCCATGGAAATGTAATTCAGAAGTACAAACAATAATTATTTCCAGCACTCCTTTTACTGAATCATAGCTTTCTTTAATTAGGATATTGATAAGTGAGCACAGCAAATATCAGTAATCTGATAAAGAATTAAATGAGCTATTAACTGAGAAACCTTAATCCTCCAAACAGCCTACATACAGGTTGTTCCACCTTCTTAGCAATGCCTATGAACATAACGGAATAATGGATGATTAAAGACACATTTTCTATGGTGGCAGTCAGCCTGGGGGTCCCTGAGTCCTTTCCACACCCGTCAGCAGCACTGATGAAGGACAGACCCATGCCTTTCCACCCATGGGAAACCTCCTCCTGCTGCATGGCTCCTCTATCCTCAGCAGCATCCTACTCTTCCCACAGGCAACAGTTGGCTCCTGCTTCAACATCTTGCCTTTAGGAGACAAATTGGGACATTTCTCCAAATCTGATAAAGGCAGAGCAAGCTGAGTTGCACTCTCTAAGCCACTCAAACAACTATGAGTTTAGGAACAACATTCTGTCTCAGATAGCGATGCTTATCATCTGTAAGAGTACGAAAACCAGTGGCAAGAAGCATGGACAGTGTGTCTTTCCCAGCCTGCAAAAGCTCAGGACCCTTCTTAACCACAGAACCATAGAATGGATTGAGTTGGAAGGGACCTTAAAGATTACCTAGTTCCAACGCCCAATAATCACATGTAGGAGCCAATTTTACTTTCATTAATGAGTCCATCCATTCCACTGCAAAGAGTTCCACTTAATTACCCATTGTGTGAAACACTTTTTTTAAAAAAAGTATTTCCTCATTTCATTGTATAAGAGTTTCACTTAAAACACCAGTACTACTATCTAATCTAGTTCAAGAGGTGGTGGTAAAACTGCCTCTCTCAAGGTGAAAGAATGGTTGAGAAACAATGACTAGGTGTTGTTTAGGACAAACTATACAAACTGATTGAAAGTGAGAATTCACATTAACAGACAAAAGATATAAGCCATCAACAGCACTGATGACAAATGGTTCAGGCACTTCTTGGCAGACAACTGCTGCTTGATGTAAAGACTCATATGCAGTCCTCTACCAGCTTGTTGTCTGCCAAGAAGCATCCTCTGCTTCTGTCAGAACTGCTTAATTAAAATGTAGCAATAGGTTATACTGGAAAAGTTCACTCCTGTTTGCAGAATTAGATTTCCAGTGAAAAACGCAACTATTTAATTGCAGAAGGAAGAGCTTTCAATTCTAGACGCCTTTAGATACGCTTATTTCTGGTTGCTGAGCTACTGTAGGACAAGTGATGTTCTTTAAGAGTCGGAGATGAAACATTAAATAAACTAATTTTTAGTAAAGATCACGAAGCCAGCTATCGAACATCTCTTAATATTTTTCATTACTGTTAGGTGTGAGTTTGAAATTCATACTTATAAAAAATTATAAGACAGTAAAAATATGACAAAATGTATAGGTTAACACATTAATGTCTTTTCGATACCACCTACACTCTGGACAGGATCATGTGAAATAAACACGTAAATCCACTTAAGACCTTAAAAATATCAGAAGAACTTAGCCTCCTCCTTATAACTGCTTTGTCAGGTATGCGACTGAATAGTACCCACTAAGACAGATTTAACATAATGATAAGTTTTAACAAAAAAAACAATACGCACACCACTGAATTTAAGTTAAAGTGACGAGTTCAAAATAGAGCTTTATCCAGTATTTGGAAACCCTGCACATGAAAGACAATTATACATCTTTAGGGTTTGGGGGAGTTTCCACTAGTAATTGCTTTGGATTTAAAGAAATCCAATGATAAATTCAACTTACGATTAAAGAGTATTAACTTGTGTTAATCCTACAAAAAATACTATTAATAATCCAGAGGCAGGAAGAATTAAAACTAGTAAGATTGAAGACCTTGAGTGCCAAGATAAAAATTTAAAATATCACAGTACCTGTGACTTAGTATAGCCTTCTCCAAACACATTATAGAAATAATTGTGTTAGTCAAACATCTTGGATGAAATTGCTTCTTCATCCTCTCCAGAAACCAAGACAGGCAATAGAGATTAACGGGATATTAATGCCTTAAATCCACATGTATAGGTTTACCAGTTCGTTCTTAACGTGTCTTTTCCATGTGAGTTTAAGCTTCAGCTTCAGGAAGGCTAACAGAAGTATACTTTATAGGACTTGAAGGATATGCTTGAAACCAATTTGTGAAGCAGGAACTCAAGGCACTGGAACTATCACTACCACGGCATAGGAACTCTGTAATTACACACTCCAGCATAAAGTCCCATAAGAATGTACTGGACATGGTTTCAACTTGGGGCAGGGGCCGGAAATAAATAAAAATATCACTTAATACTTACATGAAGCTTTAAGATTTATACAAAGCAATGGTAATAGAAGCAAGAAAGCCCTTTAGACAGGTCTCCTGCTGTACAAGCCATTTTCAAAGTTATAAACAAGTTTAATTTGGACAAATAAAATTATTAAACTAAAAGCTAGCTACTTATCTAGATGATGATATTTCAGATAAATCATGTGGAAATATCTTACCTCTTCTCCTGAAAGATAGTAAGCTGAAAGTAGTCCACCAACAAAACGGATGTTCACTTCAAATACCGAAATTTCAGCATTCTGTTGAAATAAACACACATAGTTTTACTCCCTGATACTTTTCTGTACAGTTTTGCTTGTTTGTTTTTGTCAGAGAAGCTTCTGGAGCTTGAACTAGCTAGTATTTTATTAGAGAACCTTCTGAAGAAGTTCAGGTTCCTTCCATTTCAATTCTGAGCCTCAGCACATGCCAAGAACTTTTCTTTGATGTGGGAAAGTTGAAGGTGTAAAGAGGTAGGTAAGGAAATGAATTAATCAGATATCCTAAATACTTGTGTTTCCTGTAAGAATTGAATTAAATTACTTTTTGATTTTGAATTGCTCAAAGTAAACTGAGGCATACAGGAGCTGAATATTTTGTTTCCAGAACCTTACATTTTGCCTTTCTAGATTTAACACAGCCACTTAACTGACAAACCATCACCATCTTGCAAGTAATGCAAAGACCCTTTAGGAAAAGCTCAGAATCTGCTTCAGAAAATCAGTTATAGACAAAAAGAAGTATTTGAAGTAATGTGAATAAAGATTTTACTGTCAAACCACAAAGATTAATTGCACTGTAATCCTGAACACTTGTTGAAGTGATGATCTTTCAGGACATTTCTTGAAGTCAACCACTGTTCTAATGTTGTGAGATTTCCAATACTTTAGCTGCACACATCTCTGAACCTTTGTTTGAAATCCTCATCTCTTACTCAAATCTTTATACAAGCTACTGAATCAGACAAAATTAATGAAATGGACAGACATTTCATTAACAGCAGATTTAAAAGCTGTTGCTTAGCACATAGTTACTCTTACGCTCATTATGCGAGGCCAGTAGTATTTGCAAGAATTACAGCAATTTGCAAAACAGTTAGAGAAGTTTTATAATTACATGTCAAAGAAACATTCATCTCCACATGGAAATTCTGTGTGAAGAAGTAGTTTGTTAAGAAAAGTGAACCTGTCCTAAAAGTAGCAGATTCTTGCCACGCCAACTTTAACTTTCTTTCTAGTTTGATTTTATAATTTTTTTGTGTTAAGCATTTAAGATGCCACACCCTGATCACTACCCTCTTTTCATATTTTTAATCATCATCTGCATGCAGTTTGCATAGACAAAACTCTGTATATTTCTACTCAGCAGTCAAATCTCAAGTAAGCAATGTTATTTTTATTTTGCTCTCAGATCCAGCTATACACAAATACCTTATGATTCGTTTAACAGTGCCAAAATATATTGGAAAAACTTTCATCTTCACTTCCAAAAATTTCTACTTCACCAGCTGGAGAGGCTGGAATTATTTTACTTTATTTCTTATTTCAAATTTAACTTTCTCTTTCAAATCATCATTGTATCATTACATACCAGGTCTGAGAAGTGGCTGAATTAATTCCACTCAATCTAATGGAACTTCTGTAAGGAGAAGTGACTGGACGTGCTTATTTCAGAATGACTACTATCTTCCTTCTGCAAGATCCCAAGATGGTTCTGACCAACTGGATAGATACAATTCCTAATTACACAGTCTTTTCATTAGTACTCCAATTAGACCTCATGGGCATGTTCTGTGTGCAACAGTATCTGAAACACGTTTGTCAGTACATGTCTCTGCTAAGTCTTTATTGTTCCTATGCAACATCATCTTGCTCTTGCTGCTAGTTTTGGAGGCCTCTCAGTTGTAACAGATTCTGAAAGCATGTGGATGCTTGGGAAAGTGATATATATATATTGGGAACAACATACTTTTGTTTTACTTCCAGGGATTTTATGGTAATTGAAGGGTGTGAGTAATTTGGTCTTTCATTTTACATTTGATCAATAATTTATCATTCACTATTTGATCTTCTGGTAAGTAAATCGCAAATGGGATACTACAATCACTGTACGAAATCCAAAGAAATTGTGACTGCTGCTCACTGTACTTAGAGAAACAGAATATATGTATCCACAGAATCACAGAATGATAGGGGCTGGAAGGGACCTCAAAACATCATCTAGTCCAAGCCCCTTGCCAAAGCAGGAAGGTAGATCACACAGGAATGTGTCCAGGGGAGTTTTGAAAGCCTCCAGAGAAGGAAACTCCACAACCTCCCTGGGCAGCCTGTTCCAGTGCTCTGTCAACCTCACAGTGAAAAAGTTTTTCCCAATATTTTTGTGGAACATCCTGTGCTCCAGCTTGCACCTGTTGCCCCTTGTCCTATCATTGGACATCACTGAAAAGAGCCTGGCTCTGTCTTGACCCTCACCCTTGACATATTTATAAACATGAATGAGGTCACCCCTCAGCCTCCTCTTCTCCAAGCTAAGGAGACCCAGCTCCTTCAGCCTTTCCTCATGAGGGAGATGTTCCACTCCCTTCATCATCTTTGTGGCTCTGTGCTGGACTCTTTCAAGCAGCTCCCTGTTCCTCTTCAACTGAGGGGCCCAGAACTGGACACAATAATCCAAATGCAGCCTCACCAGGGCAGATTAGAGGGGCAGGAGGACCTCTCTCGACCTACCCCTTCTAATACACCCCAGGATGCCATTGGCCTTCTTGGCCACGAGGGCACATTGCTGGCTCATGGTCATCCTACTGTCCATCAGCACCCCCAGGTCCCTTTCCCCTATGCTGCTCTCCAACAGGCCAGTCCCCAACCTGTACAGGTTTCATAGTGTCATAGAATCGTTACGGTTGGAAAAGACCTTTAGGATCATCAAGTCCAACCATTATCTGTCTAACCATGCCCACTTCTAAACCATGTCCCCAAGCACGATATTTAGACAGCTTTAAATACATCCAAGGATGGTGTCGTGGGTTGACCCTGGCCGGCCGCCAGGTACCCACACAGCCGCTCACTCACCCCCCCCCCTTCACTGCTGAACAGGGGGAGAAAATATTTCCAAGGGCTCAGGGTTTGAGATAAGGACAGGGAGATCACTCTCATTTACCGTCCCGGGCAAAACAGACTCAATTTTAGGGAAACTAGGTACATTTATTAAAAGAACTAATCAGAGAGGAGTAGTGAGAAGTGAGAGAGAGAGCAAACAAATCCTAAACAGAACACCTTCCCCCCATCCCTCCCTTCTTCCCGGGCCCAACATCAATCCCGGCTTCTCCACCTCCTCCCCCCCGAGCGGCACAGGGGGACAGGGAATGGGGGTTACGGTCAGTTCATCCGACGTTGGTTCCACCGCTTCTTCATTCCGGGGGAGGACTCTTCACTCTTCCCCAGGGCCACTGTGGGGTCCCTCTCACGGGAGACAAGCTTCACGCTCTCTTCTCCGCGTGAGTCGTCCCACGAAGGGCAATTCATCACAAACTGCCCGACGCGAGACACCTCACGAGGGGCAGCCCACCCCTCGTGAGTCTGAGGCGCAGTCCTTCGGGAGAAACTGCTCCAGCGTGAGCCACCCGCAACGTCCCAAAAGTCCCACCAGCCAACCTGCTCCAGCGTGGGCATTCCCTCTTCCACGGGCTACAGGTTCCGGCAGCGACTTGCTCTGGTGCGGGCTTCCCACGGGCTACAGTCCCCTTTCAGGCATCCACCCACACGGCGTGGAGTCCTCGGTGGACATCTATGCAGTGATCCTCACGGTGGACTTCTGCACCTCGCCCATGGGCTGCAGGGGGACAACCCGCTTCACCATGGTCTTCACCACCGACCCGGGGGACTCCTTCTGCTCCGGCGCCTGGAGCTCATCCTCCCCCCCTCCTTCTTCACTGACCTTGGTGTCTGTACAGATTCTCACTCCTCCATCTCTGTGCCAGCTGTTGTTGCGCAGTTCTTTTTCCCGTTCTTAAATATGTTTTTCACAGAGGCGTTCCTCTACTATCACCTTACTGATAGGCTCAGCCTTGGCCAGCGGCGGGTCCCTCTTTGTAGCTGGCTGGCATTGGCTCTATCAATCTTGGGGAGCTTCTAGCAGCTTCTTACAGAAGCCACCCTGCAGCTCCCCCCCCGCCGCTGAAATCTGGCCAGGCCAAACCAAAACAGATGGTGATTCAACCACTTCCCTGGGCAGCCTCTTCCAGTCTTTGATAACCCTTTCAGTGGAGAATTTTTTCCTAATGTATAACCTAAACCTACCCTGGCGTAACTTGAGGCCACTTCCTCTTGTACTATCAGTTGTAACTTGTCAAAAGAGACCAACACCCAGCTCTCTAACACCTCCTTTCCGGAGGAGCAATATGATCTCAGTTGCACCTCTTCACTTCCCTCACCCTGCTGTAACTAGAGGATTAAGTCTAGAACTGGTAAACTACTGAAGATTCAACCAGCTGTCGTGGAACATTGAAAGCAGTGCTCAGGCAACAAAACTACTGTCAGCTGGGCTCTCATGAAACCCCTCTCCTGCTGGAGTTCTCCAGTTACCCAAAAATCAGTATTCATATCCTTCTGGATCATTTCCTTTGCATATCTCTTTCAGGAAAGTCTTCCTCTCCACAAATTCATAGACCAAGGGCAAAACAATTTCCGTTTATGTTTTCTCATGGGAAATCACCCTCACTTATAAACACAACATTTGAAATACAACCCAATTTTATTTATCTAGTATCAGCTTCCACCTGGTACTCATCAGCACTGGTACTTGCTCTGCCATTTACAATTCAGTTGAAGAAAATACTGCGTGCTCATTAAGTTGTTGAATGTATTCACAATAATCAAGGCAGCTTAATTTATATTTGATAAAGAGCTTACTCTCTTAGTTTTTATAAAGATCCAAATAAGGCCATAAATCCTAACAAATAATTTATTTCAGTTTTCTTTATTGCACAGAATCTTTCTAAAACTTTCCTTCAGTTCTCCTGTTCCTATATCATAAAGAGAGTAATAAAACTTCAGCCACCTCATCTGTATTCCCATCTACTGCTCCTATGCACGTGAATGCAGTGATTCCCTCCATGCCCACACACCACACCGCGTCACTGCAAACAGCCCGCATTCGGCAGGTTAATAAGCTGGGCAAGAGAACACCGGGGACCCTACACTGAATATGTATATAATTCTAGACTAAAACAATGGACACAAAGGGCCCACATTTCAAGTGAAATGAGAGGGACTTGTAATTATTATTACTATTAAATAACAATATCCCCCTTGTGGAAACAAAAGGTTGGAAGCAACAACAAATCAGCATGTTCAATCAGTCCAGGAAGTTTGATAGAGACATGAAGAGTACCACGATATCTCACTTTAAGCTACTGTAATTAAGCATTTTAATTTCTTAAAATTGTGGGGGAAAAGTTTCATTCACATTCTACAAATTAAATTTACTGGCAGTTTACTAAAATATTCAGTTCCCATAGACAAGGGAAACAATTTTAGCAAGCTTTTATTGCATGTGTCAAAGCCTGGTTAGTGCATAATGTGTTATTTAACCTTGCTGAATTCTCCACATGGTAAACTGTAAGATCTTAAACAGGCAGAAAAATAAAGCATTACTGAAGGCATTAACAAACTCCAGCTGCAAAAAAACCCTGCATTTAATAATAAATTTGCAAGATCTCCTCTCAGACCATCAAAATAATTTCTTATTCATAACCAAAACAAAATCAAGTCACTTTAATTCCGGCATTTAGAGTTACTAACACATTATGTGGCAAACTAATAAAAAAATAATTGCACAAACTAAAGAACCATTTTCAACTGGTGGCTTTCCTAAGCTTCCTCATAGATCCATTATACATTTATTTGAAGTCCATTTACTCACACCTCCCACATGCCATTTTTTAAAAAAAAAAAATTAGTAAAGCTATACAGTTGCAAACTGTTACATTAGGAAGCTTTCTGATTTTCTCACTCAAGATCAAAAACCACCAAGAATAAAGCACCAAAAGAAGTCTGTCTCCAAGCCAGAACATTAGGTTATGGACTGTTAAATATCAGTCATAATATCTACAGTTTGAGAGTAGTAAGATTTAAATTTGTAAATGTTTAAATTTGAAATAAACCATCTGGATTCTAAAGGTCTGTCCTGTTACTGACTGCCATATACCACAGATACATCTGAGCTAAAGATAAATGCTGGAAGCATTAATAATTAGATCCAAATAATATTTGCTACTCTGGGATCTTGGAAAAGGAGTATGTTAATGTATACATGACAGTAGAGATAAACTTAATTTCAAGTTTCTATACTTTTTCCACTCTTTTCTAGTCACCAAAATACTAGACATATTACAAGGAAAACTTCTACATTGCATGAATCTGCACACAAAGATACTCAAATTTGCAAAGCTAACTACAAAGGCAAAAACAGAACGGGCAAGTCAATCTCCAAGCTTCAACATGGCCTATAAAATCAGACACAGTGATCGACCAAACTCTGTAAACAGCTTTGCTTAAGAGTGCTGGCAGGACACAATACTGAAGGCATCCTTGCTATCTTGTTCACTCCCCTCTCTTTATGCAGTTCCTCAACTCATTTAGTATCTATCTTCAAGAACAAATGACAAAACACTCTTCATATTTTCTCTACAGAACAACGGCAACTCTTTCCTACGTTGATCCATCCTGTGCAGTTAAAAGAAGGCATCTCTGATGAGACAGACAGTGCATGATGAGTCAGTGATCACACAAAATGTCACTGAAAGTCAACTGAATTATACATAGATAAAGCTATTGCACAGACTGCTGTCGCTTTCATCTGACCAAGCAATCGTAACTTCCTGAATCCTTGATTTTGACCAAAAAGTACAGAAGGATGAGGCAAACAAAGTAAAATCCACTAATAACCAACACGAAGGTTGTTTTAGTTTGAATCTAAATTCACCTTTGAGATATCTTCTGGTAGAAGAAACCATTTTCATCTTCTCGCAACAAGTGTATGGCTTCCTGCTCCTTGTCTTGTTCACATTCTGGTCCTGCCTGGCTACAACCACGTGAGACAGCTGGTCGGTGGGTCAGGCATGAGTTCAAGCACTGTCCCACATACCTTTTAATTGCTAGAATATTCTGGTCCTGGTCCCCTGTTGTTCCAGCCAATGTCCAGGCATGCTTTAGGACACCATATAGGCTTGTTCCCAGCATGCAGAATGGGTAACACTGTCCTTTTGCAGAGATGAATTTTAGCATGGCTGAAAAATCAGAATTACAGAACGTGTCAGGTAGGAAAAGACCTTTAAGGTCACTGAGTCCAACCGCTAACCTAGCAATGCCAGGTCCACCACTAAACCATGTCACTAAGCACCACATTTACACATCTTTTAAATCCCTCCAGGGATGGTGACTCAACCACTTCCCTAGGCAGCCTGTTCCAATGCTTGACAACTCTTTCCATGAAAAAATTTCCCCTAATATCCAATCTAAACCACCCCTGGTGCAACTTGAGTTCATTTCCTCTTGTCCTATTACTTGTTACATGAGAGAAGAGACTGACAAAGAAAAAGCTAATGGATCAGCTAATCTCTCATCCCAAAGAGGTTGGGGGTCTGTCTAGGTATAAAAGCGAAGCATCATCAATTCCAATACTTCACTGCTGTGCCATGTGGCTCAGGCTCCTGCACCACTGCTCCCCGACTCCTGACACCTTCATCCATCTCATTGAGATCCCTCCTTCCAATCTCTCTTACCAAGTATGAATTCACTGTGGTTCACAGTTGTGGTTCAAAAGTTGGTTGGTGGTACAGAAACTCATTCAGCAAGCTATGAATGCTCTGTGTGTGTGTGTGCAGGTTCTAAAGCAAATAATGAAAAAAACCCAAAAACAGAGAAGAACACAGCAGTGTGTAGTTGTAGCTAGGAAACAGCCAAGCTCCCTAGCGATCGCCTGAAAGACTGGCTCCTTTTTCCCCTCTGTTGCAACATGTTGATGTACAACCCAGCACAGCACAAGGCCATGCACCAGCACCGTGACAAGGGTGTGCGGGCAGCAGTGTGCGTGGGGAGGTTAGACCAGATCCTCAGCTATATTAACTCAAAGGCAAGGATACACGCCCACGGAGATGAAGTGATTTAATGGAAAACAGAGTACATATCCATGATGCAAAGGACATGGATTTAGCCACCGTAAATGTCAACTCTTTCCAAAGGTACGAGTATGTCTAAATTTCCTAAAATACTGACAGAATCAGAGAACGGAACTTAATTCCCCTACGACTACTCGGTTCAACTGAAACTTCAGGAATTTCAGCAGTAACTTATAACTCCAAGTATTGTGATGTGGATATCTAAGTTATAAAATCACAGAACTACCAGCTGCAGCTGTAATAAAAATAGCTTAGGTGTGTTGTACTCCAAAAGGGGAAGCTTGCAAACATGTCCACTCACAAGCTTACCAAAATTCACAAGTTTGACAAGAAATGTGGCATTTACTTACCTAGGATCTTCTTTTGAAATCAAACCAGTTGGCTTTTTTTCAGAAACAAGGTAACCCTGACAACTAATACATTGATTAGTGGAACTGAAATGTAGCAGGTGAATAGATGATGCCATTTCCCATTAAATAATCTTTACTCTGTAAATCTTCTTAGGGGATAAACTAGTACCTACTTTACAAAATGACATTGGGAAACTTTCATGATCAGGTGATGAAAATGATTGAGTGCTGGCCAAATAGTTCAACAGTTAGTATGTGATGTATTACAAACTTCTAGAGAGGAAAATTTGCTGCATTGGCCTAGAATCTAAAGAGATAAGATTCTGCTACAGAATACAGTCACAGCTGTTTTTGCAAAGAACATCTTAAAGAAAATTAAAGATTTCAAAAGCATATTTCTAAGGTAAAATGGAGAGAAAAACTAATCTTATTTATACAAATAAGGCCAAACATGCTTCCCTAAAAGCTGATTAAGCAGTCACTGCCAGGAAATCACCAGAAACATCAAACAGAAACACATTTTATACTACTCACAAGAAAATAACACTTAGGGATATGTCAGTGTGTCAGTTACTAAAAACTACATGACTGCCCTGGCAGAAAGGTTTCTGAAACAGGAGAAAGTAAGAGCGTACACAACATTAACGCAGAAAATGTCACATAATGCCCAATACATAACAACTGCTGTTCTTTGTGTTAAATAATTTCCAACTTTGAACTATAACATACAAAGCAGCATTTGAAACTGGAATCTACATTTAAGTCGAAAATAAACAAAAGTACAGTAGCTTCAAACAATTCAGCTATTAAACAAACTGCCATCAATTATTAAAGATTGTGTCGCAGTTATTTATTTTCATTTTCTCATTCCACTTTGGGAAAATTCACCTCCTTATTACTGATACCAATGTAAAATTCAATTCTGTATGACTCTGAAGTACCACGAGAATAATTTCGTGAGGTGTTAAACTCAAGGCAGCTATTTACAGGAATATCAAGAACAAGATATTGTTCCTGATGCATACCAATAAAGTACTTTTGGTAAATCTGCTGGATTGCTGCATTGACTGACAAACACAATACATAATTTCAGACATTTTGGAAGACTTCATAGCTTTTAAACATTACTGCGAAAAAGTAAGTGCTATGGAATTTTAGAAGTACATCAATCAACAAGAGAAGCTGAAATTGCAGGCAATACCATCTAGAAGTTTTCAGTACAAAATGTAGCAAGATTTATGCAAAACCAAAGATTTTAGTGTTATTTATGTAAATCACTGTACAGGACTTTATGATGTTCCTCTGAGTGGAGTTCAGCTTTTCCTTTAAAGTGGAGTTTACATTTTCTATAATGCTTTGTTCTTACATTTTAAAATATCTTAATAATACTAAGCTAATAAGACAGGAATTTAATATTACAAAAACTCCTTTACAAAAAAATGTTATACACAAATTAAAGGTAGCGTCATTCAGACATCTCACACTACTTGGAAGCACAGTTTAATATCCTGTATTTACATTATTAATGTAAACATAAATGCACACTAAATTGCTGCTTATATAAACTATATAATATCCATCCTTATTAACTCCTCCTTAAAATGATAATGAATTCTCAAGCATGTAAGGGAAGCTAATTAATTCTGACTTTTGCATAACATATTAGAAAGAGAATGTTGTTTTCAGGAAGTGTTTCTACCATTACACACATCAACTACAAGAGCTTTTAAGTGCTCAGTGTACCATGCCTACAATGCTTTCTTACTTTACTACACTACTCCATCAGTTCTCTCTACCCAGCAACTAAAAAAAAATTACTCTGGCAAGACTGAAACCACAGCTTCTCAATTTAATTAAAGTTTTACAAAGGTTCTTGCCTATTCAGGACCTTTCCAGAATAAAAACTTTAATAATGAACTTTGCTCTCAGCTGCATATTTACCAGTTAATAGGATGACTTGTATACGAACTTGCGATGACCTGGTGCCTCTTAAGACTGAAGCAGCCCA
Source organism: Trogon surrucura (assembly GCA_020746105.1). NCBI lineage: Eukaryota > Metazoa > Chordata > Aves > Trogoniformes > Trogonidae > Trogon > Trogon surrucura. The sequence goes on from CM036618.1 coordinate 57,111,049, forward strand.
GTTTGTGCCAATAGTTCAGCCTAACTCACAGGATTTGACTTTACTAGAATACACGAAGGAACTTAAATGGTATGCATGGTGTGTGGCTTTCTCCAAACACAAGTCTAACTAGTGGAACACTTCACAATGTAAAAATGTAAAATGTTCATGTAATTAAAAAAATAATGTAAAAAAGCTGAAAAGTTTGTTGTTTGCTTTACAACAGTAAATATAATTCTATTTCTTTTTCCTTCCTTCAGTGCAACTCATTCCCTCCTATCTAGCTGAATCTGTCAGTCCAAAAAACCTGTGTAAAAGCAGAGCAGCAAGATTATTATATTTCTGCTTCCTACCTTTTTTTATCTACCAAAGATGTAATTCTTTAGCCTTGTATCATGCCTGCAATATGAGAATCCAGTCCTCAGTTGGCACTTGGACACCAAACAGAGCATTAAATGTTCATCAGCAACACTACTTACCACATTGAAATCTAAGTTTTTTTCAACCCACTCCTTGGCTTCCTTGAATTCCTCTTTCATTTCCATGATGTACAGTGTATCAAGGGCATCTACTATTGTTGCTCCTTGAATGTTACCTGAAATACATGAAGACACAGTGATTTACTTTAGAACAGAAAGTTTTTCAGTTATACCTACTTAACTTTAATTCTTATTTCAAAATCCAGCTTCAATTAATCCAACTAAAAACTGGGCACATAAGCATTCAAGTAGGCAATTAGTAGGTCAGTCTTAACTTTGATTCTCATGCCGCAACACCAGAATATTTAAGTATTTCTTCCACTAAAGAAGTTTTGAAGAACGATTCTGATGCACTGCAGTTTCAGCCATGACTTTGCATTTTTAGACACTGATGGAACAGTCCACTGTAAAATGTAATTCATAAAAGACAACAAATCTAAGTATATTGAGAAATTACTGCTTTGTCCAGTTCTGAGTGAAAAAGACTGTTGGTTTTTTGTTTGTATACTCAATAATATACACAAAGCTTTAAGAAGCTGGTAAGTACTAATCACATTTCAGCTAAGAAAACCCCTTCAGGAGTATCCTCTCTGAAAAACAGTTCTTTTGATAATCTACATCACCATGTAACCTGCACAAAACAGCATTGGGGAGCAATGTCAAACAAGTGATTTTCTCAGCTTGGGAGAGACTGCCAGATACCAGTTTTCAGAGCAAGTTCCTGTTTGCAAAAGTGGCATCCCTCTACCTCTGCTACGGTGACGGCTAAGAGTTAGCCTTCATCTAACATTGCAAGATCAAATATCATCAGTATGTTTTCCTCTGGCATGGATTAAATGTTCAAGATCCTATACTGAAAAATTATTGTGGAGGTTGGGGGAGAAAAAGCTACTCTAATGAGTTTCCCATGCTTCCTTCAAACCTACAATTTACATTTCCAAAACATCATTTTCATCTAGGAAGAGTTTCAACTCGTGTTTAAAAATAGTGTCAAAAACTCAGTTTGGGACATTTTACTAAATTTTATACTTATGAACTTGGCTCCAGTAGTCTTCATTAGGAATGAAAACTACTGTTAAGATATGCTTTAGAGAAGACCCTAGATACAGAAGCCAACACTTAAGATTGCAAAATAATTTAGGTTGCAAGGAACCTGCCCAGTGGGATGGGGGAGAGAATAGGGGGAAAAAACCAGCAAAACTCGTGGGCTGAGACAAAGACAGTTTAATAAGACAGAAAAGGAATAATAGTAACAACAACATATAAACAAAAATTATGCACAATATAACTGCTCACTATGTGCTGACTGATGCTCAGTCAATCCCTGGCCAACTACCCCATGCTTTTATACACTGGGCATGACATCCTATGGTATGGAACACACCTCTGGCTTGTTTGGGTCAGCTGTCCTTGCTGTGTCTCCTTCAGCTTCTTGTGCATCCCCAGCCTGCTTGCTGGCAGGGCAGTGTGAGAAGGAACTTAACTTACTGTACGCAAGGCTCAGCAACAATTAATACATCAGTGCATTATCAATCTTATTCTCACACTAAATCCAAAACGCAGCACTGTATCAGCTACCAGGAAGAAAATTAACTGTATTCCAGCCAAAACCAGGATACATCTCTTTTGGAATGTCCTTTTCCTATTCTGAAGGAAATTATCCGTGCCATTTCCCTCAGATATTCCACTAATAAAACTGCAGCATACTTTGGTAAGGAAGACGTCACATCTTCCCAGAGCTCATTTGGAGCTTGGCTGCCCTTCTCTCATATTAAATGAGAAGCATTCCTTTAAACTTGGCTAAATAACTTGGATTTTTCCTGAGCTTATGAGAAAGTGAGAGCGATTGTGGAAAACTGCTGGAGGACATGTGCTCAAGAACACAACTGCAAAGGCTCTGGAGATGTTTAGTAACTGTGAAACAAAAGCAGCCCCTGGTGAACTTTTACAGCTGAGCTCCATTTACGGAAAAATCATCTATAACCTGATTTGCTTGAGTGGCTTGTGATAGGCTCACCATGCAATGGCATTCTTTGTGATAATCCTCTTGTAATACAGAGAAAACCACTTCTGAACAGTTGAGCTTTCAATTTTAAGGATTAGTACTCGAGGTTCAACTCACTACTAAGACAGAAGAAAAAGAGAAGTCAACCTTATTGAGAAATTGCCCTTGAAGTCACCCACTTCCTATGTTGTTGTGTTTTTTTTCCCAAATCTGGCCTATATGGTCTGCTTAGAGCATAGAACTCTCCCTGAAGGTAGACAGAAGAAAATAGAAGAATTTCAAGTAGATATTACTTTATCTGAAACAACTTTTGGTATTGTTCTGAAGGCTCCAGAAAACAGAATAAAGCAATTAATGTCACAATTAAATAGTCAAGCTTGTCTTGAACAGTTATATTTCCAAATTCTTGATAAAAGATGAAAGAACACAGAATGCATTTTCAAAGTTCCAGTTTAGGGGCCAGAATTATGACCTGTGAACAACTGCAGTTTATGCTAAGCTAGCCAACAGGATAATCCAAAGTTAAGAGTATTAAGGAAATTGTGTATCTGGACAGCTCATTTATAATCAGTCAGAAAAACAAGTGGAGGGAAGCAAAAAAAAAAAAAAAAAGAAAAAAGTGCTAAGAAGTTAAATAAACATTTCCTAGTACAGAATAGGACCAAATATCTCACAAACCTATATATGCTATGCTTCTCAAAGCATATCGCATAAATTATTAAATACAGTTATCATTCATGTTAGTTCCTACACAACGTTCCAAGGGAATTACACCACAGTCATGGTCGACAAGAGGCAAAGATTATTGCTAGGCAATTACTATAAGCAGTCATACGATACATAACATTTGGACAGGAGGATTGCTATACACCTAACATACTGCTATAAATTTGATTAACACTGAGCACTGGGCTACAGAAACTGCCAGCAAAGTTGCAGTCACCATGGCAGAGTTTCGTAGCTACCGCAGGCAGAAGAAAGAGATCACAAGCACTACCTGGAGCAAATAATTATAGATATATTTTGCAAAAAAATAGCATACTCAAGGTAGAGAAAATGGACTTGAAATTCATAAAACATAGGCTTGAAATGGGTAACCAGATGTACGAGCCTAACAAAGTGGAACACGAACAATCTCTCCCAAAACTTCCAGACCAAGTACTCATATACGCTCCACTTTCTGTTAAACCTTGTTCTGTTTTTCTCTCCCCTCTTTCCCAACAGCATCACTTATTCCATGTAAGTGATTAAAAGAGAAGACATAAAATAGTCTACAACCTAGTTAACTGAAGAGAAAGCAAAATAAATCGGACAACACGTAACTTCAAGTGGACTATCCAGCAGCATCTATACAGTATCCTTTCCAGTTTACTACTTGCAATCTTAAGCAATGATCTTGAAGAAAATAAAAAGAACCTACTGCTAACAAGATTTGTGTGTGATTGACTGATTACCCAGCAGAACAGTGTGATATAAAGCACAGAGCAGTTTAGATTACCTTTGGGTAATGCACAGTGGGTCCATTTAAACAACATGCTTTTAATATTTAACAATGCAAAGGGAAGAAAAGGAAATTACATTAGAGAACAGAATAGCTCCTCAGAGGTGGGCAGGAAAAGAGGAATAAATAAGAGCTCAGAGAATGAACAACTTTGTATCAGTTTCCAGGGTGCCACTGCAGGGAGAACTGCTAGAGATGACAAGCTTATTAGCACAGCTCCATGACTAGCTTCTGTGGCCATATGGTTTAAAAACCGCAGACGGTTTATGGCTGAACTGTTTGGAAGATGGGCCAGAAGAAGCTTTTATTTGTCTCGCTCAGGCTTTTAGACAAGGATTATATTTTTTGCCAAAGGAGTCTGAAATAGAATGCAGCCAGGACGCCAGAATCAATGCATGTTGGTGCACTTAATAAGTTGCTTTACAACTTTTCTCCCATCCCTTGGATACGAAGTTTGGGGTTTGGTTCTCCAGAACATCCTCCTTGCCATAAAATATATTTGGAGATACATAGGCACTCATATATATGCATACATATATGTGAAACAAATGAAGATCTGTGATCTGTAAGCATATCGTACGAAACATCACATGGATGAAAGTTTCAGACACGTCCTAACGCACTGTTTGTAACTGGATGAAAGCCTGGCCCCTTACTCTTCTTGAGTTCAACTGCTTTTCTTTTCCTAACTCTGTATAAAATTCTGAATGGAAAGAAATGACAAAAATAGAAGATAAGGAATGATGAACTATGAAGTGGCCTCAGTTCATGCTAAACATCAGCTCCCTCACCCATAGTAGTTCACCATCTCACAAGTGTCATAAACTAGGATTTCTTGCAAGACTGTAGATGATGAGTGGAATGTTGTTTTTTCTTCCAGAAAATGTTACATTTTTGTGTTTCTGGTATGAAATATGAAAATTAATATAGGAGATTTCCACTTGTATTTTTTTAATGCTATGGAAATTCAGAACCTACAAAAAATAACAGATATCCCTTCAAATAAACTGAAAATGTTCAAAAAAACATTATTATTGTCAGAAGAACTACTCTTTAGGGCTACTTTGTACTACAGTGAAAAAGAAACTGATCTTTTTAGACTCTTCATTGTTTTCAGGCAGCAAGGCAAACTTCTTTTGTCACCATCCAGTTACTGAAAGTTGAAGAAGCTCACTCAGTCAAAGCAGATGTATTCTATGAAATCTTGCTCTAGTTTGTCATTCCAGATGCGAAATTACAGCAGAAAGCACAGAAATAAAAACTGTCACAATTTGTTCTTAATCTGACAATTAACAGCCCAGATCTCCTTAACGTGGGGGGTAAGACCAGATACGGTGTAACAGTAAATATGTATCCAATTTTTTTCAGCCCCATATGCATATACATTGTACATTAGCATCTCTGAACTATGTTATTGTCAACATATTCAAGACTACATATAGGTTTGACAAAATTAATATTTGGATTAGAGCTGTAGGTTTCTCAGAGCATTGTTCCAAAAGGTGACTCAGATTTTAAAACAGTGTTTTCCTTTGTTTAAAGTTCACTTAAAAGGTTCCTATCCAGTATCATTATCAATTTAAAGTGTCAAGAGTGATTAATTATTAAAGCGTGCTATGCCAAAACATGAAATTCTTACTCAAGTACTGGCAAATCCCCAGCAACACTAACATTTTTAATTTCAGTCACTATTGCCAGCTGGTAAGAGTGGGAAAAGAAAGAATACTTAATTTTTTTTACTGTTCTAGCTTTTCATATGTAAAACAATGCTGTCATGTTTCTAGAATACTCATCTCTAGTGTTTGGTACATATGTTCAGTTTAGAGCTAGCTCTGGTGTCTTTGTATTTAATAGAGTTTGAATTTTTCCTCCATAGCTCATCTCTTTGCTTTCAGTGCAAGTCTTTGGAATCCACACTGCTTATGGCATGCATGCAGCACAGTTACATGTTTTCTTACGAACCACCTTCTTTTTTTTTGTTTGAAGATGCTGCCTCCTGATTTAATACTTCCACCCCTTACAAAGGGTATTATTCTCCACACGGAACAACAAATCCTTGTTCAACCCATCTATGCCACTTTTTATGGGCCTTCATATATAGTATTGAAAAGTATTCAATCTTTGCTGTTTGAGGAGTGGATGAGGGAACGGGGGTTGTTTAGCCTGCAGAAAGGGAGGCTGAGAGGAGACCTTATCACTCTTTACAACTACCTGAAAGGAGGTTTAGCGAGGTGGGGGGTCAGTCTGTTCTCCCAAGTACAAAGTGACAGGACAAGAGGAAATTGGCTCAAGTTGTGCTAGAGGTTGTTTAGATCGAGTATTAAGGGAAGCTTCTTCAGTGAAAGGGTTGCTAAGCATTGGAACAGACTGCACAGGGAAGTGGTTGAATCACCATTCCTTGAGGTATTTAAAATATGTGTAGATGAGGTGCTTAGAGACATGGTTTAGTGGTGAACCTGGCATTGCTAGGTTAATGGTTGGACTCTTTTAAAGGTCTTTTCCAACCCAAACGATTCTATTATTTTCTACTTATTTTGAGCTCAAGTCCACTGGTTCTGTGTATTAACTTGGAATCATATCTCCCATGCCACCATGTGCCAGTTTAAACTTAAGTATGTTACATCTCAATTGCTATTTTAAAGTGCAACTATCACCTGTCTGGGAATCCTTCTGGGTTTGTGGAACTGCTTGCAGTTTGCCATTGACACAGTTACTACAAGCAACTTGTTAGTGCTGCCAAACTGTCATTTTGGTCACTTAAATTTTCCAGCGCTGTGATAAGTAATTAGAGACCACGGCCTCAACAGCAGTGGATCCCTGCAAGAGGCCAGTAATAATCCCCAAAAATGCTTTTTGGAAATCTAAAAAGACAATAAACTTGTCTTCATAGTGACCAGTTTCTCTGACAAAACAGTGCTTGTGCAGCATGACCTCCTTCATGAATGCTGTGTGGAGTCATTTATCCACATATCTGCTAATATTATTCTTTAGACAAATTTATGTTAATTTAGTTGGGAAAGACGTCAGGCTTACTTCCAAAATTAAGACCACATACCAAAATCCAAAATTCCAAGGAATCCAGCAGCAACAGTGAAGAGAAACAAGACAGTGGGGAGGGAAAAAGGGAGATTTTGAAGCTTTTCAATTTTAATTAGCATGTTGTTCAAATCCATGGACAATTAATTTTATAGTTATATTAATAAACTTACACTTTAAAAATGCATATTGCTGTACACTACAAGACAGTTTTGAACACGAATTTTGGCAAGTGTTAAAAATCTTCATGCACCTCAATACAATTACAAAAAAATAGTTCAAAGTGGGAGGAACGGGATCTTGCTAAATTACAGTACTTTAGCTTTGCAGATTGTGAGTATTTATTAAATGCCTCCCTTTTCCCCTCCAGAAAACCTCGTTTTTCACTTGCAGAGACTAATTATACTATGCCCACAAGTTACAATATTATTAAACTGGCAATATTGCACATGAAACACAGTTACAGATAATTAAAAAAGCCCTTCAGTAACACTCACTTAAGTGCAGAAGACACTTCTAGAAAGAGCTCTCTGCTAGTGCAACAACACTCATTATTTTTAAAATTAGTACAGAAAGGCTTGGAGAGGAATAGCTCCTGGGTTGGGGATTGGTGAAAAAATGGCAAAATTGTGATTTTGCCACTTCCATACTAGGAGGGTAGATGGATAAAGCTCTCTTTCAACACACATTGTTAATGGTAATCTGAAACTTTAAAGGCTGAAGTATTAAAAATTAACAGTACTCACTCAGGGCCAACTTTCTATCAGGTATGGGCAGAGAATGATTAGTGCTCACAGCAGTCATGTCAGCATAGGAGATGTCTTGTTTTGCACAGGTATGGTGCAAACAGATGCTTAGCTATTCCATTTTACTTGATTAGTCTAGAAATAGCAGTACACTTAATGGAACTAAACTAATAAAAATGCTAGAGAGATGACAATTGATGACTTTTCGCATCTGCCTTTTCAAATAGTTGTTACTGTAACTGAATTCTTTAGAGTTGTAGTAAATTGTAAAAACTCACAATAATGTTAGTTACTTGCCAGGGCAATGTAGTAAAAGCTAATATGGCAAATAAACAGGAAATCAAAACATCATATCGGTGTGCTGAAAAGACTTTGCAATGATCAGAGGCAATTATGGGGCTTTAGCTTAAAGTAAATATTTTGGTTCATGTATGTTTTCATCCTTTCTCTAAAAGTTAATTATTTTTAGAGTGCACATGTGAAAGGAAACAACTTCTGCTCAGGAGTATGTCTACAGTCTACCAGTCTGAAGACTCCCTCACCTTAACAAATATACCCTCCACACACACTGCTCACTGTATACCAGGAAGATCAAAGCAGGTGCTTGTCTTCAAAAGTTGGTTTCATGGTCTGGGTTTAGGACAAGCAAAATGTCATTTGGTAAGAAGTCCTCAGCTACAGAAGAGCTCTACTCCTCTTAATATATCAGGTGCTAAAGCTGGATGTTTTTCCTTCCCCTGAGGTCAGAACCATCAGATGTTGCCAATCTTTCTTCCATCATCATCCCACTGGCCATATTCCTCTTCCCCTAGCCTAGCAATAGTGCCCGTATAGTTGCCAAACTCAGGATGGTATTGGCCTTACAGTCACATCTATGTGGTATTACACTGCTTAAAAGCCCATTTTAATTCTGTGTTTCAGAGAAACATATCATGACAGCTGTGTCTTGTCTTTGAGACACAACCATCATCGCTATCTATCTAAAAAATGCCTTATCATGCTAGCAAGGACTGAAGCATTTATACTTTCAAAATTAAGCTTAGAAGCCATATAATTTGAAAACAACTCTCCCATTCTGTCAGGAGAGCTACACTATCTGTAACCCATACAACAGTAAACACCAGGGAGCTACATAGAGCAGTGGAACCTGCTGTTCCACACATTTAGGTACTAAAGTATCTCAAACTGCAAACTGCAACAGGGTAGGTTTAGGCCGGATATTAGGAAAAAAATTTTCACAGAAAGAGTAGTCAGACATTGGAATAGGCTGCCCAGGGAGGTGGTTGAGTCACCATCCCTGAATGTGTTTAAAGGATGTCTAGATGTGTGGTGTTGGGGGATATGGTCTAGGGGTGAACTTTTGTAGAGTAGGGTTAATGGTTGGACTTGATGATCCCAAGGGTCTTTTCTAGCCTGAATGAAAGGATGTTGTGAGGGACCATATCAAAGGGCTTGAAGAAGTCTAAATAGATGACATCCACTGTTCCTCCCTTGTCCACTGACATAGTCACTCCATCATAGAAAGTGACTAAGTTGGTCAGGCAGCACCTGCCCTTCATAAAAGCATGCTGGCTGTCTTGAGTCACCTCCTTGTCCTTCACGTACCTTAGCAGAGGCTTCTGTCGCTTTATGAAAAGGAAGGCATTGCTTGAATTCAAACATGAAGGTACAGATCAGATCTAATGATCTGAGGACACCATCACAAAAATATTTTTCTTCTAAATAACAAAAAGGAGATTATGGATTCAGGAAATGGTAGTTTATGAGACAGAACTGCTTGTAGATACGCTGCTCTTTAGTATTCACTAAAGCAATTCAGCAGAAAGACCTAATGCTTATTTTGATTTGCCACCAAGATCAATAAGAGTGAAGATGTTTCTAAGGAAATCTCCTCAGGGATAAGATCTTATACTAGATGACCATGATGAGAAAGTGATCTACATTTACACTGACTCTGGCTCTTACTCTCTAAAATGCAGTTTTATTTTCAAATTCAACATTCGTCCTGTTTCACACTGAACAGTGCCTGCAGTGACTTATTCTGATGCAACATTCACAGAACTCCAGCTTATTTCACAAGCCAATATATCTACAGCTTTTTCTGTGAATCCATGCAATATCACTAAGAACTCAAGCCTCAAATTTTTATACATCTTATTCAAAATGAAACTACATTAAGACATCATGTACTGTTTTGTTGTCCTCTAAGAAAATAAAGAATACAGGATTGCATTAAATAGTTCTTCAAATATGGTAGTAAATTGTGTAACAGTCATGTGAATGAAGATACTAAAAATTTGTTGTTTTCTAGAAAACGGAAGAAAAAAGACGGACTTAACCCTGAAGTTCAGCCAAACTCTGGTTCCAAGCACCCAACTAAATAATAATTACCTAGTAACATTTTTATGTTAGTTTGGGTAAACAAACAGTGCAGCAAGATCAATGTAGATGTTGTATTTTCAAAATTATTTTTGTAATCACAACTGCTGTCTCTTAGCAACTTCCAAATATAGTTGAGGATTTGGTAAGGGCACTATTTAGACTGTTTTAGGAAATGTTTCCACTTCAAACTATCTTTTCCAAAAATTCAACAAAATAACTTCCTATTAAAATCAAAATAATGTATTGATTTTGTCTCAATTACAGAAATCAGTTAATTTTTCAGCTTTCTCTTTGGAAAACAGAAGCTATGTGAATACAAAGATTGCTGTCGAACAGTTTAATTTTTCATTTTTCTGCAAAACTGAAGATGATGACAGCTCATAGGACTGCTTTCTCATACTTCCTCAAAGTGCTGTAGCTCTTCAGCTGCTATTTATCCAGCCCTATGTCCCACTTGAGCATTGAAAAAGTTGTGCCTCATTACACTGGATTTCTGCAGCATGCCTCTCCTGCTAGAACTTTTCAGGCCCATACGTATTCTACACTGATAAGAACTTGGGCATTATTAAAGCATCCCCCCCCTGTGTAACATTTAGAGGTGCAATATGGTCATATTCATGAAACAAAGTCTGATAAGGGAGCCTGACTGATACAGGTTAACAATATTTTTTTTAAGGGAATGGAAATAAATCCCCAAAGAACTGTAGGCAGCTTCAGCTACCTTCAGGACTGTAGAGAGTATCTTTTGTTCCTTGTACAGGATTTTTTCACCCCCCTTATAGTTTTTGTTTCCTGTTTATTGAATGTGTTGTCAGTAAGTTCCAGCTGATAGGAAAAGTTTAAGGCAGGGTAGTATTTAATGGAACAAAACTACATCTTTATTACGCAGCAATGAACATGCTTCATTTATTCTCATTCAGAAAGGAATCTATAAAAGTAATAGAATCACCTTCATTTACTGTTACTTTTTACAAATATCATAAGCAAGAAATACCATGCTGCATGACAGAGAGTAGAAAGAACATGTTTATCACCTATAAGCTTTTCAGTTGATTTAGTGTTTTATGCTAACGTCACTAAGCACAAAAATACACTCTACTCACCAAATAAATTGCTTGAATGTCCTTGCTTAGATATGGGTTTCAGTTCATTTAATCCCCATGCGTAACGCTTATAATTATCCCAGGCATGTTTCATCATCTGTAGGGAAACGAAAGCAGGATTATAATGTTGATTTAGCAAGAAGCCACAGCAAATTCTGACTTGTGAATATTCTCAATATTCAATACATTTAATTCAATGCTTAATTCAATTCATGTTGTATGTATCAGAAGTATGAAATATTCAATAGAGAATAATAGCAGCACTGTTTTCTGGGTGGCAGTGGGATGGTTACCATCAGAATTCCATTTCTGTCCCATCTACCTCTACTACTATTATCTGCATGCTTATGGTCAAGACACGCCCAAAAATTATTAAATTTTAGGAATAGAATTTATTGTGTTATATATCAACTCAAATAAGATTTTATTTCCCTTAAGTATACACCTATGAAACTGAGGGCAGTAATGTCTTTAAAAGAGCTTTTCCTCCTAGAGAAGGAAGTTTTAAGCTAAAAATTACACTCACAGCTGTTTTTTGGATTCAGGTGGAGACTTTCTTGCATAAAACCACAAGAGTTGCAAGACTCTGGAATAAATTGTTCAGAGAAGTTGTGGCTGCCCCCTCCCTGGAAGTGTTCAAGGCCAGGTTGGACAGAGCCTTGAGTAGCCTGATCTAGTTGAGAGGCGTCCCTGCCCATAACAGGGAGGTTGGATTAGATGATCTCTAAGGTCCTTTCCAGCCTAGGCCATTCTATGAGTCTATGAAATAAACATATCACCACAAAAACTTGTTTTGCATAAAGAGGCACACCACAAATAAATACTTCTTTGGGAATCTGCCTTGAGGAAACCAGCACAGCAGTTTGTCAGTAAGAGCAGAGGACATCTACCTCAGAAGTCGGGGCAGTGGGTTGACTCGAGGATACCTCACACTCTCCACCACCGTGATCAAACAGACCTAGACCAATCTGCCCTGTCTGGGGGAGGACCAGATGCCTGGACAGAAGCCCACCCATCGTCAAACACAAAGTGAAGACTGCACGTCTGTTGAAGAACAACTGCCACTCCAGCAGGTTCAGCACTTCCCCTTACCAACCACCACCTTTAATGTCTACTCAAGAAGAATTTTCTTTAAGGGTCACCACAGCAAGCCTGACTTTACGTAACAGGGTGAAAGATTATGCCTCTGCGTGGTCTCTCCTCCCCTATTCCGCAAGTCAGAGCAGCGCTAGGAATGCCAGAGGTCATCTTCTAGACAAAAAGTGACAATTTCAGACCTTTTCAAAGACATTGCTTCAGGCTGTCAGCTGACAACACTACTTTGCCTTTGCTTTCATAGCTCTTCTTGAGGTCATGTATGTCAAGGATAATTCTGTTAAATAACAGTTATAATCCTAAATTTAAAGGGAACAGCCTTGGGACACACTGATAATACACTGATAATAATAATCCTGCACTTTCTTCCTTCCCCCTTCCTCTGCCCAACTCACATAAAGAAATTATGTCAATTAAAAATCCACACTAATCTAGACTATAATTGACAGAGTACTGTTATACTTGTGAGAATAAACATTTCTTTGCTATGCATGGAAGCATGAACACGCATCTATCCTGCAGGTAAATTCAGGGAAGCTAATTTACTCTTACAGTCCTTACAGGCCCCTCTTTACAAATGCAAAAATTGGCATCTGCATTTAATAAGTGAGCATTTTCAACCAAAAGGTTAGCCTGGTGTCAGATCCCAGCTGAAAGGCAGTGGCAATGGTCTCAGGCCATGGATGATACCGATATGCCAGATGGCAAGAGCAGTGTCCCCTGCCTGACTTCATTGCAAAACAGCTTAGGAGCAATCAAAGGATGGGACATTTTGTCCCAATGCAGAACTGGTAATAGGCCATCTAGTGGTAGACTTTGCATCTATGGGGCATTCCCAGTTCCTGGCTAGAGGGATCAGGATCATATGAAACCGATCATTTGGCCACAGCATATTTTCTAATTTACCAACTGAGATTCTCTAGTAATTTTGCATATTATACAAGAAAGATTTACTCTCCCTTACCATCATGTGCCAGACCTGGAAGCTCAGCTTTAGATATTAGCGTACAAATTCTCAAAGATTTCAGCAGGCTAAATCCTGCCATGCACTGAACCTGACATTTTCCATGCTTTGTCAAAGCTTATTTTCTCATAAAATCACACCAGAATCTTTTTATTTGTTTAATCCTAATCTGGCAACAACACACAGAAGGGCTCTTTCACACCCCCTCCCTGCCTTTTTTCTCCTAGCACAACCCTGCTCCTTCTCTTGCGTAAGAGACACAGTGGTCATCTATCCCCACACCAAGTCAGTTCAGGAAACAGAAACTTCCACAAGTGAAATTTTTGGGTTGAGGATCTTGTTTATCTTGTCTCATTCCCCAAATCAGATTGCCATGAGTATCAGGGTTACCAAGCAGGAAAGGCAGGAACAGCTCCAGATCCAGTTCAGCTCAAGCAAAACAAAGGGCACGGCACTACAAGATGTCCCATATGCACTCAGTTGCCTTTGGTTTTTCCAGCCAATTGACATTTTGATCATATTGCATTGCAACTGCTTGTGTCAGTTCTTAACAGAAACCACTCTGATTACTCTATTGATGGTCAACCCCTAGACAGACAGGAATCTAACCCACGCAGTAGACACTACCTTCTAGTAATATTTATTATTGTAAGTTAATGAACACAAACTGTCAATTATTTTTCTTTCAAAATGTCCTCCCATACATGAACCCAAAAAGCTGAGCTGACAAACCAAACTATTAATTCAGGAAAAAAAAAAAAATCACCAAACTTTAAGAAATATTTCCATGGGCAAAAAGACCACCTTCAGAATCTACTGAGCAAGAGATGTAATTCACCTCCTCTGGCTAATCAAAGTGCTAATTTAGAATTCTTCCAGAAAGTCTAGATTTAGATTTTTGTAGGTTTATGGATGTAACATTGAAAAGAAAATACAAATCCAAAAGCAGTCAGTGAGCCCTCTAGTGTTCCAAAAGGACTGGAGACATTCCAACTAGACACAAATGGGAATGGATATTTAGTAAAAAGTTATTAGGAATCAACGCTACTGTACTTACCATGTAAATAGCCCATAGATATAGTAGTGTAAAAAAAATAATCAGTACTGCCTGTTGAATAAGTAAGTTTGGACTTCTAACCTAGCAAGAAGTCTCAATTTCTAAAATTCAATCCATCAGTAATATTCTATAAGCTTTTCTTCCCATGGACATTACAAAACCATGTTAAGTTTCCCACTAAATGAATTTTGTATTTGTTAATAGCTTTATTTTCTATCTAAGAATGAAAGAGTTCTAAAATATTTAGTAGCAGTTTGAATAGACCTGACTCACTGATAATTATTCTTTGCTTAGGCAAAACTCCTAGCACTGATAGTTCAGTAACAAATTTTAACAATTTATTGGAGAAATTCATCTATCTTTGCAGTCGTCACCTTTCTGCTTGTATGAGGCATCCCCAGATCAGCGCCTCCAGATTTTTTTAATTCACAGAAGCCCTTTTGATCATGCATCTGACTACTTCTACAAGCACTGTTGATCACCTGAAATGTTTAAATAAAGATCATAAAGCTACTGAGAACATTGGTATTTCAACACAACATTATGCTGAAAGTAAAGAGAAATGAGAAATGTCTGATAATGAGGAGTCTAACAGCTTTTGACTAGATGATTCCAGATACTCTCAAACTCTTCTATAGTATAACTAATTACTTCAAATTCTTTCTTTATTAGTCCTCCAGGATGTCAACAGGCAGAGTTACATTTGCATAGATGCAGTCCTTCCAGCTTTACTAAGACATGTTCACTGAACCTCAGACTCCAGGAGAGCCTGACAGCTCACTGGGAAGCCTCGTGTCTACATCAGCAAAAGCCACATCTGATGGAGCCCTCTACGCCTCAGGTCACTTGCAATCAGATGCATCAGCCAAAGGCTTCACTAGCTAGCAATGTTTCACTAATAAGCTGGTTGGTTTTACATCTTCAGAAAAAAAAAAAAAAACAGGGCAGTGATTTTCATTTATGAAATCAGAAAACGCCAAAATACTATTCTACTCCTGTTGAAGAATGACAAAGGCTGCTGTTGTAATTGATATCAGCAAAGTCACTTAGAAGCAAAAGGTGACAGTCTGACATTATGCAGAAAAGGACCTGTACCTTTCTTTCTTTAATTCTAAAGGGAGCATTTGGAAATATAATTTTAAAATCATTCTCAACTCACTGAACTTTAAAAAAAAAAAGTAAAAATAATTTTAAAAATAGAACTATTTGTTTCCCAGAAGCAGAAACAAAGACCTTTTCTACAGCTATAATGCTGGCCAACCAGAAGATGATGATAACACACTCCCATTTGTTGATATTTTAGTTACTGTCATCTTCCAAAGCACTCTAACACAATGTCTACTGAGGACACATAAGCCACTTGAAATGTACAAAACACAATTCTATTCAGACAGGAGTGCCCAAGAGTTCAGGTACAAAATGTTACCAGAAAACAAGAGTGATGCTGAATCAGCACAGTAAGAGCAGTATTTAGATGCAAACTACTGCAGTACCAGGTGGCGTGAAAATAATATGAACCTAATAAGGTTTATTTTTAGCAGTTATATACAAGCTTGGGAGATGTCGAAGAGCATGTCAGGAAAAGAATTCAAGCACCTTCTAGAACTGGGATATTAAAGGGAAATTTCATTGCATGAAATTGTACCATCCCAACCTTCAACTGACCCGTTTAAAGTGTGGCAAGACAAGGAAGGCGGAAGACTAAGGTACTGAAAGCCCAAGAATTGAAGTCTAAAAAAACCAAAAAACAAATGAAAGAAAACACCCCACATAAACAACACTGAAGATAACATAACAGTTTGCTTGTCTAATCTCTGCTACACTCTAGTTGCTGAATAATCTTCTCCTTCCCAGTTTACACTGAACTTTTTATACATTTAAGTTATTCTCACCTTTTAAACTTCCCCTTATCAGAACTACATGTTCACCGTCTAGTTTCCGTGAACCTTCCCTCCTCCTTAGTTGCTGCAACTAAAACTTCATTCTTTCACAGTATCAGCAAGGGAACTGAAATTAGTAGAATTAGCAAGAAACCTCTATGCACGTTCAACCTAAGCTTTTGTTCTGTACAAATCAACTTGCCTGCTTGATGACTGTACTGGGTCTGGCCGGGATGGAGGTAACACCCTTCACAGCAGCCCACGTGGTGTTTTGAATTTGTGGCTGAAATAATGTCCATAACACAGCAACGTTTGGGCTATTGCTGAACAGTGTTTGCACAACATCAAGGCTTTCACTTTCTCCAGGTCCTGCCTCTTTTCTCCTCCCTCCAACAAGTAGAATGAGGGAAGGCCAAGAGATTGGGTGGGGACAGAGCTGGGACAGCCAACCGCAGGTGGCCAAAGCAATAGTCCACACTATGTAACATCACATGCAGCAGTAAAAATTGGGGCAGAGGAAGGAGAAGGGATTTCCCAAGGTGACTGTGGATCAGAGACTGGGCATCAGTCTGCTTCCGGGAGGTGTTGCGTGATTGCCTTTGCATTCCTTGACCCTGCCCTCTCCTTGTTTCACCTAATGAATAGTTTTTACCTCGATCCACCAGCTTTCTTGCTTTTGTTCTTCCTGTTGTCTCCTGCAGCCCACCTCGTGAGCCAACTGCTGTGTGGGTGCACCAGCCACAATGACTCGTAGTATCTCCAGTTCAGGAAGTTTGTGACCACAACACATCCCCCAGCTGGTTTTTCATTCTGATGACAATATTACATTAACCTCAAGCTTCAGAAAGCCTTACTTTCTTACTTTCCACTCCCATTACTATGAACCAACAACTGAACCTAAATGAGTCTCAGTGAATCAGAATCACAGAATGGTTGAGGTCGGAAGGGACTCTGGACATCATCTTGCTCAAACACTATTGAAAGACCTATTCTCAGCTGTTTTCACAGCCTGTCTTTTTTATTTTAGTTATCAAAAGTTATGAAAACACATTTGTGTTTCATCATCTTCATAAAGGTATTTAGTGTAACACCACACTTCTAAAGAAATGCAAGTTATTACCTGATTTATTGATCTTGTATTGAATAATTTGCATCTTGGAAACATGAAGCAATAGGTAAATTTTTCTCTAGATCCTGATAGACAACAGTATTGTTCTAGGATTAGGAAGCACAACTACATTGTGAAATCCTTTGACAATTTCCCATTTCAGAGTGTGAGATCTCTAGACCTTATTACACAACTGAGACTCGACGGGCTTGAGAGATGGGCCCACATCAACCTCATAAAGTTTAATGAGGCCATGTGCAAGGTCCTGCATATGGGTTGGGGCAATCCAAAGCATAAATCCAGGCTGGGTGATGAGTGGGTTAAGAGCAGCCCTGCAGAGAAGGACTTGGGGGTGTTGGTGGATATAAAACTGAACACGAGCCAGCAATGGGCTCTCACAGCCCAGAAAGCAAATCACATCCTGGGCTGCAAGTGAAGTGTGGCCAGCAGGTCGAGGGAGGCAATTCTGACCCTCTACTCTGCTCTCTTGAGACCCCACCCACAGTACTGTGTTCTGTTCTGGGGTGCCCAACACAAAAAGCACATGGACCTGTTGGAGCAGGTCCACAGGAGGGCCACAAGGATGGTAAAGGGACTGGAGCATCTCCCCTGTGAGGACAGGCTGAAAGAGTTGGGGCTGTTCAGCCTGGAGAAGGCTCTGGGGAGACCTTACAGCAGCTTTCCAGTACTTAAAGAGGGCCTACATGAAAGAAGGGGTAGATTTAGATTAGATATTAGGAGAAAACTCTTTTCTGTGAGGGTGGTGAGGCACTGGAACAGGTTACCCAGAGAAGTTTTGAATGCCCCCTCCCTTGAAGTGTTCAAGGCTGGACTGGATGGGGCTTTGAGCAACCTGGTCTAGTGGAAGGTATCCCTGCCCACGGCAGGCGGGTTGGAATGAGATGACCTATAAGATCTCTTCTAAACCAAACCATTCTACTATTCTATAATTTTTGTTACTTTTGTTATCACCCACTATTTATTATTGCTTTGGTAGTACTTCAAACCCTTTATTTAAATCTTTTCTTGAAGTTCTGCACATAAATGTAACACATTCCAATATCTTTTCCACCTGGAAGTGTTTTCAATCACTGCCTTGAATTGCCTTTAAAAGTAAATTGGATTTTAAGAAGGTTTTTTATCAGTATTCACAGCTTCTCTTAGCATGTTCAGACTTGTTCTATAGTGGAAATTCTAGGTAAATACATAGGGTGTTCCACTGCAGCTATTTCTTTGCTAATTAGTTGAAACCTTATCTAAGCAGACATGCGGATACGACAGTGATACATGTCTGCTTTTGATTTTTTTTTTCCAGTGATCCTGTCTACTCCTATGCTAGACTACTGACAACATTAGTTTTTTAAAAGCAACTATGTTTTTTCATAAATCAAAAACTCAGTTAACCTCCTGACTGAAGACCAAGATTCACTAGAAAACTAGATAAAGCTGGCTTATATTAAGATAAGGTTTTCTGTAAGTAGAATTGTGTCTAAGAGTTTGATTTCAAATTAAAAATTAGCAACTATAGTTGACAGAATTTTATTCAAAGCTATTTCTTTTTGGTTACTATTTCTTATTCCAGAAAGAAAGGTGAAGAAAAAACAAATCTGAAATATCCAAAGAAGGTTCGTTTCACTGGATACTTGTTACTCTCTTTCCTTGAATCTGACAGAAGAAGATACCAATGGCAGCATACTCCCTTTACTGGCAACACAAATTTGTTTTTCTCCTTCAAGACACATTAAATAATCCTGTCACTATGAACTTTCATATATATATAACCAGTTCTTAACTGCCAGCAGGAAGATGATTGCAAATCAGGAGCTTGACAGATTTCTGGATTTTACAACCTTTTTTTCTAATGGCATCATCTTGAGTTAAAAGCAAGCTACACACTGTCAATGTTTGTTTAGCAGTCACTGCCAAAGTGTCACCATTTCTAATTTAGCAGGTGGATGACAACCATGCTCCAAAGCCCATGCAAGCTGGAGGAGTTCCTGTGCATCTTTTCTGATGGGACTTCCACTTAGCCAAGTAAATCCCCGAAGGACAATTTTTTACTAGTTAATGCACCAATAACAAGGATTACCAGTTGCTTTTTTCCACTGAGCAGCAGCTCGAGATTTTGGGAACACTTAGGCACTTGCCTTTTAGCTCACAGCTTCGTTTTGCATTGTGATAGGAACAAAGAACTCTCTTATCAACTCAGAAGTTCCTCCATGAATGCCACCCATAGAGTAGGGCACTGCCACACAGTGAGTGCAGGACATACCTATTACTCTTAAAATGACAATGGAGCTAAGGTAGCCAGTCTGATCTACAGGATTCTCTGTTAATATTAAACATGCACATCATATCATGAAACATTTTAAATGGCTCTGTATTTAATGCTCTGCATTAAAGGGATATACGAGCAAACTCCTGCTTTCAGGATCCTACAAAGAATTCATTTCTTGCCTGCAAAACCAAATTAAAATCAAAAATCTAATATCTGCATATAAAAAAAAAATTAACTAAGAGGGAAAATAAAAATGTTAAAGACTATTCTGAGGATTAATTCACCATTTATATTGCAAAGCACTTAAAAATCCTCAAACAGAAAGCATGACAGAATGCTAAGTATTACTCCCACATGTGTTATGTTAAGTTTCAAATAATATTCTATTCTTATATTTTCTACTCCTCACAGTAGCTTGTAAGCCTCATCAGTAATGTATTAAACTATACAACTAATATTCATCATATGCTGTCCTGGGCATAATTTCTTAACCAGGGACAGACTTTGTACAGTGCTACATTCTGCTACACATTTTTAAAGGAACAAATTATCCTATTAATTCTGTAACAAGAATTCTAATTAAAAAGTAACTAAGGAGAACAGCAGATTTGCAGGTAAGGTATTTTCTGTACTTATTCTATTACTGCATATTTTATTTAATGCACAAGCATACATGAAAAATGAGACTATTTTCTGTAAGAAATAATTAAAAAGAACAGCAGCCCTGATGATTTGAAATAGCTGCACAAAAAAAAATATAAATTAGTTCATCTGAAAATGTTTGTAGGACATACCTAACTACCCAATGATAACAAGCTGTTTTACTCATTTGTCAGGCATACCCCTCTTTGCTGAGCAGTAAAGTACTCGTAAAATTATTAATTCGCTGAAAAACTGGGGATACCAGAATGCTTTAGAGTTAGTTTCTGAGAGCTCAGCCACAATGCCTTAACTATTGCACCGCTCATTTTAGTAGAAGTCACAGGGTGATAAGACAAAGCAGCTTGAAGGAAGACCATAATTCACCTCCATATTCCAAATACTAATATCATTCAGTACAAGCTGGTATCTACAGCCTGCTTCTGTACCTGGCTATCCCAACACCACAAATACATGAAAAAAAAACTATTTGGAGCAGCACAGAAGCATCCTAGCTGAGAATCTTTCCTTTTCTTTGACTAAACAAAAAATAGAAAGTCAAATACAACAAAGAGCACTATCCTCATACCTTCTGAAGCTGAAGGTCTGGCAAATTTCAGCCAAATGGAGTTACCAATTTCAGGGAAAGAAAAAAAATGTTGTTAAAAAAATCCTGCACTTATAGGTACCCAAATCCAATACAACAGCATTCATTCTACTTCAACCAAATTACATCACTTTTAGCTCAGTTTCAGGCCTTACGTTTGCTCAACTTCAGCTGTCTTTCACCCAACATATAGAAAGCAGAATAGATACACAAGAAATCACTTTTTCCTATTAAAACTGAGGAGTTTGGGTGATATATTAGTTTGTTTCTCCTCCCAGGTAAGCTAAGATCTGAATATGTTCTGTGGGCATTTCTCCTGAAAACACATGCCTTGAAAGCATCAATCAAGATGCTGTCAAAATGCTTTGGCCTCCAGTTCTCACTTCCTAGTAGGAGGACCAATGACACACTCTCAGTAACTACACCAGTGAAAAAAAAAATACAAATAGAGTATTAAAGTGTAGCATTATGCAAGTGAAGGTAGATGTCATTAATGTTGAAGATACACTATTTTCAACTTGTTTCAATTGCCACTTACACCTGTATACGTACACAAAACAGAAATCTTAAAATGAACCATCCAGTTTATCTAGTTACAAACAAAAAAGCAGTCTACAGAATAAGACATTCAGCCCCTTACACCTTAGCAACTGTTACCAAGATCTGCACTTCAGGAAAAAACTGAAGCCTACAGCTTGTCACTCAAGACCACTGTATTTCTCCAAAGCTCAGTCCTCTTTAAACAGTTACAAGAAAGTAAGATGGACTCTTTAAGAGAAACTGAAAAAAATATTTCCCTACTGTTAGCATAAGGGGTAGGTGTTGTTTCTTCAGACAAACTATTATTTCAGCAGTTTGGATTTTATTTTTTTTATTCTTTTTTAATCTCTGTGATGGACAAAATCAGCAATGCTCCACTGTTTTGAGTATTTTTTTCTAAGGAGAGTCACTGATGGCTAATTTCTGAAGGACCAAATCACACAATTATTTTGTGTTAGTGAAACACGCATTTAGAGGGAAATATATCACATCACAGGATAATATGAAAGAACTCAAGTCATTGTTCATTACTGACAAAAGAAAGCAAGCTGAAGTATTTTCACTTAAAAGAGAAAAGCATTGCAGAATCGTACAAAAAACTAACATATTTCTTTAAATTTATGCAGAATTAGTAGCAGCCTCATGCAGTTCATACATAATTTGACTAATGTCATAAAAGCAAAAAAGAAAGCAATTTGTGGAAATGCTACTCTTACGGAGAATAGTGGTATACACAGACTTATCCTATTCAGCATCTTCCGCCTCCCCCCCTCCTCGGTCTACTTAGGACTTGCTACAGTTTTCAAGAACTCCCAAGCTGAATGATGCAAACAGCCAGGCTCCCGCAACCGCACAATACAATTATGCTTTTGTTCTCTATTTTTTCCTACTGTTCCTTAAACAGTTATTTGATAAGATTTGCTTCTAATTAGATTAAAAATTATTCACGGCACGGTCTGTATCTCCTACTGGCTTGCTAGGTACCTGGCACTACATAGCCATGCTGCTACTGAAGTTCCCAATCTCAGCAGGGGTAATGCAAACAAAAAACAGGCACAGTGCTGTGCGGTACGGCACATTCAGATTAAGTGATTAATGTCAAGGTGATTCAAGCTGCTGTTTCAGAGCACAATTAAAACTCGCCAAAAGGTGGATTTAAAGAACCTGTTTATTTATCTTTCCCGCATTTTGAATTTTCCATCTCCCCTCCACCCTATTATATGGGAAGTGCTGGTATATCTAGGCCTATCCAAAAACCAAACGGGAACAACAATATAAAAAACAACAACCCACCAGAGGTTTCTCCCACTTGCAGAATAAGTCTATGTTTGTCCCAGAATCCTGCTTCCCTGCCAGGGCATGTGTTAGAAATTGGGAAGACCTTACCTTGCTGGTAAGAAGTTTTAGTTGTGATAGGAATGGCAGTATGGCACCGAAAGACAAAACTTCAGATATATTTTCTAAGTGCAATTTTTCTTTAATCGTATTTTCTTTTATTTAATTGCATTCTTTGGAGAAAGTATTTTTAAACCTTTTTTTTTTCATAGTACCTTTTTTTCTTAAGGAAAAAAATTTAAACAGCTAAACATGCATTAATAGTAGAATTGGGACTACCATCAACCTAGTTAAGTAGCTAATAACATTAAGTAAAAACAAAATCCAGATATAAATACTATTAGATATCAGTTAACGAGAAACTTACCAAGTTTGACATCACTGAATTTGCAAAGTGCAGGGCACTTTCAGGTTTCCAAAATACTGAGTACTAGCAATAAATACTTTCTCCATCCTCAGGCCATCAGTTTTTGACAAGTGGCCAGATCAGATCATACCAAACCTTTATCTATGTGCCACTAATTGTCTGCTGTAACTATTTTTCTCCTTTTCCCCTGCCCTAAATGAGTTTTTCCTTTCCACTCCCTGCTCCTATCTCCAGCATTCAGTTAAAGAAGCTAAGTGCTCCAAAGCTCATTAATTGTGGCCATGGTGAAACCGCACTTTCAGAAGTCAGAGAGCCTGTTCACTGAAAAGTATTTACATAGATCAATCTGATACGCAGTTGCTATGTGGATCAAGGGCTGAAGTCTGCATCATTATTACTACTCTCAAAGAAGTATCTTCAGTTTAATAGCCTGAAATTAAAGCGAAAGGATTAGACTGTTTCCCAATAGCTGAAAACCAGTTACATAGAGGTCAAAAGCAGACTATACTAATTTATAACTTTTTTATCTTTTATTTTTTTAAAAAACATCTTTATCAGTGACCCAGAGGGTATGATGCAATGCACCCTTATGAAGTTTGCAGGTGACACCAAGTTGAGGTGGGGGAGGAAAATCCCACGTGGGAGTCAGGGCTGCCATTCACAGAGACCAAGACAGGCTGGAGGAACAAGCCCAAGCAAACTTCACTAAATTCAGAGGGATCCATAATCCCTGGCGATGGCACATGCTGGGGAGCTGCTCCGCAGGGGAGGCACTGGGACCCTGGTGTCCAGAGACCTGTGCATAAGCCAGCAGTGCCCAGGCAGCAGGACCATCCACCAAGAGACAGGATTATCCCCATGTTCTCAGTGCTCAGGAGACCACACTTAGTATACTGTGTCCAGTTCTGGGCCTTCCAGTCCAGCAGAGGTATCAGTAAACTGGTGTGAGTCCAGCAGTGGGAGGGGCATGTGGTCATGTCTGGAGCAGTTCCCCAGTGAGGAGAAGCTGAGGGATGGCTCAAACTGGGGACAGAGGGTACCTGCAGCAAAGTGCTTGGGAAGAGGGAGCCAGAGAGACAATGAGCATCGTCTGGACCAAGCAGGGAAGGTTCAGATGGCACAGAAGGAAAAGGCTTTTCCCTGGGGCCAGGGGGTGCAGATGCCCAGTGGAAGCTGTGCCAGCTCTGACTGGGGCGTTTCCAGCCCCAGGCGGGGGGCACAGCCCTGAGCAGCCCTGTCTGACCTCAACCCTGAGCCTGTTCTGCTGTGGCAGGGTCAGACCAGGCACCTCCTGCCCAGCCTGAGCTGTCTGAGACCCTGTCACCCCAAGTTCAAAGCTGAGCCTCTGAAAAGTTGCTGCGGAGTCCTTGTTGCCATCTGTGCATGAAAAATACAACAGGGAAGAGGGATCCTTATTTCCCAGACTGAAAGGCCAGAACAGGGACCTCCTCAGACCTCTAGACCAAGTTCTGTCATCCCACCAAATTCAGTACGAACTGTACGTATTTATCTAATTTACAAAGCAAGAAAACTGACCTGCTTCTCCCCGTTGACAACAAAGGCACAACCCAAATTCCAGTCCAAGATTGTGGCTGTCTAAAATATTCCAGATTATAAGTCATTAAAGGTTTTTCCCAGCCTTCAGAAACATTTCAAGGTATTTTCTATATCGAATAAACCACTTCAGCTATGCAAAACACTGCCAGCTCATTTTTGACAGGAAGTTAAGAGCTATCTACTTACTGCCTTAGTATAGAAAGATTCAAGAAGAACAATTAAGATAATCAGACCCTGACAAAACATGATGAAGATCCAGTGTCATGTATAAATGCATGGTTTCTATCCGTTTCACATTCAGATCTACTTATCTTGGTCAGGACTGATAAAACAGCTTACCCAGGGCTGCATTTGATTTCAGAAGAAAATTATTTTAAGACACATTTATTTCTGTAGCCCTCAAACTATCTCCAGGAAATATGGGCTTTATTGTAGTAAATTTTCTGAGGTAAAAATTCAGTGTTGTAAATCAGTCACCACATCTCCCTGTACAAACAATGAAAGAACAATCTCAACAAAAAAATATGCATCAGTTATATTCCTTTAGCAGTTTTATCCCAGCATTCAAAATTGATATTGTAAACCTACACATTACTATTCTTTGTGCGGCATTTGTTTTCCTCTTGAAACATTTACGTGATTACCTGGCCTGTGGATCCTGACACAATCAGTGCTGCTGAAGTTCCCAGAATACATGACACTAAGACCTTAAGCATTTTGCTTAATTCCACTACTGCAGTATATATTATGTTACAGAACAGTGTCCAAATTTATAAGTTAGCTTTCTGGTTGACAAAAACATATCTGCAGAAAAGTACTAAGATACTTGCCCTCATGCCCAACAGATGAAGTGTTCCTACTGCTATCTGTAATTTCCTCCATTCAAACTGGAGTTAAGGATGACAGCTTGGAAATTACACCTCTATACTGAAAAGTATATGTACGTAGTGAATCCTTCTGTGGAAAGATACAATTTAAAAACAAGCTTAAAAATCTAGACAAATCTGCTTTTATGTACTGGAAGTAATTTAACCCTTAGGTAGCATCTCTTTGGGTGCTATATGTAGCATATTAAACGCTTTACGCAATATTTTTCTTATAAATCCAAACATTCCTCAGCAAGAAGCCTTTTTAAATGAGATAGCAAATTATAGTACCGTTAATAATTCATCAGCTGTACATGGATTTGAGAAGAGCTGTTGCGGGCTTATGGAAAATGTCTGAGCTCAAGCTTTCATGACAGGAAAAAGAAATCAGATGCTCAGTTGTACAAGGAAGTGAATGGAAAACCACAAAACTGATACGCAGTTAAAACAACCAAGATGAATACTAGTGGTCTTTTCCAATCACATCCTAGCAGTAGAGGATGCAGAAGAAATAGACAAGAAGCATGGAGATGATGTTCTCAATGGAAAGGCTGAAAAATTAGTTCTCCTTATTTGTAAATGGGCAAAAAGAGAACAAGATAAAAGTAAAGGCATACAGAAAGTAAGGGCTCCTCCTGAACATCTTTATAAAAGAGAAAAGGAGAGAATGATTTCAGTTTGTTACCGAAAAGGCAAACATTCAGGAATCCTTGCCAGAAGACGGAGATAGTGACAACTTAATGGAATACTGATGGATTTCAGAGAGCAGATGGCCATAGTGGCCCAAATTTCATACTGCGCTTCCTGAGCTGTTAACAAAAAGTGCTTCAAATGCCTCATGGCTTTCATAGCACAGGAGCATAAGTCCAGTTTGCACTATCTGCAACAGAGCTAATGACGTGGTGACTTTCATGCCGTGTAGTGTTATTAGGAAGAGACACCTTCCACCCCACCCGGCCAGTAGAAACTTATTCCCACAACAGGCAAAAACTTTAGTTTTGCATTGCCATCTAAACTTACTAGTCTCCTTAGTCCAAGTTCCCCAGAGGAGATAAAACTATGATACAGAAGGGACAAAGTCTTTGTTCTCCTTCAAACTGTCCTGGATAGTTCAGCCTAAACTATCCCAAACAATCTAGGGAGCTGTTTCTAAGAAATATTTCAAAGATAAGCCAAATTCTGTGACAAAGGTGAAAATGAAATATCTAAATTGTCATAATAATTTAAAAAAAGTAATACCTACATCAAGTCACTGAGCTACAAAGTGTCTGGTAGAGTAGAGCTGGTGGTGAAGTTCCCTGTTGAAAATCCAACTGTCCATGTTTAAAAATTAGCTTCCTCATCTCACCAAAACCAACCAAACACATCAGCTTCACTTGCTGTGGACAGAAAGCCGAATTTGACAAGTACCTTCCAGGCAGGCTGATGGATGAGGAGCAGAGCAGGCAGGGACTGAGCTTCCCCAGCAGCCTGCTTGACAGGTCCTGTCAATTTTCATTTATGGTTTACTGGCTGCCCGTGAGCAAATTTTGTAAATTCTGAAGATTCTATTTTTAGGTGAAATATTTTTGGAAAATAAATTCTTCTTTTGTCTCACATATCTTCCCTAAATGTCAAATTTTTCCACAAGAAATGTTCTCTATCCCGCTCTGGGCTTGATCCCTTTTCCAAGTCTATCCTTTTCCAGCTACCAAGCCCAGTAATGGTACCTGGGGACTACAGCTGTGGTTATCCTTACCTAAAGACTTTATGAAATCCCCAGCCACACCTATAGTTATGTAAACATTGAAGAGTATGTAAACTATATTATTATGCAATCTTTCCTGGGGCACAGGCACAAAGAATTAGACTACAGGACTTTCTGTACCTCAGAGTAGCAAGCAAATGGCACGCCCAGGCTTGCGGTGCCTCTAACAAGATAACACCACCACCAAGTACGAGACGCTACAGATAACAGAGGAGCAGTAGCATATATGCAGATTTATCACCCTGTCCTGTGGCACCACTAACAAGACAACAACATGAAAAAGGGCAAGCAGGCACTAGAGATAACAGGAGAGAAGTGCTACCTTAGCAGAATTTACCAGTCAACAGAACTGAGGCCAGAGGGGAAAGGAAAATAGGGCTGAGATGCTTAATTGGGAAGTGATGAGGATGGTAAATGGACAGAACTCAGAAAGGGAAAAATGGGAGAAGGGAATACAAGGGGAAACATATCAGGTGTCTGAGGGCATGTTATCAACACATCTTGGAACAGGAAAATAAATCTGTTGATGCTCAGGTCATATGTGCATCTCACTTATACTGTGAGGAAGAATCTGGGTGCTCTTCCTCCTGACAGTGAGGGAACAGCTAGAGGGGACCTCCTGATGTCCTAACAACATATGGAATGGAACAGACCTTTCCACACGTTTATAGCTCGTTAACTGAGCATTTGGGTAATATTAATGTAATCCTATTTAAGGCAGGTAGGAATTCTGTTTGTATCATTCTGAAATAAATTCAGCATCTATCTTCAGGACCTTTTTTCTGGTGATTGTTCCTCTCTCAAAAACGGATTTCTCTTGGTAGAAGCCAGGCAACAACGACTCCACCTCTCAGAAGATCCCAAACACAAAAAATGACTGCTAGATAAGAGTCTGAAAGGCTCCTATCCCTAACAAAAGTTTAGAAATGGTACAAGCAAGCAGAAATACTTCCTATGAGTAATAGGAGAGCTTAAGATTTGGAGACTTTCAGACCCAGATGTGATGAAGCAAACAGAAATACTTCCTATGAGTAATAAGAGAGCTTGAGAATCAGAGACTTTCAGAACCAGATGTGATGCTTGTATGATTAACAATCCCCAGTAGAGCTTTCTTTCATGAAATTACTCAACTGTTTTCCAAACTTGTGTAAATTTTTCATATCCACGACATCCTGCAGAAAGGGCTCTACAGCTCTACAACATAATATGTAAAGAATAGGTTTGTTCTGATTTTGTCATCTAATAGTTTCATTTGACAAACCCTACATTCAACAAACAGGAATGCTTCCCAGAACAGGCTTAAATAACACTACTAAATGCATCATAAAAAAAATCTGCATCATATTATTACCTCTTTCTCCCAATTACATTACTTTCCTGAAAAACACTGAATCCATTTAATCTTAAAATTTTGAAACAAAGAGTGCTTTCATTATGTATTTTGGTAAAGATTGTTGTAGTGGAGAAAATACTGACTGTCAAAGGTGTGCAATTTAGCTTCTTTCTTATTATCTTCTATTTGTGTACTGAAAGGAGCTAAAGTGTTTTAAATCTGCCTTAATTCCTACATTCTGAAATGGGGAAGCAATTGTGAACTTCTCTGAGCGGCTTCGTAAGACCCGTCCATAAAAAACACATGTAAAATAGCCACATATTATCACAACATCCAGTTTCTGCATCATGTTCATGAGCAACACCGTTTTACTCATATCAATGTGCAGATTGCCTGTCTCCATACACTTCATGATTTCAGAATCAAAATACAGAAATCAAGAGCTCTTAACTTTTGAGGATTCAAATGTTTAGCATGTCAAACTAAGATGCCTTAGAGAAGACAGTTTATGACAACAGATGCTGCAGTCCTTCAAAGGATATTACATTACTCCAGAACTATACAAAGCTCTCTTTTTGAGTACAGAGGTCAAACATACAAGCTATTTAGACAGTTCTTAAAGTCTTCTCAAAACTGCAATATGTTTCATTCCTAGAACTTATTCTTTCATAATGTCGCCCTTCAAAAATGAAATAGGAAGAAATAGTTATTATAATACTACATTTTCACAAAAATGTGAAATTTTCATTCTGATGTCATGGAATTTGAGAGAGGTATTTCATTTCTTCCACATGCTCCCCTGCTGCCGTGCTTGAGACCAACACAGAAAAGCTATATCAATTTCTCATTCCAAAGTTTCTGTCCTGGAACGACCACTTGAAAAGAAAAGCATAACAAAAAAAGCCCTCTTGACACATCCATAAGTCTGTCTTGTCTGCCTACTTTCACCAAATGCTGAATTATATTTTCCACATGCACAGGAGATGATTGACCATTGATGTGCTCATCTGCACATCATGACTTGGAACCGCAATAATAATGCATTTGTTTGTTTCTGTTTGTTTTAAAACCAGGACACTTTGGAAGGTCCTGACGTTACTTGTTTACAGCAGAACACAATGTTTCCTAGTTGTTTCCTGTTAATCATGAAAAGGAAGCCTCATCACTCTCTGATTCCACTGACTTAGGTCTGCCAAATACGTGGAGTATTTCAGGACTCTGTTGAGGCTTACAAAGGCAATCTAGAGACCTCTATTCTGGCATACCCAAGTTCATTTTAACAATTCTTTCTTGATTTGGAGCATGTTGTTCGGAGCTGCGTCAGAATACCTTAAAATACCTTGTTGCCCTTAATTTTTAGCAGTGCAGTATTGCCAGGACATAGCTACATATACACCATTTTGGACAAGTAAAAGGAAGTATTTTTCTTTACAAGGTACAGCATTAATTCAGAACTCAATCTACAGTCCAATCTACTCAATCTACTATGGACAGACAGTAGGAGACTTAATTCAAGAGTCCATTGACTTTCACTTCTATATTTTTCATACACCTACCTGGTAAGCATTTCATGAAATAACAAACTTGTATGTATCTGAACTGTGAGCTGAGGGCTAGTACAAAGAAATTTGTGTTAAGATTTTGACACCAAGTTGCGGCCTGGCAGAGAGGGACCTGGGAGTACTGGTTGAAAACCAGTTGAACACGAGCCAGCAGTGTGCCCAGGTGGCCTGGAAGGCCAATGGCATCCTGGCCTCTGTCAGGAACAGTGTGGCCAGCAGGAGCAGGGATGTAATTCTGCCCCGGTGCTCAGCACTGGTGAGGCCTCACCTCGAGTGCTGTGTGCAGGTCTGGGCCTCTCACTGCAAGAAAGACATTGAGGTGCTGGAGCGGGTCCAGAGGAGAGCAACGAGGCTGGGGAAGGGACTGGAGGGAAAGTCCTATGAGGAGAGGCTGAGGGAGCTGGGGGTGTTTAGCCTGGAGAAGAGGAGACTCAGGGGGGACCTCATCACTCTCTACAACTCCCTGAAGGGAGGTTGCAGTCAGGTCGGGGTCAGGTTCTTCTCCCAGGCAACTCATGACAGGATAAGAGGGTATGGCCTGAAATTGCATCAGAGGAGGTGTAGGTTGGATCTCAGGAAGCACTTCCTCATGGAGAGGGTGCTCAAGCACTGGAATGCACTGCCCAGGGAAGGGGTGTAGTCACTGTCCCTGGAGGTGTTTAAGGAGAGGCTGGATGTGGCACTTAGTGCCCTGGTCTAGCCCTTGCAATGCTGTTAAGTCATAGGCTGGACTTGATGATCTCGGAGGTCTTTTCCAGCCTCAGCGATTCTGTGATTCTCTACACAATTAAGGTAGCACTCCCTAACAGTGAAGTGGAACTTCATAGAATCATAGAATCATAGAATGTTAGGGATTGGAAGGGACCTCGAAAGATCATCAAGTCCAATCCCCCTGCCATAGCAGGAATGCCTAGACTATGCCACACAGGAACGTGTCCAGGCAGGTCTTGAATCTCTCCAGAGAAGGAGACTCCACAACCTCTCTGGGCAGCCTGTTCCAGGGCTCCGTCACCCTCACTGAGAAGAAGTTTCTTCTCGAGTTTAAGCGGAACCTCTTATGTTCCAGTTTCAGCCCATTACCCCTTGTCCTATCAGTGGTTGTCACCGAGAAGAGCCTGGCTCCATCCTCGTGACACTCACCCTTGATATATTTGTAAACATTAATGAGGTCACCCCTCAGCCTCCTCTTCTCCAAACTAAAGAGCCCCAGCTCCTTCAGTCTTTTCTCATAAGGGAGATGCTCCACTCCCTTAATCATCCTAGTTGCCCTGTGCTGGACTCTCTCCAGCAGTTCCCTGTCTTTCTTGAACTGAGGGGCCCAGAACTGGACACAGTATTCCAGATGGGGTCTCACCAGGGCAGAGTAGAGGGGAAGGAGAACCTCTCTCGACCTACTAACCACCCCCCTTCTAATACACCCCAGGATGCCATTGGCCTTCCTGGCCACGAGGGCACACTGCTGGCTCATGGTCATCCTGCTGTCCACCAAGACTCCCAGGTCCCTTTCCCCTACACTACTCTCTAATAAGTCATTCCCCAACTTATACTGGAACCTGGGGTTGTTCCTACCCAGATGCAAGACCCTACATTTACCCTTGTTATATTTCATTAAATTTTTCCCCGCCCAACGCTCCAGCCTGTCCAGGTCTCGCTGGATGGCAGCACAGCCTTCTGGTGTGGCAGCCACTCCTCCCAGCTTGGTGTCATCAGCAAATTTGCTGATAGTACTCTCTAGTCCCTCATCCAAGTCATCGATGAATATATTGAATAATACTGGTCCCAGTACCGACCCTTGAGGCACTCCACTGGATACAGGTCTCCAACCAGACTCTGCCCCATTGACCAAAACTCTTTGGCTTCTTCCCCTCAGCCAGTTCACAGTCCACCTCACTACCCGAGAGTCTAGACCACACTTCTGCAGTTTAGCAGCAAGGATGCTGTGGGAGACTGTGTCAAATGCTTTACTGAAGTCAAGGTAGACCACATCCACCGCTCGGCCATCATCTATCCACCTTGTTATATCCTCATAAAAGGCTATGAGGTTAGTCAAGCACGACTTCCCTTTGGTGAAGCCATGTTGACTGTCTCTAATGACCCTCTTATCCCTGATATGCCTTGAGATGGCACCAAGGATAAGTCGTTCCATCACTTTCCCAGGGATGGAGGTGAGGCTGACCGGTCTATAGTTACCCGGGTCCTCCTTCTTGCCGTTTTTGAAGACTGGAGTGACATTTGCTTCCCTCCAGTCCTCAGGCACCTCTCCCGTCTCCCAAGACTTGGCAAAGATGATGGAGAGTGGTCTAGCAATGACATCAGCCAGCTCCCTCAGCACCCGTGGATGCATCCCGTCTGGACCCATGGATTTATGGATGTCCAGATTGCTTAATTGGTCCCTAATCCAGTCCTCATCGACTAAAGCAAACTCCTCCACTGCCCTGACTTCCTGTGGGGCCTCAGGGGAACGGGGCTCCTCAGGACAGCCTCCGGCAGAGTAGACAGAGGCAAAGAAGGCATTCAGTAACTCTGCCTTCTCTGTATCTTCTGTCACCAAGGCACCCACCTCATTCATCAGTGGGCCTACATTGCCCCTGGTGTTAGTTTTATCTGCCACGTATTTGAAAAAGCTCTTCCTGTTGTCCTTGACCCCTCTCGCCAGGTTCAATTCTAGGGAGGCCTTTGCTTTCCTAGTTGCCTCCCTACACCCTCGGACAACAGCCTTATATTCTTCCTAAGTGGCCAGCCCCGCCTTCCAAGATCTGTAAATTCTCCTCTTGCCCTTGAGCTTACCCAGCAGATCCCTGTTTAGCCACGCAGGTCTCCTGGCTCCCTTCCTTGACTTCCTACGTGTCGGGATGCTCTGATCTTGAGCACGGTAGAAGCAGTCCCTGAACGCTAACCAACTTGGTCTAACAAGTAAATTACCTTCCAAAATAGCAATCAAAACACAGGATGCTGAATGGACAGGAGGTTCAGACTTGACAGAATTAGCTTGTAATAAATAAAAGGCTAGTCTAAACCATCATTTAAAAAAAAAACCAACAAAAACAAACAACCCCAAACCAGTTCTGTGAGATCTGTTAGGTACAATTAAGCCTACAGGTGGTAGTAACTCAATAACTTCTAATTAAGTTATGAGCAAGCAGAGTACCTAGGGATAGGAAGATATGCTTTATAACTACTACAACAGAACTCCACACCTAGAAACTCAACATTGTGCCGCACACTACTGCACTACTATTGATTTTGCAGCCATAGTAACAGCTGTTAACAGTATTGCCCAGTCCACTAGGCCAGGTGTATTGGGTTTGTGTGGCAAGGTTTTGCTAGTGGCAGGGGCTACAGGTTTGACTTCTCTGAGAAGCTGCTAGAAGCTTCCCACTATGTCCAACAGAGCCAATGCCAGCTGGCTCCAAGACAGACCCTCCACTGGGCAAGGCCAAGCCCCTCAGTGATTGGGGTGGCACCTCTTTGGTAACATACTGCAGAGAAAAGTTGCTGTGCAAGTGCAGCTGGAGAGAGGAGCGGGAACGTGTGAGAGGAACAACTCTGCAGACACCACGGTCAGTTAAGAAGGAGGGGGAGGAGGTGCTCCAGGCACAGGAGCAGAGATTCCCCTGCAGCCCATAGACCATGGTGAGGCAGGCTGCCCCTTGCAGCCCATGGAGGTTAATGGTGGAGCAGATGTTCACCTGCAGCCCGTGAAGGACCCCACACCAGAGAAGATGGATGCCCAAAACGAGGCTGTGACCCTGTAGGAAGCCCACACTGGAGCAGGCTCCTGGCAGGACCTGTGGTCCCGTGGAGAGAGAAGCCCACACTGGAGCAGGTTTTCTGGCAGGACTTGTGAATCTGTGGAGGACCCATCCTGGAGCAGTGTGTTCCTGAAGACTGCACCCCAAGAAAGGGACCCAGGCAATGAAGTGCTGATGTGGATAGTGAAGGGGAAATGTTATTGTCCCATTTGTCAGTAATAAAAACAAATGAGCCAACTCTAGCATAATCTTACCCTGCTGAAACAGAAGAGACTCATTTCCTTGTATTCTACTTGTATCTATTAATAGCCTATATTCTTTTAAGACTGTCATTTCTCCGAGGAGAAATCAGCTTTCAGTCCAGTCCTTTTACATGTACTAACATAGTAGCTTTGATGAAAGCTACTAGGCAGTGTGTTCATCTGTTACTTATTCTGATAAGTATCACTAACCATTGCTTCAGCTAAATGAAAGTGGACCCCTTTGGCGGTGTCACACCAGTCAGAGCCCACAGCTGAAGGCTGCAGCTTTCCACATCCCATCTAAAAGCAGTCAGATGTGGCAGGAAAGCCTTTATGCTGTGCAACACAGGAGAGAAAGTTTTGCTCTGCTGCATGGTGCTGCTGGAGCTGGTCTCATACCAGGGCCTCTCTCTGGCCAACAACTGAAAGCCAGCGAGTAGGTCTGTTGCTGGTCCCACACATCAGTGTAATTAAAATACGCAGCAGCTCAAACCTTCAGTTTCTCTAGCTGACTCCATGCCCATCTTACACGTGATGCTACTGCTACTTGCTAATAGGCAATAACCAGAAGCCATAGCAAGAAAGCATCAATTTTAAATACTGAGCATATATTTTGCATTTTTTGAGGAAGTTTTAAAGTCAGCATCAAATGTACATATCTGCTTCTAAGAAAGTCAATAACGCCTGCCGGTGCAAACTAGTGCTGTAGTCAGACTGCAAACTAAACCCAAGGAAGTGTCAAGCAGAATGGAAAAAGAAGGGGTCTGCAAGACAAGCATACAAAAATACATTTGCATTTGAAGTTTTGTGACAGTATTAAATAAAACCAAACTCAAAAATAATAGTCCTCAGAAACATATGCCCTGAAAAACTTTTTTAATATTTGCAGTCTGGAGGGTTTTTTTCATTGATCTTAGCAGAAACTGATTATTGCTTGCTTTCTCCAGAATGGCAGTCCCTGTGGGTTAGCATTTGCCTTGTCTGAAACCGACAGATACAGCCATAAAGAAAGGAAGAATTCATCCACTGCAATGCCTCAATTCTTATCTGCTTCCATTCTCAATACTAAAGAAGGGATCTTAGAAAACTTTAAGGCAAGAGTGGGGAAAGTCAGCTACATGCCATCACGGCACCGGTATGCTTACAAGTTAGCCACTGGGAGAGTTTAATCCCTCGCCCCACCTGGAGGGACCTGCTGGTGAACCTGTATGTGTACACCAATATTCTTCCCAGGACCAAAGTACTGTAAACAATTTATTCATGCAAGGTGTAGTTTTAACTAATACTATAGTTCACTTTTCTTCGTAAACTTGGCTTTCATCCACATTATAAAGCAAATAAAGGAATATATGTTCATCATATGATCAAAGTTTCAAGAAATATACATACTCCACAACCTGCACTCCAAGAGACTTGGCACCAAGTGCACATATATCTCTTCTGTGATCCACACCAGCACATGCACTCTGCCTTCAGAGAAGAGGATTTTCCAGTTGCAAGGCATATGCCAAACAAACAAACAAACAAACCCAACAAAAACAACAAAAAAAACCCTAAGCCACTGGGGTTCTGGTGGATGTGCCTCCAGCTCTGGTGGAATCATGGCTGGTTAGATTTTGAAGTGTACTGCCAAAGCCCAAGGGAGAACAAAAAGAACATGGTTTTCTGATGATTTGGGGAAAGTGGTTGGTTGACTGTGTAGATCTTCAAAGGTCATGAAACTGTAAAAATCATTTGTTGTATAAATCATTTGGTTTTCCTCACAATACATATTTTCAATATTTGTCTTTAGAAACAGAATCAAGTAGGTTTAGGGATAGTTGCTAAGAAATCAAAATTCTGCTAGAAAAAACTCAAAATATTTCTAAGTTCACCCAGAGATATTACCGAGGTCATGGGTACTTCAGTAACACTAATCATATCACAGAAACTGGAGAGCATGAATGAAACCAAGCTACGTCCCAAAGTGAGAGGGATTAACTACATGGGTTAACTGTACAGACTGTTATCAAATTCCTTGTTTAAAAAGCTGATGGAGAACTGCTGATTAAGCTATAAAATAGCAAATCTAATTTATTTTTAAACATGTTATGACTTGCAAATCAATGCTGTTCTTATCCAAAGAGGTCTATATTTAATTAGTAGTAGCATTTCTGAAAATCAGATATGTTATTTTTCCCCAGCAGTCCAAAGGGCAAAAGGTAAAATACATGAATAATAAAACATTTAATCAAATAGTCATTGATACATCTTCATATAGAGCAAGTTTCAAGTCTCACATACAAGCCAGAATGGCTGTGAAACATTCATGCTAATTACAGTAAGAGCAAATAGAGATAGTAAAGCATGCTACAACCCTATCTTTACCATGTTTAAAAAGATGCTAAAAATTGTAATTTGGTTCCACTTCTTGGGCAGTATTTCCACATATTCAGGTATGAGCTCCTTCTTTGATATTTCTTCATTAACGCATATAAATATTTATATATACATGTACATACACACACACACAGCACTTCCTCCACTTGATTCCAAACACAGTTATATGCTGATTTCTTTGGTAAAATGTGGGACAGCCATGACACTTCCAGTTACTAGTTTTCAAATGAAAGATGGACAAGTTTTCCTCACATACTTCCATTATTCCTTACTCCATTAGAAAACTCACAGATTCTCTTCTTCTATTTAACATCCTTGGGGAATTCAGTCAAGTCATTAACCGTTTTAAGGAAAAGACAGAAATTGAAAGTGTTTTTTGGGTGGGGGTGGTTTGGAGAGATAACATGCACCAAATTCCAAGTTGTTTTGATTACAGCAGGTATAATGCCACCCAGGATGTTGCCTATAAACAGCACTTTGAAACTGAGTATCGAAGCACAGAAACAAGATCCACAAGAAACTAGGAGTAAGTTCTTTTATTTCTCATTCCAGCCTGCACAAGTTTGACACATAACAGAGGACTAACGGCAACATGAAGTTACCAAGTATAAGAGAATTGTTTTTGGTGAAGCTGCAGTAAAACCAGCCACAAAGTTCTGAGGGAAATGACTCTCTATGAGGACATTAGGAAGGGCTCATAAAACAGACACCAGGTGTTGTTTGACATTGAGGTAGTAGGTCACGTCCCCATTTATTTGCACTGCAATGTTCAGAGGAACACAAAGTTTTAAATAGGTTTTAGAGTTGTTTTTGAGGCTTGTCTTTGGCATCAGCCGCTGGCCTTGTTCTTTCTTCAGAAAATAAAACACACACCTTTTCAAATAGTGGTATCAATCTGAAGTGGATAAGACTCCTTGTGGCAAATAAAGAAGACAATAGGCATCACAAAAACACTATGTTCAAACAGAAGGGAAGAAAAAAATCAAAAAAAATCCCCCATCACAGAACACAGTAATGGGTAACTAGCACACCAGAAAGCTAATAGAAAGTCACTCTGAAATGAACACATGTATTACATGTTTAAAACAAATTGCTAATAGTTGTATCCTTCTGGGTGCTCATGATCAAGACTACAGCTAACAAAAAAATGTTTTTTAAATGCCCGGCACATACAGATCAGAAGACCATTCATCTAAAGCTTCTTTTTGACATGCAAGATACCCAAGTCGTGTGACCTTCAATAGCTTAGATTACAGGACCTGCTTTACATTGGAAAATGAAATGCTGAATTTTTACTTCACCAAACACATCAAAAACATAAAAGTGGAGATGAAGCCACTGGTCATGCTTTGGATTGCCAAACAACATTCAAAATAACTTACTTTCTTTACAAAATAAAACCTCCATACACAGAAAATTTAAAGAAAAAGTCTAAACAAGCTTGACTCCTTTCCATAACTCAGAGTCCTTTCCCCAACCTTATTCCGACCAAAATTAGTCACACAGGTTTTACAGTCACCTTTTAACACTTTTGCTTTAAGTGTCAAATAAAAATCTATGGGTGATCACTGTTCCCATAACAAACAATCATAAAGTTGGGACAAAAGGAAGGTTATACAGCCCCTGCTATGGCTGGAAAGAGCTTTCCTTCTCACATCACAGACTCAGAATAAGCATAACAAATTGAAGGGATGCTCATGTAGTGCTATAGCACTGGAAACCTACCCTTTTAGAAGTGACTAGTAAGTTTGGATGTCGAGCATAACACACTAGAAGGACTCAGTTTTCAAAACGAAGCTTCTGTAAAGCCAGACCTCTTTGTGATGTAAAAAGTGACAGAAAAATCAAATGCTGAAGAGTTGGAGTCTTATGAATAGTACAACTCTACTGTAATAATACTTACAGTGCCTGCTGTAAACCACGTAACTCACACAAAACAGAGGGGAATTTAATTAAAAAACATTTCTAAGCTAGCAATGAGACCTCCAAGAAAGAAATCAAATAGAACTTGCTTTAAATCTAACTCAATGGTATCCATTTCAGTTACAATACAAACTCTGAATTTATAAACTTTGAACTGACACTGTATCAGCCTTCACATCATTAGTTTCATATCAGCAATGTATAAACATCAGATGATTGATATTCTGATCAGAGGTATGCAAAGGAAAGGCACTTCAAAACACCACATGATTCTTTGATGGGATGTCTTCCAGCCAGTGTCAGTATGCCAGTAACCTATTTACCCCCACAAAAGTGGCAAAAGCTGCAATTAAGAGTTTTGTTTTCCATCAATAGCTTGTATTTCAAAAACTCAAATGGGAATTCCCTATATTGACCTCATCTGTTTGTCCAGTAAACGTTTCCTCATTTCTAAACAGTTCAAAATTTCACATAGCTGAGCTAACATGCAGTTGCCTGCTGGGCTTCCCTAACGAAACTGAGAGAGATAGCACAGAGGCAAATTAGCCAGGAAAGCCTACACTGCCATTTTCCTCCACTACCCCACTTCCCATTAAAAAAAACTCACTTCAAAACAATTAATATATGAATGAAAAATGTCTAAACCCCAAGGCTATTCAAATGCTAGACAGGAGAGTTTAAGATCCTGAAGGAACTGAGGAAGACAAGCAATAAGGACCTCAGACTTCAGATCCCTGTTCAGTGATCTGATTAGTAGGATCCCATGGGAGAGTTCCCTGTAGGGTTAAGGCGCCTGGGAGGCCTCCTTGATCTTAAATGTTCCCTGGCAGGAGAACAGGGTGGCTGCATGAGGAGCACCCAGCTGAGTCCAAGTCCCCAGGGAAGCAGATGGCAGGGACTGCCCCACAGCACTACACAAGCACTGCTCAGGAACCAGCATAGAAAAGGCCAAAACTCAACTGGAAGCTGCCCCAGGACAGGATGGACCTCTGCAAGTACATCGGCGACAAAGGAAGGCCCAAAGAAAATAGAGACCTGTTGCTGAA
The DNA here is from genome assembly GCA_020746105.1 of Trogon surrucura. NCBI lineage: Eukaryota > Metazoa > Chordata > Aves > Trogoniformes > Trogonidae > Trogon > Trogon surrucura. Next base: position 57,150,557 of record CM036618.1, read on the forward strand.
GATGTTTAAAACACTAGTCACAAAGGACACGAATCTTTTTCACTTTGGTCTATACCAGCAAGATGTGTTCATGGGGCTTAAGCCTGGGAAAGAAGCCAGGTAAATGATGAGCAACCCAGGAACAGAGCACTTAGGCAAAGTGGGCATGCACAAGTCCATGGGACCTGACGAGATGCTTCTGATGGTACTGAGGGAGTTGGCTGATGTCATTGCAAGGCCTCTCCAGATCACCTTTGAAAGGCTGTAGTCACCAAAGGAGGTCCCTGGTAACTGAGGAAAAAAAAACCAAAAAGGAAGATCCGGGGAGCTACAGGCCAGTCAGCCTTATTCCAAATCCTGGGAAGAAAATGGAGCAAATCCTCCTTGAATCTATTTCCAGCAACATGAAGGACAGAAACACCTTTGCAAACAGCAAGCTTAATTTCCCAAAGGCAAAATGTGCTCAATCAACCCAGTTACTTACTATTATGAAGCCAGTCTCTGTGGATGAGGACAGAGCAGCAGACTTTAGCATGCTTTTTGAGACAGTGGCCCTTAGCACTACGGCAGCCAGAAAGGCAGGGATTCAATGGCTGACAAGCTCAAGAGGGCAGTAAACATGTCAAGTAGAGGCTATCTATGGGTGACGCTTCTCTGAGGTTAATTTAAACAACAGAGCAGAATGGTCTGAAACTGTGTCAGGGAAGGTTTAGGTTGGATCTCAGGAAGCACTTCCTCATGGAGAGGGTGCTCAGGCACTGGAATGCACTGCCCAGGGAAGGGGTGGAGTCACTGTCCCTGGAGGTGTTTAAGGAGAGGCTGGATGTGGCACTTAGTGCCCTGGTCTGGCCAATGTGGTGGTGTTGGGTCATAGGTTGGACTTGATGATCTCAGAAGTCTTCTCCAGCCTCAACAGTTCTGTGATACTGTAATACATCCTCACCAACTTCATGGGTAACACTGAACTCTACCTATCAAGAAGCTGGAGAGTAAGGGTCCCACCTAAAGGGCTTCAACAAGATGGAGAAGTGAACTGACAAACCTCACGAAGCCAAATAAAAGCATATGCAAAAATCTTATACCTTATGTGAAATAATCCCATGTCACAGTACACGATTGCAAAACACAGGCTAAAACCAGCTTTGCAATAAATGTCCTGGGGGTCCTAGTGAGCAACTTGCTGAACACAAGTAAGCAAGGCATCCTCGCAGTGATGAAGGCCAACTATATAGCGGGTCCTGTTAGTGAGAGCATTTGCTAGTGATGGGAAGCAATCAACATTTTCTATGTAATATTGCTGATGCCTCAAATGGGAGTCCTCTTCTTGGTTTTCAGCTCCCTTCTATCAAAAGCGTTTTTTTTTTAAAAAACAAAAACCACTTCTCATACTTGAAAAGATAAGGCTTCTTAATAACCTAGTGAGTGCCCACAGACAAAATGCAGCCAAGCTCTTCTCAGTTGTGCACAATGAAAGAGTGGTCACCAGTTGCAGCAAGAGAAATTCTAACTAGATACAATAATTAAAACAAAAAAAAAAGCCAATCTACAATAAGGGCCTTCAGACACTGGAATATTTATCCAGAGGGGCTGCAGCATTTCTCTCCACAGAGATTTTCCACACTTGAGTGCACAGACTGAGCAACCAGATTTAATTTTGAAGTCAGCCCTGCTCTGAGCAAGAGATCAGGCCTCCAGAGGTCCAGTGGTGAGTCTGAATCTCTCTCGTTCTCAACAACAAAATCCTATGGGAAACAGAAGACTGAGAAAAAGAACAAACAGAACTACAGTGTGCATAAATACAGACCACCCATGTCTCCATAATGCTTTCAGATGGTCAGGCTGCATATGGAAACAGTCTCCATGAACTCTGAAAAATCTCTCACAGAGTTTCTACTTTCTGCAAGATTTAGATATGTATAACAGAAAATAACTTTGAGCAAAACTGATTATTGAAATACAAAGTTTTCTTTGCTAATATTCTAGATTCTGCTTGCAGCATATGTATAATCATCTTTTCAATTTGGATCACTGTCAGTAAAAAAAAAAAAGAAAACCACACACTATGCATTTTACATTTTTCAAGGTGTTTATTCAGATCAGAATTTGTGCCCAACAAACTACATCTTCAGTTACAGACACAATTTACCAACTGTAAAAGATATATGGAGGGATTAATATATCTCTGTCTCAATATACGAATACAGTGATTTTTATTTTTTTTAAAAAAACTACATGAAGGTTTGTGGGCTTTTCTTCAGAAAGGTCATTTCTTTGAAATGCCCTTCTTGATCTGTGATGTCACTTCAGCCCTTGACAGGATCACACACATTTCTATGAAGAGTCAGTTCAGGTTCAGTGCCATGCTTACTCTAGAGCTTTACAGAATAAGACATAAAAATATCAGTCAACTTGCAGTTTGTCTTTACATAGAATAGTTCTTCCCATGGTGATTCTTCAGACGATCTCGCCAGAACAAAGAAAAGAGCATGCAGCTTTGAAGTATTATGACTTTTTAAATATGTAATGTGTATAACTTTTCCACTCTCTAAATGGTAATTAGGTTTTCTGTTGCATGATAGGGGTGGGAGGTGGATATCTACTGGAAACTATCAACATTTATTTCTCTTCTTTAAGCTTTAGTTTAAAGAAACTAGTATTGCTATCTATGTCCAACACTAAATTTAAAGTGCAATTCTCAAAATCACAGATGGGTGGAGAACTATAACCACAGTAACAAGCAGATTTCCCTACAGACAGCAGAACAGGCAAAAGCTTTATCATTAGCATCACCATTCAGTGCACCAACAGATGTCAGTGCTCAAAGGCAGAGAGAAAACTGACAGTGAAGTTAAAGACTGAGTCTGCATCTGCGTGTGTGTATCGGTGAATAGCAAAATTACTACCTCCTTAAGCACTACACTTTGAAAGCAAAATGTTTTTTAGCTTGGTATTCTTTTACACAAGCCGCTTCCTATTTCTTCACAAGAAAGCAGTCCCTGAACAAAAGAAATTTCAAAAGGCACAGAGATGCTTATTATGCAGTGGACTAAGCAAAAAGAAAATATGCAGATACTTTAAAAAAATAACGTCACAGTGCTCTGAATACTAACTAAAGAAGCAAGCCACACTGATCTAATGCAATTTTCTTGCAATGTTTTAAAAGCACAAACTGGCTTAGAGTAAGTAGTTGAAAAAGAAGGTTTATGTTGCCAAGCAATAAGATCACCCCTACACAAGTCAGGTGATGTAAAATTCTGGAGAAAAAGTATCAGACATTCTTTACTTTCTACTTTATCCATATAAGCAATACACAGTACTGCCTTTAACCTAAATGCCAGCAATACATATCTTCATATAAGTGCAAAACTGCATGCTTTCACACTGACATTGCAACTTCTGTTTCTGCCCAGCATCAGAAAAAGAGTTGATTCTTCTGAAATAATTTTTGAGATGCCCACAGAAGTTTTTGTAACAGCCAGATGTTCCACAGTCATCAGCTCACTCATTGTATAGAATAATGTTGGTCTTTTACTTAATATTGTCTACCATCTCTTCCAATCTTCATGTATTTTTTTATCTTATTTGCATTTAAAAAAAAAAAAAGTACCAGGTTTCTCAGAAGTCAGACTTCCATTCACTTGCTTTACTCCTAAGAAAATTTAAAAGCCAAGGCACAGATACTTTCCAAGAGGGAGTGGGAGGACAAATGAAAGTAGATTTTTACACTTGTAGTTACCTTTGCATCAGAGACTGCGTATCTCAGAGTTCCCACAAGGGCTGCGAATGTTTAACGTTTATAAGAATGTAAACAGCAAGTTATGTGCTCATCCAATCTGTCCGAAAAGATTTTAGAACTGGAGGCATCGGAATGAGAAATACCTGTATCTTCATAACTACCAGCTATAAAATCCAGTGAGCTTACTGCAGAGAGTTATAGAAGTTGTCATATTAGTACAAGCATTTCTTGGTTACAAGAGAGTTCAAACTGAAGATTTCAAGATGCAACAAAGGCAAACTGGGAGTTTTACTACCCTAACTTGCTTTCCTTCAAAACAGCACTGAATCAAAGCATTTGATTTCAAGTATTGCTTAAAAGTTGTACAGCAAGTGGCCTAAACACAGAACCAGCGAGTCTCAGGTTTAGCATTGGCCTGTAATAAATAGCTTGATCAGCAGCAGTTGAGTGGCAAATCACATCTGCCCATGTGCAGCCATGAACCAGACTCCAAAACCCAGGTTTGAACTGATCCTAGCGAACATGCCCAGGCTAGAGATCTGCAGCATGTGTAGGAGCAAAGAACAGCCTTCACCCAGCACAAAGCAACAGCCTCTGGTTTAGTGGGGAACAACCAAACGGGATCCAGGTAACCGGGCTCTGCTCTCAAACCTGTCACACCGTGCAACTGTGTGCAAGTAACTAGATCCCTCTCGCCCCTGGAAGATAGTAAAGTCTTCTGGTCTCCACAGCCAAGGCTGCCGCCGAGCACTGCAATTCAACAAGCAGCTTAACCGCAATTCTGTAAAAGGTTTCATTTAATCTGGTTCAGGCAAGCACGTGCTTTGTTACTCACCAATTATGTTTTCATGGCAGACCTGCAGACCCAATTATAAAAAGTCATGGAGAACAGAAAAACAGAGATGCCTCATAGAATTGAGCAAATATTCTTTACATCACAGGCTTAAAGGAGAAAAACAAACAAACAAAAAAACCAAACAAACCCCACTGAACAAATTTTGTGGCTAAAGAAGTTTTTCACGCAAAAGAAGAAACACCAGTATACTGAGTATCTGGTACACTGCCCACATTGCTTAATTCACAGGCCCACCTAAACAGTTATTTTTTTCATTTTTAAAATGACAGTTCTAGAAATAACTTAGAAATAGACAACAAAACCATTCAAAACTGAATGTCTAAAACAACTAAACTTTATACAGACACACATCTGAATAGCTGAGTTTGTTACGAAAAAAGCACACAGAGTGTTTCATCAGCTCTGTACCATCTCAGGCATCAGTTTATTGCCAGAGAAGTGCTGCTGCACCGTTAGGCAGCAGCGAACACTGAATCAAAGCCACTTTGCTGAAGTGTTACTCTTATTCTGCCAAAGAAGTTAGGAAGACAAATATATTATTTGTATATAAACGAACTACTTGCTAAGATATTCTATTTAAGATGAAAACAGCAGAAATTTACAACTATGCTGGCTCCCCAAGCTAGGAAGAAAAACACAAAAACCCAGAACAAAAAAGCCCCACAAAACAGAAAGTAACACACCCAATTCTTTCAACAGCATGTTTCAGATGGCTTTAAGAAAAGATCTGTCCACCCAACAGTCATGAAAGTGCTTCTTTAAAGACATTAATTACCTTCCACAAGAAGTGCTGTCTCCTGTTTGTCCATGATTTCCTTTTCATAGTCCTGTGCTTTTATTAACATTCAAAGAAGCTATCAAAGCCTGGCTGTCTACCACTCTTTATTTTCCTCCTGAATGAGATAAGATGTTTTTTGGCTTTAACAGTAGATTTTAATAAACAGGTTGAATTTTTCTGCTTCAGTTTGCCCACCGCACAGAACTACAGCCTTAAGCAGCTGTACTCACCAACATTATGATTTACTCTATTTCTTTGTATTAAATTGCTGCCATAAGCTGCTATATTAAGATTAAATATGAAATCATCGCTGTGAGAATATAACTTTTGCCAAAACACAGGAGACATTCCTTTCTAAGCTTTACCTCACTTTTTTATATCGCCTTACTTAGCTTCCACAAAAAGAGTCCTGTGTGTCTGGAATTTACATTTTGTCTTTACATAAAATGTGCATGTGGGTTTTCAGTTAAAGGATTAATCATGTGCTGCTTTTTTCTTTTTTTTTGCGAAAGTCAGATGTTTTCCACTGAACATTTAAAGCCTTTTCATTTTCCTGACAATTCCGAGAATCCAGTTACATAGAACATTCAGTTAGTTCTTGTAAATTCACCTGTCGTGAGCGTAGACCAAGTCTGAACGTAAGAAAATTAAATACTCTTCTCAGCTCACAGAGAACAGGTATAAAGTTGAAAAACATGAAGCAGCAATGGGAACACACCCTATCCCATTCATATATGTATACACATAGCCACACACTGAGACATCCCTCCATCCTATGACCAATGTTCAAATCACACAGGCACTTGCCTGAAGAGGCTGCCAGGTTCTAAAAGAAAAAAAAAAAAGGGGGGGGGGGCAGCTGAAGCAACTCACCTGAAAAAATATCCTGCCCTAAGAAAACCTTAAGGGCTCCCAGCAGAAAGAGCATTAATTTGGAAAAGGCATATCCTGCTGCTTCATGTCTTGTGGACAAAAAGATGCCTCAGTCCCATTCTCCTCCACTTTGCCCTCCTTTCAAATGTATTGGTTGTTCCAATCAAATCAACTCTGCTTGGAGCTCCACTAAGCCATTTTGGCTCTCTTCCCTGCCAGGCCACAGACCAAGCAAAAGCGAGGTTCACTTTTCAGTCTAGTTGGCAGGTTGAGCTGCCTCGGCAAGTGGCCGAACCAAGAGGGTACTTAATAGAGTCACTGAATCAGATTCTTAGTAACTCAGATGAAGCTTCTCTGCATCTCGTAGTGCCATTATCCCTCTGCAAGCAATTTAACTTACTGTTTTGTGACATTTTAGATGCTGTAAGATAACTCCTGCCACCTCTGCCTGCCACTTCCCAAGAACACAAATCTCCGAACAAACCCAAGGAAAGTGTCTATAAGCTCTGTGAGGATGCCCTTAGCTTAGGGGTATAAAGCACCTATCTACCACATTTGACTCCCTATATTTAGACACTGTCTATTATAAAACCATTTAAAAACAACCAAACCACAATAAACTATTTATCAGGAAAGAAGGCACTGCAAAACACTCGAAAAGAACTAGCAAATGCAAAAATGCTGATGACCATAGGTAGGTAAATACAGCTTTGGGGCAAAAAAAAGGCGCCAAGATTGATTTTAAACTCCTTTGAGAAACCGAATGACAGCTACAAGATGTCAGCATTAAGGTCACAAAGTACTTTAAGAAAATTTCTTTCGAAATGCACTGCATCATCAGCATGTTGCCAGGAATCGAATCACCACATTGCTTACTCATTACATGTCAACTCCTTTCCTTTCACTGTATCTTGTTCTTAAAGAAATGTACCATCAGGGAACATAGCTTTTTCTCTCTGAAACCCAAATCACTCAATACTTGCACAGCTGCATTTTAACTCCTTCCCTTCACACTGCTATGAAAGCCCCCCCCAACCTTCTTCCCAGTAAAAGCACATCATATTTTGATCTACAGGAGCTGGGGCTTCAGTAATTCCTGCCACTGTTTCTTTTCCCCTTTTCTCGTCTGAGAAAAGGGGTTGGGAGATAACAGTCTCCTGTAAAGCAGCACTTCAACCTGCTACAGAAGGTTATTACAGTAGACTGAACTTTTGTTCTGCAAATGTCACATTGCGGACATCCAATTTTAACAGAGAAGCTAGGCCAGGAGATCAGATACCAGCTCCTAAAACAAGAGTACTGAAAGGTTTTGTACTGCTTCTATCCACATAGCACTGTTCCCTCACCACAGCCAAAACTAGCACGAAGTCGACCCTTCCATTAATGCCTTCATCTCACCAATTTTGCAGAAAACTCGGCAAAAAAAAAAAATCTATCCAGCTTTTTTGCTCTGGCAATTTTCTGCTGGTTTAATAAGCTGAAGTGGCTTATGGAGGGCTACAGTGGAATTAATGCAAAGCAGTCAGTGGGAGAAGGCAGTCAAAAGTGGCAAGAGACTTCCCCCTCTCTTTTGACAGCAACAAAGTCTCGCCTTGTCTCATAAAAATCACCAAAAGAAAATAAATTCCCCCCCAAGCAGCAGCATCAGGATATCAGGCAGTAGGAAGGCAGGTGGTAGAACCATGTAGGAAGGCACAAGGGGCCAACCGCTCTTCTTCAGCAGCAAGCCACCTTGCATAATTTTGCCTTCGCTCCTTGTTAACAGAGTTCTGATTACACTCAAAAACTGTTATGTCAAGTGCATATTAGATCTCCGATTAGCGCTTTATTTCCATGCTCACAAGCTTTCTTTTCTCCAGATACTTCTGAACTTCCCTGCAACACTACATAAGACTTCTTACTTAACCTAATGACATCCAATTAAACTGCATAAAAGCCACCATAGAAAACAATTTAACAAACAAACTCAGCGCCAAGTACTTAAGAAGCTCCGGGATTCACACTGCCAGTGCAACCTCAATTCGGTTCTTTATAGAAAGACAGCGTGAAGTAATCTTCAGCTGCAGAGTCTATTTTGCTGACTTGTGACCATTGCCCTGTTGAGCTCAAAGGACTAGTGCTCAGGAATGACTGTAGAACCAGAGAATAAAATTCTCCTCTTCAACACTTCTACTAGATGACTGCAACAGTTGAAAGCTGTGCAAGTATTTGGAGCACCGCAGGATTACACTCTTTGAACATCGATTTCGGTTTACCAAGGAGGCTTTTATCCCCAAAACATGTCCAAACAGCTCCGAACAATAATGTGTACAGTTTCCAATCCAGCTACTTTGTACAAGCACAGCACAGCTGTAGTATGGTTCTCTATCAATATCAATAGCTTGCTGTTCAGCAGGATTAATTAGGCTGGGCAGAGCACCCCACTAATGTGATTATATTGCTTCTAGTACCTGAGTAAGCTCATTCATTGTTTTTGAATTCTTTTCTCTGAAATAAAGAGTTCAGTTTTTGCTATTTTCTTAACACCTAAATAATTCAATCACTTTTTTTTCCCCTAGAGTGAAGAGACTTGGAAAAGATTCAAAGTGAGGTTTCCCTATTTGCAATGGTGCATTTCCTGCCCCCTCTCCCCACTATTACTATCCTCTGCTAATCACTTGTTTTGTTCATATCAAGCTGCCACTTTTTCTAAACTGCCTACGCACCTGCAAGTCTTCCCTGGACATCGGAAATAATGATGTCCAGCTACAACCAACAGTGACAAAAGGCAGAGACTGGAAAACTTCCAGCTTACTTGAGTGGAACGATGGACACTGCCTTCCACTCCCTTTTTCACAGATGGAAATGGATACTTGCTCAAAAGAGGGGCCACCTCTCAAGTCAGTCAGTGAAAGAGCAGGAATACAAACCACAGCCTCCTCATTCGCAGTCTGGCGCTCCTATCAGAACATCAAACCGGGTATCAGTGTGAGGTGTACCACGTATCCAGACCTTGCTCCAAGTCATGGAGACACCAGACCATCAGCGAAACTGGCTGAAGAACTCAAGTTCTGACAAAAGAGAAGTGCACTGGTATGCTCAAAAGCAGCTTTGCCTCTTTGCTCAAGCCTTCCCAAAGCACTCGGTGCAAGGAAGACACTGAAGGCAGGCAACGTGAGGTCACCCAGTTAAGAATTCAGCAGTCACAAGCAACCGACAGCGGTTCTACAACAGGAAGTACTGGGCAAACCCCTTTGCCAGCAGTACTCTTCCTTTTGAGTTTGTCTCTAACTCACCATCGGAAAAGAAACAGAGGAATATCGCAGCACCGTTTTAGTATTTGTGGACTTTGGCCCACGCTTGTTTACGAGCAGGCCCTGCGGGTGTAGCACGGTGACCACACACAGACCTTGAGCAACCCCATCGTTCTGATACCATTCCAAGGGGAAGGCAGTGACAGCAACACGATCTCTATTTCCCCATGCTTCCACAAGTCTTTTCCTTGCTCAGTGAGCTTCTAGCAACTTATTTTTCTAGTTATTTACAATACTATGTTGGTTTTGATACTAAAAAAGGTTCAAGGATCTTTATATTCTCATCTTTTTGAAGTTTTGGTCTTGTTTTGGGGTTTGCCTTGTTCTGTTTGTTTTTTTTTTATACAAAAGAGTATGCCATAGAAAAAATGTTAAAGTTTCCAAACCAAAACGTTGCTAAGAGATTCTATAAAGTCACAGCATTTCATTGTTTTGTGATTGCAAACCATATTTTACCAGTTAGATTTTTTAATACTTACTTCATTTTAAAATTTAAAACAGTAAATGAACAAAACATCTCTAAGCTCTCTTCCTTCTCAGCTTTATCATCAGCATCCTGATGAGACACAGCTCTTCCAGGCCAGAAATATAGGGAAGAACAACCTTACTTTCCTGCATTCTTTTCCTATAAAGTAGCCTGCTTCCTTTTGTAAAAAATATCCACAGGAATAACTTCAAATATTGAGTTCTAGGTATACAACATACATCATACAAGCAAATTCAAATTCTAGTCTCAAAGGAGTGTGAAAGCAGAAAAATTCTTTACATTTGCACCTCCAGCATGCAACCACCAGGCACAAGGAGGGGAGCTTTACAGGATAATTCCAGTTTCTGTGCAAGTACAGTATAATACAAAAGTTTATACTTTTAAAGGTTACAATTTAAAGCTACTTCTAAAAAGACTGCAGATTAGAATTCCAGCTTGACAGTAAAATATCAAAATAAAAAGTAGACAAGAGCTTGCAAAGACAGAGAGAAAAGCAACATAAAGGTCAACACATGAAACAATGTGAAGCAAGTTAACACAGAATAGGAAACACTTTTACAGTCGGGGGAGGGGAGAAGTATTCTTTAAAAAAGAAAAATCAAACCACTCAAAGTACTGCAAAAATGCAAGAGCAATTAAGTAAACAACATCTTAACATCACATACCGAATCAACAGGAAAGGAAACTCCCAGAAACAACACACAGCATTGCGGAATCATACTGAGATATGAAGGAAAACTAAAGATCTGGAAGCTAAGTCCTTCTATCGTCTCCTACGCTTACACAGCCAAAAACCTGGTTTAGGGTTTTACTGTGTTGTTGGTGGCTCCTGTGTGGAAGTGGAGGAGAAAAATTGAAGAGATAGCAGGTGTGTAAGAATGCACACACACATATATAAACAAACATACAAATGTATGCACACATAGACACATGCGGTCAAATACAACAAAAGATAACTTGGACTAATTGGCACAAAGTGTGACTACCAAAACCAGCAGTATATTTAAGTTTTAGCATCTTCCTTCTCTGTATTTACTTGTTGCAGTCTTCTGTACTACAGAATTGCATACATCGAGTCTGGAGCCTCATTACTTCTAAATACTTCTACATGACAATTCAAGATAACTGGAAAAAAAAGAGTTTGCTAGTACTTCTAATCGTTCCATATTCCTCAAGGGAAGCTGCGTGACTAAAACAGAAGACAACACAGTCTCCACACGCTTCAAGATGTGGTCTGCACCGTGCACTCCTGAGAGTTTCTCCCTTCAAAATACCTTTGCATTGGCACTTACTGCTTATGACTGCTGCAAAATTTTTCTAAACAGTTAAAATGATGCAAGGACTCTAGAACACAGAACACAACTTGAGATTTGTGAGAGCTTATTAAATGGTGCTCCCTGTAATGTCAGGGCTCACTTTTCAGACCGCTCTGTACACACAATAAAAATAAATCGGTCCAAATAAGGCTGTGTTTCACGAATACAGAAATGCTCAGTACTTATAGTCTCACTCTCATCTCGTTTCCATCACCACAGAACAGGAAACACATACTGCTAATTAATTCATAAACCGTAATCTCCGCAGACAGCTGAAACTGTCAATTCGATAAACAAACAGGCCAGTAATGACGGGAGGTTGAACTATATTATCAAGGAAATACTTCTTCTGTCAGAGGACTCGGTCAAACTCTGCTCACAACAGTCTGACCCACACACAGTTTAGAGGATTTCTGTAAGGAAGGACTTCAAAACGGTACCTGAACCGACCAAGCAGCACGAGCGAACAAACGAGGCAGTTCAGGGGATTTGTCAAAACGCATCCGGCTCAGATGCTTTACGGCTATAACCTACATCGACCGTGTTTTGCCAGATACCCTCAACTCTTCAGACAGTCGGTATCAAGCACGCTGAACCGCACGAAAACGAAGACCGATCGCGTCACCTCCGAAGCGCTGCAACACGCACCCCGCACCTGGGAACGCAGCCGTTCGAGCAGCGCAAGGCAGGCAGCCCGGGATGAGCTCCCTCCGCCACCAACCCGGCACGGGCAGGGCGACGGCCCCCACCGCCCCCCGGGGCATTCACCCCGACGAACCGGCGGCTGAGCCCGGGATGCCCCACGGACTCCTCGCCTCCCCCCGGCCTTCGTCCGGTTCCCCCAGAGGCGCCCCACAGACTGGCAGCGCTCGCCGGGCTTCGCTTCCTCCCCAGGTTACGGTGCAACGGCTGGGGAAGGCCAGTACCGTCGAGGAGGGAGGAGGCGCAGCCGGCACAGAGCGCGCCCGGCGCCGCCAGTGCCGGGTCCGGAGGCAAGGGGACGCACCGGGACTGCGAGGGTGCGACCGCGGGCGATGAAGCCGACCTGCGCGGCGGCTACCAAGGGAGGGCCGGGCAGAAAGAGCCCCTCCAGGGGAGAGGAGGACGCGAGAGGGCTCAGGGCTCCCCCTGCGCCCCGTTAGCAGCCCCGGCGGCGACCTGTTGCCCCGCGCGGGGGTAACTGAAGCGCGTTCCCGGGAGCGGGACCGAGCGCCGACACGCACCTCTTTGATTTTGTCCCTCCTCTGCCGGACGGCGGGGTCGGTGGGTTCCTGCCCCACGGCGCCGACGGGCTGGCGGAAGAGGCGCTGGGGCAGCCCCGGGGCGCCCCCCTCCTTCCTGCCGCGGGCGTCCTGCAGAAGTTTCTCCTTGTCCTGGCGGATGTCCCTGCGGATCTCCTCGGGCAGCTTCTGCAGCGTCTCCTTGGCCTCCCGCAGAGCCCGCTCGTGGTCCGCCCGGATCCGCTCCAGGCTGCCCGCCCCGCCCGCGGCCGCCGCCGCCACCGCCCCCGCCGCCGGGCCACCCCCGGGCTGCGGCGGGGCGCGGGGCTGCCCGCCGGGCGGCGGCGGCGGCGGCTGCAGGGCAGCCGAGTGGAAGAAGACGCCGCTGAGGAGCTTGGAGGAGTCGGGCAGGAAGAAGATGGCCCCGAAGCAGAGGGTGATGAAGGCGCTGAACACCAGCAGCAGCACGAACTTCTCCGTCAGCCGGAACGCGCCGGGGCCCGCCGCCTTCCTGCCCCCGCCGCCCGCGCCGCCGCCCGCGGGGCCGCCCAGCGTCCCCGGCCCCGCCGCGCTACCGAAGAGCGGCAGCAGGCTGGCGGCGGGCATGGCCCCCGCGCCGCCTCAGCGCAGCGCAGCGCGCCCCGCCGCCGCCGCCGCCGCGCAGGGGACCGCACCGGACCGGACGGCTCGGCTCCGCCGCCCCCTGCCCCGCCTCGGTGGCAGAAAGTTTCCGCGTGCGGACGCGGCAACTTTTCCCCTTCCCCGCCGGCAGCGCTCGGCGTCTGCGGGGCGGGCGCTGTCAGCTCCAGCCCATGCTGCCGGGGCCGCCGCCGCGGGTGCCGCTCCCCGCTCCGCCCGCGCGGAACTGCCGGGCAGCGGGGGGCGGGGAGGGGCGGGACGGGGCCGCCGCCGGTCCAATGGCGGGGGAGGCGGGGCGCGGGCGGGGCGGGGCGCGGACGACGACGCTTTGCCGCCCTGCCGCGCTGCCAGTCCCCGCCGGGTCTCGGGGGTCACACCAGGGGGGGGCGGTTCCCGGAGCGCTGCGGGGCCCCTCCGGTAGGGCGGGGGGAGGGTGGGCACTCCGGGGCAGCGAGTGGGACGCGCGGCGCCGGCACGTGCCGGCAGGCAGGCACGCGCACCCACGCGCACACTTGTGTGCACACACGCGCGCGTGCCCCCCTATCTTCCCCGCACCCCTCACGGATGTGCGCGCACGCACAAACAGACACGCACACAGAAAGAGAGACACGCACGGCGCGCGCAGTGACACGCGCGCAGACACGCGTGTGCGCGGCCGGAGCGGTGCGCGGGAGTGCTTTGCGGGCTCGCGGACACGCGTGCGCACGCGGGAAGGGTCGATGTCGGGCGGGGGGCGCAGCAGCCCCGGGGCTGCGGGGTCAGCCGGGCCGGGCGCCGATCCCTGCCCGCTGCTGCGCTGGGGAGGAAGCCCGCCCACCCCGTCCTCTGTAAGGACAAAACCCCGCAGGTTTTAAATCTTGTTGTATTTTTTCTGCAGGTAAAATGTTCATCTTTGGCAAGGCAGGCTGGGGGAGGGGGGTACACCTGCGTGAGTGTGAAAGTTCAACTTTTTGTCTATGCGAGTGCGAATTAAGAAACCACACACGCAGGCACAAATACCGTGTTTGGTAGCTGGTCAAACTGCCCCATCGAGCTGCCCCAGCCTCCCTTGTGAGGAAAAGTTTCCTTCCCCTCAAAAAAAATCCAAGATACGAGGATGGCAAGACTTTGGAATAAATTGCCCAGAGATGTTGTGGCTGTCCGCTCCCTGGAGATGTTCGAGGCCAGGTTGGACAGAGCCTTGAGCGGCCTGATCTAGTCGAGAGGCGTCCCTGCCCATGGCAGGGAGGTTGGATCAGATGATCTCTAACGTCTCTTCCAACTTAAGCCATTCTATGATTCTATGATGATTCCATGATTATTTTGCTCGTGTAATGGAGCAATGCAATAAACAGTGGGCATGTGGGGAGAGGGGAAACACAGTGAAATGCCAGGACACTCTCACAGGTGCAGAGAATCCAGCCAACACCCAGGAGGCATATCTCCAGATTTTTGGGGACGTACCTGGAGCTAACCGAGACTTTGGTGGCAGCTCACCACCGTGAACTTCAAACGTTTCCTCCAAAATGTGAACCAAAGACTCAGAGAGAAAACAGGGAGATAGGTTGTTCCCAGAAGTCCCCATGCTGATGTTGTTTGGTTTGTGTGTTCACACGACTTTATTCTATGAAGGAGGAAAAAAAAAAAAAAAAGGAAATTCAGTGGAGGGAAAGCAACGCTTCAAACACAGGCGGGGAGGAGGCATTGCATAAGCTGTGAAGCTGTGATTTTGAAAATGGGTTTGACATGGGCCTAACTCTCCTCCCCGTGGAATTAAGGGGAGTTTTACCATTGACTTAATAGGAATAAAATAAGTCTGCTGCCCAGTGCTTTTCTAAATCCCATTCTTTAGGAGTTAGAATATGTAAGAGATTAATTAAAAACAGGTTTAGAGAAGGCAGTTACATAGAAGTGTTGGACTGAGTCCTGCAAAACCCCCATGAGTATGCGAGCAAACGCTTCTGTAAAATTTCAGCATTATACGCGAAACTGGAGGATCAATTTTGCATCCAGTGAAATCACTAATTTTGTTTAGTTTTTCCTCTGTTTTTCTTTCAAATTCTGCATTTTCCTAAGGTGCATTTCCCTACATTTATATGTGAAACTCTTCCTTCAACTAAACAATAAGCACTCTGATTTTGACAAACATTTCCAAGAAATGAGTAACATAGCCTGATAGCTGTGCCAAGATAAAACAGTTTAAGATTGAAGAATTCAGCCTGCTTGGAAAAAGAGATAAGAATCTATTCTGCTTTTTTTTTTTTTTTTCCTTTTAAAAGCAGCATTTAAAGTAGCAAATGTAGAGTTTAGCTATTGAAAGACAGTTGACTAATGAAAAAGCTTCCTAAATGGTGAAATATGGCTCTTAGCTTCAGTGAGCATATTCTGCTTCAATCGCTGCCTGTGTGGACGTATAATATTTTTCAGAGATTGCCCTCAAAACTCATCACTACTTATGTGATACTATTTGGGGGCACAAATTATTGCTGGAAGAAGTGCCTTTCTTCAGTATTCCAAAGTAATTCCTTAGGTTGCCATCTTTTTATAGCACCTCATGAATAGATGCAGGAGGTGAGAACATCATCACATGGTCTCCTAAACTGCTGCCCTTCAAACTCACCAGCCTCTTACCTTCTTTTGGTGCTCATCCAAAGTGCTAGGGGTGAAACGTGAATCCACACCAGGGGGTTCATCGTCACCCTCACCCCTGTCTTTGGGACAGCGTGAGGGAAGCAACCACCAGTATTTTCTATGCAAAGAAAGGAGAATGTTCAATTCTCTAGCCTCTGCGATGAGATGATCCTTCTAAGGGTAATGGTAGTATGAGCCCTAAAATGGAACTCCTCTGAACAGGACCCTATGTTTTGTATCCAGAGTGTTGCTGTTGTTAGGACCTAGTTTTACAGTTACCAGCAAAGTCACGTGGGAAGTATTCAGTGGAACTACTGATGCATGTAAAGTTACAGGTGTACAAAGCTGTTCACAAGATAAGGGCAATGGAGACTGAAAAAACAAAAAACAAACCACAAACCTTCCTCAACCTGGCATTACTATGCAAGTCTCTTGGGTTTGTTTTTTTTTGTGTGTGTCAATAATTTACTTTAGTCACAATGCAGAACTGTATGAGATATTCTGAAGAACATAAAAATACAGGAAGTATCTCAGAAAAGAGTATCTCAAATGTGAGTTTTATGTGCTTGGTTTTGACTGGCTATGTCCACAGGCAATGGAGATGTAAAGTTAAACCACATTGATAGGTGCTTAAATAGCGTCAAAGAAATCCAAATAAAGCATGAACAAACAAACAAAGCTTGGTGTTTGCAATAACCTAGTGACAGCAGTGGAAAGTCCAACCACCTGCACCAGGGCTTGCGCTGGAAGAGCCTCTTTCCACACAGCTTTGTACAACTAACACTTTGGGTGGTGAGGGTTTTTTTGTTATTGTGTGTTTCGGTTGGTTTATTTTTTTTTTTTTTTTGGTGGTGGTGGGTAATTTTTGTTTGTTTGTCTTGGGTTGGGTTTTTTGTTTGTTTGTTTGTGGGTTTTTCTTTCTTTCTTTCTTTCTTGCTGTTCTGCTTGAGCTATATTACTTCCTGGATGACATCAGCTAAATGGGAAAAAAAAAAAACAAGTCTTTGGGCAGTTGTTTTGCTATACCGGATATGACTGGGTCCAATCCAGTTTGGTTATACCAACAAAACACTGGACTGAATCTCTCCTGTGCAGAGAAATGCTTCTTCTGTGAGTTCAGCTGCAGGATCAGGAATTAATTTCCAGCGATCATGCATGGGTCAGGCATTTATAGAAAGGTAAAACTGATGCATGAGAAGTGAGATTTACATAATCAAGGGACAAGGCTCTTTTCTATAATAAAGGTTCTGAATGGGCAAATTTGCTGCATATTGACTAAAAAGCCTGGGGAAAAAAAAACAAAAAAAAACCAAAAAAAACCCAAACCAAAACTTCTACTATTTCTTTCCCCCTTCCCCCTCTTTTTTTTTTTAAAAATCAGCTACACCTAATTTGTCATGGTTTTAGTCTTAGATCTTCCTAGCAATAGAGAATTATCCTTCATGGTCTAAAAGATACATGTAACAGATAAGCAGGGTATTAACAGATGCCCCATTTTTAGGCACATTTGTGTAAGCAGGGATAGAGACTGATACATCTTTTCCGATAGCGGGTTTGTAACAATACCACTCCGTTACAAGGAGATTGCAGTGTTACATTCTGGTTAAGACTAAATTTAAGAAAAATTGCTTGACAGCTTTCTTTTGAAATGCAATATTTTTGCCCGGCTCTTCAGAGATACTTCTAACAGGCTTGCCTTTGGGAGTATGATTCACAGACCCAAGTTCGACATTCAGCTCTTCACAAAGTACCGTGACGTAGACTTAGGGTTTCCAGGGCTCACAAGTTGGATTCATAACACCCGTGTGCTGTTTGGAACGAGACTTTGGCCATTTGAGGACCAGATGTGTACGAAATGCTCTCTTGTCTCTCTGATTTTGGTGCTTGGCTGCAGTTCTGAGTTCAATATATGAGGAAAGTGTGATTCACAACTGCAAAGACTTTGCTTGATCTTCAGTGCTTTGAGAATAAGGGACTGCATCATCCTTTCCTTTAAGAGCTTAAAACAGAGAAGTGTTGACCACTTATTTAGGAGTCCTATGGTTCGAGCACTTGCTCAGGAAGCTGGAGATCTCTGTTCAATGTGTTTTGTAGTCTCAGGGGATCCAAATTACCCTCTTTTGCCTTGCAGACATGTCCTGGAGAACATGTACATTGCCCACTACCTTTACTTTTGAAGTAGTGCTATGATTCACAGAGGAGTGCAGGACTCTGAAGGCAGAGAGGAGAAAAGTGTTCTGTAAGGAGTGTTGCTCAAAAGCGCTGAAGTGAGAACACTCTCCTCCCAGAGAAGCCTACAGCCTGAGAGACAGGGCACTATGGGAGATGTGAGACACTAGTTTATTCCCTTCTCAATGAGATGGGTGTTGGAGATTGTTCTCCTGTTGGAGGGTGAAAAACAGAAGAAAGAAAATTAAACTCCAAGACAACCTTTCTCAAACAACCTCTAGGTAAACATGTAAGATGAATGTGGCTAATATCTAAACTTTATAAATACTGTAGAAATGTACTAGGAATATGAAGCGGTAAGCTCACAGACCTTCTCACTCCGCTACCTTCAACTCTTCCCTGGCATAGCACATCAATTTTACAAAAGAACTCTCTACTACCAGTATCTTTGGAATTATGCCTCCTAACTTCTCCCATCCCCATCTGAGGGGATCATTCATTTCTCAAAATCAAGACTCTGTAGTACATGCAGCTTTCAGGGCTTACTGAGAGGGTTCACTTAAAGTGTCCAGACAAGCATCCAACTAAGGGCAGAAAAGCTCTGCCCTTTCTCTCTTCCCAAAGATTTCAGAAGGTGAACTACAAGAAATGCTACCTGAAGAAATATTTGACTTTCATTCTACAAACACATGAAAAATTTAAGGTATTTTCTTCAACATCACAAGAAACCTGAGTCTAGAATTTGAACTCTAATCACTTGCAGGATTGTATTCAGTACTGACATGAAGCTATCATAGTCAACCCCAGATGCCATATCTGAGAATATCTCGCTTAAGTTACTCCTTGCTTTTCATACTTTGTTTTATTGCTTCTGTTATAGACTCTTTGCAGTCCCTAAGAGCAAGCAAACAAGACCATGGTACTACGTGTGAAAGGGAGAGGCACAAAAAAAAAAAAAAAAAAAAAAAAAAAAAAAAAAAAGAAGGAAAGAGAGCTGCAAGCTTTTTTCCTTCCTTCCAGAGCAGGTTTTCAATGGTCACATCCTTTAGCTACTGAGCCAAGAAATGGAAGTTAATATCTGTGGTATTTTACCACTTAGAATTCAGGTAGGCATCCCATAATGTTAGTCTCAGAGCAGTTGAGGATGAAGTTGTTTTGAGAGATCCCATGAAATTCTATCTAGCTCTTCAATCTTTAAGATATTATTAAATGGCATGACAGGTACCTCTACCATCTTCTGTTATCCCTCAGAATTGAAGAGACTGTCATGACATAAACCTTGGTATGTTCTTTTACTTTCAGCCTCCTACTTCTATTCCCACGATCTCCAGCAAAGGTATAAGGCCACCAGGTACGGCATATATTTAAGGGACAAGCTCAGTGGATTGTGAGTGACTGAAAACAATTTACTACTGTGCTTTCCTTTAGCTTTAATTATCTCCAATGGCACTAAAATATCTTGTGTCAGCACTATGACTGTAGCAACTGTTTTCTCCCAGCTGCACTTTCTTGGCTGTCATCAAGTTTGTACACCACATTTACAGGTGTGAACTTAAAGTTTATTCTGACAAGATTAAATCAAGACAAGGAGGAAAAAAATTGTGAGAAGATCCTTGGAAAATGGGCTTACTTTTCAAAGTGGCGTCATTTTTCTGAACAAAAGGGGAAAAGTGTTGACATAAAAGAAGACAGAGCCGTTGACATCAAATTTTGCAGTCATTTAACAACTGCAGTCAGATAATGGGAACATCTCAGTTACAAACTAGAGCTGACCCTTTTAGTATATAGCCCCAAGGAAAAGTGGTTAGAGGGGAGATTGTTAACCTGATAACACTGCTAAGGAAGAAAAGTGTATTATAATAGATGATTGAAAGTATCAAGAAATTTTAAATATAAAAGACACTATGTATTATGCATTTATTTCTTTATATTAGGAGTGCTTGATTTCCTTAAGATTTTAATTCCATATTTAATGGCTCCTTGGCTATTTCATAGAAAACAAAGCTGAAAATCTTCTCAAACTTTTATTGCCCCAATCACACGTTATGCCACGTGGATTGTGTAAATCACCCTCAGGTAATAGTTGGTGTCCTCATGCCTCTCTCTTCCCAATGAGTGTTTCCCTAACTAGATGAGTTAATTCTGCTCAACAGCACATTTTAATAGAACAAGTACTTACTGACTGTACCCTGACTGACTGAGGCATTACTCCAGCTTCATTTTTGGATCTTTTTTAAAGCCACTTTCTCTTTCTGCAGGTCTTATATGGCTTTGGGGTTATAAGCAATAGAGGTTACATATTTTGTTATTTTCTTAGGTTAATCTTTCCTGTTGAGAACATTTCACTGTTTACTGTCTCTGTTGTCTGGAAAAAAAAGTGATGTATCCTTTTCAAGTGGTTCTAGTTAGGACTACTACCTGTTTTCTTTTCACAGATTTCTGTTCAAAATTGTTGTGGCCGGTTCCAGGAGTCCTTGATGGACTCTCTTACCCCAAGCCACAGAACCATTTTGGTGATGGAGAGTTAATCTTTTTTAATTTTCCTGTCTGTCATGTGTGTTCTGACTCAGCTTGACATGTAGTGATACTGCATCAGATGTGTCCAGCTACCACCTGCGAATTATCTTGTTTTGGTAAAATCCCTCCCAGAGTAGTGGCTCTCAGGTGCATGATGTCAGCTGGTGTGTGGATATGCAGTGCACATGTGTCTGCTCCGATCTTAAACAGTTGTGAATTATTTGTCTTCTCTAAATGAAATCCAGGACAATCAGCCTCCATTCAAATCTGATCTTTTATCCTACTGAAACACCTTTGTTTGGTTTACTGCTTGGGCTAAATGGTGCAGAAGAAATCAGAGCTAATCTGACCTTTGCTCTTGTTGTTTGGCTAAACCAGGATCTTACTGAAAACCTAGATAAGAAAGATGGCTTTGCCATTTTTTGTCTGTGTAATTGTGAGCCTTAGTTTCCTGACGTGTAAGATAAGAGCTAACCTATTTCACAGTGAGACCTGATGTATGGAGTTTGCTTTGATATCCTTAGATGAAATTTTGTTTTGGGGTGCAAATTTTTGCTTTGTTTTCCTCGGAAATTAAATTCTTCCTGGTTTTCAATGTTCAGTTACTAATCCAAGGACCTGTAGTATACCACTGACTATCTATTCTACACAAGTTCTAGTTCATGTCACTTTTTTGGCTTCTCTCCTCCACATATTTGCTGTACCACGGGCACCCTCGGCACCTTATCCACATGGTGACCTCCTTGGGTTGCCAGCAGCCAAAAGTTGGAGGAGCTGCAAACAACATTTCCGAAGTGCACAACCAGCTCTTACCCGCACTCGTTTTCAGCATTGCTCCCATCCCTGATCACCAGCAGCATCCTCATGCCCCAGCTGCCAACTCACAAGCTCCATGGACTCTTCTGAGCCTAATCTGTAGAAAGGCAAGCACAACTTCAGTCCAAGAGAGCAGAACTGACAAAAAGAACGTAGGCGTTAAGGGCTTGCTACCACCCAGAGAAAGAGCTTGGTTGCAGTTGACTTCACGCGGCTTCCTGGCTTCCCAAAATCAACAGGGAGGAGCTGGGAAAGGAAGCAACCCTGTTGAGTCAGAGCGCAGCGTCAGATGGCATCAGCAACAGCAGCGAGGATATTGTCCTCCTAGTCCTATTAGGGGTAGGAGAAAAAAAAGCCACAAAGATCATACATCCTGGCTCCTGATGCAGCACAAGCTGCGGACATTCCATCCAGTGCTGGGGAGGAGGTGGGAAGGGTGTCTCATCTACTGCACCAACAAACTCCACACCAGGTCTGCATTCCCAGGGGTGAACACCGCCTTCAGAAAAGCATCCCATCCCAGTTGAAACATTGAAAAAGGCAAATGGCCAGCTGGAGTGGATTGTCACAGATCTGTAAGGGGACCATAGTGACAGCTGGCAGCTGAGGACCTACACACAAGTGCCAGTGAACGGACTGTTTTCTCCTCCATCTGCCCCAGCGTGCGATTGCTCTTGTGCTCAGAATTTTTATCAGGAATCAGGAATGTCATCATTGTCATCAGGTATTTTGCATAAATGAAAACAATTTATCATGTCTTTCCCATTATAGAATCATAGGATCATAGAATGTTAGGGGT
The DNA here is from genome assembly GCA_020746105.1 of Trogon surrucura. NCBI lineage: Eukaryota > Metazoa > Chordata > Aves > Trogoniformes > Trogonidae > Trogon > Trogon surrucura. Next base: position 57,172,645 of record CM036618.1, read on the forward strand.
TGGAAGGACCTCTAGAGATCATCTAGTCCAACCCCCCTGCCAGAGCAGGATCACCCAGGGCAGGCCACACAAGAACGCATCCAGGTGGGTTTTGAAAGTCTCCAGAGAAGGAGACTCCACAACCTCTCTGGGCAGCCTGTTCCAGTGCTCTGGCACCCTCACAGTAAAGAAGCTTCTCCTCGTGTTGAGGTGGACCTTCCTATGTTCTAACTTAAACCCACTATTTCTTGTTCTATTGCTGGGCACCGCTGAAAAGAGATTGTCCCCTTCCACTTGAAACTCACTCCTCAGATATTTATATATGTCAATAAGATCCCCTCTCAGCTGTCTCCTTTCAAGGCTAAACAGCCCCAGTTCTCTCAGTCTTTCATAGGAGAGATGTTCAAATCCCTTAATCATCCTCGTAGCTGAACTCTCTCCAGTAGGTCCCTGTCTCTCTTGAACTGGGGAGCCCAAAACTGGACACAGTATTCCAGGTGTGGTCTCACCAGGGCAGAGTAGAGGGGGAGGAGAACCTCCCTAGACCTGCTGGACACACTTTTCTTAATGCTCCCCAGGATCCCATTGGCCCTCTTGGCCACAAGGGTACATTGCTGTCCCATGGACAACTCACTGTCCACTAGGACTCCAAGGTCTTTCTCCATGGAGCTGCTTTCCAGCAGGACATCCCCTAATCTGTACATCTGCTGATTCAAATACTATGTATTTGAATCAACGGATGAGAGATAGCAAAATAAGTTAATTATTAGCATATGTGCACAAACACAGGATGAATTCCAAACAGAGCAAAATGAGGCATCTAGATAAGGTCGTCATGCTCCTAGAACCACCCATTAAATACAAGCTTTACATAATTTTTCCACCTTTTTTTTTTCTCCTAAAGTTTAACACAGAAGTGGTTTCTTTTCATGGGCATGCAGTTTGTTGTTTGATCTATATTAGGAAAGCACTGATTTGCAAACTGCTCAGGAACAGATCTTTAAAATTAGGATTATTTTTTTTCAGTAAGGTGTGTTTCCTGGTAGACAACAGAGTTTCCCACATAGGATTTAAGCAGCTGCAAATAATTTATTCTTCTCTCTTCTTGAGGTCGAAGAAGGAATTGATGCCATTGTACCTAACAGACAGTGAAAAGTTGTCTTTCTCTAACAGTCTGGGTTGTCATGACCCATCCCATGCTTTATGCAAGAGCTGGAATATACTACTTCTGAAAAAACAGATGAGGTTGTCTTTAAAGATCTTTATCAGAAGTGGCTTGGTGTCATGCTGTCTTTTACTACAACCTCACCATCTCTCTTCCAAGAAAGATTTTCCATCTTATGTTTCCTCACATTTACTCTACTGTTTCAATTAATAGTAAAAATTTGATAGCGCAGAACTCAGGTGGCCAGAAAAAATATGTGTGCCCCACGTAGCCACCCTGTGGTAGAAAGGTTATAACTTCATTTAAGCCATTACCCATCAGCACATCAAAGTGAAAGTGGAAGATTAGGAACATGGGCTGATGCCAGATTTTAGGTTACAGACTTGCCTATGGTGTGTCCCTACATCCAGTTGTCCCGAAGGACCAACCAGCTGGCACACTGCCATCATTTTGCAGCCTGCATAGAAGACAACATTCCCCCTTGTTGACATATCCTGCAAAGGTCATTGGTCCAGTGTTTCTCTTCCATGAGGGGAAACCAGATGCTTGACCCAGAATAATTCAAGACTGACAACACAAATATGGATGATTTGTCCATGGAATATGGACCAAAATGTACACAAGCTGCTGGAAGGATGAAGGTAGAGAGCAGTTCTTAGGGTTGTATACATGTGGAAGGAAAAGTAGTGAATAGAAAGCAGACATTTGGGAACAAAAGTCTGTCCCTGAGGCACTGTGTTAAGAAACCAAACATTATCCTGAGACATTACTTAGTGCCAGTTAGAGTCACAACCTGTAGTTATTGTCCAGGTCAAGATATCTTTATAGTTGTCTCCTGTGCTAGCCAAAGGCAACAAGGAGGCCTTCAGACAGCTATCCTTAACCTTCCCTATACACCAGCATTTCTTAACCTTACTGCCCTGCCATCATCCAGATGTTGACTGGGGTGGTGCACAGTGATCAGGGAAAATACAGATATGGTATAAGCCTTTAAAAATTATGAGTCAGGTCTTCCTTATGGTATTTTACCATTATTGATGTTAGATACAGCCTAATTCCATCCTATTTTAGTCAATTGGATTACTTACTGTGATGTGGAAATAATCTGTGTAATGGAGTGTCAGCTGTGTGCTCTGAAGCCTTGACCAACAAATTCTGCAAAGGAACAGTGCTGTTCCCTGCAGCTGAATTTGTTTATAAGCATGGCTCAGCAGTTAAGCCACCAGGGCAGCAGGGTTGCTACTATGCTCATTTGTGAAGTGGCTCATGAATGGTTACTGCCATGAACTAAATACTAAGATGGGCACCTACATACACAAATAAAACTGACGTAATGATAAGAACTAGGAAATATGAATGGGTTGCACTAGTTTAATGCATTAACCTGAAACGAGTTACTCCACTGTCCTTCCTGAAATAGGATGGGTGGATATGGAAAGTGGATCCAAAAATAGAAGTTGCTGAGCTGTGTCTTGTGTCAAGCCTGTCTAGTGCTCCTCAGCCTTTGTTTTCCTTCAATTTTTAGCTGGGGAGATTTAATCTGAGCTGCTCATCATTGAGAAGGAGAACTAGACAGGGTACCAAAGAGAGGCTAAGCATGCCAAAATTTCTCTCTCATACTATCTGTTCAAACCTGTCAGAGACAATATGTCCTGTCTAAATGTTTCCCACCGGAACAAAACTAGTAGGAAAGAGCGTAGTTCCCTGACTGAATTTTCTCAGCAAGGTATCGTTAAAGAGACTTGACTGAGTTTTGTGTAAGTTTAGGCTTTTCCTTGAGAGAGCTTTATAGGATTAAATAAGGAAGCCTTGCATAACCGCAAGTACACCAGATTGCCTTGTCTCCGGGAAGGGTACTGGTCCCTCACAAGGTGTCCTTTTCATTCACTTTTATCCTTTCTCCTCCCACATATCCAAAAATAAAGCAATAAAATGCGAAAATTGATTTTCGTTTGGTTTTGTTTGCTTTTAATGAAAAAAAAAATGAATAAAGTATTTAAATAAGTTATGCTATGCAGAAATCTATTAGTTGTAACTTGCCACTAAAAACTCCTCTGTGGATGTTATTCAAAGGCATAAAACTGCAATGAATGGACAAGCAAAACTGCCTGTTTTTTTATGTGCAGAACTCAAATGTTTACAAAGAGAAATATAATCCTGCAATCAGTTTTACTCGGGTTGATTGCAGTCATCAGAAGGATCACGAGGTCATCCTGTAGTGCTCTGTAGGTTGGTAAAATGCATCTTGGCTTCACTCGGTCTTAAGTACTGAATCAAAGAGGTCTGGATCTGGGCCTTGGTAAAGATGAATTTTAGGGATGTGGTGCAGTACAGGATGGAAATAATGTTGATAAGTGAAGAAACACACCAGTAAGAGGAAGATTTTTGACTGATTCTTTTTTTCAAGTTTCTTAACCAAGTCCTGATCTGTAATCCCACTAAATCTCCAGCTTCTTCCTTGTGTCTAGGTATGAGTGATCAATTGTTTTCCTTGTTAGACTAAAATACACTAAGAGGTTACAGAGAAACTTCAGTCAGTATGGGACACAGTCAAATCTACATATCAGAAAGTATTCTACAGTACTCCATGATCAGATGAAATATAAAATGGTCTGAAGCTTGGTGTCTTAGAAAAATCTGTCTCCTGAAGTGATATTACTATTTTTTAACTGGACATTAAAATTAGCTGCTTTTCTTCTGTTGTCATTTGTTGTTCTTACTGCCTATAGTTAAGGAGGTCAAGACACTAAATATTCCAGTAAATATATGTTAAAAATATTTCATCAACATAGTTTGTTGCTAATAAACATTACCAAAAGAAAAAAAAAAAGCCTACAAGCAAGAAAAACTGCAGGCAGTCAAGCTTTCTTTTTTTCTTTTCTGGCTGCTTGTAAATGACTACAATTAAAGTAATGGGAAAGGATACACCCTGGAGGAAGGCTACCCTTAGCCTTGTAAGGGCCATTTCCATGGACTGCTCTGTAGTCAGTGCAGAAAGATAGGTCCTTTCAGATGTGATAGAGTACAGCTGTTTTGGGCTTTTGTTCCAAATCTCTTCTGGAAGAGATGATCTCTCTCCATCAACAACAGAGAAACCTCCTGGAGCTTATACAATAATGCCTGTGATAATCACCCAGGAGCAGCAGACAAGCACCAGTGGTTTCTTCCAGTGGTGTGGGAAAGCTTTTGTTTTCTGAATCAGATGAGGAAGCAGGCAAGTGAGTGAGCTGGCGTATAACATCAAGAGAAAGACCACTCTTGCCTGACATGTGCTAGTAGCTCTGTATCCTTGTTCATCAGGCATGAACTATTAATGAGAACAGGCTTTTTTTTCTCCTACAATCCTCTCACAAGCACTGAGTAAAACAGTAGGACTTAGATGCAGGTTCCAGTCACTGCATTGATGAAAAATAACTGAATTGCACTCTGGCAGATTCCCGTCATGGAGCTGGTTCAAAAGCTGTGGTGAGATGCACCACTGATGTAGTTCATCATCAGTGATCCTGACTCCAGTGCTGATAGGTGATCTTTTTCTTCGCCCAAGGGTTTTAAGATATCTGTCCCTTACTGTGGATGAATCCTATAGTTCTGACACTCCTTTGCTTTTCACTTTTGCAAGGATTTTTTACCCCATGAAGAGGTATTAAATTCGGTCTGGTAGCGTCCATGCACTCTGAAATGTTCACACCAGGCACTAAATCCTGTGCAGTTAATTTATTTTAAGACTGAAGTAAGAAAGAACAGAGTCAGACCCAACACCTTGGATGTTTTCCTTTCCTCTAGAGCCACTGTTTGTCATATTAATCTCACAAAACAATGTTTCTCTTATAAAAGCTGTGTAAAGCTTCTCAAGTTCAGTGACTCAAGCAAACAGGAGCATTATATGTGGGGAAGTTCCTTCCTTATGGGTCACTGCAAAAACCCAAGATAATTTAACACAATCAGAGAGAAAAACTTCCTAGCTTACTCAAATATATTGTTGTAGTTTTCCCATTAGTGTGGGGAAAAATAGTGAGGTGTTGTGGCTGGCATTAAGGTGAGTGTCTTTTCTTTCAAAGCAGTGGATTTGTAATCAAAGGGCTCCCTGTGTCCTTGGGCTTCCTTTAAGGCTACCTTTAAACATACTCTTTTTGCTGCTTCAGGAAGCTGTCATTAAACAGCAATAACATTTTATTATTGAATTTAGCTGAATTTGAATGGGTGACCTAGAGATTAAAATTTCAGACTCTGTGACTAAATTAACGAAGTCATTTGAATCCCATATGGATTTATTATTTAGTACCTGGACTTAGATATTTTATTCTTTCATTTCTCAAAGGTGATTTTTTCACATATCGTTTGGGATTTGAAAGATACCGTTCATTGCAAATTTAGTGTGCTTCTTCATCGCTTTGCCATGATAAGCACTAGTCTTCTTGGGCCTGATTCCTGCAAATCTTCAGTCACATTCTCCTTTTTAAACACAGGATTAAGTGTGTTTCTAAAGGCAGCACTGAGGCAGGAATTTATCAACCTGAGCAATGCCTCCCAAGTTTTCCCTTGGGGAAGTGCTATATGCTGTTTTTGCATGGGGGATGAAAAGGTAGCATAGATATTACTAAAATATGTGTTTGCTTGTTTGTAATTATAACAGCTTTATATAGAACACAAAGCATAATTTTCAGTTGATATAATTTTTTTCAGCACATGAGATACTCAAACCACAGTAAATTGTCATTTATGAAAATATCTGACGCTGTTTCATCGGAAACGATTGAGTAGCTGAAGAGGTTTGGGCTGAAAACTGAATCTAAAAGTGAATAACCACACCTATAGTATAATAAGTAAGCTCAAGCATCTGAATGTCCATGGCTTAAGTAATTAGAAAATATCATTTGTAGGTTAAAAGGAGATTACTAGAACTATGCAGTTTCTTCTTCTATATATCAACGGTGACTGAAAGAATTGGACAGCTAAATCTCTGAGAACTTAATTGTAACCCCATATAAACATTTCATTGAAAAAGTTCAGCAAAATTGCATTCTTCAGCAAAATCTTTATTTTATAGTGTAATATTTATTTTTTTATTATAATACATGCAATGTTTGTGAGGCAATGTATCTAAGAAATGATTTAAAAATAAGACTTCTGAAATTCACAAATTCTTTAGGCATATATGTTGGGCCTTGTGTGAAGTTTATAGGTACCTTATTAATGAGAATTAACTTAATTTCATCCTGGCAGGTTCTAACAAGAAAACAACTTTGCAGAGCTGATTTTACAGTTGAAGTGATACACTGGGAGCAAAATCTAAGGGCAATTTCAGTGTCAGTTTTTAAACTTGTAACTAATTGATCATTCAGGTTTTCTCTTGCATTACGTATTTGTAGAAAGAGAACAGATTTTTTGAGAAAGGCTTTCAATAGGTGTTTTAGTTTAAGACTCCAACAGCTCAGTCTTCCATTTGTTTTAATTTACCGTTCATTACATTACCATTCTGAATGAATTTTAAGGAAGCTTGTTATCAAAGTATTCTAGTAAGACTTAGGTCAAAGTTTTCAGCTAAGGAAAGCCATTTAAGTTAGATCTGTTACTGTTTACGTATCTGCCATTACAGGGAACAGATTTTTCACTGTCAGGCTTAATGTAGCCTGAATGATATCACAATCTCGCAGACGTTAAAAAAAGCTTTGCCTAATAAATTATTGTTTATTTTTCCTTGCTATCCTAAATAACTGCGAAAAATTATGAAAGAGCAAGCCCACGTGCAACCGGTGATCTCTTCTTAGCTCACTGTTTCACGCGTGAGCTGCAGGAACATGATACTTGTGCACACACTTCACACTTCTTTTCTGTGATGCAATGTCCAAAGGAATCTGAGCTCTAACATATCTGTGTTATTAGGGAAACAGGGCTATGGAGCACAAGGCAAAGTCCTCTGCCTTGTTGTACAGGTAGGTCCAGGAAAGGTCATTGTGTCATTAAGGTACACATTTACATACACAAATAAAGAGAAAATAAACTGACACAAACAGAAGCAGAAGATTTGAGCACCTTTTATAGCCATGGGGCTTACATGTCTCAGATGAATAGGAGTTGGGGTTGAAGCGTGTGAGAAGAAGCAAGGTCTAAATTTGTGGGATTTTTTTATTCGTGACCAGCCGCCAGGTACCCACACAGCCGCTCACTCACCCCCCCCTTCACTGCTGAACAGGGGGAGGAAATATTTCCAAGGGCTCAGGGTTTGAGATAAGGACAGGGAGATCACTCTCATTTACCGTCCCAGGCAAAACAGACTCAGTTTTGGGGAAATTAGGTACATTTATTAAGAACTAATCAGAGAGGAGTAGTGAGAAGTAAGAAAGAGCAAACAAATCTTAAGCAGAACACCTTCCCCCCATCCCTCCCTTCTTCCCGGGCTTAACATCAATCCCGGTTTCTCCACCTCCTCCCCCCGAGCGGCGCAGGGGGACAGGGAATGGGAGTTACGGTCAGTTCACCCGACATTGGTTTCACCGCTTCTTCACTCCGGGGGAGGACTCTTCACTCTTCCCCAGGGCCATTGTGGGGTCCCTCTCACGGGAGACAAGCTTCTCGCTCTCTTCTCCACGTGAGTCGTCCCACGAAGGGCAATTCATCACAAACTGCCCAACGCGAGACACCTCACGAGGGGCAGCCCACCCCTCGTGAGTCTGAGGCGCAGTCCTTCGGGGAAACTGCTCCAGCGTGAGCCACCCGCAGCATCCCAAAAGTCCCACCAGCCAACCTGCTCCAGCGTGGGCATTCCTCTCTTCCACGGGCTACAGGTTCCGGCAGCGACTTGCTCTGATGCGGCTTCCCACGGGCTACAGTCCCCTTTCAGGCATCCACCCACACGGCGTGGAATCCTCGGTGGACATCTACGCGGTGATCCTCACAGTGGACATCTGCACCTCGCCCATGGGCTGCAGGGGGACAACCCACTTCACCATGGTCTTCACCACGGACCCGGGGGACTCTCTCTGCTCCGGCGCCTGGAGCTCATCCTCCCCCCCCTCCTTCTTCACTGACCTTGGTGTCTGCACAGACTCTCACTCCTCCATCTCTGTGCCAGCAGTTATGGCGCAGTTCTTTTTCCCCGTTCTTAAATATGTTTTTCACAGAGGCGTTCCTCTGCTATCACCTTACTGATAGGCTCAGCCTCGGCCAGCGGCGGGTCCCTCTTTGTAACCGTCTGGCATTGGCTCTATCAAACTTGGGGAGCTTCTAGCAGCTTCTTACAGAAGCCACCCTGCAGCTCCCCCCCCTGCCGCTGAAATCTGGCCAGGCCAAACCAAAACACACAAACAGAAGCAGAAGATTTGAGCACCTTTTATAGCCATGGGACTTACATGTCTCAGATGAATAGGAGTTGGGGTTGAAGCGTGTGAGAAGAAGCAAGGTCTAAATTTGTGGGATTTTTTTATTCAATTGTATCATGTCATTGTGTTTCTGCTTTCTAGGAAGGCACACACAGAGGGAACTGTACCTTTGACAAAACACCAGCCAAGAAGTGGCACCACTACCAGAGCTGTGTTTTTAACTACACATATATCTGTATGTAGAGATACATAGTTTAAACACAATCTTGCAGTAAACAGAAATCCTGCCTGAGCCAAGTAATATATTTTTTTTTTCAGAATTTCGAAGTGGACTCCTGAGAGTTGTTCAGATGTTCTGTGACAATGTAATTAAAAGCAGAGCATTGTTTAGGGCAAATGAGACTGTCTTCATGAATAACTTATATTCTACAAGAGCTGACTTTGTGTCAGCATATATAAAATAGCCAGAAAACAAAGTGGTGGAAACCTCATTTGCACAGTTTTAAATTAGTGAGCATTCTTTTCTTTTTTTTTTTTTTTTCCCACATGGGTTCCTTAACTAGAAAAAAAGATGTTTGACCAGATGGTTAAGAAAGAGATACTTCAAAGAATCAGAGCATAAGGGAAACAAAATGGCACCAGAAGTGAAATGAGAAGGCATTTGCTGATCTAGAAGCAGTAGAGTAGAATCGTTTTCCGTCTTTCACACAAGTGAAAGAGGTTTGCATTGATAGATGTCTAGAAAAAGAATAAGCTGAAGCGTTTCTCTGAATGTCTCACGAGAATTCATCTTTTTATGAGTCAATGCCTTTTATCTGAAACCACAGTTCCAGTCCCAGCTGCGGACTTTTTTCCCCCTGTTTAATAGATTGTTTACTGAACTGCCACCGTACAAAACAGCCCAGTTGTAGCACAGCTCCCTTCAAGTCAGAACATACTGATTTATGAAAAAAGCCACCACATTTCCTGTTTTCTGAACTTGTTTTGAATGCATTTTTTATTTTTTGAAAGCAAAATCTGTTGCCAGATCAATTTTTCAACCTTTCCAATCTGCCATAAATATAAAGTTAAAAGTCCTAAAATACAATGGGAGATGGCAGAATGACTTTATCCTTTTTTTTTTTTTTTTGAAAGGAGACAGAAATTGGAATATATATCATTTATTAACAAAGTTAAGAGAGATTATATAATCCCCTCTGGATTTTTGATCTACATTTTAACCCAAACTCTGAAGCAATTTAAGAGAAATTTTCATTCAGAACAGCTTTCCTTCATGTTAGGTTGACTCCAGCAGATGAAGGGACACAATCTGAAGGGCCTTGTAGGTATTACACTTGTATCTCCTATGGGCATGTTCCATACAGAGTGTAGTCATGCTCCTGACTCCTGAGTCTCAAGGTTTTGATATAAGAAGGTCTTAATACGTGAGACTTGTCAGTGTTTTGTGGCCAGCCCAGCCCTAACCTAAGAAAAATCACTAAACAATATTTGTTCTGTTTAGCTCAAACAAGAACAAGACTATGAAGAAATTGTATATTATTTTTGTACGTTGAAGGGGCACTAGGCCTTTTCACTGTAAAAAACCCTGTAAGTTTTTAGCTATATGACATAATTTCACTTTACAATAAATGTTATATTTCCAGCAACATCAGCGGGAAGAATACCCTTCCCTAAACAGTTAGAATTTTTTTTTTCTTATAGCTGCGTATCAGAAAATGAGGCGAGACAGCCATGGTTTAACTCCTGTCTGCCCACAGGTCAGCGACAGTGTGTTAGTGAACACATTTGTCAGTGTGGAGCTGTCAGATAGCGGAGCTATCCCATTGTGCCCGCAAACTGCTTCCTCTCTCTATCTCCACCTTATCACGTATCTGATTGTGGGATAGGCAGTATGGAGCATGGTTCACTCTACAGCATCTCAGTGTTTTCAGGCAGTGCTGTGGGTTAGTGTCTGTGCTTGCAGGCCACAGGATGAAACAGGAAGGTGTGACAGGAGCAGGTCCCTTTCACCCAAGTGACCAGAGACAGGAAAAGAGGTCTCCTGCAGCCCCGTCCTCAAGAGGCTGGTGTAGAAGTTGGCTGCACACCACCTGATTCCCAGTGCCATGATGGCATTCTTCTTCTCTCACCAGCAGTGAAGCAGAACCAGGGCTATGAAGAGAAACTCTTTTCTCTCTGTGTAAATGGATAGTTTGCTGCATCTTTAGCAGATAGCCGATCTCATGACAGGATAAAAATGACAAATTGCAAGGATAATACAGGGACACTAGTCTTAACAAGAGATTGCAGAGATCACCTATAATTTTTACAGAGCAGAACACATGCTACTTTATCACTTTCCACTAATGGATCTTTTTGGGAGGGAGACTTAGATGAAATGGTATTTGGGTGGAAATGCATTTAATAACATTTTATGACCTTTTATGACATTTTATGACATTTTATGACAGGACAATGTCCAATGTCCAATGACAGGACAAGAAGCAATGGGTACAAGCTGGAACATAGGAGGTTCCACAAAAATATCGGAAAAAACTTTTTCACTGAGAGGGTGACAGAGCACTGGAACAGGCTGCCCAGGGCGGTTGTGGAGTCTCCTTCTTTGGAGATATACAAAACTCCTCTGGACATGTTCCTGTGTGACCTACTGTAGGTGATCCTGCTCTGGCAGGGAGGTTGAACTAGATGTCCTTTTGAGGTCCCTTCCAGGCCCTAACATTCTGTCATTCTGTGATTATTTTTTTTACAACAAACATAAAGCTTGTTATTTTTGCTTATTTAACATAAGAAAAATGACATACTGTTTGAACACTTTGAGACTACAATTGTAGCACAGCATTTTTACCTCTGTTTGTCTGCATCTTCAAAACAGGGGTGAGGTGAGTGAAGCAAACAAGTAGAAGGGAGCTGAACGTGTACCATTTGAGCACTTGGGAAGTCACAGCTGAAATTAGAGGGTAATATCTCACCCAAATCTTTCATAATATTACCTTGTCCTACTCATACACTTAGCTCTCTCTTTTTTTTCCCCATGAAGAGTACTTTCAATCTACTGTGCTCTGAGTCAGGCCAAGAAGAATAGGCAGTGATTCAGGGCTGTGGGTCCTTCTAAGATGAGTGTTATCCCTTTCTGGACTGAAAAGAGGATGATCTACTCAACCCTGAGGTCTTTGCATGCCCTCCTGACCACACTGATGAGTTTATACATACATGCCCAGAAGCCAGGTCAGATTACATGTCTTGGCAGCTTTGGGTCCCCACTTTTTGCCGTTGTCCTTTCATGCCCTCAGTGTGTATACTTGGTATTTTCTGGTCTGTCCAGTCCTGTGATGAGGCAGTAGGTAGTGATTTGTGCTGTGGTACTGCGAGGATGTAATCAGTGCTTTTTGCATACCTCTTCCCAAAGCTGTAGCAAGAACTGTGTCTGGGGTGGCCACAGGAGCACAACATGGAGGTGAAACCAGGAACCCTCTAAGCAAAGTGGGATGGAGGAGGCTGAGCAGGGATCTGTGCAGGCAGATTTTCTTTAGCTGGAGGTGAGAGAGGTAGCGGAAGAGTGACGACGTGGAGGAAAGAGAGCAGAGGCAAATCCAGTGAGAGCCGGGAGTGCTTGTAAGGATTCCCTTGTTGTAACATGCCTTGCACCATGGTCACCTTGGCTGTGTAGTACTCAGTGTAAGCTAGCTCAGGTCTGCCCTATACTGCTCCATGTCATGGCTGAATCACTGTCTGATGGGGACATAGATGTATGAAAGCAGGATGTGATGTGGGGAAAACCTGAAGATGAAAGGAGGTGAATGGACAGAGAGAAGAAAGCCAAAATATCTCTGTGTTCCCATTGATCTGTGAAGTTGTCCCCAGACACTCTAAGGTTAAAGAGCTGACAATTACTTGGCAGATAACCCGTGGAGGCACCAAACTTGACAGAATTAGGAATTGCATGTTCCAAGGATGACATGTCCTTGTTCAGGTTTTGGGAAGCATTACACACACAAGTGCCATCCCTAAGCATCATTCATGCATGCCTGCTTGTTCAACTGTCAGATCACTAAGACAAATATGTTGTTGTGGTCAAAGTAAGAGAATACTGACAATTTCCAACTGAGTTCCATACCATTTTTAAAGCAGAGAGTACTGTTGATTGAGTGCAGTGGTGTGTTGCATAGGTGTGTTGGGTTATTTTCCAGATTTCTCCCTGAAAGTCCTGTGCAGAAGCAACTCTTACCAGTCTCTCCAGCTTTTAAACACTGAAAACTTTTTACAGACAGCATTAACTTTGTTTAAATAAAGCTGGTATTCTATGATTTAACTAAAACAGTTCCCATATCTCTGTCACATTTAGTTTACTCTTTGTCAGGAAAAAGTTTTTGCAAACACTAGTGGTGTATTAGCCATTTGTCAGAAGTGTAATGTTTAAGTTATTTAGGGAGACAATTATTTAGGGACACTGTATAAATTTTCTTGAATTAGAGACTTGCCCACACAAGGAAAAACATATGGAAGAATTTGGGCCGCACCTTTAAAAATATAATAGCTATTACGTTTTTAGCTAGATGCCCCACCCTGACATTCAACACTATTTGTTGAACAGTGAATAGAAGGATGGAGTAGGTCATCAGGTTTCTGCTGCAGAGTATCTTAATTCACTAAATTTATGGAAAAGTCTCAGCAACATGTCAAGACTGTAGGTAGATGCTTTAGAGAGTTACAGTAGGATGCGGATGAGGAAGTGACCCTTTGTCTGTGCTGGAAATCTCAGAGGTAATCACTATACCAGGCCTGGACCTCTAGGATTCCCAACAAGGAATTTGTTTAATATGTGTTTTCTTTACTTCCTAGGACATTTCCTACTAGTTCATTAATGTGGTGGGACTTTCTTAAGGAGATATTAACAGGAACATCACAAGATGTCAGCTTTTTTGTATATATACCAGTTGCATTATTATGGTCGGTCTGGAAAGTTCTGAGGGCTCATCCAACAAAGTGCCTGCGCTGGTGTCCGTCACTAGAGGAGTGCCTGGTAGCATCTCCTTCATCTTGGGCTGCAGTGCAGCACAGCACAAGTACTCTGCACACTGTGTTAGAGCCATAATATGGGTTAGCAGAGCCTTATGACTGGGAGGTGTTGAGTCAAGGCTTCCAGACGTGTTGATTTAATATATCTATCATCAGCAAGCACAAGTTTCAACCCAACTGCTGTAAAGAAATCACTGACAAGGACATTAATGACAACTTGTTTATGCTTCTTGCTCTCCTTTGAGCATATCAGCCTTTAGTAGGCATTAAGACTTTTCAGTTTCTATCTTTCATGCCAATAGGTATGAATTACAGCATTGTAATTTAAAATAACAAACACATAGTATGCAGTCTAAAATAATGAGAAATCTAGAACAATGGTACAGGCAGATAGTTTTATAGCCCATCTTCAAAAGAAGATGTAATGCTACTCAGTCTTGAATTAAAAAAGGCAGGGATCCTTTGAACTCCAGCAATTGGGCAGTCCTCATTAAAACAATAAGCTCCATATCTTTGCCAAAATGCTAATATCTTTCTTCAGAAGGGGTGAAATTTAATGAACTCACAGATTTTATGAGTTTTTAAAAGAATTATTTGCCCAAAAACATACAAGAATTGATGCTGGGAGGCTGACTAGATCTCTTATTTGTGACAACTGAAAACACATGTGACTGCATAATTTAGAGGTGTTAGACTAATTTTGCTTTAGATGGACCTTTGTTCAATAGAATGACTGTAGAACAGTGTATGGCATCTGATTGGTTCCAGGAGAATTAATTTCTTCGTTATCATTTCAAAAGAGCAACCAGCCAGCAGTGTTTTTCCTCTCCTTAACAGGATACAGGAGCTGGGAAGAAACAAGCAGTTAGAAATCAGAAATCATCCCCCGAATTTCCAATTAACTTCAACCTTTCAGTTATGCAAAGGACAATTTTTGCATTTTTCTACCCTCAGTGAAGTGCAGGTAAGTCACAACACAAAAAAACTTGTATCGTTTTCTGTATTATTATTATTAGGCCAGATCTGAGCTCTTAATACACAATCACAGAATCATGGAATCACAGAATCACAGAATGTTAGGGATTGGAAGGGACCTCAAAAGATCATCAAGTCCAATCCCCCTGCCAGAGCAGGAACACCTAGATTATGCTACACAGGAATGTGTCCAGGCAGGTCTTGAATGTCTCCAGAGAAGGAGACTCCACAACCTCTCTGGGCAGCCTGTTCCAGTGTTCCGTCACCCTCACTGAGAAGAAGTTTCTTCTCGAGTTTAAGCGGAACCTCTTATGTTCCAGTTTCAGCCCATTACCCCTTGTCCTATCATTGGTTGTCACCGAGACGAGCCTGGCTCCATCCTCATGACACTCACCCTTTATATATTTGTAAACATTAATAAGGTCACCCCTCAGTCTCCTCTTCTCCAAGATAAAGAGCCCCAGCTCCTTCAGTCTTTTCTCATAAGGGAGATGCTCCACTCCCTTAATCATCCTAGTTGCCCTGTCCTGGACTCTCTCCAGCAGTTCCCTGTCTTTCTTGAACTGAGGGGCCCAGAACTGGACACAATATTCCAGATGGGGTCTCACCAGGGCAGAGTAGAGGGGAAGGAGAACCTCTCTCGACCTACTAACCACCCCCCTTCTAATACACCCCAGGATGCCATTGGCCTTGCTGGCCACAAGGCCACAGTGCTGGCTCATGGTCATCCTGCTGTCCACCAAGACTCCCAGGTCCCTTTCCCCTACACTGCTCTCTAATAAGTCATTCCCCAACTTATACTGGAACCTGGGGTTTTCCTACCCAGATGCAAGACTCTACATTTACCCGTGTTATATTTCATTAAATTTTTCCCCGCCCAACTCTCCAGCCTGTCCAGATCTCGCTGGATGGCAGCACAACCTTCTGGCGTGTCAGCCACTCCTCCCAGCTGGGTGTCATCAGCAAACTTGCTGATAGTACTCTCTAGTCCCTCATCCAAGTCATTGATGAATATATTGAATAATACTGGTCCCAGTACTGACCCTTGAGGGACTCCACTGGATACAGGCCTCCAACCAGACCCCGCCCCATTGACCACAACTCTTTGGCTTCTTTCCCTTAGCCAGTTCACAGTCCACCTCACTACCCGAGAGTCTAGACCACACTTCCTCAGTTTAGCAGCAAGGATGCTGTGGGAGACTGTGTCAAATGCTTTACTGAAGTCAAGGTAGACCACATCCACCGCTCTGCCATCATCTATCCACCTTGTTATATCCTCGTAAAAGGCTATGAGGTTAGTCAAGCACGACTTCCCTTTGGTGAAGCCATGTTGACTGTCTCTAATGACCCTCTTATCCCTGATATGCCTTGAGACGGCACCAAGGATAAGTCGTTCCATCACTTTCCCAGGGATGGAGGTGAGGCTGACTGGTCTATAGTTACCCGGGTCCTCCTTGCCCTTTTTGAAGACTGGAGTGACATTTGCTTCCCTCCAGTCCTCAGGCACCTCTCCCGTCTCCAATACTTGGCAAAGATGATGGAGAGTGGTCTAGCAATGACATCAGCCAGCTCCCTCAGCACCCGTGGATGCATCCCATCTGGACCCATGGATTTATGGATGTCCAGATTGCTTAACTGGTCCCTAACCCAGTCCTCATCGACTAAAGGAAACTCCTCCACTGCCCTGACTTCCTCTGGGGCCTCAGGGGAATGGGGCTCCTCAGGACAGCCTCCGGCAGAGTAGACAGAGGCAAAGAAGGCATTCAGTAACTCTGCCTTCTCTGTATCTTCTGTCACCAAGGCACCCACCTCATTCATCAGTGGGCCTACATTGCCTCTGGTGTTAGTTTTATCTGCCACGTATTTGAAGAAGCTCTTCCTGTTGTCCTTGACCCCTCTCGCCAGGTTCAATTCTAGGGAGGCCTTTGCTTTCCTAGTTGCCTCCCTACATCCTCGGACAACAGCCTTATATTCTTCCCAAGTGGCCAGCCCTGCCTTCCAAGCTCTGTAAATTCTCCTCTTGCACTTGAGTTTACCCAGCAGATCCCTGTTTAGCCACACAGGTCTCCTGGCTCCCTTCCTTGACTTCCTACGTGTCGGGATGCTCTGATCTTGAGCACGGTAGAAGCAGTCCCTGAACGCTAACCAACTATCTTGGGCCCCTTTACCTTCAAACAGCCTTGCCCATGGGATTGTCTCTAATAACTATTTGAAAAATTCGAAGTTTGCCTTGGCAAAGTCCAGGGTTGCAATTCTGCTTGCTATTTTGTTTCTGCTACACGAGATCCTGAACTCCACCATTTCATGGTCACTGCAGCCAAGGCAGCCCTCAACCTTTACTGCTTCAACCAGATCCTCCTTGTTAGCGAGGATGAGGTCCAGCAGTGCTCCTCTCCTAGTCAGCTCCTCCACCATTTGCAACAGAAAATTATCATCGATGCACTGGAGGAACCTCCTGGACTGTGGCTGGCTGGCTGAATTGTCCTTCCAGCAAATATTAGGGAAGTTAAAATCCCCCACGACAACCAGGGCCTGTGATTGTGAGACCGCTCCTAGCTGCCTGTAGAAGGCCTCATCAACTTCCTCACCCTGATCTGGTGGCCTGAAATAGACACCCACAACAGTATCTCTCCTGCCAGCCTGCCCCTTAATTCTAACCCATACACTCTCAACTTGCTCCTCATCCATGCCTGGATGGTATTCAAGACATTGTAGTTGCTCTTTCACGTAAAGAGCGACTCCACCACCTCGCCTGGCTGGCCTGTCTTTCCTGAAAAGGACATAGCCACCCATGACCACATTCCAGGCATGTGAGCTGTCCCACCATGTCTCTGTAATTGCCACCAGATCATAATCTCCTGCCTGAACCCAGGTTTCCAGCTCCTCCTGCTTATTCCCCATGCTGCGTGCATTGGTGCATAAGCATTTCAGGGAGCAAGCTGAGCACACTGATCTCACCCTAGGGGGATGGAAGGCCACCCGGTCCTCATAATTTCTAGAGCACTGCCCCGCTGCAATCCCAGCTATAACCCCATCCCCCTTCATATCTAGTTTAAAGAATGCTCTGTGAGTCCCACCAGCTCGTGACCAAGGATCCTTTTTTCCCTTTGTGTCATTTGAACCCCAGCTTGTTTCAGTAGATCAGGTGTCCTGTAGATCTCCCCATGGTTAAAAAATCCAAAGCTAGACCGTAGCTATACCATAGCCATCAGACCTTTGGCTGAAGACTGAGGGAATTGCCTTGCTTGTGTAATTTATTATTGGTCAGAATTTAATTCCTGCGGTATTTTTGAGATAACACCACGGTGGTGACAAAAGTGTGGTCTAGCTGTTAAAGATCTGAGTCCTGCACGGGGAGATGTGAGTTTCTTTTTCAGTTCTGCTTCAGATTTTCCATACTGACTTGTGCAAACTGTTTCATTAGGCTGTGCTTTACCTCTTTGTCTGTGAAACTTGGATGGGGAGCAACCTCCTGGCTTGTAGTTATTGTATAGAGAAATACCTGCCAATTTTGGATCCTCTAAAAGCTGTGGCCAAACAGGAAATCATGGACCTAAAAGGACTCACCTTCAATTCTACTAAACCAGAAAACAAGTAAAGGTAAATGATGACAAAGGAGATAATCAGATGTATTTCTTTAAATGAAAAGCAGAAATATATTTATACTCCTAGTAAATTTCATTTCCCTTTCTGTGGTCACACATAACCCAGCTTTTTTCAAATGACTCCATAGTGCTTTTTAATCAGCCTTCACAAATTGTTCAGCTTTTTCAGGCATTGCTCTATTGAAACCTTTGAGAAGAAATCAGCAATAGAAGAAAAGGTGTGACCTCTTCCTATTTACAGTCCTATCTATTCATTCCTTGCTGATTGTGGTTCTTTTTTTCTTTTACCTTGAAAACTAAATTTAGAAGTCTTTATTGACAGAAAAATGGGCTTATTGTCAATATGCACAATAATTGAGAAATATAGCTTCTCTCACCAGTAACAATTTACTCTCTTGCACAAATGTCACACATCACTACTAGCCTCGGCAGTGCCTGGGCTCGTGGTGAGGTAGTTCATTGCATTATCACGAGAGGCACTGGAGTGCCAAATGGTTAAATTTCTTCCATAGCTCTTAATCCCATTAAGTAATGTAGAAACATTTTTTCCTAAATACATTTTCCTCTCAGGATTTCTGTTTCACTGGATGTTATTCCCACTGCCTTGTGGCCTAATCTGTAGTCCGCTGGGATCAAGACTCAGTGGGAGTTTTTCCATTGATTTCATTATTTACTTTGTTTCACTTTGCATTATTGGTTTATATTCACTTCAGCTCAGACCCTTAGGCTAAACCCTTCTAAAATGTGAAATTCCTTCTGTCAGGAGGACCTCATTTTCAGTGAGAGAGAAGATTTCTGAGACTAGAAATATTAATGTGGGCCTGAATCAAGGAAAAACAACTATCTATAAATTCCTGCTTATTCTGCACATTTTATGCCTCCCAGAAAAGACATATAAACCCAGATTTATGTTTTCAGTTAGCCAACCTTTAGTTTAATCTCTCCATCCTTCAGTAGGTGAAGCACAGAGGCTTTCCTCATTTTCCCCCTGCTTGAATCTTCCCTCCCCTATTTCTCCTCTATCTCTGTAGCAAACATTGACATCTGCTACTCCAGGAAATATTTTGTGGTTTTCCTGGTATCTGCAGGTGGTTGTGTTTGGCTGCATCTTCCAGCCCTACTGCTTCCATGCTTCTCTGATAGAAAGATGTAGAAGTACTAGCATACAAAAGTGGTTTTGTTCCGGGAAAGAAATACCTGTTTGGGAGTTCACACTTTGCACATAGAGCTCCATGGATATTTTACCTCTCATGAAATTTTTTGACTTCTCTTCTTTTTTCCTGATATATACTGAGAGGAAAATGAGATCTTTTTTTGTGTTCATTTTGTTAATTTATTTGAAGTGAAGGCACTAGCAGTGAGTATTTAGTGAATTCACATTGGATACTGAAAACCCAAATAATCTACTTTAGCCCAAAGACAAGACTCTTTCCTACCCACATTTGATACAACTACAGAACTACTCAGCCATTCTGGAGTAGAGATCTCTTCTGCCTCTGAATTTGACAATGAAAAACACAACTCCCCCCTGCCCCGTGGAAGACACTGGGAGATCTTTCCCAGTATGTTTCCACGATAATCATATTTTGATTAATCAAGATTTCATTCTTTATTCCCTTGCCCCAATCAGGTCTCCAAATTTGATTTCTGCCTCTAATATTGGTTCATCCTGTTCCTATGGACTGTTGCTTGATACATTTCTGTCTGCTGTCCAACTGCCTATAAAACAGGGGCAACATCCTCAGTTTATCTGGGATGTTTTGCATTGATTGTAATAGCTGCATTTTGATGTAAACATGTAACTAGATGGAAGAATGCTAAATATTACTCGAATGAGGAGTACATCTATGAGTATGCCAACAGGTTCTGGGCTGAATTTAATTCTGTTTTACAAAAGCATGTATTTATTGCTTTTAATGACTTTGTTTTCTATAGTGGAGTAAAGATGGTAAAACTACATCGGTACGTCATACAGGTAGATAGGGATAGACAGATAGATAGATAGATAGATAGATAGATGATAGATAGATAGATAGATAGATAGATAGATAGATAGATGTGCCTGTATGTAGGTTAAACTTTTGATAGTTCCTTGTTGGGTTGTTTGAGCAGTTATTTCTTTCACAAAAAATAATAAATTGCGTTATTTTAGACTGGGAAAAAGAAACACTTGCAATCATTTCTGTTTATTTCCCGACTGGTATTCTGTGAAGTTGTTACCACATAATGTCTTAATATTCTTGCAGTTTATAACTCTAGGTATTAAGTTTTGGTTGATTTTTCTCACCGTGTTTGCAATGCAGCTTGCAGACATTTGTGTCATTTACTCACAGTTACAAATATACATGTGACTTTAAGGTGTGATTTTTAGGGCAGGATTGTACAAAAAGTAAAACAACAAAGTCTATGTAAATTACAATGCAACTATGTATGAGATGTTGATGGGGTTTTGTTGCATTTCAAGGCTTTGTGCTGTACTTTGCACTAAAAACAGAGAGAAAGTTAAGGCAATTTCTGCCTGCTGTGTGATAAACAGGTGGTGAAGCCTTTGACAAAGGAACTGTTAATATATTATTTTTACAGTTCCATTTCCTGAGAGAGAACAAGTGCTTGTTTCAGGAGTCTGTACATCATCTAAGGTATTACACCTAATGAGGATGGCCAGGTCTCCAGATGATACTGGATCTTCCCTCTGATACTGCACCACTGGGCTCAGCAGGAGTTTCACCTCTGAGGAAGCGTAGACGTGGAGGTGGCAATAAGCACAGACTGTGCTCCACTGGTCCTCTGACCGTGCCTTCTGGACAAAGCAAGAACCTCCTAAACTCATGGCTGTAGTTTTACAACAGGTGAAGGGAATTGGGATGCTGGGGTATTATTATGTTTTCCGTGGCTTTACTTAATGCATCAAGGATGTCAGACAAGCTGCTGTGGAGGTCTCAGGACGGCTCATGTGTTGTGTATCCCCTTGTTACCGGTTAGGGCTGGGCTGGCCACTAAACACTGACAAATGCTCTCTAACCCCTCTCCCTCCCCAAAATGGGAAGGGAAACAGAATAGGGCAGGGAGACGTATGGATTGGAAAAGAAAACCAAACCAGTTTTAATAAAACAATAATAGTACTAATAAGGAAATAATAAAAATAATGAACCGTATACAAATACATACAAATCCGATACTGAATGCAGCTCTCCCCCAATATCAATCTCGATTGATGCTACAGAGCAGGCAGCACTGGGGAATCCCCAGGCTCCTTCAGGAACTCAGGATCGGAATCAAAGGCAGAAGATTCAATGGAGTCCTCCTCGGGCATCAGCCATAACACTTGTGATCCCTCAGTTTAATACTGAATATGATGTATATGGAATGGAATACTCTTGTTGGTCACCTGTCCTATCTGCTACTCACCTGAGGTGCAACCTTTTACTTTCATGTGACACCTTTTAGTTCCCAGCACCCCCAGTGCAGCACACAAGATCCAGCAGTGACCTTGGTCACTATAAGCAAGAGCCTGTCTGCATCCCAGTCCCAGGCAGTAACTGTAAACATCAGGTGTTATCACTGCCAGTAGCACACACTGTCTGCAAAAACATGCTGCTACCTTCAAAAAGTGCAGCCTCTTAGAATACGCTGAACTGAAAAGTAAAATCGCTGAACTGAATTGGTTCTGTTTAGCTCAAACCAGGATGCCCATGTGTCTGTATATGTTTATCTTGATGATTTAAGGTGGCAGGCAGCTGAAGGTACCCAAAGATCTGGTGCACTGTAACATACTGCAAGAACATATTGAATTATGTTGTGATTTTCCCCAAGGAAGACACTGAGCTCATGAAATGCTAAAGTCACCATAGTTGTAGCGACTCATCACGCAGTTTGATGGCTCGTCTCCTTCCCACTGTGCTTCTGAGCTGCCTGTGAGGTGCGTGTTGATGAAAAACGGTTTAATTCACGTTCCCACCCAGAAGCGTTGTGTAAAAACAGTTCCAGTAAAGCAATGAATTGCTTCCTCCCATGGACCCAGGTGGGTGTCAGCAGACAGGTTTTAGCATACAATTGGTCAGTTTGGACACACTGTTATATGCTATGTTTTTTAGTAAGTTGCTGCAGTGTGATTGGTCCCAGACATATCAGGAATTACAGCTTTCGGTTCTGCTTGGCAAAATAAAGGTGGCCAATGGTTTGGATCACAGATTTCACAAAAATTCCAAGATTAAATATGTTAAACTTTTCATCTCCTTGGGATAATCTGACAATCCCCACGCCCTTTTCATGCTGTGTTTTTGCTGACTCACCTCCTTTCAGCATCCCCTTTTGGCATTTCACATGCTTAGGCCAGGAGAAAATGGGTAATAAATATGGGAAGGCTCTTTAGTAGATGTGACATTCTGTCCATGTTCTCATGGGGGCATCATGTCCCAGAATTCATAAAAAATGCCTGTGGTTAGTTCAGGTGCTTAGGAGTTTACCTCTTTCCCATTAAAAGTCAAAGGCATGTCTTTAACACCTCCTGTGATTTTAACTGAGGCAGCTTCAAAACTTAATAAAACACTGTATCATTTCAAAATTTGAGAGTGCCTGGTTCTGATTATGAAAGGTTAATAACATTTTAAATTAGAACTACAAAATATTAATCGTGCGTCCTCCTTAAGTCAAATGCACTTTATGTCTGTTTCTATGGCGATGATAATTAATACACAGGGAATGGTAACAGGCTCAAACAGACTGGATCTTGCAGTGAACTGAGCAACTCGTGGAAAGACTGAGGGTCCTCAGCTCCTGGCAGCTATAGAGAGGAACCTCTCAAAGGGAAAATGCTGCATTTTGCAGGGTCAGGTCTTGCAATTTTTGCCAATTAGGAGTAGAGTCTATTGTACAGTACTGCTCCACAGTATTGCATAATCCTGTTAAAAGCAACCAGATGTGACTCCACAGCAAGTGACAGCATCAAATGTAAAACATCAACCCTGTGAGTCTCAGTTGCTACTGGAGTTTGCACGGTTAGTACTTGTCTGCTTAGATGTTTGCTCATGTTATACCCAAATTGCTACTCAAATCATCGTTAAATTATCACCACAAAAATATTCCAGCGTTGGTGGCAGAGAAGTGAAAATGATCGGGATAGGAAACATGGCTCAAGTGCCATTCAGGAAGCCATGGGGGAAAAGTCCTGTTTTCAAACAACTGGTAAGTGAAGTGAAGATGCTTCATGATTTCATTCTCTACCCCATGCCCTCCCTTCTCTTCTTCCTTTTTCTAGCCATGGCTAGAATTTGTTTTCAGTTAAGGATGAACTAATCATTTAATAAACAAAAGTTAGAAAATCAAATATGAATTGTCATTTCCTATTTGAAAGTATCCAGGAAGTTTGGGAGGACATACATACAAACTCAACCCAAATACTTCTATATGCATCTTAAATGCATATCTGCCAGGAGCTCACTTTCTCAGAAAACAGAAAGAGGAGGTTGGATAGCAGGTGTTCAGAGGAGGTCATCTTAGGAGTTTTTTTATTCTATTTTATTGTTAAATGAAACTGTGAGGTTTTTAATACATCAATGATAACTATGCATAATCTATTGGAATTTGATTTATGTATGTCATATTTTTTGACAAATCACATTGTTATACATGTCTTTCAGACATAAACAGACCAAGGGTCCAATTTATTAAAAATTGAAATTTGATTTATTTAAGAAAATACTGCACAGAAAATCATTCATCTGAGATTTTAATCCTTCAGTGGCTGAATGGTTCCTCCCATTCTCTGTGAGAGAAGCCTTGCATCCAAGGTCTACCCTCCAAACTAGTGGGAACATGGCTTAGCTTTTTTAGGTCAAAGATGTGACTCTTTACACTGGTTTGTTCATGAGACAGTGTAGAATATGTAGCTGGAGGTGCAATTTTATAAAATTATATTTCTCTCCTGTGCTTCTGCTACAAGGTAGTAGTAGGAAGTGGCCCTGTTATTCATGAGGATAGTTTAAACTTCATCCACCAAAAGAACTTAGTAGAATTACTGTAAATGTTAAGAAAATCCATTATGTATTAAATTGTAAATGACTTTTATTTGCTGTTTTAAATATTGGTACAAAAATACAGGTGCAAAAAAGTATGAAGGTTGGGAAGGATGTTTTTTTTCTTAAACAGATATTTGCATCTTAATGAAAAGCAAGGCAGGCATTTAAAAGCATTTAAGCAGTGTGTTTCTCACAAGCACTGAGACAAAAGCCTGCTGAATTCTAAATTACAAACCTGGTCAGGGGCTGACTGTGCCTTTTTAACTCTCCTTCAAGATATACAATATACCTTTGTGACTATCAGCGTCTCAGAGAAAAACAGGACATATGCAGCTCTGTAAGGTTCTTGCACAGGAAAAAAAGTACAGTTAAAACTGTTTAAATGTGATAACATTTTTGGTGGCTGGACCCTGCAGCACTTCTACTATCTAGCTGCAGAGAACTGCTCAGCACTGTTTTGGCAACTGTCTTGAACGTGCAGTTTCCCAATGGAAGGATCCAGAACAGAAGCCCTTGCCTCCACATGTGGTGGGAAGCCAGGGCTCAGGCATCGGTGTCGCTGGCAGTAATTGGGCGATGGTATTATCCTGCCCAGTGACAGGTAAAGGAGACAGCAGCATACCAATTTACTTGGTTTTTACAAGCATCTCAACTTCATATGTAATTAAAGAGACTTTTCATATTTAATAGTATTTACCTTGTGTGTCAGATAACACTTGTTAAAAGTCATCAGTTTTTCATTACCAAGATCATTAATACTATCGGTGATACCCATGACTTGAATAGCTCTTTGCTTGTTTGTCAAAGCTGCAAATTGACTTTCTAATGACTGATTCAGTTGTAAATTTGCCTTTTCAAGAACAAACTCAGAAGTATCAGACTTGTTACTTACATCAAATTCTTTTATTGACATTTACTTTCAAATGAAAGAAATGTTAAGCTAGTGATTTTAGAAGGAAGCTCTCTTCTGGAAGGTCATATTTTTAAACAGGTAGCATGCTGCCCGATGGAGCAGCTTTTTTGTGTATCCAGATTTTGCTGATTTTCCCATCTGTTCCCCCTGCTGTGGTAGGACACCTGGCAAAAGGAACAGATCCTGTTTTTTCCTGCATGTGCATGCTTTGGCCTGCTAACCTTTGCATTGCTACCACGGTGCATGACAGAAAGGACAAAATTGTGCTGGGCTGGCAGGCAGGAAACCCGTCTGCTCTGCACCTTCACTTTTACTTGCCAAGGTGTTACTGGGAGACATCAAACTGGACTCTGCTGCTCTTTCAGAGCACAAGGGCAGGTTGAGGAATCTCCTTATTGTTTGCATCTTCACATACGAGCAGCCCTCAACATGAATTTGATCTTGCACACAGCTTTAGATAGACAGGCTATCTTAGTTTCTTAAGGCCAAAAGTAGACGAGTAGGTTATTCAGTTTCACCTCTTACAAAAGTCAGGATAGGAGTTTCTCCCAGTTCTTTAGCCAGGTTTGGATCTCTGATTAATGCATAATTGCCGGAAGATATCAAGAAATGGAGAGTACAATATTTTCCTTTTTGTTGTTTGTGGAAGTTTTATTCATTTTGGTTTTTGTTGGTTTTTTCCTGCCATTACTCATCACCTAAATGCTAATTATTGTTTTCTGCTGTATATATTGCTCCACAGTTTCTGGGCTTGAGAGAGCACCTCTGCACTGAGGCTGATTCAGTCACTGTCATTACTTGTGTCAAGTAAGTTCAGTGCCTCCATCACCTGCCAGTGTAGACAGATATAGTCCAAAGAAATACTTCGATTTGCAGGTCTACTTCACCAGAGTCCTTATATTGCTTATACTTTCTTAGATTGTTAATTACTTGTGATAGGTCTGTGTAGGCTTTGCTTAACAAAATATTAAAAATTAACAGGAAATTTGGAACTCCTGTTCTGACATAAGCTGTTAAGGGTGTTTCTTCAGGAGAGCGCAGGAGGACAGCAACCTGAGGCACGACATGAAGAATAAAATGTTATGAGGAAGCTCTGGTTGGTACAGAAAAGAAAATGTATTGTAGATGTGAAGAGCGTATCCTCAAATCTCACTGTATTAGACAAGGGTATGACAGTACTGAGCCAGCTTTAACAGTTGTGTTGTTAGCAGGAGTAAGGTTATATACTGGCAAAAGACTACTTTTGAGGGAGAGGGTCAAATCAGAAAAATGCAGAACATCACTAAAGCAACATTGTAGTCAGAAGGTGATTGCTAGAGGCAAAATAATTCAGCTTGGATGTTCAGCCCGTTTGCTTGGCATGAGTGTGAACTGGAGCTGAAACTTCCTGGAGGCATCCTTGCTCAAGGTGAGAGCCAAGCCAGAAGGATCAGCCAGGCTTGCAGCTGAACCCAGTGAAATACTAAGCACTATAGTCCTGACCCTATAAAACTGTCAGGACCAGATTTAAATTTATGGACCTTGGTTGTCCTCTACTTGGGCACGTGAAGAGGGCAGAGAGGGCTGTGAGCTTTGACTACCTCAGTGTTTGCTGAGGTTGTGTTGATGCTTCTACCACTTTCACCTTGCACAAGATCTCTAGGAAGGGAGGGAGTTCAGGCAACTTTCCCCTAGCATATCAAGAAGAAGCCAGTTTGGTGGAAAGCCCTGGGGAATAAGGTCTGTTAGTTAGTTAGTTAGTTAGTTAATTAGTTAGTTGGCTCACCAAGAGAGCTGGGCATTTGGTTTATGCAGCTGTAACCCTGGTAATACAGAAGAAATTTTTTCCTCTCTCTGTTGCTAAGGCACAGTCTAACTTATTTACAAAGACCTTCTCTGTTCAAAGGCCTTTGCGTTCCAAGCCGGGCAAAAATCATTTGGACATGAATGGTGTTAGATGATCAGGTAAGCTGTGATCTCACAGTGTTGCTGAGTTATTTCATCTGGTCTTGTGTTTAAACCAATCTCCGTGGAGAATTCTTGTATACTTCATATATCTGTACTTCATATATTTGATGATGAAGTGAGATATGGAGTTCTGTGAAGATCTGTGTGTGGGTAAGGTTTTGTTTTATATCAGAAATTGGAACTACAGGAATCTCCTGAGGATATAAAAGCTGGAGAGTAAACCATCAGTGCAATTGAGAGTGATTTGACAGACATCTTCTGCTTGAGGACTGAGTGTTCAGTATTGGGAAATGGAGGTGCATTGGTGGAATTTCAGTCAAGGTAATCTTCCCACCCGGGGTGGGAAAGTCCTATTAAAAGAATCACAGAAGCTACCAATCAGTGAGGTAATTGACCCACAGAAAATGATAAATCAAAATGAAAACCGTGAGCTTTGCAGTGGCAGCAGCAAATCTTCCCTTTCACAGGAAGTAATTACTCTGTTTGGAGAAAGAAAGTGCTGTGTTTCCACCTTACAATACAAAATAAGATGTGGAAAAGTTACATGACCCTGGTAATTTTCTCTTGCAAAACCACAAATAATTTCCATAGTATCATATAGTGAACATGTAAATAGTTTGTAATCAGAAAAGTGGTTTAATAATATCAGTCATTTTAGATAGAGCAAAGTAAAATACCTTTGACAGTGATAAATCAACCTGTTACGACAACATTGCTTCCAGTGGTGCCAGTGGCTTTTTGCAAGAGGTGGCAACAGACATCCATGACAAGGATAAAACAGCACAGACAGAATGTGGCAATTGAAGAGAAGGAGTTGCAATGCCATCGAAAAGGCATAGAAGAAGACTTGTACAAACTCAACTAGTTTTATCACTACAGGGAAAAGAATTGCTACCCTCTAGGGTGCATATGTACTTACACAATCAATGTATACTGTCATATACACTCATGTACAATTGTCTTCTAGAAAAAAATAAGAATTATTGGAATTGCCAGCACATACTGTATAAATATTAATAAAGTCCCCTGCAATCCCACTATTGAGTGCTTAGAATGGGATTCATCTCCACAGTAAGATACCTAACTGAATATGTCAACCTGTGAACTTAGTGGATAAAATACCAACATTTACGAGTCTTAACCTGGAGACAAGTCATAGAATAGAATCATTTAGGTTGGAAAGGACCTTTAAGATCATTGAGTCCAACTGTTAACCTAACACTGCCAAGTCCACCACTAAACCGTGTCTCTAAGTGCCACATCCACACACCTTTTAGATATCTCCACAAGTGATGATTCAACCACCCTGGGCGGCTTGTTCCAACGCTTGACTATCCTTTCTGTGACGAAATTTTTCCTAATATTCAATCTAAACCTCCTTTGGCACAACTTGAGGCCGTTCCTTTTCTCCTATCACTTGTTACATGGGAGGAGAGACCGACTCCCACCTCACTATAACCTCCTTTCAGGTAGTTGTAGAGAGTGAAAAGGTCTCCCCTCAACCTCCTTTTCTCCAGGCTAAACAGTCCCAGTTCCCTCAGTTGCTCCTCATAAAACTTAAGTCTGCAGACCCTTCACCAGCTTTGTTGCCCCATTTTGGATGCGTTCCAGCACCTCAATGTCTTTCTTGTAGTGAGGGGCCCAAAACTGAGCACAGGATTCAAGATGTGTCCTCAACAGCACTGAGTACAGGGGGACAATATCTTCCCTAGTCCTGCTGGTCACACAATTTCTGATATAGGCTAGAATGCTGTTGGCTTTTTTTGGCAGGACCGAGCACTTGGCCTTATTGAACCTCATACAGTTGGCCTCAGCTCATTGATCCAGCCTGACCAGATCTCTCTTTAGAGACTTTCTAGCCTCAGGCAGATCAGCACTCACAAAAAACTTGGTATTGTCTGCAAACTTACTGAAGGTGCACTCAATCCTCTTCTCCAGATCATTGACAAAGATATTAAACAGAACTAGTCCTAACGCTGAGCCCTGGGGAACAGCACTTGTGACCAGCCCCCAACTGGATTTTACTCCATTTGCCACCACTCTTTCGGCATGGCCATCTAGCCAGTTTTTTAACCAGTGAAGCATACACCCTTCCAGACCATGAGCATCTAGTTCCTCCAGGAGAATACTGTGGGAAATGTTGTCAAAGGCTTTACTAAAATCCAGGTAGACAACATCCACAGCCTTTCCTCATCCACTAAGTGGGTCACCTTGTCATAAAAAGAGATCATGTTAGTCCTACCTTTTCAGCTCTGAGACAAAACAAAGCTTGATCCTTGATATTATTAAGAAGCTCCAAGTAACAATTGTGCAATTTTAGAAAGCAGCTGTAGTTGCATGGCTCTTTGCTAATAAACTGATGGAAATTGAGGGAGAGGATGATGGGGCAGCTTAAAAATATGTCAGCTAATAAAAAAAATTAACCATAATGAAATGGAACTTTTGTTGCCTACTTCTCTTTTCTTAAATAGCATGAAAAAAAAGTTATGTTGATGATGGGGAGAATTTTCTCTGTATTATAGTCTTAACTAATAAAATGCTACAATAATGCTGGGAAATGAGAGATTTTTAACTCTCATTTTATGAGTCATCTGAGCTTTCAAAGTAATGAGTGTATATTAACAACTACATTGCTTAGGGCTGGATGGAAGTTTAGATAAGTGACCTTCCTATCTTATGGTTTAATGCTGATGATTCTCAACTATACACTCAGAATACCATCTGTAAGAAGATGTAAAGGTATTTTTTTCCATAACTCTGTAGATGTTGAGGAAAATAATTTTTCCCTTTGACTTGTTATCTTTGTGCTCTTCTTGGGCAGGGTATATCTCTAGTTTCTTTCTGTGCTTTAGAATTCTTGTTTGCATCACGTTATCCCAGATGCCAAAGTCTCCTCTTATAAATCTGCTATGACTGCCTTGTTCCCCTCTGCCTACCACCCTGCATACTAATTTACCTTTGTGTGACCAGAGTAAGAAAAACAGTAGGAAAAAAAAAGGAAGAGATGCAAGGGCATTTCTGTTGGAATAGTTCATACACCTAATGCCAGAGGGAAAGCAAAACACACTATCTCTTGCTGAAGCATGAAAAATTAATAAATCCTTTGGTTTCTGTAGGATGGCTCACTTCGCTGTTAGGAAGAACTGAAACTCCCCTTTGAATACCTGTAAGAGCTCTCTGGGGGTCAGACGTCCTTTGTTCTCTTCTCTCTTTGAGGGATGAAGCCTCGAGTCTTGCAGTAGAAAGCTCTGGGGAATCCTTTTTCCTGGCCCAGCCCCTGTGTGTGTAGAGTAGCCAGCCTCAGCCACGCTCAGAGCTCAGGGGGTGCCACCTTATCCTTTTTTGAAACAAGGCGTCACCCACGCAACTGACAGGGTCTTGCCACTTCTGTTGAATTTTTGAGTCAAATTTTTTTTAATTTTTGCTTGTAACCCAGCTCTTACTCAAGTGGTCACTTTCCTCTTTCTTGGGGAGAGTGTACTGGTATCAGTTACTGTGCAAAGAGCAATACACTAGTTCATTTGTTCCAGTTTGTTAGAGGACATTGCATTCCCCTTTTTCCATGATTTTCCATATTGCAGTATACATGGAATGGTACATCCCCTTGCACATATGTGCAGATCATTACAATCTCTCCTGCGTGTTCAGATGATTTTGCTTACCATTTTTAATGTCAAATGTACTCTTCTTGTTTCAAAATCTCCCTGTTTCATAGATTTATGTCTCTCTCCCCTCTGTGCTCTTTTCCTCTGTCTCTCTACCCATTTTTGCTTCTGTTCATAAGGGTTTGTCAATGTGTACAAGCTCACCAATGTGAGCGTATAGTAATCCAAGCTATTCTGGAATAACCTCCTGAATGAACAGCCTTCCAGAAAGTATTACAGGACAACTGTTCTTTTTCCAAAGCTACATACTATGTCCTCAAATCTTAAAGAAAATTCTTGGTCCGGATTCTCGTTGATTTTTCCCCAATATAATGACAAGAAACCCCAGAAATGTCTTTGTTGGATAGCATGTTGCTTATCCTGGTGTAAAGTTTGTGCAACACTGTTGAAAATGAGTTCCCTAATTCTCTCAGTTGAAAGAATCATCCCAATTATTTCAGATTTTTTCTACTCCTAGTCTGAAAGTGTCAATTTCTATCTCTTCTCACTATCGTTTAATTTTGTTGTTGAAAACATAAAAGCCTTCATAAATTTGGAGGTGTTTAATCTCTCATAAAAATAGTTGTATTGTAAATGCTACAACTCAGTGAAAACAATAACATTTTGTTACACTGTCAAAACTGCATCCTTAAATGATCATAAATTGACTTAGAATTAGCATAATAATTCTATAAAAGAAATAAGGATTTATAAAACAAATGTGAAAAAGGTTTAAGTTTATCATAAAGCAGGAAATAGATCCTAGGGCAGAACTGGAAAATGCTTTTTGGCATGTTAAACAGTAGGAGATAAAGTAATGACTAGAAAATCCAGGATGTGTTAATACAATGAAAGACTGTTGGCTGAAATTTTCACTATGTGAAGAATTAATGGAAACCATCCTTGCATACCAAGAACGTATTAAATGCACTACTTTTCTGTTAGGATGATTTAGATCCATTAGATACAAGCATTTGACTAAGGAGTATTTTCTTGTAATCAGCAAAAGGCAAGCAGACTGAGGCACACAGTGTCCCTTTAAAAACCATCACACTATTCCTCCTCCATACTCATTCCTGTGTGATCCGTGCTGCCCTCTGTGAAATTCCATTCCTTTGGTACCGTCCCTGAAGGGATGTGCATAGAGACACTGCAAAGGAGAACATGTATCTCTGCTAACTGGGAATGTGCACTGGTTTCAGGGCCTGCCACTGCATCTCCATCAGCTGTCATCGCAGTGACACAAATCAGTGTTCTGCTCTAATATCTGCAAATCCGAGAAGCCGGGGCTCCTTGCGGGCTGCTGCCAGTTGAAACTGCCTGTGTGCTGACTGACTGTGAGCACATTCCCCAGGCAGCCCAGCATGCCCCAAAAAGCCAGGAATGTGCTGCCAGTGCCAGCAGAGTCTCTGGGGAGCTCTTCTGCTGCAGCAGGCTCTCCTGTATTGGCAATCAGTCCTTTGAAAGGTGTGGAGGCAGATTTGGAGGAAGGACCAGGGCAGCTCAATTAAGGAAATTGTGTCCATCCTCAGCTTGGGGAGGAAAACAGGTTTCTCCACTGTCAGGAACACTTGGTTTCCAAAATGCAAAAAGTAGGAAGGAAAAAAGGAACCAAGAAGATGGGCGAGTTAGGATGAAGTGTGCAATGCCAGTGCAGAGTGTGAGAGGAAGGAAGGGACAGAAATCGGAATGATAAGAATAAAGCAAAGAAACGTGAGAATAGAAGGTTTTTACTGAACCCCATTTTCCTGCCAAACAGATGGGGATGGTTCCCCTGGAAGGGGATCCCTCATCTTCCATCATTCCCCCTGTATGTGTCTTTTCTTCCTTCCCTGCCCATTTCCTAAATGTTAGGTTTACTTTCTCACTTATAAAATCTATCATTCTCCTCATCACTATTACCATTATCAGTGAAAACACTTTTGACTAAGGTGACACTTAGCAGCCATACACATGTTGAGGTCTCCTGTGGTAAAAGTTGTCCTCTGACATCTGCCTTGGACAGAAAGGCAGTTTGAAGAGAAAGGGAGGAGAAGAGGGTGAGGAAAGCAAAAGGACAACTAATGTGGTACGAGGAGATGAAAACACCAGGTTTCTCATTCTTTTTGCTAAGCTAGCTGGAGGTGCTGGACCATGTCTAAATAAGGGCAGTGAAGCTGCTGAAGGGTCTAGAGAGGTGCAGCTCAGGGAACTGGGGTTATTTAGCCTGGAGAATGGGAGATTCAAGGGAGACTTTCTTGTCTCCCCTCTCAGGTAACAAGCAATAGGACAAGAGGAAAGGCCTCAAGTTGTGCCAAAGGATGTTTAGATTGGATATTAGAAAAAATTTCTTCACAGAAAGGGTTGTCAAGCATTAGAACAAGCCACCCAGGGAGGTGGTTAAATCATCACTTATGGAGATATCTAAAAGGTATGTGGATGTGGCACTTAGAGACACGGTTTAGTGGTGGACTTGGCAGTGTTAGGTTAACAGTTGGACTCAATGATCTTAAAGGTCCTTTGCAATCTAAATTGTCCTATTCTATTCCAACTCAAGTCTCCAAATGGGACCCCTCTGGAGTATTATCCCGTGAATGACACAAGTGCTTGGCCACCTGCTCAGAAACTATTGCCGTGCAGAGGCCACATCAGGATGATCCTGCAGGTGACTCCCCCAGCCTTACTCCAGGCATTCATCCTGAGAGGCAAAGCACACCCTTCCTGGAGTGGGGAGCAGGTC
Source organism: Trogon surrucura (assembly GCA_020746105.1). Taxonomy (NCBI): domain Eukaryota; kingdom Metazoa; phylum Chordata; class Aves; order Trogoniformes; family Trogonidae; genus Trogon; species Trogon surrucura. Next base: position 57,205,944 of record CM036618.1, read on the forward strand.
TCCTTCCAGCTTACTAGCAAAGACACCTATTTTGAGGAAAAGATTTGGGGTTTCTTTTTATTAAAAAGGCTAAAAGATGAATGAAGACCCTCTGTTTTCAGACCAGTTGCTGACATCCATCTGCATTGCACCACTCTGAAACAGAGAGCAGGTGCACTGCTTACCGTAAGCATGTCTGGAAACAGGGGCTGTGTGCTTTTGCTGAAACAATCCCATAAAGGGATCTCAAAGATTAATATATTTTTTTTAATGCTTATTTTCCTCTTGTATTACTTTGCTGCTGTTTTAAGTAAACTGATTTTGCGGCTTAGATTTGGGTGCACATTCTGTTCAACTTGATTGCCAATGACATTAGATTTAATCTAAGGATCAGTTGGAATTTTCTGAAACAGCCAAGTTTATGATACAGTTAAATATGCTTCTTTTTAGGTGTTGTGAATGCCGACAAATAAGAGAGAATATTTTACAAATGAGTTTGGGTAGAATAGCAGATATATTTATTGCAATGTTATTTTTGTAATAAAATTTAAATAAATATTATAGCTATGCTGCTTTTGAATATCAGGACTCTACTCTTATCTTGACAAACAAAGATTTGAATATATTTTTTTTTTCACAGCAGTGAAATTTTTGTATATTAATCACAGCCCATTGAGAGCAAGACAAAGGCTATACTTGGGATCAGAAAACCAAATTTGTTAGTTGACTGTAGTTCATTTTATATGGAAGTCTATTAATAGAAAATTGGAAAAAACAGCATTTTTCAAAATCGTGTCAGGGTTTTAGCAAATCCCATCTTAGATTTTGTAGGGAAAAAACCCCAAACAGATCCAGCAGACGTTATTTAACATCCCTGACACTTGACTTGCCGTCTTCAGAAATTATGCAGATTTAAAAGAGGGGGAAGCCGCAGTTGTTCCTTGCTCCATCTGCTCAGCCCACTCTTTTTTAGGGCTTCTCACCCTTCTTGTTGGATGGCTGAGCTGTTTGCTTGGCTCCCATATCTTGTAGCCTGTTGTAGCAAAGCGATGTGAAGTGAGTACCAGCTTACCTTGGCATGTAGTACATAGGCTCCACATGAGTGTCTCCATAGAGTGGCAGAAAAGAAGGGGGAGCAGAGAGCTGGAAGTGGGAATCATGATCATTATAGACAGGTGGATGTTGCATTGGGGGCCATCGTTTAGCTGGTTGATAGGGCTGGGACAACGGCTGGACTTGATGATCTTCAAGGTCTCTTACAGCTGAAACTATTCTGTGATTCTATGATTCTATGATTCCATGATTCTATGATTCTATAATTCTATCCCAAGGTAGACAGTCCTCATTTGTTGATCAGAGTCTTAAGACCCAGGCAACTGGCAAAGCTATGGATCTGCCTCAGGCAGCTCTAACCCAGATGAAAAAATGATATGTGGAGTTTTTTGTCCTTGAAATTTAGTCAGTGCTAGATGATAGGGATATATTGATTGCTATCACAATGAGGACGGAACAGCCACATTATACGTAAGAAAGGAAAACATGACAGTGCCTGAGGAGGAGGAATCTCCTCAGCAGAAAGCAGGGTATGCTGCCCCTGATAAGTGCCTCTTAGTAACATCCACAAAGTCATTTCAGTACAGAGCAGGCAGGAAGGGCAGCTTGCTGCAGCCAAAGGGGGTACATTCTATTCTCCCTGCCCCCAGGCTGTTCCTCGGAGAGTTTCCCTGCAGTGGGAGAACTGCTCCCTCCTCGCCGTGCAGGTTTGCACTTACTAGACGTGATTTAGTGTGGGTACAGAACCGAGTCAGATTAAATTTGCGAGCTTACTGCCAAACCTGAACCAATTTTTAAGCCAGCTGTACAGCACTGATTTAACAAGAAATGGAAACCATTCAAAGCTCTGTGAGTTTGGCAGAAATTAACAATTTTGGCTGAGTGCTACTGCAGGGTTTGGACTAATTCAAACCTAAAGCTCACAGTGAAATTCAGGAGGCTTGAATCGGTGCCAAGGGAAAGGTTTGCATAGATCTCTGCAAATTGGAAGTGTCAAGGTTTCAACAGCTCTGCTTGATAAGTGAGTAAGAAGAGATTTCCCTCTGAAGTCTGCATCTCTCCTGGAATCCAGAATGAATGTGTCATGGCAACACACACCTGATAGCGTATCTTCGTTAAGCAGCTTTATTTGAATGTGTCGCTAATGACATAAACAATAGCAATTAGAAGTATTGGTATTATATTGACAGGTTGTGAAAGAGTTTGGTGATTCACTCTCTTAAATTAGCTATTTTCTGCTATGTGCTGTGGATATTGTTATTGCTGATAGCAAAACAAAGATAAGAGAGAAAAAACAACAGAAGAAATATCTTGGGGGAACTGTATTTGGGGCAAATATTTGTGTAAGGATTGGAACTGGGAATTTGTGCTCCTTGCAAATATGTTATGGCTAAAACTGGTATTTTCTGTGTATGATTTGTGCACGAATTTCTGTGAAAGTATTTGTTAGTTATAATTAGTTGCCAAATTGGTTGAATAGTTGTTAGGTACTTTTGTTTGCAATTTCTCTCAATGAATATTTATGATGTGCAAAAATTTCTATCATATGGTACCTTAATAGGGTAACTGAAACAAAGCAAGTAGAGGGACAAAAACTCAACAAAAAGTAAATAATAAGATTATAAGAAATGAAACCCAAATATTTTCCACACTGACAGTCACATGTGCAGACACCTGTAGATATCTATGTGTAAAGCATCCAATTTCCAAACATTCTGGTCTATTGAGAATCATCTTCAGGTTTTATTTAATTTTTTTTTTCTGAAAATGGTACCATGGGTAGCATAAGTCATTTATAAAAAAATGTTTAAAATATGAAAAAATGAACACAAATAGAAAGTCTGAGCTATTCAGGCAGTGCTTGTATTGAAGAATTAGCGCTTTAGATTTTCGCACTTATATTGGAAGATCAACATCTTAAAAAAATGAGATTTCAGAACATAAATGTAGATTTTTAAAATTACAATTTTAAATTCATGTGCGAATAACTCTGTACTGTAGCTACTAATGTGTACCACCAGAAAAATAATAGCACACAGAAGAGAGGATATGGGAAAAGAATTTGTCTTCAGTGAGAGTAATGGCCTACAACTCGGTACCGTTTTATTGTTCTGTAACCCCAGATTTTAATACCTGATCTCTGCAACACTCCCAAATGGCTACTTGTCTTACCTTAAATCAGAGTAATTTGTGATACTGTTTTAATATTTATCACAGTCACCTAATGTTTACTACCACAGTCCTATCTCTCCCTTTCTTATTATTTCTGGCGTGCTTACTTGCAATGCTTCAGCATAGTGGGTAAGCACCCAGTGAACCTTGGGGCAGTGTGACAGGACATCAGGTAGTGCCACGTCTTCTGATTTTGACTCAGGCCTCACACGTGCACATTAGTCTCAGTTACACTTCACAGGCATTAATAATCACAATTTGAAGAGCTTAAAACTGAGTAATGAGCTCACCTGAGGACCTTTGCAAGAATGTTTATCAACCATTAGAGGAATAGTCAAAAAAGTGAAAAATGAGCATGCCAGAAGCTATGTAATAAACCCTGTAAGACTAGATATTAGAAAGATTAAGCTGCTCTTCCACTACAGCAATATATACCTATAATGAGATGCAGTGGCTTCTTACAAATGCGCCACAGATTAATTAGTTTCAGAATACTGCAGCTTGGTCACAGTACCTTAAAAGCTCCTGAAAAACATTATCTATGACAGGGCAAAGAAAGTGAATATACAGGAGAGACACTGAGAAAAACAAATAAACTTTGCTCTTTGCATTGTCGTATTCTGGGGAGACAATTTCTCCTTAACAACTTTTCACTCAAAAATCCTGATAGGATGTTACAGATGTGATCTTCACCTGTAAATCTTGAGTTTAAATAAGTAAGTGAAGGAGAATCAGGTTGGCAGAATATATATTTATCGGAAAAATATATGCACTGTTTGAAGATCCTGAAGTAAATATCGTTTTTATTTCTCCCCCTCCTGCTTTACATATAACATTTTAGGCCATTCCCATGTACTAAACCAGATGCGCTGGGCCAGAATTACTCAACTGTTGCACAACTTAAGTTAAAGAGAACATGTGCTGTGTGTGCCTGCATAAGTAAGTGCTGTGCCAACATCTTCTCTTTTCTGTTTGTGCGTTTTCTTCAATCTATCTCCCTCAGGAAAACAGAAGTGCATGGGACTGTGTATAAAAAACACAACAAAAACCCCCAAATCATGCATGATGCATTATGTAAAGGGAAGAAGGTAGCGTAATATAAAGAATTTAACAGCATGAGTATGAGATGCCTGCATTACTGAAGAGAAGCAAAAGTTAATGCTAAACTATATAGGTCACCCCAACTAGTACCAAACAGATTTTATGCAGAGACTGTCTTCTGTTATGTGATAAATGAAAAAAAGTGTTGATGTTCATTATAGAGACTTTTTGTTCCTACTGGTACACAAAAGTTGATATTTTATTTATAATGAGGCTTATCTCTAGATGCAACCTGAAAATATTTTTAGATCCACGTAAGCAATGATGTAGATCCAAACAAACTATATGTTATGATGTGGGAGAACCATAACACTGGAATTCAAAGCCAAAGGAGCCAGAAGAATTCATGAGAAGTGAGGTGGAAAGAGAATGCCTAGCAGAATGACTAGATTTTTGGATCAGTAAATATCTGTATATCTCAGACATTTACAACTGATCTTGAAATGAATGATTCTTTCCTGGGAGACATATTTTTTGAGGAAGAAGGAGGAGGTATTTACTATCAGATAATTTTTACATTATTTTTTAAAGTAGCTATTTTAATATACTGGGTCTTTTGTTCTGAAATTATTAACCAAAATAGGGCAGGTGGTATCACAGGTAGAAAGTGAAATTATCTCCTGTCACTTCTGTGCATGCTTACATTATTGTTCGAACTCTGATTTTTGTAGACAATCCTGAGTAACCACAAGCTCATCTTCTCTTTCCTTCGACTGTGATATTTATTGACCTATAAATTACTTCTATAATTTTGCTTCTTTAGTTCTGATATTGTGACTGCACCTTTAGGTTACAATTATCTCACTAATAGCTGACAGTAATGTGTACTGTGCTCATGCGAACCTGAGGCAGAAGTATGACTTGCATCCAAACTGATGACATATCAAATCCTGGTAAAATCAGTGGGGATAATGACATATAATTTTCCCAATAAAGCTTTCTCAGTGTTTCTCTGGGATGAATTAAGATGTAGATTACTTGCTTCACCCTTCATGCAAACGCACACAGCCAGGGAAACAGGAAGGCAGATTTGAGCACCGTGTGTTGTCACAAACCTGCAGCGTTTTTGGAATAGCTGAGATGTGGTGGGACAATTTGCACAACTGGAGGGCAGTGGTTAATGGATTGTGCTTTGCCTGGAGGCTGATAACAAACGGGATCTGTCCTGGGACCTGTCCCATGTAATATTTTTGTCTATGGTCTGAACATGATGGACTGCACGCTCTTCAAGTTTGCAGATGACAGCAAATGGGAGGATCAGTTCATGAGCTTGAGGGCAGAGCTGCCGCTCACAGGGACCAAAACAGTCTGGATAAACAGGACAACTGGAGTTTTACAAAATTCGGTGAGGACAAATGCATATTCAATACCCTCTGGAAAGTGGTTGCCCTGCAAAGAGAGGCTAAGGGACTGGGTCTGGCTCAGGCTTTGGGAGACACAGCTCTGGAGGGAATAACAACAGCCCCACAGTATCTATGAGGAGGTGGTTGAGAAGAGGGAGATAGATAGACAAGGGGCATTGGCTGAAACAAGCAAGAGAGGTTCAGATGGGGTAAGAAGAACAGGTTTTTCCCCATTGGGTCAGAAGAGCAACCCCCTATCTAGCCCAAGTTATTCCATGATAATTGACTGTGCACTGGCACATGTTGCCCAGAGAGGCTGTAGAGCCCCCATCCTTGGAAATATTCAAAAGACATCTGGACATGGATCTGGGCAGTCTGGTCTAGGTAATCCTACTTTAGAAAGGAGTTTGACAAGATGACCTCGAGAAATCCCTTCCAATCTCAACTATTCTTGATTCTCTGAACCTATGATCCTATCTAGGGATGTGATTTTAGGAAAACAGGTAGTATTAGATAGGCTTTTGTTCTGCGTGTTCTAGATGCTCTAATATAGCCAGGTCCTTGAGACTAAATTTACCCTCTTCCAAAAATGTGAAAATTTCTTCCCAAATAATTACATTGCAAGGCTAGAATTGGTGTTTTCCACCTATAATTATGTGCATGATACAACCAGAGTCCAGTCAGCTTTTGCTTTGTACTCACTAATAATATGTTTCTGACTGCCCTCTTGTTAGATGACCTAAATAAGATTTCAGCACTGTTCTGCCAGTTACTGTAGGTACTTTCAGATCTAGACTTAGTCAGTTCTGTGAGCATTGGAGTCAGGGCACACTCATATCTTGGGTGTCTTGGAGCTCGCAAAAGTGTTTCCTGAAGGACTCACTCCTAAGTTCCCACTAGCTGGATAGTTGTTCAGTTAACCAAGAAACCTAGTGTAGGATGCGTGTCACTGCACATGCATACCTATACGCGTGCATATGCAGCACTTACAATTAATCAGTGGTAATGTTATTTTACACTTCATAAGCATTTTAACAATTTACTTATGTCTGATATTAGACTACACTGAGTCCTAAAAGCAGATCTTCCAAATGATTTCAGTTATCAACTCTGAAATCATAACTAAAACTTTGTTTGGGTTTGACACTTCTCAGCTGTTTGCTCTTCAGTGCTCTTCCCTGCTGATATTTCTGTGTTTCAGTGAATGTTCTTGTCACAAATTGAGAGCTCAATAAAATATAATGCCCCATAAGAATACAGATTATACAAAGGCAAAATTTATTCCATGAGCCCAAGGGGATAATTTGCTTTTCATTTCTTTTTCTCTCTCAAAATATAGAGCTATCAATAAATGGTATGTAAAGGAGATTAGAGCAAAGAGAAGAGTTAAAAGTTTGCAATTTATTAACTCGAGCATGAAAGTACAGAAAGTAGGCAGGAATTCAAGTTAGTTGGGAAAGAAGTCTCAACCTATTGCATTAAAACATGGTTTGCACTAGTCTAATGAGTTTTCTACCAAATGAGGCATGAAACATACTGCCAGAATATAAAGTCAGTAAAATACCCAAATTACTGTATAATGTCATTATATGTTTTGTCTTATTGGGGAACTGGTACAGAATACATTATTTTTAAATTTAGACAATCTGCAAAACCAGAAAATAAAGGTTTTTTTGTTTAATGAATGTGCCATTCAGATAAGTGGCTAATAAAGAGAGATCAAAACCTACTGAAATCTGTCTACAACATTCACAATAACACTTGAAAAGATATGTTCAGTAAAGATGTCACTTTAGTGTTCTATTCACAGTCCTTGTTTATTCAGACTTATAGGAAAAAACTACAAAAAAATATGAAATATAGCATTGCACAGAAAATATTTTTCTAAAACTGTTCCAAATAATTCCTTAGCACATAACAAATAATATGCAGAGATTTGTTTAAAAAGTGAATCATGATTATTTTAGAATGCTATCCTTACTAAGAAATTGTGCTAAGTTGCAGGGGTATTTTTGCACGACTAAAGAAGTTAGTGATTAAAATAAAAAAAAAAGGAAAAATGATCTTGAGCTCTTTATTCAGAGTCCTATTTCTGTTTGCAACTGTAAGACAATTGGATGCTTTCGAAATTAATGGAATTTCTATCACATCTCATGAGACTGGAATTTGTTTGCTCCAATCTCCTCAGACACAAGAGTAGACTGTCTGCTCGAATATTCTCCCTTTGACTACTCCTGAATTCCATTTTCCAGTGGTTTCATTACAAACTACACCCAGAAGCTTCATACAATCGACTACTAGTCAGCGTATTGCATCAATTACTGCAATGTGATTAGTTAAATCTTCATTTATCCTAAATGCCAATAGGCAGCTCTGAATCTTTCGTGCATGGCCAAACATTGCTTTAAGCACAGGCAGAGCTCTGCTGCGCTGTCTAGGCTGGTTCACTCTTTTGCGTCCTTCTGCTGTTATCTGTTGTTAAACCAGTTGTGTTTCCCCTCAAGATGCTGTTTAACAGACGGCTGTCCATCAGCCTCCTCCACCTCCCTTTCCCTGCCCCCTGATACACTGACACTGGCAGACTCTGCCCTCATTTTTAACATGCCCCACGTCTTTTCCTTCGAGATACCTTTGGAAATAGAGTGCTCTTGAACTCTGTAATTAGCTATAACATACATTAAAAATTAATCTCCTACATGCCTGGTATTTTCTTGATTTATGTGCTTCTGAAGGTATTTTGATGCCCTCTTGCACAGGGATAGATTTCCAGACTTCATATCAGTATGTTAAATTGGAAGTAGGATTGAGGGCCTGTAGTTTGGCCTTACCGATTAGTAATGTTTTTCCCTTCTGGAGAAAAAAAAAAAAAAAAATCCCTGTCACTTTCAAAGTATGTAATCTGATTTCTTCTGTTGTATGGGTTAGTCTTAAAGCAACACTTTATGTTGGGAGAGGAGGTTTGAGCAGAAGAGCTGGGCGAGGACTAGGCCTTCTCTTCCATGGGAAGGGACTTCAGAGAGCCAGGCCATGAGGAGCGAGAAGGTTGGTAAAACTCTTAGTGGCCTGGCAAAATGTCCGCTCAGGAGAAGAGGAGAGATACAAGCATACTCTTATGACTCTATGTGGATCTTTAAATTTTGACAGTTTTTACTCTTTTTTTTTTTTTCTTTTTTTTTTCTTTCGCATCAGCTTACAAATTAGCTCCCCTGTTACTGGGAAAAACAATGCCTTTACTTAAAATCTAATTCGTCTAATGTGCAGTCAGATATGCAGTGCCAGTGTTGTACCTGCCTACCCTGGGTACATGCTTTTTCTAACAGTGCAGCCAGTGTCAGTGCCAAACAGAAACGCACCCTTGTTTGACATCATTTAAAAAAAATTATCCAGTCTGAATTTTCTTTGACTACACAACCGCACCTTAACATAACCCCCTGGTGATAGTAATTGTTTTTATTGGCATGCTATTTTATTTTAAGATGGTCCAGAGTTAATCGCAATACAGGCTGCCAAATATTTTTTTAAATCTTTGACATCTGTGGCATGTGGTTTTTGCTATTGAGCATTCTTTTTTTTTTAGGGCAAAAATGTGATTGACACATGATCTTTTAGGTCTAAATCCAGCCAGCTCTTCCCTTAGGTTTGCCACAATTACTGCCTTTGCTCTGTTCATGAACTAACCACAAAAGGCTTTGTTTGTTATTGAAAAGAGAGTAATATCTCACCACATGCAGGCATCTCTTAACATCTGGTTCTTTGGTCTTCTTTTTCTGTCTTCCCTCACATATATTGCGATCTCCTCTTACGTCAGAGTTTCTCTTTTCTCTTACTTTCTGGAGATGTCCATACAATACAAAACCAGATCAGTGTGTCTCTGCAGGAAACCACACTGGGAAATGTAATCAACTTCTCAGATACCTTAGTGCAGAAAGAACATCTTTAGGAATGAACCAGTGCTCTCTGAACACAATGATTTCCATGTCTCATTGGTTTTTTATCTCAAACTTTCCATAAAAGACTTTTACAACTGAGTATGAGTTGAAGAATATTAACAGTGTTACAGTTCATGGGATTTTCAGTTCTGATGATGCTATCATAGCTGACAATATTTAACACTACAGATTCAAAATGTTCATTTATTTTGTTTGATGTGTAGCTAAAAGCAACTGATTGTTTCCCAGTGTGAATAAAATGTCTCTGCTTTTGGAAGTCCTGAAGAAGCATGATATCACTGTGTCTCAGCTCCTTGTGTATGTGCTGTTTTTATCTGTGAATTCCTATTGTTCACTGAATTTAAAGAGTTGTGAAATTTGATCTGTGTTGTTCTTCAATCACCTGCATTGCAGCCATGGTTTCCAACACACAGAAAGGTGTTTTCATAATTTATTTTATATTTTTGCAGAGCACCTTGACTCGGAGCCTCCCCAGAGTCTTCTTGAGCTTGTGCCACTTTTACTGGCATAAAGTTTGTTAATTTTACACACAATATGAAAGGGTGGTGACTTTGTTCTCCTTTTACCGAAGTCTTGTGATGCTCACCTCTCAACCCCTGAACTCTGCCTGTACAAGCACAAAGTCTTTCAGACAGATCTCTTCTCTGTGCTGGAGAAGAGTCCTGGCAACAAATTCTGGGCTTAGCAGATTGTGTGCCTTTGGGGGAAATGGCTCAGAAAGCTGGCCATTTTTGTTAATTGGGACTAAATTTCTCATCTTACAACTTCTTCCTTCTGTACTGCGCCCAGGGAGATGTGAAACCAGACAGCCTGCTGCTTAAGAGAAGTAATTTTCCTCAGGTACAGGGGTTTGGGACAGTGAACGAAAGCATCCTCTCAACTTAGCCAAGTGGTGGAGAATCTGACTCAGTGGGTTTAAGAACACTATCCTGTGTGGGGCCTCCTTATCTCTCTGTGTTTCAGCAAGACTTCCTCTCTCAGTAGCAAAAATCCTAAGGGAACTGCTCCAGTTGGGCCTTTCTGCAGCTTCTTTTTTCCCTCAGGAGCAGTTCAACGACAATTTGGGAGGGACTTTGTCTATTTGTCTTTTGAATCCTGACATCTATTAAATTGTGGGATGCAAAATGAATACTCTATTGGTTTCCTTTGTCCATCCACAAAAAAAAGATATTTCCAAGTGAAAGAAGATTATTTTCTTGAAATTAGATCCCTTAGCAGAAGTCCTTTTATTTTTTTTATGCAGGTATCTTAGATGGTAGGTAAGGCTGGTGCACATATCAAAAATGTTCAAGATTAGTTAAGCTGCTCCTAGTGGAGGCTAATGGGTTTCAGATACAAGTTAGCAAATTTAAAGAGCCTTCAGGCTTTTTCTGCACTATAGTTTAGAATCAAACTTACTTTTCACAGAAGCTGAGTTTTAAAAGCTAACTATTTTTTTTTCTATTCAGCAAAATGTAAATTGCACTAGGTAATAACAATAATTGTCTATGAAAAAATGCTTCTTCATTTGGCACTGTTTAGCACATTCTAATGAATTGTGGTAATAAAGGAATCTTTTTTGTGCTTTACAGTATATGAAACTAGTGCCTTGAAGGGACAATACAAACAGATACAAAGCTGGTTATAAGCAGTATCTTCTGTAAACATTTTAAAGGTAATTACATAGTAGACCATAATGAATACCAATCAAAAAGACAGATATTATGTTTTTCCTCTTAGGTAAGATTAAGACATATTTAGGTTCTAAATAACTATAAACATTTTAAAGGAAATATTCTTTACTGGTGGAAGGTTGAAGTTGGACGGCTAATGGCACTGAGCCCTCCTCCACTAAAAGATTAAAATTAACCATAAATCAAATGTAGTTAGCAGTTAATGGGAACACAGGGGAGACTACAAATACAGTTGTAATATTTTTTGCTCCCTCGCTGTATTTTGTAGTGGGAAATGGCAATTGTTGGGGAGTAGTACACATGACTTAGAAGTCAACTTTTTTTTTTCTGCAGGATGAAAGGACATTAAAGGCATAATGAGAGAGAAGAAGCAAATTAATGTTTCTGTACTATTATTTTAACAGTAGACTGTATTACACAGCACGCTGAAATACATCTGGAGTCAAAACTGTGAGAATATGCAAGCTGCTTGCTCATAAAGTTCTGTGTGTTGCACAGTTAAAAAATTGCTGCAAGTATTCTGAGTGTCTTGAAGTTATTTCCAGAGATTTTAACAGTGTAAAGACTTTTAAAAGGAGCTTAGAATCACAGAGTATGCTCAATGGATATGTATGTTCATAACATATCATTGGTAAGATATTGCTCAGTGAACAAAATAGAGTAATGTTATTCCCTTCTAAATGAGAAAACAGAAATATGGAAATTGCCTTAGGGGATCAGACCATCAGTCCGGTATTTTGTCTAGGAGTTGTCAGTGCTAGCTGATTAAATGCCTAATCCTCTCTCCACCAACAACAATGAAACAAATCCTCAAAGAAAAAACTTGACTGTTCATATCTTTCTGTGTGACTACCACTACATAGAAATTGCCTTAAAACACATGTAAAATCAGCATTATATTCACGGCACTGCCAGGAAATCCCACAGAGGAGTTAAGAGAGGATCTTTTGGAGCATGATGAGGTTCAGCCATGAAGCAGAAGCAAGGAACTGAGAAATGCTGGAACCTTAGCTGCCCCTCCAGCTCTGGGGTGAGATGTGTGGCCTATAGGAGAGGAAGGAGTGCGAGGGAAGTAGCCTGAATTACTCTCAAATTACTCCTGTATTATGACTGATTTATTTTGAGGAAGAGTATTGGGAAGCTGCTCCAAGCAATAATGCATGCATAGTGACCACTGGTTCATTATCCCTCATTTAACAGTGAACTTCAAACCAATGAAGACCTATAAAAATGCAAGTTTTTATGAATTAGGATGTGAAATCTGCATTACAGGGACATTGCTCATCTTTACAGAAATTACTGGCAACTGTGAAGTGTATTTCGATATATTAATAAACTAGCAAAGAAGTAGAACTAAATGAACATCACACTTTCCTTGGTTTGAACATTTAATCTTTCTCTTTTCTCGAGGTCTTTTCCATTAATGTCATTTTAGTTTAATGTGAAATTGACTGTGTCTCACCAAAAGTTCTATACTTTGTAATTAAATTACTAGCAGGCACTGTGGTGGCTGGATATATTTGGCAAGGAATATTGATACAGATTTTTTTACTGCAACAACATGCATGTGTATAAAGTTCAGCAACATGAGTTCTTTGTCTCTGAACATTGTACAATCAATATTCTATTACTGCAGCGCAAGCTCTGCTGCATTGTATCTAAATTAGTGTGTAAGGCTCAAGAATGCAACGATGGAAAGAATTCTAATTTCTATATATAAAATGCATGTAAGCTGTTTATTTTAGCTGTAACAGCTCTGTTACAGTACCTGTTGCTTCAGGTAGTATTTATGCATTTTCATTAAATAGGAATTTGGGAAGTTTAAATTTATTTTCCTTGGAATTTTCTTCAGTAATAATTTCAAAGAAGCATCATATTCGTCTTGATGATTTTTCTGTTTATTTTTCTTTGTATGATGAAGATGTCTACTGCATCAGGAGGTCCATTATACGGGCTTTGCTACAGACTGAAGCTCTTTTATGTTAGAAAAACCAAACAAACCCAAGTCAAGAGGTTTGAGGATGAGAGAGATGTGCTGCTCCCCGAGAACAAAGAGAAGGGTGAAAATCCGTTACAACGCAGATTATCTAGGCTTCAGGCACTGCTGTATCTCACCTCCACAGATGAGCCAGGATAGGCTTTCTATAAATTCAAGGTAGGTAACTGCCTACAGGAATGGAGTGCTGAAGGCAGCAACTTCTTTCCTCATTTCTTTCCTCATTTCTTTCCTTGCCTGGAAAGACCTATGCTGCTGCCATTACTGCTGCTGCTGGATGCAAGGAAGAGGCCCCCAGAACAGATTGCCCTGGTGCCCTGCACTCTTCCCTGCCTCCTGCTTCTAACAAGAGCCAGACCAGTCCCTGTCTAATCCTCCTAGAGAGTGCAAGGGGGACCCATTGGAAAAACTGAGGGTGGAGGTAGAGGGGCTGCAGGAGGGAAGCTCTGGGGAAAGAGGAAGATGGAGAGTCAGTTGGACGCAGCTGGATTTTGGACACTGAAATATAGGTGACACTGGGGTTCAGTTCCCTATGGGGAAGGAAGAGGGGAGGTCAGTCAGGATGTGGTGGGAAATGGGGGAAGCAGAGAGATAAAGAGGACAGCCTTCACCTGCAGCCTCCTTGGACTTCCCACAACTCTCATGACCTCTTTTTTCCAGAGTCCATAAAATCTCTTATCCACTCAACTCATTCTGCCACTGTTGTAGAATTGAATTTTGGTTTTATTTTGTCATTTTCTTTGGAGGATGTGAGTCAAATTTGTCGACACAACCTACAAGTCCTGATTTTACTCTGCTTGCTTTAGTGACCTCATCTGTGCTGGTATTTCACTGGTGTTCTTTGAACAGATGCCAGGTTGCTCTGCTTTGCTCCCTGCTCCCTCCCAAATCCTGAGACAAAATACAAGAAATGTGATTTCTTAAGGAAATCAGGATATATATGTCTGTGTCTCTAAGCGTCAAAGTTCCCCTCTAAAACTAGAAGTCAGAGAGAGAGAAAAAGGATCATTTCGCTATTTGTGCTGTTTAGAGGACAACACTCAGCGCTCACCATTGCCCTCCTGACACAATAAAAGTTTTAGTGAAAGCAGTACTGCTGTTGTAATTTTAAGCTGTTCTGGAGGGTTTCACTGATGACAGAACTCTGAAGTGGTAAAGCTGACCGGACCTTGAAAGGCCATGGAGTCCAATCACCTCCCCAAAAGCAGGATCAGTCATAGTTGTACAGTTTCCAACAGATGCTTGTCTAAGCTTAAAGCTTCCAACAGGAAGATACGATAAGGTCCTTCCCTATGCTGTACTTGTGCTTTGCTGTACTACCATGGCTCAACAGAAACATTCGTCTGTGCTGATTGCTGATACTCACCCTTACAGATCTGATTTGCCTTTAGTTTATACATGTTATTTGCCCTTTTTTTTTTGACTTTCTGACGTTGTTGACTCATGTTCAGATGATAATTCATAACACCAAATCCTTTTCTCTGTAGTGACTGCTGAAGTGGTTATTGTACACTGTATTTATGCAGTGCTTTATTTCAACTTAAGCACAGACCTTTATTCGTTCATTCTGACTGCAGTGCATCTTTTTTTCTTACTATCTTTCACATTTGGTAAGAAGCTTTAGATTAGAATTCTAATCCTGTCCTCTGGTGTGTTTGAGACCCTTCCGCTGGCGCACCTCCTATGTATTCCTTCATCCAAACATCAGTGCAAGCACTAAGTTGTGCAAGTGTAAGACCCAGGGCAGACCCATAGGGAATCCATTAAATGCACCTGTTCGGTGTGGTACTAATCCACACTTACTTTTGAGAATCATGTGAGGCAGTGTCAAAAGCCATATCTGAAATCAAAGTATTTCAAAGGTAGTGCTTCTCCCCTGTCTGTGAGAACCATTACTCTGTCACAGGAAGAGGGGAGATTATCTCAACTTGATTTGCTCTTGACTGCTATTTATCTCATTGTTATTTTCTAGAGGCTTATGCACCGATTATTTCCTTCAGTGTTTTTCTAAGAAAGAAGAAACTCAGTATCGCATTTGCTGTATTTCCTGGAATATCTCATCATCCTCCATGAGCCCTCAGTAACAACTGCTAGTGTTTCTGAGGTATGTTCAGATGCTTCTTTTTCACACATGGGAGTGAAATTCATTAGTCTCAAATGATGTGAAAACAGGTAATTTATGAAAGTATATTCTAGTCTGTCCTTCCAGAACATCTTACCAGATGTCTACTGGAAGTACAACACAGCAGAGAGAGGGCAGTCCAGGAGGTTTATAGAATGTATGGGTGACAACTTCCTGTTGCAGCTGGTAAGTGAACCTACCAGGGGTAGTGCCCTCCTAGACCTACTGTTTATGAACAGGGAACGGCTGGTGGAAGATGTGGTGGTCAGAGGTCACCTTCGCCACAGCAACCATGATATGACCGAATTTTCAATATGTGGTGAAGTTAGGAGGATCGCCAGCAAAACCTCTACCTTGGACTTCTGGAGGGCTGACTTAGGACTATTCAGGATGCTGGTTAGGAGAATCCCTTTGGAAGCAGCCATTGAAAACAAAGGGGCCCAGGAAGACTGGGCTTACTTTAAAAATGAAATTATGAAGGCACAGGAACAAGCTGTCTCTATGTGCTGTAAAATCAGCTGACGGGGAAGACGACTGACATGGTTGAGCAGGGAGCTTTTGTAAGAACTCAGGAAAAAAAAAAAGAGTGTATCAGCTTTGGAAAAAGGGGCAGAGGAATCAGGAAGTGTTTAAGGATGTTGTATGGTCAAGCAGAAAGAGAATTCGAGACGCAAAAATTAAGAATTTAATCTGGCCACCTCTGTAAAGAATAATTAAAAGTGCTTTTATATATACCTTAAAAACAAAAGGAGGGCCAGTGAAAATCTCCGGTCCTTGTTGGATGAGGAGGGGAACAAAATGATGGAAGATAAGGGAAAGGCTGAGGTACTTAGTACCTTCTTTGCCTCAGTCTTTAACAAGAAGACTGGCTGTCCTTCGAGCAATTGGGCTCCGGAGTTGGTAGACAGGGATGGGGAGCAGAATACCCCTCCTGTAATCCAGAAGGAAGCAGTTAATGACCTGCTGTGCCAATTAGATCCCAACAAGTCCATGGGTCCAGATGGAATTCATCCTAGGGTGCTGAGAGAGCTGGCAGAAGAACTGGCTAAGCAGCTCTCTATCATTCATCACTGATCCTGGCTAACTGGGGAGGTCCCAGACAACTGGAGGTTGGCCAACGTGACGCCCATCCATAAGAAGGACCAGAAGGAGGATCCAGGGAACTACAGACCTATCAGCCTGACCTCAGCGCCCAACAAGGTTGTGGAGCATATCCTCCTGAGTGCCATCAAGCGGCATTTAGAAGACAACCAGGGGATCAGGTCCAGCCAACATGTGTTTAGGAAAGGAAGGTCCTGCCTCACCAATCTCATCTCCTTCTATGACTGGATGACTCATCTAGTGGATGCGGGGAAGTCTGTGGATGTGGTCTACCTCTACTTCTGCAAAGCATTTGACACAGACTCCCACAGCATCCTCCTGAAAAAGCTGGCAGCCCATGGCTTCGATGGATGCACCCTTCTCTCGGTAAAAAACTGTCTGAATGAGTGGACCCAGAGAGTGGTGGTGAATGGTGCTGCATCCAGTTGGTGTCCAGTGACCAGTGGTGTCCCCCAAGGATCAGTAGTGGGCCCAGTACTATTCAACATCTTTATTGATGACCTGGATGAGGAGGTTGAGTCTACCCTTAGTAAATTCATGGATGACACCAAGTTAGGGGGGAGTGTAGATCTG
The DNA here is from genome assembly GCA_020746105.1 of Trogon surrucura. NCBI lineage: Eukaryota > Metazoa > Chordata > Aves > Trogoniformes > Trogonidae > Trogon > Trogon surrucura. Next base: position 57,223,007 of record CM036618.1, read on the forward strand.
CTGAAGGGTAGGAAGGCACCGCAGAGGGACCTGGGCAGGCTGGGTCGATGGGCTGAGGCCAACAGTATGAAGTTAAAGAAGACCAAATGCAGGGTCCTACACTTTGGCCACAATAACCCCCTGCGGAGCTACTGACTGGGGGAGGAGTGGTTGGGGAGTGCCCCAGCAGAGAGAGACCTGGGAGTGCTGCGTGACAACCAGTTGAACACGAGCCAGCAGTGTGCCCAGGTGGCTCGGAAGGCCAATGGCATCCTGGCTTGTGTCAGGAACAGTGTGGCCAGCAGGAGCAGGGATGTAATTCTGCCCCTGTGCTCAGCACTGGTGAGGCCTCCCCTCGAGTGCTGTGTGCAGGTCTGGGGCCCTCACAGCAAGAAGGACATTGTGGTGGTGGAGCGGGTCCAGAGGAGAGCAACGAGGCTGGGGAAGGGACTAGTGGGAAAGTCCTGTGAGGAGAGGCTGAGGGAGCTGGGGGTGTTTAGCCTGGAGAAGAGGAGACTCATGGGGGACCTCATCACTCTCTACAACTGCCTGAAGAGAAGTTGTAGTCAGGTGGGAGTCGGGCTCTTCTCCCAGGCAACTTGTGACAGGATGAGAGGGCACGGCCTGAAGCTTCTTCAGGGAAGGTTTAGATTGGATCTCAGGAGACGGTGCTCAGGCATTGGAATGCACTGCCCAGGGAAGGGGTGGAGTCACCGTCCCTGGAGGTGTTTAAGGAAAAGCTGGATGTGACACTTAGCGCCCTGGTCTAGCCGATGTGGTGGTGTTGAGTCATAGGCTGGATTTGATGATCTCAGAAGTCTTTTCCAGCTTCATTAATTCTGTGATTCTGTGATTCCCCTGATGCATCTGAGTTCTTACTCCTTTCTCACTGATGCTAGTTATACTAGCTGCCTGACATGAGAGTGGCATTATTCTCTTTCTTGGTAACATTGGGCATTAAGTGCTTACTTATCAAAGAGCAGGAAACCTTTCCATGGGCTTCTATGTCAATATACTTACTTTCTCTCACTTGTGATATCTCATTTCAGACCTTGGTCTTTGTACTTTTTTCTTTCTTTTTTTTTTTTTTTTTTTTTTTTTTTGCCCCTGCCTATACTCTTTCAAACTCCTCTGTGTCGGTTCTGCCTAATTTGTTGTTTATATGTAATTTGATTTTAAGATCACTGAAGGTCTGATCATTTACCTATCTACTCTTCTTCAGTTTATTCTGTTTCTTGTACTGAGATAGTTTCCTTTTCTTTAAGGAACTTTAGATTTATTGGATTTTAGCTATCGGTTCTCAGAATTTCTTAAAATTTGCCTTTGTAAAGTCTGTTGTCCTTAATTAGCTGGACGGTTCTGCTTATCTATTACTTTGTATATGCTGTCACACAACTTGCATTTCAAAAGCAAGGTAATATCTACTGCTCTTTTTCCCTCCTCTCTTGTAAGGATTGTACTTAGAATCAGAACGGTTTGTGTTGGAAGGGACCTTTAAAAGTCATCTAGACGCCCCTGTGGTGAGCAGGGATGTCTTCAACTAGATCAGTTTGGTCAGAGCCCTGTCCAACCTGACCTTGAATGCTGCCAGTGATGAGGCATCTACCATCTCTTTGAGCAACCTTTTACCCTCTTCATTGTAAAAAATTTCTTCCTTATAACTAGTCTGAATTTACCCTTTTTTTAGTTTAAAACAGTGACCCTTTTCCCTGTTGTTACTGGGCCTACTAAATAGTCTGTCCCCATCTTTCTTATAAGCTGCAATAAGGTCTCCCCAGAGCCTTCTCTTCTTCAGGCTGAACAACCTCAGCTCTTGCCTCTTTCTGATATGGGAGGTGCTCTATCTGATCATTTTTGTGGCCCTCCTCTGAACCTGCTCCAACAGGTCCATGTCCTTCTTGTGCTGAAGCCTCCAGAGATGGACACAGTATTCCAGGTGAGCTCTCACCAGAGCAGAGGGGGAGAATCACGTCCCCTGGCCACACTTCTTTTGATGTAGCCTAGGTCGCAATCAGCTTTCTGGGCTGCAAGCTCACGTTGCTGGTTCATGTCCAGCTTTTCATCCACCATTACCTACAAGTCCTTCTTTGCAGGGCTGCCCTGAATCACTTGTCCATACTTCTAACCAAGTGAACTAGTTCACTAGGTGTTTTGCAGCAATTAAATCAGAAGTGTAATCACTTTAGGATTTCCTTCTCCTACTTATTCATTATGTTTCTTGTATTACTGTGTGGTCAAAAAACCTCATTCCTTGTAGCCTTGTTATGAATAAGCCTATTCCTTAAATCATGAACCCTTCCCCTGTTTACTTGATGAAGTACTTGTTCATAAATGTTACTGCAGCTGCAAAGTCCCATCTTTTTGCCTCCTTTTCTTTGGAACAATGGCACTGTGTATCTATGCTCTTCACAAATGTGAATCCTAGAGCCTTTTCCTAATGCAAGGTGAGGTTTCTGTGAAGTGACATGTTCAAGCTCTAAGAAACCTTCTATCCTAGTGAGAACTACATTGAAGTCACAGATCTCGGTGACTCTCTGACGCTGTGATGAGAATACCTAGATTTACGAAGATAGAAAATTAAAACAGATTGCCAAAGAATCCTAAAAATCGTGAACATATTTTTAAAATCCTGAGATTCTGCTGTCTAGCAGCAAGTAATTACTCACATTTAGAGGCAGGAGCAGTATTAAAAGTTTTGTTAGCACTTGTTTGATGCTATCCATCTGAAAAAGTTCATTTCAAACCTCCCGTGTTCATGCTGCAGATAACACCTTTCTACAGTACCATCATTTATCCCACGTATGTACCATCCTCCAAATCATGCCTGTGTATTACCTATGGGAGTACTGGCTGGCATGAAACAAAGCCATGCCAAGGGCACTCAGATAGTTAAATGAAACAGATATACGGGCTAGGAAACTACATCTATACTGCTTTTTTCCATATACAAATCTAAGAAAATGTATCTCATTGAGATGCTGTTAGTTGTCCAGTGAAGTCCTTGCTGAATGGGAAAGCTGTTTTCATTTTTACAAATGAAAGCTTCATTTTAAATAACTTTTAAAGCTCTGGTTTTCAAAAAGTCTTAATACATAATTGAGAAACAACGGTTTTTCTAGAAGACTGAAGAATTTAATGACATGTTGCTATTTTTTAAACAAAATTTAGCAGTAACAACTGAGTATTTCATCACAGTGGACAAATAAATGTTCGAAGAACGTTTTATGTTTAGAACAACAGCTGAATATCAAGAGAAAAATGAAGAGAGCTGTTAGCTTCTTACCAGGCTATGTTTCAAATGAGAATAGACAAAACACTAAAAAATATGCTATTCTGTTTATGCAGGGCAGTGAAACAAAAATGACATTAGATTTTGCATTTCTATCTCTTTAACCCGAGTGATTCAGCTCCCAGATTTGAGGATAAAAAAAAGCTTATGTGTTATTAAATGAACACACATGGTATTTTTCTGGTAATTTTTAGTTTAAATTTATTTAGCACTCCATATTTTTGACTTGAAAAAACTGTGGTTTTGCCATCATACCATCGAGAAGGAAAATTTTTTTTTACAGTGAGGGCCTGGAAGATACAGACCGGAGCTATGTATCGCCTGGTGCAACATTCTGTTCTCAGCAGTTGTTTTGATTATGTGAGACTTTGTCTGAAGTTTCGCAATATTGATAGAAATGAGTGCAAGTCTGAAATTAAGTACCAGTTATTAGAACAAATTCTTCCTCTGATTTAACTCTTTCTCTTACCGTGTATCTAGCTAACCCATTTGTGCAGATCAAAAATTTCACTCCTGTTTGGTCCTGCTCACCCTTTTTCTCCTGTCAATGTGACATAGAGTCCTGACGTGTTCTGGTAGTGATGTTAGCCTTGATCATTTGCTTTTCTGCATTCCCCTGGGTGTGAATACCTGTGTATTTTTTGCTGCACCGTCTGTGTGCTCACAGAAGAAAACTGAAATTGTTGTTTCATTTTTCCAATGCCATATTCTCCTTCATCCGTGACTGAAAATCTCATTTTTGTCACCTGTTTATGCCTGGGGGTGTTATGAATTATGATTGCTGGTTGTGAAGGGTAAAACTGTGTGACGGGGCTTGAGCTGGTCAGAGGTTCAGTGATGCCTCCAGGGCAGTTCGACCCCTTCACTCTCTGTCCCATTTTTCTTCCTTTTACCTACAGTGCTTTGCCTTGCAATCCTGACCTCTCTGTTGAGCTGGCTTTGTGCTTCCTTTGATCTTGCTCCAAGCCAATGCAAACTTGCTCAACTAGTAGAAAATCAATGTAGGGGAAAAAAAAGCTTTTTTTTTTCTTCCGTGTTAGCAAGTTGGTTACCGCTTGTTCAGGTGTGCTCCAGAGGTGTAGCATGGTGCAGGCAGGAATGGTGATGGAGGCAGGAATGTTCATTTGCAAGGGGACTTGGGCTTCTTTTCAGATTACAGGAAATATTAAATGGACAGGGGGATTGGACTAGATGATCTCTAGAGGTCCCCTCCAACTCCTAACGTTCTATGATTCTATGATTCTATGTAACCCCAAACTCAGAACTCACTCAGACACATGCACAATTTACTTAAGGGTGATACACCACAGTGCATCAGATGGCACTAAGGTATGATAAACTCAGCCAGGGATGTACTAGCTCCAGTTATTTGAATAATAACTCTCTGATAAACACACACTTGAACTTTAGTCAAATTCCCTTGTTCAGAAAGTTATTTGAAATTGTAATGTTCAGTCAGCAGAAAAATCAATGGATGAATTCCAGTCTATGTAATTTGGCTAACAACCTTGTGCTTTAACTTAGGTGTCCCTCATGCTTAGACAGGTAAAATTTGCCACTGGAAACATTAGCCTCTCTCCACCGATTAGAGAAAGAACTTTGATCTTTACATCGAGACTGATGGAAACGCAAACTGGGTGCCTAAGGCTGGGTGATTGGCTCCTACTCATTGAGCATTCCAATAAAGATAGCTCACAGAAACAGAGAAAGGTTGAGGTTGGAAAGCAACTCTGGAGATTGCTTAGTCAAATTCGCTGCTCAGGACAGGGTCACCCAGAGCAGATCAGGGCCGTGTCCAGTCAAGTTTTGAATATCTCCAGAGGTGGCAACTCTATAACCTCTCTGGGAAATCTGTTCTAGTGTTCAACCACTCTCACAATTAAGAAGCCTTTTTCTCATTTTTAAATAGGCTTTTTTTTGTATTTCAATGTGTGCCCATTGACTCATGCACTCTTACTGTACACCTCTGAGAAGAGTCTCTCTTTTTTCTTACCTCCTCATTTATGCCTCATTCATAAGATCCCCCTGAGCTTTCTCTTCTCCACACTGAACAGTCTCAGCTCTCTCAGCATTTACTTCTTTGACACATGCTCAAATCATTTAGTCACCTTTGTTGCCCTTCACAGGACTTTCTCTGGTATGTCCATGTCTCTCTTGTACCGAGGAGCCCAGAACTGGACCCAGCACTCCATATGTGTCTCACTGGCACTGAGTAGGGGGGAAGGATCGCCTCTGTCAACCAGCTGCTGATGCTCTTCCTCAGGCATCCCAGGAGGACATTGGCTGCATTTGCTATAAGAGCACTTTGCCAGCTCATCTTCAACTTGTCATCCACCAGGACCTCAGGGTCTTTCTCTGCAAAGCTGCTTTCTATCCAGTTGGTGCCCAGCATGTACTGGTGCACAGGGCCCAGGAAAGCCCGTTTTCTGTGTCAGGAAGGCATCATCAATGCACTCCAGAAACTTCCTGGATTGCTTGTTTTCTGCTGTACTCTCCCTTCAGTAGATATTGGGATGGTTCAAGTCCTCCATGAGGGCCTGTGAGTGTGGAGTGTGAGACTTCTCCCAGTAGTCTGAAGGACTCATCTTCTACTTCTTTATAACTGAAAGGTCTGTACAACAATTTCAACAACTTAGTTTAGATAATAATTTTAAAACATTTTAGTTGTTTGCAAAAAGAATAATTCTCTTGCTAATCATAAAAAATATATAAAAAAATCCTGAAGAATGAAATATGAAAGGCACAACTAAGAGGCTCTGAAGAAACCACCTGATTTAAGTGCAATTCTTTTACTATATGTCATTACAATATATCCTTACTGTATCTTAACTACATTGTTAATAATTTAAAAGAAATCTTTCCAAGATGAGTAGCAAGTCTTCCTTTGTGTTTTGCATTGTAATGGTATTTATGATTGTAAACTATTAACAACTGTTCAGCTAGTTCAACAAAAATGACTGAATCTGTAGAGTAACTTTGCGTAAATTCTACATATCCTTGACTTTTCTCATTTAAATACTCTGTGTATGCAAAGTAGTCTGCAGAGGATGATGCAAATGCAAGCACAGTGCATAAAGAGTGTGGCGTAATAGAAATGAAAGGCAGGGAGCTACTACAGAAAGCAAATCTGATAAAGGATGGTAAGCAATATAACACAGGACAATAGAATTAGGATGATGGAATACTGTACTAGGAAGGTGGGATGTGGTTAATGAGGCAAGGCTTTATAATTGCAGAACTAAAATATTTGGACAGGGCAATGGATGGAAGTAAGTAGGACAGCAGTGACTGAGAGATCCTAGCAATAAGATTCACTGTAATTCTTCACTATGGCACTAATAATCCTAGATAGATGTTGCTCTGAGATTCATTCAGATTTGAAAACTCTAGCTCTAATTGCTTGATTTGTGTGACTTTCTTGTATTTTAATCTCCGGAACAGTGATATTCTGTTAAGCAGGGGGCTCACTGCCATGATGGATTGCCTGGGCCAGACCTAATTGCAGTTGTTTAAGATATCACTGTCACCAAGCCCTCCACTCCTCTGCAAGCTGTTCCTCACCTGTCTGAGGCGCCGAAGCACTAAATGTAGGTAAAAGCAGTCACTCAGTGTCTGACTAGAGGTCTGGCTGTCCTGCTCTCAGCAGTGGCCAATGGAGATGTGATGGCCCCTGGCTGTTGCTCTTCATGTCCCAAGAGGGACAACCTCACATTGGCATGTCACGCTCAGTTGTAGCCAGAAGGGAAGGAGTTGGGTTCTTTTGTGCCCCACCGTGGGCAGTGATGTGTCGAGGAGGGGCAGAATAGTGCAGTGGAACTTGTTCTTTTGTTTAAAATATGTTAGCTTTAGCTTAAAACACGTTAGTTTTAGTTTAAAACTAATGAGAGATTCAAAACAAGCATCCTTGAGGGGAGCAAATCTTGAAAGGAGACATCACTGAAAATACAATACTTAGAGTGACATCCTGTCATTGCACAAGTCAGTGATAAATGACCATTTCCTTATAGAATCTACAAAAAGCACGTTAGCACGTGGCTAACAAGATGGTTCTGAAGACATGCAGGGGGAAGCTTTTAAGTACCTCATTTCTTCCATATAACCTAAGGAAATTGTTTTTCTTATGTCTGTAAAAGTTTGTGGGATTGAAGCCCATCAGTTTATTGTATGGGATGTGTGTTAAGTTGGTAGAAATGGGCATTTAATTTTACACTTATATTAATGCCTGTTATGGAAGTGTAGGAAGACTGTGTGTCTCTAAAGGCAAAAGCGGTGTGAATACCACAACACTGTGTAAGGATGAAAAAAGCTGCATATGAGTTGATTAGGGATTGAGATAAACATGAAGGTACCTGTTTGGGTAAAGCTTACATCTCAAAAGCATTGCAAATTCAGTGTGGAGAAACACCTAAAGAGTATTAATGTGTTTCCCAACCACCTAAGCTGACTGCAAGCTCAAATTTTTGGTGCTCCCTGTTTCCAAAAGTGCCTAGCATACCACTAGATCCAGCTTTTGCTTTATTTTGGCTCTGTTCTTGTGTATTTATCCAACACTAGAAAATATTTGAAATAAAATGGAAATTGAAAGCTGAAGGCGGGAGCTTTTTGAAAAATAGAGCCCAAATCCAAGACTCTTTTTTAGTTTTGGATGAAGCCTTATTAAGCTTGGCATTGTTACATGCTCTCAGTTTCTAGTTCCTTTTCTTATGTTGTCACACTCTATTGCTCTCATTATGAAATTAGGGAATATTTACTAGGAAGTAGTACCTGTGTGTTAGGATGGAGAGACATTTTCTCATATGGTGAGAAAATTGGAGACCTGGGGAAGTGGAGAGTGGAAGCAGTTTCTGGTAGCAGTTAGACATATTAATGGATGTGGTGAAACTCTCTAGGAAATAAATGATAAAAACCAATATATAGTAATGATTTGTGCAATCATTATATGTTTATTTGGAAAGAATCAGGTGGTGATTGTGTAAGTCCTTTATTTCTGTTTTGACAATACTTCTCAGTGAGAGTATAGGGAATGCATAATTTAGAAAAGTGCCCAGTTGTGATTTAGACGTGATATCAAGTCCCTCCATGCTGCCTGGTTGAGGAAACGTCAGTTTTGGTAAAAATGAAGCACAGCAGCATTCCTGCCTGTAATTTTGTGACATTTCACAGCAGTCCCTTGTACCTACAGCGTCATACCCGAAGCAGCTGGACACCAACATGGCTAACTCAGTTGCCTTTACGTTTCCCTGCCAGTTATTAAGTTTTAGCCTTGCTTTTCTCTATTGCAAATTAGGGATGTCTATAAAAATCCTGGACACTTTTCCCGTTTAAGCCTATAGCAAATCATGCAAAACTCTGAGCTGTGCAGCCTGGGTCTTGGTGCCTGCCTGGTTACAGGACTGTCCTTGAATTTAGAGAATATGGCTATAGGAAAAAAGGCAGAGGCTCTGTGCTAACGTATGACTGCAGATATAACTCATGTACGTGATGTAACAGTTGAACATTTCTTAAAAGCAAACATCAATGTACGTATTCCCTGCCCTTTCTCTGGCAAATAAATAAGGATTTCTCTGTCCTGTGATTTCCAAACTAGGTCTTACGCAACACAGGGAAAAGTTTGCTGTTATAGCTATTCTGACAAAATATTCTAATATAGGTGCTGATTTATCAGTGAAGGGAGATTGCTTATACTGCTTATACCAGTTCCCTGAAGAAAATAACACTGGCAATCTATCCTGTATCCATGTTTTTGTTACTAAAATTAAGCTTGTGCTTGGATTTTTTGGCATAGGAATGCGTACAAAATAACACAGCTTTAACTGATAATCTATACTGACATTTAAGTTTTGCCTTGGAGGAAAGTGCTTCCTTGCCCTCCCACCTTGACTTCTTATTCTGAATTTCTTACAAATTTAGAGAGAGCTTCCACTGTTTTCTTGACACTTTATTTTTGGTGATGAGTGTTGACTTTCCTCATTTTAACCTTCAGTAAATGGGAAGAGAACAGGGACAGGAAGGAGGCGTAAAGTGGCCTTATTCCTCTCTACTAGCAGTTCTAACATTTTCTCTCTTTCCTCTGCTTCTATCAGCTGTGATCAGGAGCAGAAACAAGATTATTTCGATGTTTGTGAAGTAGAAGAGGATTCGTATTTAGATGGAGAAATATTACAGAATAAAGAGGAAGAAGCTTAAAGACACTTATTTTAACCTGCCAGTAATTTTTATTTTACTAAATAGCTTATCAGCCTTTGTCACCAAGTTTAACGTAGGATGTGGCTATTGCACATTAATTTATTTTTCGAATAATGTTTGTTATATCACTTCTAGGATTTTGCAATGGGGAGACTGTTAGAGAAAGTGGAAAGACTCCATCTAGCAAAATCAGGACAGTATGTTCTCCTGTCCTTTAAGATCAAACATAGATTAGTCTCCTGCATTTTCTTCACCCCTCTATGCAAATATGTAAAAACATAGACTGGATTATTAAGTTTACTTTGCTCAGTCACCCTGGTGACACTGATCCATATGTCAGCCTCCTAGAGTTCTGTAAAAGATAAGATTTGTAAGGAAATAAAGTTCAAGGGTCAGAACTTTGGTAAACAACCAAAGCTGAAGGAATTCCATTGAGGTTAAATTGTTTAGAACAGACATGTCAAGGAGCCATTTAAATTTCAGACCTTGGATTTATAGTGCAAGTAGGCAGAGAGGAAAAGCTAGCCAGGCAATGTGTCCCTAATTCAGACATCCCAATGAATGAGAGGAACTTTTATGAGACTTCTCCTAAGCTTTGCAGCCGCTCTGCTCTCAAGATGTTGGTCTGTCCTTCAGCCAGCACTGTACCTCTTTGTTTGTCTGGGACTATGCTTACAAGCTGCCTTGCTCAACCTTTCACTTTGCTCCTGGTTACTTACCCCATGTAAGTTGCCCTCTTGAGCAGTCAAGTAAAGCTCTTTGCCCATTGTGTAAGTTTAACTTTCAGAACATAGTGAATACACAGATTTCTGAGGGCTGTGTAGATTTTGAACTTTGAGAGCGGCTTCTTTTTGAAGCCCAGTACCACAGACAGAAGTAGCTTTTGTTGCTGCCAAGAGTCTTCTGGAATTCCTACTGGTTTAAAAGGAATTGAGGATCACAGGAGGCAAAGAGGAAAGAAATCCAGTCTTCCTTTCAGAGCTATGTATCTCTAATTCCCTTTGATTTTTGCTCAGCATTTGATTAAAAGTTTGGATGTAGACTGGACTACCTAATCGGAGGTGGTTTGCAAGAACTCTGTGCTGACGCTATGTGCTTCAGTCTGCCTCTGTAATCTTACAGACCAGGAAACAAGGACTTGGTGGTGTTATCATTCATAAGCAAGAAGCTATTTAAGGTCAGTTTCATGCTTCTTTTAAGATTTTCAGAGGCAGTTCTCCAAGTAAAATAAATTCCGTATCAGTTCATTGTACCGAAACAACACTGTAAAAATAGTCTCTTAGCATTAACATTTACAGTTGTGGTTACAGGGAGAAAGTACCTTATACTCATTACTCAAGACTGATGTCAGCAGAGTGTTTCAGTTAGAGATGTAGTTTAACCATAATCTCAGGCTCAGATAACCCAGATCTGAACATCTCTCAAATGTCAGAATGTTTAATCCTACTGTGATTTTCACAGTGAGTTTCTATTTCATAATGAGTCAGACACTCAGTTTAAAGATACCCTCATATATAAAAGTCCTAGATCTAACTCCATGCCTTGCTGTTATTTCTACAGATTTAAATCTAGCTCTGATAACTGAGACTTAGGCTGAACCTATGCTGCTGAATTAAATAATGTCACAACATTCCCAGGCACTTGCTGGAATAGTTCCTGGCACTCTTTTTGCTAAGAACGACTAGCATTTTCTCAAACAGTTTCCAGGCACAGTGTGGGGCTTAACAGACATCAGGGACCGTACTTGTTATGGCAGCTTGGACAACCCTGTTTTGGAGGCTAAGAGAACTTAGTAGAAGAGACATGGTTGCATTGTGCCAGCTGATCTCAGAGCCAGAAAACAGGCCCTGGCATGTTTCCTTTGCTAGTATAGATATAGATATAGCCTCAGGGTTTTCATCTTTGGCTCTGTGATTTGTTAAGAAATGTTTTCCTTCGGATAAGACAGCAAGATGAATCACCTTATCTGTTCGTTTATGACTTGCAACTGGGTAGAAGCTAAAGATCTCATGATACTTTTCAAGAGAAAAACAGGAAGAGCCCACATGTCCCAGGCTATGTTTTCTGTCCCGGTTGGTAGTATTTGACATGCAAACCAGTTTTCTTTAATCATAGTGCTGTTACTGTTTAGTTGTCTACATTTCAGGGTGATTTGCCATATTTGGAGGACGACAGGCTAATAGAAAAATCTGTCTGATTCTCTTTTGCTCAATTCTGCACCTGATTTGTTCTGCAGCATTGTTGTTTTCAAAGGATATTTAATGCCAAAATAAATACAACCTTTTTTTCTGAATGATCTTGTGAAGGATCTGTTCTTAATACCCAATACCCATGGATGTTAAGCAAAAGGTGATGATAGCTTCTCTCTCCTAAAGAGATACTGTTGAAACCCTGAAAGAGATATGTTTATCTGTTCATCTGAGGGACTGCAGGGCTAAGCAGTTAGTTTTATTACTCATGGTGATGTGGTGTGGCAGGGAAATTTAAATTCACTTTTGGTATTCTGCTGCAAATTTGGGTTGATTTGTGTAATATTGTGTGGATATTTGGAGAATTACATCAATCCCAGCAACCTGCAGGGAGGTCAGGACCATCTGCCTGTAGACACAGGGGAGTTTGTCCCTGTTGCTGGAAGGTGATGAGGGACGTGCCAGTAGGGTGACACTTTAGTTCATTCCACAGTGGAGAGAGAGCTGTGGCAAGCTGATGTGAGCTCAGGATACAATTCCTGTCTAGGAGAATCTCAGTTAATCAGATCACAGAGCCCCTTTCTCCTCAATTGCAATAGTGTCAGTCTGCAATTTCAGGATGTTTATGCTAGCAAGTTGTCCTGGTTTGAGCTAAACAGAATCAATTCTGTTCAGTGATTTTACTTTTCAGCTCAGTCTGCTCTGAGAGACTGAACTTTCTGAAGTTGTGTGTTTTTGCAGACAGTGCTTGCTACGAGAAGTGATAATACCTGATGTTTACAGTTACTGGCAGAGATTGGTATGCAGAAAGGTTCTTGCTTAATGCTTATTGCTATAGTGACCAAGGTCACTGTTGGATCTTGTGTAACATGCTGGGGGTGCTGGGAAGTAAAAGGGATCACAACAAAGTAAAAGGTTGCACCTCCTGGGAAGAATGGACAAGTGACCAACAAGAGTATTCCATTCCAGATATGTCATATACAGTATAAAACTAAGGATCACAGGGATTAAGCTCTTTTTCAATGATTGGCATTTGAGGAGGATGCCATCTGATCTTCTGCCTTTGATTCTGAGATCCCAAATCCAGCTTCTGTGTCTGGTTCCCCTCTGCCGCTGAGCCCGGGATTTCCCCGGTGTTGCCTGCTCTGCAGCATCAGTGGGGATTGCTATCAGGGAGGGAGTTGGGTTTGATATCAGTTTTGTATATATATGTATATAATTATTTTTTTTTAATTTTTTTTTATTAAATCGGTTCAGTTTTCTTTTCCAATCCATAAGTCTCTCCTTCCCTTTCCCTTCCTGTTTGAGGAGGGAGAGGGGTTAGAAAGCATTTGTTAGTGTTCAGTGGTTGACCCAGCCCTAGCCCTCAACGCAAGTGGAGGGGAAAAACTGGCCCATAGCAAACAGAAAAGCTTTAGGTCATGTAGCCCGTTGCTCAGTCAAGGCAAGATTATAGCTCTTTAATACCAGTCTTGAGTAGATTAACTGACTCAGATAAAAGGGCTGCTACCTCATCTCTTTGGGGCATTTTCCATGGATAGAAGCAACTTTCATTTGTACTTTTAAAAAATATTACCTTGATATTCTTTTCTGTTATCCTCCATAACTCTTTCTGCACCATGCTCTCCAAAAGGTAAACAATGGATCCCACACCAGATACATCTCAAATCCAGATTTACTACAAGACGCGAATTTCAAAGGTTAATTTGGAGTATTGGGATGCTGTTGTACCCTAACTGGGTCATCACTCAGATGAGTAAAGAGTAATTAACATTGGTTTAAATCATGAGATTTAAATTTTCAAATTTGGATCCCTCGCACCCTCCCTTCCATTCTGATACATCTTCCGTCTTCTTTTGAGTACATATTTCTGAATGGTAAAATAATAATTTACAAATCTCCTCAGCTGGCAAGGTAAGTGGGATATTATCAGAGAAATTATCAGTTTAAAATAATCTTAATCAAGGACAGTGGAAAGAAGAGGTCTGCACTGTGCGTTAGTAAGTCATCCACCTTGAAAAGAAGCCTTGCTCTGAGCACCGCCAATCCCGTTGCAGAGATCAAAGCTTTTCAACAGCAGTCTGATGACAGAAGATGGGGTTTGAACAGTCAAGGCACTTAACATTTCTTTATTGAGAAAGAATCTCTCTAAGTGTTGTGTTTAATTTGCTCAGTCTATTTTACAGTATTTTCAGGCTCCCAGTGGCAAGCCACAGTCACTCCATGTTGAGCCAGGTATTGACTAGAACATGGTAATGAGCTGTGGGTATCTGGGTTTTTTTATATCCAACAGATCTTGAAAAGCAGTCTTGTGTTAAATCTTAAATGCTCGTTTTAAAAAGCAATGTCAGCAGACACCAAGCCTCTGGGTGTTGGTATACATGATATTTTCACCTCCTGTGTTGTATGCCTGGACACCTAGAGATGATTGATTTACTACCATGCTCATCATTATGGAAGGAGGTCTTAGACACATCTGTGATTTCAGTGTTGTATCCCTGTCACCTTTCTATAGGATAGTCTACACAGATGAAAATCCAATTTAAATCAGGTCCCTTGCTTTCATCTCCAGGACAAGCACGTAAGCTTACCTCAGAGAGTTCCTCCCATCCTATATTTCCAACTAGGTTTTAGGCATCTGCAACTCCTTGTTTCTGACACCCTGTGGTATTTAACTAGCACCTTTATTCATACAGAGCCATTGTCATTTAGCAATAGAGAAAAGCAACAGAGAAAGGTTTTTGAAACAGCCATGCGAATATTTTGTCTAATCTAATCTCATGCTTCACTGCTAGCAAAGCTAGATAAGCTTCCCTCAGAGCAGCAGAGCAGAACCCTCTGCCAGCCCCAGAGAAGGGGCATCTGTGTGTGTGCCAGAACCTGACTGACTCTCCCAGGCCTCTTTGAAGGACTCTGTGCCTTTCCATCTTCTGACCTGCAACTATGTTACTAAATGTTGCCTTTTTCAATTTACCCATGTGTTGGCTCCTCCCTTTCAGAATTGCTTTTGGTGCTGCCAAGGCCATAATGAACTGTGTGAAAGAGGCTACCCCTTTTTACATTAGGGTCTGCCAAACAGCACACATGCACAACCCACATGCAGCAATGAAAGCTGTAAGACTAATGATTAATGGACATCTTGCCCTAGCACTATTTCTTCATCTCTGATTGAGTTGTGTCCCACTGATGAAACTTTCAGGGAAGTTAGACATTCAGAAAGTGTCCAAGGTGAGGCACGAAACAGTGGTTTTGGTGTTGCATAACACATATGTACAGTTTTTGAGAATGCTTTCCAAAACATTTGATGATCCATATGTTATCAGTGTGAGTGGCTCTGGAATCCTTATTTTGAGAAGTCAGATGCTTAGAGTCTCCCTTACATCACGCTGCTGGGTGAAAAGGGAAAACAATTGCTACATCTTTTCATCTGTGTTCTTTTGTTTGCTTGCTTTTCCTCCTTCAGTGGCATAAATTGATGGTCTCTGGCAGAAAGGTAATAGCTTCAGGTAGTAGTAGTATCATCTGATGCTCCCAAATTCTTTGATTAGCTGACAGTGGTTTAAGTGCAGCTCTGTGATGAAAAATGAATCTAAAAATGGCACTGCGGGGTTCCATGTCTATCATCTCTAAATTATTTCCATATCAAATGTCTTCTGTGAGCAATGAAAAAGACACTTAATTTTGTTCCTGCCTGTCAGCCCTATGAACATAACCTGGACTTGAAGTTCACACTGGATTCTTTTCTTCTCTCATGCAATTTCCAGTAATGGAGCAGTTGAAGGGCCAAATTAAGCCTTCAGTTATAGCGTAGAAAGCCTATTCTGTCACAGAACACCACATTTGAAGAATACACCATCCCATCTCCTTGTACATTGAAGAACATTTGCTGTTTGAACTGTTCTGCACTTTATTTTCTTACCTGAAGTACTAAAGTGTTTTATACATATAGCAGCATATATATTATAGATGTAACGAAAGTGTGCATGATGCAACATCTACTTCTAATGGCTTTTTTCACAAAACAAATCCCCAGCATTCAGAAATGGTAAAACTGATAGCAGATCCCAGTAGTAGTACTTTAGCAGTCAAAGAGAGTGATATGACAGGAAGTGCAAGCAATTCAACATAGTCTTTCTTTATTGATGGATAGTTTGATCAGATTGTTGAGAAGAAAGAATACAAAACTCTTAAACATCAGTTAAACCCCATTTTTGAAAAAAACAGTCCAGCAGACCTTGTCTGGCTGCTGACTTCCCCATTTAGCATGGCCAGCTAGACTAGCAAGTGCTGATTAGTTCTTTGCTAAATTGGCTGTACCTAAGGGTGCTCTGAGGAAACAGCAAAATGCATCCCGAACACTGGTCCCCAGAGTAAGCCATCACTAATGCATACAAGAGAAACAAATGCAACATACAAACATAAAAGAATAAAAGAAGTAATTTCAGAAAAATATTGCTTGCTTTGTATGTTAGAGATTTAGATTTGTTTGCTTTAAATAATCAGCTGCAGACTATGGTGGCCTCCAGACAGACTAACTTCCCAAGTACTTCTTTGAAGGTGGGTCCAGGCTCCATGAGGTGAATTCCTGGGTATATTTAGCACCATTTCCTTTCAAGTGGGTCTCTGAGGAAGTGGCTGTTGGACAACATCTCCCAGTGTAAGGCAACAGAGATTAATTGGCTTCTATTAAGGTCACTGTGTAGCTATGGGCCCCGAATTTGTACATGGGCAATTTTATCATAGGGACTGCATGGAATATTGGCTGGATAACTTGATATACAGAAAACCTACAAAGTTTGTCAAATGGAATGCAGAAGAATGGTTTAGGCCTCATTCTGAAATGTGTTCAAAGAGGTGCAGAGACTATGGGAGAAGAGGGATGTTAAGTCTGGCAGGGCGTTGGCTGCTGCTCTCGGCCTTAGTTTTTCTGAGCACATACCCATCACATCTGTGGTGATGGCAATAGCATGGGCATCTGCAAGTCACATTTCAAGTGTACAAACTGAATTGATGGGACACCTTTGTATAAATGGCTACCATAGGGTATTGGTGATGGAAACGAGTTCTGCCACTTCTCATATAACGTTGTTTCTAGACACTGCTCTTCCAACAGGGACAAAAAAAAGTAAAAGAGAAACTGAAAGTGTTCATCACCAAATTACTACATGAGATGGTGTGGAGTGCTATAAAAAATGTTTATGTTCTTTGCCACTCCTCTGGCTAAGACTTTCATAACTCACTGGTGGCTCCATCACTCATGAGCAAAGCACTCATCCCAAAAACATGGCCATAAAATTTTTATAGTGCCTTGCAAAGTATGGCATACTATAAAGTTTTTATAGCCATGCATTTGGGATGACCACATTACATCATCACATATTTTCCCCATAAAGATTTTGGCTTACTGCTTCTATAAGCCAACTAACCTTTACAGATGGTTCCTAGAATAGGAATTTGTTGTCAGCATGAATTTAATGTACTCCTTTTGTTTCATTAAGTCCCAGAGTTAGGCTGCAGGGGAAGTGGAATAGTGCGGTCAATACACGACTGGATTTGCTTTCCAGTTATATTAATCACATTGTCTCACCCCATTATTAAACATTTATGCTGTGGTAACATTTACATATTACAGCTGACACATGAACCTCGGCGTAGCAGCCGAGGTGTGTATCGCAGGGTCTGGTTTGTACGCTGTCAGGCTCTGGGGAGTCTATCTCTCTTGGAAATTTCATTGTGTAAAGCACTAATGTACACTAAAAAGATACTTCCTGTCTTAATTTTTGTGTACTCTCTGTTCTTTTCTTGGCTACTTTTCAGACAGATGACAGTGATTCTGCCCCTCTGTGAGCCTCTGAGACCAGGAATACACAACCAGGAGTGAAAAAAGAAACGAAGGAGCCTCCCACTCATGGGTAGCACAAATTTACTTTGGCTTAGCCAGCGATGACACTGTATCTTCTGACCATGTTTCACTACCTATACAATTTGAAACTTTCAAATATTATCACTTGTCAAGGATATCTCTATGTTTAAAACCAAAAGTGCTTTAAAAGCAGATAAGGTCTAGTAATTTTTTTTTTAGCAAATAACACAGTTCCAGAATAAGAATAATTGTGATGATGAAATAGAGGAAGGCACTATGTATTTAGAACAAAACTGACAAAATCCCCAGTTTTCAGATTCAAGCCAGATTATGTCAGGTGACAAAATCTCTACATGAAAAATATTTGAACCAGTCTTCTGGTCCAAAGAATGACCATTATTCAGCTAGTTTAAATATTAATGCTGACTGAGGAGATGGGACTATACCTCAGTGCCAAAATGCATTCACTAAAAAGGATAGAATAAAGTTCCAACACACAGTTCTAGTCTTTTCTTGATTTTTAAAATTGTTGTGTTTAAAACATTTTTTATTGCTTATTTATCCTTAGTTTTAGTCCCCTGTTATTAGATAGCTGGGTCCACGAACAATTGGTTACTCCTTGTTTCCTGAGCACTCATTTAAAGCAGATTTCAGTAGACTTTTAGAAGTCTCAGATAAACCAGAACTTGTGATTTTGTGCTTGGTGATCATCAGTATGCAAGAAAAGGAAAATAATGTCATCTATTGTCACCTGTTCATTCATTGTCATTGGTTTCTGACAGCAGGCAGAATTTGATTGAGTTACTGCTGTACCTTTTCAGCTGCTGAACAAATGGGACAATTTTGACACTCCACAGTGCTAACTTACATATGCAAATGGTATCGATGTAGTTCCCTGGGCAGAATGCAGAGCAACGTATTTGTGTGTGATATGTTAAATGATCATTACTTTCTCATGAGGAATAGGTTCAGTCATTGAATAAGTAACATTTGGTTGCAACTGAATGAATTATAGAAGCAAAATGTTGAGACTTAACTGTTTTCAGGCAGGACATTTACAAACTTTCAGAGCATTAATAAAACAGAAAAGAAAATCATCCTTTGCTCTATGTCTAGTGTGGTCTGGTGCTGAGGACTGTCTGTAATCAACACTTGAGTCTTAATGACTAGCTCCTCCGTATGTTTATTTATGCTTTCAAGCTACTGTTTATATGTGTCTGGTAATGGTGAAAAATATCTTCCAGGTGCAGCGTAATGTAAATGTGGAAGACAAAGCTCTGAGGGACAGAACTGAGTTTTGCAGCTGACAGTTGCACATGGGATGTCCCCTGCTGGAGGAGTTTAATACAGCCCACAATCAAATAATTAAATTCATAGTTTGTGGAGAGCACTGCAAAGACTGTCAGGTGCAGTAAAAAAAGCAGTTTTGAAAAGGCATAGATGGAAATGTGAATATTCCATTCTTAAAGTAGTTGCTACCTATATTTAGTTTCTTAAATTATCGGGATAATAAAAAATACGTGACCTCATATGCTCTTTTGCGTCTTCCTTCTTCTGACATTTATGTTGGCCCAAAGAGTGAAAACAATTTGAGTGCAGTTCTTCTCTGAACAACATTTGGGTGAAAAGAACGTTTTAGAGTTCACTGCTTGTGTCAGTGAATTCCAGATCAAATCTGATCCAATTTACACAGAGAATTTAAAGACCACTTAATCTGATGTAGGTTTATATTATTTATTTTTAGATGGACATGACATTACACATCACTATAAATTGAAGGGCTTGAATTCTGATCCTGGAAAAAAAAAATAATTCGTATGTGAAGTAACAGTCTGCCCTTCCCCACCATATTATTTTTTTCATATCCATCAATATCCTTTAATAAAGAATTTTGCAGACAAAATGCCCTGATCATTCTTCTTTGACTTAGCTAACTATGCTGGCTGCTCTCCCACAGAGAGCTAGTTCCAATGTGGTAAAACAAGTTTAAAACAGCACCCAATTTGCAGACTTTGCAAGCATCTGGCTGAGCAACTAAATCTCTAAACATATGTAGATTTACGCTTCCTTTTTAAACAATTCCCAGCTATGCAGTTTGATCTAGCGATAGACATTATCTTTCAAATAATTCCAATGTCAACCTATAAATGAGAATTACGTCTTTGAGTTTCACTCTTGGACGACTCAATATACTGCAAACAATCCATGGTGTGCTACATTTTCAGAATTGTCTGGGTTTTGTGCTTGGAGTGCCTGCATGCAGCACGGGGAACCACTGCATCACGTAGGGACCTGGGATTTCTCTACTGGAGCCAGAGCAAGGCAGAGAGCAGGATGTGCCAGAGGCTGGCTCAAGCAGCTGATTCGGGTACTGGCTGCTTTGTCAACAGTTGTTTTGGCCAAGCTGTCTCCAATAGAGATCTGGCCTTGGGCAGTTATTGTGGAACCGCTTCTTTCAATTAGCTCTCCAAAGGGATGCTTCATCCCACACTGAGAGCTCATTTGTGTGGCTTTAGAGCAGTGTAAACTGCCACTCCACCACCACCACGCTCAAGCTATTGTGCCTGTAATTCAAACCAAACTTACTTCATTCTAACTTCCAGCCTTGACAGTCTTTCAGCTTCATCAGATGAAAGACAGGACAAAGAAAATCAACCATTCAGGTGTTTGCACTGTTCTTATAGATTTAGAAGGCTCTGAATGAAATACAGTTTAAATCAATATCAAAACAATGAATAAATAAATAAATCTCAAAACTTGCAAGCTCATCTGAATCTCTCTTTCTGCACTAACTTGTGGCCAATCTGCAGGCTTCTTGTGGCCTACAGGGTGTAAATCCTCTTGGTTTAGCTGATCAAGCATTTTCCTTTTTTGCATTCATGCTCCTTCCTGTGCTATGGCTTCTACTTTTGGTTTTTTTAAGGTACTAGCCTTGGTACTCAGTTATAGACAGGGAATCATAGAATCATAGAATGTATTGGGCTGGAAGGGACATTTAACTGTCAACCGCCCCCTGCAGTGAGCAGGGACATTTTTAACTAGATCAGGTTGCTCTGAACCCCATCAAGCCTGACCTTAAATGTCCAGAAACGGAGCCTCCACTGCCTCTCTGGGGAACCTCTTCCAGTGTTTCACCACCCTCATTGTAAAGAACTTCTTTCTGATATCTAATCTAAATACCAACATCATCCACTCATATCATCCACTCAGATCTATGATGAACAGGAATGAAAAATGCCCACCAACAACTAGCTGCAATTTCCCATTTACTGTAGCCGCAGTGCTGCATCTCTGCCACTGTGTTGCATTCTGCAGGACTCTAAATTAAACTCATTAGTGTAATTTTGGGTGATATCTGTTTATCAAGGAGCAGTCACAGTTTGATTCTCTCACCTGTCTCCAGAAGTCTTCCTTCCAGGTAAGAGCCTCTCCATTGCATAGAGGGCTTTTCTCTGCGCTTTTCATAGCTGGGATTTGGTGAGAGGAAGGCAGTTTATTTTTCTTAGTGTAACTGATGTCAACCTGCCTTACGAATCTGGGAGGCTCTAGGCGTAAAAGTAGTACGTAAGCAAAGACCCTCTCTTAGTGGTTGCTGGTTGCTAGGGCTCCATAAAAGCTAGTTTCTTGGGGTTAATAACCTAATAAATTAGATTGGCCAGTTCAGTTTCCTGAGAGCTATTGAACTGAGAGGCCTCCAGGCACACATTTTATTTGCACCCATTTAGCCGTGCATTTTTATCAGGTGTTTTGGAAGAATCAGAAGCTAAAGTTTCCTTTTCAGTTTTCTCTCATTTCCTGAAATGAAAGCTTTGTTTCTACTAACAGTTATATTTCCTTGATCCAGCACTATTGATAAAAATTCCTGCTTCTGACTCTTCCCTGGACCAGTTTGTTAACTTTCTTTGGCCATCTTGGATATTCTTTTTGCTTAACCTTTTAACACCCTCCCCATTTTGGTTATCCTTTCCTCCCTGGGAATTCTCTGTGTTTATTTCTGCAGTTTGGGGTATATGACAAAAGTCTCCTGGGAAGTCACAAGGCATTACCAAGCACTAGGTTATTCTGCTTCACGTGCACAGTGTACTTTGCCTGTATTCTCTTTTGAAGATGTGCAGGATGAGGAATTAGCCTGTGTGCAAAATACTGTGCTCACCGATGTTTTCCCATAAACAGTACTAACCTGATTAATCCATTGGGTTTCTTGAGGTTGTGTTAAGTAGAAGCTTGTTATATATGGATTTTTCAGCAACCTGCAATTGAATGTTTCCATTGGAAACCACTCTGACATTAGTATATAGGTCACAAACCACGAAATTACTTTCTGTAACCCTTCAAAAATGGAAATGGATTCAAGAATTGCCTAAGTTTGAGCAGCAAGGTGCAGGGAAGTGTGTAAGAGAAGAGCAAGCACAACGTGGTAGTTCCTCAGATTATGCTTTACAGTATTGAATCTCAGAATCTTCCTGAACCACATCACGTCTTTGGTATTTTCTTCTTTGTCCAGTGCCTCCCTAAACTCATGTGCACTTATTTGTGCTGCAAGGAATTCCTCAGCTCTCCTCCTCTTTGAAAGAGTTTCTGCCATGCTTTTATCCTGCCACTGCTTCATCAGTTTGAGCTGGTGGACTCAGAACATTTGTTCTTTGTTCACTTCTTCACAGTTTCATAGGTCTCTGTTGCAATGCACCCTCAGCTGGACTCTGGATATAAGACCAGTAATTTCAGTTGTTCCTTGTAATGGAAATCGTTATGAATCTGGCTTCAAGCAGCCTCTGTAATAGGCTTCGTTGTTGTTTTGCTTCTCTAACTTTTCTCAGTGCCTTTTTGATTTGGGAAGGGGGGCAAGAACAGCACACGGTATTCATTAAGAGATATATGGGCTCATGTATCAGGCATCTCTGTCCCACACAGCCACTTGCTCACTTTCCCTCAGGAGGATGAAGAAGAGAATTGGAAGGGTAAAAATGAGAAAACTTGTGGGTTAAGATAAAGACAGTTTAATGAGTAAAGAAAAAACTGCATGCACAAGCAATGCAAAATAAGGAATTAATTCACTCCTTCCATCGACACGTTGGTGTTCAGCCACCTCCAGGAGAGCAGAGCTCCAACACACATACTTGGGATGCCAAATGCCTTCACTCCAAATGTCCCTGCTCCCCCCGCCTTCTTCCTCCAGGTTTTATTGCTGAGCACAACATCATATGGCATGGGATATCCCCTTGGTCAGCTGAGGTCAGCTGTCCCAGATGTGTCCTCTCCCAACTTCTTTTGTACTCCCAGCTTTCTTGCTGGCAAGGCATCATGAGAAATGGAAAAGGCCTTGACTCGGTGTAAGCACTGCTCAGCAATAATGAAAGCAGTGTTATCAACACTGTTTTCAGCAGTGTTTCCAACAGTGTTTTCAGCACAAATCCAAAACATGGAGTGATACCAGCTACTATGAGGAAAACTAACTCTACCCCAGCCAAAAACAGTGTAGTTGTCTATTACTCCTCTCATAATTATGAATATTTGATTTGTTTATTTGGCTTCTGCTCAGTGTCATGCTGATGTTTTCTTTAAATGATTTATTATAATCAGAAGATCTCACTCTGGTTGGAAGTCAGCTCTGAGCGCTCTCTGGAGCTGTAAAACTTAGATTGTTTTTCCCTACTTTTATCCTTCTCCATTTATCTATATTAAATTGCACTGTCAGTGTTTACTAGAAGTTGCATTATAACAACAGGAACAGCTGTTAACTATTAAACCTGCATTTGTGTGCACCTTTCCATATCAGAACCTATCTTTCATGGTGGAACCTGCTTAATATAGAATTGAATACAAAGACCTGAAAACTGGACAGTACTTAGATGAATCATTCTGAGTTGTGTAATAATAACGGTGGCCTTCATGAAGGATTAATGCAGGAAAAATGTGATGAATATAGGTACAAGAGCTGTTATAGGAGAGTTGTGATGCTAAGGATATGGAGTGTGGAGGATATGGCCATGCAGTTTTAGGGAAATTTGGATGCTTTCAACCTTATTGGTAGAAAATACTGCACTGGTTTTGTGCTATCTCTTTTTTTTTTTTTTTAATCTATCTATCTATCTATCTATCTATCTATCTATCTATCTATCTATCTATCTATCTATCTATCTGTCTGTCTGTCTGTCTGTCTATCTATCTATCTATCTATCTATCTATCTATCTATCTATCTATCTATCTATCTATCTATCTATCTATCTATCTATCTATCTATCCTATCTATATATCCTACTTATCTATTTATTTATCTGAATCCTGTGTGTTCATACTCCTTCATTCTGTGACTCAGTGTAGATGTGAGGATGGTTTGTTGCCTGTAGATGAGGAATTATTTCTGTGAGATGTTCAAGTTCTGTGACTTACACACTCAAATGCATTGAGGTACGTTTTAAGGCTCTGCTAGTTAAGCCAAGTAAACTCTCTAGAAACATGCACATTTGGGGTATTAGTGGCCTTCCATTTCATTGGACAATAGCTCCTATAAACATGAAGATGTTAAGAACTGTGTCTGTGTGGCTCAGCTTTCCAAAATGTCTGAGAATACATCTGAGTGGCATTTGGCCTTGGGAACACGCACAATAAAATGGAGTTTGCATTACTGATGTGGTAACAGCTTGACACTGTAAAGACTGACATGATTTGTTGGCAAGTTCTCAGAAGAAGATGCTGCAGATATTGCACCCAGACCTATTTATTAACTTTTGTCTCTCATTGACATGATACATGGTAAACAGCTACAGCATCTCATCCTGGTGCCTTCTGATGTTGTGTGGTCATTTCATTCCAGTCCACAGTCGTGAGATTTGGGAGTGCATGAAGATGAAATGAAATCTGCAGTGCTGTGGTGGATCTTCAAGCACAAGAAGGTGTAGCAGAGTGAGTCTGAACAGAGGGTGAATATGGTATTGGAGTGCATGTCTGACTTGTGTATAGAGCTGCCGATGTGCCTGATTCCACATGATTATTTGAATAAAAATAAATGATTTGGTTTTAAAATATGAGATTATCTTAAACTGAAACAAGAGAAACAATCACAGCTGTCAGGATAATCTAAAACTCTCATGTCTAGTCACTATTCTACAAGAAAAATCACAAAACTATGTAATAAAGAGAATAAAAACCGGCCACCTGTGGGTGCCATCTGGTGGTGAATGCTCTGATCCTGATCCAGCACAGCTTTTGAATGCCTGCTTGTTTCTAAAGCATAAACTCCCCTCCTGAGTGTGTGGGTGTGTTGATAAGTTCCACCCGACAGAGTGGGCATGCTGGAAGAATGGATCCTAATGTAGGTCCTCCAGTAGAGATTCTCTGATTATTTACCCTTCAAATGAGCGAAGGGTTGTAACCACGGTGAGGAGGATAGAGGACTTCTTACTCATGGGAAGACTGAAGGACAAGGCAAGGAGCACTATTATAAAGTCCCAGCACACAGAGGAAGGCGTGGAAGCACTGGGAATATCAGCACTCCACTATTTTTGTTCTGATACCTTTACCACAAATACAATTCCGTTCTTGTGAAGAGTCAAAATACAATTTGAAAGCGTTTGGGTTGTAATTACAGAGACGTGTGCAGAGAGGACCATGCTCAGAGCTGCATTAGAACAGTGCTGTGCCTGAGCTCTTATGTACCATGATATCAAGTTGTGTGGGTGTGTTGATCTGCCTGAGGGTAGAAAGTCTCTACAGAAAGATCTAGACAGGCTGGATAGATGGGCTCAGGCCAATTGTATGAGGTTCAGCAAGGCTAAGTCCCAGGTCCTGAACTTCAGTCATAACAACCTCAGGCAACACTAGAGGCTTGCTGGAAAGCTTACCTGACAGAGAAGGACCCAGGGGCTTGGAGAACAGACAGTTGAATATGAGCCAGCAGTGTGCCTGGGTGAATCAAGAAGGCCAACCGCATCCTGGCCTGTATCAGGAATAGCGTGGCCAGCAGGACTCAGGAATTGATCATGCCCCTGTACTTGGTACTGGTGAGGCCACATCTTGAATCCTGTGTTCAATTTTGGGTCCCTTTACTAGAAGAAAGACATTGAGGTGCTTGAGCATTTCCGAAGAAGGACAGAGCTGGTGAAGTGACTTGAGAACAAGTATTAAGAGGAGCAACTGAGGGAATTGGGATTGTTTATCCAGGAGAAAAGAAGGCCGAAGGGAGACTTTATCATTCTCTACAGCTACCTGAAAAGAGGTTGTAGAGAAGTGGAGGTCTGTCACTTCTCCTAAGTAACAAGCAATAGGACAAGAGGAAATGTCCTCACATTGCACCAGGGGAGGTTTAGATTGGACATTAGGAAAAATTTCTTCGCCAATAAGGTTAAGTGTTGGAACAGGTTGCCCAGGGAAGTGATTAAGTCACCGTCCTTGGAGGTATTTAAAATATGTCTAGATGAAGTGCTTAGGGACATGGTTCAGTGGTGGACCTGGCATTGCTAGGTTAATGGTTAGAGTTCATGATCTCAAAGGTCCTTTCCAACCTAAATGATTCTATGATCCTACTAGCAGGGACTCCTGGTCTCAGTTATAGGTAAGAGAGCTCAGGGCTCTCCTCAGCTGTCTGTGGAACCTAAAGAAAATTGAAAAGTGTAACGAAATACCTAAATGCCTACAGCCAGCCCTCTCCCATTTGTGCTCAGTTGGTAAGGAATGGATCTGATGGGAGACGCTGCTGCCTCTTGTTTCTCAACATCCATTTGAAGAGGGGTCCTGCTTTCAGAAAGCTGCTCACAAAGGAGGTGAGACACTATCTGCAGCTGCTTAAGATAATTTATTGTTTTTGCCTGAAGCTACCACACCATTCCTTCTACTGGAAAACATTAGGAACAATAACCTCTGGTGGAGTGACAGCAGCCCAGAGGCAGAGGAGGAGGGAAGGGTAGGGTGGGAGACTGTGTCCACAGTTGGCACTGCAATCTGGAAAGGGACAGTGTGCCTGGAGTGGTCTGCAGGTTGCTTCTCCCCTCCTTCATCCACTGCCTGCAAGGTCAAAGGTTACTGTGAAATGCTACTCTCAGGGACTCTCAAAGGCTACTGTGAAATGCTACCACAGGGACTTCTTACCTCATATAAACCAATCAGAAAACGTTGTGATAAGCTTAAAGCTGAGAAAAAAACTCAGAATTTCCTTTCTTTCTCTACCAATAAAACAAAACTTTATCTTAATTTCAGCCCTACACACATGAGTTTAGTATGCAGGCAAACAGTTCTCCTGAACTGTATTATCTTGGTGCTGTTCAAAATCCCATAAAGTAGAAAGTACTAGATATCATTCCACCACAGAAAGCACAGTGGGGAATAAGCAAATAAAGCTGAAACAGATAAAGATCCAAGTATTGATCTCTGGTTGTGTTGCCTAATAGAGCGTAACTCCAAAGGAATATTGCAGTCACTGATGGAGGAGAAATCGAAATAATCTGGCTATCACTTTACATGTCTCTGTATTAGAAGGGTCACATAGGCTAAAGAGTGTTAGGGATTTACCCAGAGTAACAACAGATTTTCACGAGGCGTATAGATTTACAGCAGCCTCCAGGAACATGCTATAAGAAGCATTTCAGTACCCTTAGCAGTGACTTCAAATGGACTAGCACAGTTGCAGTTTTACTGTGAACTCATGGCAGCTCTCTCTTTCTTCTCTGCCTACCTAAAATGTGTGTTATTTCACAACTGCCAGGCATGGGGTGTCCCCCTAAATGATTGCGCTAAAGTTAACACGGGGATTTTTCTGCTCGTTTTAGTGTAAAATTAGTACCTGAGGCCACATGTGGAAGATGGTATTTTCCTAACTTCACCATTCTGCTTCAGAAAAAGTTTATTTGAAATCATTTGAGAAGACAGCCTTCATTATGCAATTAATACACGGTAGTTCCTGAAGTTGCAGATGTATCTGAGAAATAAGAATAGAAATGACATTTTCTGACCTAGCAGTGATGGTTATCACTCTTGTGGATAAAAGGGTTTTATTATAGCTTTACTTCTGCTCAAATCACAGAACCTGTAGTTATAGGATGGCAAAATGGATTCCATCTGGCTCATACATTATCAACAATTGTTAAAGGAGCTTCAGTTACACGGATAGATAGCCAAGGCAGAAATGAAGACCTTGAGGACAAATGCAGTATCATACCTGTAATTTAGAGTGCATTTTGGCTCACAAAATCTTTGCAGTGTGCAATAAATGGGAGCCTTGCCTGACTTTCAGAATCAACTTTCAGTTGAAGTTTTCAGAGCCAGCAGCTAGGAGAAAAAAATAATTTTGTTCTTGTAAACTGAAAAAATTCTTTTCTGAAAGCCCTCTGGACACTTTGAATGTATAGTAGTAAGAGGCAGTTTCTCTTTGCTGTGCACAAGCATCACCCTCATGGTTTACATTATTCATGCAAACAAGATGCTGTAAATGCTGTCTCCTCCAGAGCCTCTTAGAGAGGAGGCTTCAGCTGTGCCTTGGAAACCCTGCAGGCTTTCCTCTTGGATTTGATTTGCAAGAAAATACTGAGAGGCTGCCTCAGCATTTCACTGAGTGAAGACATATTCCTACAGCTGCTTGTAGGAGCCCTGCTGAAGGCATGGGAAATCTGTGTGGTCATGGAGTATTACCTACATGTACCAGAACAGCATTTCAGGACCTAAAAATATGTTCAACCTTACAACCGTAGAGGCTGTCTGTGAAACAGTGGTGAACGCTTTCTCAGCTCAAAAAGCTTAAGAGAAAAACTTACGTGTTTTATAAACTGAAATACATAACCAGTGCAGCATGTTGAAAGCATACGTGGTCAGTGTGCTAAAAGTTGCTCATATCAAATTCCTATGTATTTATTAATCTATAATTCACTTTGAGCACTGAACTGACATCCTTATTCTGAAAACTGCACTTTCTAAGTTGGTTGTGTGGTGGGAGGGTAGGTGAGGAAGGAGATGAAGTGCAAACAGACAAAGTTGGATGTTTAAATTGGTAGGAAGGAATAAATTCCAGTTCCAAATCTCAGGTAAAGTCCTTTATTTTTTCCTTTCCTGACCTCTCATTTTTTTTTCATTCATTCTTCTTATTGTGCCAGTAGCAAGGGTATAATCCTGTCACTTGCTGTAGACGTTAGCAGCCCTATAAGCCCTGACACAGTTTCATACCAGGAACTGTGATTGTGGTGCCTCCCTCTTAGTATTTTTCTGAATGAGAGAAAACAGTGGGCCTCAAAGATGAGGTGATTACTGAAAAAATATTAGTGCTGCTGATTGACCAGTGACCTGAGGAAACACTTTACCAAAAACCTAACTGTAAATTTCTGCTTAAACCGCTTTGTTTTAGCATGCTTTAAAGTAAGAGTGTACTGAGTGTTTCCCTGCTTCTGGCCTTGTGGAAAAGCCTGTCTCTCAAGTAGCCCTTTTCTCACTTCTCGTAGTTGACATGCACTGTGAGAAAATGAAGTCTATTTTCATCCTAAACTGATATTGAAACATAGGTTATGGAATAACCAACTTTTAAATTGTACTTCATACACCATTGACTAGAAATTCTCATGGCTTCATTGCAATGCAGATCTCTTTTATTAAAAGGCATTCTTTCAGTCCCAGTGTGAGATCCTTCCATATTGTGAGTTATTGTGCACTAAATATGTGTGCTAATCCAAATGAAACTAACTTCCCTTGAGTATTTTTATAGCCTACAGTCAGTTGAATCTGGGCAGAAGCTACAGAACCTGGATTAATGTACCTCTCTGTTTTGATTGACATAAATAATTTACTTATTCTGCTTCAAAACAAAAATATTTATCCTTAACGACAGGCTGGAAATGATTGCTCTTAAATCAAGTTACTAGTTTTTTTTCTAGTTTCTATTTAAAAAATAATGATTGAATTTCTGTGAACATTCCCTTATGTTCTGCAAAATATCCCTTACACAGTATAGGGAGATTTCTGTACCTAACTGAAGCCACTGAAGCTCTGGGTATTAAATTTGTGTTAATGAGGTGTTCACAAATGCAAGGAAGAACAATAGCCTGTCAATTCTTCATGAACTGATCTGACAATTTTGCTGTGCTTGGGGTATGAAACAAAAAATCTGTTGCCATTAGTAAGATTTATAGCAGCAAAGGCTATAGTGACATAGGCCTGTTAGGATTACAATTAGATGTAGAAGATCATCCAAAAGCACACAACTGCAGGCAATTAATCTAATGAAATATGTGAAAGTGGCACTTTTTAGAGAAACACTGGGAAGAAGAAATTCTGTTCTCCTGCAGTGTTGTTTACGTATAGTGCGAGCGGTCTTGGTGTTACTTCCATAGATATAAATATATTTTCTTTCTCTGTCGCATAGTATTTCTTCCCCATTTTTTTTCATCTTTAGCTTATAAGTAAAATTACTGTGTATGTTAAACACGTGAGAATTAGTTTATGCTGTCACTTCCATTTCAAGATGTTTTAGTCTTGTGCCTGACTAGAGCCCTTGACCAAATAAGAGAGCTCTTCAACAAAATATTTTTTCAAGAGTAGTTCTGCAGAGTGTTTCTTATCCTGTTTTTGTTTGTAAGGGATGCTTTATGATCAAAATTATGGATTTGAGCATGCTGAGTGACAGTGCACTTCACTGAAAGCTTTTCAGAAAGCAAATACATTTTACATCTTAAATGTAGCCCAATCTGAGCATCCAATTGTCACTGAACATTGAATATTGAAATAGTTAGTGTAATCCAAGAGGATTAATTGCCTCTGTGAGTAAACAACTAAAATAACTGAGCTTTTGTTAGAAAAAAACATGAGGATTACCTTCCTTGTGCTTTAGGGCATAGACTAATCAGTTGGGTGAAGAGATACCATTTGGTGACATATTGATTCATAATTGGTCCCACTTTGGGTAGTTAGTTTTTTTCCTTGGAAGCACTCAGTAATGACCAATACTGAAAACAATGATGTATTTGAACTACTGGTTTATTCTGATGTGTATATGTATTTTTTACACAGACTCTGTTTAAGAGGACAACTTCTCATCATGATGATGTTGCACAAATACTGTTCTTCTATCCTTTTGTGCAAGGAAAGTATATTCTTCACTGAACCTATATCTGAAAGCTACAGATTTACAGATATTGATTTTGAAATAGCTTTTCAAATATATGGTTCTATTGATTTATGTTCTATTTAGATGAAAAAAGAAGGGAAAAAAAATGCAGGCGTTCTTTATCAAAATCCAAAGACTGTGTAGTAAGTAACTGGAAAGCATAATGCAGTATCATGATCTAATTCAGCTTTAATTGTAGTCAATAAAATTTTCTCACTTTCTCATTGCCATTACCTCCTGTGGTAAAGAACAAATGCGCAGGTGCTGAAGACATTTCTGAGTGAAGTACTGCAGGCTGTGTTAAATGGGACACCAGACTCCTTTTGCATTTTTAAACTATGAAAGTGTGAAAAATTAATTCACATTCTACTCAAAACTGGGAAAATGAAGACGTGCAGGTCTGTTTTCTCACCTAGCAATAAAATTTTGGTGACACCATCTATATCCTTTAGTCAATGCGCTGTATAAGACTGTGCATAAAACTGCAACCCTTGAGGGTAGAGATTATCCATAATGAAGAAGCCTCTTGAGGCATCTACCAGGAATTTTAGTCTTTGAGAGCTTAAAGTTATCTTAGAAAATGAGTGCAAATGTGATAAACTGTCATTCATCTCCTTTGAATTGCTCTATAATTCTTTCCAACCTACCTTCAGACCTACTTTTTTCAGAAGAGTTATGCCAATGTCTTTTGATTCTTTATACGGATGCCCATGCTTTTCTATAAGAGTGTCTTCTTTTTTTTTTGGTTTCATTTAAACGTCTTTCCAAGCTGCATAATTTGTGAATAAAATCAGTTCGTTTTATTTTTGCAGAACTACCTATAAAATGCCATGCTACTATAACCATTTGGCCTATAGTCACCTCTCAGTCCTTCTGATTTAGAAACTTGCCAAAATAAAATATTTGGAAACTTTGGCTGCTGGGAAATCTTTTAATGACAGAGCATCCTATTTCAGAATTAAAATCACAGACAATGAGGGCAAGTTTTGTCTCATCTGCCACCACCCATTGAAATGACTGGAGATGAATAATTCTTTTTTTAACATTAGCTGTGCAGAGGTTGTTTTGAAGGTGTTTTTTTTGTAGGCTCTGGAGAAAGACTGTGCACTTCCATGGGGATGTTTATCTCACTTAATTTCTGATTAAACAAATCACCCTTGGGAACAGACCAGCTTTTCCCTTTCTAAATTATACAGGGACTATTAGTGTCAACCATATGGCTACGTTTTAGATTACAAAAGTGAGATGAGTCTCACACATGAAGTCTATGTACTTCCTAAGGCACTCAGTAGGCATACTCACTAGATCTTATTTACCTTAGGGTTAACACTGCTTCAAGACCGTAATTTTAAACCAAGGTTTTAGATTGCCTAAAACCAAAGTTAATGCAGTTAAAACAGTTCTCTTAAGCTATAACCTGCCCTCAGTGGAAATATATGGGAATCACAGGGCAACATAAACTAATACAGATCTTAGTGTTTCATCTCAAAATCTAACTTGGGCATCTTGCTTTTACGCCTGTGTAGTAACATTCTTTTGAAAAATGGCTTTCTATTATGTGCAAGTATCTCTTTTGACAGTGATGATAAAGAGCAACCATCAATGTAAACATCTTCCTTCTGTCTGCATCATTTTATGCTTCATGTTGTTACATATAATATTTAAGAGTGCTACACAGAAGTGATAAGAGAGGGATTCTTCCCCATTTTCTGGCACCCTCCTTTTGTTTTGTTCCTTAGTCCAGGTTTTCATTACGTGTTTCATGCCTGTTATCATGGTCAGTTATACCCTAAATCTCTAGTGAACTCCCTGAAGCCTTAGGGATCTTTTTGCGGGATAAGAAGTCTACGACTCAAACTGCTGGGGCCTGTTTGATTTAGAAGGCGATACCTGAATCCGCTGTTATTAAACGTGACAAGGCTTGACAAAGTCTTAATCAGTTTCTTCTCTTTTTTTCACAGTGATCAGTTAAAAAAAAAATAAATTGAAAACTGTGGTTATAAAACTCATGGAAAGTGGCAAGATGAAATATAGACTATGAACAGTACCTTAAATTTGTTTTAATTCCTGTTTTTATGTGTAGGAATGATCAAACTTCAGGTCAACAACGGTCCTTTAACGTATTTTCCACTGTATGAATAGAAAACAGTATCAAAGTGGTGGCATTTGAATGTTCTATATTACAAAATATAACCCTTTTGTTATAATGATACATATCCACTTTAAAATGCGCTTTGTAATACAGTTCTTCACGGGTCCAAACTATTTGCTTTATGAAATGAAGTATTTGAATTTGGTAATAAATGTCTTCTGTAATAAAGTTATCAGTAGCTTCCAGCCTGACTACATGTGAAAATAATGACTAGCAGGTAGGATTTTTTTTAACATAAACATGCATTTAAGGGACATAGGTTTTATATTTGTAAAGTGTGCTGTAATGAGACCAAGTGATGAAGCATCATTGCACGTAAAATTTGTATGAGAATCAGTAGAGGCTGGTTATCCTCATTTTTGGCCACTGTGCAGGTCAGGGTTGCTTCCTGATAGACCAGCTTGTGAAATCATAGGCTTTTATTCTAGGAGGGGCACTTGATAATCCCCTGTCTGTTGGAAGGGGAAGTTCATAGCTCTCGGAAAGGATTTCTGGTTTTCTCTGATTGCCTTTTCTGTATAAATCAATTTCAGATGTGGGCACAGGTTGTTCTTTTTTTTCTATCTGGACTATCCTAATTTATGTTCATGCATTCGTTGTTGGTTACAGTTCCTTCTTGAAGTACCTCAGTTATAGACAGTGAATGGTCTGAGATGATCTTACTGTCTCAGTGGCATTCAGTCACATGTACAGTATATGAATGGGATAGTGATATTTCTGTGCTTGATCTTAATTCTCATTCTGCATTTGACTTGTGCCTCTCTGCCCACAAATGCTTCCCTGCCAGGTTTATTGGCACACTCTCTGAACAGCTTCCAGCACCTGTGGTAAGACAAGACCATTAACAATGTTGTGGCTGGGATGTCTGGCTGTAAACTGGCAGTCCTGAACCTCGCTAATGAGCTGAACTACAAGAAAACTGCTTAAAGGAGACAGTAACACTTGTCACAGGAAGAGGCAGTTTTAAGAGTGGTATAAATCCACTTTTGCCTAGTGCTCCAGATTTATCTGGGCCAGAAGATCATTAGGTAGGTGAGACTCCCAGCAGGAGTTACTTCCAGAACTGAATGGGTGTTTGGCTTGAGTTAGGCTCTATTTCAGGAGTTCAAATTTTTGTTTCTTCTGAGTCTCTGTTAGACCTGTGACACTAAGGAAATGAATCAATACATGTGGGGAGATGCAAAAGGTATTGGTGTCTTGGGCATGGCAGTCTAATTGACACCCAGAGTGACCTGTGAAGTTCTCTTGAGGCTTTGTCAGTCATGAGTAATGTAAGCCATTTCAAAACCAAGCCTCTTGATTCTTTTGTATGTATCATGGGTCTTTACTCTTCTTGCTTAGCTTCTGTCATTTCACTCAGCAATTAACCTCTTCTTCTCCTGTAAAAGTTTTGATGTTGCTCATCGAATGGTCATGTGTAAGAGAACTGAAAATAAGCATTTGTAATACAAACTTTTAAAGATCTTGGTCTTTGTTGTCTGTGTTCATTCTAAGTTAACAAATTTTTATCAAAAACACAATACTAAAATAATTCTTTTCTGCAGCGCAGCTTGTCAACAAGTACAGCCTATTTCTGCAGCTGGAGTATTTTAATGTATTCCCCAGGTAACTCAGAAATTTAGTATCCTTTGAGTGTTTCTGTCAGATTTTCTTAGCAGCAGCATCTCATCTCTCCTCAAATTGGAAAGGCTCCTCCATGGACATGTGAAAAGGCTGGAAGGCTGATGCTTAAAATAAAGAAGATAGAACAACCTTTTTGTACTGATTGCAGTGCCCATCAGTGCTGAATGAATGAGAGCAGCATTGCTAACAGCAGCACTGAAGGTTTGCTCTAAGGACACAGTTCACAGCACGCAGCTGAGCCACTCTGCAGATGGACAAAGAAAGGTTAGGCACACTTGTTGGCTGCTATCCTCCCACCTCTTTTTTTCATCATATGGATAATCTTTTCCATAGCTTTCCTGAGAATAATTCAGCCAAGCTTGTGCTGTGCCTGAGGCAGAAAGGAGCTCCAGTAAAGCATGTGTAATGAAATGGTGAAATAAAGTAGTTTCTCTTTATGTCATAATAAAAGTTAGGCAACTGGTCAGGAAACAGGCAGAGAAACTTTAGTGGTAATGATGGCTATTTTCTGCAGCCTTCATTTTGAGGAGGGAGTTGGATGCTGTTTACAACTCAACAGTTAAAACATTCCTGGTTTTAGTGATAATAGCTGCTAACTGTAACAAATGCAGCAGGAAGATGCCCCTCTTTGGCTGCAATAACTCAACAAACTTAGAATTATACAATAGTTTTGGTTGGAAAAGACCTTTAAGATAGTTGACTTCAGCCATCGACCCAGTCCTACCAAGTCAGCTACTAGACCATGTCCCTGGTGACTCAGATAACTCCTTGGGCAGCCTGTGCCTGAAAACCCTTTCAGTGAAGAAGTTTCTGCTAATACCAAACCTAAATCTCCCCTAGTGCAACTTGAGGACATTTGCTCTCATCCTATCACTAGCTACTGGGGAGAAGAGACTGACCCTAACCTCTCTGCAACCTCCTTTCAGGTTAGTTGTAGAGAGCAATAAGGTCCCCCCTCAGCCTTCTTTTCTGCAGAATAAATAGCCCCTGTTCCCTCAGTCATTCCTCATAAGACTTGTTCTCCAGACCCTTCACCAGCTTTGTTGCCCTTCTCTGGATATGTTCCAGCACCTCAATATCTTTCTTATAGTGAGGGAACCAAAAGTGAACACAGGATTCGAGGTGTGGCCTCACCAGTGACAAGTACAGTGGTATAATCAATTCCTGAGTCCTGCTAGCCACACTATTTCTGATACAGGCTACGATGCTCTTGGCCTTCTTGGCCACCTGGGCACACTACTGGCTTATATCCAGCTGTCTGTCCACCAATCTCCCAGGTCCTTCTCTGCCAGGAAACCTTTCCAGCCACTCTTCCTTCCACAAACCTATAGCATTGCCTGGGGTTGTTGTGACCCGAGTGCATTACCCAGCACTTGGTCTTGTTGAACCTCACACAATTGGACTGACCTCATCTATCCAGCCTGTACAGGTCCCTCTGTAGAGACCTTCTACCCTTGAGCAGATCAACATTCACTCTCAACTTAACTGTCGTCTCCAAACTTACTGAGGGTACACTCCATCCCCTTGTCTGGGTCATTGATAAAGATATGAAAGAGAACTGACTCTAGTACTGATTCCTAGGAAACGTCACTTGTGACAGGCCACCAACTGGGTTTAGCTCCATTCACCACCACTCTTTGGGCATGGCCATCCAGCCAGTTCTTTACCCAGAAAAATATATGCCCATCCAAGCCATAGGCAGCCAACTTCTCAAGGCAACTTCCTTATTTGTAGCTGGGCTATACTATAAAGCATCAGTGTCAGTTCTCAAAGAGGGGATGTCTCTAGGTTCTGTCCTGGTTCTAGCTAAAAATTCCAATTCTGTTTAGTGATTTTTGCTTTCCAGTTTAGTCTCTTCTAAAAGGCTGCACTTTTTGAAGTCAGCAGCATGTTTCTGCAGACAGTGTGTGCTACTGGAAGTGATAATACCTGATGTTTACAGTTACTGCCTGGGACTGGGATGCAGAAAGGCTCTTGCTTATACTTATTCCTGTGGTGACCAAAGCCACTGCTGGCTCTTGTGTGCCACGCTGGGTGTGCCAGGTAGTAAAAAAGGAGTCACATGGAAGTCAAAGGTTGCATCTCAGGTGAGTAACAGACAGGGCAGTGACCAATGAGAGTATTCCATTCCATATACATCATATTCAGTATAAATTGAGTGATCACGAGAGTTTCTGCCTCTTTTTAGATCCAATGACCAGTGTACAGGGAGGACTCTGATCTCCTGCTTTTGATCTGGATCTTGAGTTCCTAAATCCAGCTCCCTGTATCCAGCTCCCGCCGCTGCTGAGCCTGGAGCTTCCCCAGTGCCTCCTGCCGCATCAGTGGGGATTGCTATTGGGGAGGGGGCGGTCGGGTTTGATATCGGGCTTATATATAGTTGCATATAGTTCTTAATTTTTATCATTTCACTATTATTTCCATTATGGTTTCACTAAAGCGGTTCTAGTTTTTCTTTTCTAGCATGTAAGTCTCTCTGCCTCATTCTCTTTTCCTTCCCATTTGGGGGGGAAAAGGGGGTTAGAGAGAGTCTGCCCCCATTTAGTGGCTGGCCCAGCCCTAACATGCAACAGTCCTTTGAAAAGTCTATTGTTTTCATTGTTTAAGGAAGATTATCACTGAGTTGTATGTCAGCAGTTGGGTTTTTTCTGGAGTCTGGCTGTGCAAAACAAAACTTAAGTCAGGTACAGCCTCAGTGACAGAAGATGAGTGGTGATTATGTCCCCGGTTAAGCTTTATAAATAGTTATAAAAGACTTAATAATGTCCCTATCTAATATTGAAGAGAAAACCCTTGTCTATGCCCTTTCAAATTAAATAAAATAGAACAATTAAAATACTTCAGCAGTTACTTCAAGATAAAGTTTGAAATATCCAGAGAGTTTTTATGTAGTAACTCTACTTTCTCATGATGTTGTATTACATTATCTGTCCTCTATATAGGTACACTAATCAGGGGTAGAAGGAGGGTGAGTGTCAGCTAGAAATTGGAGAATGCTGAAGGACATGCACATGATTAAAAACTACCGCTGCCGTAACAATCTCATGTGTAAGCATTTCAGGATTTGTGAGCACAGAGAATATGTGGTCTGTACTGTTCAGAGGGGTTTGGCAGGGTTGCTTGAAAATTTTTCTTATCTTGCCTGGGTGTCTGTGTAAGTAAGTGATGGGAGTAAGTGCAGGATGAAGTGCAGGAGTCGTGGCTATTTCATTTAAAAATGTTTCAACTAAGAAGAAAGAGTAGTGGTGCTGTTCCACATAAAACCTTTTATCCCTGGAAGTGGGAGATGTGGGTCAATCCCTTCCTCAGCCTGGCAGTGTTCAAAGACATCTCCCAGGAGCATGCCATGAGCAGTGGGGGTGGAATTGTTGTGGGAGAATTCCCCAAAAGTTGAGTTGCTCTTAGAGTTTTCTATCTCTTCTATCTGAGTGCAAAATGAAGGCTAACATGACTGGCGTTTGTATCTGGATTTGTGCAGCCACGTTTGCAAGATCCATGAAGCAAGAGAGAGCAATCACAGACAACATGTTTCAGGTCACTGCCAAGGGAGATGAGGGAGTGGTGAGGTGTAAGCGCAGATCCTGCCCTCACTGTTGCTTCACACTTTATCAGTGACTAGTGCATGGGCTGACCTGGGATATGACATACAGGTGTGCAGCACTGCCTCCTTACCGCCATTACTCCTTTTTGTTCTTCCAAGGAAGTGGTCATGTGCAACAGGAATGGCTCTGAGCAGGAAGGTGGCCCCGGGTAGAGGTGCCCCGAGCCCCTGGAGGCATGTCCCTCCAGCACCAGACCATAGAATCATAGAATCATAGAATTGTCAGGGTTGTAAGGGACCTTAAAGATCAGCTAGTTCCAACCCCTCTGCCATGGGCAGGGACATCCCCCACTAGATCAGACTGCTCAAAGCCCCATCCACCCTGGCCTTAAAAACTTCCAGGGATGGGTCTTCCATCACCTCTCTGGGCAACCTGTTCCAGTGTCTCATCACCCTCATGGTGAAGTGCTTCTTCCTAATGTCCAATCTGAACCAATCCATCTCTAACTTCAATCCATTCCCCCTAGTCCTATTACTCTCCAACATCCTAAAAACCGCCTCACCAACTTTCTTGTAGGCCCCCTTAAGATACTGGAAGGCCACAATAAGGTCTTCTCAGAGCCTTCTTTTCTGCAGACTGAACAACCCCAAGTCTCTCAGTCTGTCTTCATAGGAGAGGTGCTCCAGCCCTCTGAGCATCCTCGTGGCTCTTCTCTGGACACGCTCCAGCACGTCCATATCTTTGTTGTGCTGTGGGCTCCAGAATTGGATGCAGTACTCCAGGTGAGGTATCACAATAGTGGCGTAGAGGTGAAGAATCACCTCCCTCGACCTGCTGGTCATATCGATGGGGATATGAGCAGGCCAGATGGCCATAGTAGCTGGTGGGTTGCTAGTGATGAAACTCATCCTGAGTCTCAGTCCTCCAGATGATTTCTCGTGTTGCAAGAGCTTTTCAACATCTTTGTAGTAGTAACTATAGTTTAATAAGGAAACTACTTCTTGAACTACGTGTCCTTCTCTTCCTAGACATCTAGCTCATGTCTTTCTCTTCAGACTAACATAGCTTTTTTTGGATAGTTATAATTACTTGCAAAGACAACAAACGTTAGGAGAACAAGGGTGGTAAAATGAGTGATCTGTGATCACATATTTGGGTGCCTACAGATATTGTCCAGTGTTTAGGATTTTAGGCCTTTGATTTAATGAGCATGTTTTTTAAGAACACAGTTAATACTATGATATACACAACTAACGGGAGCACAGTTTTGACTGATTACATTTGTCACATTATGTAATGAATATTTCTATTCTAAAGACCTTGTTATCTGCATCAACATTAAGTGTGTGCAACATTATTACTTAAAGCTTGTAATGTTTGTGGCCCAGGGCCCTCAGTCAAGACTGGGACCCCCACTGTGCTAAGTGCTATATAAACATGAACAATTTAAGGAAAGATATGACCTGAAAAGAGAGACAAAGGAGACAATAAAATAAATTCATTCTGAGATTATACACATTTGCATTGTTTAATTGTTGTCATAAGTTGGTAGATGGCCTTATTTGTGCCTTAAGCCATCATTAATTATCTGACTCTTCTATTTGTAAACAAAACACCAAAGATTTTGAGCAGTGATTTGGATTAAAAAAGAATGTATGTGGTTATCTTGATTAGGGAATTCACTGTTGAAGTAGCTTCTGGGCAGGAAGCTCAGAGTCTTCTGGAGCATCTGGGAGCATGATCTGCTGGTAGAACAGGAAAGCAAGGGAGAAGAGTGGGAAGACATGAGTCAGGTATCCAGTGGAAATACTGATTTGATTTACTGAAACACCGAGATTCAGTGGAAAATTTAAGGGATAAATTCCAGTGTCTTGTAGTTAGAATCTTAAAATCATAGAATGGTTTGGGTTTGAAGGGATATTTAAATGTTATCTAGTCTAACCCTCTGCAGTGAGCAGGGACATCTTCAACTATATAAGGTTGCTGAGAAGCTCATCCAACCTGTCTTTGAATGTTCCCAGGGATAGTGCATCTACAGCCTCAGTTGGGAACATGGGTTAAAAAAAATTGCTTTAAAAGGTAATAGTTTCCCTTGGTTGGAGAGATATTGCACAACACAAAGTTCTCTCTCAGAGAAGCGGAGGAAAGAGAAGAGCTCACAAGTCTGCTATCCTTGCGTTCCTCAGTGCACGTCTGGTAGTAGCGAAGACCCAGGGATGCAGCCTGCAGCAGCTGCAGCAGATGTGAGAATGAAGGAGAGTGTTGTGCTGAATTTTTAGCACTGGCAGATAATGTGAGGAGCACTGAGGTTTCAGCTTTTGTTACTTGTAGCATGAGTCATCCAACGGAAGGTGTGCTGCAGGTAGCAGGTGCAAAACAGCAGAGAACAGTGATGGTCAGAAACACAACCATTTCAATGCTTGAGAGCTGGTATTGTATCAAAAGGAAAAATTAAAATTACTGACAGATCAACTGTAGACAAAACCACCAGATCATAGACACTGTTTAATTTTACTATTTCTTCTAATACTTCAAGTATAAGCAAAACAGTTAAGTCTGGGAGGTTATTTTATTACTTGATTTCAAAACTTTTAAATTCTTTATTTAGCTAGATTCTTGGTATGAAAGTACTTGCACAGACATATTGACTGAAAGCAGGACCTAAAACTTGAGCAGAATTTGGAAAGTTTTTGCAGGAGTAATTGTCACTGCAATAACTGTACTATCACAAAAAGACGGTGATTGTTTTGTCAACGTGACTTGATTTTCAGTGCTAACACACCCTGCAATTTAATTTCACTGTTTTCTTCCAGCAACAGAGACTACTTATTTTTTTTGCTCCATCTTTCCTTCTAGCTACAAATACATCTCAGCGAGGCAGCCAAAGTTTAAATGATCATGTTGTTGATCAGTGATTTCTTATTTATGGATGTTTTTTCCTTCCCATTTGTCTATTCATTTCATTTAACAAATTTGCTTTTGTGACTTATTTGTTCATTTGTCTCAGAGACAGGAGCATAAACAA
Organism: Trogon surrucura; assembly: GCA_020746105.1. Lineage (NCBI taxonomy): Eukaryota > Metazoa > Chordata > Aves > Trogoniformes > Trogonidae > Trogon > Trogon surrucura. Next base: position 57,263,934 of record CM036618.1, read on the forward strand.
GGGAGAAGACAAAACTCAGCTCTTTGAAGCAGAATTCCGTGGAGTGTCTTTCAGGAAGTGCAGGAGAGAGGCTGAGATACAAGGAGACCAAATCTCAGCAGTCTCCTCTAGTTGTCCCAACTAGAGAAATAAGGCTGAAATACAAAACTTTTAACAGAAGACACTCTTCTGTTCATTTTAACATTTAATGGTGTTAATGTGAGATAGGAAAAAGAGGAATGTTGCTGTAAAATCTACAATATTGCTGAAAACAGACGAGAAGTATTGATGCAGAGAGCTGCTGGGGATACAAGAGTTTTGATATGACTAAACTGCTAATACTTCCTTTACCTGATCTGTGGCACCTTGCAGAGTCAATAATTGGTTTTCTGCACAGAAATAGTAACTTTTTTCTGGACTAAATTAGGAATGTCGTCTTCTGTAATTTTAGACTAGTAAGCAATGACCCTTTCTCTGACAGTGGTGGTGTGTGAGCAGTCAACAGTATGTTAGAAATATTAATAATGAAAAATGTACTAGTGTAGTACTCTGTCAGTATCAGTTTATACTGATATCGCCCAGTTACCTTTAGGAGTTTAGTGTATGGGAAGGGAGTTGAAAAGACAACAACTTTTTTTTCTATTTTTAAAAAATTATTTGAAATGTTATCTGAAATTTTCGTAAGAAAATTAGATTCATAAAGAAGTGCCTTCACTTTTTAAAATACCAAGGAGATTTAAATCCTCTTAAACCCTGAAGGTTACTATAAAGGATTTATTTGGACTTTCAAAGGCCTTTGACATAGTATCTCATAAAGCTGTTAAAAAGCTAATCACCTGATGTGCCATCATGGGTTGCAAATAAAAGACAAAAGAAGATTAAAAGATTGTTTTTCAACATGACAAAATATTACCAATTGTTTATCCTGGGTATTTCTGAGGACAGATCAGAAGTAGACAAAAATAAAATATAAAATATGGTTTTGTGAAAGGAATAGTCCAGAGAATGCAAGTGATAATAATGCATTATCTTTCATTACTGGTCATACTGTGATTCTGGTAGTCTCATTTTTATTAAGAAATAAGGATATGAGAAGGTAAACAGGTGATAAGGGGTAGCTAATAAGCTTTATGAGAGAAGATTATTTCATTCTGTAGTCTAGACATCTAAAAGAAGCAAGAAATGTTCTTCTCTTAGTTTAGAATGAAAACAAGCACTGTGGCAGAAATAGCATGGTAGAAGCATACCCAGTAATTGATGCTACAGAAAAGATAAATTTGTAGTTCAACATGAAAATCCAGGTGGGATTCACTGCTGTAAGTCATCACTGAACAAAACGAAAAAAATCTTGTCTTTCTGGATAAGTCTGTGAACGACAGTGTTGTGAAGCTTTTCTCTGTTATTTCCTCCACAAAGAAGGAGCTCATTCCAAACCTTTTACTGCTGAAATACATTTCAAGGCATCTTGTTTTCATAAGAGTCATTTAATCTGCTTTTACCTGTAGATTTTGTCCATCTGATCACAGCAGATTCTGGCATCTTTGCCCATACAGGGTGGGATTTTTTTTCTCTGAAGCATCTGATACTGGCCACAGTTGGAAGTGAGATCAATGTTCCTCAGACTCAGCTGGGATGCTTTTTGATCTCAAAGGGGTGGTGGATCGTGGAGTTTGTGGTGTCTCATACATCAATAGTCAGCAAGAAGTCAGTTGTCCCTTGCTTGGCAGTTTCTCAGCTCCACCAGGACGCAGGACCTACTGTGGTGATTAGCTGCAAGTGTGTGGAGTAGCCGGCAATCGCAAAATGTACGCCAAGCACTGGTGGACACGGACAGCAGAGCTGACCTCATTTTACAGGATGATCAAAATACAGAGAGGTGGGCAGAGTACTCAAAAGGGTTTGTGGTGAGGAGGGAGGGTCAGAGTAAAAGGGGTGGACAGAGTAAGATCTGGAGGGACACGTTTTAGAGAAAAGGATAAAGAGAACCACAGAACTAAGGGAATAAGCCATTCTAAGAAAAGCAGAGAGGAAGGGACAGACAAGCAGAGCACCAGGCACTTTCACAGTAAGCAATTAACTTTCAGTGAATCTCTTGTTTCCTAAAACACTCTCCAGTTTCCTAGGACTCGCTGGCTGAGTGCTTTGAGCTCATGTTTGTGTAAGGTGAAGAGATGAAACATGACCTAAGCTTCTGTTCAGATATACTTTAAAAATGTTTAAGGCACTCAGTCAGTCAGATCTTAATTGATTCATCAATAACTTGTGGCTCCTGCTTAGTTCGGTAACAATCAGTAGTTCAAGGTCTAAATTTCAGATGGACTGTTCCTGAGATTAGTTCAGGAACTGCTGTATTGTATTTTCTCTGTTACTCAAGAAACCCCAAGTTCCAGCTTTTCTGCATAGAGTCCTCAATATCACAAGCCTGATTTTGAAATTACACAGACATGTCTTTTCTGCCTGTCCATATGGTGGAACTTTCAGATAATTGTTCATCTTGTTGGTGTGAGTGAATCAAGTGATTAGCTGAATTGGTATATGCTGTCTCTGAGAAGGGTATATCACACTATTCTTCATTTTGCCATGATTGCAGATTGCTGCATTGTACATGCCTTTTCAGTTGGCAAAGAAGGTAACAGCGGCAGTATTTAATACATACTGATGTCACGGAGGACAATTAGACTGTAATACTCATTCTGTTTCTTGTATTCACAGCTCAGTCATAACCTTGAAGGAGTGCATCCTGTTTAACCTGGTGCCTACAAGCACTTAAGATATAATTGTTGATGTATTTTTGTGTTGGATGGTAGATACATCTGCACAGAAAGATCTGTAGTTAAGGGAGGAAAGAGGAACAGACTTTCTCAATAGCGATGTGATAGATGAATAGCTGATCAATGTCTTCTTTCCATTTCTTTAGCATGATGCTGAATCTTCCTGTAAAAGACTGTAGAACAAGAACCTGCTAGACCATCATTGCAAATTAAAAGTTTACCCCTGCAGAAATAAAGAAAGCTATTAAAATTGACAGAGACTATGCAAATCTTTTTCCATTTGCATTAAACTTACTATAATCCCAAATTTCCCAAGCAAGGGTTTGATCTCTGTTTTCATTTTTGTTTTAGGGAAAAAAAAAAAAAAGAGAGGGAAACAAATGCCATTGGTATAAACCCCATAAAAATTCAGTCAGATGCATTGATTCTGCAGTTGGAATGGAGTGATAGCAAAAGCTGATATGCCCATGTGTGGAGGAACAAGGAGGGATATGAACTGGCTGCCTCATTAAGTGCAGCAAGTCCCTTGTGGGGCCTGCAGCTCACAGTTAGTTCACTGCCATATCAGTGCTAGTTCAATTTTAAAGCTAGCATGGATATGTGCTGTATAATCATGCTCTGATTGTGGGGTAAACCGTCTAGTTTATCAAGACAACTTTTAAGTTGTGTAATTGCTCCTGGTATTTATTCTTGTGACATTGATGTCCTTCCAAACGGTCGACTTCATTTCAGAGTGGTTTTTTTTTTGTGGCTTAATAAGCTGCATCTATTTGATTCAAAAGTTACCTCATAAACTATGCTGTATGTTGATGCTTATCTTTTGATGTATTAAAATGTGCCCTTTTCATTGTTTTTCTCACAGTCATAAGAGTAGCTTTGTATTGTTTTACATTACAATAAAAGATGTGAAAAATTTAAAGAGTCCTCTGTATTTCTGCAGCACTGCTAAAAAGGTCTTGAGAATGTTTCATGAACAAACTCTGATAAAGCACAGTCTGCTGCTGGTTGTGTGGGGCACAATTAGCTCTGCGTGTTGGGGTCACAAGTGGTTTACTCATGAGAAGTTTTGTGTGTTTTCACTTGAGTGAGTTTTCATTTATAAATTTGTATCTGAGGAATGTTTTCTGTTGGCTGCTGACTAGCATTCCTTCCACTGTTTCTTCTCCTAGCACATAAATGATGTGTAATACAGGCCATCAATAACAAGTTTAAATGAAAAATAGGCAATAGTGAATAGTTTTCTGACTAACAAGTAGGTTGAAATCTGTATTTGACTTTGGTAAAGAACTCACTGGCAGATCTAGAGTAATCACGATCAACATGCAAATGATTTGTGAACAAAAACTGGGCTTTCTTCATCAGGTATCTTATTTATGATGAATAAGTCAGTTACCTCCAGTATTGTGAGGTAACTTTTACTGATTATTATAGTGTGTAAGGAGCTCTCACTGGTTTGAATGACCTTTTACCTACTTAAGTCTGTGTGAAAAAAGTACTGTCTACATAGCTGTAGTTGTACTTTACTAGAACAACTTAAAAGAGTAGAGGGAGAAGCTTAAATAGAAATAATAGGCTAAAACTGAGCAAAAGGTAACCAGGGCTAAATATCTGCAAGTAACTCCCAACAGTAATTCCTGAAGGTTACAGAAAGCTTCAAGAGAAGTAGCTTGCATAGCTTGAATCAAACTGGACAAGTAATTCACGCAAATAGGCAAGATAGACCATTTTGATCTTTATTTGGACCAATCTTCGGCATATATTGCTGATCTAAACATTGTATGTATTTTCTGGTTTTGAATTACCTTTCCTCTCTAGAGTTTGTTTTCTTCTTTCGGTAACTTAGTTCAAGTTGGAGGTTAGAAATACTATGTACTTCAGGAAGACAAAGCCAAATATCAAGATGCTAGAACTGTTCAAAGGAGTTATCTGTTACTATGCTATCACATAGGAATAATTTGTCAACTTTTCAGTTGTTAAAATTACACGATAACTTGCACATTTTATTCGTAACTGTTTGCTGTCATAGCACATAGGTGAAATGTTATTCTTTGAATTAATGAGTTACTGTAGGAAGGGATGAGATCATTTTTGAAGGACATTAGATACTGTAATAAAAAAGAACTCTGGAATATTTTTATGGGTCACTACAAGAATTATTCTTTCAAAAGACAATGTGACTCCCTTTGAAAAGTGTTTCTTCAAAGGTTAAAGGAGTATTGACAGTTTCTATGATTCAATAAGATTTTTGCAAGATATGGCCTTCGTAATTTCAGATATTGCATGAATTCCTCTGGATAAATGAATGTCAGAAAATGGAAAAGGCTCATTTTCTAAGCCTCAGTGGCAATTTTCTTATTATGCTGTCATATGGATGAAGTACTTGCCATTCTGAATTGTGCTGGCTCTTAGGAAGCAAAATTTGGGCCAAGATTAATGAAATCCACGAAAATAATGTTTGTTTTCTTGGACTTTCTATTGACATTTCTAAATGGCCTGTCAGATATCTTTCCTAAGATCATTAGCTTGCTCATATAATTTGATCTCTCATTGAAAGAGTCCAACCTTCACAGCTGCCCTCCTGCTGCCTGTATCTTGCAGCACCCTCTGAAGGACTAGAGCCTCATCATCAGGGCCCACGCTCTCAATATTACTCCTTTCAGAATGGGACACTCTAAAACATTTTTGAGAAGTCAGCAAACTGTAGTTATAACTTCAGGAGTTGTAGTAGATCTGGTTGCTCAGGTTGGAGCTCTGACCACAGCTAAGTTGAAAATATGTGAGAGGTTAGCCTGTCTTGGCAGCTGGATGCTGAATGTGGACATGACTCCTCTGTGCTGCCCAGATATCCCAGTTCGAACTAAGCAAAACCAGTTCTGTTCAGTGGTTTTACTTTTCAGCTCAGTCTCTTCTAAGAGGTTGCACTTTCTGAAGTTAAGAGCAAGTTTTTGCAGTGTCTGCTACTACAAGTGATAATGCCTGATGTTTATAGGGACTGGCATGCAGAAAAACTCCTGCTTATACTTACTTCTGTAATAACCAAGGTCACTGCTGGATCTTGTGTGTCACGTCGAAGGTGCCAGGGAGTAAAAGAGGTCGCAAGGAAGTAAAAGGTTGCACCTCTGGGGAAGAATGAATGTGACAAGTGACCAACAAGAATATCACACTCCTTTTGGTCCTGGGCTGCATCAAAAGATGTGTGACCAGCAGGTCAGTGGAGGTGGTTCTCCCTCTCTGCTCTGCTCTGGTAAGGCCCCACCTGGAGTACTGCACCCAGTTCTGGAGCCCACAGTACAAAGGACATAGATCTGCTGGAGTGGGCCCAGAGGAGGGCCACAGAGATGATTAGAGGGCTGTAACACCTCTGCTATGAAGACAGGTTGAGAGAGCTGGGCTTATTCATCTTAGGGAAGAGAAGGCTCCAGGTTGACCTAATAGTGACCTTCCGGTACATGAAGGGGGCCTACAGGAAATCTGGAGAAAGGATTTTTTAGAAGGTTCTGTAGTGAGAGGACTCAGGACAATGGCCTGAAACTGCAAGAGGGTAGATTTAGATTAGATATTAGGAAGAAGTTCATCACAATGAGAGTGGTGAAGCACTGGAACAGATTGCCCAAGTTGTGGATGTCCCATCCCTGGAAGTGTTCAAGGCCAGGTTGAATGAGGCTTTGAGCAACCTGGGCTAGTGGGAGAGAGGTGTCTCTACCCACAGCAGGGGAGTTGGAACTAGATGAACTTCAAGGTCCCTTTCAACCTTAACCATTCTATTCCAGTCCATATGCTTTGTATTCAGTATAAAGCTGAGGGATCACAGGGGATTAAGCACTTTCTCTCTTGTTCTTCCTCTTCTTCAGACTCTGATCTTCTGCCTTTGAGTTCCTAAATCCAGCTCCTGTATCCAGCTCCTGCCTGCAGCTGAGGCTGAGAATTCCCTTGTGCCTGTCTGCTCTGCAGGAACATTAGTGGTTGCTGTCAGAAGGGGAGTTGGGTTTGGTATTGGTTTTGTATGTATTTGTATGTATTTTTATTATTTTCTGTATTAGTACTAATATTGTTTATTAAAGCTGTTTTAGTTTTCTTTTCCAGTTCATAAGTCTTAATATCTTATTCCTTTTCCTGTCCCCTTTGGGGAAGGATGGGGTTAGAGAGCATCTGTCAATGTCTAGTGGCCAGCCCAGCCCTAACACTTGACACTAGATGTGCAGAAGAATATTCTGTATTCTGAAAGGACCATGCCTGCCAGGCGACTTAAAAAAGGTAAAGCCAAGAGGAATTAATGGTTCAATTAAAAAAGTGAATTGCCCTAATATCTGTTGGCTCTACAGAGACCCGAGAGAGAGAAAGGTCTGCCTAGCTTCATCAGTGAGGAGTAGCTGAGAGTAAATCAGCCTACTGTGTCTAGGTTTTATTGTATTTCTTCATTCTGGTATTGAAAGTAACATGTTGTTAATGTGAACCATATGCATCTCCACACCCTGAGTCTAGTTTGAGTGCATGAGGACCAAAGCTGAGAACATCATGTCTATCAGGGGTGGAGGGCAGGGTCATTGGGATGTAGGACAACAGAAAGTGAGTATGACAGCAGTGTTAATGTGACTCTGGTGCTGTTGAAAATGTCAGCGTGTTCATAAGGATAAAAATATTGGAGCATCAACTTGTTACAAGTAGAAGCGTGTTAGAATATTATATGTCAAATAAGCCGACACACAACTATCTCTGTGCACCTATGTACATGCAAACGCTTGTGGCAGAGATTACACATACATGTTTTGTTTTTTATTTCAGGAATATCTAATGTCTGTGTGAACATATAAGGCAAAACTATTTATCTACAAAGGTTTGCAGGAGAAATCCATGAGGCATAGGGACACAAAAGCCAGTAATGGGTTTGGATTCTTGTTCACATTGTCAAGAAAGCTTTTGAGGTCAAGACAGCACGGGGCATGGAAGTAAATGCATGACAGTATAAATTAAAATAAAAACTCTTAAAATTTTTCCCTTTTTTATTATTAAACACACTTACAACATGTAGTTTTAAAGGTATCTCACACTTGTTTTAGCATACATCCCCTGTAGAACTATGATACAAATGTGAAAAGAACCTTTTGGTGTGCTACACCAAAGCAGATCACGATACAGTATAGCAGGACATCTCCCAATGGAGAAGCAGGTGTGATGGTGTAACAATATGGCTGATAGAAACTGAGGTATGGCATAAAAAAATTTAAACCAGTAATTTCTGGTTTTCCATTAAATCCTAATATAACACCAAAGTTGGTGCTTAGTTGTACAGGAAGAACCTTAAGTTTTGATATTTTTTTTCTTTTTCTCACATTTCTTGTGAGAGACACAGGAAACCATGCATCTTTTTGTATTTGCACTGGCCTAAGGGCTTCAGTGACAGCCTAATAAAGGCTAAGGGTAGGTTTCTTACTAGAAAAGCTCTTCATTTTTAAAAAAAATATTTTTGCACAAGGGAAATATTTTTCTCATTTTCTTGGCAAGTTTGCAAACATCTTTCCCCTGTGTTTTTATTCTCTGCACTTTTTTTGATCCTCTGAACCTTTTGACATCTACTGTAATTCCTCCAGAGTCTGGCTAGCTTTCCAGCAGCAGATGTGAGCCCAGCAGCTGCTCTGTTATCAAAACTGAAGACATAATTTTGAAAAGTGAGTAACTTCAGTCACTTAACTACTCCGATAGAAGTGTTTTGGTTTTGTTTTTTTTTACAGTAACTCCAAAGAGCACATAAAATTAAACCTCTCTCTGGTGTTCCTAAAAAGAGTCTAGGGGAAGCAGAAGGAAGGGTGGGGACTTCTGCTTTCTTTGTGTGTTTTCTCCTACAAAGTTGCATTTATAGGTGAAGCCTAGTTATCTGTATTAAAAAAACTACTACTTTAGAAGGAGGAGAAAGCGCATTCTTTTCTGTCTTTGTGTCACATTACTGTCTGCCAGCCAGGAGATGTGTGTAGCTATACATACACATAGGACACATCCATGACACAATTCTATATTGGGAGGAAGAGCAGTCATGGCAGATATAAGGGATTGTTCCACGATAAGTAAGTTGAAAGCTCGAGACGGACAGGTCATATGGCATTTATTTACAGAAGGTGGCAGAACGGGAGGCAAACGAAACTTTCAGCTTGTTCAAAATGGCAAGGCTGTGTGCACACAAGGCTCCCTGGTGGGTTGGTGACTCTCTGTAACGTGACGCAGGCCTGGGTTCTCCTATTTAAGTTTAGCAAACAGAAGGTTGCAGCCTCATGTATTGTGCCAGGCTTCCCAATGTGTGCAAATGGACTGCGTGACTGGTCTCACTGCTGCTGTGATTGGCATTCCCTCCCCCTTTACGATGTTTTTTATAAAGCTTTTTCATTATACCAATAACCAGAACATATATGGACAACCTGGCCATAGTGCAAATATTAAGATTATCAAAACCACACTTGACCAGTAAGACCCAAGGTGTAGCTAATCACTAACTATAGCCCATGTGAGTCTGGTACTGTCAGACCTTATCAGATATTTACTATATATTAGGAAGAAAGAGCAGATGTGCTAGATCAGGGCAAAGATTCATTTAGCTTGGTATCCTGACTCCAGTACTGGCCAGAAGAAGATCTGTGGGGAAGTGGGTAAAAGCAGAGAAAAGTTATTTTCCCTGGTATCCTCCCCAGTTGCTTATGCTCTGCTGTTTAGATATCTTTGTGTATATCAGCCTTCAGTACATGATTTTCAATATTGTTTATGAAAAATAAAGATAATTATCCCGTTATTTCTGAGTTGTTTCATTTCCCTCAAAGCAAAATTTAAAATTTGGAGCATTGGGGAAAAAAAAAAGAAAGAAAACCCCAAACTTTGTAAGTTTTGGTTGAAATCTAAGCCTGTTTTACCTAAATAATTTAACTAGCCTGCTCTGATTAATTTTTTTTTTTTTTTATTTAGATCAGAAATACCTTCTAGAAAGCTATTTCCTGTGTGGACTGAGAACATGACAAAACATGAGAGTGTTGATTTATGGGGGTTCCCAAGCTGCCCCTGCAGTGTTACCCACTGTTGTTCTTTCATGGCAGCTCGAGCCCGTAGTCACCTTTTGGAAAAGGACAATGATGCAGAGAGAAGAGTGTAGTTCGAAAAGGTTGAAAGAAAGGAACCAGGTAATGATCTGAGGGAGACACCTCCTCTTCATACTAAACGTGTAGGGCTGGTCTTTGTTCTGATCTAACTTCTCTGAAAAGTGAGAGCCCTCCAATATACTCCAAGAAGAATTTAGTGGTTTGCTGGAACAAATGCGTATAAAACCAAGTTGTTGGCCAAGAAAAACAGTGAGGAAATCTGAAAAAATAAAAATAATGGAAACTCTGCAAAGTAGCTTCCTTCTTTGTCACATGATATTTGCCTTGTAAGAAATTATTATATTCTCCCCTTTCTCATCCTTTTGTGGGACAAATGGGGAAAAATGAGGACAGATTCAGGCATGGCTGCTGCTTCTCCTGAGGGCAGCCTGGTGCTGCTCCTGGTGAGAGCAACTTATTCAGCTCTTGTGCCGCGACCTTCATGACCTTCACCTTTCCCTCCCTCGCTCCCTTTCTCCCTAAATAGGTGGCACTTTTGCCTTCAGGCAGCAATCTCCTGCCCTCCCCACAGGCTTGGGCATCTCTTCGGAATTTATGTTCCAGCCCTGAGCTAAGACTGCAAAGATGGCTTGGAAGGTGGCAAGAGATGGTGCTTCCCAAAGGACTGGGCAAGCTGGCGAGAGGGGAGCTTCTATCTCCATCTTAATCTCTTTGAAGGTGTCATGCTCTTCTCTTTCCTGCACCAGCCCTCCCTAGGCATCACTTTTGTTACTGCTGTCATCAGTGACTGTTGTTTTATTTGATGCAGTCTTTGACTAATGAAGAGTTATGGAAGAAAATTGAAATGCATTAATTTATTTAAGTGTTCAGGTGTTAATATGGTGGATGTCACCGAAGACCTTCAGCTGAGAATTTGTTGTTCAATTAAAAAGCCCCTGACAGTCTGTATTACTCAACACTGGAACATTTCTCAGGTTCCTTGTCTGGCTGTAATCCTCAGGCATATCTTAACTTCATATTAAGATGAAGTGTTTGTCTAGCAAGTTTCCTCTCTCTATTCCTCTCTTTCCTTATCTTCTCTCCTTTGTTGCCCCCTTTCACTTGTGTTTTTCAGAGACAAAATTCACTATGTGTCCTGGATGGTAACTCTTGTTCTTTCTAGGTAGTTGTCAGCCAGAGTGATGAGCGAAACAGAGCTGGTGGATACACTGGATATCAAAAGAAATGTCTGTATTCATTAAAAAGCAACTTCCTAAAAAGTCCACCAAGGTTAATGTGTTTTCCTCTGGCAACTGCATACTCATTTTGCTCTCCTCTTTCTCCTCCCAACTTGTGTAATTTTAATCAAATTTCTGCAAAATACTGATCTAAATTGTTGTATGCTGTGAGACTGATTATCGGTTGCACGTAGAATATGAGAAAGGAGAAGGGAAGCTGATTTTTGCAATTGCCACAGGAGACTATATCCACTTTGTCTTAATCCTCGACAGAGAAGGTCACTAAGCAGAGCCTTATTATTTGGCAAGCAAAGTAGGTACAATGTTACCTCTGAAAAGGCTCAGGGGTTGGAAATTAAAGCAAAGCCATCTCATAACCTGACTGATCTTGAAGATGTAGTATTTAAGGAAAGGGGACAAACCCTGTTTTGTACTTATCTGGGCATAAATTTTGTTATTAGTTAAAATGTGTAATTTTTGAATGCCAGGATATCTTACCGAGCACATTCATTAAAGCCGTGTTGCTACCTCAGTCAGCCTCTAAATATCCTCAAACATACTTGTAAGCTGCATCTGCTTGCTGTTGTGCTAATATTAGACTTTAGTTGTCATTTTGATATTTTAATGTTAGTCACTAAACAGCTTACAAATATTTAGAGAAAATCCTTCATGTCAAACCTTCTTCCCACATAACACAGATAATTTAATATTTCCCATTTTATGTTTGTTTTTCACTGCTTTAGCTATGTATAAATCCTTATCCTCATTTTAAAACAATACTATCATGCATTTGTAACAAATTTTTATTGATCTCGCTTTTGAGTAATTTCTTCCACAGTGGTAAGGGTAATAAACATATTTATTTTGGCACATATATTTAGTATTTAACCTTCCTCCTGCATAAAAGCACAGATTGCTGCTATTAGGAAGATCCTGTTTTCCTATGTGTATGCCTGAAAACTATCAGTTTGTAACCAGTAGAAACACCAATAAGAGTTTTTACAGAAGTAATTGACAGGGACAGAAATTCTCCCTGTTTGGTGTAAGCATGCAGGTCTGATACAAAACACCCTCCGCCCCCCTGACAAATGAGAGAACACATCAGCAGTTTGCCTCCTAAATTTCCTTGCCCCAGTGCAGAGAAAAGTCTTGAAAAGCCATGACCTATGGTGTGGCAGTATCACAGTATCACAGTATGTTAGGGGTTGGAAGGGACTTCAAAAGATCATCCAGTCCAACCCCCCTGCCAGAGCAGGATCACCTAGATGATGTTACACAGGAAGGCGTCCAGGTGGGTTTTGAATGTCTCCAAAGAAGGAGACTCCACAACCTTCCTGGGCAGCCTGTTCCAGTGTTTTGTCATCATGACTGAAAAGAAGTTTCTTCTCAAATTTAAATGGAACCTCTTGTGTTCCAGCTTGATTCCATTACGTCTTGTTCTATCATTGTTTGCCACCGAGAAGAGCCCGGCTCCATCCTTATGACACTCCCCCTTTATATATTTATAAACACTAATATGGTCACCCCTTAGTCTCCTCTTCTCCAAACTAAGGAGACCCAGCTCCCTCAGTCTTTCCTCATAAGGGAGATTCTCCACTCCCTTAATCATCTTCCTTGCTCTGCGCTGGACTCTCTCAAGCAGTTCCCCGTCCTTCTTGAACTGAGGGGCCCAGAACTGGACACAATATTCCAGATGTGATCTCACAGTACACACAGACACACAGACACTCCAGATTCCCTAAGGAGCAGATTGATCGACCAAATGTTCTTCTTCAGAGCACCAGGGATTGGTGTGGGACTGCCCAGAGACCCCAAGCAGCAGCTGCTTTGGTCCCCTTGAACCTTAATTAAGAGGTTTGAGGCAGCAAGTGAGATGTTGAGGAGATGAATTTGTTAATGAAGCAAAAACCGGGACCATTTATTTGCATGGTTTTGCAGGGAAGTGTATGCATTGATGGCAAAACTGTCCAGGTTTGTATGAACTAGGCAAGGAGCCGAAAATTCTCCTCCCTTTAAATTCAGTCTCTGGCATTTTCTCTGTAAATACAGGCAGCCCATTTAGCCTTTTCTGTGTTACCCTACATGTAACACAGGGATAGTATCTGGTTGGTATCATTGCAGGATGTGTTGGTTAGCACAAGTGGAGATAAGAAAAGCCAAGTAACAGTAGCTTAATTTTGTTAAGCTGTCCTGCTTTCTTCTCTATCCACCTGAGATTTGTTTCGTGTGCACCTATCTAGTTGCTTTTTCATGGATACAAACGATTTATACAACAGAAATTTACAGTCTATTCAGGAAAATTTACAGTCTATTAAAGAACAAAGAGAAACATCTTGATGTAATTTTTCCATGCTGTTGTAACAGCGTATTTATTTGCACAGATACACATCAGAAAAAAGCTTTGTTTTTTTGCTTAGCATTTTAGAGTGTTCTAAGAAACAACTGAAGCCAAATCCCTATAATATCTCTGAATGGAATAAGCCATTAACAAATTCTCCTAATGACACATCAATTTTTATCTTGTATTACTATTATTTAGCAGCATGCGTGCCTGACTCCCACCTTGGTTCCTAGGCATTACCATCTGACATCTCTAGCATTGCTGCTGTTCATGTGAGTGGCATACTGGTGCTTTTTTCTTTTTGCCCCGGTACTGTCACCTCCCCTATGACAACTTACCAACTTACCCCCTTACCAATTGTTTTTTTCTGCCCCACGGTGACCAGTTCAAATCCTGCCCAGTGCACCAGTAAGAATGGAGATACTCATTGTAAGCACTAGGGAAATAAAGTTACTTTAAAATATTAGATAATACTGATTTCCAAACCTCTGTGGAATGCCAACTTGATTGACATTTGTTTGATAAGATTTTAGTTTACTTTGGTTACTTCTTTCGAAAAGTTTGAGCTATAACTCATGGGAAAAAATCCTTTCACTCCAGCATACATTAGAAGCTGACCCTAAGTGAGGTACAAAGCATGACTTAGCCAGAGGAAGTGATGGTATTTTTGAGCTTTAGTGGAAAAAGAGGAAAATACATAGTAGAATTTCCTATATTGTGTTAGCATCATGTGGCTAAAGAAAATAGTTTTCAGTTTTGCTGTGCAATAACTCATAGTCTTGCAAGGCTAATAGGTGGGCCAGTAAGACTTAAGTTCTGGTTTCACTGCATAGTTGTGGATTGACAATAGGTTTCAGATCAGAGACTGCAAAGCCAAATATTTTGGCACCTAGTATTTTCCAGAAGAATTATTTTTGCGCCTCCACAATTCCACAACACTATGGCGTTCAATGACTATTCTCTATACAGATGAGGGCACGTTATTATTTGTACTTTTTTTCACGTTATTTTAAATCTGTTTTTGTTTGCAACCAATTTGGATGGGTTTCACTATATGTTTTCTTGTTTGTATATGTTAGATTGTAAGTTCTAGATGAAAGATGACATAACTTGCTGGAAAGTATTTCTATCCCAGCCAAAATTTCTCTGTAGTTGCCTATAGTAATTGAAAGAATTTACCTTACAAGAAAAGTCCATGATAGGTGAATGACTGAGGACAGATAATAGCATGTCCATTTATTACTTTTTTTTTTTTATATAAACTGATACAAGCGACATGTTATGCTAGACACAAATAGTTTTGAAAAATACTGCTTGGAGTTCTTTATCATTTAGTAGTGTAATAATACAATATGTAGGGGTGCTATTGCTGCGATAAAAAGGTGAAGGAACAAGTTCTACAAGCTATTCTGATGAAAAACGAACTGCATATTTCATCCTAATACTCACCCCAGTATCCACTCAGACGGAGGTTAAAATACGTAATTTGAGTCTTTGATTAAAAATGAAGATAAAATAAACCCAAATACTTAAGAGTAAGGGAAATACATAAAGGACAAAGTCTGATTTGAAAGACCAGATGGATTTGAAAGACCAGACCTGAAGAAAAACATCATTCTTTTCTTTAGGATTTATATGCTGGATGAAGCTAGAAAAAAACCTGTTTTCTGATATTTCAAGAACAAAAGGATTATCTTCCAGTATAAGATCTGCATGCTAATCCACTTCATAACTAAATTTTTTAAGATTTTCCTTGTATGCAGAGCTGGGTTTCCTAACTGGATGTATGAAGAAGGGCAAAAAGGTACTAGGATGCTTTATAGACCAAAAAAAGAGATGAATATGCAGGAATTTCTGGTATTCAACATGAGACGCTCTGAAAGAATGGTGAATCCATGTAATGCATCCAGTCAGTTGTTAACTTCTGCAGGAGACCAGTTTGTACCTTGAAGCATGAGACTCAACTGTCTTATTTGTTATTGATCAAGTTAAAAGGTTATGATGTCTTCATGAGATTACTCAGCCACAGTACTTGACTTTTTATTCTCTAATTAATACTACATTAAAAATTAAAAACAGTTGTGCAGACAACTTTAGGAATATAGCACACATGACCATGTTCTTATATGCATATATACATATACAAGTGTATAATGCAAGTGGCTCAAAGGATTAAAGACGAAAGCTGCTTTAACAATTACTGATAACAGTCTTGTCGTGTTTCTACACTTCTAAGTAGCTGACCTCTGTCAGTGAGAACTGATACTTCATTTCTTGTTTTCCTTGTTATGAGGGGTGTATATGCACGGTGTTGGCAGTGTGGGTTTGTTGCATCTGTCTGACCTTGGAGCCTGCTTTTCCAATGGTCTGAATTCCTTGGAAGATGTACTCAGCATCTCCAGCACCATCTGCAGCACAAGATCTTCAGCTCTCTCAAGGAAATGGTGTTGAATTTTCTCTTTCTGTGGTGTGGTCTCCCTGGATAATGTAGAAGTGTGGGCCTCAGAGCAGACCCAGAAGATTAATAGCCCACTTTTCCACCATGAGGCACCTGTATGCCAAGAATATTTGCAATATTTGTTTCTTAGAAAAGGCTACCATATCTGATAACTAACCTTTGCCTCGTTACTTATGAAATACATACTGAAGTTGACACTTCTACATATGCTGATGAAGACTATAGAGATAATTTTAGACATATATAACTATAGCACTCATTCCCTCCGCCCAAATCATACTACACGTCACCTGAGGGGAAAGAAACCTCATGATTTGTGGGGTAAAAAGAGAGAAAAAGTGATTGTTAAATTGGGAGAGAAGAACCTCAACATCTGACAGACCACTCAACGGGCTGTGCTCTCTTCCTCTACGCCAGGCGGGGACACGTTGCTGGGTAAGCACTGAACCTTTCACCCTCTGGTGAATGTTATCCCCGGGTTGTTGTATTATAAATATTTCTGCTGGCAATATTAACCTTAATAAGTGGCAATATTATAGTTAGTGAATTTATCAATGGCAATCTTGAATCTGTTCTGTCACTCTCAATGAAGTTATTATTTTTGATTTTTGTGAATGTGATCAGTGCAAGTCCTTTGCTGGGACTCTGAGAGAAAGCCCTTTGCTGGGTCTCTGATAGAAAAATCGGCAAAAGTCCTGGGACAGACAAGTTTTGAAACTACATTCCTTTTAACTCAACAGAGGTATTTTGCTTTGCATTATTTCATGTCTAGCAGGTTTAGGGAGCTGCTGTTCCATAAGCCTTTCCTAGCTCCTTTTTTATCTCACCAGCTTCAACATTTCAGAGATAGACCAGTCCAGCTGCAAGACAGTCACTCGATGTTTTCCTCCAAAAAAGCACAAGGAAGCTCAGAGCAATCCCTACCCACATTAGTACTGATGCAGTTGTGAAGCTGAAGTTAAATTTTGACTACTGCTATTTCAGATTATTCTTTCAGGTGAGATTGGGAGAGTTGTTCTTCAGACAAGATTTGAGCTGTCTTTAAGTTAACATTAACAGCATCATTACGGCAATATAAACTTAGTGTGGGCTGCTAAACTCATTCAAGTGTATGCTAAGTTTCCCAGACAGGTTTTATAACCTGCATTGAGAAACACGGTGTTGTATGTCTGATGCTGGCAGTTTTGTGAGCAGGTCCCATAGGGAAGTGATGTCTCCTCCCTAGCTAGGGGGAGAAATCTCTCTTTTTTTCACTGTTTCTTGGACAGGAATCTCTGTTTGAAAATATCCAGTAAATTTCTCTGTTCCTCTGTGGAGGAGTGACTGGAAATGAACTGTTTTTAAAGCTCTGTTCAATTAATTTCTGATGGTGCCTGGAGATGATAACGTCTCAGTTCATGTCTCAGCAGAGTGAGATCACCCAGGCAGGCCTAATACCTGACAGCTTGCTTGGGCTTGTCAGTGCTGTTCCATAGTTTCCATTACTTTTTATGAGAACACTGATTAATGATGTAAGAAAGACTTAGGTCATCCTCAAGGAGCTTCTCCATAATCTATGTCATCCTTGTTGATCATGTTAACACAGAGAGCTGCAGACCGTGGCATGCTCCATGGTGAGACCTCACCTCTTGGGCACAGTGATTTGCAATTAGTTTCTGAGCATGGCAGGTGATGTGGTTGGCCCTTGAGGGCTGTTTCTCCTCGACAGCAAAAAGTTATTCAGCAAATTAGTGCAATACATTGATTTTTTTTTTTTTCCCAGTGAGGTGTTAGGCATAAAATAAATGTCTTTCATTTCACCTATGTAGGATGGTCATTACAGCTCTAGATAAAAACAATATTAATAAAAAGAGACAGTTATTGCCAGCCCAACTGCCAAAAGCAAGAAGAGGTCAATCACCATAGGCTGCTTTCTCAAGAGTGTCAGTACAAAGAAAAATATAATTCTAAATAAAATCTCAAATTGTTTTCCTCTTTGTTATTATATATGTTATCATGCATTATCAATGAAAGGCCACTGCATATTTGTGAATGTCTACTTGCAAACATCTAACTGTATGGTGTTTTAACCATGATTCTCTAAGGCATTGTCTACTACATTGCATCTCTAAAACCTAGCAGTGTGTTAGTTTTCTCTCTGGTTTATCTGTACCAGTAGATAGTTAGTCTGTACCAGGACTTATGCTGTTAACAGTGATAAAAAACATTGTATGGGGATTCTCATAGCAGCATTAGGAATAGGATGAACAAGTATCAATGTGATCCAAAAACAAAAGTAATTTTGGTAAAATTGTCACTGTTAAATTTCCTGATGAAAGAACGAAAGAAAAGAAAAGTACAGATTCTAAACTGCCGAGGTGGTCATTCCTCACATGTAAAAAAAATAAGGGATTCACCTATAATACATGCCAGTCGTGTCTTCCTCCTATTTATATCCAGCTTTTCCAGTTTTGTCAAGCGTACAGCATTATAAGTAACTCTGTTAGAGGAACAGATGTGCTAGAGAGTAAGTAATGAAAAACAGAGGGTTTCACTTTAGGTTACTGGGCTGGTTATGTTTCATCCGGACAGTCATGATAGGTCATCATCTGGTGAATATTTGTCTGCCCCCTTGAAAACAGATGGGAGATATAGCCCTGCTCCTCAGAGAAAAGTGTTCCCACTGCAGCAATTTAATTTGGCACTTTGTATGGAAATAAGAGAGTCACTCTAGATTATGCCCCCTCCCCGGAAGTGTTCAAGGCCAGGCTGGATGGGGCTTTGAGCAACTTGGTCTAGTGAGAGGTGTCCCTGTCTATGGTTGGGGGGTTGAAACTAGATGATCTTTAAGGTCCCTTCCAACACAAACCATTCTATGATTATATGATATCAGAAAAATATGCTACAGCACAGGCCTGGTGAGACTGGAGGGTCTGAGCCAGAGGGAAATTTTGAGGAAAACGTTGCAGGACAAAAGTCAGAGAGATTGACTTGTTTCCATTTGTTGGCATTAGCCAAAAGCTTTGCCCAGTGCATCGGGTTTCTGAAAGGAGTGGAAATATATCCAGGTGCTACACCTCATCCCATCCACCCCTCACCAGGACTTTTTTTTTTTTTTTTAATGACAAAATTTGTCTTGGATTCTGGGTTCACAGCTGAAGTGTATATATTCATGCGGATTGCCCTTGGTCACTAGGACAGCTGAAAGCCTTAGGTGTTTCACCAGTCAAAGTTTTCACAGTAAATTCTAGCCTAAATTTTATTCCATTCATTCTTATTTTGCTGCAGATCTCCCAGTATCCTCCCAAAGTAGAGACTGTCACACAATACCTGACAATTCTTGCTACCTCAAAAAGCCCTATCATGACAGACCTCAAGCCATTTACTGTATAATCAATAAGCCATGCTTCTAAATGCTTTTATACAATAGCACATGACTACTTTGATATCCTTCAGAAAATTATTCCTCTACTGAGAGTGACTGTGCTCAGCCCAACACAGCAAATAATTTTGCCTTCAGTTGTTTTCAGCATGTGTGCATAGAGATCTAGTTATAAGTTTTATATACGTTTTATGAGTATATATTACAGAGCTTCTGAAATTATTCTTGTAAATGGTCACTCTCATGGGAGCCTTGGAAAGAATGGCAATTCCTGTGTTACACAGACCAGCCTATTGTGTAGAGAATCACAGAATGTCGGGGGTTGGAAGGGACCTCAAAAGATCATCTAGTCCAATCCCCCCTGCCAGAGTAGGATCACCTACAGTAGGTCACACAGGAATGCAATTATATCAGTGAAATGTCGGCATGGCAAAATCCGTGTTAAATTTGTTAGGTTTTCTTATTATTTGTTCCTATGGAAAAACTGTTCTTGAACCTCAGCTCTGTAATGCATGAGAAACCTTCATCTAATTTCCAGTCTAAACCAATTCCTGGATAACTCATATTTTTTTTCTTAGCAGCTGTCCTTCACCCTATGTGTCTCTTTTGCACTTATCCCCTTATGATAACTTTGAGATTTTTGCAGAAGACAGAAATGACCTTTTCTACTCAGGAAGAAAGATAGACATGAACACAGCTTTTCTAATACTGAATCAAAAACATAGAAAGTATTTTGTGTAACTGCTTGTTTGACATCTCTCCCTCCTTTACATGTTTAATTTGGCTCAAAATTAAATGCTTTTGCTGTTGCTGTTTCAGTTAAAACTATTTCAGAAAAAAATTCAGGTTTTTAAAGCTGAAAAAAGTCAAAATTTTGTAGCTTTTTTTTTTTTTTAAATATCAGGAAAAATATTCTAACATTTCAGAAACAATTCATTTTAAAAGTGGCATGATATTCCATTTTTTACAGAGAGGTGAAACCTATAACAGTTAATTTAGTACAAGTTTTAAAATGCCCATCTGCGTTTAGAAATCTACGGTAGGCAGTAGCTCCCTCTTCAGTGTGTGGTGCCGGTTAAGTCTGAAAGTTAATTGACTGGTGTTTCACAAGATGTTTGTAGACACTCCAGCATTACCTGCAACTTCTACATAAGCAGTTGAGAAATTCCACCTGCACCAGCCAGCTCTGTAGGTTATTTGAGTTACATTTTGGCGGATTTTACTGAGCAGAAAACTACAGAAAATGTAATTTTTTTCTGCATAAGCAGGTCTTGGTATTTTTCTGGTACAGTTGTGGACTTGAAGGGACGAAAGGAGGTAAAGAAGCTAAATGTGCTGTAGCTCTCTCGAGGTTCCGAGGTAGAGAGAGTGTCATGTTCTCGGGGATATAGTTCTTTGCAAGCCTCTGTCCAAGTACCATACACTGCAGGGAATTTTACATATGCATATGAATAAAAGGATGACTTTGGAGCTTTGCTTCAGAAAATGGCTTTGTAGTGATCGCTGATGTTTGATAAGGTTCCTTTTTTTTTCCCCAGTATCTGTGAGCTCCAGTTTATTCTGGCAGAGTCCTAATGTGAAGACTTTCACACCCGTGTAAGCAGGACATGGAATAGATTTGCTCTGGGCAGGTCTAAGGTGGAGTTTAATGGCATTTTCTGTCAGGGCAGTGTTTCTGCCATCTACTTTTGGGTTACATGTTATCAGAGGTGACACTGAAATAATATGAAAATTTTCTTTGTGTAGATGAGTCTCTGGTGTTTATAAAAAAAAAAAGAGGGGGAAAAAATCAGTATCTTGAAAAAAACACAGCTGGTGTGGAAAATAAGGACTTCAGGGGCTTCATGGTTTTTTTTTTTTTAAACGTTTGTTACTGCAAAACCTATGTGTATAGAGACTAACATGGCAATTAACCTTGTTTGGGTCAAGTGCAATCTGCAGGAGTGATAACGAGACCACTCCTGAGTACTTGTTAGTAACTTGGTTCACTGCAATGTGCTGTAGGGTGGGAACACCGAGGAAATCTCACAGTGATTATGAGTCTCTCCAGCCTAGTGTAGGCAAGACCTTGGCTCTCAGTGCAGTGCCAGGTAACTTGCTCCTACTCCCCAAACTGAAGAAAACAATACTGACTTCAAGAAATTAATACGCATCTAGAATGTGACTAGATCCACTTCTTCGCTGCTAGAAGCCTGACTTTTATACTGCATAATACCTGTGACAGCAAGAAGATCAAACTTACAGAAGAGATATTTGTTAGGGCTGGTAAGAACCAGGCACTTAGCACTGACTGAAAGGCAATACAGATAAAGATGCTGAATTTGAAAACCTCTGATAAAAAAAAAACAACAGTAGGAAGCATTTAACAATCACTGTGCTTAACTGCCCTGTCATTATTCACACAGAGAGCTTTCCGAAAGAGAGGATAGAATAACAATGGGGGAACCTGGCAAAATTCTGAAAGCTGCTCTTCTTTTAGCTTCCAAGCAGGAATGTATCTGGAACGTGTATTTCTACATGGTATTCTATAAGACTTTAATTCTGAATTCACACATGGTAATTAATTTGCATTTTTCATACAGTCGTTAATGCTTGGTGAACTTGAAAGGTCTAGAAAAGTATTCAAAGGCTTGGATACCTCCCAGAAATGTGTTCATGCTGTACTGGCCTGGAAATCTGGCATGAAATCGGCAGCTTGGATGCTGACCTGGTATTTTGATTCTGTCTTTGTAAGGTATTTTAAGAAAGCTTCTTCTCAATCTTATTGTATATTTTAGGCTAGTTCTTATACCTGTGAATGATTTTGCTATTGGTACCATTATGATAACACTTCTAGTAGAGGCCAAATTCAAGGAAATGTCGAGAACAGGGAGCTGCAAGGAATGGGAGATCAATGTACCTTGAAGGGAAGGCAGCAGATTTAGTGCTTGAAACTATCCTGGGAGAAAGCTGCTTTCCTGATTCTTAATCTCAGCTAGAAGAAGCAGGTCCTGGTCCTTCTGAGGTTGGCAGCTCCCACCCCCGTGCAGGAACTGCAATGTTTGCCACAAGATTTGCAAGGAAGAAGGTATGAGAGCTAAAATGCTCAGAAGAAAGATGCTGAATTATTTTCAGAGGAATGCAGGAGATCACTGGAATTTATTATTTTATTGTGGGATTTATTCTCAACTGGACAGCCTTCTGGTACTAGGCACAGTGCAGAAACCCCGACTAGCAGCAGCAAACTCCTACATAACATGGGAAGTTGCCTCATTCCTGGGGGAAAGGCAATCAGCTGCCAGGAAGATGTGGCTAGCTGAAAGTCTTACGATATGTATCTCTTAGAGACAGGGCATAAACTTAGTTTCAGAAACCAAAACAAATCACAAAATATCATGAGGACACTCACTCTTTTTCTTCTCTTTTTTTTCAAGCATTAAATTATTTCAGACAGTGGAGCAGTATGACAGCTGACGGGAGGTGCAGCCAGACTTCCTCCTCTCCTCCCATCACACCCCCCATCCAGGGGCATTGAAGTGCAGAGAGTCTATTGTTCTGCTTCTCTTTCCTTTTATCTGTGCAGCTGTGCTCTCTATCAGACACCATCATGCTGCCAGAGCTACTCTTCAGAGTGGGGGTAGGTGATTTGTTAACTGCTTGTCTTGGAGTAAACTACTTGGTCATGCAAGTTAGTCTGACAAAAGAACAAAAAAAAGAAAGTAATCGGTAATTATTCCCTCTACGCCTTCCCTCCTCTCAATTTTGAAAAAGGGATACTTTTACGGCAGTGTTGTGTACCTATTTAATCACTTACACCAGCTGATGAAATAAAAGCTCTTGTCCCTTGGCCCCTTGCAAATTATTCTTGTTAATTATTTTTTAATTATCCTTCCAGCGTTGCTCCTGGTGCTGCTTTCATAATTTCTACCTCAGTGAGTGCAGACATGACAAATCTAAAAACTTATCACAGAGAAGTATTGCTGCTGCTGTGTTGGCTCCAGAGGAGGAACAAAAAGTGGAGGGTGACCCAGGGGGAGTCCCTCTCAGCTCCTCTCCCCGTCAGGGACTCCTTTGCTCTGTGGTGGATGAGAATCCCTTCTTGGCACACGGGCATGCACACGTGTGTCGACTTGTGCATGTGGACACACTTGCGCTAGTGTCTACACTCGCTCAATTAGTTCAAGTTTCACATTAGTGAGTTAATATCTCAGTGTTTTCAGGGTGGCTGACAGCATATTAATCAGAACCACGCTTAAACAGATGGGTACATTGTGTCTCTCCCTAATGCAGACAGGGAAGAAAAGATTCCCCCGTGTGGAAGAAGTGTTTGCAGATTGCAATGCTCCGCAGTTGGTTTCTAAGGGATAAAAAGAGGATGGATTAATTTTTGCTGTTGGAAGGATTCAGTGTACACGTCAACATTTTGCTGTGCAATATACCTGCAAGTTTACAGAACCTGTGTTCACAGAATATAGGTTCTGGCACACTCTCTCTGTCCCCCACACCTTCCCATTTTAAAAAATAGTGACAGAACTTGCTGGAAGATAAAGACAAAGCAGAAGCGAAACCCTAAATGTGGATGTACAATTGAAAGAAAGGGAAGGAAGTGGAAAATAATGTGCCTTTCCCCAGGGGCTAGAGATATTAGAAACAAAGTATTTTCAGCGTGTGTGACAAAAGCAAGTCATGAGGCAAAGAAATAAGTAGGCACAGTACTTGCATCAGAGAACTTATTTATTTCCCGTAGTGCTTTTTTTTTTTTTTCCCCTTGGGCAAATTACAAACAGATGTTATATTTCACTGAAGTTCCTCAGAATTAGTTTTCAGGTGACTTATGCAAGAGTTCAATGTCTGATCTGCCTGCAGTGATTCAACGCCACTGTTTACCTGAGGACTGGGCTTGCTATATGTGAGGAACATTTTACGTGGTTTGATGGTTTTGCTGTTTGCTAAACACTTCACAGTTTAGCTCATGATGACCACGAGGTGCTATCCTCCTTCTGTTACCGAAACTCCAGTCAGTGAAGAACTTTCTAACACTCAATTTAGCATTAGAAAGCAGGCATTTATTTATTACAGTGCTGGATACATGGAGGATAGTTCCACCTATCATGCGTGTCATATCTGGTACCTGTCCAAGCTTATATCCCCTGTTACATAGATAGGCATCAGTTTTCCCAGAAAGATTATACATATTCATTCTATTTCTAGCAACTAATTATCCTATACATATAGTTATTACACATGCGGCCTGGATCTCTGAAAGGCTTCGCTGGGGGTCTTCAGTGGTCTCTGGTGATCCCTTGTGGCTGATTGAGAGGTGTCTTTTAGTGAACTTTCCCCATTTTAGTCCATGTCTCTTCTTTGTTGAGTCCTTCTTAACTGGCATCTGCTAGTCTCCACTAATCTATGCATTTCTCCAGGGTATCTGCCACAGTTGATAGTCCTTGATGACACAGTTGATAGTTCTCGGTTGCCGAGGAGCCCAAACAATTGTCTCCTCTAGGGTGCCAGCCATAGTTGTAAAAGTTGATATCCTTGCTTGCATTCCTGCCTGAGGTCCTTTTAGACATTTCTGTTCACAGTATATAATACTTCTGTTTGCAAGGAGATTGCCTAAACTGGCAAATTTTACCTCAATATATTTCCTATGTCACCTTTTAGCAAACAGTTTTGCAGTGGATGCTTTGTCTTTCTGTGTTTTCCCAGCTCCAGATTCTAGAGTAAACTTTGCACCACATTTTTCATAAGCACAATAATTACTTTCCTTGGTACCTTATAAACACAAACTGGCATAAACCAAAATATTCTTACTCTTACAGTTGACATTTTTGTGTCGCGTTTTCATGGAGGTCACAGGTTATTTACATAGTCCCTGTAGGAGGCCATGAAAACACGTCAACAGTTTTTAGTTGGAGTAGTAAAGTCACAGGAGCAAGTGTTTGAAGTGAGTAGAGCTGCCTTCTGACTGCTTAATATTACATGGTGCACATCTGTGAGGTCTGACCAACTTATGGTTGCAAACAAGAACATTTTCATAGTGTGACATGGCATAGATTGGGTGCTGCAGTACTAAGATCCAGCATGACACCGATTTTTGCTACACGCTTGTTCATCTCAGGTTATTTTTCTAGTTAAGTTCTTCCATTAGTAAGGTTTCTCACTATTTAAATAGGTGATGACCACATAAAATGTGATGAAAGGACAAAAATTGATCCATACTATCTCCAAGTGACTGTATCTAGGAGATCTGTACATAGATCTGCCTCCTAAATGGATAAAAAATTTCTTAAATATTGGCAGTCAGGCAGAGTTTACAACTGCCTGGGTCTTCTTGCTGTTATGAACAATAAAGTGTTTCCTTTGTCCTTTCAAATTTGTCCTTTCACTGCTAACATTTGTCAAAAAAAAAATAGTCACATAGTCATTTATCTCATTAAATTCCCAGGGGCCAGTCCTAGCATTAAATAATACAATGAATTGGCAATGTTTAGACTTTCAGGTGGAAACCAGTTTGAAGATTTAAAGTTGGGGAGAATCGTGGCTAGTTTCAGAAAGGAAAAGAGGGCAGTGATTATGAAGATCACATAGGACATGATAAAAAGGTGAGCAGGTGAACACAACACATGGGTTAGGGGAAAACCTATAACTTAATTCTGAAATAATATAATAAACTAACATCTCATGTATTGAAGGTAATAAGGGGAGGCAGTAAGAACACACACAGCACAAAAGAAAGAGAAGAATTAAATGTGTGATAAGGTAGGTATAGAAAGAAAGACTGCAGTTATAAGTGACTTTAGATTCTTATGATTTTTGTTGCCTTTGTAAGAATAGATGATGAATGAAGTGAGGATAAGGGATTTAGCTAACATTTTTTTCTTCCATAGCTACTATACAGCAATTCAAACACCTGTGATTCAAAACCAGGTCTCACCTAGATTCATGATCAGAATATTTTAAATCCAATTAACTGACTCACAGATCCTGATGTAATTACTGTTGATATCTCCTGATATTAAAGGATGTGTACAAGAGCAAGATGCATGGCTCAATATAAGCCTTAGCTCTCTAGAGGAGAAACAAGAGATATGGAAACAATTGAGTAACTTTGGAATTCATTTTTTATTGTGAATGTACACAGTCAAATTTTTTCTTGGGATAAAGCCACTGCTGTCAGTTTAATTACATTGGGAGTAAATGTGACCCTCCCCAAGCCTTCTGTAAGTGAACAGTTTCTAATAAAGTTGTAACAGATCAATCACAAAAAGATCTTGGCAGAAAAATCAGTAGGTAGGTAATAAAAAAGATAAAAGACACTGAAATGAATACAGTGACATGCTGCGAGAAATTAGCTTTGTGAAGACAACTTTGTCCAATAAGTAAAGTTAGGTAGTGGCATGAGACAGGACAAGTGGAAGATTTCTACTACTGCCCAAAATGCTGTTTCCGAGTACAAAATGTTGTGGTGTGAATGGCAAATTCTTTCAGCGAGAAATGCTCTTTTAGCATTAGAGCTGCTTAAACCAAATCAAATGGCCATATCGATTATGTAAAATTTAAGGATTATCTGTGATTCTGTGTGATCCATCCATCAAAAAGGTGGTGGTTGGACTTGCATTTAAAGTACTGAGCTGGGCCCCACATAATATGTTTCCAGGTCAGAGCTACAGCACAGGCCAGTCAGTGCCCTGTGCTCTCCACAGAAGATCCTACTTGCCTTACGCCTATTATTGCATAGTGAGCAGAGTTGCACCGCGATTTGAATATGCTGAGCTCCATGGAAATGTTAAATAAAGTCAAGATCAGCTTAACTGTATGAACTGCTAGGTTTGCTTTGAAAGCACTTATTCTGCAGCAATTTGTGTGAACTCTTTGCTGGCTGTGAAAGAGTGTGTTGTCCTAGTGATGCTACACACTCCATTTTGTTCTAGCTGGGCTGTGTGTGTGGGTGGAGAGGAACACAGGCCATTTTCCTGGAGGAAACCTGAAAATTTTTCTTACAGTAGCACTCATTTGGTTTGTTTGCAGCTGCGCTTATCTGCAACTCATCATATGTATTCAGTCCTCCACATCTCCCTGCTCCTTTCCCCTCTAGCTCCTTCTTTTTCTTCCTGCAACTTCCCTTTCCTTCTCACCACTTCTACCGTCACTCTCCTCTCACACTACCTTCCTTTGCTTTGTGCCCATCTGGTTTCATTCTCTTGTATTCCACAGAAGTTCCCTCACTCTTATTCAAAACAAATAGGTCAATCCCCTCCATCATCTCCTGTTTGCTACTTTGTGGGTCTGAGATCTGAACTCTGTTGTTTGGTAGGTTAGTTGGTTGCTCTTGCACCTCTTTTCCTAGTTTTTCCACTGTATTAGACCATGGCAGTGGGTGCTGGACTTAATCCCTCCCAATCCTCACTCTGAAATACAGCTTCCTCCTTCTCCTACTCGTTTGCTTCCTCTGAGCAGCACTGCTTACTATTTTCTCTCATTACCTCCTTCTGCCTGGTGCTACCAACAATGCACCCAACTCTTCCACAATGCACCCAACTCTTCCTAATAAGGTTTCCACCCTAAACATTGTTTTGGCCTCTCCCCCTCCACACTGGATTGACTATTGTCATAACTAACCTCCAGACACTGCTAATCTGGATTTCTCACTGCATTTGTCTTCCAAGTTCAGTTTAAAGCTGTTTCTAAAACACCATAAAGGATGCAAAATACATACGAAGACCTTTTCTATAGAATAACTGCAGGACGAAGCTTTTGAAAAAATCAGTAGAGAACAGTATCCTAAAAACAGTGCATATAGAAAGTGGAAAATCTGATCTATAATACATCTGTTGTTTCGGACGTAATTCTAAGTATTGTGAGGGGTTTTTTTTGTTTGCTTGGTTTCGGTTTTTTTGTGTTTTGTTTTTTTCATTTTACTTTTTTTTTTTCATTCTTGTTAGTTCTGCTTTATCAAAGTGTCCAGACTGTTATTATTATTGTAATCTGAAATACAGTTTGATTACTGTGATAGTAGTACGTTTTCCTTCAGACAATGCATTCTGGCACACTACACTGTCCACTGTGCTGCTGTTTGATAATTTGAAAGTCGTCTTTCTGGAGTTACGGTGAGGGAGTGTTTGAAATGATGGGAGGACTGTAGCTTCACTCTCAAGGGAATTAACTTGTTTTTAGGAAAGATGGGCTTACTGCCTAATAGTAAAAAAATGTTTTTAGGAATCATGCATCAGAAAAAAATTCCTTCTTCCTTTTAAACACCCAAGGCTCAACTTTTAAAAAGGTATTTTCTTCCCAAAAACTTTTACTTCTCCCTAAAATCCTAATTCAGTAAAATACATGAAATACCCAAATATGTGAAACAGAAATTATTATTAATACCTAGGAAAAATAAATGGAAATATGACAGCTAAATTCTGCTCTTCCTTACATTGATGTAGATTGCGAATAGCTCTGTTGATTTGAAGTGAATATGTTTTTTGTATTGTATTGGAATAAATGACTTATATTTGAATCCTTATTTGCTAAAGAGAAGATGGAGATACCTAGGACCTCTAGTCGTCCATTTTTTCTTGGTTTTTTCTTTTTTAAATTAGAGTTTTCTTCCCTGCATAGTTCATTTTTACTGTTGTTGTTGCTCTTTCAGTGTAAGTCTTAATGATGAGTTGTCGTGGGTTGACCCTGGCCGGTCGCCAGGTACCCACACAGCCGCTCACTCACTCCCCCCTTCACTGCTGAACAGGGGGAGAAAATATCTCCAAGGGCTCAGGGTTTTGAGATAAGGACAGGGAGATCACCCTCATTTACCGTCCCGGGCAAAACAGACTCAGTTTTGGGGAAATTAGGTACATTTATTAAGAGAACTAATCAGAGAGGAGTAGTGAGAAGTGAGAAAGAGCAAACAGATCTTAAACAGAACACCTTCCCCCCATCCCTCCCTTCTTCCCAGGCTTAACATCAATCCCGGTTTCTCCACCTCCTTCCCCCGAGCGGCGCAGGGGGACAGGGAATGGGGGCTGCGGTCAGTTCATCCGACGTTGGTTCCACCGCTTCTTCACTCCGGGGGAGGACTCTTCACTCTTCCCCAGGGCCACTGTGGGGTCCCTCTCATGGGAGACAAGCTTCACGCTCTCTTAATCACAAACTGCCCAATGTGAGACACCTCACAAGGGGCAGCCCACCCCTCGTGAGTCTGAGGCGCAGTCCTTCGGGGGAAACTGCTCCAGCGTGAGCCACCCGCAGCGTCCCAAAAGTCCCACCGGCCAACCTGCTCAAGCGTGGGCATTCCTCTCTTCCACGGGCTACAGGTTCCGGCAGCGACTTGCTCTGATGCGGGCTTCCCACGGGCTACAGTCCCCTTTCAGGCATCCACCCACACGGCGTGGAATCCCCGGTGGACATCTACGCGGTGATCCTCACGGTGGACATCTGCACCTCGCCCATGGGCTGCAGGGGGACAACCCGCTTCACCATGGTCTTCACCACGGACCCGGGGGACTCCTTCTGCTCCGGTGCCTGGAGCTCATCCTCCCCCCCCTCCTTCTTCACTGACCTTGGTGTCTGCACAGATTCTCACTCCTCCATCTCTGTGCCAGCTGTAATGGCGCAGTTCTTTTCCCCGTTCTTAAATATGTTTTTCACAGAGGCGTTCCTCTGCTATCACCTTACTGATAGGCTCAGCCTTGGCCAGCGGCGGGTCCCTCTTTGTAGCCGGCTGGCATTGGCTCTATCAAACTTGGGGAGCTTCTAGCAGCTTCTTACAGAAGCCACCCTGCAGCTCCCCCCCCGCCGCCGAAATCTGGCCAGGCCAAACCAAAACATGAGTTTGTAACATCTATGTTCATTTGCATGGCAGGGAGCTGAACTTCCATGAGAAAGCATTATATTTTTGGAGGAGGATTAACACGAGAAGCTGGGTTGCAGGAAGGGAAACCACTTCTTCAGAATGCCTCAAATATCAGAAAATAAGATTTACAATAATTTGATTAACACATTACTCATTGCACAAATGCTCTCTTCTTGTACCTTAGTGGTTTTGGTTTTTTTTTTTTTTTTCCTGCTGTCGATCTCTCTTTTGCTTTTCCGATTTATATACTGACTTAACTCTTCGGAAACGAATTGCCAACACACAAATCAAAATTGACTGTAAAGAAAAAAACCCACTATTTAATTTCTGACTGAGTAAAAAAAATATAAGTATAGGTCTAATTTTAAATGGACGTTTGCTTTCGGTTAAGCTAAGCATGATTTAACAGCCTGGATGAATTTAGGCTGGATGAATTAGAACAGAACTGTTTTCCTTAACACCACGTGTTGGACTTCTAAGACAAATCAAGAGCTTTCCACCAATGTTAGCTTTGCAGTCAGGTGCCCATCTCATGTTCATTATCTAACTACTTTTGACTCAGCTGTTTTGGCCATATTTGGCCTCTGGAACATTGTATTTGATTATAAGGGAAAGGGAAAGTCAGGTGATTTTGTGATAAAACCATAATTTACAAAACCCTGATCCATCTGATATAGTAGAAATGAGTAACACAAGGTAGTTCCCTTGCTTAACAATCCAAGCTTTCCTTTCTCTTTGTTTTATTTTTCTTTCTTCTTCTCTCTCTCTCTGTACCTTTTACAGCTTGATTTCTGCTAAAAAACTGTCTTAATTTTGTTTCTGCATCCTAAGTGCACCTCTATCTGCCAGACCTACTGTCACACTCTGTGTTTAAGCGTCTGACATTTTAGGCTTTGGTTGTGTAATGCTGACTTCCACACACGGCACTCAGATCTCTGAATATGCAGTATGTCCACAGTGAATAGGCCCATTTCTTTCCCCATGTGGCTCAGTTTCTGACTAGCGTTATGTGTAGCTGGCTTCATGGACAGTAGCAACCTCTGCTTCTACTCACTTTGAGAGAAGATTTATTCGCCTCTCATGTTTCCCCCAAGCAACAGCTAATCTTCCCAAGAACAGGGGAATATGATCCATCCCGAGGTATGACAATTGCATATCTTCAACGTGTCTACTGCATTTCAAGTATGAAAGCTTTGTACCCACACTGTAAAATGATATAATCATGATAAATATGGCTAGAAGGGTCCTTGAGAGGTCCTATGGTGCATCCTTCTATTGAGACAGATTCATTTATAACAAGAGCCTTTCTCTGTTCTTAAAAGTATCTCAGTCAAGTGGGTCAATCACCTTCCAAAGTACTCCTCTATTCTATTTTCTAATTACCCTTCTAATTATAGAGATTTTTCCCCCTCATGTTTACCTCACATCTTCTTTTCTTAATTTAAACCATTACTTATTTTCCTTTCACTAGCGGGCGGAAAGAACATCTATATTTCAAGTATCTGAAAATTGTTACTATGTCTTTTTCAATCCCTGACTCAGTAAAATGAACTTCAGCTTTTCCTATTTTTCTTCTGGGATTTATTTTCTCCACCTTTGATTTTTGTGTTTGTTTGTTTGGTCGGTTTTTGTTCTGTTGTTCTATTTGGACACTTTCTGGTTAGTTTATTTCTTGAGGTTTGGTAGTCAAAAGCACACAGTGATGTGTTGGCTGAACCGTAGCCTTTCTGAGGCACATGTGAGGCACACAGGAAAGAAGCTCCGTTTTACAAACAAGTGGCCAGACAAAGTAGTACAATTATAATGTTGACTCTGGGCAGTTCCTGAACCTTTTAATTCGGCGGGGCCTTTTTGACACTGTTTCTATTTAGGTGGCAATTTTCTATTTCATATTTATGCACCTGATTGTTCCTCTGTTAGAGTGTCCTGGTATTCTCAGATCAGGACATAGAGTAATAGTTTGAATTTGTCTTTATTGAATTGCGTGCTTTATGTCTTTTTACTCCAATGACTTTTAATGACTTAACATTTTAAAGTATTTACAATTTCCCACTCCTCCATTATTCTTTTACCCAAGTATGTGAACTCAAAAGCACAGAATCAGCTGAGCAAAAGGCTTGAAAGATTCCAAGTTTTATTCGAGATGAGTCTACTAGATTACCTATGTAGAGTCATAATTTCCTTTGGATGACTTATACTTGTTACTGGAAAAAAAAACTTGGCTTGGGCACGCATTCAGCTAGATCAGGACTAAAATCTTTTTCAGCACACCAAGGGGCCTGGTCATTAGTCAGGGGTGGAATGAATAATGATTTGCTCTATGAGTTGAGTTTCTTAATCTCACAGAAAGTCATCTTTCAGGTCTGTCCCTTGCCTAAATTCATCAGGCTTCACCTCTGAAGAAGCAGAGCTCTCTTTCTGTGTCCTTGGCTTCATTTCCTTTTAAACGGCAGCGAAGTTACATTTTCTAGAAAGGTGGAACAGTAAGCACAGCTATCCTTGTAGCTGGTTCACTTGGGACCTTGGGTGGTGGTGTCCATTTTGACATAAACCATTTCTCACGACCTAGCAGATGTTATTGTGACCTTCAGAAACCTGCTACTATGCATGTTGCTGTCACCCACCTGGGATTGGAACCTGCCCTTTCACCTCTGTTTACCAAAAAGCTGCGGTGTTTTTTTTCTAGGACCAGTTTGTATCCGTTGTGAAGTGGAAAATTCCATCATGGGGCTGTCATTGATATCGAAAAATTAATAAAGTCTTAGTTTCCATGTAATCAGTGGGAAAGTATTTTATTATTTTGGCTATGGATTTTATGTGTGGCTAGAAACCGATTTTATCTCATTTCCTTTGTACTGGAGGTTTTTCCATGTGTTTCAACTTCTGTTCTGGACACAAATCTAGTAGTTCCTACAGGGGTACCCGCAATTTTTGGAGACCCCTTTCAGTGATGACAGGTATACTGAAACATCTGTGGAGCCCTGGAATCTCAGTTCCTGTGTATTTTGTTTCCACAGTTTGGTTTTTTTATTAACAAAAACAACAGACCTGTCAAAGTTCTCCAGACTATTTGTTGGAACACACTGAGAAACAAATGCTGTAAATCTTGAATTTTCCATTTTACTATATAAATTGATCATGGGTGTCAGCATAAAAACAGTCTTTGGTCTTGAAGGTTGAAGGAACTGGTTATAAAACAAAATCCAAAAGAGCTTACTGTAACAACAAAAAAAAGCTTACTGTAACAACAAAAGGGCTTAATGTGACAACATAAAGCAAACCAAAACAAGAAAACCTTGCTCCCTTCCAGGGGTTCAATGTAGATGCTGACACCTCAGTTCCCAAACAGGGGTCACAATTAATTGAACTTATTTGTTTCAAATCAGATACTGCTGATCAGATTCTCTTTTCAACGACTTCACAGCACCACTCTGTATTTGTCTCATGAGTGTGTAATTTATATCTTAGAATAGTATCTGTCTGATTGACATGACTTTGTGTATTTATACTACAGTATATTTTAAGATCAACAACCCCACAGTGGAAGATACTTCCCCTGCAGTAACATCACTACTTCCACTGCTCAGAACAAGTTAACATCAAGAACCTGGAGACACTTTTACATCTCTTCTAATAAATAAAAAGTTTGAATCTAAAGTCGGGTAACATTTTGCCTTGAAGCTTTTTCGTAGATTGGATTTTTCTTCCTGCTTAAAAGACAAGTCAGTAAAGATTTATTATAACTTCTCTCAAGAGATCTACTTCTGTAGCTCACCTCCTTAAAGAGATAGTCACAGGATTAATAGCTGTACTCTGCGCAGGAGGTTTGGAAGATGATTGCCAATTCTGAATTATTATCATGCATTGGATTTGAATGTATCTTTAGATACTAACCCCTTTACTGCCACATTACTTTTTATGCCAGAGGTCACCTCTAACGCTTTCAATAAGCTAATGATTTTGACTTAAGTAAAATCTTTGAGGGGTTTTATAGTCACTTTCTAAATTCAATTGCTCATGGCAGTGCATTTATGTAAAGCAGAACTTCAGTAGGAGATGATACAAAGCATACAGAAGAAGTCTACAAGAAGTTTGTAGATGTGAGATTGAATGGGGACTTTTTTTGGATGAAGAGAACCAGTTCCTGCTGGGTAAAGTCCAGGATGCCCTGTTGGACAGAGCCTACTAAAAAAAAAAGCAGAAAGAACTGACTGCTTCCTGCTGTGGAGCAGTGAGTAGATGCTACCTCATTCAGCTTTTTCATTTGAGCAATATGCTTAAATAATCTGATAGGCTTCATCTTTTCCTTGCTTAGTTTTCTGTCAAGGACACGCAAGTGGTTATCTGCAACGAGAAGACCTGCATCCCCATTCTCTCTGTGCTATAGAAAGAGCATGAAGACACTCCTCATGCATTGCACTCGTATGTCTTGGAACCACTGACTTCTGTTCAGCATAGTTTGCAGTATATAAGAGTTTCTTCAGCACAGTCTCAGTTCAGGGGGCAATGCAGTGACTCCCTTTGGGTGAAAACCCAAGTGCAAGAATCATCCTGTGTTCCTCCTCCCTCTGCATTCAAACCTGTTTATTACGGGTAGTTCATCTTGGATCTTTGTTGTTCTTACTTCAGTCTGCATCTTTCTAGTCTTTACCGGCTTCTTTCTGCATGACTACATCTTCAATCTTACATTCTTTTTGTAGGTGGGGACAACAGTGGGTTTATTGTCATGAATTGCAATGACATAACTGAACAGTGACTTGTTGGTACACCAGAACCCTGCTTTAAATTTAATTAATATTGCCCTACCTTCTGTTTTCTATTCCTTAGACTTTATTCTTAGACTTCTGCCTTCCTACCAGAATTATTCATACTCCTCTCTTGTGAGTACTCCCCTCTTGCCCCTTGCCTTACCCAAAGTTCACATGAAACCTCTGAGGAGATGCAAGCCGTCCAGGGGGACTCTAACTGGGGTTTCACAGAGGAAAGGCTGTTGGTCGTTTGCTTTTGCTTCACTCTGTTCCCCAGCTTAGTATGTGCAGGGAAACACCATGCTCAGGGAAACGTCATGCTCTGCTGAGCAGCAAAAGGTCAGGTGTAGGAGCTGGTGAGGCACTGAGGGGGACATGGAGCTGTAGCCTGTGGGAGTCCCAGCACCTACTTTTAAAAGAGCATTCAACAGAGACTTGTGTCAGGGTGGCTAGGGCACCAACGTCTCTCTTGTAAACTGGTAGATGGGAAGGGCTAGTGGCCATAATAATTAAGGTGACAGAGTTCGAGCTTAACATCATTGCCAGATTTTCTTAGTTATTGATGAAATGAATTAATATACTGTTGCTTAAATGATAGCTCATGTTTCTAGAAATTATTTTTATACTAAAGACTGTTATTTCTCGTGTCTTCTTTCTTTCTGTATTTTATCAGTGTGTGTAATATATATTTACAGATTGCATTTATAGTTAACAGGCCTTTAGAGAAATATTCACAAGGAATTGTAAGGTATTCATAGCCAACTCTAAATGTGCGAAACACTGGCTCTGCTGAATGATTATGGTCACATCCAACCCTGTTGCTTGAAAGATACAAAGTGAGGAAAGAGCATCTTGAGCAGGCCATACACTGTGCCATGGCAACATGACTCAGAACTGAGATGCTGGGCAAGGTGGGGAAGGGAAAAGGTTTTCTTAAGCAGAAGCTGTGTTGCAGCATCATGAGTATTCACTTACATCTCCATTTGACTTACCTCCTACTCATTGTGGGGCTTCTTCACAGAGCTTTAAACTAGACTTGAAGGCAGAGGGGATAGTATCAGGCTCTGCTGTGACAAGCTGTGGGATGACATACCAAGGTTAGAGGGATGGGGTGCTAGTGAGGGTCCTCAGCCTGTTGCTCTGAGGCATGTTGGGCACACTGCAGCATGCTTGAAGTCTTACAGAGGTGACCCAGGAGATCCTGAGGTAATAGAAGCCAACAGGAAATCACTGTTGAAATACCTCAAAGGAATTAAGGGATGTTCCTCTAAGAAGGTGACATGGCCGACAGTCCAGCTCTAGTGCCTCTACAGCAATGCACACAATTGCATGGGCAATAAACAGGGGGAGCTGGAAGTCACTGTGCTGCTAGAAAGCAATGACTAGTTTGGCATTACTGAAATTTGGTGGGATGAATCCCTTGACTGGGCTCTGGTTATCAATGCCTACAGGCTGTCCAGAAGGGGCAGGTGAGGAAGGAGGGGCAGAAGCATTGCTCTCTACATCAAGAAATGAATAGAGAGTGAAAAGCTTTCTCTAAAGAATAACCACAAGCAGGCTGAAAGCTTATGGCTAAGAATGAGAGATTGAGGTAACAAAGGGAACCTTGTGGTTGGCCACCAGATCCAGATCAGATCAAAGCATTTTATGTTTCTATGATTCTACCCACCCTATGCTACTAGCCATGGAGTTTGACTTGTAGGCAGTGTTGGCAGTGTCTCTTGCCTCGAGGTTGTACTGGTGTCTTTTCTGAACAGAGTAACTAAGATACATGCCCTCATATAGAGGTTGTCTGGGAATAAGGGATCTGTCTCGTTCCAGATTGCTCATAAGGTGTGTGTAAAGCTCCCTAAGGAAGAAGGCACTGCTGAACATATGGGTTGCAAAGAAGAACAGAACCTAATCTAGACCAATAGCTGTCCTCTAGGCACACATCTATGAAAGATATACATGTGTTTTCTGCTTCCTAATGTCGAAGTGATGCCATTATCTTTACTGCCTCTGTCCTTCTGAAAGCCTTTTGGGACACTAGTGTCTTGCAGTCCTCAAGGGATGGAGAACTACAGCTCAGGAATGATTTATTAAGTGCTGCACATGGTAGGTCTGTGCAGCAGAGTGCAATGCTCTATGGAAAGAAACACACCCAGGTCTGATAATGTTTGGTTTGCATCCCCACAGTAGAGTTATTTATCTTGAAAGTGATCGTTCAATGATGTCCTCTCTGCAGGGGGGCTCTTTTCAACAGTGTGAGTAGGTGTTCCCAGTAGTCATGGGTCTGCAAAGCTTCTTAGAATGGATGTCCACAACCTCTCGAGGCCTTTGAACTGAGAATGTTTTTACTAGCATTGATGTGTGCTGCTCGTTTTTCCATTTTCCAAATGAGTTCCCATTAACTAGTGTGATTACTGGTTTGTGCTCTCTTTCTGTACCAGTCTGCACTGTTTTCCTTCCTCTCACTGGGGAGGAAGTAGTCTTCAAGACCTTTTGCTACATTTGTCTATTCATTTAGTTAAAATAAAACTATGACTATTGTAAGTGTTGACGTTTGACTGTAGCACACCCAGCTACACCCAGAAACGCTAGCCAATTGAGTAAATCATGTTTTACCCTTTACAGCTGGCTGGCATTTCCAAGACTTTTCATACCTCATGCAGAAAACCTTTTTCTAGTCAGCTGTACTTCACTGACATTTCTTAAATAAGTAGGAATGAAATGGGCCAGCGGTAGTAATTTCTGTATGCCCAGCAATGGATATGCTTACAATGTGAATAATGAAATACTGCTAGGAGAGAAGGATATTGTTCATCAGGAGAGTTCACTGAAAAATGTGTTAAGAGATGGGTTGAGGGATGAATGCATTGGAATAATTGCAAGTGGGCAAAAATGACAGCAGATTAAAGCAGGGAAAACATGGCATGGTGTAGCATAACCTCGATCCTGGAATCCAGCATTATGGACCAGCTCCAAAAAAGAGGACTCATTCTTTGCACCTCTGGCAGATTCATGTTGCTTGACTGTATGTACCTATTGCTCATGAGGTAGAATTTGGTCTGTGGGCTGGTGAGTAAAATTTATAGCATTTCCGGAAACCTGAAACTGAGGAATGAATATTTAAGCAGGCATATGTGGCACATCTCACCAAAAGCGACCATTTGCTAAGGCTCAAAAACCAGTACATTGCAGATGTTTCTCAGTCTCATCTAATAAACCTAGCAAACTGCATGAATATTTGTGCCTGTGTACCAAAAGAACAGAGTGGGTCTTGCAAGCTATTCTGGAGTGTAAAATGAAGTCAGATCACTGCACAGTAATATCACTTTAATTACAAAAGTCGTGTTACTTTAGAGTGCATAAGATCATTGCTACATTTTATAATCTCTGCTTTCATCTAACCCCAGGCAGTTGAAATTAAGTGAGGGTTGCAATAAAGGTTAAGGCTACTGGATTTCCCTCATCACTTTAACTTTAAAACAACACTCAGCTAAATTGGTATAGCATTCTCCCGGGACATAAATAACGTAGTATTCAATTGCTAGCAGGATAGCTTCTAAAAAACCCACACCAATCATTGAAGGGTTCATTCTTAGATCAGCAGAGGCATGCACAAAACCTATTTCAGCAAATAGATCTGTAGGCACAAACCTGATGCCCTACACTGCATAGCATGTAATCATGATCAGATTCCTTCATACTGAATATTCACTACTTTTTGCAAAGTCAGTAGAAGATGTACTTTACATACACGGGTACAT
This sequence comes from Trogon surrucura, assembly GCA_020746105.1. NCBI lineage: Eukaryota > Metazoa > Chordata > Aves > Trogoniformes > Trogonidae > Trogon > Trogon surrucura. Next base: position 57,302,462 of record CM036618.1, read on the forward strand.
TTACACATATACATGCATACATTCAGGAGGAATCAGGCCCCATGTCCTCCAGAGGTGCTGAATACCCTTGCCCTTTGTCTGCAAGAGAAACAGGTTGCTCAGGTTTTAGGTAAATGGTGTTAATAAACAACGAAAGAAAATATTTTTAGCTCCGTGAGCTTTGCTCATTAAATGCAGAGAGGGGTACCATGACCGAGGTGTAAAATGTTAACCTTGCAGAAAGTAAATTGCCTTGGACCTTCCACACAGAATTTAATGAAAGATGATATTTTAAAGCAATGATATACCTGATATACATATATAGAGAAAAAAAATGTACGAGAGAAAAAAAAATCTCATTTAAATTGTTTCATGAGCAATGTAGATTGCTATTTTTTTCCCCTTCTTTTTGTTACCTATTATTTGTACTGTAGACTCCATTAATAGGTAAATTTGTTGCACTGGTAGGTCCTCAGATGTATAGTAAGAGGCCATTTCTGTCTTCCACAAGATTATTATATGTGCATCCTGCTGAGTTCTCCAGGATTTACCATAGGGAGGTGAGTTGTGTTCGTTTTAGAGGAACTATTTCAATAAAAATCTAAGTTGCTGTTGAGGCAGCAACTGTTTTATGATATAATCAAGCACCAAGTTCATAGCAGCAGAAGCTAGCACCTCCTTGCAACACTCATTAATTTTGTGTTAATTATGATTCAGATATTTTTTCATTGTCAAAAGTAACCCAGATATACTGTACTGAAGTATACAGTACGTGCTAGATGAGCAAGTTGTTATTATATGGACTGGAACATGTAGCATTATCTTCCTGGCCTGCAGCCAATGATGCATATAAGTAAACTTGCATTCCTGAATAACTTTATTAACTTTGCACAGAAATGTGTATTTCCATGTGGCATACACCTGCACATAGAATTATTCATACATACAAATTTCTGCAAGGCTCCTAATGTTTGTAGCACTAGGGATATGGATCACAGCCCTTCTAAAGAATAAGCTTATCAATTCTTAGTAGAATTTTTAAGCTGTATCTAGTCTAAATCCTAAATAGTAATTCTTACTTTCATGACTCATGTTTAGATTTATGAACTTGTTGCTACACAGGGTTTTTTCATTTTTCAGGGGAAGGAAATTTTCAGGACTAAGAGGACCTAAGAAAAAGAGCTTCGAAAAGCAGTAATCAAATATGTAATGCAAGCCAATAAACATTTAGCTGGTAGAGAACACCAATGAGAATTATGAAATATCTCACCAGGCACCAGGCTCAAGCCAAAAACATTGGGATCATCCAAAGGAGTGATAGATACCTTCTCGTGTGACAGAACAGCACTAAAAGAATGGGCCTCAGTATGCTGTGGACATGTTGTGTACTGCCTTGAAATTCTCCTTTTTTCAGATATAGTGATTTATATCAGGACATGATGTTTTCTTTAAGCAATTATATTTCAGATGCAAGACATGGTTATCTTTTTTATTCTTTTCAGAGGACAAATATGAAGGTTCATAATGGTCCAATCTCTATAAAAATGACAATTTTCACAAGCAGTTAAAACACCATCCAAAGTCAGACTCTGAGTATAAACTATAAAATGTCTAATATGGGATCACTGAGCATATGTTTTCATGAGCAATTAAGTATTAGCTTGGGATGAAAAGTTTTCTGAAAACACCTTCATTTCCTCAAAGCAGATAAGTCCTCATGATTATCTTGTCTCAACTTTAAAAGACAGCTACTTCAAAGTGTGCTATTTCTCCCCAACTCCTGCAGTTGAACTTTTCACAGCTGCTTTCATTTGCCCTATATGTGTGACCAGCTGAGGCAGACTCATGAATAAAGAGCATTTTAACATTGTTAATAAGTAAGAGGCCCTTTCAGTTTAAGAATTAAGCAGGCCCTTTAGATGGGGTGGACTCTAAACTTCTATTATCCAGGTATTTTTTTTATTAATTGAAGATGACTTGAGGTCAGTGGTGGAAATAGCTCTAAAATGCATCCTGTTCTTGGAAGGACCCCAGACACTGGTGATTTGAGTGTTTGGTGAGGAGAGGTTTTAGCCTAGGTGCAGGGACACTTAATCACAAAGGGGTTCTCTGCTGATGTGTGTTTTGCCCTCTGGGTTTTTTTCATGTCTCCAATTTTCCTACTTACTAACTTTCCCTGCATCTAGACAGAGTGGGTGAGAGGCAACCAGCCAGAAGAATCTTTAAAACTGCCTAATAGGAAAGCTACGTACATTTTGCTATGGTGTATTTCCTAATTACTTCTTATTCTTGATGCCTAGTATAATAACACTGAGCCAGTACTCAGGCACTTCTGAATGTTGGCCATATGAATCTAGATCTGGGAAGCAGACGTCATTTCACCACAGGACTGTTTCTGAGAAACTGTATTCTCAAAATATTTTTTTTTCCTGGGTTCACACTTAATTTGTGAGTTATTCAGCTAATCAAAATAGTTTTTCTAAGACTGTAACTATTTGCATCCAGCAATGGTAATTTGTTCTTCCCTAGCTGATTGGATCTGTAGTCTTGCAGTGTTTGTGCTTACCTTTATTCATTCATCCTGCATTATAGGCCTGTTTCTGAAGGACGCTGAGTACCTGTGGTTTGATTGAAAGTTATTGCACCTCTCAGGAGTAAATTTAATTTGAGTGATACCCCCTATAATCCAGTGTGATATGATGCATTAGAAAATAAAGCTATAACAGAGTATCTACAAGCCATTTTTTCCATCTTACTTGAGGAAAAGAAATCTTAGCAGAGAAAGCCATAGAAATAAACTGGTTTTTATTCTTTAAGTAATACAGAAGTTCCTTGAATCTTGGAAAAAAAATAAATGAGGCATTGATCATAAACAGCCTTCTGTCAGCTGTTAACAACTGGGATTGGTGGTTTAGTACCAACATTATTTCAGGTAAATGAGAGGGCAGAATGGTAAACAAAGGAAAACGTTCGATCCCCAAAGTGAAACGTGGGCTGATGCCTAGTATTTATAGCTTATAACTTCATTAATCCATTCTGTAAGTTTTTTTTTTCTTTAACACTGACAAAGAAAGAATATTAATGTCACATTTCTCTGATGTTTCTAAGTGTTCTGCTATATTTGAAACCTTACCTGCTAACATATATTTTTCTTTCCAAAGAGCTCATGCAATTTTTACTTGGATCGTGCCATGGAAAAGAATTATTGCATTTCTTAAACTATTAACAAATACTTTCAATGATGAAAACCCACTGAAGCCAGCAGGCAATACAATCCAGCAATCACACAGCAGCAGCAACCTGGATTTTTTTTTCTGATTTGGATTCAGTGAAAGAATAGTGGCAATTGTAATTATGACCTTAAGAAATACTTGAAAATGTTTACTTGTTTCTGACATACCTGAAGACTTGTTCATAGAGTTAGTTAGTTGATGCTAAAAAACCCCTCTGCACTCCAGTCAAATTTATTCTCAGTCTCAGATTAATATTAAAACATTTTTAATGATGTACTGTTGTTGTTTTGACTACAGAGTCTGTAGCAAAAAAAGTATATTAGCTATGAAAGGAACACTATTTAGAGCTTAGTATAAAGATGCAGTAGAAAGACTTACAATTGTGTCCATAATTTTTGAGATTTATGACTTAACTCAGGTTGAATCACAGATAGAATTTCCTGTGTTCTCAATGTGATTCAGCCCACATGTGTCTTTTCAGTTTATGTCCAGACTGGTAGAAAATTATTATTATGGAATTTTTATTGTAAAGCTGTTGTATACATGACGTTTAAGTGCATATATGACGTTTTAAGTGCAAAAATCTGAGTCTTGTAAGACAATATGATTTAAAAGTTTCAATGCTAGGTCTGAAGAAAAACGCCTGTTGTTTCAGGGTCACATTTTCAAGAGTCAACACTGCAGAATTGGTGTGGAAATAGGACCTTAGCTTGAGGCAGTAAGATCCTTGGTATTGTGGTCTAATTGGACTGAGGACCAACAGTAATAAGATCTATTCTGCGGATTGTATCACTAGCAATGATATGTTATGCTTTACCTGCTGAAAGAACTGAATTTAATACTTTATTTACAGTTAGCACATATACACTGACAGGGTCAAATTTCAGATGAGTTGTTGCTGAAAACAACTTTTATTTGTAATCATTTCTGCTTTGAGAAATTATAACGAACTAGTTTGTCCTCCTAACTTAACTGATACATTTGGACACTTGAACTTGCTCAGAGCTTTTCAGATGATCTCAGCCTTGACCTGTGTTTGGTTCAAAGCTATAAAAGCTGCATCTCCAGAGCTTCAGGCCTTTGCTTCCTTCTCAGAGCCCCATTCCATCATAAGACTGCATTTGTTATGACTGTTCTCCTTTACTGGCCATCACCGTGCACTGGGGCAGTTACGCAGCTGCTGAAGTTGACTGACACACAGCACCAGTTAGAGGGTGGATCTATTATCTATGTTTCTTCTACTCTTTGAAGACCATCAAGAAAACTTGTCAGTGATTTACTTCATAAGTAGAGGATAGTTAAAGCAAGATTTTTTTTCCTGATACTTAAATGGGGCCACTATCTCCTGAGCTAGGAGGTAGAGATGCAAATCTGCGATTATCAGGACCGTGCAATGTTGCATCTAGAGGTGCCTTACTGCAAAGCATGTCATCATGTAATTGCTGATGGTTAGTAAAAGGAGTTACCTTTGGCCTCACATTACTAATTATTATTATTATTATTATTACTACTACCACTACTACTACTACTACCACAAACAATTTTGAGAAGGTTGAGCCAATAACTGGAAAAGAGTAGCCCTTCCAAAACTTAGAAAGTTTCAGAAAATTTAGAAAATTGATTTTGTGTAGTGGCATGGTTATATCAAAAATAAGTTATAAAGTACAGCATTTTGAAAGATTTTTTTTATTATTATTTCTCGGTCAGGATGCATAGTTAGATAGCTCTAACTGTTAATGTAAGTTTTGTTATGCTTTTTTATTTCTTTTTTTTTTAATTGCTAACAACCAGTAAAGGTTGAAATAAGACTGTGGAAAGAACTTTCTTAGTTGGATTCTCTTATACTAGCTTGCAAAAATTTCTGTTACGTATACAAGGAAAACAAATGAGACCTGAAGTCTAATCCATATAAATGTGAGAAGGCCAAAACTGATCTCAAGAAGGGTCTGCTTTTTCTGCTCCTCAGTTCAGGAGCTTGTCTGGAGTAATGGCTAAAATAAAATTCGGTGGCAGTACCTATTATTTCTACATCTGACAAGGAGTTTTGCTGATAACTTTTAGGTTCATAGAGCCCATCTGTATATTACACCGAAATACTGAAAATATTCCCCCTTGGATTAGCATTTCTGTCTGCAGTCCTTGCAGAACAATAGAGGATCAAAGCCTTTCTGAAATGTAGTCTGCTATTTTTTCAGCAAATATTCAGGATATACCTGTTATCATGACTCATAACCAATTTTCTGAGAAGGCTCCCAATGTCATAGAAGGTGCATGCTGTTCACAAGTAGGGAAATGCAAACAGAAAGCTGGGGACAGTTCCCGAGGACGTGGACATGACCCAAGGTGTTGGCACAAAGAAGTTTTTGCCTGCCTGCAGAAAACTTTGCTGGAACGTTGATTGCTGGAGAGTTAATTGAATTATTTAAAATTACTAGTAGCAAAAATCAAAAAAAAAGTCTCTCAATTATGTCTGTGAGCTATAAACTCTAATGTCACTCATTAGCTACCTTCTGTGCCGATGAAGAGCCTTAAATAAAAGTAGTTGAAATGCTCAGTGTGACCAGGTTATCTGATCTGTCAGGAAAACTTAAAAGTTGAAAGAGCTTTAAAAGACATATTTTTTTTTTAAAAAATACAGTTTGGAAGATGAATGAGAGAGAAAAGCAAAGAACATTAAAACCCCATGCTTTCTGCACAAACTGTGTTCTTGGGTGTCATCTGGATAATTGCTACCAGGCAAGGCAAAATTCTGAATTTAACTTTTTCTCCTGGAAACTTTGGGGTCTTCAGGTTCTGCCCAAATCCACCTTGAGATTATTGGATGAATTAGAGAGAAACCCAAATACAGGGAAATGTGTCTTTAAGGAGAGGAAAAAAAAATAGAGGGTGATAAATCATTAGAATTTATGCCAAGAAATGTAGCATTACATTATTTTTAAAATTTTTTCTCCCTTTTCCACATTTTTCCTTGTATTGGTAAGCAGCCTTAATTACCTGGCTGTTTCACAGTTCAGTATATGGTATTTGGGTTTGCCTTGAATGGAGATGTCCCTGAGAGTTACCGTTCATGCTCTAATAATCTATTTGGAACTGCATATGGCCTTTTAATATGGAGGATCTGATCACAGCTCTGAGAGTTAAAAATGTTTCTGGATCTTCCTTTAACAGCATCTTTGCAATTGTATTATTGTCTGTGTTATATATTCAGTAGCAAGCTTTGGTTTTCTGTATTCTAGCTTTTATATTTCTGAAAGACTTTTTCTCTGCAGTACTCGAAGAACTTCTATTCCCCCTACGCTTGTGGTCACACTCTCTTTCACTTGCTCAAGATGTTACATGTAACTAGTAGCAGACAGCCTGTCTGAGTAAAATATGAGCCAGAGGACAGCCTGAAATACATCTCTTGGAGCAGACAGAGCAATCACCTCATCACTGTGTTGGATGAGCTTTGTGCTGTGAGCTAGAAGGGCTCCGAGGTGAGCGGCAGCAGGGCTGGAGGTAACTGTGCTGGAGGGAGACCTGGGGCAGGCAAAGGGCTGGAGCGCCCTCTGTGCAATTGGTACTGCTCTCTCATTCAGTTAATTTGGCCACAGCTGCTCAGAAATTTTTGCTGGGGTGCTGGCTCAGGCTGGCCTGTCCCCCTTCAAATAGCGTAAGGCTTCTGCGTAAGAACCAGCACAAGCCAGAAGCCAGAATTACTGACTGGAACTGCTAGTGCTTTGCCATTCTGCAGGTGTCCTTTGAGCACATGGTGGGTTATTGGGACTCAGCGAGGGACAGGCAGGTCAGGTTTTCAGTATTTTCCTTTTCTCCAAGGCCTTATGCTCCTTCCAGGCAGGAAGGTCAGAGAGTGAGGAGACATAGGATCATAGAACTATAGAATGGTTTGGATTGGAAGGAACCTTAAAGATCATCTATTTTCCATCCCCCCACCACAGGCATGGGCACCTCCCACTAGATCAGGTTGCCCAAAGCCCCATCCAGCCTGGCCTTGAACACTTCCAGGGAGGGGGCAGCCACAACTTTTCTGGGCAAGCTGTTCCAGTGCCTCACCACCCTCACAGAAAAGAATTTCTTTCTAATACCTAATTTAAATCTACCCTCTTTCAGTTTGAAACCATTCCCCCTTGTCCTATCACTACAATCCCTGATAAAGAGTCCCTTCCCTTCTTTCCTGTAGGCCCCCTTTATAAGTACTGGAAGGCCACTGTGAGGTATCCTTGGAGCCTTTCTTCTCTGGGCTGAATAATGCCAACTCTCTCAGCCTGTCCTCATAGGGCAGGTGCTCCAGCCTCCTGTATGATGGGGATGATGCTCAATGTGCTAGAAAAGAAGGGCCATCAGACTTGGTAGAGACTTTATGATGGCAGTTCATGCTGTGAGCAGAACAAGAGTCCGTATTTCAGTGATGACTGAGGGCATAATACATGGAGAGTGGTGGTGGGGAACAGGGCTGTGAAGGACTAAGGTAATTGGATGATGCTCAATGTGCTAGAAAAGAAGGGAGGATCAAAGAAGAGAAGGTTGATAAGACTGGTGATGTCGAACAGTGAAGTCCCATGGCTAAGATTGGACAGAGAATTGTTGCCACAGTTGAGGCAAAAAATGTTATATTTTTGACAGTGTAAAGTGAGAAGCACTTTTTGAAATTGAAAAAAAACAGAAGTTAGATGCATTGTACAGGAAACTATGGTACTTACACAGATTTGGGAGCTGTAGACACACATTCAAACATAGAAGATTTCACTTCGCCTACTAGGAGAAGACCTAGTAGATACCTAGGTGGAAAGCAGCCTTGAGGTGAAAACTTTTATTACAGACAGGATGCATTATACTTTGCACAGAAAAAGGAGATAATGCAGGCAGCTTGGAAAAAAAATATTGCATCCATATTGAGCTTGTGTTTTGTTGTTAATTTAGGCTGAATGTCTGTGTTCAGTTCAGATGATCTAAAGCCGAGCACCATTATTGCCAATTTCCCCCAGAACCTACACTTTCCTGCTAAAACACAAATCTAGGTGTGCTGACAGAGCAAGTTTCCATGCTTTGGTTTGGAGCCACATTTGGTGCATGCAAGGGGAGCAAATTTGTTACTGGCAGGTAACAGTTTTCAAATTTCCACAGGGATTCATGGAAGACCATCTAGCAGAGACAGCTTATAAATGGCTCTGTCTCAGTTTCCCTTGCTCCAGGGCTTTTTGTACACCAGGCTCACACCCCCATGAAGAAAGCAGAATGAATCATAGGATGTTTTGGGATGGAAGGGACCTTTAAAGGTCGTCTACTCCAAGACCCCTGCAGGGACATCTTCCACTAGGTCAGGTTGCTCAGAGCCCCTCCCAGCCTGACCTTGAATGTTTCCAGGGATGGTGCATCCATCATCTCTCTGGGCAACTTGGTCTGGTGTTTCACTGCCCTCATTCTAAAGAATTTCTTCATTATGTCTTGTCTAAATCGCCCTCTTAGTTTAAAACCACTACCTCTTGTCCTGTTGCAACAGGCCATGCTAGAAATCTTTCTTATAGGCCCCCTTTAAGCATTGAAAGGCTGCAATAAAGTCTCCTTGGGGTCTTCTCGTCTCTAGGATGAACAACTCCAACACTATCAGCCTTTCTTTATAAGAGAGGCGTTCCAGTCCTCTGGACATTTTTGTGGCCCTGCTCTGGACCTGCTCCAACAGGTCCATGTTTTTTCTGTGCTGAGGACTCCAGAGCTGAACACAGTGCTGCAGGTGGGGTCACAAGAGCAGAGAGAGAGAATCACCTCTCTTGACCAGGAAGTCATGCTTCTCTTCATGCAGCTCATGATAGAGTCAGCCTTCTGGGCTGTGGGTCCACATAGCTGGCTCATGTCCATCTTCTCATCCAACAAAGGTGGCTTGTTCTAGTAGACTTTCTGATGCTACAGCTAATTATCTGGTTTGAGCCAAGGGTGACTCTCACATACCAGAGATGAACCTTGCGTGCGGGGCAGTCCCTATCACGGAGACATTTCACATATTTAACATTGCACAGGCTCAAACTGCCCGCTGGGGAGAAGTGTGTGACATTTTTTCCTGTTGGCTGTTGGGTCTCTGCTGTGCTGTGTGCCGTGCTAGCCCATTTTCCTGCCTGTTGAAAAATGGGGTGACATGGAAAGCTGAGTGCCGGACTGTGGGCAGCAACACAGGTGGTAGATCTGTCTGGGTCAAGAAGTGCTGCAAACACTGCCAGACACTTCAGAAATGTATTAAAACCAGAATTATACTGGAGCTGCATAGCTGGTTGCCAGATTTCCTAGTAAGTTTGTTCCTTCTGTCTACCTGAGAGAAGGGCAGAAAGCAACCCCTGGAAGGGAAGGCTAGCAGTGATGGTGGCTGCTGCGCTTTTGGCAGGGGTGTGATCTGTTTTGCTGCAGCTTGGTGCCATTTGGCATGCAGTGCAGCAGCAGCCTGATGGTTATTTAGAAAGGGAAAGCTGCTTGGAGCTGCGGCAGGATCTGCTTCTGCCCCTCTGTCCTTCATGAGGTTTAGGCTGAAGCTTGAATGACTTGAAATGTCAGTGCGGGAGGGAGGGATGTTGCAGTGCCTGCCAGGAACCCTGCCTGCCAGTAACATGGGCAGCTGGAGAGATCTGCTGAGGGATGTGTTTCAGAGTCCAATTGCCTTCCTCATGCTTGACTGTTTCCCCTCAAACACTTGCTCTGAGCAGCTTTTTAGCCTGGCAGGTGCTGCCATCACTGACAAGGCTGTGCCCCTGACATGGGAAATGAGTGGAGGATGATACTCGCCAAAATGAGCAAATACTTACTTCTGCGCAACTGCTGAAGTTGGAAGCACATGGCTCCTACAGCACCAGGGCAAAAAAGGACACAGGGGACCCCAGGCACTAATATTATGCACTTTGTAATGTCCTGCATGGAAAGCAAAATGAACAGCGACAACAAAGCTGTCCAATAACTCTCTTCCACAGTGAGCTGCTTCCCACTTGGATTCTGAAGATTATTTCATTGTGGTTGAGTTAGTAACTGAGAGCCTCTGACAACTGTATGAAAGAACAGAACCGCCTTGTTTTGGGAATGTAAGCAGCATATAAGAAAATCTTGCACCAAATCTTTATTTCTTTTTCTTTTCTCCTTTTTTTGTGTGCCATGTGTATAAAACAGTAGTGTCATAAGAACTAGGTGGTTTAAGAACTGTGTCTGTGTCCATTATCCATGCTCTTCACATGCCATGACCCACAGTTGTCTCCTGCCCTTTAGAGGAGAACTGCTTTGCAGGGTACGGCAATTCTCCACGTTACATTGTGTTAGGAGCTGGTGGAGCACATCGGGGCTCCAACACTTCTCAGCATGGTTAGAATTTCTGCATTTGAGATACTGATGGCATCTTTAGCACAGCTCTGCCTTACACCAGTCCAGCAACAGACCTCAGGGGCTACTTAAGATACCCCACAAACAACAGTTGAAAGAGGGAGCAAGGCAATGCTTGTATCATTATCTGCCAATAGCTGCAGTGTGCTACATCCCCCTAAAATTGGTGGCATACCTCTTAATGGCTTTTGGAGAGGCATGACTGGAATGTATGTGGTTGCCCTGTTAGCTATCAGCTGAGAACTAAGTTCAGTAACTTGAAGGCAATAGCTCCACCAGCTCCAGTGCAACTATGGCAGAGCTCTGTCTGCCCAGCCCACTGACACTCCCAGAGATGAATCCTAAGCTGGTTGTAGTTTGGAAGTGTTGCAGTGCCAGTTGCTGGGCTTTGATATCTCATGTCTTTCACTGGTTGTCCTGAGACTGGCTGGGATCGAGTTAATTTTCAGAAGAAAGTTGGGAGAGAGCACAGCCAGGATGGTGGACCTGAACTAGCCAAGAGGATATTTGATATCATATGATTTCATGCTCAGCATATAAACTGGGGACCTGGGTGGGGCAGGGGAAGAGTGGGAGCGATCGCAGCTCTGGAAGGTGCTGGGCAGCAGGTTCTGAGGGGTGAGCAATTGCATAGTGCATCTCTGGCTTTATGTATTCTTTTATTAGGATATTAATATTTCTTCTCTCCTTGTGTTGTCCTGCTAAACTGCCCTTATCTCAGCTCCTGAGTTTTTTACCTTTGTCATCTGATTCTCCTCCCCATCCCACTGGGGAGGGGAATGAGGAATGAGCAAGTGTCTGCATGGTGCTTAGTTGCCAGTTGAGCCTAAACCACGACACTAGTTTACTCTTCCTTTCCTTCCTGTGCTTGAATTCTAGCTAATCTCACCCCTTCTTTCATTTAACTAAAATATGACACTTTTTTCTCATATGCTCCTTTTCATATGCTATTTATCTCCAAAATCTAATTCCCAAGTTAATATGCTTCATGCAGACAGGGAAGCATTCTGTACTTAAATCGGTGCAATCACAGAATCATAGAATCATAGAATGGCCTAGGTTGGAAGGGACCTTAGAGATCATCTAATCCAATCTCCCTGTTATGGGCAGGGACGCCTCTCAACTAGATCAGGCTACTCAAGGCTTTGTCCAACTTGGCCTTGAACACCTCCAGGGAGGGGGCAGCCACAACATCTCTGGGCAATTCATTCCAAAGTCTTGCCACCCTCGTACTGAAGAATTTCTTCCTAAGATCTAATCTAAATCTATTCTCCTTCAACTTAAACCCATTTCCCCTTGTCCTATCAGTCGATGCTCTTGTAAAAAGTCCCTCCCCAGCCTTCCTGTAATGTGCAGATAAACTTCTCAAAAAAAGATCAGTGTAGACGTACTGTGGCTGCATGAATCTTGACAGGCTAATAAACAGGAAAGGCTGTGGACTGAGCCTTATACATAAATGTGAAGATGGTATTCATCCTGCTCTGCTCTTAGGATGTGAATGTGTATTCCCATTCTGCCTTTTACAGTACTGATAGTTCATCTTTAATAAATCAAAGGCAGCTTTCTCTTGCTTGCATGTTCTCTGAAGGAGAGGATATCAAGTCATACCCTAAACAGTTTTGACACACAGATAATGTCTGGTGAAAAGTGCTAATGGCAGACTTTTATTTACAGAAGTGTTGAGAAATATGCAAGGTTTATCTTCCCTCTTCCTCACAGGAGGAGAATAAGATGAGAGAGGCACATTCTCCTTTCGTCCTCTAGCTCCAAAGGAGGCTGCTTTCCTGTCATCCCTTGAAGAAACTCCTTTACACTTGTCTAGCCAGGACAGTTTCTAACACGCCTCTTTTGTTATGCCTGGGCACCCTGGTGACTCGGCTGACATTGATATGAGAGTTTCTCTTTCCAGTCCACCCCTGCACGCCTGCCGTATGGGATGACGCCTGTCAGCTGCCCGGGGCGCTGCTGCTGGAGCACCTCCTGGATCAGTGGGCTCCTCGTCATGCAGAGAGGGCTCGGCAGGAGCTGCAGGCTGTTGGCACACTCCTGGTGCTGATCTGAAGTTAATTGACACAACTTGAATCTTTGGAGATGGTGCCAGAAGGAAGAGCAGGAGACCTGTGAGATAGCAAAGAGCAAATATGATGTAAAATTGTCCGCTGGCATTCTTCAGATGGAGAGGTTTGATTTTAGTTTTACAGCTTGGTTGCTTCACCTTGCAGCCATACAAGTTCCTGTTTACAGCTTTTGAGACATGCTGTGGTGTTTTCTTTAGCTAGGAGAGGTTCAGTACTGTACGTGATGATAAAAGGCTCTTTGTGCCGCTGTACAGTCTCGTCTGTAAGAGTGGCAAAACAGCCTTGTCACAACTGGGAAAACTGCTGATACTGGTTTTGGAAAAGGAGCAAAAGAGAAGGAAATTTTTCTCAATTAGGTTCCTGGATGTAATTTCTTTGAAGGAGACTTCACAACTGGAGTATTACATAAATATTGTACCTTTTGTAAGAGCATAGTTGTGTAAGGTACCCTCATCTACAAAATCGTGTTTTGTAGATGAGATCAAAAGAATTATTTTTTCCCTTTCCCTCCCTGTTTCATATAAGAAGGCAGTTCTGTAAAGCTTCTTCTTTTCTTGCTCTTGATGCCTTCCTCTGCAGGTCACATTAACTAAATTACTCCAAATTGTTCAAAAAATCTCTAGATTTTCCTGTTCTGTGCTTCATTGAAAGCTTTACAAATGAAGACAACTAAAGACATAAATAGTGGCTAATAAGTGCATATCTGAGAGTTGCACAGGTTCAGAAACTTACCAGTCTTTTTTTCCAAGATAAGTGGGGATGAATCACCCTCTGGAGGGACCTTTTTCTCTCCACTGACTGAGAGGAACTTCAGTTTGGTATCAGGTGTCTGAAGTAGCATTCTTCTCACCCAAGAAAGAAAAATCTGCTTCTGAAGGAGAGATCAAGCTGGTATTCAGATGCAGAGTAATGAGAAAATGAAATATCTGCAGAGACCGTATGAAGGGCAGAGGTAGGGACTAAGAGCCTGCCATGACAAGTAGCACGGTGAGGTACGGTGACGTTTCACAGGGGTATGAAACAGTTGACTGGCAAGAGGACGATGCCTTTTTCACCACAGGTAATGTTTGAAGTAGAAGTGATGGCTTGTATTTCTTAACTGAGAACATAATTGATGTTTTTTTCCCTGTAGACCCTCTAAATATAGCCAGGCACAGACAGCTGCCTGGTAGTTTTGCCCATTTTCTGGGCATCTGGGACTCTCTGCCCAAGTGATGAGATGTGTCCCAGCTCCAGTCCAGAAGCCACTTAAACATATTTACACAACTGTGACAATGTGACTGAGTCTTCTTTGATGCATATATGAATGCAGTATGAAGTCGTCTGCCCTTCATAGAGGTGATCACAGAGTAGTTTTAAGTTCAAAGAGGTTTCTGGGGTTCGTATAGTCAAACCCCTGTGCAAAGCAGGATCAGCTAAATCAAGTTACTCACAATTATGTCTGACCAAGTTCTGAATGTCTCCAGGGGTGGAGATTACTTAATTTCTCTGAGCAGCAACTTCCAGTGTTTGATCATCCTTGGTGGTGGTGCTGAATAAGAATATTTTGCTATCTAGTTTGATTTTTCTTGTTCCAGCTCATGTCTGTGGCCTCTCATCCTGTTGCTGTGCACCTTCTGGAGGAACCTGAGTTTGTCTTATCTATGTCTTCCCATTAGGTAATTGTAGACAGTAATCAAATCCCTCCCTGAAGCATTATCCTCTTAATGCTGAACAAGTCCAGCTCCTCCAGCCTCTCCTTCGCTGTCCTGCATCCTAGTCTCCTGCCTTGGGGCTTGGTGGCCTTTGCTGGACTTGCTCTAGTATGCTGATGTCTGTCTTGTTTTAGTGAACCCAATACTGGACACAACAGTCCAGAAAATGGTCTCAGATATACTGAATAGAAATGAAGGATGATTTCCCTGGACCTCTTGGCTAATGCAACCCAATATGCAGCAAACTTTTGCTGCAAGGATTCTCTGCTGACATGTTTTGAGTTGCAAACATTCATCCTGTAAGTATGCCCTCTAGTCATCTAGTTAGAATAGAAGAAAAATAGGAAAAAGGCATATTGGTATATATACTGAGCTGGATTTAGACACAGAGCCCTAATGAACAAACCTCTGAAGAATCACAACTACACTGTATGAAAAAGTCTTAGCAGGATTCCAATCATACAACTTGCAGTTATCAGGGCTTATTTAGAAGTAACTTCTCCATGGTCAGCTTTGTAAAGGAATTTCTCATATTCATTCCAAGTTCACCACAAATAAAGATGAATAGTAGGTGCATTTTGAACAGCATCCCTTACCTATGGATGCTAGAAACATAACAGGAGACACCAGTGTCTTTTCCTTTAGTTTATGCTTTTTGCGTTTACAAACAGAAATTTAAATAATATTAATCACACAAAAGCTCTGTTGCTAAGATAGATGATACTAAAAAGGCATAGGACAACTTTTATCCAGTTTGTCCTCTACAATTTTTATACATGTCCTCTACCTCTGATGGACTTTGGCCCTTAAGCAGGCATTTTGGAAATGACAGCATGTAGTGAGTGCAAAGGGACAATGTGTTACTTTCATAGCTAGCTGCTTAGTAATGAAAGACCTCTAATTTTGTTTTTCTGTTTTTTTTTTTTTTTTTAAAAAATGTGTATGAAATGATGAAATGTAAGAATTCTGAGGGCATGTTTAAGTGATGCCCACAGAAAGTGTTGAGAAACATTAATATGTGATTTAAATATTTAGCAATTTCTTGAGTGACTTGAGGAAGATGAACCTATTCTTATCCCTAAGACTGAAGGTTTCCAATTGCACATGTGAAACTATCTGTTCTGTTAGGAGAGGGCTGTACACTAAGATTTTCACTACTCTGCTTGCAAGTGGTGATCACAATATTTCATAGCAGTTACAGGCTGCAAGAGAGACAATATCTTTCCATTATTAATAATAGAGTAGTGTTGGCTGTAATACCTATAGGCCTGGCCAAAGTTTTTAATTTACTGAGACAAGATCATATTATGTAAGCTGATAAAAATATTGAATTTAGGACTATTCTAATAGAAGAATTTCAAGATCTATTTCAGAATTATTCTCATTTAGAAACCAAACTGGAATTCGTAGTGACAGTTATTCTGTTTCATAAGTTTTATATAGGGCTATCCATAAGCCCAGATTTCATTTAATATCACATTGTGTCTTATCCTTTGTTAATTGAAGAATGAAATAATCAGCTTTATAATAATTGGTGGGCAAATAATAGCTTTGGGTTTGCAACTACATCTGCTATTGCCAGGAATTAGTATCCTGATATGATTAAAAATTTACAGTTGCAGAAATGGTTATGTTCTTGTAGTGGGCTTAAAATAAAGAATATACATAAACATTACTTTTTATAAAATATATTGTTATCCTAAATGAGTACTGAAAAAATAAATGAAGGGAAACTGGTAATATAGGGGAAGGTTCATTTGAAATGTATTTAGGAGTCCAAATTGATTCCTGGAAGAGTATAATATATTTGTCACCTTCAATTAAACTAATTTGATGGTTCAATAAACTAAACGAAGCAGCAATTAAAGCACCAGAAATAGAAAGTTCTTAATGCTTATCCTCTTTCTGGATTATTTTACAGTTTAGCACACTTTGTGCCTATTGGTATCTATGCTGTTATACAGATTTACTTGGAGAAAAACACCCAAAGCATCGTTCGTCTATCAAAATGGACCTCTGACAAGCTAATGTGTTCTGGATTTAGAATAGGGATCTTTTGTCCTTTTTACATTTGCCATGTAGCCACTCATAAATTGGTTAGAAATAGAGAAGATATGTTCTTTCTTGGGGTTGAAACCTCTGCCATTTGTGTTGGTGAGAACTCACTGCAGCAAATTATCTGAAGTGTTTTTCTTATCCTTCAAATTTCATCTGAAGACAAGCATAGAAGAAGGTCCTTCTGTCAGTGTCAAGGGATAGGAATAAATTATTTAAGAACAATAGTGATAGAAAATCCTGGCTAAAAAACCCCCCCAAAATCTTTCCTTAGACCAACAGAATTTATTTCAGTTTTTCTGATAAAGTTGTTTTTATAGGAGTAGCCTTATGTCTTTTAACTTATTTTTTGCTTAGTCTTGCAGATGAAAACAATTTCCATGTCTGCGGTCAAAGCTACAAAACAGAAAATATCAAAATAGAGAGGCACTCTAGGTTAGAACTATCTGGAACAGAAAAGATGCATCTGCTTTTGTACCTCTTCCTCTTCTTCAGATCTTTGTTTTTGAGTTGTGTGAAAAATGGACAGATGGCAATCGTGTAGTTATGTTTTTTCCTGGTCTCATGGTGGATCTTTTGTTTTAGAGGCTATGAGGGAAGACAGGACTTTAATAAGTAGCAAACAGCAGGTCTTGTGCCTACAGAGAAGTAATCCAAAAGAATTAAAAAGAATGTCTAAAAAGGTAAAACTCATAGGGTATTGTGAAGAAGGTTAATTAGTATATTTGATTCTGTCTGAGTTTGGCTCCATCTTTTACATAACAGTTCCCGCAGGCAGAGGAAGAATTCCAGTAGATTCGCCAGCCATGATTATCTTTTACAAAAAACTTGCCTCATTTAGATTTTCATGTCAGCCTGCTAAAGCAGTGGTCACAATTGTTGATCTGGAGTATTGTCTGAACAGGACAGCCCTTGGTGGCCAATGTGCTGACCAAACCCAGAAAAGTCTGGGCTAATACAGTCATTTAGGCAGCAATTTGGGGTTAACTGTTAATCAGAGATTCTCTAAAGCTAGCCAGACCTAAGTTGTGATCCTCCTTCAGAAGACAAAACCAAACTAGTCTGTCCAGCTTAGAGCTGTAGGAGCTTTTAGCAGCGTCTCACAAGAGCCACCCCTGTAGCTTCTCCCTTGCTACCAAAACCTTGCCACAAAACCCCAATGTATTAAGGCATTTCTTATGAGTCTGAAGAGCAAAGTAACTCATACTTGGCACAGATAAGCACCAGCATTTGAGGATGAGAATAAACTTTAAGGCATGGATGTGTAAGAGTAGTCTTGGAATAGAGGAAGGGATTTAAGTAAATATTTCTGGTGTCAGAATGTAGGGTAGTTAAGGATCTTCATAAGACAACACAGAACATTGAGGAAAATAAGTTTTTTTGAAAGCATATGTTGCTATTTTTACTTCTACTCTGAGGATTTTAATGCATACTTATTTTTGGAAAAGATGTGGTATTGGCATACAAAAAGTTGAGTTTCTAGTTATTTCTGGGGAATATGTGTGCTGTTTAAGGCCTAATATAATGTCTAAGTTCTTATAGATAATCATCTTCCCTGTTTCCATTTTTTTTTATATACTACATTTTTTTTTTTTTTCTGTAGAGATGCCTTATATCTTCTTTATGATATTCCATGAACACAACATTGTCGCATCTTGTTGCCTTCAGCATGATCTAGTTGAGAGCCCATGACAGGCAGGTTGGATTAAAATGATCTCTAAGGTCCCTTCCAGCCTAGGCCATTCTATGATTCTATGAGTTTGCAGGTAACTTCTTCTCTGGGGGAATATGTTTTATGTTTATTCAATGCATTTTTTTGTGAAGGAGCCCAGAGTTATACATGCAATAGGCCTTAGGATCTTTTTAGCCCATCGGGGATGTGTCTTATCCTGCTTCTTCTGACATTCTCACCTCTCTTTTAGCAACACATACAGACCATGGATGGTTGAAAAAACATTAAGATTGCAACAAACATTTTAGATACCTAGGTTTTATTGTTTTATCCTGGAATTGGACATGCAAAAAAGATCAATTGGTTGGATGCTCTAAGATGCACAAGGATCTTGGCCAAAATGATCTACCACAACAAATTACCAGCAGAAGTGGAGTCCCCACTGCTCAGTCTCTCTAGGAATGTGACTCCTAGCTATCCTCAGGCCCTCCAAAATACTCTCAGGTCTTCAGTTAGAGGAAACATGGACATTTTTCCTTCCCCATTCCTTAAAAACCTTGCACGTGTTTGACATGGTATAAGGAGCTGCATAAGTACAGGTCCAGGGGTGGGTGTCCCTCCAGTCTCCCTTAGCCCCTGTCATTCTAGGGTTCCTTGGGCTTATCAGCTACCTCAAATTAGGAGGTGACACTGTCTAAACAAATCTATACTAAGTAAATCCCCCTATAACATTTAGTGAGAACTGGATCTTCCTTTATGCCAACAAGAGTGATTATTTATCAGGTTTTAGTTCTCATTATTATTCATGCATTTCTCTGACTAAAGCCAGCATTTTCTCTGAGTAGGCTGTGAATTTCCTGATAAAACCAGCTAGACTTAATTCTTTATTATTCCTGCATGTCTTTGTGCCTGGTCCTATCTCTTTTTGGCTCAGAAAGGATGATTAATTATTCTACTTGATCTTCACTTATCATGGGAGTACTATGTAAATTATTTCAGAAATGTACTGGTTTAGATTTCATTATTTATCTTCAGTATAACCTGGGTATTATGAAATATGAAAGTGCATGCCTTTCTAGCACACTTCTTAGATTTGAAAATTTGACATGTATTTTTGTTACAGGTCTTGTGACCTGTTGTTTGCTTTGTCTGTTAGCGGTGTACTTCTGTGCCTTCTAAATTCATTATCCTGGCTTCTAACTAACAGCTTACTATCGTTAGTGTCTGAAAATGTGTTCCTTAGCAATTCAAAACATGCACACTCCTTAGCAATTTAAAACATGCTTTTAGAATTCAACAGGCAGAAATAACAAAGATCCTTTCTATTTCTTACCTAGTATTTATATACCTTTTTGTTTTTCCAAGTGCAGCACAAAACTCCTTTCTCTGATGAGATCTGCGGCCACATGTATTTGTTTTGGTCTTATTTCTGAGAAACTTCAGTGACGTGAATGGAATTTTGGCTCACAGAAAAGAATATACAGTGTAATGGAGAGCTCCAGTATACCTCAGAGGGGCACAACTTTGCTGCTGAAAGCTCATGTTGAGCAGTCTCTGATGTTCTCCTTACTTTTCATCTACGAATGCGCACTGGCCTATTATGTTCCCAAAAGGGCTGTTTCAAATTGGTCACATGGCACCTCTTTTTTTACCCCAATAAAGAACTTACGCATCAAATGTTTTAAAATTTATTTATCAAGTTGAGGATGCAGGAGTAAAATTTGAGAATTTGAAAGATATTTGCATTCCTTTATTCTTCAGCTTTCAACTTGAAATATTATGAAATTATGTGGCCCAGTGAGGATTTATAGTAGCTAAACAGCATGCCTAAGATTTCCTCTCAAATTTTTAGTTTTCAAATGTTTCTTACTGTAATTTTTAAAAGATTTTTTAAAAAATTTGATTACAGAAAGTTTCTGAAGAATAATGCTTGCCTCAGTAGTACCCATCTTCACCCTTCTGCACTTGTTTTACTTTATTAAAGAATCTTTTGCACCGAAATACGTACACCTCGTGTTGTGTGTTCCTTCTTAGAAGGAGAAAGTCCTCTGAATTCACAATGGATGCACATTTGGAACTACTTTTTTTCATTATCTAATGCTGTAGAAATTATCACAATAATTCTATTTTTAGCACGTTTTAAATCTGCTTTCATAGGCAAGTTTATGATTTTAAATTACATGTGAACTGAAGAAATATTCTGGAAGAGAACCAGGAGACCTGGTCTATCCTCTTGAGCTCACGGTTCTGGGGCAGATTTGTACATAATTTAATTTGTTCATTATCTGCTCCTGTGAATCTTGTATTTCTGGCTATTCAATGACTGTGTTTCAAAATCTCCTTCTTCATCTGGGAAGTGCTGCTGTGGGATTAGGCTACCAGGCAAGAGATAACGAAAACCTTCTCTTCTTTTGACAATACCTCTGAATGAAATCCAAGCAACATGCCTTATGGATGCTCTAAATACATTTTCCATATTGGATTTATTCTGGTCATAGGTTCGTACCTACCTTTAGCTAATATAAGGACTTCAGGCTTACCAGGGAGGCTGGTAAGGTGGAAGGTACAAGAGAGTAGTCCGTTATCTGGACTGACTTGAGGGACACAGGCAGTTTAAGGAGGATCAGATGACCCTTCTCCACTCCAGACCCTTTCTGTAGAAGACAGTGTCTCAGGTTTTCCCCTCAGAACGGTTTTGCTTTTCTGTAACTTTATACTTGTTTGAATAATAAGTAAACAAGGTTTCCTGCCGTGAGATAATTTCACTGTCACAGTACCCATTAGTCAGAAATTTAGTTTGTCTTCTCTGATGTGGCAATTGCCTGAGCATTTGAAGAGGCAACTAGAGTCTGACATAGCATGATGACAAGAGCTGGGAGGAAGAGGAAGCCTCCACACTCCTAAGGTGAAAGAATTCAGCATGGCATGTGTCAGAACACTAGATGCCCTACTGTGGGCAAGGGAAAATGATGGCACCCAACAAACTTGTTTATACCATGTCGAAAGCAGAACATAAACTGCAGCCCAATTTGAAATTTGAGCAAGTTTAAGTGAAAAATGGGGTCTTCATGCTACAAACATTTTACTTACATTATAAGTTACAAATCTTGGTGCTGTAGTGAACATGGCAGGGGAGTACCCTTTTGTATTCGGAGACACAGGTCTGTCTGCCTCTTCTGTGGGTTGGAGTACGTCTGAGCTATAGTCTGGGGAAACTCCTCTCCATACCTTTCTGTTAGAGTGATTTTTTTCTTCAAGTACCACATTTTTTATATCTCTATATCTCTATACCTCTATATCTCTATATATCCCTATCTTTCTATATATCTATATCTATATCTATATCTATATCTATATCTATCTCCCTACACTGTTCTAGAAAAAAACAACCCAAACCACTTTGGATGGACTCGTTACACTGTAGGTTGGAGAATCCAGGCCCAGAAGTCACTTGGCTGCCTCTGAAACACGGTTCTGAGTCACTTTCTTTTTCTGCAGTCACATCTTGCCAACCCTCCACATGCAAAATGGACACAGATCAGGAGACATCTTTGAAAGAAGTGATTGCAACTCCACAAAAGATTAGATATTAGGTGAGATTTCTTGGCTTGCTTTGGGGGAGAAAACTGAACCAATAAATAAAAGAATGAAGGAAAGGAATGGCAGATTGATAAAGACACTGCAACCTGTTTCTGGCTAAAGCAATTTGGCTCAGTAATTTCTTAGTTCTGAAGAAGGTAGTCAGAGAAAACAATGGCAAACCACCACTGTGATAATGGAAAAAATAAATCTGGTAGTTATGTGACTTTGAAAGGTAAATACTAGTGGCTTTCTTCTCTTCAGCTCTTGCTAAACAGCTTGGCTGAGAAAACTTGTGGATCTTGTTATTCTCTCTTTATACTGTCATCTAGTCTACATATTATTTTTTAGGAAATTCTAGGAATTTTGCCTTCAATGTGTTTGTAGCTGGAGCAGATGATAGGCACAGATAGCTGCAAATTCAGCTTTTCAGGCAGACTTTCCTGCTTGGGTGAATGAATGAGCCTGCAGGTAATGTTTATGGTGGTCTTCTACTTTCCTCCTCCAGAGGAGGACAAACATTGCTTAGACATCTGCAGGATACCGGGAGCACACAAGCACTCCAGTTGCCATGAAAATGACTCCCTGCCGACCTCTGAAGGACAGGATACAAGCTCCATAACTGAGCTTTGTGTGTGAATGTGTGATGTTTCCCTACATGGTCTCCACAACATGGGACTGCGCAGTTGAGATATTACACTGAACAGTAGCACAATAATTTGCCAGTGGAATCTGAACGAAGTCTGTCTCAGGTGCTGGAATTGAAATGTATCTTTGGGGTAGCATGGGCACATGCTGCAAGAAATATGACCTTCAATCACTGCGATGTAAACAGGGGTCATGTGGAAGGACAATTTTTGTCCTTTCTACAGATAGTCAATGTTTATGTGGCTTGATGCAGTGTTAAATGTATCCAGAAAAATTTCAAAGGCCAAAGGCATATGAGTGTCTGTCCTGTGTATAAGCCTTAAAAATCATCCCCTACTTTTTATTTAAAGGTGGCAGTCATCAGGGAAAAGCAGAGAAAACAATATAATTAAGTAAACATTATCAGTGAGCAAACTTCTACCATGTAATTTAAAGAAATGGAAGAATGAACAACTTAGCAGCAAGAAAAAGACAGTGGTCCACCCCAGCACCCCAGCAGGCAGTCAGCTAATTTAGGAGGGAAATTAAGGAACTGAAATGAGAGGCAGCTTCATCATTTGCTAAGCTTGTGAATTCAATCTCAGGAATAAAGCAAAGCTTAATAAAAACAGATGAGGGGGCAGACTAACTGGAGCAGCAAATAGGAGAAAGAGAATGGAGAGGCATATTGATTCTTTTTTATTGAAGTACGAGAGATAATTGTGCATAAAATGTTCTAACTTCTGAAGCTGATTAAGAATGAATAATATAAAGATTTATGAGTAATCAGGAGAAAATTATTAAATGCTAGAATTCATACCTTTAAATTAAGTGCTAGGAGTAAATGAGAATTTTGATTGCATGCCAGCACAAACCCAGAGGGCACAGATCTCAAGGAGACAGAGTCTTTTTCAGGTGTTGTATGGGTGGCAAAACTTGTGAATTGAGTTTAGTCTCAGTTAAAATGTTGAATTTCCTAGATGTTTCCTTTGATTGTTATACCTCATTTTATACATAAAAAAATTTTTAGTCATCTGTAAGTGAAAATTGAACATGTTTCTTTACTGTACTGAAAGGCTGTCTACGGATCTCAGCCAATATGGAAGAATGCAGAAAGAGACCTGGACAGATTGTAATTTGTGCTATAATTCAATAAGCATTGTTTGTCTGGGAATGCACATTGTTAATATGCCTGCAAGAAGTGTTTTGGCACATTTTAAGATAGATGTAATAAAACTGAAATTTATGCTTGTGGTATAATAGGAAATGTGCAGCGTATTTTCAGAATCTTTCTAGAAAAACATGAATTTAAATAATACATTGATTCTTATGCATATCCCAGGGTCCTGCTGTTAGTAATTTAGAATTGAATGGAGGTGAGTTTCTGTTCTGAATATTGTTTTACCTAATATGTATAAGGTTGATATTTATAAGTTGTTTTTACAGGTCTATCCAGAAATATTGTATTACCAACGAATGTAAAAGACCATATTGATGTTCCATAATTCACTTTACAGAAAATTTTCTGACTTTGTGGTTCAACTGGCTATTCTTGGCTAGCTGTTTTATCTAAATATTATTCCTTCTAACTGATTTTTTTCTTGAGTTATAAATTTTCAAGATGCCTCAAAACATTCAAAGACTACTGCAGATGTACATTTCTTATAACTTGAGTTCTTTTGTGGTTGTGTACTCTTTCTTTTTTTCATTTTGTTTTTAGGTGGAAAGAGTGGTCATACAAGCACAATAGCAAAGGAATCTCAGAAACAGAAGGAGCAGGATTCCTGATATTCATAGAATCATAGAACATATTGGGCTGGAAGGGACCTTCTCACTCCCCTACAATGCACATGTAGGCTACTCACGGGCATGCAATGTAACTGAAATTGCATTAAAAAGAAACCTTCTCATACAAGGTCTCAGGAATCTCCTGGAGGAATGTTCAGGAATTAACATACCCTTCTTAAGCAATTTTTTCACGTGCATTTAATACATCCTTTAAATTGTTGTCCTGGGATTTTGTCCAGTCTTACATTTTTTTTCTCTCCACTTTTATAATACTCTTAAGGAACTCAGACACATTTTATAGATGTGGAATTGTTGTGATAAATGTTGTATCTAGTGAAGTTGAGGTGTTTAACTTCCTTTTCCTTGGAGACCCAGAGGCAGCAAAACACTATAAAACATCCATGGAAGTGACTTTTTTAGGATTACAAAAGAAAACCACAAATTTTAATTGGCAGGAACAAGCAGGCTTTTCACTTGATTCTTGCTGCAGGCAACAGGGACTTGGCTCTGGTGTTCTTTTCCAGTGTTGCAAGCCTTTTAAAAGAAGGATGTTTCTTTCTGTTTCCAGCTCTGTCTCTCAAACATTTTCTTCCAAAGTAAAAAAAAAATAAAGTTGTGAAATAAAGGTAGATTCCACCACCACTTTGGGAAAGGGATATGGCTTTTTTTAAACTCCTTCTGTTGAAACTAATACTGCTTGTTTCCTGCATGTTTTCAATTTCTACCAGGTAATGAGTGCTCTGAATTCAAGCCCAGAAGCTGAAAGGGCTGTGATTTGTGCTGCTTCACAACACTAAAGTTTTCAAATGCATCTCTTCTTTTTATTGGTCTTGAGGTGAAAATGTTTAACATTAGTAATGAAAGAGGTTTTCATTGATGCTGTAATTAAGGCAGAAAAAGATTGCTGGCAAAAAGAGATTCATGTGAACACAACTGACAGCCTCAATGGTATGTGATTGGATCATCATGGTTAATTTGCTAGTTAGAGTAGATAAAACCCCAGAGTCAAACTTTGGTATAGGTTGTCCATTGTTTTATGAGTATGATCATCTCCTCTATCATTACTTCTCTCATGTAGCTCCTTTGTTACAGGTAAGAATCATAATTAGAGCAGTAAAGCAAAGGAAAAGGCACTTGTCCTGTTAGATCCAACAGAGGGGAAATCAGTAATCGATGCGGCCATGCTGATTCCTGGAAGTGAGCGTGCACTTGTTGGAGGGTTAGAGCTGGGCCGGCAACTGAATGCTGACAAATGCTCTCTAACCCCTCTCCTCCCTGTCCCTCCTCAAACCAGGACAGCACTGCTATTCTTCTCCTGAATCTGGAATTGTGAATATTTGTTGATGATTGCCCATTGTGCAGGCAAGCATTATTTTCTGGAGGTAACTGATTTTCATGATAAACTTGGGCAACTGGACACACCAGTATGTACAGGCATTTGTGCAGGGAAGTCTTATGTTTTGGTCTTGCTAGGGCTCTATCAAATTAACAAACACAATTCATACTGACAGAGTGGGCTCAGTGCCCTCAGGAGTGACTCTCACTGGCCCCTTCCCTGGAACTTTTCCTAAAATATCTCTTTGGTCATCCCAGAAGTTTTGAATTCTTGCTCCTCACTGGAAGCATGAGAAGAAGCACAAATTTTCTTTCATGCCTGGATTATACAGTACACCATTGTTTCACAAGCAATTTAAGACAGAACATTCTAGTCTTGTCATCAAAAGACGCCATACCTCCTTTTCATGCATAGTGTAATTTCTAATTGCTTACTGCTAGTCTGGCACTTTTCTCTCCTGCTCTATCTGGGCAGTGGGCAACCACGCAGGGAGCCGCACCAATGATCTTGTCTGGACTGGGCTGAACCTGGCAAAAATACCACCCTAGAGATTATGTTTGTCTTACCTCAACAGTCGGGATGAATTTGACTGCTTGAGAGATGGAGCTGATGTTTGAACTGGGGAGAAGGAGCCTGGCAGCATGCAGGAGGACATGACTGCCCAATTTTTTGCAGCAGGGCTGATTTGTGTCAGTTGAAAATTCTTACGATGCTACTGTGAGAAAGCTTTGGCGTCACTGGGAAACTGCTGAACAGCAGGTTCTTAACAGAAGCTATGGCTGTCTGCATGCTGCGTGGGTTGGTGGTAATTGCTTTATTCAACGAGGTTCAGTGATTTTAGCATATGAATCGTGTTTGGTTATCATTTAAGGACATGTTTATCAATGGCTATAAAATTATTAATTAAAATCAACAGAACTTGTGACATGGTTAGAAGACTAAAAAAAATCTGGCATAATAATCATTATAGTGTGTACTGCTTTTAACAGAGATTTCTCTGGGTGCCGTGGTGAACAGAAAGGCTGGAGTAAAGCAGAGAAGTAATGCAGAATAAGATGCTAACATAATAATGTAATAAAATCATAGATACATTGTGTAAGCTATCCTTTGATGTTACATTAAGGAAAGGAAAGGTGGATTCCAGAAAATACTTCTCAAGCAAACTGTGTTTCCCTCTCTACATGAGTAGAGATCTTTGTTTTAAGTATGAGATGGAGTTGCATCTTCAGTCAGACTTAGCAATACTGTGTCTCAATAGATTCCTAGATTTTCAGAATAGTTTTATTGTAAATGCTGTATTTGTTAAAGTGTATGTTTGACAAAATGCACAGCAGGCAGATGGTAAAGAAAAATATTATGAATCTTCCCATTTTGACTCCACTGAGTAGAACAGTGGTCACTGTAAAGTGCATCTTGTTCTGGAGGTGTCACAAAATGGTTGTAGTGTTGTCTCAATGCCACAGGGACAAGGATTACCTTTTCCAGTTGTTTCCAACTCCATGCATCTCTGTTTCCATGAGAATTGCTGCTTTTACCTCCCATTGTTGTCTTAGCACAGAAAAACCTTGCTACCTCGGTTTCCTGTTACTATCTTAATATAGTTGCCTGTGATCGTAGTTGCTTTCTCCGTATGGGAACATAACTAATGGTTTATAGTATTATAGAAAGCCCAAAATTGAGGTGGCTGCTTTTATTTTTATTTCTAACTCAAGCCAGGGTGCAAAACAAGCTCTGCTGGTATGCAAACCTAATGAATCAGTCCACTGTGTTGCTTCACGGGGCTTTGTTTCCTCTTATTTAGCCTGTGGGTGATTGTTGAAATACAATTTATACCACTTCTTTTACTGATTTTTACTGCTAAAAGGAAATCTAAATTTTTTTAGATTTTCTTTCTATGAGTTGAGCATTATGTTTTTCCTGCTACACAATAATAATTCAGGTTGTAGAGGGACATGTTTTAACAAGAACATCACACATAATTTTAAAATTAAGAGTTGGAACACTCATGACATATAGTATGACAGTTTTAGACCTTGTTGTTCCTGAAAGGCTGGTTAGTATGAATAAGAGATTTATTTCCTTTATTAAGGTTTATTTACTGTTCCTTATAATGAAACATCGGAAGGACCTTTAGTCTGCATTTTGCATGAGCTGAGGGGAAGTACCATAGGCTTTCTTAGTGCTGGTGTTGCAGGATGCTGTAGTATCACACCACTGCCATCCTTGGGAAACGAGATGGCAGCTAAAATTGCCTGTTTTGTCAAAGTGCTACCATTACTTCTAATATTTTTGATTTGTCCCTTTCTTAATTAAACTAGCACAGCAATTGTCAAGGTGATGAAGTGGCAAGCAACACTTGAAAACTTTTTCTAGTTATTTCATAATAACAGATGAGGATTTTATTTCTGTGCAATGCTTGGTTTTCTCTTTGCAGAATCCAGTAATTGTGCATATTTTCCAGGATTAAGCCTTTGTAAATACTAATAATAAACTGCAGAAAGCTCCAGAAACGAAACTAAAGTGAAGAAAATGAATAAATAGAATAATCAGAAAAGTTATAAAAATGATGGGCAGGAAAATGTTTAAAGAACAAAACATTCAAGGGCAATCTAGTGTCTAACATCACAAAGGTTCCAAGTGTATATATGGGAAAAGAAAATAAAAGACTCCTCAAGGGCAAAACCAATAGGTGGCCTCCTTAGCATTCCTGTAAGAGGAGATTTCCAAGCTAAGTGTCAAGAAATTTGGAACTGATCTAATGCTAAACAGCATTAAAAAACAACAAAACAAAAAACAAAACTCCTCCCTCCTGAGAATTGGCATGTGTGATCTTGGAAAAAAATGAGTCTTGCTTGTAAACGTCCTGAGAGATTTATTCAACTGCTTGAAGTATTTCAGGTGCAAAGTCTTGATCTTCAAATTCCTCAGTCAGAAACCAGTGGTGCCAGCTGCTATACATTTTCCTCTGGGAAATAATTATGACCTTTTTGGTCTGCAAAAGGCTTGCAAACTGACCAGGCTACAATCTTGGAATGAAACTACTGAAGAAATTGGAGAAATGTAGAAATCTAACAACATGAACTTATTTGGCAAGACCCTCCTTACTGATTAAAGTATAATCAGAGAGAGCTGCAGAAAGAAAATCATTGTCAGTAATAGAGAAGCCCAAGGGAAATAGAGTAAGGGGATAGTTTAAGCTTGAGTTAAGGGAATAGTTAATAGTAAGGACCTGATTTTACCAAAGATGAATATAAGTACAGCAGAATAGAACATTAAACATTGTCAAATTAAAATTATTCTCAAAACCAAAAGTCCCACTGTGTGTGAATAAATGAGTTGTTATGCTGGCACTGTTGATAAGTGCTCTATGGTGAACTCGCCACCAACTGCCACAACAGAGGAACCCCGAAGAGGAGATACAAGGACTCTCTGAAACAATACCTGGGTCTTGGCCACATGGACTACCACCAGTGTTCCACTCTGGACTCTAATCAGAAGACATGGAGACACACCATCCATAATGCTGCTGCCTCCTTTGAGAACGCATGCAGAATTAGTCTCGAGGAGAAAAGACAACACAGAAAGAACCGTACCTTGCCAATACCTCCTAAAGAGACTTTCCTCTGTGCCTTTTGCAACCGGACTTGCCGATCCCGCATCGGCCTTTGTAGCCATCAGTGCGCTTGTAGCAAGTGTGGGTAGAGCCCTTCCCATATCTTTGTTCGTGAAGCCTAGCCATGATGATGATGATTGTTGTCCTTGCTTTTCTGATGTAAAGATTTCTGGATCTTTGTACATTCTATTACAAAGAAAATTAAGCTCATAATAATTAAAGTTTCATAATGCAATCAGTTCTAATCTCCTATCAGAGAGCAAAGACTGTCCCAAGACCAATATTTTAGTTTCCTCTACTTCTCTCTTTTTGGTCCCTTAAATTGCCTTTTTGCTGATTGTCATGGTACAGCATTTTGAGTTTAAGTTTCTGAGATATTATAGAATTGTCATACTGTCCTGCTTATTTGGCTTCCTTCTTTCCCCTTTTGTATTATTAATGAAATATTCACTTAATCCTTCCCTCTTTCCCCACTCTAGAACTGACCTTAGAAGTCGAGCTTCTTGATTTCCTCCACATCCCTTCATGATTATTTAATTAAAATCCAAGAAAGATTCAAAATTGTTCCAAAGCACAGTGCTTGCCTTTAATGGAAAAGAGTAGATCTCCTTTTAAATAAGAAAAAGCTCACTAATGGTTATCTATGGTTACCTTCAAGAGAGAAGTCTGTTGGCACTCTCTGAGCAGCAATACCTGACACCCTCCTGTTTGCAACTAGAATAACGTATCCAGTGGCTCAGGGGCTTTGTATATAACATTTTTTAAAGACAATTTCTGTTGGATCAACGAAAATTCCTTTTTCATAAGACCATTGGCCTGACTTTACTTATTCTACCTTAGTTTCATGTCTCTGATGATTATCAATGATCCCGTCACTGAAATGTAAGGAAAAGTACAAGAGACACACAAGTATAGAGTAATACTTTATCCAAATATTCTCCAAGCAACCAATGATCTGTAATTTTTGATACCAATTCAGAAATGCTACCTTATATTCAGTACTGCTAAATAGATTTTTTTTTTTTTTTTTAATATAAGAAGATTTTTCCATCCACTTTTGAATCTAGGTAATCTTTTTTGTATTCACAGTGTGGCTAAACTACATGTGAGGAACCACCTCTATCTATTTTGAATCCATCATTTACTATTGCCATTCATTTCTCTTTAATTCTTACCTCAGGAAAGAAGATGAAATACTGAACCTTTCTCCATTGTTTATATGCATCCATCATATGTCTCCTGATTCATGGCATCTCTTGGATAATCCTGCTTGAGCCATTCTAGCTTGAGTATGCTGCTTTAGTCATCTACTCACGCTAGAACAAAGTGGCTCTCTCTAAGTTGTGACCGATTTGGGATTGTGCCATCCTTTTCAAAACTAAAGGATCCTGTTCCATTTTCAAGCATCCATCTCCCTCCTGAAAGCATCTGGACAGCCTAGTTGTGATAGGAGGAGGCACCATTGGTAGCAGGGCTACCTGGGGCTGTAAATGTTTACAGCTGAGACTACATCTGTTTGTAGGTCTGGGCCCTTGTCTGTCACGTAAATGTCATGACCTGCATCCTTTACGGTGAAGAACCATCTCAATTACAGCAATTTTGGTCCACCACAAGACTGTCCTCTCATTGCAATGTGTGGCTACAAGAACTCCATGGACACTGTGCTGTGCCATTCACCTTCCCCACACTGAAAGAGACAGTTTTTCTGCAACATCTCGTAGCTGTGAGTTTATCCTTGTCACATTGATGGAAGCGGTTTGAGACTTAGTGGGCAACACAAAAGTGAAAAAATCAGCAATGTTCAGATGAACACACTGGAAGCATGAGTTTGGTGGTCACTTCTTTCTCCAAGTTTCCTCCTCCCAAACTGGTTTGGGCTCCACCTGTAACAAAGAAGAATTTGCTACTTCTATCACCCTCTTTGTTTCTTCCCATGCAATTGACATGTATCCACCTTCCCCCTCACTCTTTAGTTGTTGACATGCTGACTTCCTTCCCTCTTTCTCTCCCCCCCCAGAGACTCCAACACAAAGCAGACAAATATATATTGTGTGTGAGAAGTATTGCTGGGTATCATTTGTCTTTGTTATGTTGTCTTTCTTGACACACCCATTACAATTTGTAAGCATGTTCAACATACCACAAAAATTATTCTTCTACCCTCAGAGTGCCAGCAGATAGATATGCTTGCAGAGTGCAAGGCTTGCACTGTGCCAACGGATTAGGTGGTGATGAAATTTAGAGAAGTTTTCACTGGGGTTGGTTTAAAATTGTGATACAACATATTCTTCCTGAAACAAATAATAGTAATGCAGTCTCAAATTAAAAAAGCGACCTCAAATTGCACAAGAAACCTTTTCAGATATCATGAGGTGCTAAAAGCAGAATTATCACCTTGTTATAGGTGTAAAGGTGTAGGCTGAAGTGTGTTTTCTATAAAGCTGAACTTAAAAGATCTTTCTCTAGGAATTTTTTTTTTTGCAGAGGAGCAACTGATATTAATGTAGTTTGGCTTGTGCCAATTTATAGCAGAACTGGGGTTTGAGAGGTGCAATTAGCTGAAGTCTGCACCGTAAATATTGTACGAACTTGCTGCAAAAGCTTTACGTTATACAATAAAGCTCTGAAATTAGGTATATTTTAATTAGGTGATAATAGTGATAATACAAAGCTTTGTTTATTAGCAGTCAGAAGGTTCAAATGAGCTGTGAATTTTTAAGAAATCTTTGGCAGGAGATGAAAAAAAAATGACAGCACAGTTCAGAATTCCTTTTAGTCTGAATGTAATCTCATGAGTCCTTTGTAAAAGTTCAAAATCAAATGTGGACTGGAGATTCTGTAGATGTTTACATTTGACATTTCTATTCTGGGAACATCTTAAAAAAATAAGCACTTGTGTTTTTTAAAACAGATGTTGAACTGGATAAAAACATCCAGTTGGGGAAGGATGTAAGGTACTAGAAATCAGGAAGGAACAAATGTATTGCTTGTTTGCTAGTCACTATGGAGACATTATGCCTGAATTCTCTTCACTATTTCATCAGTTTATTTGGCCCCCAAATCTTCAGTGTATAGGTGATCAAAATTTTTATGTCCTCTTTGCTGTCTTGCTATTGCTGCATGTTTCTTTCTCTCTATTATAGTAAGTGTGTATCTCTGGAGTGCCTACAGAGAAATAGCTGTACCTAAAGAGAGATAAATACCTATGAATTATCTGTTAAATTACCAGGAAAACCTCTTTTCCTCAATGACAAAATGATGTACTAGAATCCCCCAGGTCTTGTGTTAAGTAACAATGAGACTAATCGGCAAAAGCAAATAATCTAAGAGGAAGACCTATCTGTCCTGTGGCAGCCTTCCCACACATTAGGGGCCCTTGTCTTCCTCCTCCTCTCCAGATGACTCAATCCTTGTCCCTCGCTTTCCAGCTGAGGAAGTTTTACAACTCTGGTTCCCTCATCCCGCAAGCTATATGAAGATCTGCATTAGCCCATGATTGCTTTTCAAACACCTTCTCTTCTGTGTAGATGTGAGCTGTCTGAAATACAGCTTACATGCCTGAAAATACATGCATATTTCCAGACAGTCAGCAGCAGATTTTGTGGCCTTTCCTAAGAAATGAGAGACTTGCAATGATATTTGGCTTTTAATATTTCCTTGCTTGGAATACTGTTCATAGCCAATGACATATCACTGTAAGCTTCAGAGAGAAACAATCTTACTTAGAAAAATTAGAATTTTTTCAAAATTAGCTGTTGCTCATCAGAAGACAGATCCTGGAATCACCATGGCCTTGGTGCTTAGCTGTGTGATGGCAGAGAATATAAGGGAGAGGAATGGAGATCACATAAAAGTCATTAGTATGGAGCTGAATAGGTACAGGATGCACCTATGACTCTTGAGAATTGGTGTTCACTCTTCTTTTTCAATGTAAAAGAATAAGGCAGTATCAAATGGCAACTAGTTTACAGCGAATAAAGAAAATTCTTCCTGAAACACATTAAAAATCACCGAATAAATTCATGGAATAATAATAAAAGAATCCATCACAAGTTATTAAACTCAAAGATGTAAACAATGGCTTGCTGAGACCTTAAGCCATAGATTTCTGTAAGCTGAGAGTATAATGTTTATTGCCCTCTTGTTTCTGACACATCTGTTACTGTCCACTGTCAGACAGGATGCTGGATAAAGTTGACTTTGTTATGAGCAATATAGTCATTCCTACATTTTTTTTTTTTAATGTAGAAGAGGAATATACAAAATGTCTGCCTACTTACCCTCTCCTTTCCCTGCCTTTAGGCATTTGTAACCTGATAGTTGTCTCTTTACACTGCTCGATATTGGAAATAACAATGCTGAAAAAATTTAAAACAAGAATATAGAAGGCTGTATGAGTAAAGTGATTCCTTCAGTTTTTCTACTTTGAGACAAGTTTTTCTGTCTAGCACAGCAGATAAGTTTTTCAGCCTCTTTTTGCATATACAAAACTAAGTAGCCCCCCCATTTTTTTTTTTAATTGCATTAGTACAAACAAGTGGTCCATAGGTAGCTTTCTAATGCAGTTGTGCATTTGCTGAATACAGCTTAACATTTTTTGCAGCTACAAAACAGTGTTTTGTTTCAAATGTCCTGGAGGGGAAATGATGGGATTAGTTACAACCACTGCAGGCAGCAAATAATTCAGAAGCCACCCAGAAAAACTGTCTCTTCTGATCGAGTGTCTAGTAAACAAACAATAAATAATTTGGAGCTCTCTGGGAAGTGTAAGCATGATTGAGACACACAAAAGACAGATAAGAATGAACCTTAGGCCCTCCAAAGGCATCATAAGAACAATTAACGAAGGAACAGGAGGTCCAGACTGTCCATTTTTAACCTGCTCTTTACAGATGAGGACATTTATAGTGAACCTGTGGCATCTCTACTTTTGGTTTAAATTGACAACATACGTTTTTGAATAGTTTGCCATAAACCTCTTCTGTTTTGTGGGAAAGTTAATGTCAGCCATTTTCCCCTCTTCTCAGATGACTTTAACGCAGCCCAGAATGTTTTCTGCATTGCTTAAAGTATTCACTAAGTATCAGTAAAACGACTGAAAGACGGGGATTGAATAAACATAAATGCTCCTTTGAACCTAGTCCCATCTGGCAAATAAAAGAATAGACATGTCAGCAAGGCAAGTTTAACTTAGTGCAAAAACAAGTGTGTTGCTCCCAAAATCAAACAAAACCAGAAACTTCAAGCTGGATTTAAATGACAAATAATGAAATGAAGAGTAAAATTGCTCACAGAATGTGGAAGTCAGGTTTTCCTTGCTTTGTTAACTTTTCCATTAGAGCTCTGTGGTGCTTTCTCAGATAGCCTGGGAGTAATTTTTTCCCTCTTCTACTACAAAGCTGCAGGTCAAAGAGATGTCAGCCTTTAACGTGGAAGACAAAAGTAGTGTGAACTTGGAAGACTCTTTCTAGGTAAAAGAGGAGGAATGTAATTCTCTCCTCATCCCTAGGCACACTAATCCTGCTGTTTATCAGAGACTCCTTTCTGGGGTTGACTTTTGCATACTTTTTCCCTTTCTCCTGACTGCCCTGGCCTTTTCTGTAGCAGCTTTAAAAGTCCTGATGTTATTCCTGGAGAATAAGAAAAAAATGCTGTTTTCATTCCAGATCTCTGTTTCCTGTCACATTCTATTTCTAACTTGTTAGAAGTTTTAGTAAACTGATAACTTCAGAGCTTGATTTGTTTTGATTGTTCCCCAAAGCCACTTTGGTGTAATTTCCAGGCTTCGTGCTCGAAGAGAGAAGGAGTCATAACACCAAGCTCTGTGGCGCAGTTGACACGCTGGAGGGAAGGGGTGCCATCCAGAGGGACGTCTACAGGCTGGAGAAGTGAGTCCAGGCCAACCTCATGATGTTCCACAAGGCCAAGTGCAAGGTTCTGCACATGTACCAGGGCAATCCCAAGCACAAATATGGGCTGGGCCATGAACAGATTGAGAGCAGCCCTGCGGTAAAGGACTTGGGGATGCTGATTGATGAGATGCTCAGCATGAGCCGACAAAGTGTTCTGGCAGCCCAGAAAGCAAACCTTAGCGTGGGCTGCATCCAGAGAAGTGTGACTAACAGGTCGAGGGAGGTAATGTCGCTCCCTCTCTACTCCACTCTTGTGAGACCCCACCTGCAGTACTGAGTTCAGCTCTGGGACACCTTCTCCAACATAAGGAGGACGTGGACCTACTGGAGATAGTCCAGACAAGGGCCACAAAGATGATCAGGAGGTTGGAGTACCTGCCCTGTGAGGAGAGGCTGAGGTAGCTGGGTTTGCTCAGCCTGGAGAAAAGAAGGTGCTGAGGAGACCTTATAGTGGCTGTCCAGTACTGAAGGGGGCCTACAGGAAGGATGCAGAGGGACTTTTTACAAGGGCATTTAGTGATAGGACAAGGGGTAATGACTTTAAACTGAAAGAGGGTAGATTTTAGAACAGATGTAAGGAAGAAGTTCTTCACCATGAGTATGATGAGGCCCTGGCACAGGTTGCCCAGAGAAGTTGTGGAAGCCCCATGCCTGGAAGTCCAGGTTGGATGGAGCTTTAAGCAACCTGTTCTAGGGTAATCTGTCCCTGCCCATGGGAGAGGGGTTGGAACTAGATAATCTTTAAGGTACCTTCCAAGCCAAACTGTTCTATGATATGAAAGCGTAATTTTTATTAAATAATGAGCTCATACAGCCAGCTTCTTAGTTACTGTGTGATAAATTATTTTTTCCTAATAAAGGACAAGTAACACTGTTTCAGGTACAATCCTTCTCTTATTGTCAATATTAAGATGATTACAAAATCTATAGAGAACTCCAAATTGAATATTTAATCTGCTTACATTTTTTAATTACATTCAAAATTCTAATTGAAGTTTAGTTGTAAACCTGAATATCTTATGCCAAACAGCACAGAAAAAAAAGCCTTTTATAGAAACCATTAAACCCCCAAAAGAGAGGTCATGTCTGTTTCTGTGCAATACAATGAAAATATATACCTATACCAGTTTCATAGCAATATATTCTCTTCTGCTTTATAAGCATGAGAGATTTCTCAGATATTGCTTGAAACCATTCGTCCATAAATATGTGTCTCACCTGCCATGTACCTTTCAGCAATAGGACATTTGGATTACTTTTCTTCAGCTTAGAGTTTAAACACCAATAATTGTGAAGTAAAGTATTAGTCACTAGGAATATTATATATGTACGCATCCTTTTTTTTTCTGTCCTTAATATAAATTTTCTTGTTGCTGTCTGTGTATCAACCTAGTTGAAATTCAGCTATAGCAGTATGTGTGCTGCCAAATCTAGACTGTTAACCCACAGGGGACTTCATTAGTACGTATCTTTTTTTCAGTTCAAAGATTGCGCTTGAGAGTTTTAAAACTCTCTAGTTTACTAATTAGCTTACCTCTAAGGACTGTTTTTAACAGTGTACAAACCTTTTTTATTGATGTGGGCATTTGCACACATCTCCATTCAACTTAGAGCATCACCATCCCCTGTTGCATTCAAGGACAAATGGTGATAGAAAGGCTTTTTGTGATCTATCAGTTCTGCTTTTACAGAATCCCTCTTTTCTACTTATTTACATGAGGAAAAATAATCCAGTTTTAAATGAAGTAGTGTCATGTATTGAATGTGTTAAGAGTTACTACGGCAGTCCAAGGGATTTCCCACATGGTTTAATTTTTTCAAAGTCCATGTGTATGTTAATTCTTATAATTGCAATAATCGAATGAATCCCTAACAGCATACTAATCACAGGCCTTGACACAAAACCTAAATCGCAAGATGTTATTCTGTGAATTGCACAGATTCCAGGCTGAGTAACTTTGCTGATCAGGTCTGCATAATCAATTCCAGTCTGCAGCAACCCTAATTGTATGGAAATGAAAAGTTTTCTTTTGTTCCGTCAGGACTCATTATGTGGCAGTCCCAGGCTGCCCCTCCATTACAGTGCTTCAGCTTTTCTATGTCTACTCTGCAGGATCTGGATGGATTCATGTTCTGAGCCCTGTCACCTCACTCTGTTTTCCTCTTTAGTGATGGGACAGATTGCATTAGCCAAACAGTGCTGGAGGACAACGTTTGAGTTTTTGGTGGGATGCTCTGACAAGCTGAGTTCCTTAGGAGTCACGATATTCCTGTAGGTTGGTATGATGCACTCAACAAAATTGTTTGAAACTTTGAATCCTTTGCTTCATTTTTCAAAGTAAAGACAGAGTCCTAGAGGACTGTGACCCTTCAGCAAATGTATCCCTTTTTGGTATATAGAATTATGCACACAATAAAAGAGTATATGCATACTAATTGGAAACCAGCTTATTGTATTGTTGTTTTAGTAGGTCATTTGTTCTAGTTTCTGTTTCCATGAATGTCGAACTGATCCTTACTCACGTTTGTAGGTCTCTGCTGTCCACTTACAACTAGCCTGACAGATGGAGTTTTCAACTTTTTCGTTCTCAAAACTGTTTCATAGCTTACTCATAGTTCTGCTCCAAAAGCATACTTGCATGCCCAAATTCTTGATCCCTGTACTGCACCCCAGTATTAATTTTTGCACTGCCTGGGTAACATATGTTTGGGGGATTTGTTAGACATATCGCAGTGCAAGTGCTACCTATAACTAGGATTTCTTCAAGCATTGCTTTTCCTCTTCAGAGATGGGGGAGGAAGTAGGTACTTTCTGCCTTTCAGACTGGGTAAAACTACTGATCTCACTTCAGTATAAGAGACTATTATGTCTTGGTTACCCGTTTGTTTTTCTCAGAGACTGCATCTGGGAGAACTGGCATCTTTAAATGCTCTGAATTTTGGATCCAGAGCAGTGGCTAAAGTACTTCAATTAGTTTCCAGCATTAAGACTAATTTTACTACAAATCTCCCATTCTCTGCTCATCGTTCCTGCATTTAACTCTTTATATGTCTATGGATCTTTAATCTGACCTTGCTTCACAGGTGCTGTGCCAGCTGGCTCAATGTCCTGAGCTGCTGGACCACTGATGCACTGGGAAGTCTAAGTATGCTCTGTTGAGTGGTCAAGGAGTCACCATGCACAGTGCAGGGATCCATCTTCTTAGCCAAAGTAAAATTTTCTCCTTTAGACTTTATCTAGGCATAGGAAAGAGCAGTTATCAACAGTGAGCATACTGCACAAAGTTTAATGAGCTTCATTGTTTGATGTGGTTTGACACCTGTGTGGATTTTCTCTATGTTTCTCTATGTACCAAATGCTTAAGGGATACACAGTATTATACATATATATATATATATATAAAAATATAATGAGCATACTTATTTTGTTCAGATTACATATAGGTGGTGCTCCCTGAAGACAGAGAATAAAATAACACTCTAATAAGGTCTGAAACTTGAAATTCAGACATGGTATTCACATTGCTTCTCAGTACTTTCTTCTTCCATCTGTTAGACTAATACTATGTCACTGTGATTTAAGGGAATTCAGTGGGGGTGTATGTGAAAAAGTAACCCAGTGGAGAGGGGAATCAGGCTTGCTATAGTGAGCATAATGTTCTGAGCACTTTGATTGGAATTTTCTTTCCTCCTGTTTTGCATCAGATGTGAAGTTATTTACTTAGAAAGCCTTTTGCATTGGAGGGAAACTTGATCCCATGAGAGAAACATAAACCAAAGAGGCTATTTCTGGAAAAAGCAGAGGTGCTTTCTTCTGCTACCCATGGTTTGGGACATCCTGAAGTGGGATTGCAGATTTGACAAACCTTGTTTCCAGAAATTAAACTGGAAATCTAGGCTTCTCCAAACACTTTTTCCCGTTTCCATATTGCTGTTTTTATGAGTAGTTCCATTCTGTTGTTGTCTTCACGCTTTCTGTGAACTGCCCTTGGATCAAACAGATGAAACATTTTCCTTATCTTGAACAGCAACGGAAGCACTTCATTTCACTAACGTCGGTCATAAACAGATATTTCTTCATTGAAAGTAGACTAGATCATCCAGTAGAATTTACCACTGGCACACTGCAGCCAGCCATCTTCCTCTCTCATTTCTGCAGCTCTTTTCTTTGATATAACTATTAGCTATTCTAAAAGTCGGTGCCTGGGCAGACATGCTCAACTATTACAGCAGAAGACACAATACAAAGACCTCGGTGCTGTGTTTGCCACAATTTATAGACTAACTGCAACATTGACAGATAAATAGACATTTAATTGTATCACTTATTTCTTCTCTATCAAGAGTGAAAGGAAT
The DNA here is from genome assembly GCA_020746105.1 of Trogon surrucura. NCBI lineage: Eukaryota > Metazoa > Chordata > Aves > Trogoniformes > Trogonidae > Trogon > Trogon surrucura. The sequence continues at coordinate 57,341,734 of CM036618.1, forward strand.
GGTCCAGAAATTTTTAGGATTTTGTTCAAAACCCCAATTTTCAACGGCAGTACAAACTCTAGGTAATACTCCACAATGGATTTACATGTTTGCGTAAATTTACATAGAATAACTAGTTTAAGCAAGCAGGAGGAAAAAAGTATTCCAGAATCTGTCCCTATTACACCTGTGGCATTCGTTCTTGAATGTCCAAAAGAGTAATTCACCCAGTGGAATCTCTTTAGCATGTGAAAGTACCTTCTCTTGCCTTTTTTTTTTTTGGTAACATAGTAGCACAGAAATGCGCATTGAGAATGAATTAATATTGGACATTCAGTAGACAGTCTGTAATTTTGTCTGATGTTTGGAGACTTTTGGCTCTATTTAGGTCAGTTTTACTAATGTATGCTTCTGTAATCTTGTTTTAAATTATGGCTTTTGTTGTGGAATATGTATTGAATCATAGTCAATTGTATGAGCCTCCATTCAGGTTTAGTAATGATAGGCTCTAGAACATAAGGCTGAGTGGCTTGAGAGTCACTGTGTTTGATATTGGGTCTATGTGGATTTTTTTCCTTCTTTTTTCTTCCATGGTATAACTGATAGAAGCAAATTCATTTGTCATTGTTCTACAAATGGTTAAGATCCAAGGCCAAATTTAGTGAGTTGTGTCTTTCCTGCATTTTATAGTGCTATAATTTCTTCTGCTCTTGAAGAGGAATACTTAAGACTTAGAAAAGAGGTACAAATTAAATGAAGCATTCTCCTTATACTTTAACCGTAGAATCATCGAATGGTTTGGGCTGGAAGGGACCTTAAAGACCACCTGTTCCAACACCCCCTGCCATGGGCAGGGACACCTTCCACTAGACCAGTCTGCTCAAAGACCCATCCAGCCTGGCCTTGAACACTTTCAGGAAGGTGGCAGCCACAACTTTTTTGGGAAACTTGTTCCAGTTGTGGTTCTATCTGCAAACTTGCTGAGGGTGCACACAAGTCCACGTGGCTGACAAAGACGTTAAACAGCACCAGTCCCAATACTGACCCCAGAGAAACATCACTCATGATTGGTCTGATAAAACTTTCTAAATCTGGAAAGCAAACCAACATAAATCAGCAGGATTTATTTCTAGTTCATTGTTGAGAAAAGATCATGTTGACCCCTAGTTCTGATCACAAGTACTATGGCACTGTGTCTTCTTTCTTTCTTTACTAAGAAAAACAGTGAACACAGAGGAAAATTACCTCAGAAAAGCATAAAGACAGAAAACTTAATACTTTATTATGTACTGTTACTTTTTTTCTGTAATGTTTTAAAAATTTCTTTGAAGATATTTTTTTGTACTACTTTCTGAGAGGTCTTTAATACTGGTTTTCATTTATGACTGTAGAACAGAATTTGCAATTCATATTCAACTGAACTTGTAGATAAAGCTTTGCTACTCAAAAGTTTATAGAAAGGAAACACAGGTGGTAGTGTGAATTACCTAAAGAATTTAAACAAATATTTGAATGAAATGCTTTATGTTATTTGAGTAGTATTAATTGTATTAGACTTGGATAAATCACCACTGCTTACTGAAGAATTATTTTCTTTGGGTTTGTTCTTATTTGTGGATTTACTTTCATTAAGTGGTTCAGCTGTCTCCTAATTTAATCTCTACTGAAATAGAACTGAAAGACAGCATTTTAGAGGATTTCTGATTAGACATTTCAAACAATACTAACTACCAGTTTAATCCATTTCTGGTGACTGAATTGTGCAAACTCATCATGTTTTTTTTGTGAGTATATTAATCACTAGAAGTCATTCCCTAAAGTTGTTTGGATAAAAGATTTTCAGAATATGAAAGATTTTTTCGTCTGCAGCTCAAACTTCCTCCTCCATACCTACCCTTGCTCTAACACGCCAGCCTGTGGGATTAACAAACATTTGTCATGAATTTGTATGCATTTGGAGAAAAAAAGAATGTGATTCAGAAAAGTACCATCTGGAAAAGCTCTTTTAATTCATAAAAATGCTAGTGGAAAATACAAGCCGTGGAAATTCTTTTATCTTGTAGAACAGTGTCCCTGGTCAGCTGTCCTATCTGAAATAATTGAAAGAGCAACAACTACAACAAAGGTTTACAAGTTTCTCCCAGTCATGCTAGGACAAATCTTTGTTCAGATACAAATGTACAGTTTCTGTCTCAGATATGCAGCCCTGACACATGTGTAGGGTAGTATGTTCTGTAAATCCTTTCTTGTACTCTCTGTTGGGATGCCGCATTGGTAAGTATAGGAAAACACATGGTGTCTTCACCTACCTACCTGCTTGCCAAATCTCACTGGAAGCAGTAGGGCTTTTCCTCAATGGGATGCTACCACACAGATGTTGAAAACCAGCTTTGTGTTCAATCCTAGAAGATTTGAAGCTTCTTCCTAAGTGCCCTGAGCCACTCAAGTTAAACTCACTTTGTGACTGTTAATTACCAATGTGCTGAGGGATGTTTTGAGGGAGTAGCCACTGCAAAGTCTAAACCCAAATCCAAACTTGTTATATGAAATATATATGAACGTATATGAAACGTAAGTTCCTACATTCTGAATGCTACTATGCCATGAGGTTGACTAGAATTTGTCTAGGAGCTGACTTTGCCCATTAGATGATTATTTTTGGCTATCATTTACACATATTCCCTGTGTTTTCCCAGCAGTGATGAAAGAGGAAAGCAAACATGAAATGATACTTCTAGGTATTTTTTTTAGGTATCACAGTCTACACCTTCATCGTCACGGAATTACTCAGTTTTAGTTCTGTGTATTCTCTATATTCCTCTGGGCCATTTTGTACAAATCTGCATGATTAGCCAAGACTGTTCTTCTTGAAAAAGTGTTTCTTTCTGTGTTTCTGCTACTCAGACAGCCCCATTTCCTGCAATCAATGAGAGTGGTCAGCTGATAGCTTCCTTTTCTTTTCTGGCAAATACATTCAAACAGCTTTGATCAAGTGTAAGGAGGCATGTGGTGCCAATCTGCTGGTACAGATGAGAGGCATTCTGCAGCAGAACAGGCATTTTCAGTATTGTGCAGGCTGCTCATCTAAACCCATTATTGCATGCCATGTGTACCCTGGAGGAACCATCTGACTGACTTGTGGGCAGACTCCATGCCATCTGAACAGATGGGCATGAGTGTAAGCTGACAAGGGAGCCCATATGTTCCTAAATTGTGAATGTTGAGGAGGGGATTCTTGGCCAAGAATGTGCAGATGACTGTCCAAGTTTTACGTGACTGCCATTAAGAAGAGATGGCACTGCCAAGTGGAGCTTATTCCTTGGAGTTGACTTTTGCAACAGTGGATGTGCAGCATTGTGGAGTGAGTTTCTGGAGAGCCTTTTATCCTGGCTGAACATTGGATGTTCTCAGACTTGAATCTTGCTTGGAGACCATTGTGCATTTTCCACAGCACTTTCAAGTCTAGCCTTTGCTTGTGAAGTGTCAGGAAAGCACAAACATCTGTTCTTCACCCATCTTTTTTTTTTTTTCTCCAGGGGAGGGAGGATGTGACTGTCAGGATGTGAAGTCAGGCCAAGAAGTTTATTTTCTGTTGCATGATCCTCAAATGGCCATGACAAAACACAGATTGAAATAACGAGTCTAAGTAACTGGTATAATTAATAAACTCAAAGCAGATGTTTGAGTACTTGAAGACAGTTGATATTCGTAATAACTCTAATCTGATTATGGATAACAAGTTTTAGCATGCTTGACTGTATGATAAGTAATCAAAGGAATAGGAAGGAGAAAAAAAAATCTCTACAAATGATATATATGATTTTTTTAATACTTCCACTGGGAGTTAGGTAACTATAATCTGAAGAATATTGTAGAGATGATAATGAAAGAGTGACTAATAAGGAATGATATTTTTCGGAAAAAAAATCTCAACTTTCAGGAGAAATAATATGACTTAGTTAAATAGCAAATATTACTCTTCTTTTAAAGTTACATGAACTGAAATAATTTATGCTCATCTAAGAAGAATGTTTATTTAACTGCAGATAATTTTGCCTGCTGCCATAGTAACTTATGACAATGAGCTAAAACTATGTGAAAGTGGATTTCTGTTTTGACAATTCCAGTATTTTCAGTCAAATTAACAATAGTGGTGCTCTTACTATTCAGTGTTTCTATTGCTCAGCTAAGGAGAGAAAAAAAGATATGAGACCAATATAACAAGATTTGTTACAGAATGTAGAACTAGTGAGAAAAATGATTTTAGGTGACAGCAAATCTCCTGCAAGTTTCCTATAAACAGAAGATAGGCGAGTACGTCTTTTTGTCAATATACTTGGAAGAAAAACTCCACCTCACTTGCGAGGAATAAAACTTACACTTTGGAAGAAAAAGGTGACAAACTGAGTTACAGTTGAGTGACTTGGCAATTAATCATTAGTGGCAGAAATCTCTGATACATTTGCATGCAAACGTCATGTATGAGCACCGATACAGCACACCACGTTTCTTTGAAAATTCACATTTTGATTTTGTGATTGACCAAGTACCATCTGGCAGTGCCAGTAGGGCCCCATGTAAATCAGCACATTCCCAAGTTCCTTGATTGGAACTATAGTAAAAGGAATGGTAATCTCCCAGGCTGAATGCCTGCATTTGAAAAAGCACTTCTTTCCCTGATTTGTAGTTTGTCATTAATAGTGTGCGCCAGGAGCTGAAACTAAAATTCTGGAGGCTTTGCAAAGATTCCTGTGCTTGCTCAGATCTAACGCTGACGTGTGAGTAATTGCTAGTTAGCAGCATGAGCATTTCCAGGCTGCTGACACTGTGAGGTTGACAACTGACAAGCTTCACTCCCATGCCATAATAACCTACAATGAAATGCAAAGCAGACAGCAAAGATTGCAACTTTTTTTTTAAAAAAAAACAAACCCACAAAAGAAACATTAGGAAATCTTTACTCAATGCTGGTGAGATGTCATTATTTTAGTTTAAGGAAGATGATTATGGGCAAGAGGAAGATTGCTGCTAAAATAAGCACAGTACTTACAAAGTTGATGCTTTGATGAATGCTTTTGTATTGCAACGGGGTTGGAGGATTTCTCTTTGTCTCTCTTTACAACCTTAGTAGAAACACAGCACCTTCATGAAGAGCTGTTTTAATAGCTTGATAACATGTAATGCAGTAGATAATAGACTTTAGGCCATTGTAAATCTGGCATTCCAGTCAGGGGATGAAAGGAGGAAAGAAACAAGTGTTTTCTGAATGGGATTAGCATCCTTTTTGCCAAATACAAGACTTGTTCTCATTTTACTGAACAAAGTGGTTCCAGGTCCTCCGTCCCAAAAAAGTCACCTTGCCAGGTGCTGCACTGCCACAGTGCGGTAAACACATTTCATCTTGCTTTGTTTTATTATCAAAATAAACCTGTAATCTCTGTCTCTTCAAAGGATCAATCTCATCCATCTTTAGATCTCCCCAGTGAGAGCCCATATCACAGAATCACAGAATTATCTGGGTTGGAAAAGACCTTTAAGATCATCCATGTTCTCTTCTGACTCCCCAGTCTGCATTGCATCACTGAATTTCTACAGGTGACCATTAGTGCATTTCCTAGATCACTCAGAGTTATTGCAGTGTTATGCTTCTTCCCCTTTAGAAGACTATCACTCCCATGACTCTTGGCACAGTGACAAAGAAATAGCTACCTAATTTTCTATGCTTCTTTTCAAATTTTTATTTTAGACAAACTTCCATTTTCCAGCTTGAAATTGCTGATTTCTTTAAAAAAACAGCAAAAATAAGTTATGACTTAATTTGAACTGCAAATCCAGGGAGCCACCATCCCTGGGTATGTTCAAAAAAAACATGTAGATGGGGCACTTGGAGATATGGTTTAGTGGTCATGGTGATGTTGGGCTGACGCTTATACTTGATGATCTTTGAGGTCTTATCCAACCTTAACAATTCTAAGGTTCTATGAAATGTCTTTTTTCTAATGCTTGGGGATAACCATGAGAAGCTAATGGGGTGTTGACTCATCAAAAATATTATGGGTATTCACACTATACTAATGTTGCAGGGCTCAGTGACCCACTTACAATGAAGACATTTGCATTTGTATTTCCAAATTAAATAATGTATCTTTTAAAACTTGTTTTTCTTCCAGTTTTCTATGTTGCTGACTCGTTTTATATTTTTTTTTCCTCACAAGGAAGAACACAGGCTAACTAGATGTCCTACTTGTTTCATTTCTGCATTTTGCTATATGAACAGTTCTGCTATATGATCAGTTCTCTTGCTTTGTTATAGTTGTGATGTGATTATATGTGACCATAACTTTGTGATGAAAAGGCTCCCTCTAACTCCTCAGCTTCAGCCAAGGAATGGCAAACTGCTCTAGGAGGGTTCATAATATGGTTTTGCAATCACAGAATCATAGAATGTTAGGAGTTGGAAGGGACTTCTAGAGATCATCTAGTCCAATCCCCCTGCCAGAGCAGGATCCCCTAGGGCAGCCACACAGGAACACGTCCAGGTGGATTTTGAAAGTCTCCAGGGAAGGAGACTCCACAACCTCTCTGGGCAGCCTGTTCCAGTGCTCCGTCAACCTCACAGTAAAGAAGTTTCTCCTGGTGTTGAGGTGGAACTTCCTATGTTCTAACTAAAACCCATTATTTCTTGTTCTATTGCTGGGCACCACTGAGAAGAGATTGTCTCCTTCCCCTTGACACCCACCCCTCAGATATTTGTATACGTTAATAAGGTCCCCTTTCAGCCATCTCCTTTCAAGGCTCAACAGCCCCAGTTCTCTCAGTCTTTCTCGTAGCTCTCCATTGGACTCTCTCCAGTAGGTCCCTGTCTCTCTTGAATAGCGGAGCTCAAAGCTGGCCATAGTATTCTAGGTGTGGTCTCACCAGGGCAGAGTAGAGGGGGAGGAGAACCTCCCTAGACCTGCTGGACACACTTTTTATAATGCACCCCAGGATCCCATTGGCCCTCTTGGCCACAAGGGCACATTGCTGCCCCATGGACAACTTACTGTCCACTAGGACTCCAAGGTCTTTCTCCATGGAGCTGCTTTCCAGTAGGACATCCCTTAATCTGTACTGGTGCCTGGTGTTATTCCTCCCCAGATGCAAGACTCTACACTTGTCCTTATTGAACTTCATGAAGTCCCCCTTTGCCCAGATCTCCAAGCCTGTTCAGATCACATTGGATGGCAGCACAACCTTCCTGTGTGTCAGCCACCCCTCCCAGTTTTGTATCATCAGTGAACCAGCTGAGGGTGCAATCTATCCTCTCGTCCTTCACTAGTGAGGATGTTACTGGAGTTCCTACTGCCACTTGCTTCTCATTCCTACTTGTCTACTGCTCCTTGCTTATGCTTTTGCTGTTGTTTTGAGGGCCATCAGCTAAACATTACTGATCAGAGCTGCCTCCCTTCACTAAACCCAGGAGCTATTTGGAGCAATATGAGTGGGAAATGGGATAGATGCTGATAAGCACCCAATTAATCTTATTGTACAATGAGAAAATAGGAAGATATGCCAGTTCTCTTCTCTCTTTGTGCTCAGAGCAACTAGATGTGAGTCTTGGGCTGATTTCTAGAGCTTGTTTCAGAGGTCAGAATGGGCTAGAGGTTGCACTAATGCTTCTGCAGCATGGCTAGGCTGTGAGGTGTCCAAGACAATGAAGTACTGATGTTCATATCATCTACTAGACTAAACATCTACCTAAAGATCAGCAGAATTAAAGCTCAGCTTCCTCCATTCCCATTGGATGTAATTGAAAAGCTAAAAACATAACTATTTTTTAAATACATAAAATGAAAATTGACTAGAGAAAGTGAAACAGGAAAAGAGAATTTATATACAGCTCTCTCTCTGCTCACTTTCTCCTTGCAGGTGACTCTTTCCTTCTACGTTTGGCAGTAGGGCACGTAGAACAGCCTGCCTGGCTGCTCCCAACTCCTCCTTGCTGTCCAGTTTTGCACAGGCAGGTGATTTTTTTTCCCCCATGCCACCTCCTGAGGCTCTGAATCACCTCTGAGTAGCTGCCCCAGCTGAGGAACACCAACCCCTTCCTCCTAATAGGCCTGTGTGATCCCTTTGCAAAGAAATACCCTGAGTAACTGAGGACTAACAAAGCTCAACACATGCAGTGCTGGTACCGTCTGCTGTACATACAAAGATGTGTGCTTCTGGGTGCAACCATGGTGATGGCTGCTGCCTGATAGTACAAGCTTTGATTAGCTTTTCTTCTGCCTTGCAGGCTTTAGTATAGATTATTTCATTTCCTATAGCTTGATTTTCTCTTTCTTCTTTAACTTTTTTTTATTATCCTTCAGTTTTCTTATATAAAACATAGTAAACATACATATTTGTTTTCACATATTATGTAATACATAATGAACTTATTTGCTTAGATATTTTTTTCTGGTTTCAAAACAATTCTTTATGCTCTCCTATGTAATACTTAGAAGCAACTGAAGCAAAAGTCACTTGCAGCTTTAGAATGATTGCAATGTATTGAAGAGTGGACAGTTTGTAAGATAACTAATTCAAAGATCTAGTTCAACTGTTGTACTTCCTAGCTAGTGCTTATGGGACATCTCTAAGCTGTTATAATAAGATTTCCCTTGATTCATATCACAAGAGTCAGTTTTTCATAACTTCTTGCTGCCTAATTATGTTAGGATCTTGAAAATTCAAAGATTTAGGGATAAATGTATCTACAATCACTGCTACTTCTCTCTACATAATCTCATACATTTCAGAATTGAGACATTTTCATGAATTCTAAGACAAGCTGATGTTGTGTCACCAAAAGATGTTATTACCAAGTGAAGTTAGTGTTTCCAACATTTTTGGCTGGTTTGAAGGTTCAAATCAACACAGCTACCTGAGTTTTTAGGTCTTCATTGTGAAGGAATGAGCTATTATATCTTTAAAAGCAAGTTTTCAGCTTGTTTCAAAGATGTCATTTGCCTGTATAGCTCAGTATTATTTCATTCAAGCTCCAAAATGAGAAGTTTAAATAGGTACAGCTGAGATGTGAGACTATTTGGATCATGATACTTACAATGGGAAGAGTGATACAGCTTGCAGAGTGATCTTTATTTTTCCAAGAGATGTCAGGCCCAAATATAGACTAGAAAAAGAGAAATTGCAGTATGGAAGGGGGTTCCTAAAAAGAATATAGAGGTCTTAGACCATGAAGGAAACAGAACTAGATTCTCTGTTACAATATAGCAAAGAGATATGCAAACGTGTATATTGAGAGCAGTGAGGCGACTTGACTACCACATACAGTTCTGGTGAAGTACATGCTAAAATCCTGAAAACAACTAATACCAGAGTTTGAATATCAACTTGATTAGGTTTAACTGAAATTCAGCCTTTTGAAAGCCATGCGTGCAGTCTAGCAGGTGGTCTATATTCCTGCTGTAGTCAATGGAGAGACAGTTACATCCAAACCATCCTTTTCTGATCCTGAGAGAGGTGTCTAAGAGATAAGGACTAATTGCTCTCTCTGAGCTGCCTTCTGTCCTCTGTGGACTATAGAGGGACCTTGCAGTCTTGCCTAGGCTAGATGCCCAGCTTATAGATAGTTAAAATGTGATGAGATTAATTAATATTTAAAGAAGCAAGCTGAAAGATCAAGAACACAGAATAAATCGACAGAAACGATATGAGAGCTGAAGATAATGTCAGAATGAAAGACAGAGACAGTGCAATATGGTCTATTTTATCCACAAGATGATTTATATGTGATGTGATCAATATGGATAAATGTTTTCATGGAGAGAACTGGCTGGGTACTAGCAGCTGGAACCAAACAGCTGGAAGCTGGAAACCAAAACTAGACACAATCCAGCTGAAAATACAGTGTGAATCATTAAGAGTAAGGATGATTAAACTGTGAAATATGATCTTGGAAACTGTCAGACTGCCTATTCTGCAGGCTTAAATCAATATTGGACACCAAGATGTTTAAACCAAGACTGACATTCTACCTGCAGTATAGACTGCCAGGTGTGAGATACCTGGTTTATAATACCAGCAGATCAGATTAGGCCTTACACACTTTCAATTTAATGACTAATCACACCTCCTTCTTTGTCATATTTCTATTTGATCTAACATGTAGCAGAACTGTTTACTGTATTGCCCTTTGGTTACTGTGATTTATTCTTGATATATACTGTGAACAGATACATACTGTTCAGACAAGCTGTGATGCAGGATTTCATTCATGATCATGCTCCTTCTTTCTGTTCCTACAGAAGATATAGCTAGGAACTCATAAGAGTGTGTTTCCTATATGCAGCCAGCTAATACAGACATATTTGCTTCATAAAAGCAATTCTTGATTTTCAATTCTTGATTTTAGGAGTAATACAAATAAACCTTCCAAAGCCAGAATGACTTTGTACTAGGCGTGTGAGCTAGAATACCCTGTCAGTCTAACAAAATCACTTAGGCACTTTCAAGATAAGCACAAGTGTAGCATATGTCTTTGTTTTTTCTGTTTCACTGTGGATGCTGACTCAGATCCTGTGAAGGTCAAAAGGGCTCTGTTGTATTTTGAATTTGGGTTTGTGTTCTGGTCAAAAAAGTAAATAGTATTCTTATTGTTAGGGGTCCCCCGACTGTCTGAATTATTAAACTTTAAAAATATATAAAAATATATCATGTTATCAACCCTAACATGGTATTTGCACTAATATTTTCTATAGGAAAGTGGCATAGAGGCCTTTTTTTTTTTACCATTTCCTTCCTTCACAGCCTCACAAATCCCTTTCAGTGTGTTGGTTACTACTGCTATCCTGACTGTCCAGTGAGTATAACCCCACTACTGATTGGGCTGGAGCACTTTTCCTAAGGGCTGGAGGACCTGTCCTATAAGGACAAGCTGAAAGAGTTGGGGTTGTTCAGCCTGGAGAAGAGAAGCCTTTGGGGAGACCTTATAGTGTCCTTCCAGTACCTGAAGGGGGCCCTACAGGAAAGCTGGTGAGGGACTGTTCACAAGGGTGTGTAGCAACAGGATGAGTGGCAATTATTTTAAACTAGAGCAGAGCGGATTTAGATTAGAAGTTAGAAAAAAGTTCTTTACAATGAGCATGGTGAAACACTGGAATATTTTGCCCAGAGAGGTGGTGGAGGGTCCATCCCTGGGCACATTCAAGATCAGGCTTCATGGAGCTCTGAGCAACCTTATGTAGTTGAAGATGTCCCTGCTCAATTAAGGGTGGTTGGGCTACATGACCTTTAAAGGTCTCTTCCAGCCCAACACATTCTATGATTCTGTGTTTCTACCGAACTCCCCCTACTTAGGTCTAAAATCTCTAAGCGTTCTACTGCATAGGAGGTACAGATCTTCCATTAACCTGTACTTCAGGTTAAGGCTTTGTAATGTAAATTACAAATCACAGAATGATAAAGAATCATAGAATTATAAAGGCTTATAATGTACAGTCACACTTAGTTATTCAGTAGTTTTTCTCCATACTTCATATCCCAATGGGGTAATGTTCAACTGATAGTTTTTCCTCCAGGTTTCCAGCGTGACTACTGTATCAAGCTAGGTATCCTGGCTCTACCATCTTGTTTCTTACTTTATTTGTGTAGAGGCATGTGTAAGTTTGTTGTAGCTTTTTTTTTTTTTTGAATGATCTAACTATTCACCAATATTTCTTATTTAAATTTTTCCAGTTTTTCTTTCACTCATTTCTTGTGACTATCTGAAAAGATACACCACCATCAACTGTGTGTTCTTTGGCAATTCCCTGGTTGAAAATTCTTCCCAATTTTTCACATTTCAACTTAACTAAATCGTTTTCCTGATGGAAATCTTTAACTGCAGATGTTCCTTCAGGTCCTAAAAAATCTAACCTCTCTTCTTTACAAAATTTCTATGCATAGTTATTGTACCTCTGGCCCTGCAGATGACAAGAGTTGGTCTTGCTCTCAGGGGATCTTAGACTTCAGTTTCCTCTCTGGTGGTTTGAGTTCTGTCCTCAGAGCATCTCTCCTTACTTCTCCCTGTGTTACTCGTCTTGGACTATGTTGTAATTCTGCTGGGTTACTGACAGCAGTTTTTGCTCATCAGGAGCATCAAACCACTATTGCATCTGGTAGGTAAACAACTACTTGATCCACTCTGATACTGTTAAATCATATTCTCACTACTGTGAAAATCCCCTCTTACATCTGAAACTTTCCTCATAGAGATAGGAGGCTTTTTCTTTACTTTCCAGTAGCTTTCTGGAGGAATGGCTGGATGTGTCCTTTAGCCAGTTGGTTAACTGTACAGGTAAGGCCTTTGTAATTCTTTTCCCCCTCTCTGAACCATGGATTATGCTTTATCCCGATCAACCCTTCCTATTTGCTCACTACCTGCTGAGTCTTACAGTGTTTGCTTGCACATAGCTTATGAAATTCTAGTGCCTCCATGTGTGTTTATGTGTAGACTTGAGGTACTTGTGTATCTCCCCTCCTGACTTTATGCCTTCGTTTTCTGCATGTATCTTTTTCTCTTGTTTTGTTTTTTTCTGTCTGTTCCCAAGCATTAGATATTCTGAAATCTTTCCATAACTATTATGCTTTCCCCTTCTTATGTATTGACAGATGGCATGGATTTTAGAGGTCTGTCTTAAAAGTTCTTTCTCCCTGGTTTGTTTACTTTAAATCACTTGAAACTTGATCCTGGTATGTAAGTTAGTCAAGTATTGTGGTTGATGAGTAAATCCCTGTGTCAAGAGTCTGTTTTCTATTAATTCCTCCCAAGGATTATACATCTGAAATCTTCCCTGGATACAAATAATATATTCCATTAGTTCATCTGTTAATCCTTACTTTCTTGTTGATGCCATGCCTTCTCCCCATTGGGGACAGAGGTAGTTATCATATAGATCATCTTGCTTTCAGCCTCATTTCTAGCAGACGGAGTTATTCTGGATTTTGTTTCAACAGGAATATGGCAGGATCATTTCTTCCAATGTGAAGGGCAACTAGGGAGTTTTTTCTATGCTTTCCTCACCCTCTCTTCCTATCAGTATTCATTCTTGCCTCAGGCACATATCTCATACCTTTTACTCATGGCTGATATACATCTTCCTCAGCTACAACAGTTCAAGTGACAGACTTGTCATTCTTACAACGAAGCCCATAGTCACTACCTTTGCCTAGTTCTGGTGTAAATCTTAGGCTTACTTTCTGCTGTCAGCAGATCATTCTGTTCTCCTTCAGAGCTTAGCAACAAGTCATCCTTCTCCCTCTTGGGTGCCTTGCTGTCTCTGTCTTCCCCCTGCTCTTTTCCTTGTCACTTCTGCGTTGCCTTATTGCTCTCCTATTCAATGTGTATTAGTTTTTCTTTCTCGCATGTGCAACATGGATTTGACACCTCAGGGAATATAAACAGTCTTACTTTGCACTCTCCATAGTCTCAAATATTAAAGGTAGATGGGCAAAAATTGTCCAGACTCACATACAAACATGCTTTGTTCTTTGCTTTTATCACTGACTACTGGTATTTTTTGTCCTTTCTCCTTGTTAAAATTTCGTGGTTCTTAGCGTGTGGAAGTGACAAAAACAAGGAAATGAGCTACAGTACTCACTTGGACATCTGTCTCCCAGTAGCTCTCTGGTTACCACAAGCACTACTGAGTTAACAGAGAGCAAGATGCATTTGTCTAAAACAAATTATCAAGTAGCTGCAACTTCCTCATCAAGCAGTTGAGTTTGTGTACTGTTGCTTCCTGAATCATTTATGAAGAGAACCACAATCCCTTTGAGGACGCAGCTGAATGAGTAACAGTTAATCTGCAAGATTGACACCATCTCTGAGAAGGAGAATGGCACAGAATCACATTGAGAGAATGTTCATATTTTTTGAAATTTCTCAAGCCATATCCTTTTGGAATATGCAATCCTGCACCAGTGTGTGCAAATTGTAATTGCAATCTCTCTCAGTGTGATATTTTCTGGGAGTTGTTGTACCATTACTTCTTCCACAGAAAATGGCAATAAAAAAGAAAGAAATAACGTTGAAAGGCCAACCACCAAACAATCCAGGAGTGCCAGAAGTAAATTTACAGTCTCATGTCATCCCATTTGAGTGTTCACACTGTGCAGTAATCTGTATTTTCAGTACACATATGCAGTGTACTCCCTTAAATGATCTGTTCTGCTGCCACTGATCAATGAGTGACCATAAGACTTATTTACTGATGGTCAACCTGGGATTATCAACCTGACTCTTCCCACTGTTATAGTTCATGGGCTTCAGAGCCTGACAGAAGAGGTGCAGCTAGAAATGGGATCACAACAAAAAGGGAAAAGTGAGGTGCTAGTACTTTGAAATATTGAAGTACAATTTTGAAGACAGAGCCTGGCACAGTGTGGAGATATTGCCTCCCTATCCTGCACTTTGTCAGCTTGCAGACAGGCCTGGGAAAGCTTATTCTGCTGAGTGGGATGCTGTCATCATTCCTACTGGTCAGTCTCTGGGGGACTGCTGCTCCTCCATGTCCTCCCCAGCCTCTGATGGACATGGAAACAGGCAGAGCTGAACAAGCAGCACCTTCTTTTCTATATCAGCATAAGCAGCTATAGTTGCAGGAATGCTTAGTCTGGCACTTGTGCCTAAGTGCCTCTGGCTTGAAGCAACAACTGCAGGCAACTGTCCAACTTCAGGGATGGACTGCCTCATGACCTTCTATTCCAGCATCTGCTGGAAATAGAGGGCACTGGAGATCTGATAAAGGCCCCCTAATTTCCATAACAAGACTTTCAACCTATTCAGTTGAGCTGAAGAATTCTGTTAACATCTTTGTTAAGTATAGAATCTGTATTGTGTATTGCATTTGGTCTCTGCAAGAAGCCAATGGAGTATAATAACAGCTGGTATTCTATACTTTTCATGACATTTCTTCCTGATGCAAAGAAGGATTTTTATTATAAGGAGCATTACCTTGTCTAGCTGGTCAGCCATCTAGTCAACTTACTTCCTAGCCAGAACAGGGGGAAAAAATAGAAAATCAGCAGCCTAATGAACTATGATCATGGAAAAGGTGATGCTGTCCCCGGTGAGCCTAGACTGAAAGTTATGTTGGCATCCCAAGAAGCTGTAGTCTACTTTTCTACCTATGGAAAGCTAGATGGGAAAAGCAGCCAGTGTAGCAAGAAAAGATTTAAAACTTTAAAGAGGAAGTCTTGAATATGCATTTTTTTTGGGAGGTATGAATTGTATGAAGCTATGTGCAGTACAACTTGAAAGACAGAATGTCAGTGTCTGGTGGACTGCCACATGGGGAGTTACGTGGATAGCTAAGGAGGAATAGTTCTCACCTGAGAACTGTGCTATACTAGTCCTTATCATTTGCCACCCTGTTTCCAACTTTGTAATCCAAATCTCCATCTTTCGCTTTGTTGGAATATTTGCAGTATTTTTCACACTAAAGTGCCTCTGTTAGAGTCAAGTCCAAATGAAGCTGGTCAATTCTTTGTATGAGGTTCTTCTAAGGAGAAAAATCTAACTGGTGGAGACGGCCAGCCACAGAGAATCATGCATAAGCACTTATGGCGACATATTGAGAGTTTAAAAGTTAGAAGGTGTCTCTTGTCATGTTATAGAGACAATAGAGAAGGTATTGTGGCCAGCCTTTTAACTGTATCAGATCTTTTCTTGCAGAGGGAAAGGACCTCAAGGCAGAGACCTAACTTACAGCTCATGGAGTCATCAGTCACTAGGTCATTTGGACACTATCCAGTAAAGAAAGAAGAGGAAGAGTTTCCCCACCACCTGCCCTTAAAGACTGTGAGAAGGGCCATCTAAGTAAAGGATATCTTAGCTTAAACTCCTTTGGGATAAGGAGAAGCATTAGCCACTATAGTTTATATGTGAATATATCCCAGAGTCTAGTTTAATTTGTTCTTTTAAATTATGTCACCAGAATGAACAACTAAATAAAAAGTCTTATTCACAGACATGGAGTGCAGCTTTCTGAATAATCTCTAGCACTTCTTTTGACAGTGAACAGCGTGGCAGATCAGCACAAAAAAGGCTGAGCTACAGGTATGTGGTGAGTTCTCTATGCAAAACGACAAGCACATGTACACCCACAGATAAGCAACCGACACCTTATTCCTTGGGAAAAAAACCCAGTCAAATTTAAAGGTTGTAAATTCAAATACATTCAAATAAATACATCAAGCCTACAGAACAAACTATTTACAATGTAGTAACTCCTATACAAATATATTTGGGTTCTCTGATTTACTCAGATAAGCTGTAGTTGTAAATCCCTATGCTACCTTGGGACAGATACACCATACTTTAAAAAAGAAGATATTTGATTCCCTTCACCTCTCTTGCTGTCAACTATGCCACGTCTTACTGAAATAATGTTTTCTGGACCTTTTTTCCTACTTTTCTCTTCAGGTTTTCACACCTCACAGTTTTCACTTTTATTTCCAAAAACAGTTGACTCAGGAGATTAGAAGGAAAACACAGGGGGATTTTTCTTCCCTCTATTTCCTTCTTCTCTTTCTTCCCTTTCCTCCTCAACTTGCCTCCACCTTAGAGCTATGCACAAAGCTGGGTTATGCTGTGGAAGCAAAGTGAAGTTGTCTTTAATGATTACTTCTTAGGAGGACAAAAAGTGAACAGACCCTTCATACGGAGTTGAACTCTGGCAGTTAAATCTGCAGTGATCAAAATTCACAGGTAGCTTTGAACAAGTCAAAACAAGAAAATATCTCTTCCACATCCTAACCAAGGCCTACCTGTTCTTTAGCTGTTATCTGCTTCTTCCTTCTCACATGGCTAACACTAACAGAAGTGATCAATGTTGTTGGGAATTGCATTGTTTAATATCTTAAGTAGGTTAGCTAGATGCTAGGCATGGAAATCTGTTAAATGGACCTCAGTTCTGGTAAAAAAAACACAAAAAATTACCAGAAAAAAATCCCCCAAACCAACCTTAGGGAAAATAATATTTTTCATTGATGAAGAAATCAAGTTGAAGTTCTTGCCAATACTGTCAGAACGAATCATGGTAAGTTACATCTGTGCCTGAAGTTACCTGGAAATCACACTTTACTTGACATAACTGGAAGTGTAAGGATCTGTCTTTAACTGTTAGCTATCAAAATCATTATTTTCATTGCTTTTTGGACTGGACTATTAGAAAGCAACAAAAGTTGGAACAAACATAGTGGAACTCAGACTTGCCTATCTGCCATCAGAAGTCACTAACTCGTTGTTGGCAGGAATATTTCCCGTACATTGGTTCTCAAGGAAGGATATGCAATAGACTTAATTTTAGATATCTATGTTTAAAGGATGATGCTACCGTGCTGCCCAGAGGCATGTGTTTGGGAAACTTCACCTTGATGTGCTGGTGGAACTGCAACACACCTCATCATACCATCGAAAGAGAAAAAGTAGTTGACATACGAAGATTTGCTGTAGCTGGAGAAGATTTTGCATGTTCTTCTGTGAGAGAAACCATCCGTTTCCTCTCCTTAAGGAATATTTTAATGCTGCCTGTAGAGTAGGAAAGCAGAACTGAATTACTCTGGCTTTAGGGATATGTTTTACATGGAGAATTGCCCAAGGTGGTAATTTTGTTGCTGCCTGTGAATGACAAATATGATTTTTGCCCTCCAGCTCAAGCAGGCACAAGTACCTATTGTAATGGATTTGTGGACTTTATGTGAGTCAATGATGTTTCAAGTAAGTGCAGAATTGGGACCCATAGCATGAGACCTTAGGGGAATGTAAAGGAACCTCTGCTCTGGTGACAGAATTCTCCCTGGCTTATTTATCTGAACTGCCTTTCTTTGCTCCTCCTCCGAAGTATGGATGGTGAGCATCCCACAATAAATGCTTTTGGTCTACTGAGTTCAGGAAGGTTACTACTATATTTATATTAAATATTTGCATTGGCTATGATTAGGGTAAGGCTGTGCTGGTAACTGATTGCTGTGAAGTTAGGTATGATTTTAGGGAATTAATATTATTTAGAAGTAACATGTCTCTACATTTTCTAATCCAAAAGTTTGCTGCCTTTATTGTTTCACTGTTTGCTTTACTTTATATTTTGCTGCAGAATTGGTCTGATTTTTCCAAAGTAAACTTCTGCAAGATGGGTTTAACTTTTGGGCGTGGTGGAGATTTTTTTGTGGGTTTTGCTTTGTTCATCAACCATTAGCTGATTTACTAGCTGTTTGGAAATATACCATTATTTTCCCAATTTTGTCATCAGTTGACCTCTTTTAATGAATGAATATGGCAAGAATTTCCTATGTTTCTTGAGAACGTTGATGGAAGATGATAAAGATTGTGTTGACGGATGTAATTTACAGATGGTACACATTTATAAACCTTGGTGCACATACTGCAGGCTTTGTAAGAGAGTGTTACAATAATCCTTTTTAGGAAAATTGTTGTATCACCAGAATTTAACAATTTTTTGTCTGTTATTACTTAGACCTTGCATCTCAGATTACCATACAGCTTCTCACATAGAAAGTAAGCACTTTGATTCACTAAGCTCTCAGTTAGACTGATTATTCTGAATAAATTCTCCAATTTCTGTTGATTCCTTTATGGTCTGGTTGATACTTCGAAATTTTTTGTCCACTATTATGTCGCAGCTCTTATCCACAGATTTTTTGCCAGATATCTCAAACCCTCTGGGAGGCTCTGTGTGCTGAAGCAATGTCACTTTTCTGCCAACATGTTTTCACATGAATGGAAGCCAATTTTTGTATTGTTTTTTATTTTTCTTGCTTTATAGTCGACTCCACTGCTCTGTTGCTGAAGGCTCACTGATATTGATTCAAAGGGAACAATAAAGAATATATACTGCTCATGGGAAGGAAGGCACTACAAAATTGACATCTCACCTTAGCCAGGTTCACGTGCTAGAGCTGAATCATGCTCCCTCTTTTGGTTGCTGTTGCAGGTGTCTGCTCTAAAAGAAGCGCACTGAAAATAAGCCTGCCTTAATGGAACAATTTTAGAGTTTGCTGCATGCTCTAATATTTTCTTCTCAAAGCCATCTCTTTAATAGCCTGAACATGGACAGTGTTGGGGAGAGCTCAACCAATTGTGACACCATGGTCATTCTGGGAGTCTCCCAGAGAATGCTAGTAATTAAACATAGATAGCCTGGTGACTTCTGGTGTTGCTTTTTGAGGCCGGGAAAAGAAGCCAACCACGTATGCATGTGCAATTATCAATATTCCTCTGTCAAATTTGGAATGCAATTTTGCTATTGAAAACACAAGACTAATTCCACCTCTTGTATGTTCTACCACTAGAGTTATGCGAAAGGATACAGACATGGGTGTGGATTTGTTGATTTATTTATTGTGAATATAAATCTAGCTTACCTTTGTCGTTTTATTATCTTTGCAGAATACCACAGATGCCAAGTAAAGCTAAAATTAATCACCACACATGAGTGTTACTCAGCATGATGGATTGTGGTTTTAGTGCATCAACAGCCTAGTGACGCATCAAAGGAAAGACTTCAGGAGCAATTTGAAGGAGAATAATGAAGGAGTTTCTTGGATGATTCAGTAAATTCTTCCTAAGAGGAAAAAGTATAATAGGAAAAAAACGTGTGTTTGAAAACAGAAGCTATCCAATAGGCTGATTGGATTTAACTTCTTGAAACCGCTGCTGCTGCTGGGCCGGGCCGGCATTTGGGGAGAAAGAAAGATGCCATTGAAACCATTTGCCTCTCCATTGCCTGAAACAAGGTTCCTCCATGCAGGCAGGCTGGTGTACAAACTCAAAATCCGGTACAGCAACTTCAACAGGTAAGCATGTGAAAGCTGGAAAGTGAACCTGCAGTTTCATGACTGAGCAGTGGGTTAATGTGAGAGCCCAAATTTGGATCTCAGAGGCTTCTCATTTCCTGCTTTTACTTTCCCTGACCATGAAAGCAGTGGCTCAAAAGTTGCTGTTGCATTTGCATGCACTGAGCATTGTCCTGAGAGAGTAATTCCAGCTGTAAGAAATGCTCCTATTTCACTATGACTTGTGGATTTTGAGCTCTGGTGGTAAAAGAAGCTGGATTTAGTGACAGCACTTTGAAATTGTGTAAGCGTTTAACTAGAGCCTTTGTAGTGGTTTAGTCCCTGCTGTCAGCCCCACGCAGCCACTCACTCACAGCCCTGCGGTGGGGTAGAGAAGAGCATCAGAAGGGTAAAAGCAAGAAAGTTTGTCAGTTGAGATAAAGGCAGTTTAGTAAGTAAAGCAAAAGCCGTGTGCGCAAGCAAAGTAGAATAGACTGCTCCCTGTGTCCTGTCGATGGGCAGGGGTTCAACCTCTGGGAAAGCAGGGCTACACACCGTCTAACAAGTGACTTTGGGAAGACAAATGCCCTAAGGCCAAGTGTGCCCCCTCCCTCCTTCTGGCCCTGCTTCTGTTGCTGAGCATGTGCCGTGGTTTGGCCCTGACCGGTGGCCAGGTGCCTTGTTGTGTTAAAAGGAGAGAGGCAACAATTCCTGTCACCAATCATTTTGGCAGAAGCTAAACCCCCTTGCATTCCAGCTTGTCCTCAGATATCAGAAGGACTGGAGGCGGCTGGACTTAAGTTCTAGTGACGCCCAATTCCATGTTACTAATGCGACATGCCCAATTGCCTTCAATCTGGAAACGTCCCTGGAATTACGCAGCCAACCTTCACAAGGGTGGCAATATATGTCTTTGAAATATATCAAGGGTGAGTGTCACGAGGATGGAGCCAGGCTCCTCTCGGTGACAACCAATGATAGCACAAGGGGTAATGGGCTGAAACTGGAACATAAGAGGTTCCGCTTAAACTCGAGAAGAAACTTCTTCTCAGTGAGGGTGACGGAACACTGGAACAGGCTGCCCAGAGAGGCTGTGGAGTCTCCTTCTCTGGAGACATTCAAGACCTGCCTGGACACATTCCTATGTAGCATTATCTAGGCGTTCCTGCTCTGGCAGGGGGATTGGACTTGATGATCTTTCAAGGTCCCTTCCAATCCCTAACATTCTGTGATTCTGTGATTCTGTGATCCGACAGCGTCCCTGGAATCACAAGGCCATCAGGGACTCACACGATCAGACTGGAATTAAAGACTCACACGGCCAAACTCCATGGTTAAAGGGTCAACAGGGACTTACACAGCCAGATCGGAATGAAATTGAATTTATTCAAGCAACAAATACACAAATTCGTTTTGATTGCTGGTCATAGAGACTGGCTGCAAAGCACGTGCAAAAGTTACAGATGTAATAGATTATGAACAACTCTGTAAAGATTTCCTGAGTATCCCGGGGCAGCACTTGTTGAGACCAAGTGTTTAGACCTTACCCAAAGGCATCCCTATGGAGGGGGGGAAAAGAGGCTCAGCCCGTCAACTGCTTCCAGGAGTCAGAGGTGGTCTGTGGTTGTATCTTCCCTGACGATGGTAATATCTTGCCAAATGTTCCCCCTCTCTTGGGTCATTTTTATATTATTTGTTACCTTTCAGATGGAGCTTGAGGGACTCTAGTTATGCATATCTTTACCATGATTGGTGTAGATTTTCCTTGCTTTGCATTTAAATGTATAGACCAAAAATATTCAATGTGCAAGCTCAGTGAGTGGTGGTCGCACCTCGGAGGCGAATAGCTTTTGGGATGGAGGTGTGTTTTGGGATTATAATGAGATTATAATGAGCATAGTTCACCCAAGGACAGTATCTATCAAAAGATGACAGGCTCTTGGCCCAGGATAGTAAATGTGCAGTCAACTGGCTCTTTGATGTTTTTAGGTTCCTTTGTGTTCACAGAGCTTGACCATGGTGTTTCCAGGACGCTCCCTGCTGTGTGGGATTTTCCCTTTGGAACAGAACAATCAAGCTTCCCTGATGCTACCAAACCCTAAGTTTGTTTTGGAAATCTTTGTGGGGAGAGCTCCTTAGGCACCAGCTGCATGTTGTCCTGGAAACTTTCTTGATGTTCTGATACACGAACAATGCTATGAAAGCAATTAAGAAATTCTGTATATTTACCTAACGTCAAATGCCATGAGAGTGGTTAGTTTTTGAGGCCTAAGTGCTCTGGCAATATTTTAGCCAGGATGGTTGCCTTGCATCTAGAACTAAAGTTTAGGTGAAGGTGCCTTAATCCCACATGCCCACACAGCTGCTCTCTCAACCCCCTTCTCCTCTAGACAGGGGGAGAAAATGTATTGAAGGGCTCAAGGTTTGAGATAAGGACAGGGAGATCAATTGCTTTTGCCATCCTGGGCAAAACAGACTCGATATTGGGGAAATTAATTAAATTTATTAAAAGAACAAATCAGAGAAGAGTAGTGAGAGATAAAAAAACCACCCCAGGTCTTAAAAGAAAAACACCTTCTCCCATCCCTCCCTTCTTCCCGTGCTCAACATCAATCCCGAGTGGTGCAGGGGGACAGGGAATGGTGGTTACTGGCAGTTCATCCGATGTTGGTTCCACTGCTGCTTCTTCCTTCTCCGGAGGACTCTTTACACTTCCCCAGCCCGTTGTGGGGTCCCTCTCACGGGAGACAATCTTCACACACTTCTCCAATGTGAGTCCTCTCATGAAGGGCAATTCATCACAAACTGCCCAATGTGAGTCACCTCACAAGGGGTAATCCACCCCTCGTGAGTCTGAGGTGCAGTCCTTCACGGGAAACTGCTCCAGCACGAGTCCCCCGTGGCACCACAAAAGTTCCACCAGCCAACCTGCTCCAGGGTGGGCATTCCTCTCTTCCACGGGCTACAGGCTCTGGCACCAACCTGCTCCAGTGCGGGCTTCCCACGGGCTACAGCCCCCTTCAGGCATTACCTGCTCTGGCGTGGGGTCTTCCACCCCATGGTGGACACCTACACTCTGCCCATGGGCTGCAGGGGGATGGCCTGCTTCACCAGGCTCTATCAGACTCAGGGGAATCTTCAAGGAGCTTCTAGCAGAAGCCACCCCTAGAGCTCCCCCGCTGCCGAAATCCAGCCAGGAAAACCCAATACATGGATGAAGTGCCAGCTTGTAGCCATGATTGCCTGCTAGTAAAGCGCTGTCTTCTGAGCCAAATCATGGCTTGCATCGATGAGTGGCCACCACTAAAGTGCTGCCTTGTGAGTCAAGTACTGGCTTGTGGCCACAAGTTACCTCCACTAAAGCTCTATCTTGTGTGTAAATGGCTGGCTTGTGACCAGTGGCCAGTCAAGTTCACATCCCGACATTTTTCCAGTGGCCTGTCTAGGTCACATGCGGACAGTTTTCCAGTGGCCAGTCGAGGTCACATGCCGTCATTTTTCCAGTGGCTTGTCGAGGTCAGGTGCCTGGCTTTTATTGGTCTCAGAAAGCATCAATGGCAAAGCAGAGGCTGGTAACATGTCGTCCTCTGGGCAGCTGAATGCCTGGGGCACTGTCCATGCCCTGTCTCTCACGTGTCTCCCCGTGCCACTTCCTTCAGATGCTGCATAGGCTCAGGGCCAGCTGCCAGCTTGGGACACTTGCGTGGCACTGGCAGCAGGACATTACTGCTCTTGCTGCCCTGAGATGCAGGCACAGCGGAAAGTCCTGTGCAGAGCCCGGAGCACCCTCCTGAACAGGGAGGGCCGGCGTTGAGCCTGGGCATGTGGGAGAGCGGCGATGCCTGCCGAGGAAGGAGAGCTCCAGGTGAGGGACTGGGTGGGCAACAGGCAAGCTCCTGCCTGTCCCCCATCACCCAGGGCTTCCCCAGGGAGGGGTGGTCGAGTCAGGGCCAGGCCCTGCCTGCACTGCTGCTGGCCTGGGTGCCGTTCATCAGGACGGCTCGGCCAGACCTGCCCTCGCCAGGGCAACACTTGACTTGGGGACGTACCTTGGTCGTCCTCGGGCACGGCCCTGCAGCTGAAGGAGGGCTGTGCATCACCTCTGTGCTCAGAGACCACTTGCATGGGACGAGAAAATGTGTCACCCTCTGCTGCAGCAAGGTGGGCTGTACCAGCATCTGTAGGAGGCTGCTGAGGCAGCGAAGAAGCCCCTTCCTCCTCCAGAGCTGCTGGGGAGACAAGGGCTGTGCCAGCCTCTCCTTGATGGTCTCGTGGCTTGTGAGGAGCCATGTTGTCTCCATCCTTGCCTGCTGCTGGGATGAGAGGTGTGGTGCTGGCCTCCCCCTGAGGCTCTCCAGCCAAGGCAGGCTCAGCATCCCAAGGAGCTGCAGGTGTTGTTGCTGCCGCATCTGTGCTCTGTGCCTCCTCCTGCTCTTCTACTGGCTGCTGGCCAGGTCCCTGGATCACAATCAAAGCCTTGGCCACAACATTCCTCACGATATACTGCTCTGAGAGCAGCAGTGATGTGGCGCAGTCTGTGGGGCTGGGTGGGGCAGGGGCCTGGCTCTCTGCCTCGGCGGGCTGCTCGCCACAGCCTTTGTCTCCTCTTGTGCTGTGGAAGTGAGAGTCTCTTCCTTGGCAGCCCCGGCCAGGGCAGAAGTTGTCAACTTGGCATCGGGGAGAGCCGTGGGGGCAGGAGATGCACTCTGCAGGTCTCTGTCTGCCTCTCCTGCTGCCTCAGTGCCTGTGCTGCCACTGGACTGGGCAGGCTCCTGCTGGGGGCCAGCAAGGGCGTCCAGGAAGAGCTGGTGGGCCGAGGGGTTGACAGAGGGACTGCCCAGGCAGCTGCTGCTGTCAGGAGCCGAGGAGCTATGGGACAGCCCCAGCACCTCCGGGCTGCGGCTGCTCCCAGCACTTGCATCAGGCACCCGGCTCCTGGCACGGCGTCTCCCGGGCTGGATGTAGGGCTTCTGGTCCCTATGCTGCAAGCCGGTGTGGTCTCCCCCGGAAACGGGCCCAGCAGGGCTGGAACATTGTCTTCTCTTGGGCGCTGGTGAGTTGCAGGAGGAGCCTGATGGCAGCCAGCGGCCCGTGCTGGGGCTGGTGGTCTCTTGTGTCCCAGTGCCAGGAGCCTGCCTCGAGGCTGCCTGGCTGCTGGTGCTGGGGCTGCTCCTCGCCACTGCTGGGGAGCCATGGGAAGGCCCTGATCCTGGCTGGCTAGCGGCGCTGGGGCTGGCGACCTTCAAGCTGGCACTAGAGCCTGTTAGGAGAAGCAGGAAGGTCAAGGGCAGGGCCCCCCAGGCCCAGGGTGGTGCCCCCAGCCCTCCTGCAGCAGAGAGCCTCTGCCAAGCCCACCCTGGGCATGCACTGCCAGGACCTGGGACCCAGCCCGGGGGCAGCCTCCAGTACTTTGCCTCTTACCAGTGCCCAGGCCAGCACAGCCGTTGCACTCCCAGTGGGTCGTGCTGTTGTTCAAGTTGGAGCACCCTCTGTGGGTGCCCTCAGCAGCACAGGACGAGCACAGGAGAAGCCGCCAGGGCCTGGGGGAAGCAAATGGCTCTGAGCACAAAGTGACCACAGCGCGGGATTGTCCAGCAGAGCTCTTGTCCTTAGTCCTTGTGCTTCGAGCCCCTGGTGAGACAGAGCTCCCCATGCAGAGCCCAGAGGTGCAGCTTTGGACACTTACCCCTTTCTCTCCACCTGCTCCCTGCCTCCTGGGCACAGGCACACACTGGCATCGCAGTGGCTGTGCCTCTCCATCAGTTCTGTGTATGCCTGGGCACTCTCCCATGTTGGCAGCCTGTACATGCGGAAAGGAAATTTGATGAGCCTCTGCTTCCATGGCATACAGCAGAAGATGTCCCTGTTCTTCCCCCTCTGCCCTCTTTCCAAGTCCTCCAGGAAACTGAAGCCCTGGTTCACAGGATGGCAGAGGCAGGGCGCAGTACTTGCCCCCTCCTCTCTTGTGAGCCACGCGGAAGGACACCAACCTGATGGGGATTCGAATCCCCATGATGAGCATTTTGGGGAGAAAGAGATCCCTGTCCCTGCACAGGGGGCACTGGAAGCACACAAGGCCAGTGCTCAAAGCCAGTCCCTGTGGGAGAACCAGAAGGAGCGTGAGTGAGGCCATGGTGCTGCTGAGAGCTGGCCATGTCCCAGGGGCAAGGGAATGGCTCCCACCTGGATGCAGCGGCGGTGGAACCGGACATGCTTGCACGCTGGGCACACCATGGTACAGAAGCACAGCCCATCGTCCAAACGCTCCAGGCAGATTAGGCAACTGGTCTCCTTGTCCCAAGCTGCCTCCACTGCCTGCTTGGGGCTGTGATCTGTGCAGAAGGCCCTGGAGAGAAGAGAAAAGGGATGGGGGAGTGAGAACTGCTGGGTCCTGCCCCGGTGGTGGCAAGGAAGGCGAAGGAGGGGGAAGGAGCCCCAGAGCTGGCCCGGCTCTGGCTCTGCTGGGAAGCATCCCTGTGGGCTCCTTTTTTGTCTGGCCGATGCTTCCAGGAAGGGGCTGGAGGTGAGGGTCCTCCCCCTGGGAGAGCCGGCTGCCTTACATGTTGCGCCCAAAGAACTGGGTGACACATCCTCACCTTGCAGCGCAGGGGAGATGGAAGCTCTTGTTGCAGAGTGGCAGGCAACAGGTGACGGCAGCCCCGCTCTTGCCACAGACGATGCAGACCTGGAAGGGACACCGCAGCCCCCATCAGCAGCAGCCTCAGGGGCCCTCCAGCCAAGGCGCAAGATGGGGCTGCTGCGGGGTCACAACAACACCAAGCTGTGTGGGGCTGCTGACATCCTGAAGGGTAGGGATGCCATCCAGAGGGACCTTGACAGGCTTGAGAGGTGAGCCCATGCCAACCTCATGAAGTTCTACAAGACCAAGTGCAAGGTCCTCCATATGGGTCGTGGCAATCCCAAGCACCAATATAGGCTGGGCAGTGATTGTCTTGAGAGCAGCCCTGAAGAAAGGGACTTGGGGGTACTGGTGAACAAGAAGCTCAACATGAGCCATCAGTGTGCACTTGCAGCCCAGAAAGCCAATCGTATCCTGGGCTGCATCAAGAGGTGCGTGGCCAGCAGGTCAAGGGAGGTGATTCTTCCCCTCTGCTCCACTATTGTGAGAGCCCACCTGGAGTACTGCGTCCAGTTCTGGAGTCCACAGTACAAGAAAGATACGGACGTGCTGGAGTATGTCCAGAGAAGGGTCATGAGGATGATTAGAGGGCTGGAGCACCTCTCCTATGAAGACAGACTGAGGGAGTTGGGGTTGTTCAGTCTGCAGAAAAGAATCATATAATCATAGAACAGTTCAGGTTGGAAAAGACCCTTGGGTTCATCGAGTCCAACCATTAACCTACACTACAAGTTCGCCCCTAAACCATGTCACCCAACACCACATCTAAGCGACAATTAGACACGTCCAGGGATGGTGACTCAACCACCTCCCTAGGCAGTCTATTCCAGTGTCTGACCACCCTTTCTGTGAAGAATTTCTTCCTAATGTCCAGTCTAAACCTACCCTGTTGCAACTTGAACCCATTCCCCCTGGTTCTGTCCCTAATTGTGAGAAAAGACCAGCACCAACCTCTCTACAATGTCCTTTCAAGTAATTGTAGAGCATGATGAGGTCCTCCCTCATCCTCCTCTTCCTTAAACTGAACAGTCCCAGCTCCCTCAATCGCTCCTTGTAAGGTCTATTCTCCAGGCCCTTCACCAGCTTTGTTGCCCTTTTCTGCACTTGCTCCAACACCTTGATATCTTTCCTAGAGATGGATCGGTTCAGGCTGGACGTTAGGAAGAAGTTCTTCACCATGAGGATGGTGAGACACTTGAACAGGTTGCCCAGAGAGGTGGTGGAAGCCCCATCCCTGGAAGTTTTTAAGACCAGGTTGGATGGGGCTCTGAGCAGCCTGATCTAGTGGAGGATATCCCTGCCCATGGTGGGGGGGTTGGAACTAGATGATCTTTAAAGTCCCTTCCAACTCTGACAATTCTATGATTCTATGAAACTGGAAACGAGATAATTATGAGGATTGAACCAAGTTATGAAGAAGTCCATAGAGAGAGTAAATACCTGATATCCAGTGTAGTAGATGACAGAGCTGATAAAATGATTCAGAGAGATGTGAGAATCAGGAGAAATGGAGGGAGGTGATAGTTACATTTACAATTGTAGATAAGTTGACTCGGCACTGGTGAGGCTGCACCTCGAATACTGTGTGCAGTTCTGGGCTCCACAGTGGAGGAAGGACATTGAGGTGCTGGAGAAGGTACAGAGAAGGGCAACTGGAATGATTAGGGGACTAGAGAGTAAATCTTATGAAGAGAGGCTTAGGGAGCTGGGGCTGTTCAGCCTGGAGGAGGCTGAGGGGAGACCTTGTTACTCTCTACAACTACCTGAAAGCAGCTGTAGTGAGACAGATGTTGGCCTCTTCTCCCTAGTGAATAGCGACAGGACAAGAGGGAATGAGTTCAAGTTGTGCCAGGGGCAGTTTAGATTAAATATTAGGAAAATCTTCGTCACCGAAAGGGTGGTGAAGCATTGGAATGGGTTGCCAAAGGAGGTGGTGGAGTCACCATCCCTGGACGTGTTTAAAAAACGGCTGGATGTGGCACTTCAAGAGATGATTTAGTGTTAGGGTGGTGTAGGGCTGTAGGTTGGACTTGATGATCTTAAGGTCCTTTCCAACCTTGATGTTTCTATGATTCTATGATAAAATAAAAGGGAAAATGGAAGAGAACCCTAAGACAGAAGTGAGATCTTCTAAAGGAAATGATATGTGGAACACAAAACTGTGTGAATAAATGACTTTTGGAGTCTCTGAATTAGTAGAAAAGCCAATATGACTTCTCATGAGTTCAAAAATAAGTTTTCAAGGTTTTATTGAAATAGGCTTATTTTTTACACAATTTTGTGTTTGTTCCTTGTGATCTAAAAGAATATTTCCTTTGTATAAATTTTTGAGAGTTAAAAAAATTAAATATATTTACAAGTGGAATGAGTTCAATATGACAGACCGACTTTCATGCTGTAATTACCTTAATAAATAATGCTGACCCTTTCCAGAAAATATCAGGCAAAAAAACTCAATACAAACTTACAAATATTTTTCATTTCTCTAACTGAAGACAAATCAAGGAAAACAGGGTCATGTCAGGAAACCAAACACTGTGTAAGGCTGTGGCATCAAGAAAGATGAAACTGCACTACTGATGCTGCAAACTGGATAATTTCTTCTCTTTACTAGTAGGTGCATATATGAAAGTGTTCAAACAAACACCTGGTTGTCAGTGAATGCATTGCTCCTTTGATGCGGTAAGGATTAACCATATTGACTGGTTAGAGGCAGGCAAGAGGTTTTCAAATGAAAGTTAGACTTTTATTGTTGGAAAGGACTAATTAAGAATGATTTTTATTTTGCAAGTTCCTACCATTTTTTACAAAACCATTATATTCTGGTCTGAATTTCTACTTGAACCAGTGGTTAACCAACCTTTAAATTACCAGCTGCTTCATGGCTCAAGCACTTATCTGGAACATGTGTGACCCATATTCAAATTCCCTCTCAAATTTATTATAAAAAAGGAGGAGGGGTGCAGTGGTGGGACTGGAACCTCCTTTCCCAAAATAGAGTGTTTTCACTCCCAAGCTGTCTGGCTTCTTTTAAGGTCTTAATGTGTAATTTCTATTTTTAAAAAAAAATCTCAGAGATCTGTATTTCTATGGCAGATTATTTTAATACATTTTAATCTAAAAGCTGCCTGACTCCATACACAGTGTTAAACCTGAAAACTTCAGAGCACAGAAGGCTAAGTATCCTAGGTATTAATAGGATAACATGTTTTATTTCCACAATTTTGTACACATAAATATAATTTCCTTTACAATTCTACTCTAAAGAATATGCGGTGAGAAAGACACTGAAAGGAGGAAGTTTTGGAATGCAGACTAATGATTGCATCCGAAAATGTATCAGTTTACGTCAGCATACGATATACTTTGGAAGAAAACCAGCCATGTGCAAATACCTGGGTTGTTTCCATTTTCTTGTTCAAACTGCCTTGTGAACTTCAGTTTTATTTGTAGTGTTCATGAAAGAATGTAAGTATTGCAATACTCCAAGCATCCAGTGGCCTTGTGTTCAGTCGCTAACTGCTATGGCGAATGGGCCAACATGATTTTTACCCATATGTTTCTACGTACTTTACAAAGAACGTGTTATTTCTACTCCACAGACAAAGGAACTGAAAGGTAGAGAGTTAAAGGGACTTGTCTGAAATCTCAGAGTGAATCAGAGGCAGAGGCTGAAAGACCCTTTAGGTTTGATTTTTTTCCTGTTTATCCCTTTATTCACCGGGCCGTAGGCTTGCTTACAAATTCCTAATACCTTTTGTAAATGAGGTGGGTGTTTTACCACCTTTGGACATCAGGCTGGCATGCGTTATTTGAGTAGAGCTGCGTTTTCAATACTCGGTTGATAATATAACATGGCTGACTGGGTGGATGTTCAAAGTTTCTATAATCAGCAAAAGTGAAAGGAAGGCCAAAAATCCAGCTAAATCCTTACAGCGAGACATTGAAAATTTCAATTCTTGTTAGCTCTCCCTCACATCCTTTTATTAACTTAGCTTTTATTGAAATATTTCAGTAGGAGAAATTAAAAACTCATAGGGGAAATAGTTAAAGGAAACAAAAAGTGCAGGTCCCCATAGAAAGGGACGGCATTAGACAAATTTTATACCTAGCCTTTGCCTTCACCTCTTCTCTTGTGAAAGTGCTCCTACGGTCATTTATTTAACCTGTTGAAAACTACTGTAAATTTGTTTCAGTCTCATTCTCTGGACCTCCAATGGTTTAAGAATCTTTAAAATGAGTTAATCCTGTGTGTTTGGCTAAGACTTAAATGGTAAGTCTCTGTTCAGTCATGCTAAAATTCCTTTGATTTACTGGCAATGTCACTGCTTATAAAATTGAAAAGAGTACAGATCTGGGCGTAAGATTTATCCGTAAAACTGATAGATGATCCCTTGCAGTTTTTGACCCTGTCTGAGCACCACTGGTCAGAGTAGAGAGTTTAAACACTGCAAGTTTAATAATATTGACCTTGGCAGTCTGGGCTTTTAGTCCTCTGGGCCAGACACTGAGTCCTGGCGCTGTTTAGTTTGCTAGTATTGACATAGCCATGTATTGCATTACCCTGAGGGTAACCAGAGCTCAACAAGGATACAAACAAGGGAGCTAGTCTGGAAAGAACCTGTGGGAAATTGTACAGAAAGCCACCATCTTTGAGCAACTTTAATTTTGATTACTTAATGAATTACTGGAAATGTCTAAAGAAAAAGTGAGTTTTGAACACTAAATTCTCAGTTGGAAGCACCTATTTCTCTAAAGATATTCAGTTGGTTAACTCAAGCTTTAAAGGAAGGAAAAGACAAAACCCTGTTACCATGGAAAACTTTATATGGTAACTCACAACTCTTGATGGGAAATATGTTATCAGTGTAATCTGTTTATGTATGATCTTTCACAAGAACTGCATCAGCCCAAACAACTAGAGCTGATGTTATTGATAATACATGTAGTGACAACAGAAGATTCAGAAAGCCAGTGCCTTCAGAATCAACGTCACAAAATACTGCAAAACTGCTGATTTTGCAGTGTTCACAATAAGACAGGAAACAAATGAATTTAAAATTACATGAGATGTGGAAATTAATTTGAAAATAAAGGTATTATGTATGATGCAGAAAGACACAGAATGCTGCTTTAGAGGCAGGAGATGGAGGGGACCAGCTTTTCAGCTTAGTCATGAGGTGTTTTACAGGCTGAAGAATGAGTGAGGAAGTAGTCCCTAGAGAAGTTGGTCCAATAGTAATGAAAAATTCATGGACATTTTTGAAAATCAGACTTATTTTCAATTTGTGTTCAGAATTTCTCAACAATAAACACAAGCATCCTTACTTAAACTGTGCTAAAACTATGTGATAAATAGTTAGTTACCAAACATATATTAGCAGTCTTGAAGTATAAAACTTGGGACATAAAGGTCCATTTATCTTTTTATCATCTTTTCTTCTTCATTTCCTTCAAGAAGAATCAGTAACCATTAAAACTCATCCAAACTATGTAATTACTAACAAATTCTTTCTCCTATTTTGGGCCAAATGGTGTGAATCCACATAGCACTACTGAAGTCAGCTTTCTGCACAAGCTGCTGATATCAAGTAAGTGTTGAATAAGGAAGAGACTTCAGAAGGGACTTCTAGGAACATTAAACCTTATCCCTCTCAATTACAGACACTTTCAGAGTAGAAATTTAGTCCAAAGATCTTCCCAGAATATTTGCTCTGCACATCTCACTAAATGACTCTCTTCTCAAACTGAAAACTTGACATTCGTAGCAAAATGCTCAATGGTTCAGAGAAATGTCAAAGGGAGAAATGAAGGCCATACTCCGCAGTGTAGGATGTTTGGATATCAACAGATTTGGAAGGTGAAATTTCCAGCTGTTCACAGAAAGCAGATCATATCCTTCAATGCTAAATTGGCTATCCTGTGTGTCTGAAGAAATGACTTTTGCTCATCTTTCCAACAGAAGATTAATTTCTTCGGTGACCAGGATCTGGATCTTTCTAACTCCTTCCCTTTCCCCTCACCCTCTACAGACCCTCTATCACAAAAGAGAAAACATATCAGTTCTTGAAAGTTAGTAATGAGACCTGAACTTATTTGCAGAAGTAGCAGCCATTGTTATTGCTGTTACATCAATGTTCATATTGCTGTATCACTGTAATATTGTTTTCACCATTCCCACTTATCCTTTAATCAAGATGAAGCAACAGAACTGGTAACTACGTTTCTTCAAAAGCAAAGCAAATACCCAAGCCCAGCCAGTGAAATTTTTCAAACACCGCTGCTGAAGGCTCTGAAGGAAAATTTGCTTCGTGCCTTTGAATAAAGCTGCCTGCACTCTGATCCCCACAGACAGTTTTGTATTTTCTTCCCCATCTGTGTATATTTGCAAAATCAGTGGCTTTCGGTTTTGTTTTCCAAATGATGATAGAACAGATCTAAGAGCTATCCTTTTCAGAGTAGGCTCAGTCTTCTAAGTCCTTCAGAAAAGATATATTCAGTGTATTCTCTTGCTTTTACTTATTTCCAAACTAAAGTTAAGGATATACTTTTCCAACTGAATACTTGTTATCTCCAGAGGTCTTATTTAAATCTGGCTTTCTAACTGGATATATAAATAACCTTTGGTTACCTAAGGATTATCAATGATTCACTGATGTTGGAACATGTTTTAACCAGATTCGGCAGTGCAGCATTTAAAAATAAATACATGAAATAAAATGAAAAATGGATTATTGACCAGCTGCACATTCATCCTGCAAAGCTGAATCAAACAAGAATCATTTATCATTTCGTTTTGGAATGTTTACCCACGTCTTTAGATGATTTGACAAAAAAATAACTCCAAGAGCTATAACTTTACTGTCCCTCAGAAATGCTACGCATTGCTTTAGCCTGGGAATATTTGAACAATCGTAATTGTCTAGATTTGTACTTTGCATCATGATTTCTTTTGAAGGCAATGGGAATTGCTTCCTTCATAGGAGTGGAAAGAATAGTATACATCGGAGGTTTACCTTCAGCCTTGTATACTTTACATGTAAATACCTACTTATAAACTCTACTTCTATCCTGAAAAAAAGGAGATGTGAAGCCGAAGGGACTGTGTCATTTAACCTAACTTGACGCTATTACTGGACAAATCTACTGAGCTCCATTGTACGCTTAATTAAGGTGTTTTCCCTCTCCACTCTCACTGAAACATCCTTCCAAAGGTCTGTTCCTTTGATGTTTAGAAACCTTCTTCTCACCGCTGGTTGAAATTTATTCATGGTCACTTTGTAACCATTTTCTTTTCCACCAACATTGTCTCTAAGTTTGAATAGTCCCTTTTCTCTCCTTTCTGTTTACCTATTGATGCATTCAGTCTTCATTTCTCTGGGCGTATGAACTAGACTTCTAGTCTTTACTGAAATGAGTTCTCTACTTCCTTGATCTTCCTCGAAATCTTTCCCTGTATTTGTTCCAGGTTGAATTAATTTTTGTTTCTCCTGGGATATGAGGGCTGTACACAGTATCCAGAATGAGATTTTACCAGAGCCTTATCCAGGAGACTGACAAAAAAAATTTCTGTTGCTTCATTATTTAACTATGTCTAGTTAAAGTCCTCTTTTAAAACATAAATGTATTGGCTGATAGTACTTTTCAAAAATGTGAGCCCAAATACTGTATATATGTATGTCTGGTGGTAAGAGGGGCAGAAGGGATTTAAGTAATCTTTTATTAAAAACTGCAGTGTTCTTTTCTTTAGTAATTTGCTTTCATGGTGGAAGAAAATATTTAACAATAGGAATTTATTCCAGATACAGGGAAAATTCTCTAAATAAAATTCAGATTCTACTTTTTTTTTTCTTTTTTTTTTTTTTTCTCACTACAGAACCTGTTGTAATAGGAGAAACACCCACAACCCAGGCTGCTGAATTCTGGACCATCAGGTTTAGTTTAATATGTAGCAGGAAAAGAAACAAAGTGAAAACTCTTGAGTTTTCCAAATTGCAGTGGCATCTGTGTCAGTAGAAGGAAGAAGTAATGCATAAATAAATGAATACTACCAGCATATGGTGACAGGTCCTAGATCTGTTTTGACATTGGAGTTAAAAGAGGTTGAAGAAATGCTCAAGCTAATGGATAATTCTGGTTCCAACAGGCTCAGCAGGTAGTCACTTTCTGGATTTGTTTCATGACTTTCTCAGGTTTGTGGAAGCCATTTTCATTGTATCTAGAGTGAGGACCATCAGATGAAGCTCCTTATTATTATCATGCTGTTTCCTTTTCACTCTCACGAAAAATGTTTTCTCTGCCTAGGAAAGGATGCCTTATGACCTATCTCTCTGGCAGGCTGGCCTCCCTGCTGACCTGCAGGAAGCAGTTAAAATATATGTTGGAAGGGTTAAATTCATCTGCCCCTAAGTCCAAGCACTCCTTGGTAGAGCTAAGGCTTTCTCTACAAAGAGAATTTCCTAGGCAGTTCAGCAGAACCCAGTTCCAGTAACCTTCAGGACATGGAAGTAAAGATTAAAAAACAGCTTTTCCCAGCTGAATAAAATCCCTGCAAAGCTCTGGATCAGGAAGGCATGCATAAATAGCCCATCTTTTACAACACAGCTACTACCTATATACCATATCTTGCCTTTCTCTTGGAGATCTCCTGGATCTGTCTTGACAGCACAGCTTTGAGAAATGTTTGTAGTTGATGGCCTGCAAAGTACTTATTTATTGCCTGATGATGAAAAAAGCCTGCAGCCTCGCTGAACGTCATTGAAACAAATACCTTGATCCCTTTTCATGTTCTGTCTCTTCAGACTTCTTGGTCTGTCTTTCCAGATCAGGTCCTCCTTTCTCCTGGCAGCACAAGCAGTGAACAATCCTTGTTTGTAGTTGCTTTTTGTGCTGTCACCCCATTATGTTCTTTCTTCCATTAGCAGGCAGAAACACAGGCACATCTAACCTGCTTGCCTGTAACCCCACCAGCCTCCTGAATCCAAAGTGGAGCTACCACTTCGTCATGATTGAGTTATCTGGTTTCTTTTGTTTTCAAGGTAGATTTATTAAATTCTGAGCAGGAGCCAAAATTTTATTACCTTTCTTTCCTTTCTCTCCTCAAATGACTAGGCTGAATTTTATAAAGACCCTGAAGTTGGATGTGTCAAAGGTCCACTCTGAATCTTTTTTGAATTTCCAAAGGCAATTCTGAGATTAAGCAAAAGTTAACGAACTCTTATGACAGTTTACATTTAATCAACTGCTGCCTACATTCCCCTGAGTAACTAATAACTTCAAATAAGTGTTGGAGGACTTTTACGTGTCCAGTGCCTCAGTGTAAGAGCTTGTCTGATGGGAGTTTTATCAAGATGGTCAGGTATTTTTAATTTTTGTAGGACACCCCAGACCTCAGGCTGGCTCAGCTGCACTGCATTTTTTTTTAAACTGAGATGTTTTTCCAGTATGGAAAAGGATTTCTGAGAAATGAAAAATCAAACAAAAATCAAACTGTGCCTTGAGATAACATGACGGTAGGAGAAAAGGAAGAGATTTCGTGCTGACAGACCTCAAAAATTGAAACATGGTGCTGGAGTTAGGCTCATCACACAAAGCTTCCTGTACAGTCCATGCAGAGTCGAGGTGCTAGCCTGTCTCCTCTGAATGTAGTGGCACTGAAGATTAGACTCTGAAGTTCGACACCTAAAATTAGAATGACCCCTTTGCACCTCTGTCCTTCTTACCAGACAGATATGTTTTGCAGAGGAAGGCAGTCTGCCAGTTTGTGGGTAAAGATTGAAAATGTTACCATAGGTAGAAGTCACGATGGACAAAATAAGAGACAAAAAAAAATCATTAGTAATAAAATACAGAACTGTAAGCTATGTGCACATTACACAAAGTTTACAATGTTTACAGAGTTTTTCTTGTTCTATTAATTTTCAACTCAACTTATGCATTCATTTGTAGGCACATGAGATATGCTCTGTTAGAAGCTTCTCCAGGTCCCTCATGATGCTTAGGGTTTGAATCATCATAGAATCATAGAGTGGCTTAGATTGGAAGGGACCTTAGAGATCATCTAAACCAACTGCTCTGCCATGGGCAGGAATGCCTCTTGAATAGACTAAGTTGCTTAAGGTTTTATTGAACCTGGCTGTGAACATTTCCAGGGAGGAGGCTTCCAAAATCCATTCCAGAGTCTTTCTATCCTCATACTGAAGAATTTCTTCCTAAGATCTAAACCTCTTCTCCCTCAATTTAAATTAATTTCCTTGTGTCCTATCAGTGGACATTCTTGTAAAAAGTCCCTCTGCAGCCTTCCCATAGATTCCTTTCAGGTATTGGAAGGCAGTTATAAGGTCCCCCTGGAGTCTTCTCTTCTCCAGGCTGAACAATCCCAGCTCCCTCAGCCTGTCCTCATAGCAGAGGTGCTCCAGCCCCTGGATCATCTTTGTGGCCCTCCTCTGAACTCGTTCCAGCAGATTCATATCCCTCTTATGTTGGGGGCACCAGAAATGGACGCAGTATTCGAGGTGTGGTCTCACAAGAGCTGAGTAAGGAGCAAGGATCACCTCTCTTTATCTGCTGGCCACATGCCTCTTGATGCATCCCAGGATGCGGTTGACCTTCTGGGTTGCATGAGCACACTGCCAGCTCATATTGAGCTTCTCATCTGTCAGCACCCTCAAGTCCTTCTCTTCAGGCCTACTGTCAACCCACTCTGTGCCCAATTTGTATTTGTGCCTGGGATTGACCTGATCCAAGTGCAGGACTTTGGACTTGTTGAAGCTCGTGCAGTTTGCACTGGCCCATTTCTCAAGCCTGTCAAGGTCCCTCTGGATGGCCCTCACAGAACTGTAGAATCACAGAATCGCAGAATCACAGAATCTCAGAATTGTTGAGGCTGGAAAAGACCTCCAAGATCATCAAGCCCAGCCTACGTCCCAACTCCTTCCCTCAAATGAGTCCACTGCACCACACAGGTTGGTTTCGTCAGCAAACTTGCTGAGGGTGCACTCAATGCCATTGTCCATGTCACTGACAAAGATGTTGAACAGCACTGGACCCAGGACAGACCCCTGAGGAGGTCCACTTGTCATTGGTCTCCACATGGACATTGAGCCATTGACCACAACTATTTGAGTGCGACC
Organism: Trogon surrucura; assembly: GCA_020746105.1. Classification (NCBI taxonomy): domain Eukaryota; kingdom Metazoa; phylum Chordata; class Aves; order Trogoniformes; family Trogonidae; genus Trogon; species Trogon surrucura. Next base: position 57,379,303 of record CM036618.1, read on the forward strand.
TTTCAGCCAGTTTCATATCCACTGAGTGGTTGATCCATCAAATCCATGTCTCTCCATCTTAGAGACAAGGATGTCATATGGGACAATATGAAATCCTTGCACAGGTCCAGGTAGATGTTGTCAGTTTCTCTTCCCGTATCAATCAGTGCTATAGCTCTGTCATCGAAGGCCACACAATTAGTCAGGCATGATTTGCCCTTAATGAAGCCATGTTGGCTGTCAAATCATGATAGTGTTTCAAAAATGGACCTTGGAATTAGGTGCCCAGATCTGTTTGACTGCTGGAGATGTATGTGGCACATCTTTCCCCAAGACTTCAATGCTTTGTATAGGTTGTACAAAATAGGTGTAGCAGAACAGACCGTAACGATTGTTTGCATTCATTTTGCTCCAGTTCAACTGGTTAGTATGAAGCATGAGGCAGCAGGGAAAAAAATCAAAGAGGAATGTTCAGAGGTTTCTTGCACGGGTGGTAAGGCATGTGTGTCCTGAGCTTCTTCTATAAATGGATTTCCAGCGTCTGAAAAGCTTTTATGTATTGCTTGTCCCTTGTACACTGACTGACAGGTAGCATTTCAGGTGAGGAAGCAGTAATGCACTTCAGGAAGCATTCTGAAATATTTACTTTGCTGGTTTTGAGATTACATTGCAGGGTGGTTTGAAATTTATTGCTGAGCTGGAAGTAACTTGATGCATTACTTTTCCTAAAGGACAGTAGAATTTAAGGTCCTATTAACAAAACTGAGTCAATCTCACAGAGCTGTACAATAGATGGAGAGAAATTATTTATCCTAAAACTCTAGTGAGGCTCGTATACTACCATTGTCACCCACAAAATAATGCATTTTTCATTATATATCAATGGGATAAAGATGTCATGGATTGCCACCTGAAAACATGAAGACTAAGAAAAAAATGTGGTATTTTGCAATTCAGTAGTTACATCTGATGTGTAACCAAGCTGGGGAGCTCGTCTAGTGAATTCAGTGTTACAGCATGCTTTTTTGTTGTTGTTGTTGTCTTTTTGCATTGTACCTTTCAAAAGACTAACTTCTACTGCTCTTTGTCTACATTTGTCCCATAGTTGCCATGGTGTATGAGGCACCTGTCTGGCTTAATTTAGTAGAAAAAAGAAGTGTAAAATGCTTAGATTTATAGTCTGGCAGCTGTCACAAATGTTATTTTTATTAGTAGGCAGCTTGTTCTTCCAGTGCAGTGGCTCACGCTCTCTGGTGTGGTTGCTGGCTGCTGTCAGCCCTCCCGGCAGCAATTCAGGATCTCTCAGTCACAGAGCAGGGGCAGGCTGGAGATTTCTGCTGGCTGGTTCATCAGAGCCAAAGGATTATAATTGTCTAAGGCCAAAGCACTTTGAGATATCAGAAATGTAGGATGACGAAGGGAAGTGGAGCGGTGCTTTTTTAATTAATTGGAATTCAGAAGCAAATATGAGAAATATAGGCACGTTGTGTATAATCTCTTGGTCAAGACTGTACCAGGTGTAAACCTGGGCAAAGTTTGACCTCCGGTGTTGTCAAAGTTTTCTTCTAGTTCATAAGTAAAGAAACAAAATATTTGCTTCTAAAAATCCTGCAACTTTTTTACTGTGTAATGAATCTGAATGGTGAGAACAGTGTTACAGAAAAAATATCACATTACTACTCCAGTTGTGACTGGACTGGCTTGGAGCTGAAGAACTGATCTTTCATTTGGACTCAGAAAATGTCCAGACAGAATTCTTGTAATGGGGCTTGCCTTTTCTTAGGGGAGACAGAAGGACTGTCAGATTTTAACAGCTTTGGAGAAAATTGAGAGAAATGCCTCATTTAAATAGGGCTATGTGAAAGAAAGAGAGATAAAGGCTTTTACAACTACTAGGATGTTATGCTGCATAGTAGAAAAAGAAAATAAAGGAAAAAAACCCCAAACCCGGAGAAAATAGAACTCTACAAGGCCCAATTTCTCTACTAATCAAGCAAAGCTTAAGAAAACAAAAAGTTCTAGAGGTAGAAAAAGCCTAAAAATGTATGTGTAAGTTTGCTTGTGCATATATGCTTATAAAGAATTGGAAAGACTTCTTTTTTGAATGATTTATAGGCATGGAACACTGGTAAGCACAGGTGTTTCTGCTGTTTCAGTGTGCTGTTTATAACAGAGTGTATGTCAGTTCTGAAGTTCTGTCGGGCTTCATGGTCCACTAATTTGAATTTTAGCAACAAGGTCCAGAATCATGGAATGCAGAATCTGATGATGAAATAACTTTCGCACTTGAAGCGAGCTTTTAAATTTCAGTATTTTTTAAAGATAGAGTATACCTGCTTCAGATTTACAGAGTTCTGTGACTTCTCTAAAGTTTTATATTCTCAAGCTGTGAAAAAGCTTGATGAGTAGTTACTATATGAATGTAGTTTGCCTTCCTGGTACTAATGACTATCTTGTGTTATGCATAATAGAATTAAAGATACAGTAAGATGACCATCAAATTATTACAACCTCGTTATGTTAATCTCAACTATATCCAGAAGAAGATTTCACGTTCTGAAGTTCATGAATGAGCTTAAAAAAACCCTCAAATGCCAAAGGAACCTCTAGAAGCAGCATTAGCCTTAAAATGACTTCCTATTTTGCTTTATGTCGCTGTATGAAAAAATAGTGTCTTCTGCTCTTGCTTTATGAGTAATTCTAAGTTTATAATAAGTGTCTATAAAGCTGTAGGCAGATACTTTGCAACCTTTAGCAGATTTTTGACAAGAGACATCCTTGGAAGGAAATGATTGAAATAATTATTGAAATATGTACCATGATCTTAAGCTCGAGATGAATCCTATGTTTTCCGTAACTTTGCCTTTAAGAATTGAAAATGGGATTGTGTCAAATATTTAACCAGCCTTGGCTGCTTTAAACATGAGTGAATTATTTTAATAATGGTTTTATAATATTTGTTATTAATTTTTGTTTCCTTTTTCTTCATTTATAAAGCAAAGTACAAAGTGGAGTAAAATATATTTTTAAAAGACTGAGTTCATATTTTCAGAGTTCATATTTTGAAGGTTTCTAGAGAGCAATCAGGAATAGTTGAAAACAACACCACAACATAGAAAGAAAACCTGTGAGGTGTTTGTGTACATTTTTATTTATATACTCAGGGAAACCTAATTAACATACTATAAAGAACCCCCAACAAACTAAATAGATTGGATGTTATTTGAAAGGTTATCACTATCATCATGACTAGGCTTCGTGAACGAAGATATGGGAAGGGCTCTACCCACACTTACTACAAGCTCGCTGATGGCTACAAAGGCCGATGCGGGATAGGCAAGTCCGGTTGCAAAAGGCACAGCGGAAAGTCTCCTTAGGCGGTATTGGCGAGGCACGGTTCTTTCTGTGTTGTCTTTTCTCCCTGAGACTAATTCTACGTGCATTCTCAAAAAAGGCAGCAGCATTATGGATGGTGTGTCTCCATGTCTCCTGATTGGAGTCCAGAGTGGACCACTGATGGTAGTCCATATGACCAAGACAGAGGTATTGCTTCAGGGAGTCCTTGTATCTCTTCTTTGGGGCTCCTCTGTTTAGGCAGCTGGTGGCGAGTTCACCATAGAGCACAACCTTAGGGAGGTGGTGATCCTCCATCCTGGAGACGCGCCCTGCCCAGTGGAGCTACATCCTCAGTAGCATCGCCTCAATACTGGTGACCTCTGCCTGTTCAAGACAGTCACGTAGTCAGTCCAGTGGATGTTTAGGATTGTACAGAGGCAGCGCTGATGGAAGCATTTGAGAAGTCGCAGGTGGTGGCGGTAGATGACCCACGATTCAGACCCATATAAAAGAGTAGACAGTACAATGGCTCTGTGGACACTAATCTTTGTACTTTTCTTCAGGTGTTTATTGCACCAGACTCTTTTATGGAGTCTTTCAAAAGCTCTGTATGCCTTTGCTAACCTGTTGTCTGTCTCTTTGTCAATCATCTCACCATCCGAGGAAATGATACTTCCTAGATAGTAGATAGAACTGCTGGACTCACTTAAGCTCTGATTTGCCTATGGTGATGTGGGGATGGTGGGAGACTTCCTGAGGTGCAGGTTGGTAAAGAACTTCTGTCTTCTTCAAGCTGACTTCCAGCCCAAAAAGCTCAGCAGCCTCTGCAAAGAAGGATGTTAAGCACTGCAGAGCTGCTTCTGTGTGAGCAACGAGGGCAGCATCATCAGCAAAAAGCATCTTGCAGACAGGGTGATTTAGGGTCTTAGTGTGGGCTTTCAGTTGCCTTAGGTTGAATAGGTTACCATGGGTACAATAACGGATGTAAATGCTGTTATCTTCATCAAGGTCTGCCGTGGCCCTTTGGAGCATCATGCTGAAGAAGATTGTGAATAGAGTTGTTGTGAGAACACAACCTTGTTTCACACCGTTGGTTATTGGGAAGGACTCAGAGAGTGCATCACCATGTCTGACTTGGCCGCGCTGATCCTCCTGTAACAGGATAATAATTTTGAGGAACTTGGGAGGACATCCTCATAGTTCCAATATCTACCACAGGCCTTTTCTGCTCACAGTGTCAAAAGCTTTGGTGAGGTCAACGAAAGTTATGTAGAGTCCTTTGTTCTGTTCCCTACACTTCTCTTGCAATTGTCCGAGAACAAATATTGTGTCTGTGGTACTCCTGTTGGCTCTGAAACCACATTGGCTTTCAGGTAGAAGTTCTTCTGAGATAGCTGGTACTAGTCTGTTCAAGAGTATTCTTGCAAGGATTTTACGAGCAATAGAGAGTAAAGTAATACCTCGGTAATTTGAGCAGTCTGATTTTTCTCCTTTCTTCTTGTACAGGGTGATGATGACTGCATCACAGAGATCTGGTGGTAGTTCTCCTTTTTCCCAGCAACACACAATGAGCTCGTGAAATTTAGCGTGGAGTGCTTGGCCTTCATGCTTCCAGACTTCAGGTGGGATTCCATCAATCCCAGCTGCCTTGCCAGTTTTCACCTGCTATATGGCCTTGAGAGTCTCTCCCATAGTAGAGGCTATATCCAATTCCTTTTTCACTGGTTGTTGTGTAATGTGTCTAATTGCTGAGCCTTGAACTACACAGTTGACAATGAAGAGGGTCTGGAAATATTCAGACCATCGATTCAGGATGGAGGCTTTATCTGTGAGAAGCATTTGGCTGTCTGCACTTAGCAGCTGGCTTTGAACGTGGAGTGTGGGTCTGTACACTGCTTTCAGAGCCTCATAGAATCCTCTGTGGTCACCTGAATCAACACATAGTCGAGTCTTTTCTGCTAGGTTGATCCACCACTTGTTCTGGATGTCTCGAAATTTCTGTTGGAGCTTATTGCATGCAAGACGAAAGGCTGCTCTTCTTACACGGCAAGATGGCTGAGCGAGGCGTGCTTGGTGAGCATTTCTCTTCTTTGTCAACAATTCCTGGATCTCTTGATTGTTTTCATCAAATCAGTCTTTGTTTTTCTTGGAGGAGAACCCTTAAGATTCTACAGTAGACTAGAGGATGCGCTTTTTTTAATATGTTGCCAAAGTGCCTCAGGAGAGGGATTTATGAGATGGTCTTCAAGTCTAGTTTGAAGGTTTACCTGGAAGCTGTCTCTCACTGTAGCTGTTTGAAGATTGTTAACTTGGAGCCTCCTTCTTGGAATGCCACCCATGTTAGGTTTGGGCTTAAAGTGGAGGTTAAATTTGCATCGCAGAAGGCAATGGTCTGTCTGACATTCTGCACTAGGCATCACTTGGGTATGATGGACTTCACGAACATTTCTCTGGCGCACTGAGATGTAGTCAATGAGGTGCCAGTGCTTGGATCGAGGATGTATCCAGGTTGTCTTCAAGCTGTCTTTCTGCCAAAAGATAGTGTTGGTGACGATGAGCTGCTGCTCGGCACAAAAGTCTAGCAAGAGGCGACCATTGTCATTGCAGTTTCCGACACCATGCTTGCCTAGTACTCCTTTCCAGGCTTCAGAGTTCTTTCCTACTCTGGTGTTGAAGTCACCAAGGATTATATTCTTATCATCCGCAGGAAGGTTTCAGGTGAGGAGGCACAGATCAATGTAGAACTTGTTCTCCGCAGGGTCAGCTTGGAGAGTTGGAGCATATATGCTGAAGAGAACATGTTGCTTTTTGTGTAGTGGGAGGCCTAGGGAGATAATGTGATCGGAAATGACCTGTTGGCAGATTTTCAAGTTTGGAGGCGATGGTGTTTTTCATTATGAAACCAACTCCTGAAAGGTGTCTTTCAGTTTTGGGTTTGCCTGACCAGTAGAGTGTGTAGCCGGCACTGTGTTCTTTGAGGCTGCCTTCCTCACAGAGACGAACTTCACTGAGAGCAGCAATGTCGGTGTTGAGTCGTGATAGTTCATGGGCAATTAGAGCAGAATGACAGGACATCCACTATCCGCAGTATCAAGCACAGTTCTAATGTTCCAACATGTGAGTGTCAATCTGAACACACCTTTGGAGGCAGGTGTATGCCTTTGACTCTTTGTGTTTGTTCGACTGCATCAGAAGATGCCTGTTGGCTGCAGTTAGCCAACCAGGTGGAGGGTGGAGATGGGCTTTGGTTAGGCCACCGTTTCTAGGCCACTCTCCGTGTGGAGCAAGCAGTGCTCTCCTTGAAAAAGGCTGCTTGGTCATTCAGGATGTTGCTGAACAAGACTGTCATCTCTGGGGTCAGTCTCGAGCGACCAATGTCTTGAACCGTCTGCATGCAGGGTTGGGTCTGCAGCTTCCAGTGAGGCTCACTGTGCTCAGAACTGGCCCCACCCTTTACTCCTAAGCTTCGTCTGCCAGGGCCTAGCGAGCATGGACGGCGACAACAAAGTCCTCAGGACGTAGGTTTAGGCTCTCTTAGATGGATGGCCTTACAGGGCTAAACGAGCTCCATCTGCCTGGGTTTGGAGTTAGAGTTGTCCTTCTCCTAGGATGGTTACTGGGAGGCTAGCGAGCCCATCCTACCCATGGACACACTTAGTCTGACCCTTCAGTTGAGACCTGTCTGGCATGGGAGACCCTATCGGAGTCATATGCCACTGCCAGCATAGCTCGCAATCACATAAGGGCACACAAGATTCTCTCCTGCAACAAGAGGGTGTCTGTGGAGAAGTGAAAGGCTGTCAGAGGTCTTCTAAATGAACTAATATTTTAAAATCATAGAATCATAGAATTGTCAGGGTTGGAAGGGATCTTAAAGATCATCTAGTTCCAACCCCCCTGCCATGGGCACGGACATCTCCCACTAGATCAGGCTGCTCAGAGCCCCATCCAGCCTGGCCTTAAAAACTTCCGCGGGTGGGGCAAATCTTCTCCTTCTAAATTTCAGCTAGTAAGCCTCTTACTCAACCTAAGAATGTTTTAAGTTGTCTTGCCTGACAGACCAAAATCTGGAGCCAACTGCTTCAGGGGTGTAACGTGACAGGGAGATATATTATGCAGGCGTAGGAGCATTTTACTGTCATCATTAACAAAGTTACTTAAATATTGAGAAATGGTCTATGTAAAATAAAGAATGAACTCCCATGCACCTTTCTTAAGTTTACATAGGACATTTCAAAAATGCATTCAGTATCATGGAAGGTCTTAATAACCTCTAATGCTATCACTATGACATTTTGACTATCTCATTGCTAATTCCTCATCATTATCTACAAACAATGCCTGTACTATAGTCTTGCAATCATTATTTCCAGATTTGTTTCATAATTTATCCTGTGTCACTAAGGAACAAAGTCTGTTTAACTATAGTTTTATTTCAACTATGTTTTTGTTGTCCTTTCCTAAGATGACTTTATGATTATGAGTTTCCCTGATGCTTCCTGGAAGTTCCTGGAAGTTCCTTCAACAACATTACTTTAGTCATAATGTCCTACAATTTCCAGGTGAGTATATTGCAATATAAAGAGCACACAAATCTATTTATATTCTTCACTAGATTTTCATTTGACCTTTTTCTATTAGAGGCTGATTTGCGAAACAGAGCTAGATAAAGTAGATAGGTTAAAAATATTTACTAAAACTCTGGAGTGGCTGGCATAATATTGATCCAGAGCTGGTATGTATCAGAAAATAATCCATTTCCTTCACTTCTATCCTGCAAGTTGGTATGAAGATGTACTTGGCTGATACCTTAACATTCAAAACACACTGTTGCTAAACTTGCATTTTATATGTCAAAGTTCTGTAATTTCCTTGGCTTTATTATGAATGATTTTTCCAACATTCTGCTAAGGTAAACATTGGTAGCACCAGGTAGTCCTTTCAGAACAACAGAATAAGTCATATTTATGTTAAAAGTAGATGGAAATGATAAGAAGACAATGTTTACACCAAATGCAAACTGAATTTTCCTATTAATTTTGTTAGTTTTGTATTTTAACAAATATGTATTATTTGGTATTTTTGTCTAGTAAATGTTGAAATAAAAGTACCTTACAGATAAAAAATATAATATGTTAGGAGTTATGGGCTTTTTGTTTATGTATCTAGAATGAATCTTACAGATGCAATTAGTCTGCATCAGCTAACATTTTTAATAACACCTTTATGGGGAATTCAGAAGGATTTTACCATGAAATAACTACAACTTCAGAAGAGGATATAATCTCAGAATTACAGATATTTACTATGTGTCTCAATTACAAATGGAAGAGAGCTAAACAGATGAATTCTTGAGTGCTAGCCTGATCTCATGAATCTCTGAAAGCCACCTTTGTTTAAAAAATCCTAAGAAATAGTGAGTTATGCACAACGACTATATGTGTAACAGAATGATTTTTTCTTTGCCGTGTTTCACACTCTTATACTTTTTACCTTTGATTTAGAATATGTGGTTGATTTGGCTGCTTTTATTGCAGTTTTCCAGCAAGGACTGGAAAACTGCACTTGGGTCAAGAGCAGAGAAAGTAGAAACAAAATGTCTCTTTCACAGGATGTTTACTTCAAACTTTGAGATTAGTGGTTCCTAGTTCCTCACAGTGAGCTGCTTTTGTGGTATCACGTGTAGCATGATTTCTGTAATGTTAAAATGGAGAAACATCACTGGAACAAACTACTGAATGAACTTGCTTTTGGGGAAAGTAAACTGAGAGTCAGGAATGTATGTAAAAATATGCAACACTACAGAAATATATTGTGCTTATTACAGCATTTGGGATGTTACCATGGACTAACCGCAACACAGAGGTGATGACACCCAGTCATGGATCATTGTCTAACCTGTCTCTCTAAGCACTTAAAATGGACCAGTTTCTGCGACAGTAGTGAGTTTTGGATTGCTTCTCAATATAGGTGTCCTGGGTTTAGCTAAAAACCCAGTCCTGTTTAGTGAATTTTACTTTTCAGTTTAGTGTCTTCTAAAAGGCTGCACGTTCTGAAGTCAGCAGCATGTTTTTGCAGACAGTGTGCGCTACTGGCAGTGATAACGCCTGATGTTTACAGTCACTGCCTGGGACTGGTATGTAGAAAGGCTCTTGCTTATACTTATTCCTATAGTGACCAAGGCCACTGCTGGCTCTTGTGTGCCACGCTGGGGGTGCTGGGTAGTAAGAGGGGGGCACAAGGAAGTAAAAGGTGGCACCTCCGGGGGGTAACAGACAGGACAGGTGACCAACGAGAGTATTCCATCCCATATATGTCATATTTAGTATAAATTGAGTGATCACGAGAGTTTCGTCCCTTTTTCGGCCCTTTTGCCCTTTTGCCCTTTTTCGGCCTTTTCGCCCTTCCTTTCTGCAATGGCCAGTGTCCAGAGAGGACTCCATCTGACCTCCTGCTTTTGATCCGGATCCTGAGTTCCCGAATCCAGCTCCCTGCATCCAGCTCCCGCCGCCGCCGCTGAGCCTGGGGCTTCCCCAGTGCCTCCTGCTCTGCAGCACCAGTGGTGATTGCTATCGGGGGAGGGAGTCAGGTTCGATATCGGGCTATTATCTATAGTTGTATATAATTCTTTACTTTTATCTTTTTACCATTATTTCTATTATTTTCATTAAAGCTGTTCTAGTTTTTTTCTTCTCTCACTCGTAAGTCTCTCTGCCTCATTCCCTTTTCTCTTTCCGTTTGGGGGGGGGGAAGAGGGGGTTAGAGAGCGTCTGTCCGTGTTAGTGGCCGGCCCAGCCCTAACCCGCGACAATAGGTAGCTTTAAAAATACATTGGTATGGCATAAAATACACTAGTTTTTGTTTATAGAATGAATTTACTTGGGGGTCGTTTTTCCTTCCATGACGAGCTGGATTTTGTCCCTTTTTCATGATGCATATACCCGTTAGTGGTTTGTTCAAATTAAGTCTATGTTCATATATGTTTTTCCTGTTACACTTAATACTTCTTGTCTTGTTATGTAATTGTTATCATATGCCATTAGGAAAGAATAAAGGGCACTTTCAATGTTATCTGATACTAGTCAGAAACTTCTATTATTTTCTCCTGATAATCTCTTTGCGGGTGTGGAGAATGGGAAAGGAGCTCCCTTAACTCAATTTTAAGCCTTAAAAAAAATGTTTCTAGTTTCTCTCATGACCTTCTCATTGCTTTCCTTCCAGAGAACCTTGCTGCATCTGTAGCTGTCTATGGCTTGAAAAAGGTCCAGGTGTAAATTTTTTATTTTTTTCTTTCTTTTTTTTTATTTCCAGAGATTCTGATCTGCTGTACTTAATCCAATCTCAAGCTATATTGCTGTGCTGGCTGACCTCTGTTCAGGAGAAATAGAAATATGCAAAATTTTTAAACGTTGCAGGACAAGAGAGTAGAAATGAGACTGTGGTAAAAAAAGCAGAACTCTCTTTTTGTAGATGCCACTCTGAGTAATGAACTAGTGAAAAGCCTGATGCATGCAACAAGAAGTTATTTTTTAATGAATGTTTGCATTCAGAGAGGTTGCCACTCTTCTTACTTTAATAGCTTAAGTACCAATATATCCTTTCTGGGTTATAGATGCAGCCATATTGATTAATACATGAGAATTCATGAAAAACATAATTCCCTAGATTGGTAATTTTAGATGAGTGTAGGAATTGACAGTCTTCGTTGGGCTGAGGTTTGTCTTCCATGTTCTGCTGCTGTCAACAGTAGCTAACACCAAAAGCTCTTTTAGAAAATGTCAGAAATCCTTGTAGCCAGGACAGGAGAACTTGTAGTCCTGCTCACATCTGTGCTTTTCAGATGGATTTACTTAAACCTGGGAACATCGAGCTTCATATCCTTTCCAAAAGCAAAGTTGTTTTCCGACAGCTCTGACTGCTTTGACTACTCTTGTTGTGTCTATGGATAATCAGGTGTTCCTTGAAACTTTCTAAATTCCTGTGTTCCTTGAAACTTTCAAAATTCTTGATGTCCATAAATTCTTGTGTAAATTATTTTCAAAATGTTAGATTGTTAAAAAAAAAAATTGGTTTTGAATTAACTTCATTTTTATTTTATTGGATATCCTATGTTACTGTGAGAGAAACCACTGAATGATGTTCTCCATGTTACTCATTTTAATAAATATTGTTGTTTCCTTGTACTTTTCCTAGAGTAGAGACCTACCAGTCTTTTTGGTTTCTTTTCATCAGATTGTGTCCAAGTGGATAATTCTTATTATCCGGCTGATTTACCTCAGTGGGTTGAGCGTGGTGCTTGAAACATCAAAGGTCGCGGGTTCAATTCCCGTTCGGTTCTCGCGTGTTGCCTGACCTAGTCGAGAGGTGGCGTCCCTGCCCACAACAGGGAGGTTGGATTAAAATGATCTCTAAGGTCCCTTCCAGCCCAGGCCATTCTAAGATTCTATGATTCTTTGAATCCCACCTAATTCCGCATTGTCCTGTTTAGAGTAGGCTATGTGTTAACCCAGATGCAATCACACTTCTGATTTATAAAAAAAGTATTGCAACATTTTCAGAGCTTTTTTTTCCTAATTCTTGTTTCTCGGATTTGATTATAATTGACCATTTACTAAAAAGCTTTCCTTTTCATAGTGACAGCCAAGTCCCATTTCTAAAGTAATTCTGATAATTGAGGATCTTTACATTTTATAGGAATGTGAACAAACTTGTTTTTAAAAGAAATTATCATTCTGAATAGTCAACTTAGACTTTGACCCTTTTTTTTTTTAAAAAAAAAAGTAATTAAATAGACCCTAAGTTTCACTATTACTGTTATATAATTTTTGCAATACTCTAGCACATGGCACAGCTATGAAAAACTCTATTATTTTGTTTCCTTCTTCCTTTATTTTCCAATTCAGAATTTAATTTCATAGTGAGTGGTATAAACTCTGTATTTGTAAAATAATACCATTTTTTTTCGGAGCACTGTTCCTAATAATAAGGTTGCAAAGATGACCTTCCCAAACTTTGTCATCTCTTTTTTGAAAGGAGTTAGAAATAGCACATCAAGATTCTAATCTGCTGGATTTTCTTTTAAATAGCTATCACCACAGTCATTTCAAAGGAATGATTCAACATCATTATTACAAGAAATTAAAGAATGAGTAATACAATTCTTTATTTTTTTCATTTTTTTAGTATCCTTTTCTACATTTGCCCTCTTTAATATTCACTATGGAGGCCCAATAATATGCGCGAGTGGAAGAAAGGCTGAAAAGTTAATATTTTCTGAGGAAATTTCAGCATGTTTACTCAATAGCATGATGGACAACTATGTAGGCCAAAGGTATTTTTTTTTTTAAAAAATCTATTTGTGGTTGTTTTTGAAGCTGTGTGTGTCGCTTTTTATTTCTATTTTTTTTCCCCACACAATAAAACAACTAACACCAAGAATATAACAAAGTATAATAAATATAACAAATATAATAAAAATCTTGGTTTAGCAGTTAGATTTACGTAAAATACATCATCACTTTGAATTATTAATTATGTTCACCATTTCAAAATTCAAGTTAATTGTTAATTATTTTTATTCTATAATTGAATGGTTTATTTTATGTAAGATCCACTAAGAACCGGAATTGTACTGCAAATTTATATTAGAATGGCACTAAACAGCTCTGAGTAGCTGAATTGCTTGAAATTATTCTAGAATTTGTTTTGAATTTGCCAAATATTTCCGTCTAGCTGTGCTCCCCTCTTTTCCTAGTAGATTAGAGGTTTGAATCTTCCTCACGATGGGAATTTTTGAGGCGTCATGCTACAGATTATGCATGACTGAAAGGGGTGGGTGTATTTATTTCATGTTGGTGCTGTTTTGCTTCATAACAGATGTTTAAATATTCATTTAGCTAATGAGATGTGCTATAGTTAGACCACTTTAGAGAGAAGTGAGCCATCTCGGTTTGAATTCACCATTGCAGTTCCTGCTCCAGACTGCACCCTGAGCACTGTCTTCTAGGGCACTGATGGATGGGCAGCTCTCAGCACTGTCTGTTGATGCTGTTCTGCTTTGTAATGTGCTTCGTACTCATGGTGCAGGGACTGGGAGTAGGAGTGTGCTGCATTGCTGCAGCCACTCGATTACAACATCATTCCTTTCTATGGCTCAGCGAATATTTAATTACCTTGGACAAAGGTGGAACATACTCAGCAGGAGACATTGGAAACTCTCCCTCCCCTGTGCCTGATGATGTGGATTTGATCATTTCAGGGAAGGGAAGAAAACTAGACTGGGTATTCAGCAGGTTGAGATGAGTACTCAAATCAAGTGTTCCGTTGTCCATTAGCAGCTCATGAGGTTTTGCAGACAGTGCCCACATCCTCGTCATTTCTGTTACTTTTGCTGTAGATATTTGAAGCAATTAATAGTCAAGTTCTGCTCCACATTTTCTCTGCCCGCTTCCCATTTAGGATCTAAGTAGAAAAATTAAGCATTTGTTATTGTTATTATTGTTTTGGGAAAAATTATGAATGACCTAAAGCTCTGATGTCCCAGTTTTCCACAAGTGCGTAAATGTAGTCCAGACTGCTGTAATGGGGAAATTAAATTGTAAGGAAGTGGGTTTTGAATTTAAGTGCAGTTGAAGGAAATAGAGGTCAGATGAACTGGAGGTTGTGAATAAAATGAGATAAAAGGAAGAAACTGGCAAGAAATTTTTTTTTTTGTTTATGCTAATTACAGTTCTGTTATTTTATATAGTACCTAGATCTGCTTATTATTTCCTGTGGCAGAGACTAAAGTTGGCTTTTTTTTCCTTCTGTTCTCAGACCCATCTTTTTCCTCTCATCTTTGTTTGCTTATAAAGTTTTATATCCTCATAGCTTGAAAGACGTTTATATAATTCTGTTTACCTGTTGTGAAATAGGTTTCTGTGGGCTTATTTGAAAAGCTAGTTTCTTCTGTAATTACAATAGTATAGCAATAATCTCCTTTAGGTGGTATTTATGGTGTTCAAATACTCTTGTAATTTTTTTAACCAGCCTTTGTAGCCAGATTATAACAGAATTTCTCCTAATGCCTTTGTGTTAGCTGTTGAACTTTTTTTCAGTCAGTGGTACTTTGTTTATCCCTGTAATTGCAGCTTTTCTTTAATAACCTTATTATTTTGTAGCTTTATCCTTGTGATAGTCCTACTCTCTCTTGAATTTCTGAAATATTAATGACTGCTGTTTTTCTGAAGTAATTTGTGCAGAATGTCGTGTTTTCACCATCATCACGATGACATTACTAAAATTTAAATGCATTCATATGATGTAAACAATAGACTTAGGTTCTGCTTCTGCTAGTGTGTAGATGTGCCTGTTCCGTGCACATTTGAAGTTACCTCCAATATCCAGCACTCAAGAGACTGGTAACTGAGAGCATACACTTCATTTTAGATGTGAGGTGTTTTGGCCTGGTTAGTAGGTAGTGGATGAATACTCTCCTCTGACAACAAGTCTGTCTTTTCATTATCTGCTGAAGTGTTTATCTAACAGATTTTTTTCTTCGTGAAAATGTTTCTAGAGAATTTCACCTGATGTAGAAACCTAAAAAAAAAAGAAAGATAGGTTCAAGAATTAATTTGAGGAGCCTTAAAAAACAGTATTCAACCTATCAATAGAATTTGTATTTAGTGTCCATTGATTCCCATTAAGTTTTGTCTTTGCAAAGTAAGTTCTGTCACCAGATCTGATCCGTCATATCTCTTTGTATGGAACAAGTCAATGCATGCATTGCTACAGTTCCACTGAGTTCAAAAGTGAACTTGTTTTGCTACATTGGGCAAAAGCTTCATCTGAGATCCTTTTTCCTTTGTGAATCATGGATGCTAGCATGGTATGATTTATGTAATATATATAGACTGTGTAAAAGCTAACATCTGTTAAAAAAAAAAGCTAACATCTGTGTAAAAGCTAACTGTGCAAAGCTAACATCTTAAATTTCTTACCTTTTGTGATGTCTACCAGCCCAGCTATGATACTCCATTAACATGTCCCGTTTTGGGTACCTCAGTACAAGAGAGATATCGACCTGCTGGAGTGAGTGCAGAGGAGGGCAACGAAGCTGGTGAAAGACCTGGAGAACAAATCTTAGGAAGAGTGATTGAAGGAGCTGGGGCTGTTTAGTTTGCAGAGGAGGAGGCTAAGGGGAGACCTCATTGCTTTCTACAACTACCTGAAAGGACATTGTAGAGAGGTTGGTGCTGGTCTCTTCTTACAGGTAATTAGTGATAGAACAAGAGGGAATGGCTTCAAACTGCAACAGGGTAGGTTTACATTGGACATTGGGAAAATTTTTTTCACAGAAAGAGTAGTCACACATGGGAATAGGCTGCCCAGGGAGGTGGTTGAGTCACCATCCCTGGATGTGTTTAAAGGTCATTTAGATGTGGTGTTGGGGGATATGGTTTAAGGGTTAATTTTTTACAGTAGGGTTAATGATTGGACTCAATGATCCCAAGAGTCTTTTCCAACATGAATGATTCTAGGATTCTATGAACATTCTCCAGTTTATCCCCTTGATACTGTTGGTGATCTTCACTTGTCATGTCAAGTCTCTCAAAACCATCCAGGTCATGATCCATATCTTTCTATTTGTCCTGGAAAACATCCAACATTCTTCTGGGAATTATAAAAATAGTAGTCTTAGATTTTATATGTAATATAGGTTACATTTAGCACCAGTAGCAGTTCCACCACCTATTTCATCAAGGTCTGGTTGTTTTCATATTTAGCTGCTTCTCATTGAAAAGTCACAGCCTTCTTCTGTTCTTTGCTATTTTATTCTACACCATCTTTACAATACCTTCATTGTCTTAGAGGCTGAGTATCTAGCATCTGTTATTTTTCATTCTTTTTCCCACTATGTTTTCATGAGGTAAATAACGTATGAAGTATAATATATTCCTTGGGTAAGGGTTTATTAACACATACAAAAAATATGTACATACGGAAATTGTATAGTTCATTTTTCCTTGTTCATGGTAGTGCTGACAACTTATTTTTGAAACAACTTGAAGGCTCACTCTCCTCAAGCTCCACAGCATTAGGAGAAGGAAGACAGAAAAAGTCTAAAAGAGAGTAGATGGAGCTTCTTGATGCTCATCAAAACTTTTGCTCTCTTCTAAATGTCGTCTTTACATATGACTATTTTTTGGATTTCAGAAATGAAATTCAGACTGTTATATCCCCTAAGTACATTCAACAACGAGGACTATACATGAATCAGAGCTTTTAGAATTTTAGCAAGGTTGTTTGAAGGTCACCCTTGTCTCCCTTTTTCATAGTCTTGTTAGTTAGGACAGAGACGGTAATGATGTGATTGTTTGGACTGAGTTACTGAATGCTTAGGTGGTTGAGACTTTAAACCTTGCAGAGGATTCTGCAAAGTGTTTCTTTTGCTACCAGTGCTGATAAGGCACCTTTGTGAGATCACATGCTTGTCTCATGCCTCTGTTCCTCTGCTTTTTGGGCCACCTTTCTCTTCAGTGTGAATAGGAGGGGGAAAAAAAGGCTTTTGTGCAACAGGTGGTTGATTTTTTTTTAGCATTCTGTTTCAGTTCTTAGATAATATAAATTCTTTTCCCAGGAAAATTCTGTATTGATAGAAGTATTTATATCTGCTGCTGTTGGATACATTTGAGAGGGTGTGATTCAGCTAGCGTGAAATCAGCAAGGGCTACTGCAAGGTAGTCAACAATGAATATGAACATGAGGCATTTGAGTTGGCAGTTGTCAATAAGAAGGACACTAAATAAATCAAATTGCAGTTGTTTGGGTCTTTCTTCCCCCTGGGGCGTGCCTGGCAATGACGGTGCTATTTATCATGCTCAGTTTTATAGGCCATAGTAGATAAAGCAGCCACAGCAGCAGTTGGGAAGCATTTAGATTTCAAGATGGGGAGAATGACAGGTAACTAGGTAAAGCACAGCAGAAATCAAACATGTGACAATAAGTGTATAAAATACTTGAAACTGGTGCTGCAGGACAGCCATCTCCTTTGGACAAGCAAATGATTACCAAAGCTGCAGCAGTAGCAATCTTCACACTTTCACATGCAAAGAGACTTTTTCCATGACTGAGCTGCTGGTTTAATGCACGTGAGAAGTAAGAGGGCAACTAGCAAGGGTCTGTCCATATGATATATTTTGATTATATCCCAGCATAAGGCTATCCGTAAGTCCATGAAGGATATAATTAGGATTTATGGAAAAGATTCATTTTGTGGTTTTGCTTTCTTTGGGATGTTTTGAACTGACATTTTGGCTCCATTTCCTCCACTGTATTTTATACAGGTCTACACATTCTGAGACAATGATATAGATAGCCACTGTGAGACTCCACAGTGTGTATATTGGTGATATATGTTACCATGGTAAATCATGGGTTCTTACAATAGGTTGCAATTTTCTACAGTGGGAATTAAGAATTAAACAATGCCATTACTCTTCTGAGAATCAGACTGGGTTATCAGTGCCAATTGCTGAATCAAGCCAGCTAGCCAAATGTTAGCAAATTATCCTTTGAAGTTATTTATACTATCACTTTGTCAAGCCTGACAGAAGTAATTTATTTAGCCAAGAGTATGATAGCAACTTCTATTTAATTTTTTTCCTGCGTTATGCACACCTCTTACAACCTAAATTCTCAGGTGATGTTTTCTAAAATGTGTAAAAGTAGCATGGTCTCTTGATTAGATTCCACTGGCCTAAGGACAAAAAGATCCCATTGCTTTTCCCTGTAGCATGTTTCTCTCTTTATTCATGCATGGTTTTTGCTATTCCAGCAACCTTTGAGACACTAAATGCACCACCATCTTGGGATTTTTTTATTTCAAATGATGTTGGTGTAGGATGTTTTTTATTTGTGGTTATTTCCTGTGAATCCTTTTGCAGGGTGATTTAATATATATTTTTCTCTCCCAAGTATACAGTCAGGTGAAGGTGACATGTCTGCAAAACCCAACAACAAATTGATAAAATTATGGCAGACTTTGGTCTATAATATTTCAGTAAAGGTGTTGATTGATAGGTGGTATATGATTTTGTTGATGTGATTGTTGATTCAATTGTCAATTGAAACATGAAGTAGCAGAGCAGGGGCTGAGGACTTCCTCTGTAATGTCGTTAGCATTTGGAGTAACACAGGCCACATTCCTAGATGGGTATTATTTGATACTGTGCTTGATGAGAATCTAGTTAAGGATGAACATCTGCCTATAGTAATTTTAAAAGCCATTGGTAAAGCTTTTGTTGTCAGTTTGCAAGACTTTCAGCTAAGCCTATTCTTTGCTAACAAATTCATTGGGTACTTGTCTTCTTGGTGGTCCAAGTAAGTGTGGCCTATATGTGTTGTGAAATTTGTTGATTGCATTTCTTCATGGAATCCTGACAACTAACATGTCACACAACAATATACATTTGTATCAAAAGTGGTTCATAAACTCAGCTTTTCATCTTTCTTTCCTTGCTTATTATTTTAAGAGGGCTTCAGCGGGTCAGGAAGAGAAACCAGGTTCTCTTTCACTGCTGTCTCAGTAAGTTGCTATTGTGTCTGAAAAATAAAATTACCTTATTTGATGATTTTTTCCCTAGAATAGTTCCAGTAAAATTGTTGCAATAATTGCTTTGTGTGCTGTATATTAAAACACCCAAGAAAATTAACTGTTTTACACCAAGGACTATGTCTTTTGCTTAGCTTTTTAAAAGCATTTTTGAGTCATTTCCCTGCTAAAGCTATCTGTCTGTAGATGGATGCTTGGATAGCTGAATTCATTATCATAAAAAAGAGTATTTGGTTCTGCTTGTTTAGCTATTGTGAACTGAAAATTAAAGACTAGCATCAATTGATTAAGAGGAGAAATCTTACTAAAAGATAATTGTTCTGCTGTTTGCTGCCAAATATTTGCTATTTTCCACTGGGATGCTTGCTTACATTTCTCTTGGTTAGCAAATGGACATTCAGAATTTAAGAGCCAGCCCCTCAAAGATATTAAGTACCAGCTTGCCGTTTGTTTTCACAGAAAACTGAGAATCTAAATAAATGTGAGAACCTAGTACTCCATGACTGAATGGAGCCCTAGAGAGGGATAAAATGAAGCAGACTGAGTTGGAGGGAGAAATGCTGACAAGAAAGCTTGAGGGAAGCAGCACTGATTGATTCCCTCTAGATTGCGACAATTGATAATGTAGTCCTTTGCTAACATGGCAAATCATCAGTTTATTCTGTCTGGATCCTGATCTTAGTAACATAAAAAAGCTGAAAGACAATTCTATTTGCTGGCATTTACATGTCTTCAAAGAAATTCACTGCTGTGTTTAGTAGAGTAGACTGCACCTGCAGTCATATGAAAACCTATGCATGTGAGCAGTTGAGTTTTGTGGAAATTCTTACATTTAGCTTAGCAGTTTTAGTTCTGTGAATATTCTGACATTTTAATAGACATAGCTTTAGTTGGCAAAGGAAGGATAGGGTGGTAGCAAAGGATAGCATTTTTGAGTCTACAAGAGGCTGTAAAATTTGTCTTTGTATTTTCCTGGTCCCTTGTTTTGGTTGGTGTTTTTTTTTTTTTTTTTTTTTTGCTGCAGATTGTATCTGACTTGGTGCTGTGCTTTCAGGGAGTTGGACATGAGCTACAACTTAAGGGAACTGTTAGCAGAATGGCAATGTGGAATTTATGTGTAAAACTAACCCATTCAGATGATTACTGTGTTTTTCAGACTTGCTGTGTCCCCAGGTCATTCGCTGAGCTAGAAGAAGAGAAGGAAAAATAAGTATCTTCCAAAAGCTTACACATTACTAGATTTCAGTTTCCCATGGGAAAAAAATTAAGTATGCTTCTAGGTGGGAATTTCAGGCGAAGTTTGTGTTTCATTTACAAGAAACTATAGACAACCTGATAGACCCATCCCTTGATAATTATTGCCAGTGTTCCAATGCAACCAAAAGTGTATGTTAATGAGAACTCTTCATTACAGGAATCTAGTACGAAAGCAGGTTTTGCCTGAAGTCTGTCATGGACATAAGCACAATATACTTTATTCTGAATGTAGATTTTGATTAAAAAATAAGGATTGTTGGAAAGTGGCACTTCTATATTCAGTTCAAAGTCCTTCAGTGACTGACTGCCAGAGTGCTTACTTGCCTCCTTTTCTGATGTAGAAACAGGTGGTTGTCTTAATGTGAAATGTAAATTTCTGTTTCTTTGTCTATGATATCTTTTCCTCAGAAGTAACTAGCAGAGCCTCAGCAACATGTGTCAGTGTCCCCTGATACACTCCTACAAAGTATGCAATGCCATCAGAACTGCACCTCAATTAAGAGTCTCTGGATAAATGCTATTTCTACTGAATTCGTGCTAGCACTGCCTGCAAGACTGACTTTTCCTGGAGAACAACCCCCTGCACCAGGATATGCAGAGGGCCAGCCAGCTGGAAAGGAACTTAACAGAAAAGGACCTAAGGGTCCTAGGAGACCTAGTGGGGACCTTGGGGGTTCTGGTGGACGACAAATTGAACACGGGCCAGCAATGTGCCCTTGCAGCAAAAAAGGCAAATGGTATCCTTGGCTGCATTAAAGTACTGTCAGCAGGTTGAGGAAGGTGACGCTATACTCAGCACTGGTAAGGCCACATCTTCAATACTGGGTCTAGTTCTGGACAGGTGTATAAATACTTGAAGAGACAGTGCAGAGAGGACAGAACCAGGCTCTTTTCAGTGGTGCCCAATGACAGGACCAGGGACAGTGGGCCCACACTGGAACATGATCCCTCTGAATATAAGGACACTTTTTTAGTGTCAGGATGACTGAACACTGGCACAGGTTGCTTGGGGATGTTCTGAAATCTCCAACCTTAGAGATATTAAAAAACTGTCTAGACATGGTCCTTGGCAACTGGATGTAGGCGGCCCTATTTAATCAGAGACATTGGACCAGATGACTTCTAGAAGTCCCTTCCAGCCTCAACCATTTTGTGATTCTGTGATTCACATCTTCATAAAAGCCAACCCTTGTGTGCCTTCTTACTTGCTGTTCAGACTGCAAATATAGTGCCAGAAGCCTCCCTTTTCCAGTTAAAATAAAAAGTACATAACAACTATTTTTGGTCATCAACTCAGCTACAGCCTAGAGGTTGCAGCTGCTAAAATTGTATTGAAGTGTTAATTTTGCTTCAAGGTTTTGTCAGGAACAGCTGGTATTTTTATAGGTTTTTGTATGGATTTATTACCAAGAAACATTTTGCCACTGAAATTTTTATTTTTTGAAAACGACAAGCTAATTTGCCAAACTTCAGAGAATGTGCATTAGGATATTTTTTTTCCTTCTATTTATATTTTTCTATTTGATTGGTAAATTAAAATTTAAATAAATAAATAGCTGTATCGGCCAATGGCAAAAAAAGTACCCAGAATATGTGATAGTATAATTTGATACTGGGAGATGAAGAGTACTATGCCTCTGGTCAGGAATGTGCCCTAAAATCCAGTAGAGTTTGAGGAGGTTCTGTTTAAGGAAATTAAGCAATGAAGTTTGGTTTTTTGGTTGTGTGAAAAAGTGGTTCTTTTTTAGTCTAATCTTCCTATATGCTCTGTTAGGAAAATTCTCAAAACATTTTTCTCCTGGACGTAAATACTTGACTCAGTGTTTTAAACAAGTGCTACTTTTCATTTCATGTAAAATTCAGCATGTGCCAGCTTGCATTTCTTCTTTCCTACTGATTTTGCTAGTAATGAGGATTGTTTTCAACTGGCATAATTGTGACATACTGTCTTTCCTTTCTGACGTAATGTGTTGCTCTCCCTGGGATCACCACCTGATGTTCTGTTCAGTTTTGCTTGTTAATTTTTATTGTAATATTCTTTCACTCTTCCATAGATTAAGATGCTATATAAATGTATATCAAATTGTTAGAAGAGTTGACTCAAGGCTTGTCAGCTTTGTAGGCAAAATAAAGCGATAGGAAATCATGAAATTGATAGATCTGAAATTTTTGCTAGGGAGATAAAGGGTGGCCAAGGAAAAAGCCCTGTTTTATTCCTTCTCCCTTTATGCCAAGCAATTGGTACCTCACTGTACTGTGTTGCAAAAGGTGAGTTCATACAGAGGCAGGTACCTCCCATGATTCCATCCTACAATTCTCCTAGTTCAACATTTAGACAAGACAACCTAGGCATAAATTACAGCAAAATCTATCCTTTTTCAGAAAAGGCAACTACGTATTTGGCTTACGCCCAAAGCTGTTGGTCCTCGTCATCAGTTGTTTCTCAAGTTGGCCCGTGACGGCCACATAGGAAGAAGGGAGGAGGACACCTAGGGATTACTTTCCAACGTCTAGCCATAACAAAGTCACAAAGCTGCAAACAAATGGACCACCTACAGATAATGCTGATAGATTCAGCTGAAAAGGTAGAGGGTAGCCTCAGTATTGCCAGCTGGAAGTGCTCAAGAGCTGACAAAATCCTGACACGTTTTGAAACTAAGATTTTTGTTTTATTCTAAAAAAACTTTAAAAGTAGGAGACTAAAATTTGCTTTATGAGCCTTTTCTGTGACTGTGGGAGGTAAAAAAAAAAAAGATCATTTTAAGTAAAACATAAAATATTGAGACACTTTTACAGAGCTGAAGCAATCACTTGTAGTTAGACAGGAACATCACCACCCCTTTTTCATGGTTAGGAAAGCAGATGGGGATCTGTTGCCCTTTAAACTGCAGGTTTATGCCAGAGGGTATTGGGAAATATTGTTCTGTGTTGGAATATGATGTTTCCCATTGTGACAGGGAGTGATCTGACGTCTCCTGTCAGTCATGGCTTAAGAGCAAATCTATGTTGTAATGTGATTTTTCTGTGTACAAGCATGCTTTTTAACTCTTGTTTATATTTAAATCCATAATCTGTGTGAGACCTTTCATTCATTCATCTATTGTGAGTTTAACCTGCTGAAGCATCCAGGCAGCTCTTCTCACTGAAGTTTTAAAATCAGACGGGATTTAACAAGCATTACTTAACTGAAGCGATAAATGTGAAACACTTCTTGTGGCTGAACTGTGAATCTTTTGTAGGTACACCAATGTTGCTTTAGCTTTGAAAGAAGGGACACAAGGACTGTGGCTGCCCTCCCTCTAATGAGCACAAAATTTGTGATAAGGTGATAAATTATCCCCCTTGACTTCAAAACCATGAAGCTTTACCTTGCTCCCTCCTTCCCCTTTTTTAACAGTATTTTCTGTCTCCTGGATGCAGAAGCACTATTGACCCACGGAGAGTCGAGTCCCCCTTGTCTTGTCCTCAAGAGGCTGTGCTAACATACACAGCAGACTTTGCTTTTCTCAATTTTAGAGAGGGACAAGTACTTTCATGAGGTTACATCTCCAGAAAGAGAAGATAAATGAAGGATTGGAAATGCCGGAATAGGGATTCACTAGATCTAAACTGTGTCAACAGTGGCAATAGGATGCAAACTCTGTTTTGGAAGAAGAGAAGGCTTGTCAGGGGGAACAAGAGAAATACTGGTGAAGGGGAAAGGGATGCTTGAGTCTGAGCTGGGGGAAGGAAGAGGCTGAAGGCTCATTGCAGTCATCAGCCTTTTATTCTTCTCAGTGGAATAACATTTCTTGTTATAATGTCTTGCCTTCAATGCTGTTGAATGGTAATTGCTCTGCAGGCCTGGAAGATGTTGTTCTTCAATCATGTCATGTCCCCTTCTGGTGTCCTCACGCCAGATTGCTGTAGGATGTATCTCTGCTTCCCAGAGGGTTTGACAGCTCTACAAGGCTTTCAGGAAAACCAGAGTCAGGTGCCAGGGAAGCAATATTGTGTGCAACTTGAGGCCTATGGCATGAAAATCAAGATGAAATTCAGGCAGGATCTGAGCTGTGCAAAAGGTGCTGAGGAACTTGATTTTGTCACGGGGAATGAGAACAGCAGAGTTCACATGAAAGATATGGAGTGACAGCTTGCCAGGAGGATCTGAAGGATGAAGATTGAGAATTGATCATGGGAAAATGATAAATCGCTGTAGAGGTAGATGACTTCACAACTATATTTTCTTAATGGGAAAATAGAAGAGTTGATGGTAAAATTAGGCAGAGAAATGGATGGCTTGAGGAATACGCCACCGCAAGCTTCGGGAGCAAAATCATTTCCAAATTGTGAAGATCCGAAAGATAAAACAGAGGTCTCATATCAGACTGGAGATACTTGCATGTGGTTTGAAATTATACTTGGAACATGACAATTTAGTCCAGTGCTTGGGATGTCTCCTCTCAGGAAAATTTGCCAATTGGAATAGTTGGTCTCTTTTGATTATTTTGTTTGGCTGGAAAACAGAAAAAGGATTTGGGCAACAGAATGGACTTTTTAACACATATAGGTAAAATTCCACGTGATCATTCATCCAAAACAAGTAGCTGTTTTGATAAGTCAAAATTTTAAATATTATTCTCGATCATAATAAGAAGCACAGGCTAAGAGCTTTTATATAGAAGATTCATAAAAATTTTATGCGAACTTAATTCTTGTGCTTGAATGTGGTTATTCTGCTGTCCTCAGAATAACTGGGGATTTAGTTTGTCCTCTTGAATAAGAAGCCAAGAGAGTGAAGTTGCTAAAAGTGGAAAGGTAGAAACTTTTTCTCTTATCTTTTAATTCTGAGTGAACTGATTTCAGCACTTGTGTCTTAGGTAAGCAAAAAATCCCACCAACAGAGCCCTGCAACCCAACAACAATTTACTGACTTCTCCATAAGTTGAAATCCATTGTTTTCTTTATCCTTTAGCTAACAGTCGTTAGTTACCTTTTCACTTTTCTTTCTGAGCCTAAGGCTCACCAACATCACTTGCTGCAAAGCCCATGGAGGGATGATTTTGGCAAATACGCTTTAAAGATTGCCTTTCTGTGCAGCAGAAGACACGTTTGTTCTGATAAGAGAGATATTACTAGGGAACCTAGTGATACAATGGTGCTAGTATGTGTGATATATGATTTTCTTAAGACATTTTCTGTGTGTGATTACATATTGTATTTCTCTTCCCTGTGTAACATTAGTTCTATTCTCCAAATTTTTGAAATAATCTTGCAACCCTATAGCCAGAGACCAGATTAGTAATCTGAATTTTGGGGATGAGGATGAGGGATGTAAGGTTCCTAATGCAGGTTCAAAATTCATCTCTTTCTGGTTTGCTTCTTCTAGACCTAGAGAGAGGGCCAGGAGAATGGCATTTTTCACTCGATTAAATAATTTCTTAAAAAAATGCAGTGTAGGAAAGAATGTTTTTTCTTTATTTTTGTACCAAGGTTAAGTTGGTTACAATTCTGTGGTTAATTTAAGATGAAATAAATGTTTAAAATAATATTTTCTTACACAATTTGTCTTACATTTTATGGTTCATTTGGTTGGAATATATACCTACATTATTATTATGGTTATTACTGTTTAGTACTATATATAATGTACTATATATAATATATCATACATAATATGAGTGAAAATGTTATGTATTATATACTATGCATCATAGATTATAAAATTGTGTATTAGTATTAGTATTAGTAGTATTTACTAGTATTAGTATTAGTATTAGTATTAGTATTAGTATTATTACGGGTTATTTTTGACCAAACCTTGAACTGACTGACCATGTGGTCAGATAAACTCCAGTGACAAATCAAAAGAAGGAGGTAGAAATGACCATCAGGGAATGAAAGGACTGGCAGAACATGACCTGGACTGGAAAAAGCTTTAGACCTGTAACCTAAGACAGTGGAACAAATTCTGTAATTATTGTTTCCAAATGCATAAAAAAAAAAGAAAGTAGGTATTTATTCAAGTTGTTTTCACTGGTAAGATAGTGTTTCTTCCGCAAAAATGATTCTGAACTGGGTCCTGAATCATGCAAACATGATTCTGAAGTCTGGGCCAGATTTCATAGTTCAGTGACGGACATAAAAGATGGAAAATATTCAAGGAGACTGAATGAAAATTGAATTTGTTAATCCTGAGTTTCATACAAACTTGGTGAAAACAGTTTTTTTCCCCTTTTGCTTCTGCAGTTATAATAAACTGCTTTTACATTGAAAATGTAAATGGAAGAAAAAAATATTGCTCGACATTTATTTTTATCTGTTTACTAGAGACACTAGTCTGGAAAAAAAATGTATGTGAAAATCTGTTTGATTATCAAGAGCTGATGTTCTATCTTTAACATAAATACTTGACAAGAAATAAACTGTGAATCTGCTGAGAAACATAACATAACCGAGCTTCTTCAGATTTGTGGTTTGCACAGTGGGAACTCCTTGCTGTCATCTCTTGAACATTATGTGAAGGACTAGTCAAGTCCTTGACATAATGTAAGTGGACAGATTTAAAGAATATGTCATGATTTTATTTTAGTACCTTTCATTTCTCCGCTGCATAAAAGCATTTTTGAAAGCAAGGAGCTAAACTCTGGTCGTTAAGTCACTATGGAAATGAAATGAAACATAATTCTGCACTCAGCAATAGACTGAAGAGAAACTTGAGTACAGGAATAGCATCAGGGACAGAGAATCAGTCGGGAATTTAAACCACTCTGTTCACTCTGTCTTATCCTTAGGTGTTCTTTCAAAAACGGCCCAATTTCCAGATGTGATACAGGCTTCATGGAGTTTCTGAAATGTTTCAATGCATTTTCCCTTTCTCATTTTTATAGCCCTGGAATTTGTGGCAGCTAGCCAACACTGGAAATGCCAAGATACCTTGAGAGATGTTGCTGTTGCAAAATTTCCAGCTAGATTTGGAAGTGTTGGGAATCTTGAAAGACAAGCAGTTCTTGTGTTGAATCTATTCTCATCTGCAGACTTCAGAGGTCTGAATCTCATTTATTCCAGCATAAGTCAGAAGTAGTGCTGCTGAATTTGGTAGATGTGATGCAAGGTCGAATCAGTGCAAGGGAGATCTGAATTCAGCCTTCAAAGGGTTGGATATATTTTTGTAAAGATTATTTGAATATCAGTGTGCTTATCTAAACTGAAAATAAATGCAAAAATTTTTGAAGTTTTACTGTTAGCTAGAGAGCTCTGTTTCACAAGAGAAAAGGAAGCTGGCAAAAGTATAAGTGTTATCCACAATAATTTTCAAAATAACTTGGGGAAGTTATATTATTTCTTTGATTTTTGAGTTGTCATTAGTCTAATTGTCAAATTAATCTAATATTTTCTTGATTCTTGGTTATGTGAATAGGTTTTACAGCAATTTTAGCACAAGTTGGAACACAGGAAATTCTAAATATGGGGAAAAAAAGCTTCTTTACTGTGAGGATGGCAAAGCACTGGAACAGGCTGCCTGGGGAGGTTGTGGAGTCTCCTTCTCTGGAGACATTCAAAACCCACCTGGATGCATTCCTGTGTGATGTGTTCTAGGCAATCCTGCTTTAGCAGGATGGTTGGTCTAGATGATCTCTAGAGGTACCTTCCAACTCCGATGGTTCTGTGGTTCTGTGACTTTGACCTAGGAAACACTCTGTATGTTTTCTCATTTGCAAAGCACCACAAAAATTATAGCAACTGCAGTGTATCTAGGAAAGTGTTGTTACCCCTAGTATGGGCACTGGCCATTGAGTAGCCTAGACATTAAGGATGATGTATATCTCACCTAATCTTAACTCCTAGTCAAAGCTGGCAGGGTGAATAATAGTCAGTGAAAAGATTGACAGTTTCACATAGTGATTCATCCCAGCCTATGTTCAGGTGGGGCAATCAGCTTTGGATGTGTCTGTCTCTCTGCCTGGATGATAGAGGGAACCCTCACATTTTATTTATAAGCAAGAAAGTTCCTTCCGAGAAAATCAACTATCTAACAGGATGGTTTCAAGGGAAGCTTTGATCACAAAAAGAAAAGAGAGAAATAGACACAGTAGAGACTGTGCGTCTCAGTAATGCTGCTGAATTTTCGTTGGTGTGTCCTCAGACCCATCCAGGTGGGTTAGTGGTGGACTTAAATCTAGTAAAGACAAACACATGAGCTGTCATCTCTTCATAGATAATTCTAAGAAAGTGACAAACATGATCTCAAAGACAATGTTTCATTATTGGAAAATAAAGGTGTTAAGGCAGGTATAAATGAGATTGGAAAGAACAAGAATAATGTTTTCTGTACCCAAATTCCAGTTAGGCTACAGTTATGGTCTTTTATGGTTTACCGGTTTTACTGATGTAGCAAAATTACAACAAACGAGGCTGGTTGTACTGGCACTAGTACGGTTTCTTTGTGGGTCATTTTTCTAATTACCTAGAAAATTATGTATTTGGTATAAAACTAGAATTTAACACTACAAAAAGGAAAAAAATTATTCAGCTTTCGGGAAATTATGTTTCTCAACCTTGAAAATTCTCATGTTTTTTAAACTAATTGATAAATTCTTTAGACTGCTCTTGCACAATGATGATCTTCCAGCATTTTTCTTCTGCCTTCACATTGAGAAAGCAGAACACAGCTACTAATAGTCTATGTGACTTGGAAATATGTCTTCTAAAGAGTCTAAATCCAAGGGGTTTTTTTTCCCTTTCCTTTAATATTTCAGTGTTTCCAATTTTGGAGTATTTTCAGGCTATGTCAAACACTGGGCCTGCTTTTTATTTGACCTCACAGAAAGATTTTCTATTGTAGGAGGTGGAATTTGTCAGTATCAATATATACACCTTGTAGCTGAGAGGAGTGAATGGCTTGTCCCACAGTCAGGCAAATGTAAAAGGATTATCTAGACTTCCAAAATCTTGTATTTCTCACTGTTAGAAGCTTTCCCAGCTCTCCCTAATGCTTTAATTGGTGATTTTTTGATTATAATTTACTAAGTTTGTAAACTGTTTGTCCTGGGTTTAGCAAAAAATCCAGTCCCGTTTAGTGATTTTTACTTTCCAGTTTAGTCTCTTCTAAGAGGTTGCACTTTCTGAAGTCAGCAGTGTGTTTTTGCAGACAGTGTGTGCTACTGGCAGTGATAACACCTGGTGTTTACAGTTACTGCCTGGGACTGGGATGCAGAAAGGCTCTTGCTTATACTTATTCCTGTAGTGACCAACGCCACTGCTGGCTCTTGTGTGCCATGCTGGGGGTGTTGGGTAGTAAGAGGGGTCACAAGGAAGTAAAAGGTTGCATCTCACAGAACCACAGAATCACAGAATGTCAGGGGTTGGAACAGACCTCAAAAGATCATCTAGTCCAACTCCCCTGCCAGAGCAGGATCACCTACAGTAGGTCGCACAGGAACGCGTCCAGCCAGATTTCAAATGTCTCTGGAAAAGGAGACTCCACAACCTCCCTGGGCAGCCCGGTCCAATGCTCTGTCACCCTCACAGGGTAAAAAGCTTTTTGTAATATTTTGATGGAACCTTCTATGCTCCAGCTTGTACCTGTTGTCAGTTGTCCTATCACTGGACATCACTGAGAAGAGCCTGGCTCCGTCCTCCTGACACTCCCCCTTGACATATTCATAAACATTAATGAGGTCACCCCTCAGTCTCCTCCAAGCAAAAGAGACCCAGCTCCTTCAGCCTTTCCTCATAAGGGAGATGTTCCACTCCCTTCATCATCTTTGTGGCTCTGCGCTGGACTCTCTCAAGCAGTTCCCTGTCTCTCTTGAGCTGAGGGGCCCAGAGCTGTGCACAATATAACGGATGTGACCTCACCAGGGCAGAGTAGAGCGTGAGAAGAACCTCTCTCGACATACTAGCCACACCCCTTCTAATACACCCGAGGATGTCATTGGCCTTCTTGGCCACGAGAACACCTTGCTGGCTCATGGTCGTCCTGCTGTGCATCAGAACTACCAGGTCCGTTTCCCCTGTGCTGCTCTCCAACAGCTCAGTCCCCAACCTGTACTGGTACATGGGGTTGTTCTTTCCCAGATGCAAGAGTCTACATTTGACCTTGTTGTATTTCATAAAATTTCTCCCCGTCCAACTCTCCAGCCTGTCTAGGTCTTGCTGAATGACAGCACAGCCTTCTGGTGTGTCAGCCACTCCTCCCAGTTTTGTGTCATCAGCAAACTTGCTGACAGTGTGCTCTGTTCCCTCATCCAGGTTGTTGGTGAGTATACTGAATAGTGCTGGTGCTAGTACTGACCCCTGAGAGATTTCACTAGATACAGGCCTCCAGCTAGACTCTGTCCAATTTACCACAACTCTCTGACTTCTTTCCTTGAACCAGTTCACAATCCACCTCAACACCTGATTGTCCAAAGCACAGCTCTTCAGTTTAGCTACGAGCATGCTGTGGTGTCAAATGTTTTACTGAAATCAGATAAACCACATCCACTGCACTCCCATCAATTGTCCATGCGGTCTGTAGTTACCAGTGTCCTCCTTGCCCTTTTTGAAGATTGAAGTGACATTTGCTTTCCTGCAGTCCTCAGGCACCACTCCCGTTGCCCACAACTTACCAAAAATGATGGAGAATGGCCTAGTAATGACTTGGGCCAGATCCCTCAGCACCCGTGGGAGCATCCCGTCGGGGGCCGTGGATTTATGGATGTTCAGATTGCCTAACTGATCCCTAACCCAGTCCTCATCAACCAAGGCAAACTCCTCCTTTGTCCTGACTTACTCTGGGGCTTCAGGGGTCTGAGTCTCCTGAGGACAGTCTCCAGCAGTATAGACAGAGGCAAAGAAGACATTCACTAACTCTGCCTTCTCTGTATCCTCTGTCACCAGGGCACCCACCTCATTCACCAGAGGGCCTACATTGCCTCTAGTGTTAGTTTTGTCTACAATGCATTTGAAGAAGCCCTTTCCGTTGTCCTTGACCTCCCTTGCAAGGTGTTTTCCTTGATCTTCCTTGCAAGGTTTAATTCCAAGGAGGCCTTTTCTTTCCTAGTTGCCTCCCTACATCCTCTGACCACAGTCTTATATTCCAGAACAGTCAGAACAGATGACCAAAAAGAGTATTCCATTCCATATACATCATATTTGGTATAAAACTGAGGGATCACAAGGGTTAAGCACTCTTCTTCGATGGCCAGCATCTGAGGAGGACTCCATCTGATCTTCTGCCTTTGATCCCAATCCTGAGTTCCTGAATCCAACCCCTGTGTCCAGCTCCCCTCTGCTGCTGAGCCTGGGGCTTCCCTGGTGCCACCTGCTCTGCAGCATCAGTGGCAATTGATAACAGGTTGGAGTAGTTGAGTTTGATATCAGTTTTATATAGATTTGTATATAATTCATTATTGTAATGATTTTTTATTAGGACTAATAGTGTTTTATTAACGGTGTTTTAGTTTTCTTTTCCAATCAGTAAGTCTTTCTGCCTTATTGCCTTTTCCTTCCTGTTTGGGGAGGGAGAGGGAATAGAGAGCATCTGACAGTGTTTAGTGGCTGGGCCAGCCCTAACACTTGAGAGGATGACAAAATATTTATTTGTAGCTAAGAAGAGATATATCTTAAATGATATGGTTGAGAGATGACTGAAACTATATGACAAATAGATAGAATCTCGGTGGGAACAATGTTTCTATAAAACTGTCTCCCAGGTAATATCTCTTGTTGCAAGTGGGACAAATTTGAATAGGTCTGGCTCTTAGTACAAGAGAAAAGCACTTTATTTAAGGAAAGAAGGAGAACCTGAGCTATAATGATGTTCAGATCTCACCGTGCATGCAGCCCTATTTCCATTGATCTCTCTGAGCTGTGTGGTGAAGCAGAGTTTCTCCATATACACCCCATCACTCTGGGAACCATTATATGAGTAAATACTTCCTTGACACTCAAGCTGGGATTTGCTCCTCTGTCGCTTGTTCCTTTGCCTCTATAAATAACTGTCTGCTTTTCATTTGCTCCCTACAAATAATCTGATTTTATGGGGTGTTCATGTTTTTAATGAAAACACATTTGAATTGTTGCACATGAAAATACACTTGCTATGAACAATTTTATATAAATGGCACCGAGTCACTTGCCTTACAAGAGAACATCACCTGGAGGCTGAAGTGTAAGAGGTGCATTCTAGCATAACACTAAGGACTCATGCCATCCTCCTCCTGCCAGGCTGACAAATGTCAAAGAAGAAAAGAAAGTCTTCTACCCATAAAGTCAGCTTCCTCTTGATTTCTGTAAGTCTACAGCTTTCTATAATTTAATTATAATAGTACAAATTAATTGAATTAAACTTAATCAAAACTGAAGGATGATAGAGGCACAGAGACAGAGAATTTTTATTATTAGTAATAAAATATTTCCCCCTTTTTCTGTTCTATTAAACTGTCTTTATCTCAACCAATCAACTTTGGGGTTTTTTTCCCCATTTCTCTCTCCCATCCCACTGTGGGAGAGTAGAGGGAGTGAGCCAGTAGCTGTGTGGTGTTTAGCTGACTGTCAGGTTAGACCACAACAGCCTCTAAAAGGGCTGTTCCAGATTTCAGTACCTGACAGGGTGGAAACTAGATTTTTTTTTTCTGATCTCTTAATAACACGTTTCATCCTATTACATGTTTTTTGTACTCTAAATTAAAGCATTCTTTTTCCTCAGTTGCTTACCCCAGACTTGTACATAACAAATTCCTCCTGGTCTTCATTTCACTTGACTGAAAACAAGCCAATTTAATCTAAACCTAGTCATTGCACTGAGCACGCCAGTACTTATTCTCTACTACTATTCTTGTCTGAGTGAAATCTATATTTTTATCACATTGTGATGCACACATGACATTACAATTTACCTAGTTGAACTAGAAGTAGCTTGTCTGAAACACCTTTTAATCATATTTTTCACAGCTGCTTCTCTTTGCTAGTTATTGGTCTTGCTGTGATTAGCTAAGGTACCTATGTTTCCTTCTTCAGTTCTAGCTTACACACTTATAACTTCCCACAGAATTTCCTGTTATTTCTTCAATTCAGGACCTTGTACTTTATTTTACCACTACGTTTCTATTTCTTCATGTTTCAAGGACCTTGCACTTTATTTTACCACTACATTTCTGTTTCTTCATGTTTCAAGGTCATCCAGTTCTTCTGAGGTGTTATTCCAGTTATCCCTTGAATAGATTATCCTCCCAGCTCTGTGATATTGGCCAGTTTTTGGTTCTGTGTTAAAGAAATTAATGAAATTCATGTAAACAATTAAGTAAACCAATTCTAAAATATCGATAAAAATTAGTCAATTAGCAAATTTCTTGAAGGCTGTTCTTTGACGGCAATGTCACATACTGTCCCCACCATACCTTTCCATTCCTTTGCCTCTGTTTGTACCGTCTGTTCTTTCTGCAGTCCTGCCTTCTGCATCACTGTCATTTCTGAAAAGGGGCAAAGCAATATGCTCTGTAGCATGATGACTGAGCTTCTTTCTGGTTCTTCTTTTTGAGAAACATAGTAGCTCCGTAGATAGATTTGTAACTTCAGCCTCCATTTCAATAAAACAGAGTATTTTCTGAGAGAATAGAACTTAAATAATTTCTTAACTTGATGGGCTACATTTCTGACAGCAACCAAATCTGTCATTTTTATTTAATGCAGAAAAATTCAATTAGTTTGTAACATTTAATGTCTTTCCACTTTCATCCCATCCTAAACTCTGTCTTGAACTTGTTTTAGGTAATTCTGAAGTTTTCATGCTGAAGAATTTTGTTCCTTTCTGCTTAATGTTTTGTTAAATGATACATCTCAGTGGGCAGTTCCTGAGCTGAAGTGGTTTTATTTTACAGTCTTCTGGGTAGAACAGAGCCTGTCAGTCAGAATGAAATCAGTATAATTCTCTGTGATGCCATGCAAGTTTTGTATCCACTTAGCTGTTTTTTTCTCTTTTCTGGCCGTTAAAGATCAAACTACATGTATTAAATGCATAATTTGTTACAGGCCCTTGAACAGGCCAGTTCAGTCAGCAGGTACACATTCTGCTCTTTTCTGTACATAGATTATAGTTTAGCTTGAAGATTAACGAGTGATGTAACATATCAGTTAGACATCACACTTCTATTTTATCATGTTGTGGAGAGAATTTCAAATTTTTTAAGAGAAGTTTATTTAATGATAACAATAAGACATTTACACATATTTAGAGCTATTACTATACCTTACAAGTTAACATTGTATTGAATCTGTTGTTTAAAAGCAGTGATATATTTCTTAATATCAACAATAATAATTTTCAGTAGATTAACACTACTCATTACCTTAGTAGTTTCTATATACCTCAAGGAAACACAACACTTAATTCTCTTGTTTGAAGCCGCATAGTATCTGGTATGTGGGTAGCTGAAAAAGGGTTGAAGGTCAGAAGAAACCACTGTGATCTATGCTACACCTCTCTAGTACAGCCAGTTGAAACTCATGTTCCATAAGAAAGTGGGCATTATTTACCTCTGCATTGTCCTCTTTTCTTCATTTTGGTGCTGAGTGCTGAGTGGGAGAGACAGCAAAACCCTTTACCTTGAGCCTGTGCAGATGATGGAACTGGCTGGCTGCAGAGGCAGAAGTTTTAAAAGAGCTTAGATTTTAAAAAGAGCTCAGTCCTGGCTGCAGCATGACTGGAGAAAAATAAAATACTTTGTGTTATTATTAGATCTTGATATTACTGGGCTGATTTTTTTTTTTTTTGAGTGATAGTTCAGCACAAATTTTTTTTTCATTATTTTAGACCTGGATCATTACTAGTAGTTTCAATTATTTCGTTCTTTGAGTTCATGAAAAGCATATTACTTAATAACATTTATATTTAATTAACTTTGCTTTGAAAATCATTATCACTGACTGATTTTCCTGTAAATATATGTCTTGAATGTTGACAATGAGTAACAAGATCGTACCAAGCCTCATCATGTGAGCTAAAAATACAGAAGATATGAGTAGGAGTCTCATTCCTGATTCCTGTTAATAGAAATCAGAGACTGCTTTTATAATCTGGAAGTGAAATAATAGTTTGATTTAAAACACCATGAATTGTACATGGCAGAAACAGCACTGTCTGCAAAGTCTGATACATCTGGTATGTATGAATGAATAAAAATCTATTCTTCGTGGACAGTCAATCCTGTCATTCCTGAATCACAAGACCTCATGGGTTATTTCAAATGTTCAGGACAGTGAATCATTATTTCATATGAAAATATTATTAATACTCAGAAAAATGAATAATTCAGAGTTGTTAATTTATACAGGTTATTTTCTTCTTTCCTTCTGCCTTTTCCTGGGGGATAATTTTCTGTAGTTGATAAAAGACAAAATATCTTTTACATTTGCATATGTTCTGCTAGGTGTTTACTAGAAGTGTGAAGGTCAAGGAAGTTGGTTTTGCAGACAGAGGGTAAGGTTAGTAGGTCTTGCATTGATTCCTAGGTCTCCCAAGAATATTTTCAACAGCTTTGGATCAGCTCCATGAATTTTTAGTCTGAAAAAGTTCCTTTGTTCACCTAGCAAAGGGCAGCATTTTACTTCTTAATTATCATAATTTTTAAAGGAAACCCAGGTGTGTTTTTTTGTGTTGGATTTTGGGGTTTTTTTCTTGGTTGTTTTTTTAAGGGATGCCCACACTGAATGGTGACTGAAGATCTAGATCATGATGGGAAATTTTGCAGGGAGACTAAAAGACAAAGCTGAGTGAGACTTATGGTGAGTTACGAAATTTTCTGCTGAGTTTCATCTTTGTCTGTAGTTTCTGGAGTTCTACTTCGGAGATGATGCTGTTCTAGTCTTTCTAAATACATCCAAGGGACGTAGTCAATTTATTTAAGGGAAAATACAGTGGAGTGTCCTAGTCAAAACTAATTACTTCTCCATGGATATTACTGTATGATGAAAAGTTCCCATCTGTGGGAAGTCAAAATTTCTTAAGTAACCTACTAAGAATGGCCCAGTTGTGACTTTATAAAATAGATGAGAACATGCATTTTAGCAAACTATGTGCTTTCCTTTAACTCACAGTTAATTTTGATCCGATTCATTCTCAAACAGCTTCACCAAAACTGGATTAATTTAGTGAGGATGATATAGATGTATGATGTGAAGGGTAAACAGAACTATATTACATTAGCAAAAATTCAGATTTGAACCTATACTGCCGCATCAGTTCTCTACATAGTCAAAAATGAATGATCTTTGTGCACAAGGTGTCTAAAATTGGAACTTTTTACTTTCTCTCACTGAGTGCATTTGCTTTGAAAAGATTGCGAATTCTTGCCTCAAGAGAATAGATCCTTACTCAAGCAACCACAAACAAAATAGATCTATACAGTAGCTTAGGCTATGAAAGCTAATGGAGCAGAATGTTGTACAAAATTTGAAATGCTTCCTTAGATGGGACACTTCTGTCTCATGATGGAAACACTGAATGATGCAGAGAGAAGCCAGCAATATCAGAATGAACATTAACCTTTATCTATGGAGTAGCCGATAGCACAGCTAATGTTTTTTTTTTACTTCTGGATGTGGTGTTTACAGCATCAAAATTACTGATAATGGCTACATGAGCTTCTGAAAGCACTTCTTCAAATTTTAACTGAGGAATAGAAAGGGTAGCAGCTAGCCAAGCCTGATGGCTTTCAACCGGGATTCATAAGAGTCAATGTACTTCCTGTTGAAAGAGGAAATAAAGATTTTTTCACTGAGTGAGAAGCATCTATGGAAAGAACTAAATGACAAATATTTTAAGCTATTTTTATTATATTTTTGTTAAAAACATTAATTACTTGGTTTGAAATTCCTGAGAGATTTGTCAGAATTGGTCTCACAAGCATCATTAAACATTTCTTCTCAGTAGTTGGCAGAACTGCAAAACACTACGACTTTGAATCCCTTGGGAGGAATAGTAGTTGAGGAAGATGTAGAAGATAAGTAAAGGGGAGTATTTTATGTAACTTTAATGCTTTCTCTTTGCCACAACTGATTTGCCTGAGGTATCATTGTTAGAAAAATTAGGCTACTGCAAGATTTGCTGTCTGTCTGCATGAGTTTTTTTTTTGGTTCTTCAGCATGCTTACTTGAAATTTTGAAAGAGGGAAATGAGAAATTTTTTCATGTTTTTCCATTCCTTAGATCTTTGAAACTTCTCTTTTGGATGCAACCAGAAATGGAATAACTGCAATGGGCAGGATTCTCAGTGGAGAGAGGGTCCAAAACTTGCATGGAAAATTTCCTACAACCCTGAGAAACTTGTCTCTGAGATTACAACCAACACATAAGCCTGTCTTGCTACTGGGAAAAATTCTCAATTGAAGCAGATGTGTTTCTGAAAACAAGAAATTTTAGTTTTGGCAAATTCTAGTGAAAAACCATTTTGTAGAAAAATTCTCACCCAGGCTGCTGTTTGCAGTCTACAGACTGCAGATGTGTTCTGTATAAAGTGCAGATTGAAGCTTGTCTGTTTTATTTAATTGCTTCTAGGATTGATATTTTACTCAGAGCTTGGGGAATTCACAGTCCGTTATTTTAAGAATACATCATTAAGATATAATAAGCGAAGCACACTTATTTGATTAGTCATCCTGTAGTCTCCTAACTTTGACAAAATGAAGTTGAATGCTAGTGCAAAGCCTGTACTGGGATATGAGTGATCAAGTTCTCACCTGGACACAAATGAGCTGAGATCAGGACCAGAGGCTGATAAACTACCTTGGAGTTTTCTGACTGGAAGGATAGGAAATACTGTAGTCGTGAGTGACAGGACTCAAAGTCATCCTAGACTGAGACTAGCATTTTCCAAAGCCCACAGGCAATGTGAGAATCTGATTATTATCCTGCATTTCACTTTAAAAATGGGCAATATGAAGAAGAAAATGATAAATTTATAAGTTTCTACCTTACCTTTCCATCAGTTTCCCTAAATGTTGTAGGATGGGGAATAATAAACCAAAGAACATCATTGGCACGTGAAGAATTTGTGGATGTAATAGCAGGGATGACCAGCCTGTGAATCACTGCCAAAAAATCATTTATTTTTTTTTTTTGGTGAGAATTGTTGTTTAACCCACAATATGATTCATAAATAGCCAGGAACCAAGTAACCAAATGGTTTTATTCTTTCGGACGTTTGTACATCAGAGAAGACAATGTAGAAAATTACCATGACTTGTCTGCCATGTCATGAACTTTATGTTTTTTTAAAGTACATTGAAAGAATGCTTATTTCCAGATGTAGCCTCTATCATCTACTTCTGATCTCAGATACGTTTTTGCACTATATTTACAAGATTCCATCTCTGATAACAGAGGAGAATCTTGGACAAATTCTCAGACATGTATTTGTCAATATATCTAAGAATGTTTTGGATAGGAGAGAGAAATAGTTCATTAGCGCAATGTGAAAGTCTATTATGAGCTAAAGCAGACAGACCTAGACATTGTTCGATGTTACTGAAAAGAAAAAAACTCTCAAAGTAAAAGTAATAGTAAAATTGTCAATAAGGAAAAAAAATTATACGGAAACTCAGGCCTAGTAATAGTAAACAACAACTAAAAAAAGAATAAAAGAAAGCTATTCTAAACCAGAAAGCCTCTGCTTGATTTTTTTTGCAGTTATCAATGAAATATAAATACAGCATTTTCTTTCTTCATCTCTCCAAACAAAAGCAAAAGCAAATGGAGGCATAAGACATTTTCAATGTGTCTAAGAGAGACCTGCACTTTGTACTAAAGGTTAACTTCAATAAAAGAAGCTTTGGAGGAACGCACTCAACCCGGATGTCCACAAGCAAACCTACAAACTAAAACCTAAGGGTAGTATAAAATAATTACAGAAATCACTGATACACCACTGAGTGTTGGACCAAGAATCTCCCTCAGAACCATGGGAAACATAATAAAATTACCCTAACATGTGCCTGAGTGACTACCTGGTCTGAAAAGGCTCTAGTCTCAGGCTGAAGCCACTAAGGAGGCCACTAAGTGTGGCCGTACACAGAAAGTGTCCCTTTTTTAGACCACACTCATTTGAAAGACCTTTCTTTACCATTCCGTTCATGCTAATATCTGCAGTATAAAGCAGAGGTAATTTGTTAGCTGGGTCAGTGCACAGTTAAAAAGTATTCTTTAAAAAAAAAAGATCTCCTGATCCCTTTGTTTGAAAAATGGGTAGACTCCACTGTTGACCTCAAACTCAGATGAGCTTAATTTGATCACACCTATTCTTGCATTGTTCAATTTCTATCATAAATAACAAAGATGAAAACAAGTGAATGGTAGCCATCACTCATCCTAAGCCTGGCGGATGATTTGAAAGCCTTTTGTGGTACATGTAGAATATTTCTGTGGCAGACGACAGAAATAAGTCTATGCCCTTGTAAAATATTCTGGATAATTTAGAAGCATTATTATTAACATTATTATTAACAAACCAAATATGTCAA
Source organism: Trogon surrucura (assembly GCA_020746105.1). Lineage (NCBI taxonomy): Eukaryota > Metazoa > Chordata > Aves > Trogoniformes > Trogonidae > Trogon > Trogon surrucura. The sequence continues at coordinate 57,418,945 of CM036618.1, forward strand.
GAATTGATTACTTGGGCTGACCTTATCAGAGTTACATGAATATGAATAACGCTTCATGAAGGTACTGAGATGTGAAATGCAACAACCAACTTTCTAATCAGAACTACTAAGCAAGTAGGTTTTAAAATGTGCAACTCAAAAAGAAATGTTATTAAAATCAGTGTGAAAACCCATTGTCCTAAAAGTGATGCTCTGAGACCTGTTGATGAGTCTCCTATCCTGGATAGCTTTGTTTGAATCTATACAATATCGCTGGCCCAAGTATGAAAGGCAAGCCTTATCTTCAGATCCCTGTTTCCCTTTAGCAATTTACCAGCATGGGCAACTACCTGGCAGCCTCTAGCAGCAGTGCACTTCATGTACTTCTGATGGGTTTGAGCAACTAATGTCCAGCAAGTTCAACCACTGAAATTTCAGTAGTAAAAGACAAATGGGAAGCTGGTAGTCCTGGCAGAAACTGTGGGCTGAAGATTTTATCTGCTTTCCACAGGTACAGTCTTGGTGACTCAAATGCACAAAAAATGCAAGTGGACAGGGGCTTTGGAAGCAGCTTTCAAGCTGAAATACAAATTTTGGCAGTATAGTCTCGGTCCTATTGCTCTTCCATGGTGTCCCTACTGTTTCTCTCTCTCTCACCAGCCCAAAGGAGCAGTTTGTTGGTTCATGCTGATAAAAACTGACATAAGTCAGGGCTAGGTCAGCACAGTGACAGGCTGCTGCATGTGCTGCTCCTGGGTGCCAGCTGTTTTGGCATCAACACACTGAATGATGTGCAATGTCGGTTCAACAGGATGGGCCGACAGCTGGAAGAAAAGTAAAGCTGTGAGCATGGATCCTGTGACACGAGTGGCATTTCAGTGCTCTGACATCCCTGACAGAGCTGACTGACCGAAAGGACAGACAAGGCATTAATTACATCATTGCCAAACTGTCAAAAAAAAAAAAAAAAAAGAGAGAAAAAGAGAAATCTACATGACACAAACCTATTTCTGTTAGTGTGAACCTGTTTTCTATATGCTTTTTAATTGTTCAGCTTTTAAAGAAAGTGTAAATCAAGCTAATTAGATGTTTCATGAATCCTTTTGATTTTACTTTTATTTATATGTTCCCTCACCTTCACCCTAGACTTTAATCTGTTCTTTAACTTGTAAAGCTTTTAAATTTGAGACTGTTATCAAGTTGACTTTCTACAAGATCCCAAAGAAAACAAAATCTTTGATTCTAGGTAGTCAGAATTTGCTTTGGATAGTGCAGTATTTGAGTCTGCTGTATGTTGTGAGTTAAAAGCATGTATGTTTTAAATCATTGACTAATCTTGAACTTTACAGAAAGTTTTAAATCTGTAATAAATACATTAATACATTGATAGTTAAATAAATATATTCCAATTCTAAAAATTTGAGCTGAAGACTGAGGACTAAAATACTCATGTTACTATATACAGGACAATGTGCTGTATTGTTTTTTTTGGTGAATTTATACATCTATGGCATATATAATAGGGAAAGAATTGTGAAAAGAAATATGCCAAATTCTCAGGCTCATAAAAGAATCAAATTGTCTGTTTGATTATCTATCTATCTATCTATCTATCTATCTATCTATCTATCTATCTATCTATCTATCTATCTATCTACCTATCTATCTATCTTTTATCTTCCTGTCTAGATATAAAAATCTCAGACAACTACCTTATTTTTATGTGGTAGAATTTTCATTGTTCCTAACACATTCCATTAGCAGTGCCATATTTGTTCCACACAATAAGTCTGACACAATGCATTAGAAGGAATTTATTTTAATTACTTCACAAAAATGTGATGACTTACTCTCACTCATTATAGGAATATATAGGAAAATCTTGAAACTTTTCTAGAAAGAATGTACAAATATTTAGTCCTTATTTCTTTGTAGGTCCTCCGGATGTATTATGTCAAAGGACTGCAAGCAGATCAAAGATATTAATTTGCACTGTAAGACATTCTGATATTTATAACTCATTTCAATTCAGGGATAAGGTGTCTTTGGGGATATTAGCTATGCTGTTCCCATTTGCTGTAGGGAAGCTAATAATCAAATGCTCACCAAACACTGAATTGATTCTCTGGTCCCTGTTTGGTTTGATATATTGAAATGCCCTAGGGTAGACGAGACACCTGCATAGGACTGGCAGATAGGATCTGGGTTATATGCCCTTCTGAAAGAGAAACTGGAGGACAGATCAAGCCAGGCAACTTGGCGTCAGGTGACACCTGACATTAGTTGTGTACAAGATAGGATTCAGTTAGAGGTTCAAATATCTAAACACAAGTGTCTATGCATAAGCGAGGTGTCCAGACTCCTACTCCTGTCAACGGAGTACTTGTCTGTAGAGTAATGGAAGCTAGAGGGTGATTAACGTCAATCTTGTGAATGATCTATGGGTAGGAGGCACAGTCATCTAACAGAATTTACCTGAGCCTGAGGTCAAATATGAAGATTTTAGCTCTGAAGAAATATGCAGGAGAAAGCTAACCATCGGGCTATTTGGAGAGAAGCCCATGTCTATGGATCCTCCCAATTATGGGAAGAAGAGATTGTTTTCCCCTCCTATAGAATAGAATCATAGAATCATAGAATCATAGAATCATAGAACATCCCAAGTTGGAAAGGAACTCAAAAAGCCTTCTGGTCCAACATTTTATGGGAAAGGGAACCTAAACTAGATTATCTAGGACCCTGTCCAGTTGTGTCTTGAAAACTTCCAGTGATGGGGTTGCCACCATGTCCCTGGAGAGGTGAATGATTTTTCTTATTGTACAACATTCCATTCTTATATCAAGACGAAACCTCTCCTACTGCAACTTGTACCCATTGTCTTATGTCTTCTCCAGGTGGCTCTTCGTGAAAAGAGGGAGTCCATCATCTTTACAGCTGCCCTTTAAGTACTGGAAAACTCTGATGTGGTTGTCCCTGAGCTGCTTCTTCTCCAGGGTGAAAACACCTAACTCCTTCATAGGACAGGTTCTCCAGCCCTTTGATTATCTTCGTGGCCCTCATTTGAACTTTGTCCGGTCTGTCCATGTTCTTTTTGAATTGTGGGGACCAAATTGGACCCAGTACTCCACATGTGGCCTGACAAGTGCTGAGTGGGATGATCACATCCCTGTCTCTACTAATATCCTTGTGGATGCAGCCCAGGATTCAATTTGCCTTTGTTCTTGCAGCAATGTACTGCTGGCTCATGTCCAGCTTGTAGGTCACCAGTACCTCAGCTCCCTTTAAGTGAGATTTCTCCCCAACCACACAGGTCCTATCCTGTTCTGGGCTCTTTGGTTACCCTGTCCAAGGTGCAGGACCTTGCACTTGTCTTTGTTAAACTATATAGACTTCCTATTTGCCCAGTAAAAGTTCTTTGTCTTATTTTGGTGTGAAACACAGAAAATTTTAGAACCTCATAAAATTTTGTGGGAATGACTGTCCTTCCTGCCTTTGATCTTACCTACCTTCACCTTTATGACTCTGCAAATCTCATTTTCCCATTTCCTGAAGTAGGCATAGTATTGAGCTTTAACTATCATAGGTTAAAATGGGAAAATATGCTTAAAAATTCAACATACCAACCCTTCCCCCAACTCTCTACACATAGAATCATAGAATCATAAAAGTTGGAAAGGACCTTTAAGATCATGAAGTCCAACCTACAGCCCTACACCACCCTGACACTCAACCATCTCCTGAAGTGCCACATCCAGCCATTTTTTAAACATGTCCAGGCATGGTGACTCCACCACCTCCTTCGGCAACCTGTTCCATCGCTTCACCACCCTTTCATTGAAGTTTTTTCCTAATATCCAGTCTAAACCTCCCCTAGCACAACTTGAACCCCTTGCCTCTTGTCCTATCACTATTCACCCAAAGTTTCTTTCTAGTATAGTACAGTTCTTTCCAGACAGGATAGGTGGAATCACTTTCTTATCTACATGTGATAATGGAATATCCTCTCCCCTGGCATTTCAGTTGCATTCCCATTGGAGTTAATATTGCATATGTGGAAAGGAACATTTAGAAAAATGCATTCTTTTAAGTATTATCTCTTCTTTTCACTGACCTTGGATTAGAGAGCATTTTTTAGTTAGGAAAACAAAATTTATCTGAAAACTTTCCTAAAAAGAAAAAAAAAAGGATTCCAACAGTCTGATACTGCCAGAGGCCTTCTTCAGTGACATCAGATTGAAACAAAATGTGTTAATCTGAAGAACTTTAATTTTTTTTCAGTATGCACCTATCAAACTCTGCATAGGCTTGAACACCAGCGAATTCTTTTCTTCCTTGCCTCAGACCTTGGTGTTGCTCTCTTTTCCCACAGCAGACGCCAGAGTGGTGTATGACAAATGACAAAGTCATATTTCAGTGTAATCTGAAAAAACCTCAATAAGATAAGATTTATCAGTGCACACTTATTAATGTTGTTTTCATTTTTCACTGCAGAAGTCAAGCTGATGTATACGTATGAGACTCACAGGCACCAATTTAATGCATCTTGCTGTGTTCAGTTTTTTGATATGCAAGCTGCTGCTATTTATAAAACAAGACATTTAAAAGTGAGATATAAAGTAAGGCATACGAACTGGCAAAATATTTATTCTTCACATTTGTTGGTGAAACTGCTTTTCTATATGCATATCATTGCCCTGGCACTTTCTTTTCACTTGATGTTGATGAAGAAAAGGGTAAAAGCTATGATAGTGTACAGATCATGGAATTTAAAAAAATAAATAAATTAGAAACGGAAATCAAGCTATTAGGTTTTAGACTGGAGAGTAAAGAATTGACAAAGCACTCATGAATGCATGAGAGTGATGGTGAAAGGTAATCAGATGGAAAAACTAGGGGGTGATTTCTAATCCTTGACATAAGATGTCTAAACCCAAATTACCTCGAGGCAAAACTATTCTTGTTTTCATCAAGAAATAGTCAGATCGAACTGTAAGTAACTAAAAATAAGACGATTTATCTTTGCACGTGTGTGTGAGAGAGACCTTGCATTCAATTTAGATTCTTTACATTAGAATAATCCTCCAAAGTACTTCATAAGATGAGTTACACATTCCAGCATCACTCTGAGAAATCAATATTCACATTTTACACAAGGAAAAAGGAAAGACATTAAATGAGAGTGTGTCACCCAGAGTCTGCAGAAAACTGTAGCAAGCCAAGTACGATTTCTTGTGCAGAGATCTTCATTCCCAGACTTACGGCTTGTGTAACCTAGACTTTTTCTTTGCTATGTTTTTGAATGTTAATAAAATCCTTCTTTAATAAGTTTGGAAGAGGAAGGTTAAAATGAATATTTTAGTTTCTTCTTAAAAATGTATTTATGCCAACGTAAAATATATACTCCAAAAATATATGAAAACCAGATTCTGGGAATATGCAACCAGCTACAGACTTGCTTGTGTAGAGAACTAACATGCAGTGGGACCTCTTCAGGATAAAAGTAATAGATTAAAATATTTCTCTGTTTATGTCAGTGAAAACAATGAATAATTTTGTGTAGCTTGTGTCTGGTCTATTAACCACCCTCTGATACAATTCTGGCACAGCAAAGATGAAGAGATGGCATGAAACGAAGAGCTGAAACCAAATACAAAACAAAGAACAAAAATCTTCTCTTAATTTATTAATATGATAATTTTTGCATGTCATTAGTTGCACTGTCTACTTGGTAAGTTCCTAAATTGATCTTTAAAATGAGTAGTGTTCAGTAAAGTAGAAATTAGGAACTTCTTTTTGGTTTTGTTTATTTTTTAGATTCATAATTATAATCAAAATTCTTAGTTGTGTCAGTGACTCATGAGAAGCAGCAACTGAAAACCACTGTTAAGTATCAAAGAAGTTATCCCATGGCTGCCTGCAATGTCTGTCAGGTTTTTTTTCCTAATTAAATCATATATTTTCATTTGGTGATTTTTATAAGACGTTATAAAAATGTTTCATTTACCTTTAAAATGAAATAAATTTGCGCAGCCCTTTACTACAGGGAAACTTTGAGTCACAGATAGCTTATAGCACAAAACAGAAATTGTTTGCGCTGAGGAAGGAGAAGAAGTTTCTAAAGCGTGTGAGCTAATTATTAAATATGTAGAAAATTGGATATCTGAAATGTTATCATTTTCCTGAGATGTTTAACATGATATTTGATTACATTTATTCATTACTTTATGAAGCTCAAAACTGTAAGGATATATATGTTTTATATGTCTCTACTGTCTGCCTTGGTCCTGACGTCATGGACTGCAAAACCAGAATTATTTTTATTATTTACTAAAAATGTATTTTTGACTTGCAAATGCCTTTAATTCCTTTTTGTGTCTTTTTCTCTTTTTTAAACTAGATACTTATCCCCAGTGAAGGATAAATAAGTATTTCTACTGTGAACATGAAATTTCAGATACGACTAACAATGCAGCTATGAAATTAAACAAATTTATCATATTTGAATTACTTTTTTATTTTTTCATATTTTTTTTTTTACAAATTCCTAAATTATTCTTCAAAATATTTGCTGAAATTTCTATCTGATTATTTTTGACAGGGAAATGAAATTAGTTCTACTGAAAACTTCACATTTGTAGTTTATTTTATCCATTTGTTGTTTCATTAATTAATGTATTAATGTATGGCTATGTGATTATGTCATCAGCTTAAATATGTTCTCCCAATATCACCTCTAGTACAATCAGACATTCTTGAGTCTCTTACGAAGACACATTTGTTACCTGACCAATTGTTCTACCATTACCCTACTTTTAAAAACAGCAGGTCAGCCTTCCAGCAGCAATTTCAAAAAGGATTCTTCTTTTTGTTGTTCAAAATATCAGAACGGTTGAAGTAATGATGTATGGATGTAACCAAGTTCCAACCTGAAGGGTTTATGAAGTCAAGGGAGTTAACTGAAGTCAGACAAAATCAAAGCATACCTTCTTAACTTGCAAAGGCATGGGCAGCAGGTTTGACTCTAGATTGCAGGCTGTGTTTCTGCAAGTGTCTCTAGAACTGTATCTATCTACGCTGGTGAAGCGAAAGAGTAGGAGTGAAACTGAAGAGCAAATCTGTTGGTGTTGCAGAGATGACATCCAACCTACATGTGCTGTGGAAGTTTTACTTCACATCAGCTCTAGTCTGGTTCCACAAATCTATTAGCAGCTAGAGCTCATATGGGTCCAGGAGGAGGGACCCAGACCCCTGTCTTCTGGTTTCCTACAAGAGGGGACCAGTTTGTGCAGTGCAAGAGTAAATCCGGCATGAAATGGAGCATGGTGGAAGAAAAAGGAATTTGCCTCAAAAATTTCATTACAGTTTCACTACAATAAGAATGCACTCTTAATACAGGTAAATATGCACACTGCATTCTCTCTCTTGAAGTGAAGCCCAGGAAGATGATAAGCTCTCTGGTAGTGGTCTTCGCCATATGCTCTTGCTCTTACTGCAGTGAAAGAGCTGGCAAAGCAGTTCTGTTGCCTGGAAATATTTAGTCATTGAATTCGCATTCCATTTCTCAATATCCTGGTTCACGTCAAAAGTGCATAGAGAATTTCTTCTGTATGCTTTTCAATTTCTGTCTTGAGAACCATAAGAACCAGGTAGAAATGCAGGTTATTTTCTGCCCATTGCTACTCTGTCCCTTCACTCCTTATTTCATTGCTTCCTGTCCTTCCACTGTCTGTGTTTCCTTCCTCAATACTTGCCTAATCTTCATCGGACCACTTACTCTATTGTTTATCCAGTTCTCCTTAGTCCATATTACTTCACTCAAATTAATTCCTGTTGACAAATTTACTATTCCTTGCTGCTTTTCCTGTAATTCTTATGTTTCTTATTACAGATTTCTAAAATACCACATAACGTTCTCACTTAGTTGTGTTTGCATTTTACCGGAAGGAAGATAAATGTAACTAGTGGCAGTTACCAGAAACAGTTTGGTTCTGTTTTCTGTTGTTGTTGTTTGTTTGCTTTGTTTTTCTTTTTTTTTTTTTTCTTTTAAAGATAGAAAGTGTGTTGAGTATTTTCTAAATTCTTTGGAACTTTTAAAATTGTTACTAGTTACTTGCTAAAGCTCTCAACTAAGGGGTTGTTTCAATCAAAGCAGTAACAAAAGCAGATGCTTTCAAGTCTTGGGCATGTGTATTTTCTGGCCTGCTGGGTTGTGCTTCCTGAAGGTTTCATCCTCGCTAAGGTGCTTACATAAGTTATTTGTAACTGTCATTAAAAAACATCTTCTGATAAATTTCCTTTTATACCTTTCACATTGTGCAAACTTTTAATGCCCATCCCATCCCTATAAATTAGTGACTGCTGGAGTTTAGATTAATAAATTCTCATTAATTATTTCCTTTGCATTTTGTTTCCTGTATAACTTTGGAGATGATTGCTAAAATAAATTACTTGTACAAGCAGTGGCTTTAAGTGCTTTTCTGTTTCTTTCCTGCTGTGCTGACAAGTGCCTCATTCAATTGTTTCAAAATGAATGCCTTTCCTGAGTGCCTTTTCTGAGTGGTTTTTCTCCTTTTTGAGTGTCCTCCTCAGTTACAAACTTCACCAAAGCTAAAACTTTGATTTGTAAGATCATTTCTGTCAATTAGGATTTGCTGCAAGAACATTTTTTCTTGAAAAGTTATTTCCCGTAATTTCTTTAGTTACATGGTCCTGGAACAAATTAGAAATACGATTTATAATAACTCTGCTGAATTAAGTGTGTTAGGTCTACAAAATGGCATCAAAAATCTTTTTATCACTTATTTTTGGGATAAAATATGGACTAGTCTGTATTATGAGGAGAGCTATCTCCTCTGTAATAAGAAGAATAAGAAGAAAAAGATGAAAAAGATGAAAAAGACAAAAAAGAAGAAAAAGAAGAAAAAGAAGAAAAAGAAGAAAATGAAGAAAAAGAAGAAAAAGAAGAAAAAGAAGAAAAAGAAGAAAGGTTTTTCTCGCTCAGACCCAGAGCTATATTGCAAAAGAACTATTGTCATTCTACTTAAAAAAAAAATCCCACCATTTCAAACTATATTGCTGATCACAAGCAACAATAACACAGAAGAAAGAAGCTCGTAATCAGAATTTTTTTTTCTCTCTGGACTTATCATATTTACACAACATTTCCAAATGCAAAATATTACATTTTCAAGTATGTATATTTCAAATATTTATGGATAGTGAATAATTCCTTTTACTAACAGATAAAAATGACTCCTGATCCTTTAGTTCATTGCAGTTATAAAAACATTATTCAAATTCATTAGGTATTCCAGCTGTTAAATGAAAATTTCTGCAATGGCTTTTCACAACTTACCAAAACATTTCTGACATAGATGATCAATTCCGACAGGTTTATGAGATTCAAGTGGTAGCAGGTGAAAAATATTAATGTAAATTTTTGTTTCTGTGATCATGAGTCCTACCACTGGAGAACACGAACAAAACTTTGTTGGTCAGCATTTTCTAAACAAATGCAGTCAAGAGAATGCATACACAGTTAAGTTGCTATTGATAAAATAATAATACACTGTTCTGTTCACACATATAACATGCCAGCAATTTGCTTCTTTTTCTGACTCATCATTTAATCTTTAACTTACGTTGATGTCATGATTTGCATGACTTTCTGATATGAAAAGGAATTCAAGAGGAAGACATTTTGATATCGCTGTAAAACAATTAAGAACAGACTGCATAATGATGAATAAGATTTTTACAAGCGATTTTCATTTTTTAAAACAAAAGTTTGCCTGACTTTTGATATTTTTATGGATAAGTAGTTATTTCTGATGACAATAACAATATGATCATCAGCAGCAATGCAGAAACATATAAAAGGGCCAGAAAACATTTGATGTTGATTTTAATTTCTTCAGGATGATATTAAGTTCTCCCTTCACTTAAAAAAATTTCTGTTTTATTTTGTTTCAGGTAGTTTTTTGGTTTGTTGCTGTCCTTGCTGGTTTTCTTTTTGTTCATATTGGTGTCGAGGGTTAGGGCTGGACCAGGCACTGAATGCTGGCAGATGGTCTCTAATCCCTCTCCCTCCTCAAAAAAGGGAAAGGGAATAAGGCAGAGACACGGATTGGGAAAAAAAACAAACCCTCAAACCAACTAAAACAGCTTTAATAAAATAATAGTATTACTAAGGAAATAATGAAAGTAATGAACTATATACAAATATATAAAAATCTGATATTGAACCTGACTTGTCCCTGATAGCAATCACCACCGATGCTGTAAAGTAGGCAGGCACCCAGGAATCCCCAGGCTCAGTAGTGGAGGAGAGCTATGTAGAGGAGATGGATTTCAGGAACTTAGCATTGGGATCAAAGGCAAAAGAATGGATGGAGTCCTCCTCAGACACTAGCTGTTGAAGAAGAGGCTTAACCTCATGATCCCTGAGATTTATACTGAATATGACATATATGAGTTGGAATACCTTTGTTGGTCATCTGTCCTGTTTGTTCCTTACTGGAAGGGCAACATTTTACTTCCCTGTGATCCTTTCTACTTTCTTGCCACCCTTTTTACTTCCCAGCACCCCAGCGTGGCACACAGGAGCCACCAGTGGCCTTGGTCACTATAGGCATAAGCATAAGCAAGAGCCTTTCTGCATCCCAGTCCCAGGCAGTGACTGTAAACATCAGGTGTTATCACTGCCAGTAGCACACACTGTCTGCAGAAACATGCTGCTGACTTCAGAACGTGCAGCCTCTTAGAAGACACTAAACTGGAAAGTAAAAATCACTAAACAGAATTGGTTGCATTTAGCTCAAACCAGGACAATTGGTTACATTGTTTTTGACAAATTTAGTTTTGGTTAAGTACTGCTGTATTCACTTCAAAATAGTTTTACTATTACATGATAGTGTCATGTTGGAGCCCATTTCTGTGTGTTGATCTATCCGAGCCATTCTGTGAGGGCTCCACTGATTTTATGCAGACATAAGAGGCTAACCAACAGACTAGGCTGCAATACCAGTCTCCATTTAATTTGCATTAAAAGTCATATTTCAGATGTCCGTCTGCTACTTAGGAAGTAAGTTAGTTATACAATGAAGTAAGTTGTTAGTTATACAAGAAAGTAAGCTAGCTATACAGGAAAATGGGAAAATAGGAAAATTCAGGAATTTTGTGAGCAAGATAATCTTCCTAGCAACACATTGCACCAGTAAAACTATTTTTGTAAAACTTTTACTTTTTTATCGTGGTATATCTTTTCTTAATACCATGATAAAACATCACCCCATTAAGATTTCAAATGCAAACATTCAGTAATTAGCTCCCATATCAATGGAAACTAAAAATTACAGGCAGCATAAATTACTTTAAGCTCAACTGTCCTATTTTTTAAAGCTTGCACCAGTATTAAAGTTTCTCATTACAACTGAAATTATTTTAATGTAACATATTGAATTATAATTAATACAATTAGAAATAATAAAACATTATTCAAAGACTGTTTATGCAATAGAACTTGTTCCCATAGAAACAGGGAGAGAAAGATTGAATTTATTCAGGTTTTATGGCAAGTAAATATTCTTCTGCAGTGCATATCTAATGCTTCCACATCTATGTTTCACAAGGATATCACAAACGAAACAATAGGCAACTGGATATAGGATATTTCTTTTACTCTTTACATGAAGTTTTAGTTGCATCTTTTGTAAAGAAACAAAATAAACCAAAACAAGCCCAGAGTAAATCTCTTTGTGCACCCAGAAGAGCCACAGATGTTTTCTTGGTATTGATCTTCAGCAATAAGGATTTTTAAGCACTGAAGAAGTGCATATGGGGATTTTGTGTGAAGGCCAAGGGAAAACAAACAAAAAAAACCCCACCAACAAAACAAGGAAGAAATAGGAGGCTAAAGAACTGCGTTGAGACTGCCAGCAGTCAGCACAGCTTTCATCATATGCACGTACTGTAGACTTGTGTTTGCAAAACCTCATGATTTATTTAGAATTTTAATTAAAGAAAAGAAGTTATTGGAACAGCATCCTAGCAGTACCTAGCATCTGCCAACCATGGCTAATGATTTTTACAGCCTCATCTGCGAACACTCCATTAAAGAAGCTAACCATGACGTGTGGGACAACTGAAGCAGATGAGTGAGGGAAAACAAACCGTGCCTGCAGCTATCGCTAATATAAGAGACAGAATAAGGCTAAAAAAGCAAAGACACTACATACAAAGTGTTGTAGCTTCAGGGTTCAATCTCAAGTCCTTGGGAAGAAGGATCATTACATACTCCTGAGTATGTGAAACACTTTGGCCTCTGGATATGCTCTTGACAGCTTTTTCTGAATTTGCATTTTTTCTATTTGACAAAGAAAAGAGAAAAAGATATTTTAATATTTAAAAGCATAAGGCCCTTGAATTTCATTTTAATCATACTTGTCATTTGGTCTCTCTATTTGTAGCTCTTTGAAAACTACTGCTTTGCATGTGGTTGAGATTTCACTGTGCAAGGCAGAACTTGAAGTACAGCAACTACTGGGTGCAGAGGCAGATTGTGGTCAGACATGGTTATTGCTGGGGAATACAAAGGGACAGTGTGTCTCTAGCTTCCCTGCTTAATGGTTGCAGCTTTTCTTCTGTGCTTAAGTGCTCTATCCTCAGCTTCTTGGTTTCAAATAAGTTAAATATTGCAGCAAACTGGATCCAATCAAGATTCTCTTCAAAACACCCCTTTTGGGATTTAGCCTAATAACCAGTAAACCCTAGCATTTTCCTTGGGGGGAAAAAAAAAAGGAAAAAAAAGAAAAAGAGAAGTAGTTGCTACAGCGTTGGTTATACTATTTCGGATTTGTTGTGCTCATCTTACACAGTTGTTAGAGATGGCAAAGAACTATTAATTGTTGCAATCCTTTCCCTTACAGTACAGGGTGCTTTACTGCATTCTAACACAATAATACCTTCACCACACTTATATAATGCATTTATCCCTGAGTATCTGTTAAAGAATTCCATAATCTTAGGTTTGGCTCCTCTCCAGACCAATCTTTGCATAGAGACAAGCACCGTGTGTCAATGTACAGGCCCACCAAAATGACAGTGTCTGCAACAACAGCTGAGCTCCTGATAGTCAAGCATGTGGAAACCAAGGAGAAAACCCCACAAATGTCAGTTACTGTGTACCTCAGAGTTTAAGAAGGCTGGAAAAAAGTTGACTAGAATAATAGAAGGCTTCATTTGACACAGAACATTTTAAAGGGCAGGCTCTTACAATAGCTGAATTGTTGTAAAGCTTGACATGTATTTTGTGTGGAGTATCGTAAGTTAAAAAATATCCCCCTGCTGCTACCTAAAGTCATTCTATTGCCTGGTGTATTTAATGAACGTATTAAACTTGTGGATTATAAGAGACTGTGTAAAGAGTACTGCTACAAAGAAAAGAAACATGCCGAGTTTTCCAACCCCTGTTCCTTTCCAGCAGTGGGAAACTATGATCACTGAAAATGGCTATATGTCAGAAGAACTTGCTTTATTTTGGAAAATGAACAGCCTCCTTAGGGAATCGGGACTCTTTTCCTGGCAGATTTGTTTTTTATTCCAATTCCAAGAGCAGTGTAACAATGTTTTTTTTATTGTTCTGGAAGAAAATATACCTGCATAATAAGTGTTCTTGCAGTTAATACGATCCCTTCACACCAGGCATCTTTGTTAGTTAGCATGCGCTGGGTTTCACTCCATTGTCTGGCTGGCAGGCTTCAGCTGCTTTTTGTAATACTGGAAGCATGTATGAGTCCTATTACAGCTGAAGTGAAAATCCTTAAACTTTCTTTTCACTGCCAACCATTGTCTATGCATTAAACTTCACAGAAATACTATAATTAAGTGTATTTTTTTCCTATCCCATGTCTTCTCAGTATGCTACCTTTAAATCACACGGGTATCATGGAATTGATTTGCTGAGAACTAGTGGGATTTCAGAAATGTCCTCTAAGGAGATGCTTCATCAAATGCTTCACACAGAAGCATTCAGAAAATTCAGCTGAACTTGCACAAGATCTTAAAAGACTTAAAATATTCTTTATCGATTTACAGAAAAGCCACTGGACTTATGTTGCTTCATGCAACACTGCTGACAACTCTCAGACAGACAATGGAAAAAGTAATTTGGACTCAGATCAGAAAAAGCTATATCTGCTCTTATTGCCCATCTTGCAATTTGTTAATGCTTTGGTTGGGAAGTTGACCTCAAACACGTCAAACTAAATAGTTATATGAGGCACTGAAACGGAAGAAGCAGTCAGAAGTTCAAGTGTATTTACGTTCTCAAGCCCAAAATCCCAGATTTACATGTTTTAAATATGCAATTTTACTCCATAATTAGAAGTTGAAGATAGTTGGTCTGAGTTACAACTGTCTGCAGTTAACGCAAAATTGAGTGGCTGTTCCAGACATCTGTAGTTATCCCTAGTTAACAGTTGCAGCAGCTCGGGAATGGCAGCTGTCAAAACACGTATTTCAATATTTAACTTTGGGCAGTAATTTTTATGGTTCATTTGTTTATTTTTTTCTCTACATAAGCAATACCTCAACCAGAAGATCTGTTGCATTCAAGTCCTGCTTTCTTACCTAGCTGTGTTCTGCACAGCCTAATCACGCTCAGCTCAAGTGTTTCAGGTGGTCGGTGTTACTCATGTCAGCCTTGTGAAAACAGTGCAGGCAGAGAAAGCATGCCTGATTCTTCTCTGTTACATTATCTTTTTTTGATTTGTTTTCCAGGCATGGATTGATGGGCTAGAAACAGTTTTGTATTCTTAGGTAAATTGGAGGGAGCAAAGAATCTGTGTCTATTGCAAGAACATATTTGAAATTAAATTACTGTGAGACAATAGAAATCTTTTTTTTAATGCAATTTTCCAAACTATTGCATCACTTTTTAAACTTAAAAGTATCTTTGCCCTATTGGTTCTAATTAGATAGATAGAGGCCTAATTTCATATTTATGGATTTCAGTATCTGTGTAGTTCAAGCTGTAAGTTGAAAATCCATGCCAAATTCTTTTACATGTCGGCTGCTTTATAAGGGAAGATATAATCTGCTGCCTTTAAAAAAATTATTTCACTGCCAAAGTAGTTCACATACTGCACTTCTAAAAAGATTCCTCTTGCTGATCGATGAAGGACCAGTAGTCTTTATAAGGTCCTTTACAGCCCTTGATGAGTTATTTTAGACGATTATAGAATATGCGAAATGATTCCCTAATGCTAATTTGACGTATACAATTTTAATAATTGCTAGACAGGTGATACACAATTGCAAACCGGAAGAGAGGATGGTTCCAGGAACTATGAATTAAAAGTAGGTTAAAGTCAGCCAGCTTATGGGAAAGGTATTCACGGTAATTTTTGTGGAATATTATTTTGATTTTTGAAAAATGAAATCCAAACCCATGAAAAATCAGGTCTGCACTTAGCATTTTATGGGTAGATAGTCCCTTGCTTTTAACTAGAGGCTGGAAATGACCAAATGCCCTGTTTTTAACCCAGCACATGACGAGACTATTGAGCCTGTGCAGAACAGTAGGATAAAATCACTAGGTCCAAATTTACTGGGGCCTTACAAGACCAGTCCTGGCAGTGCTGTGTGTGTATTAGCATACAACATCATTCTAGAAGAATCAATACACTGCATAGCAGTACAGGTAATTCTGGCCCATGTGACTTTTCTTTTGCCTTGTATCATTTTTGAAAACTGAATCTATCCTGTCAACATTGTTATTCTCAGATTAATGATCTTGTGGACATCAGCAAGGCCTTTGACACCGTCTCCCACAGCATCCTCATAGGTAAACTGAGGAAGTGTGGTCTGGATGACCAAGTAGTGAGGTGGGTCGAGAACTGGTTGAAGGGAAGAAGCCAGAGGGTTGTGGTCAATGGGGCCGAGTCTGGCTGGATGCCTGTGTCTAGTGGGGTCCCTCAGGGGTCAGTGCTTGGGCCGGTGCTGTTTAATATATTCATCAACGATCTGGATGAGGGATTAGAGAATGTTGTCAGCAAGTTTGCTGATGATACGAAGTTGGGGGGAGTGGTTGACACACCAGAAGGCTGTGCAGCCATTCAGAGAGACCTGGACAGGCTGGAGGGCTGGGCGGGGAGAAATCTGATGAAGTTTAATAAGGGCAAGTGTAGAGTTTTGCACTTGGGAAAAAATAACCCCATGTGCCAATATAGGTTGGGGACTGCCCTGCTGGAGAGCAGTGCAGGGGAAAGGGACCTGGGGGTTCTAGTGGACAGCAGGATGACCATGAGCCAGCAGTGTGCCCTCGTGGCCAAGAAGGCCAATGGCATCCTGGGGTGTATTAGAAGGGGAGTAGCAAGTAGGTCAAGAGAGGTCCTCCTGCCCCTCTACTCTGCCCTGGTGAGGCCGCATCTGGAATATTGTGTCCAGTTCTGGGCCCCTCAGTTCAAGAAGGACAGGGAGCTGCTTGAGAGAGTCCAGCGTAGAGCCACAAAGATGGTGAAGGGAGTGGAGCATCTCCCTTATGAGGAAAGGCTGAAGGAGCTGGATCTCTTTAGCTTGGAGAAGAGGAGGCTGAGGGGTGACCTCATCAATGTTTATAAATATGTCAAGGGGGAATGTCAGGAGGATGGAGCCAGGCTCTTTTCAGCGGCGTCCACTGACAGGACAAGGGGCAATGGGTGGAAGCTGGAACACAGGAGGTTCCAGAAAAATATGAGGAAAAACTTTTTCACTGTGAGGGTGACTGAGCACTGGAACAGGCTGCCTAGGGAGGTTGTGGAATCTCCATCTCTTGAGACATTCAAAACCCGCCTGGACGCGTTCCTGTGCGCTCTAGTGTAGGTGATCCTGCTCTGGCAGGGGGGTTGGACTAGATGATCTTTGAGGTCCCTTCCAACCTTTAACATTCTGTGATTCTGTGATTCTGTGATTCTGTGAAATGTACTCTGACCCAGTAAGCAGGACCTTTTTTTACTAGATATAATGCAGTGCTTTTATCTCTCCCCCTACCATAAAACTTCATGCAGTTAATCGGAAGACGAATTCTATTTCATGTGTAAATATAATGGCATGTTTACCAAATGCACTAATAGTTTAAGTTTATGCTTTTATCTGATTTATGACATTCCATACATGCCCTCTGCTCCCTTGCTTTTTTGCCTGATAGAAAGCACACCTAGAGAATCCATTTGGCTTTTTGACAAGAAAGGAGGATCTAGTACCTACATTTTTGCATTTTGCCTGGCGATCTTCGTTTTCTGACATATACAGGAGCAGTGAACAGCATCAAAGATATCTTCAAGATAAGATGAAACTGTGCCCTAGTGGGTTTCTTTTCGACCTTTAAAATTTCTTCTGCTGCAGTGAATATCACAGGTGAATATGCTGCCTGAACTTGGTGAGAGAGAAGTTTTGTTGAGATTGAGGCTGCCTGCAGTGTTTTGTTCACAAAGGCCTGTTAGATTACCTTGTTTGTCTTTTTTTGCTCTGCTGGCATATATTTCAAGGTGGGCAGAATTGCACTGCAGAAGATTGATAGGCAATTAATAATCTTCAGGCAATTAATAATCTTCACTGCTACTTAGAAACATCCTCCTATCCCTGCCTGTAAAACCATACTGTGTTTTAAACCTTACAAAGCACAATGTGAAATTATTAGATTATTAAGAAAGAATGTCTTGAATAAATATACTGGGTTTGTATTTTTACCGACTTTACCATTTAACCTTCTGGAAGGGTGTAGTAGGGGCTTGGATTTTCTGTTGGACAAGAGACACTGAACAGATTGCATTCAATGAGCTAGTCAATATTTAATATTTGGAATTAATCTTGTGGTGAGCAAACTATATATGATATCTATCTATGCTATAGCTAATTGATCTAACTGGTTTTATTGTTTTAACAGGGATAATAATACCCCCACAAAGTGGCATTATGTCCTGGATACTTTAGGTAGATTTATATCAACCCTGGAGCAAAGCTAAACCAGGAGCTAAAGCTAGATGATTCTTTTATATTGTTTCCTGTATTTATTGGTCATCCCACACTTTGCTGCCTTAAGCAATGTAGAACTACTTTGGGGTTGCTCTTACATCCATTTCATAGTATGCAAACATGTATGGTAAATTATCCTTGGTTTTCCAAGGCTAGTGTGTGGCTATGGCCCAATGTTACCAATGATACCAAACACTATCACGCACAACAATTTCATATCCGTAATCCGAGGGAATGTTTCTGCATTTTAGAAGCTGAAAGATATTTTGCTCAAATTTCTTTCTTTAAGCTTTCTTCTTCTATTTGCTATTGTTTTTGAAACTCCATCTACTGTAAGAAACTCCCCATTGGATCTGTATTTTCCACACATAGTTTCCCTGACAATTTCAAGTGCTAGGATGCAAAATATTGTTTTGAAACTCAGCATGTTGCAGCTTGTACTGTTTCTGCCATGACCACATTCTGCATGTAGACACATCCAAAAATATCTCTCTCTTTTAAAAATGGTTAGTTATTCTTTATCATTTATATAGATGTATTTGGTTTAGGGCCTGTTACATTAAGCACTATTTTCCTTTGTGCAAATCTTACCATAAATTATTGTTGATGGAGACATTCTAGTTACAGTACCCCAGAGGAAAAAAAGAGAGCAAAAAACTGGGAAGATGGCTTCCATTAGAAGCCAGCTCCTGCTTTGTCCAGTATCTTGAACTTTAGGCCACACTTCACAGCTTGTATCTTTCTGCAAGCTTCTTTTTTTTTTTTTTCTTTTTTTTTTTTTTTCCAGAAACTGCAAAGTACGGTAACTGATTCAGGACAGAGTTTGGTATTTCTAGTCTTTGGTTGGCAGCTGAGTTTGCATCATCTTATACTGGCATGACTGAAACTCTAAAACTATCTGTTGATGCCCAGGACATTCAGTTTCGGTAGCAAGTTTGGCACCAAGATGGCTTGATCCTACTGCTGAAGGTTAGGGAGTGGAAACTTGCAAAGGACTAGTAATTAATACACATTGATCAGCGATGTAGTGGTAAATAACAACACAGGTAAACTAAAATTTTTGGTGTCCCAGGCTTGGCAGCAGTATTAAGAAATTTTATCATTCTACTTTCCTTGCAGTGGTTCAATTGACTGCACTGCTGATGTTGACTGTAACTTCCCTCTTCAGTGTGGGTTCTCAGCTGCACTTTTCTGCAAATGGAAACATGGAACAAGTGTTCGGGAATTAAGGAGGTACAACAGGGAAAAAGAATTCTGAAGAAGAGTCCTGGAGTGTTCACTTTTTTTTTTTTCTTTTTTTTCCTTGAGTCACATGCTAAAATTCCCAGAGGACAGAAAAGGGGAATAGGTCAGATCTTAAGCACCAGTATGTCTCCTGTGCTTGAAAAGGGCAAGGTAGCAGCCCATTTTGCATGCACAGATAAGTGTAGAGTGTGTGCATAGATGAGTAGAAACATACATAGAATGTCTAACCATGTATCTCCTCCTCCTGTTGTGCTGATCTGTGAATATATTAACTATCATCTCCTTGATTTAGTGACACTAAGTAGAATAAAATGACAGCGTCAGTGTGCAGGGTGCATTTTCTCCAATTTGCAGCTAATAATTTTGGTAATGTATGTGTTAAACAATCTCTGTAAATGCCTGAAAATACAGCCTAATGAATACCCACTCATATGCTTGAACAGAAATGATTACAAAGGTTCCGTATTACTACAGGCAATTAACTTATACTTATTTAAGATTTACTTTCTCATGACCAGCAGGGGTACATCCCTCCTGGGTTGTGACCAGATGTTTAAACATGAAGACTGTAATTTTAGCTTTTATAGCAAGTATATGCCTCAGTAGTAATGGATTTGACTCTTTCCAGCAAGCATCTCAAATCCTGCAATTTGGTGGTCAGCTTAAGGAAAAAGAAATGCTCTGCAAATGAATAAAAACCAGTCTGCATCTCATATCAGTGGATCCTCTGGAGCCAGCTGCATAACTAATGGAATCAGCTGCTGGCCTTTTCGCCCGTGGGGAGCACATTCTCTCTTAATAAAATAACTGCAATCCCACAGACTGACGTAGTATGGGAAAACATGAATTTTGGATTTGCTGAAGCGCAAGCCTTTCAAGCAGCATTTTTAGTTAGCAGTGAATGAGTTCAGCGTTAGAGCTGGTAATGGAGAGGCAAGATGCCTAGAATCTATTTGCAGCTCTGTCATTGATTCCCAGCAAGAGCACAGATGCATTCAAGTACTTGAAACTCATTCTTCTTTTTTCAGTATCCATCTCCAGCAAGCTCTGTTTAATAAACATTCATTTCTGCAATGCCCCTGCCCCTAGTTTTATGTGATACCGAATCTCAGACACTTAAAGATACAGTTCCCAGGGCTGCCTCTTCTTTTGCTGCCAAAACTTAATACCACTTAACAAACAACATATGATCTCAAATACTTACAACAAATCTGTTATCCAGATAATAGCAACTTTTTTATTTTTTTTAAATCCATGCAGATTTCCGCGTCGTTGTTTAGACTTTTTCAAACATTTTACTCATTAGAAGTTTTACTCATTATTTCTGCAGTGACTATGTTGGTGTGAGACCACACTTGTGTCACAGTTTTTGAGCCTCAAATATTATATCAAGATGACATGTTTCACATATTTTCATGGGAAAGGAAGGTCATGCATACTTGGCATTTCAGAATCACTGTCAGTTGTGCCTAGAAAAGTAGAGCCTTGAAGATAGGTATGTCAAGTCCTAAGTACATGCCTCAGCAAGAGACCACCTGCTTTTTGAATGTGGATGTTTTCTTTGTCATTTCTCTACCTGGGATTTCCATCCTGTTAGTTTCTACTAAAATTCCTATTTTTACTGGGCTTTTTTCCAGTTCACCTTTACAAATTTGCTAGGGCCTGGTTAATTTAATTAATATTTGCCAAAGCAAAAATATGTCTTCAATTGAGATGGTAAATTCAGTACCCCTTGTGCCTCTCTTCTGGAAGCTAAGATCTGTTCTGCTTGAAGCATGTCTGTTTGGGGAAAAATTCCGATGAGACAATTGGGCAAACTCTGCAATACGTTCACTGCAACTGACAAGCACTGGGTTCCTCCACACACCTGTATTGCCACATGTTGAAGATTAATAAAAAGATACTGTTCCCAGTCTTGTCTTTTTGCTTCCTGGGCAAGATGTATATACAGCAAAAAATATACAATCCCAAATATTTATAGCTATAAGCTGGCAGAGTCTAAAACTATTATTTTGAATAGCTATTTCAGCCTCTTCATATTGATACAAATCCCTAGTCTCTTTGAATGTGTCTAATATTGGGGCACATTATTCTAGTTCTTAGCTATTTACATGATAAATCACATTTTATTGAATTCATGTTTCATCAGGGTCATCCTGTAATTTAAAAGAGCAGCTGACAGAAATGCTTGAAAGGCTGAGGATGGGGCATTTATGCTTCCTGCAAGAAAGAAAGAAACAGAAGTGATTTGGGGAGTCAGCAATTCTAGGAAAGCCATTTGGTTCCTGGCAGCACAAGCCCTGTGTTATCGCTGCGCTCTGCTTGGATCAAGCTACCTTGCTGAATGATACTGGGCTCTGATGGCTCAGCCTCCCATCCTGCAGGCATAGACATGGAAACGTCATTTTAAAAATTATAGCAGTATATCAACTGAACCTCATTTTCCTTTAACCCTCTAAAGGACATTTTTGTATGCTTTTGAGAACCAAGTAGGTGTTTCATGATTTCCTAGCCCAATTATATAACTGGAAACATGCCATCTTAGCCAACCTGTGATCAATCCTCCTCGATCTCATCCAAAGCTCTCTTCCAGCAGTCTGAGTTCATGCCTAGGAAAGGACAAGCTTGTTGGTCTGCACTTTTGTTCTTACTTTTGTTCTGAGGGGAGGATGTATTGAGCGGTGGTAATGGGGAGTGGTATTGCTTTTACTCAGATTTAAGCTGTCTCTGAAGTTCATTCAGCTATTCTGTCCAGACAGTGCTTTATCTTCTGCTAAACTCTTCTCAGGTTTCAGACACTCAGGACTAAGAAGGGCTGACAGTGTTTCATAGAATCATAGAACGGAATCATAGAACAGAATCATAGAGTGATAGAATGATTTGGGTTGGAAGAGACTTCAAAGATCATCTACTTCCAACCCCCCTGCCATGGCACTGGTGTCTCCCACTAGATCGGGTTGCTCAAGACTCCATCCAGTCTGACCTTGAACATTTCCAAGGATCATAGAATAGATGTGTTGGGCTGGAAGGGACCTCTAAAGGTCATCTAGTCCAACCTCCCCCTGCAGTGAGCAGGGATACCTTTAACTAGGTCAAGTTGCTCAGAGCTCCATCAAACCTGACCATGAATGTGTCCAGGGATGGAGCCTCCATCATCTCTCTGGGCAACATGTTCCAGTATTTCATCACCTTCATTGTAAAGAACTTCTTCCTGATACCTAGTCTAAATCTACCCTGCTCTAGTTTAAAACCAATGCCCCTCATCCTGTTGCTGCACACTCCTCTAAACAGCTGCAGCTCTAGCTTCCTAACAACAAAGGTGAAACGCTGCATACCCAGACATCCATCAGATCCCCATACTTGGCTCTCTGGGGAAACATTGACACTGTGAGTAACCAGGGTGTGTTGCTCTTTGCCAGGGACACATTGCCACTTTCGTAACCACTTGCAGAGCGAGCACTGGTGATACCCATGATGTCTTGCGAGAGCCCACTCCAGGCTCTTGCCTTGTCTGCTCATGGTGAGAATAATGGTTGCCTTCTGGAGCATGTGGCAAACAAAATCCTGAATATGCGAGCCCCATTGGTACCCGTCAGGCATCTTGGCTAGTGGGGGCTGCAGCAGCTGCGTGGATGGGAGGTGAACAATCCTGCAATGAGCCTCGCAGGAGACTGTTCTTTCTGCACTATATGCACGTGGGATGAGTGGTGCAAAATGTTGTGACATCAGTAGCGAGACTTAAGCGCTCTCTCTTTTGAAGGAAACCAATATCAGGTTAATTGCTATAAAAAATAGCTATGTTAGAAGGTGAGGCAGCTAGATAAGTCACATTATATCATTTAAGAGGTAATATGTTTATAACACCTTTTCATAAAAGTGGAAAGTTCTTTTAAGAGAACAAAAATAGGAAGATACTTTGAAAGACTGAAGTAATCTCAGGTAAAATGGGAGTTAGAAACAGCAATAGATTCAGATCTGTGCACGGTAGGGTGTGTTATCTGCTCTACACACAACAAGCTTAGTTCTCAGATTCGTGAGGACAACTAAATCTACTGTCTCCTGGTTGGAATTTACTTAGCCAGCCACAGGACATGCTTGCTCCTCCTGCAAGGCTGAGAGTGGGGACAGTTGTTATTTAAATGGGACTCCTCTCCTCTGATCTTGGAAATAGCTTCTCTCCTACACAGCCCCCGCAGGAATGTAGTCCTGGCTACCAGCTCCAGGGCTCTACTCCGGCTTCTCGCTGTGAAAACTCTTCTGCCCCTGTGTATTCTGCTGCCAGAAACAGCAGGATACTCTGATGTGACCCTATCAATGTACGGTATCTATGTAGTTGGCCATTGCTAGGGTTCAGATAGTTAATTTACCTTACAGAGCTCCCTTTTGTGTGTCCAGTCCTGTTCTAAAGTTTTTCTGAGTAGATCTGATTGAGTGTTGTGAGTGTGCTGATCCATGGATGTACATGGGATGTGGCTTTAAGAGTAAAGATCCTCCCCTTCCGCATCTCCCAAATCTTCTTCCTCTCCCCAAGGAAAACATACCTAAAGACTGAGCAGGCTCCAAAGGTTTTCTCAACAGCTGCCAGAAGCAAGTTTCATTCAAAGAAACATATAAGCCAAATGAGACCTGGGATAATTCAGAGTGGGAGAACAAAGCAAACCCAACCACAGAACAGGTCATGCTCCCCTCCACTTTTTTTCTTGCCAGCTGAGGAAATGCACCTTAGGTTGGCTTTCATCTCCTTGGGATTGCTGTTCCCTCCCTATGGACAGCTGAGGATTTGTGCTATGAAAGAAATGTTAGCAGCTTTGTGCTCCCCACATCGAAATGTCTACTTCTGACCTAGAATTTATCAAAGGAACGAAGCAATAATGACAGTGAAAAAGCTGCTGGAGTTGCTTTGCTCAGTAATGAGGAGACACTCTCTGCAGTGATGCTGGATGCAATTGCTAAGGGCAATTAAAGCAACTGAGAGGGGAAAAGCCAGTCAGTGTCACTTCCCCCCCACCTATAGCACAAGCTATTCTACGAGTCACAAATATAACTGTTTACTAGGTGTGCACAGACATAAATCCTCAAGACAACATGTAAAATGAGGGATCTAATATCTCAAAATATTGTGTGTGTTCAGGCTGTATTTTGTGTATTTTTGTGTATTTCTCTCAGAGAGTAAGCCCTGCTCTTCACAGCACCTTACTGACCTTGGATATACTTGATTAAACATTAGTAAATTCATTTTGTTAGTTTAGTTTTTTTTCTCTAAGGCAATTAGTAACCAGAATACAAAGGGATTACACAAATTTGAAGGCAATTTTGAAGCTGTCATAATCATTTCAGCTGATATTTGGCTTGTAACTTAAATCTTTGGATACATTTGAGTACATGACTACCTATGTTTTAAAGAACTACAGATATAAGAGACAAATGCTTTTTATAGAGCTGTGGAATATTCTGCTAGGGAAGGTTAGTTTCTGCTGAATCCAAACATAGGCAAAGCATTTGAATGTGGTGGATTCAGCGTGGTAAAAATAAATATTTTCTTTATGTGACATAGAATTAGGAAGTTATTAAAACTAAAAATTAAATCATTCTACCTGGTGCATAACAAAGGGCTGTGAACCTTAACAGGAAGTGCTATCCCATTTGAAAATATTGTAATTTTAGACTTACATTTTTTTTTCTTTAATCTACAGGATGTTTGGAAGACACTTGCCCATGGCAGGCTCTTCTGTACATCTACTTAAAAGAGAAGCACCTCAAAGCTCTTTTGGAAGCTTATGACCACCAGGATGTTGAAATAGATGGAGTCAGGTCATATTCAATCTTACTTTCATTCCTTTGGTAGAAAAATAAGAAAATAGAAACTGACTAAGTTTAGCCAAATGAAGGAGCCTCACTGAAAGAAAAAGAGAAGGGCAAAAAAGGCTGGAATGGGGAGGAATGAGGAGGGAATATCTGAAGAAGTTCATCACAAAAGCTAAAGCTGAGGCATCCAGACAGAGGATACTGATACAAAAGGTAGCTGCATAATAGGGTTGGCGTCATTTTCCTGCAGAAACAGATGTTAAGCACAGGTTTGAAAAACTTTAAATATGATTTTTTTTTCAGATACTGAACAGAGCTTTATGATTAGCCCGTGGTGACAATAGAAACAAGAGAAACAAACAGCATTTAAGCCTGGTAGGTTGGTGCTATTACAAATTTAGAAGGGGTCGACTGCCTGTTCATCAAACCATAAGAAGTGTTGTGACTTGCTTGAAGATAAAAGACTTTTTTTTTAAATTTATTTATAAAGAGAATACCTAAGATTACTGAACTACTTTTGAAATTATGAATTAGTTTTATCTGCCATGCAAAATCCTCAACTGCTAGTAAAATTAAATAGTTGTGAGCTTATGTAGTAGTTTCTTTTAAAGAAATCATTGGCAATTAAACATGGCATGTTTTGAACAACTTACGCTATCTCTGATGTGCATACTTTGGTTATCCCTTATCATTGCTCATGACAATATTCAAATATATGATTAATATTTGTAATGAATATCAAGCCCTTTTTACAGGCAACCCGAATTTTGTCTCTGTAACCATTTGTACCAATACACTGGATAGCTACCTGTGACTTGTAAACAAATAATTGCTTTACATGGCTCTAGATTTCCTTCACTTTAGCTGAATATCCTAATAAACTTTCTGTGCATACTAGGTATATCTTCAGACAAATTTTATTTATTTTTTTAATCTAGAAAATGTGGAAATAAATCTGGTCACATTTACAAACTATTTCCTTCTCACACCTATTTTGATTTCCAATTGGAATGAAAGCATACTTTACTCTTTATAGCAGAGCAAAGTGTAGTGTCATTGTGATGTTTTATTTGGAGTATCTTTCATTCCCTTTAATCCATTGAAATGTCTCATTGCTTGTTTAAACACTCAGGAGTGATGGCTTCATTGAACTACCCCATTCATCAACAACTCAATTCACGCCTACTACTGCCTGGTGTTGAGAATCTGTTGCCAAAATCTGTCAGACAAAAAGAAATTCTTCTTGCCTCAGTGACAGATGGCTCTCCTGAACATAGATCTTTCTGCCTAAAAAATATTGCCTCTTTTCTTTGTCACAAACTTATATTAGGTAACCACAGCACCATCAATACAATGTTTTCTACCAAGCTGGTCCATCAGGTGAGAATACAGTTTTGTGCCGCTGTTTTGCAAGGCTGGATCAGCAGCTAAAACCGCAAGCTCAGTCCAGACACTATATTGTCACATATTTACAGTACTGTTTTATGATGTCCAACTCTATTTAAACAGACTATAGTAGCTTAAGTCCCATGCCACACTAATGAAGTTATGGGATTCTCAGAGCTGAGCCGGTTTGTCTCTGGCTCCCATGCCTCACGGCCAGCCCTCTTCACCTGGGTGCAGCAGAACATGAAGACACCTCTAGCCTGCTCTTCGGTACCCTGGACTGCTGAAGAAATGAACTCTGAGCGAAGTTTTATGTCTGTCCAGTGTTTCCGTCTCCCATTTAATTACCTTTGACCCTTTTTAACCGTTTTCAGATACATAAGACACGTGAAGAATGTTCTCAAAGACATAAAGATCCCTGGTATTTTCTGGAGGGAAAAACATATTCATTTCCGCCACTGAAAGAATATCAGTGAAAGCTTAAATCTTAATGGACATCCTAAAATTTGCATAGATGGACAGGAAGATGGTTAAGCTTTCATTTGAGCTCACTTTGCATCAGAAAAGACAGTTTTGTTCTGCAAATATTTCTTTAAAGCAAGGAACCTTACCCCTTGTCCAGAAATCCTTTAAGATTGTGGTTTTAGGAAGAAAATTAAAAAGTGTATTTTCACCTCTTATGGCATATACAGAACATTGCAGGGCAATACTAGTCTAAAGCAGAGCTGTCAACTCCTTTACTCTTGCAATGAATTCAGCTAGTTCAGCAGAGCTTATTGCAGACAGATTTTGTTGGAAAATGGGTTAACATTATGCAGTATTGTATACTGAAGCCATCAGATCCATGCAAATTCGGTAATCGTGTTATGTGAAGCACCCTGTTTGCCTGGGTAGCCAGAGGAAACAAATGTATAAATTAAACCTTTATCCAAACATTGTTTTTAAATAATGCTGAGCAGCATGAAACTTACTAACCAGCTTAAATAATGAACCATGAAACAAATGAAGAAGTTTTGCTGGATCCCTCTTAGTTGAGTTTTAGTGTATTCTAGTGTATTCTAGTGTAGCTTCTGTCTTTCTTTAGTGCTTACTAATTTTTCCTTTGTCCCTACTATTTTAAAATTCTACTTTGATAATCCAGTTGCTTTCAGTCACCCAGAATAAGAATGAAACCATTCTTTTTCTGAGTACTTTTTTTTATGGAACCACTACATGATGTTTTACGTTTTCCTGTTGTCACACTTGAAAGAAGACTCAAATATATCTCAATATTGGATTTGGCTGTAGTAGATCAGGTTAGCTCAAATTCCCACCCTGATGGTGACTTCTTCAGATCTGTTCGTGATGCAATAACTGAAGTGCTGATGTGAAGCAGTTATATTTGTCTCTAAAGCAGAAAGCTTGAAACCCGCTCTGCACAAGATCTCTGAAGACACTTCAAAAGCTAGTGCCTGTCCTCATGTTTAGTCCTACTGATGCCAGTGATGGCATTAAAGTGGTAGCATTACTGTGTTAGTTTCACTGATAGTGTGCAGCAGGAAATTGGATGAGCTCAGATACGTTGCTTAGCTTTAGAAGTTTTGAGCCTCTTTCCAAAGTGGATACTCTGGTGAAATGGATAGGAAGTGCACTCCATCGAGTCTGGTGGATCTCTGGCACCATTATGTTTAAGTGTGGCCACAATCAAAGAGTTTTTTTCCCATGTGGAATAGTGTTGTTGAGCCATATTGTAAATCGTTACAGGATTCCTGCCTCCAAGCATTTGATATCTGTGGAAGTGAATTCTGTTCAATTTTATTTTGATAAAATATTGAGGGAATATTCAAAGTAATACCTTATGAATGAATTACACAGTCATTTCTTTGAGACTAACAATATAGTTCATCTTTTTAGTCGTGCATTTTGTTCTACCGTGTGAAAGCTGAAAGATGCAAGAATTACAGTGAGCTAGTAATGCACCACAAGGCTGCCTAACTTCACGTGCACATGACCCGATTATCCACTAAACTTCCTAAGGAAAGAAAGTATTTTCCATTTCTGTGACATATATAGAGGAATGTGATATGGTTGATAAAGATCTTTTGCCTCCCTTTTTTGTATTCCCTCAGATCTGTCCTTCGTGAGTTCAGGGTCTTCATGCATGGACTATTTCCTCACATTTCTGTTCTATTTAAAGGGAAGTGTAGCTTAATATCAATTATTAGTAGATCAAGTACAAAAAGAAGAACTATAAAGTTCTAGATTGTACATATCTGAACTACTGTACATGATGTAGGACTGACTAGAAAAGATATAGAAGAAACAACATGAAGTCAAAAGAGAAAAAGACAAGCAAGTAAGTCACAGTAAGACTGAATAAACAAAATTTATGTCTTCTTTAAAAGAGAGATCTAAAGGGATATGAGAAATGTAAAATACCTTTAAAGTAGCACCCTTAAATGAAGTAACTGTTTACAATTCATTGATCATAAATGAATAGAATGAAAGAAGGGATTTCAAAGCAGACCATAAAGTCTGAAATCCTATTGCTGCATAAATTCCTGAAGCAAGTAGTCAAAACCAAAATAATCCAGAATCAGTGAAATGCTGGGGGAAAGATTAATTCACATAATTGATATTTAAATGATACTTATTTACAACCTAAGAAAAGGCCAGACTTCACTAGAACAACTATTTTACATTAACTATTAATTGATTATTAACATGTAACAATTGAAAACTAATTACTGTGACATTGGTGTAATGTCTTTTATTTCCCAATCTCAGTAGATGGATTTTTAATTATTTGTTATTAACTAATACAGATAAGTGTCTTACTGGGAAAAAAAACAACCACAAGTCGGTATTTGAAGACTATCCCTTTACCATTTGCTTTCATTATTTCCAATAGGGTCCTTTCAGACTCTTGTCTGTTTTTCCCCTCACTTCTTCCCACCTTTATGCCTGAGGATAGTAATAACGATGAAGTGAAAGTAAAAAGCCATAAGAATCATTTCATTCTCTGGCAGGTAGTAAAACCTTTTCTCCTTCCTAAACTGCACAGAATGCGCCTGTGATTAGACAACAAATTCAATAAAACACAGCATATTGATTGCCAAAGGGAGGATTTTTTTTCCAGACTAATGGTGCTAAGCACCGTAGGAGGCTGTTCAAAGTAAAGCCACTTCTTCAGACAGCTGTCATCTACAAGAGTGATCTGGATGTCAGGGATAACGTAGTTATGGCAAAAAAATAGAATTTTATTATCACAGAATTTTATTATCACAGATAATGCCTGCAGAACAATTCTAATGGGAAGCAAATATTATAGATGTTATGCTAATTTAGGTATTTCTTACAATTCATGGATATTTGATCTGCCTCACTGTTTCACAGCATTTTGCATCTGAAGATTTTAAAGCACTGTATCAGTGTCAAATATTTGAATTAAGCTTATTTGTGAGTACCATCTGATGTAGAAACTAGACGGAGAATGGTTGTCATGCCCTGTGAAATTTCTTTCAAAACTCGTTTGTGCTTATTTAAGTTAGAGTGTTAAAATTCTGCATCAAAATAAAATTTTTAAAGAATTAAATAAACATAAAAACATGGTGTTCAAAGATGTGAACACTTTTACCATAAGGTAGACATTATTAATCTCATATCTGTATATTGTTATATTAACATTACAAAAACTTATACCATTTCCACTGTATGTAAACAAAATACTTCAATGCTATTTATGCTATTGTAACAAGCAAACAGAAATTATTTGTTTTGACACTTTCTACCCCAAAATATAATCAAACTGGACACATTCTTGTGAAATGTTTTCATTCCTAAGCAACTGCGGTTTTTCTGACAGGGCACTGTCTGTCCCACCAGCAGTATTTTACCCAGCCTAGAGCTGCTTTTCAGTTAAAATATAACTGAGGCCCAGAGGACACTCTTTCTAGATTGCACAGAGACTGGTGACTTGTCTTGTGTTAAATGCAAGAGCTCCTGGCTTTGCAAGACTTGTTTTCATCATGAAGAAAGGAATTAATGTAAATTCATTGTTCAAAAGGTGAAGATATGCATGGGTATACCCTTTTAAAACGTGGGATTAGGTCTGAGGTATCATAAACTTGCTTCTGATTTCTCTGTTCAGGTGATGGCTTGGC